>JAKOOJ010000011.1:14975000-17375000 GCA_022577455.1 Arizona elegans | reverse complement strand
TTTGTCTGTAGGTCTCCCCTTGATACTTATATATTAATGGCAGTGGTGAAATCCAAATTTTTTTTTATTGCCGGTTCGGTGAGCTTGGCTTGGTGAGCATGATGTGGCTTGGTGGGTGTGGCTTGGTGGGCGTGGCAGGGAAAGGACACTGCAAAATACCCATTCCCACCCCACTCCAGGGGAAGGATACTGCAAAATCTCCATTCCCACCCCACTCTGTGGCCAGCCAGAGGTGGTATTTGCCGGTTCTCTGAACTGCTCAAAATTTCCGCTACGGGTTCTCCAGAATCTGTCAGAACCTGCTGGATTTCACCCCTGATTAATGGGCTGGCTTTATTCTAGTTTTTACTGGTTCTTCGTGGTCTTAGCTCGGTTTTCATGCTGGAGAGATGTTATGAAGAAAGCGCTTTGGGGTTTTGGATCAGGAAAAGCAGGAGAGAAATGCAGTTAATTGATGAATGAACAACTCCTGGTGACCATAACCTATTGAGTTCACAATGCTGCCTTGTTCTGAGTAAGGAGATATATTGGGTTCAGCTTGTCCAAGATTGCCTCTGTGCACCCCTTCCCGAAATGCAGGGATTACAATATCCAGCCAAAATACCAGGAGAGAGAGAGAGAGAGAGAGAGAGAGAGAGAGAGAGAGAGAGCATCCTGTTAACAGCCCTACTTCTTCCTTTCTGGCAAAGTCTTCTCATCGTTGATTAACGATCCTTTCGTCAGATGTACCTGGCACTCCCTGCCTTTGCTAGATGTACTGCTGTGCTGCTAAATTCAGCCTTTCCTATTGAATCTGATATGTGCTTCACCTCTCTGGCCCCAATCAGCTTTCAGGTGAACCCAGATTCCCCCACGCACCTACCCTTGAGGGGAAAAAAAACCCAGAAGGAAAGGTGTTGGCACAAAGAAAGCCAACTTGCCTGGACTGTCCTTGGAGCTCACTTTGTTCTGCCAGTGCAGCTTTAACAGCGCTTCCTAGCAGCAGTGTCTCTTTCAGCCTTCTCTGGATGGAGATGGCAAGGACCAAGGACAATAAAACCAAGGTCTATCTGAATGCAAAGCATGTTTCTGCTGATGAGCGATTGCTTTTTCCCAGAATTCAGCTTCTGGAAAATTTCTTTCCACCACTTCTTTCTTTCTTTCTTTTTTTTAAAGAACCAAGTTTGCACATCCCTCAAGGCTACAAAGATTGTCTGGAAGTATGTGGGCTGATCATTGCGTAGTGAAATCTCAAAGGTCAGAGGGGAGGCTGCTGACTCAGATTCCCGGTGGTCACGGAGCGAGGAGGGATTCGGTATCTTGCATAAGACCGTGGTCCCTCGTGGCCGTAAATAAACAAATGTGTTCCTCATTTAATTTGCATCTTCCGTTAAGGATTAGCAAGTCACAGAGAGGATTCAGGCCAGTTCTTCCTGGCAGACTGGGTATCTTTTGCATAGGTTATCTTTTGTCTCGGGCAAATCTGTGAGCCATTTGCCTTCTCCAGGCAAATTCTGAAGTGGTGCCTTCTGGACAGGACAACACCATTCATCTGAATCTTAAAATCAGTTGGCTCTGTAACCCTAGTCTGGTCTTTCAAAAGGCTTTGGCCGTGCTTCTTCCATCCTCCTTATCTTTCGGCCATGCTGGTTATCACCGAGAGGCGCTGAGATTCAGATTGCAGGAGGAAGATGCAAGAGTCCCACAAGTCAGAGAAGACTGGGCTGTAATTGTCTTGAACACTTATCTTCATCCCTCATTCCATCTTTCCCTGCCTCTGCATGCCTAATGAGAAGCTAGAGATCCTCAGAAATCTTTAACAGGAAGGACTGTGAGAAAAACTGGAACCTTTTAGCCCACAGCTAGTATTCCCTTTCCTTTCAAGGCTTCCGTAGTTGTCTCCAGGCATCTAGAAAGCACTCACATTTGTGTTGCAAAGGCCACCAGTGCGTGGGCTCTGCAAAGTTTGCCCTTCCTCTTGCCTGTAGATCTAAACCTATTTATGCCACAAAACCTCTCACCAGGTCTGATAAAGGAGCCATCTTTATGACTTGTCCAATTAGGAACTTGGAGTTATTTCAGTGGTGAAATCCAATTTTTTTTATTACAGGTTCTGTGGGCGTGGCTTGGTGGGCATGGCAGGGGAAGGATACTGCAAAATCCCCATTCCAGGGGAAGGATATTACAAAATCCCCATTCCCACCCACTCTGGGGCCAGCCAGAGGTGGTATTTGCCGGTTCTCTGAACTACTCTTTTCCGCTACTGGTTCTCCAGAATCTGTCAGAACCTGCTGGATGATCACTTCTGGTGATCGCACACATGCAGAGGTACACGTGCGTGCTCCAGAATATCAGAAGTCTCTTAGGCAGATTCCCTTCCACTTCTCTCTAGCCCTTTTGTTGTTGTTGTTCTTTTGCTTGATTTCTCCTCTTGACCCAAGAGAGAGAAGAAGTCAGGGAGAGCTGGAAAATTCCTGCCAGAAACTCAAAAAGAGCTTCAGTCAGTCAATGTAAGGCAAATGCTGCTGGGGTTATCTAGCAGTCTAAGCCATCATTTTGGGGGGTTGGGTGTAGGATGCCATATGGATCCAGCCTTATAATGGCCCTGTATCAGCCCATAACGGGGAGCAGAATTTATGTCTTCCAAAAAGTATATGAATTAGGCAGCATTTCCCAAACTTAACCATTTTCAAGAAAGGTGGAGTTCAACTCCCAGAATGTCCCAACCACACTGGGGGTACTCTGGGAGTTGTGTTTTTTTTTTTAATTTGATTTGTATGCCGCCCTTCTCCGGAGACTCAGGGTGGCTTACAATGCGTTAAGCAATAGCCTTCATACTTTTGTATATTTTATACAAAGTCAGCTTATTGCAGCCACAATCTGGGTCCTCATTTTACCTACCTTAGAAAGGATGGAAGGCTGAGTCAATCTTGAGCCTGGTGAGATTTGAACTTGCAGTAATTGCAGGCAGCTGATGTTAAAAACACTGCTTTAGTCTGCTGCGCCACCAGCGTTGAAGTCCACCTATCTTAAAATGGCTAAGGTTGGGGAAACACTGTATTAAGAAAAAGTGGTGCTAAGCCATAATGTGGCTTTCTTGGTTGTGAATTAGCATGCTGGGTGAACCAAGCTCCAATAACTTGTAAACTATACATGATGGCTCCTTACAAGGTGCAGCTGTGGGTAATACAAGGCATGGTTTATGGTGAAGCTCCCGAGACAGTTATCTTAGTTGTGGGGAGAGCTCAAAGCCAGTGGGAGAGGCTCCTGTCTCTACAGGTAGCAAGAGGCTCAGGACTAGGAAGCCAAATACAAAAGATCTAGGCATCTTGCCAAGATATGGGAGTTGGCAGGAGTCCATAAATACCGATCTCAAAATCCAATCCAGAAGCCAGATTGCTGAGTTCAGTCTCAGCTCATCATTCGAACTGTGGCTTCCTGAGAAAACTGCAAAATGGTATTTGATGGGCTTCATACATTGCACTAAGCCACCTTCTGATTCAACGGAGTTAAATTAACCACAGTTGGCTATGATTTACCACCACCTCTTGTTTCATACAACACTAAATACCTGTTTCCTCGAAAATAAGACCCAGCCGGAAAATAAGTCCTAGCATGATTTTTCAGGATGCTCGTAATATAAGCCCTACCCCCAAAATAAGCCCCAGTTAAGATTATCAGCCAGATGGATGGATTTAGTACCGTATTTCGCCAAAAATATGACCTAACCAGAAAATCAGCCCTAATGCGTCTTCTGGAGCAAAAATGAATATAAGACCCGGTTTTATGTTCGGGGAAACACGGTAGTAGAATGTTACAACAGAGAGCCTTCAGATATGTCAACAAACTGCCAGAATTCTAGCCAGCATGATTACTGTTCAGGGTACCCAGTTTTTTTTGGGGGGGAGAACCTGTTTAGCGTGATAAGGAGAACCTAATTTATATAAATTTCTCACCATCCTTTATCCATCCCTTCTGTTGATATATCGTGAGGCAGATGGTCTGGTAACAGAACCGTATTATGGCCATGCTTTCACTGGTCTCTTCTATACGCAGCTCATTCATCTTGAGTGTTGTGTGAGATCACCTATTCATCTACATCAGGGGTGTCAAACTCAATTTCATTGAGTGCCGCATTAGGGTTGTATTTGACCTTGGGGGGGTGGGGGGGGCGTGGCCAGGGGGAGTGGCCAGCTTGATGTCACTCGTGTCGGGAGCGCCTGTGGTGGCCTGAGTGCTCTGCCAGGGAAAACGGGCTCCCAAAGTCCATTTTCGGCTGCAACAGCCTCCTGCAACCCTCTGCCAACAAAAACGGAGCTCTATTTTTGCTGGTAGAGGTTACTGCGTGGCAGTCCTTCACTATTTGTTTGACACTCCTGATCTACCTCTTCTTTCCAGGCCTTGGCCTGCCTAAGATCCAGAAAGTTTGAAAGGTTAGGGTGGGTTAATCTAAGAGACAAAGTTGGGAAAAGGGGCTTCTGTGTCTTCCCAGAACATTATCAAGGCAGCCATTCCTCCCGTCGCTGCCTACTGGCATCCATTTTGATGCCACTTCTAAACCTCTTGCTCTCCCAACACATACCTTTTGCAGCTCTCCCATGTTAATTAAGATGAACAAGGCTGTCCTCCGTCACAGTCTCTATGACAACTGATCCCTCCGTTCTCCTCATCCTTTGACTCCCTAGGACGCCTGTCACTCTGCTGCTTCTGCCTGAGGGCCTCCATCATTTTTCACGGGAGGGTTAAGTGCTCCATGCCTCTGCATTTTTATGTCTCCTGATCCCCACGTGGGTCGGCCTCTGAAAACTACAAAGTCTGGTTCATAGAGCCTGAAAGAAGCTCTTGTCTGCTTCTGCTTGGACTGAAAGGCCTGTGTAGTACAACTAGTGCTATGCGTTGATTCAGTCCCACAATTGCTGGGTTATCCGATAGGTTAAACCATCAACCCTTAAAGAAAATTAAACTCTGGCATTCATGTTATATGCTATGCCCAAATAACTAGCATCAACTTGCAGTTTGTTTATTTTTTTGATTTGTTGATCTCGCAGAATTTCTATCCCTCATGGTTCTGTAGTTCCACAAATTCGGGGTGGCTCAAATCAATTAGCACAGCAAGGTATCTTCAGAGCCGCACAAGTCAGGGGTGTTATGCAGACTGATCATGCACTGGACCTTAAATGCACGCTCAGTCTTCCTGTTTAAGTAACGGAACCAACTGGACTTCAGATGGTATTCTAGGAATAGGTCCACCCAGAAAATACCTGCCTAAAGTCTCTTGCTTCTCCAATCTCCCAAGGAAAGGGATTTAAACCACCACTAACCAGGTGGAACAGGCTCTGTTTAGAGAAAGTGAACCTGTGGGTAGTCTAGACCCAAGCTTCATAAGTCACCACCAGCATTTCAGCTGTAACCAGAATCACACTGGCCACTAATGCAGGTGTATTGATGCTAAAACTGACTGCAGTCTACACAGCAGCTAAATGCCATCTTCAAGGGTCTCCTAAGTAGAGTCCATCGTAGTAATCCAACTTTGAGATAATAGCAGCAGAAGGGACTCCTATTCTCAAAAGGAGAGACTTGGCTTCTATGTTTCCACAACAGGTTGGAACTACAGGTAATCCTCAATTTACAACCACAGTTGAGCCCAAAATTTATGTTGCTAAGTGAGAAATTTCTTAAGTGAGTTTTGCCCCATTTTTATGACTTTCTTGCCATATTTGTTAAGTTGAATCACTGCAGTCATTAAATTAGTAACACAGTTGTTAAGTGGATCTCGTTTTTCCCCATTGACTTTGCTTGTCAGTAGGTCGCAAAAGGGATCATATGACTCCGGGACACTGCAGTCATCATAAATATGAGTCAGTTGTCAAGTATCGAATGTAAATTTCGTGACCATGGGGGATGCTAAATGTGAATGTGAAAAATGCTCATAAGTTACTTTTTTCAGTGCCGTTTTAACTTCAAATGGTCACTAAACAAATTGTTGTAAGTCGAGGACTACCTGTACAAACGACAAAACCATGGTTGTCCCAAAGGTGCTTTTTCAAGAGGCAAATGGACTTTCTGGTTTTCCTTTGAAGAAGTTTCGCTTATTATCCAAGAAATTTCTAACCATGGTTTAGCCCAGGGGTCAGCAACCTGCGGCTCTGGAGCCGCATGTGGCTCTTTCACCCCTCTGCTGTGGCTCCCTGTCACTCAAAATATGTATCACAACTGCCAATGTGTGACACCCGCCAGCATGCGATTTATTGAGTTTTTCAACCCCTGGTAAGCCAACCATGGATAAATCCAAGAAAAGAAAAGTTTCAGAAGAAAACAGAACGTTTAATTCAACTACATAGGCTAGTTTTGTGGTCGCTCAAGAAATAGTCAGGCACGGGAAGGGTTTTGTGGCTCCCGGTGTTTTCTTTTCTGTGGGAAACGGGTCCAAATGGCTCTTTGAATGCTTAAGGTTGCAGACCCTTGGTTTAGCCTAATCTAATATGTTGTAGAAACCCAGTCCCTGCATGGGATATTTCTCTGAAGATAACTCTACATGTTGTATTTCAGTTCTCTTCTTTACCAGCTTGTTGGCTTGCTGCCAGTTCCCAAAAGCTCTAAGTCAGCATGGTCAGTGTTCTCATAAGGCTGACAAACTATCAGTGGCAAAGAGGAGGGTAAAATATGATGTGGTTTATTTTTGGCTTAGTGCCGTGTTGGTGAACCTTTTCGGCACCGAGTGCCAAAACGGGAGTGCACCAGAAACCAGAAGAGCAGCCATCTAGTGCGCATGTGTGCACCGGGAAGATGATTTTCCGGTTTCTGGCACACATATGGGCCCCGTCACCTGGTCTTTGGTTTCTGGCGTGCATGCGCACCGGGCGACGACTCTTACGGTTTCCAGTGCTCCTGCATCCGTGAAGACCATCTGGCCTGTTCGCCGGAACCTGGAAGAGCAACAGGCGACGGCTTATTCATTAAGCTACAGTTAAAGAAACCATGACTCAGTGCAATGTGTGAACTCAGCCAAAATACCTTTCACTGCCAGTTGCTGGACAAGAAAATACCTGTCATTCTCCTTGTAGGCTTCACAAAGGCCTGATCCAGACACGTTTGTGTGTTTTTGATTTCATGTATCGCACCAGGAGGGTGCCAAGTTTGAGGAAAGCATTGCAGTTTAGATACTTTTGCGACACTTGCAAAATTAGTTTGATAGTAAATTTTTGAGACTTTTTGCCATTACTTTGCCCAAACATGTAATGACTTGGGGAGAAAAGTTTTTCTGTCTTCCAGAAGCTACTTTACAGTTGTCAGCATCCCATCATGAGCCATAGTGGCGCAGTGGTTAGAATGCAGTATTGCAGGCTAATTCACTGCTCACTGCCGGGAGTTCGATTCTGACCAGCTCAAGGTTGACTCAGCCTTCCATCCTTCCGAGGTCAATAAAATGAGGACCCAGATTGTTGGGGGCAATAGGCTGACTCTGTAAACTGCTTAGAGAGGGCTATAAAGCAGTATGTAAGTCTAAGTGCTATTGCTATCACCCCAAACCCAATTGGGGCTGGGCTAAAGGGAGTTGGGTTTAGCAACAGGGTGTCCTAATTTGTCCTTCCTCTGGCCTTAAGTTTTTCTTCTAGACCAGAAGAATTCCCCCATTTCATGATCCACGCAGAGCTGATCGGGTCTATTGCCTTCAGTGTATTTTAGGGCCATGCAAAATTTCAAATCAGGGATTTCGTTTGAACCCGCTGTGATCAATCATCTGAACGGAATTGACTTTCCAGATCAAACTAGAAAGCTAAAATGACCTGGATGCCTCTGAACCTCTCAGATACTGCAGGAAAGCTTTGGTGCATGTGAAAAAGAAACTTTCCCCCCACCCTCTCGTATTGATTGATTGATTGATTGAGCCAGTTTGATTTTGGAAGTTGTATTGATGAGGGATATTGAGCCGGTTTTGATTTTGCAAGCTGATTTGGACTGAAATTAATCCATGCACCTTTATAGACCGGGGAATGCACTTCCAACACTTATAGGTAAAACTTCAGAAAGGCATTGTGGATCATTGTTCCAGACTGTTGTTGGAAGAAATATCCTTCTGGGTTCAGCTCCAGGTGGGGAAAAAGACACTGGAAACATGGAGACTGCTTGGAAAGATGGTTTAATGGTGGACAGGATCATATGGTTTGAGTTTCTGAGCAGAAAAAGGGCAGAGATGCTGCGAGTCCCCGGGTTTGATGCCCTCTCTGGGCTTTGAACTTCCTGGGGCCCAGAAAGAGTATCCTGATTGGTTGTCAAGATTCCCAGGGGGTGGGGGCCTTAGCTAGCCTTGCTGACTGATGTAATCTTCCCAGGTGCTTTTTTTTTTTTTTTTTTTTTTTGCTTTAATTTATATGCCACCCTTCTCCAGAGACTCAGGGCGGCTTACAATGCGTTAAGCAATAGCCTTCATACTTTTGTACATTTATACAGTCAGCTTATTGCCCCCACAATCTGGGTCCTCATTTTACCTACCTTTGATAGGTTGGAAGGCTGAGTCAACCTTGAGCCTGGTGAGATTTGAACTTGCAGTAATTGCAAGCAGCAGATGTTAATAACAGTGCTTTAGTCCACTGTACTACAGGCTCTTGGTGAGTTTCTGTTGCTAGATGGGTCCTATTGTGTTGCAGATGATGGTCCATTGACAAAGGGGGGGGGGAATGAGTGAGCTAGGCTGAGGCCTTAATGGCCCATTGACAAAGGGAAGTGGGGGTCGGAGGCAGAAAGGTGGGAGCTACTTTGTCTTTAAAACATGTTTCTCCATTTCTCATCCAGGGAAATATCTTCTGCCTTTTTAATATTTCCTAAAATATTTCATTCTTCTAGGAGAGGGGTGGGTGCTAACTTCCTACACTATTTTCCTTCAATCCAACACTATCCAATTGCTAGTTGAGGTCTTAACACCTTGGTGAAAGTTGTCTCAGATTAGCAACCTAACCTCCTCACTCCACTTCAACCAATTTGGCAGTCAGCAAGCCACAATGCAGATGTACATGTGGAAGGCATATAAGGCCAAACACATAGACGAGCCCCTAAGCCTTGTGCTTTAACCCAGGATGATGAGTTGCAGGTAACTTCTAATGCAAAGGTGTCCGACTTTAAGATCTATGGACTCAGGAGTTCCTCAGCCAGGAAGATGCTAGATTGACCCTCCTGGAAGCTCTGTCTGAATCCAATTTAGGGCTAGGAAAAGCTTCTGTGTAAAATGTTGGAGAACTGCGACTAAGTAGAAACACCAGGAAAAACCACATGGGTACCAAGATTTTGAGCCATCGATGGGAGGAACACAGGCTGCAGGCAATATACTTTAGAGCAGGGGTCTCCAACCTTGGCAACTTTATGACTTGTGGACTTCAACTCCCAGAATTCCTCAGCCAGCACATGCTTGTGGACATGGTTCCTCAGCACATGCTGGCTGAGGAATTCTGGGAGTTGAAGTCCACAAGTTGTAAAATTGCCAAGGTTGGAGACTCCCGCTTTAGAGCAGTGATTCTCAACCTCAGCCGCTTTAAGACGTGAGGACTTCAACTCCCAGAAAGAAGCATGGCTGGTTGGGGAATTCTGGGAGTTGAAAGTCCACACGTCTTAAAGCGGCTGAGGTTGAGAAAAACTGCTCTAGAGAGTGTTTCTCAACCTTGGCTACTTGAAGATGTGTGTGAACTCCAACTCTTAATTCTCTGGGGAATGCTGGGAGTCAGAAGTCCACACATCTTCAAGTGACCAAGCCAAGGTTGAGAAGCATTGCTCTTAGAAATCATCTTTGGATCGCCCACAACTGTCTATAAGACGAGCAGCTATACAAATGTTTTAAATTAAGTAAATAAATCAAAAGCCATTTTGCATTTTCAACCCCTAATTTGGAAAAAGATTAGATTAGATTAGATTAGAATTCTTTATTGGCCAAGTGTGATTGGACACACAAGGAATTTGTCTTTGATGCCTATGCTCTCAGTGTACATAAAAAGAAAAGATACATTCGTTAAGAATCATAAGGTACAACGCTTAATGATAGTCATAGGGTACGAATCAGTGGTGAAATTCAAATTTGTTTACTGTCGGTTCTGTGGGCGTGGCTTGGTGGGTGTGGCAGGGGAAGGGTACTGCAAAATCTCCATTCCTACCCCAGTCCTGGGGGAAGGATATTGCAAAATCCCCATTCCCTCCCCACTCTGGGGCCAGCCAGAGGTGGTATTTGCTCTTCTCTGAACTACTCAAAATTTCCGCTATCGGTTTTCCAGAACCTGTCAGAACCTGCTGAATTTCACCCCTGGTACAAACACGCAATCAAATCATACTAGGAAACAATCAATATAAATCGTAAGGATACAAGCAACAAAGTTACAGTCGTAAGTGAGAAGAGATGGGTGATAGGAACGATGAGAAAATTAATAGTAGTGCAGACTTGGTGAATAGTTTGACAGTGTTGAGGGAATTATTTGTTTTAGCAGATAAAAAGCAGGACATTCTTGTTATTGTCCACTCTCTGTGTCCCTTATTTGCATTATCCAGCTGTGGTTCTTTTCTCCCTTAGGCTGATCTCCAGCTACTACCATCTGCCTCCATTTTCACTCGGTAAACTTTCTTTGTTTCTGTTCTCAGTTTCTGTTACCCAAAGGAAGAAGATTCCTGTCTGCTCACCACCCCGTTTGTTATAAGCATGCAACAGACTTGCTCCTTGTGACCTGTTTCTTTGCTGGAATGGGGTGGGAGAACAAGGAGAGATCTACCAGCGAAGATCGCCATCACCACCACGACCATCACCACCGACCAAGAGATTCCAGCAAGACCACGGAAGACTTGCATCGCCTTTTGGGGCGCTCTCCCCACACTTGTGTGGCCCCAGCTCCTCTGTTACTGCTCCTCTCTGCCCCCTTAGTGCCGGATGGATCTGACTGGGAGAAGCTCACAAACATGTCTTCTCCATTGGAAGCAAGGAGGGAGGGCGGGAGGGTTGAGGGAAACGGGCCTTTTCTATCTGCACAAAACCAGCAATTGTAAATACTTTTCAAAAATGTAAAAAAAAGAAAAAGAAAAAAAATTTACAAAAGAGCAAACACCATGAAGATGTATCCTCCCATACATGCACACACACACACATACATTCAAAATCTGAAATGTTTTGAAGACAAAAATAATAATAATAATTAATAATAATAATGGAGAAAAAAAAAAGGTGGCCAGAGAGTCAAAGCAGGAGAGAAGCTAATTGTGTCGGATATGCACTGAGAAATCTTATTTGCAGATTGACAAAAAAAAAACAAAAACAAAAACAAAAAAGTAACAAGAACCTATTTATTGTATATAATGTTTTATTATAAATCGTGAATTGTATATTGCATCTGTACATCTGCTGTGGTTTTGTGATGTGCAAATTTCAGCATGGGTTTCTCATTGAGAGTTTTCAGTTGCTTTTCTATTGTTTGGGGGAGTTTTGAAACAAAAAATATTTTGTTTTGGGTTGGTTTTTTTCTTTGTTTTGTTTTGTTTTGGCAGGACACACCCAAAGACCCAAGTTTGTATTAAAAAAAAAAAAAACTAGGGAAAAAAATAGACAAGCTAATACACCCTTTCGTTGAGGAAGGGGAGGGGGGAGAGGGAGGAGGGGAGGGGAGGGAACGAACTTTTCTTGAGTTCTCATTGGCCACCTGTAAGCCCAAATGAGTACAGTATTCCTTTCCTCCGCGTGCGCCCTTTTATGCCAGTGCTGAGCTCAGGGTGTGTGCGTGCGCGTGTACGCATGCGTGCGACTCCCCCCCCCATCCCACCCTTTTCCCCTCTCCTCCCCACCCCGCCTTTTGTCCTGCTCTCTATTTCCCTCCTTTTCCTGTTTTGGAAACTTCCGTACAGCTTTGTGGATCGTGCAGAAAAAAAAAGAGAAGAAAAAAAAAAGAAAAAAAAAAAGAATAAACCCCATCCTGTGTTGTCCATTTGTGCATCTAAATATACCAGCCTTGGTAGTTGCTTGGAGACGAAACACACTCAAATCCTCCGGATTGGCACCATCTGAGCCGCCGCCGCCGCTGCTGCTTGCTTGATTCCTCCTCTCTCCCTGGCCAAAAAATTCGTCTTTCGTCCACCCCCCGAATTCTCCCCCCCTCCCACCACCGCCACTTTTTTTTTTCTTCTTCCCCTTCTTTTACTGCTCCCTCTCCCGCACCCCAATTGGTCTTTTTGTGTATTTAGGAAGGAATTTTTAATAGACACTTTTTTATATTAAAAGAAACCTATATATTGAGTGACGAGCTTGCCTCGTGTGCTTCTGTTGGCCGTTTGAATGGATGCTGCTGGGGGGGGGGGCGGGGGAGGATTTCGGGGTGGGGGGAGGTTAAAACGGCTTCGCAGCGGGGACGCAGTTCGGCGGGGCGGCTGCGGGGGTCCCCGCTCTTGGCTGCGCCCCGCAACGGCTCCGGTCCAGGGGACGGATGGGAAGCCGAGCTGCTCGACGCTGCCAATCCAGAAGACCCGAGCTCGTGGAGTTCGCACCACGCGGAAAACCAGCCAGGTGTGAATGCAGCCACGGCGGCATCCTTCACTGATCGTGGCGCACGTGGGGAAAGGGGACCCAGATTTGGGCTGCGTGCAAGCCAAGCCCCCCTGAATAGCAGAGCCTGTCTTCTACCCCCACACCCCCACCCCGCCGACGCTCCTACTCCAAAGCATCCAACCCTTCCATTAGCAAAGCGTTGGCTGCTTTGCTTTTCTCTCCCTCCCTCCCTCCCTCCCTCTCTCCTCCTTCCTTCTCTCCCTCCCTCTCTCCCTTCCTTCCCTCCCTCTCTTCCCTCCCTCCCTCTCCCTCTCCTTCCCTCCCTCTCCCTTTCCTCCCTCCCTCTCCCTTTCTGTCTTCCCTCCCTCCTCCATCTCTTCCTTCCCTCCCTCTCCCTCTTTCTTCCCTCCCTCCCTCCCTCTTTCTTTCTTCCTTCCCTCCCTCCCTTTCACTCTTTCCTCCCTCCCTCCCTCTCCCTCTTACCTCCCTCCCTCCCTCCTCCATCTCTCTTCCTTCCCTCCCTCCCTTTCCCTCTCTTTCTTCCCTCCCTCTTCCTTCCTTCCCTCCCTTTCCCTCTCTCTTTCCTCCCTCCCTCCCTCTCCCTTTCTTCCTTCCCTCCCTCCTCCATCTCTCTCCCTTCCCTCCCTCTCCGTCTCTCTTTCTTCCTTCCCTCCCTCTCTCTCCTTTTTTCTTCTTTCCCTCGGTCTCGACTCAAGTTTGGCGGGGCGGATGAGATTCCTCCTGGGCTGCGGTTCAAAAGGCGAACACCTTCTTCCGACGGCGCTGCCTCCGGCTGCCGGACGAGCTAGCCTGCCAAACGCCGCCCAGCCAAAGGGAAAGCTACGGGCGCTGCCAAACGGCCACTTCCCTCCCTCCGTCCCTCCCGGCGAGGCTTGGGTGCGTGCGCGCCAACGCGGCGTGGATCCGAAGCCGGGGCTCTTTTCCCCCGCTGCAACTTTTGCTGCCGCGTGAAGAAGGCGAGTTGGGAGAGTTGCAGAGAGGGTGTGGAGAGGAGTTGCTTTAAAATGCTTTCGAGGTGAAGCTGAGGGTCGCCCATCACTCCTGTCCCCCTCCCCGTCCCGGGAGAGGTGGCAGCTGTTAGTTTACACCCAGCACAACCAAGTTCTTCCAGGTCCCTGAACTCCCACATTCCTTCATCTTTCTCACTGGCCGCCAGAAAAAGTGCTCAGGCATGGGGGGGGGGGGGGTGTTAGTGGGGGGGGCGGGTTAGAGGCCTTAACACTCGGGCTATGCTGACCCAAATAACTCAATCCTGGCTGTATTCACACAATGTGCTTAACCTGAATGCTGAGGAACTCTATTTGGAGGAGTTTATGTGATGCACCAAACCATAAAGTCCTCAAACCAGGGGTGAAATCCAGCAGGTTCTGGAAGGTTCTGGAGAATTGGTAGCGGAAATTTTGAGCAGTTCGGAGAACCTGCAAATGCCAATTCTGGCTGGCCTCAGAATGGAGTGGGAATGGGGATTTTGCAATATCCTTCCCCCAGGAGTGGGATGGGAATGGGAATTTTGCAGTATCCTTCCCCAGCCACACCCACCAAGCCACACCATGCCACACCCACAGAACCGGTAGTAAAAAGATTTGGATTTCACCACTGCCTCAAACAGTCTCTTTCCCCACAGCATGCAAAGCTGCAAAAACCAGTAACTTAATTCAGGATGTTGGGCAAAGGCAGCCAGGTTTGCAACGGACCTGCTGATGTGCACTGCCGGAACCTCTGGGTTTCTTCCCCAGCTTCCCCTAAAAGGTGGGACAGAACCCAGAACAAGCCAGAGTCCTTACAGTCCTTGCCTCTAAGCTATGGTGGTTCTATGGCAGTGATGGCTAACCTTTTTGCCATCGCGTGCCAAAAGCAGGGGGGAGCGCAGGGGGGGGTCGCACACGTGCGTGCTCACACCCATAATTCTATGCGCCCCACCCCCCGCACATGCGCATGTGACCACCCTGAGCTCCCCCTGCTTTTGCCACGCGATGGCATGGTAGGCCCGTTTTTTGCTCTCCCCAGGCTCCAAAGCCTCTCTAGGAGCCCGGGGAGGGTGAAAACGGCCATCCCCACCCCGTTGGAGGCCAGAAATGGCCCATTTGCCGTCTTCCAGTGGGACTGGAAGGCCCATATTTTGCTCTCCCCAGGCTCCAGAGCCTCTCCAGGAGCCTGGGGAGGGCAAAAACAGCCTTCCCCACCCTCCCCAGGCCCTCTGGAGTCAGGAAACAGCATGTTTCCCTACTTCTGGTGGGCCCAGAAGGCCTGAAAATCAGCTGGCCAGCACACGCATGCGCCCCAGAGCTGAGCTCGCGTGCCCACTGATATGGCAGGTGGCACGCGTGCCATCATGGTTCTATGGCATTGAATGTTGCATAAATGTTTCAAACTATTTTTTTTTAAAAAAACTTTTTCTAGGCTTCACCCCAGGGAGAAAATGTTTCTACTATCTTTCAGTGATAGTAATAGGACTATATGCTATCTGGATGCAAAACTCTAGGCCACCTATAAATGTCAGTAAAGGTAGATTTCTGCCTCTCATTGCTGCCATCTAGAGGTGGTGTAGAGCACAGCAGCCCAAACGTGATGAGCTACATGTTGGCTTGTCTTTTGAGAGCATTTGGACAGGTCTTTTGTCTACAATACATCAGGACCGAGGCTCTGTGTCATCTAACAATGCCGATGATCTTTCTGGACATCAGACCTTTGTAAAAAAAATAATAAATGCCCAGCGTATCCAGTGTTTGCTCCCTAAATCTCTGTCTTCCATCTCTTTTCTTGCTTGAATCATTGATTCAGAACCTCGCGATGGCAGATCACTTCCTCTGAAAGGATTTTGAAGGTTCCCCAAAAAGCTGCCGCAACAGAACCATCTCTTTCATTGGGCTGTTTCCAAACGCCTGCCTGTTTCTGGGTGAGCTGGCTCCCTTTGTAGTCTCTGAGTGCCAGGCAGAAAAATTATCCTCCTCACCCCCTCCGGTTCTCATCTAATATGATGAAAGAGAAAACGGCCTTAGAAACTCTTCCAAGAAGGAATTTCAGAAGGATTCTCACGAATTGAGGAGGCTGCCTTACCGTGACTTAGAAACAAGATGGCCGAAGTGACGGGCTTTGAATGTGGATGCCGTGCCTTTCACAGTATAGTTGTGGTTCAGAGCAGTGGTGAAATGTAAAATTTCTTACTACCGGTTCTGTGGGCGTGGCTTGGTGAGGGGGGGTAATGTGACTGGGTGGGCGTGGCTTTTAAAAGCATTTTTTCTACAACCTTAAGAGGTTGCAGAAAAAAATGCTTTGAAAAGCCTCTGACGATCCCAGCTGAGCCACGCAATCATCAGAGGCTTTTTTTTTAACTTTTAAAAGCATTTTTTCGGCTGAAGAGGTAGAAAAAATGCTTTTAAAAGTAAAAAAAAAAAAGCCTCTGATGATCGCACAGCTCAGCTGGGCTGGGGTGGGGGAGGGATTTTTGCTACCGGTTCTCCGAACCACCCGCCACCATCACTACCGGATCGGGCGATCTGGTCCGAACCGGGAGCATTTCACCCCTGGTTCAGAGGTGCTATTCAGCCAGTTCTGACAGGTTCTGGAGAACCGGTAGCGGAAATTTTGAGTAGTTCAGAGAACTGGCAAATACAACCACTGGCTGGCCCCAGAGTGGGGAGGGAATGGAGATTTTGCAATATCCTTCCCCCAGGAATGGGGAGGGAATGGAGATTTTGCAATATCCTTCCCTTGCCACGAAGCCACACCACACCCACAGAAACAGTAGTAAAAAAATTTGAATTCCACCACTGTTGTAGGTGCAAGCAACGTGCTGCCATCTCTGCCTTCCCACATCTCCTTTCGCTCCCAGGACAGATTCTTCCTATTGGGCTTTTTTTTCCTTAGCGGTATTATACCCCACCCCCCACACACCTTTGAAAGGGCAGCATTGCCCTTGAGGAATGGGCAGGGATCTTCTTCTTGGAAAGACACAGAGGGGAAATGATCTGTCCGGCTCCATTGCCCACATATCTGGTGGAGAATTTCCAAAGGCCATCTGTGCCTTGGCCTATTTGTCACAAATTCCGGGCAGTCCTCTCTGATTCAGGGGACCTGGTGGCATTGGGGTGGACGTAAAATATGGCAGGCTGCTAATATTGCAGTCCGCAGTGGAGGGTGGCGGATCTGGCATATTGCACACAGAGGACAAGCTTCCTTCTTTTAATTTCCAGCCTCAAAATAGAATGGGGGCCTCTGCAAAAAAAAAAAAAAATGCTCAGGCATCAGCAGAACTCCACGGGGAAATATGCGCCATAAGCCATAATCGCAGAGGAGTTACCACAGGCTCCTTGTCATGCTGTATAAACTCGGCACTAAGAGGGTGTAGGTGGGAATTTGCAGAAAGTGGAAGGCTTGGTAATGAATGCAGAGCAAACTCCCTGGATTCGGCATTCTTCAAAGGGTGGGTGGGGTGCTTGTTTTTCCCCCTCCTTCCCTCCCTCCCTCCCCACCCCCAATCACAGTGCAGGAAGGGTCACATGGCTGTGCCAAGCCAACTAGAAAAACTTTCCTAAGTTATGTTGCAAGGCCCGGCATGCTGTTTAAATCCAGCCACCTCCCCTCAGTGTGCATACCAGCATAGGGAGGGGTGAGAATGCTGCCTCAATGGTTTTAAAAATAAGACCTTGCCAAACTTTGCAGATTTCTTCATAAATTGGGCCAGTAAGAATAGTCTGAAGGAGGGGAAATTCAAACTCGGTCTAGCAGGCAGGGAAGAGGGGGGAATGATAATAGTGGTGAATGTTTAGTTCTTAAATCAGGGAATTGGACTCATCACATTCCTAATACTTTTATGCATTTATTTAGGTTGGCAGAGTTGAATTAGGTCTTCGTCTTTAGGCACGTGGCCCTCTGTAAGTCTACCTGTGAAATTTGGCACCTTTCATATTGTTTTCTAAATGAGGCATGGAAAAGAAGAAAAGAAAAACACATAAACAGTATTTGGACCTGCCCAATGCTGGAAAAGGGATAAGGTGGTTCAGTGGCTAAGACACTGAGCTTGTCGATCGAAAGATCGGCAGTTCAGCGGTTCGAATCCCTAGTGCCGCGTAACGGGGTGAGCTCCCATTACTTATCCCAGCTTCTGCCAACCCAGCAGTTCGAAAGCACGTTAAAAATGCAAGTAGAAAAATAGGGACCACCTTTGGTGGGAGAGTAACAGCGTTCCGTGCGCCTTTGGCATTGAGTCATGCCGGCCACATGACCATGGAGACGTCTTTGGACAGTGCTGGCTCTTCGGCTTTGAAACGGAGATGAGTACCACCCCCTAGAGTCAGGAACGACTAGCACATATGTGCGAGGGGAACCTTTACCTTTACCTAATGCTGGAAATCATAACTAAGCAGGTATTTTACTCGTCTGCTATTATTCTGAAGTGGGTAAAATGAGGAGCCAGATAGTTGGGGGAAATAGGCTGACTCTGTAAACTGCTTAGAGAGGGCTGTAAAGCACTGTGAAGTGGTACGTAAGTCTAAATGCTATTGCTATTAATATGCCCAGTTGCAAGGGTGGGTTCTACTTTACTACTGGTTCACACGGGGCCGCGTGCGCTCTTCTGCGCATTCTGATGATGTCGGGGTCGGTGGGCGGAGCTTCCCATCAGTTTTACTACCGGTTCTATAGAACCGGTGCGAACTAGGGGCAACCCACCACTGTCCAGTTGCTTTTCTGAACTCCTGATCTAAATTAGATGCTGAGATCCTATTATGCAGCAAGTGTAGGCCCCGAGCAATGGAATATCTTTTTTAAATGGGGCATCTGTTGGGGTGCTATGAGATCAGCACCCAGGCTGGGCATACAGGATCTTGGTGAGGCCAGAAGTCTGTATTAAACACTGAACTTAATTCTCATTGTTGAAAATGGATTAGATGCTAAAAGTGTATTTATTTTACTGGCTTCCAAATCCAGGAAGCCAGCCCTGATGTGCTCAGGACAATAGCGGGTTTCAATTTAGTTTGCTACCGGTTTGTTCGTGCACGCGCGACACTTCTGCGCATGCACAGAAGCGTCTGGGCAGGTGGGTGGAGCCTCCCGCTGCTGCTACCAGTTTGCCCGATTCAGAGCGAACTGGTAGCAACCCATCACTGGTTCAGAAGCTATCCTTTCTGAGTGAGGCCTGCTTTTGCTTCGCTGATGTTCAACATGAAGGTGCCACTTGCCTTCAACTTTAAGAGGCACTCTCATTCCTGATTTGTGTCTGCAAGAGGACAGAACAGGTAGTCCTCAATGTACAACTATTTGCTTAGTGACCAAAGTTTCAATGTCACTAAAAAACAAAACAAAACAGGAGTTGTACTTAACAACCATCATAGCATGTCATTCGAGGAAAATTCAGGTGTTTGGCAACTGGCATGTATTTATGATGGCTGCAGCTTCTCAGGATCTTGCGATCATTTGTGACCTTCCCAGCCACGTTCCGACAAGCATAAATCAATGAGGGAAGCTGGATTCACTTCATGGCCATGTGATTCCCTTCACTGCAGTGATTTGTTTAACAACTGTTTAACAAGGTCATAAAATCAGGGGCTACTGACCAGTGGTGGGTTACTCCCGGTTCGCAAGAACCGGTAGTAAAAATTTGTAGTAATTTGGAGAACCAGTAATAACATTGGCTGGCCACGCCCCCGAACTGGTCCCCGGTCTGATGCCCCTCGCTTACATGTTCGCCTGAAAAAATGCTTTTAAAAGTTAAAAAAAAAAAGCCTATGATGATCGTGTGGCTCAGCTGGGATTGTCAGAGGCTTTTAAAAGCATTTTTTCTGCAAGCTCTTAAGGTTGTAGAAAAAATGCTTTTAAAAGTAAAAAAAAAGCCTCTGATGATTGCGCGGCCCAGCTGGGCATGGGGGGGGCAGAGATTTTTGCTACCGGTTCTCCGAATCACCCGCCGCCATCGCTACCGGATCGGGCGATCCGGTTTGAACCTGGAGCATTTCACCCCTGTTACTGACTCGACAGCCGGCTTGCTTAGCAACAAAAATTTTGGTCCTAATTGTGGTTGTTAAGTCGATGACTATCAGTATCCCCACTACTCAACTTTATTAAAAGCTCTGTCAGAGGACATACACACACCCCCTGCTGTTCTAGGACTGGAGGGAACTGGTTTCCAATGGAACCACTGACTGCGGGTAGAGAAGTACAGGAACTTTAGATGAATGCACCTAATATCTGGCTGGTGCAGAGGCCATTTTGAAACGCTGTCTCTCGTATAGGCTGTGTGCAAGGCCTCAGGCTACTTTTGGACTTCCTCCCACAACTTCCTTCCCTACAGCTATTGCCAGAACTTATGCTGTTCCCCTCACCCCAAAAAAAGAAACCTGAAGGGAAAAAGGCACCAAAAATAAGTCTTGTGTAGAGAAGAAGAAAAAAATAGTCTTGAGAGCAAGAAGCAGTAAAGGAGATTGTCTGCAGGAAGGGAAGGAGACAAGGGTGGTAAAAGAGTTTGGAAAGCAAAATTATCTGAGGAGTGGTTGGAAAATTTATTTATTTATTTTATTTATTATTTAAATTTTTATACCGCCCTTCTCCCGAAGGACTCAGGGTGGTGTACAGCCACAATAAAACAACATATCTCCACAAAATTTAAAAAACAGTTTAAAACATATTAAATAATTTGGCCCTGGTATTAAAAAACTAAAAACACCCAATTAAAATTCGTTTTCTAAGCCAGCCCAGCCTGTTGAAACAATAGAGTCTTAAGGGCACAGCGAAAGGTCCGTAGGTCGGGGATCATACATATCTCTGGGGGCAGGTCATTCCAGAGGGTAGGTGCCCCCACAGAGAAGGCTCTCCCCCTGGGTGTCGCCAGTCGACATTGTTTGACCAACAGCACCCTGAGGAGTCCCTCTCTGTGGGAGTGTATTGACCGGTGGGAGGCTATCGGTGGCAGAAGGCAATCTCGTGCACACCCAGGTCCTAAGCCATAGAGCACTTTAAAGGTGGTCACCAGCACCTTGAATCACACCCGGAAGACCACTGGGAGCTAGTGCAGCTCGCGCAGGAGAGGGGTTACATGGGTGTGCCAAGTCGCTCCCATAATCACCCGCGCGGCCACATTCTGGACCAGTTGGAGCCTCCAAGTGCTCTTCAAGGGGAGCCCCATGTAGAGAGCATTACAGTAGTCCAGACGGGAAGTGACGAGGGCATGAGTGACCGTGCGCAAGGCGTCCCGCAAGATGCAGTCTGCCTGGAGAAAGCTAAAGGGAAACACGAGCGCAATAAATATCCAAAGGCCTCAAGATAAAGCTGAGTTCTACTCTGTTGGATCAGGGCGTAAGATTAGGATCTAAAATGGAAATTGCAGGAAGCAGATATGCCCTAAATTTTAGAAGAAACCTAGTGTGAACGGTTGTTTGAAGGGGGCATTGAGTGTTTCTTGGAGGGGAGGGTGTCTTCCGTCTGGGAGGCATTTCAGCAGAAGTTAGTCTGCCTTCTCTCAGATCTTGCATTAATTATCTTAAGGGTTCAATGAGCTTTGATCTGGTCCCTGTCAGTTGTCACAGATATCTTGGAGAGGGGGGGTGGTTGCCCCTCTCTTTGAGAACAAGAAAAGAAGCTTGGAAACTTAAGTTGCTCCCAACTAGGATGAGCCACATAAATATCTCTTCCCAATCTCAGATGCCCATCCCACCAGATCTAGTAGAATGGGCATGCTATGGGTTCTGTCTAGAGAGCTACATTGGGCTGGGCCTAGGCCAGGGGTCAGCAACCTGCGGCTCTGGAGCCACATGTGGCTCTTTAACCCCTCTGCTGCGGCTCCCTGTCACTCAAAATATGCGTCACAACCGCCAGTGTGCGACACCCGCTGGCACTCAATTTATTGAGCTTTTCAACCCCTGGTAGGCCAACCATGGATAAATCCAAGAAAAGAAAAGTTTCAGAAGAAAAGAGAACGTTTAATTCAACTACATCTGCTAGTTTTGTGGCTGCTCAAGAAATAGTCAGGCATGGGAAGGGTTTTGTGGCTCCCGGTCTTTTCTGTGGGAAACAGGTCCAAATGACTCTTTGAGTGTGTAAGGTTGCAGATCCCTGGCCTAGGCAGAAGGCCTTTTCTGCTATGGGACTCCCATGATGAAATCTTCTCTTCCCAGAGATGTGGTCAACCTCATCATTCCTAAACTTTCAAAGGTCCCTTAAGACCTGGCCATGCAAGCAGGGGACGAGTAAATTTGGGAGGTGACTCCATTATTATTGCTAGCTCTCTGTTTATTATTTTTATTTTCTTGTTTAGTTCTGCTTTTATAGCTCGTTGTTTATTTTTTAATAATTACTTAAATGATTTTAAGCAACAGTTGTTTTGTATTTATTGTTTTATTGGATTGTTGTAGCTGCCGAGTCACTTTCTGTGAAATGGGCAAGCATATACATGTGAACAATAAACAAACAAATAATTCTGAAAGCCATGGTTAGATGGCTTGTCGTTGCCTGAGCTGCCCCAATTGCCTGGGGTCTCAGAAATGCTGAACTAGAGCAGCCATTAAGGTCTTAGAAAATGAGGGGATCCTTAGTGCTTTTTCTGAGCTTGGTTGTTTTCTTACAGACGCAACCCCAAATATTCCCCTTTATCTGTCTTCGAAAGGCCTTCCGATGCTGCTGGAGTGTGTAGAGAACTACAAAGATCAGAGTTGTGCAAGCGATGCTATTCCCCGTGATGCTCGTCTATGGAAATGAAAGTTGGGCTTTGAAGAAGCAAGCTATAGGAAGAGTATTGACGTGTTTGAACTTTGGTGTTGGAGAAGCTCCTGAGAATACCATGGACAGCCAAGAAAAAACAAGCCTGATCATTAAACAAATCTAATCATTGAACAGAACAACCCAGAGTTCTCACTTGGGGCACGAAGGACCAGGCTCAAATTATCTCCTTCGGACACATGATGGGAGGATCTAGCTCTCTGGAGGAGGCTCTAATGCAGGAAAAGTGGAAGGCAGAAGAATAGGAGGAGGACCAGCAGCGAGGTGGATGAACTCAGTTACAGAGACGAAGGGGAAACCACTGGAAGAGCCGAAGGACCAGACTAGTAACAGATCGTCATGGAAAAGCTCTATGTGATCACAAAGAGTTGACGATGACTTGATGGTGCGTAATCAATCAAATCAACCACAGATCCTGAGATCCTCAAACACACAAAAGTAAGCAATCAGGTGTACGGGTCTAGCCAAGATGTAAGTGTCTTGTAATGACTAAGTGAGCCTAGGTCACAACAGTTTGCCTTTGAATTCATTACGGTTGACTTCAGAACAGGTATGCATAGGCATACATTGTTAGTCCCTTGTTTTGGGATAAAAAAAACCTCTGCAGTTACTTTATCTGATTATTTGTTTCCAGATTACAACCTGAAGCAAAACTGAAAAGAGAGTTTCACCTTATCCTTTACTATAGGATCAGAGGTTAGCGAAGAAAATGGACTGTTTTGCATTTTAATGCAAAACTAACTAATCAGTATTTCCCCAAAGCATGTGTAAACCGAGATGCAATTTCCAGACTTTGCAAAACAACCTTCAGTGGGTACAAAAATTGCCTGTTAGGGGAAAAAGTTTAAACAGAAACTGTGGAGATTAGTGAAAATAACATAGTAAACTTCCATTATGTAAGGGAAAATTGCTTGTAAATACATGCACATTAACCAACCTTGCATGCCAAAATAGGACACGTTAGGAGACATTTGCTCAAAAATGCGTAAGTGTTTTTGTGCAGACTTTTTATTGCTAGGAGGCAAAAATGACCAAAATTGGATAAAAAAAGGAAAATAGAGAAAAGTTGAAACTGACACATGGATTTGCCCAGAATTCTTAATTCATCATTGATCATTTCCACCATTAATAAAACCACCTAAAGTGGCAAGCGGATAATCTTGCACAATTAACAATCACTACTAAAACCTTGTACACTTAAGAAGCATTGGTTGAAGATAGTTACACAATTTGTTACCAATTTGCGCATGTGGTGGAAAGATTGAGGTTCTCTTTTTAGGGCCAGAGGGACCACCAGCCACATGGAAGTAAGTCTACCTTGTTGGCATCACATGATGGCTGGTCCTTGTGTGGTGTGGAATTTCTTCTAGCTTCCTCAAAAAAGTCTTCATTCAAAAAGGTGGAGGGGCTCATGAATCCCATAAAACAGGGGTCGCCAATCTGTGGGTCATAGCCCACTACCGAACCGTGGCCTATTTGCAACCAACCCACACAAGCAACAGGAGCCAGGACTCACAGCCCCACTTGTGTGAGCATCATGCATGTGTGCACCTCACACAAAACCATTCCATTGGTGGTATTCAGCCAGTTCTATCCGGTTTGGATGAATTGGTAGCGGTGTCGGGGTGGGTTCTAAATTTTTTTACAACCGGTTCTCTGGGCGTGGCTTATTTTGTGGGCGTGGTTTGATGATCATGTGACAGTTCTTTAGGATTTAGCAGAGGTACTGGTCTACCAGGCTTTTAACTGCTTGCAGAGCTGTATCGGTCTACCCATTTATTCTTGGAGTGTTCCGGTCTACCCATTTGTTCTTGGAGCGTTCCGGTCTACCCATTTGTTCTTGGAGCGTTCCGGTCTACCCATTTATTCTTGGAGTGTTCCGGTCTACCCATTTGTTCTTGGAGCGTTCCGGTCTACCCATTTGTTTTTGGAGCGTTCCGGTCTACCCATTTGTTCTTGGAGCGTTCCGGTCTACCCATTTGTTTTTGGAGCGTTCCGGTCTACCCATTTATTCTTGGAGCGTTCCGGTCTACCCATTTGTTCTTGGAGCGTTCCGGTCTACCCATTTGTTCTTGGAGCGTTCCGGTCTACCCATTTATTCTTGGAGCGTTCCGGTCTACCCATTTATTCTTGGAGTGTTCCGGTCTACCCATTTGTTCTTGGAGCGTTCCGGTCTACCCATTTGTTCTTGGAGCGTTCCGGTCTACCCATTTGTTTTTGGAGCGTTCCGGTCTACCCATTTGTTCTTGGAGCGTTCCGGTCTACCCATTTGTTCTTGGAGCGTTCCGGTCTACCCATTTGTTCTTGGAGCGTTCCGGTCTACCCATTTATTCTTGGAGCGTTCCGGTCTACCCATTTATTCTTGGAGCGTTCCGGTCTACCCATTTGTTCTTGGAGCGTTCCGGTCTACCCATTTGTTTTTGGAGCGCACTGTTCTACCAGCACACTGCCTTTTAACACTGATCAGCTGTAGGGCGGCCCTTTGAAGCCCCACTGCAAGAGTTTAAACAGTTTTTTTCCTTCTAGCCGATCAGCTGGGACTCAGGAGGCAGCAATAGATTGAGGGTGGGGCCAAATAAAAGGTAAGAATAACGCGGGGGTGGCTGGGTGGGAGGGCCCAGCTCCCTAACAAAGAGAACCAGTTCAGTGATGTCATATCGTCACCGCTACTGGCTCGGCCGAACCGGGAGGAACCCACCACTATAGCGGTGGCTGTGGAGGGCTCCGCCCACCCGCCCGGATGTCAACACGTCCTGTTTTTGACACTGCATGGAAGGTCTGCATGCACGGAGGTGGTATGAGCAAAGCAAGTGCACACAGGCGCACGCTCCCATTTGCAAACCTGTAGCGAAGGTAAGCGAATACAACCCCTGCATCCCATATTCCCCCCTCACCGCCAACCCGGAAAAGTTGGGGAACGCTGCCATAAAACAAAGGATTCAAATGCAAAAACATGGAAGAGAGGAAGGTTAGAGCTCACATCTCCAGCTCTAGGCTGATTAAAGAGACAAAGATGAGCTTCACACATCCTTGGTAGAAAAAGCCTCGTGGAGTAGACAATCCAGAGGCAAGAGAGTGGGAGTAAAAGTCTACTGGTGTGTGGGCTGTGTGACTGGGATCCAGTGACCTGATTAAGGTTAACTAGCTTTAGCTGTGCTTAGGCAGATGCTTGACATTTGCTGCTTCAATACTTTTTTTTCTGGGGAATTGGCAGGGGCTGATGCCACTTCTGATTTAGTTTCCGTCAATAGCTGAGCCTGGAGACAAAGAGCTTGTGTTTCCTTCTCTCTGCTCGATGTAGGTGACTCTTCAGTTTCCTTCAATCCAGGCAATGGTCCTTGGTCTCCCCCAGCTTGGTGCCTGGTTTATCTGCTGCTTGCTCTTGTGAGCGAAAGCTTGGGATCCTGACTGTTGGCTGATTAAGACTCCATTTCACTTGCAAAGGAGGAGTACTGCAAAGGCAGCTTTTTTGGCTTTGCAAGCTGCATGTTTGATTTTTCTTTTTTTTTTCCTCTCCAAGACCCGCAAAAGGGTGTGGCTGGATGTTATCCCTAGAAAGTATAGACTTAAATATTTGGCCTAGTAGGAGTTTCTTTGGGGGGGGGGGCGGATTGTGTTGCAATTAAATTGATAGACTACCGATTCCTGAGATTGATATTTTGTTATAGAGAAGAGTAAGTAAGAACCAGGGGTACTAGAAAAGAAGGGCTGTATTAAAAACCTGAGCCTATTTTAATGCAAAATAAGAGTGTATAGCAGGGGTGGGTTCTACTTACCTTTACTACCGGTTTGAAGTGGGGCCAAGCACGCTCTTCTGCGCAAGCACAGAAACTTCTGCGCATGTGCAGAAGCGTTCTGATGACGTCAGGATCGGTGGGCGGAGCCTCCCGTCGGTTTTACTACCGGTTCTGTAGGACCGGTGTGAACCGGGTGCAACCCACCACTGGTGTATCATGTGAGAATCCTTGTAGAAAATGAATGTGTTAGAGGCCTCTTGCCACACTCCCCAAAAACAACCCACTGAAAATTAATTTCTGGGATTGTTCGCCCTCCCTTCAGCCTGGAAGTCGAATGAAACTTCCAAATGGTGCTTTTTTTTTTTCATCCTTGCAAAAAACCCAGAATCCACCTCTTCTTAAAAATGCATCACGGGCTTAACTAAGACCCCCTGACCTCTCCGATTAGAAGTTTTGGATTTCTCTCTCCCGCTTATGTCAGCCTTTCAACCGGACCATCGGAGAAGCTGAAGGCTGCTCCAGGATTATAAGCGCTGCTGTCTGTGTTTGATGAGGGGGTGTGAAGGTGTCAGGCTTTGCAAACCCCCAAAGGAAAAACAAGCTGATGTGTTATTGACAAATGGGACTGGAGGAAAACTGGGCCCATTTGAGATGCCTGTTGCCATGGCAAAGCTAAGACGAGGTGATGGATGCGCTGCAGGCCGACGGCAGCTGAATGTGGGGAAGATGGTGGGCTGAACTGCCAAACCACTGCCTTTTTTTTTCCAAGGGGGGGAATGGGAGGGGGTGCAGTGGACCTGGTTCGGGGAAGACTGAAATATGCCCCGCCAGCTAGAGTTCTAGCTTCTTGTCAAATTGGGAGGGGGAAATGATTTAGCAGCGCTGCTTCAAATCATGCTGTGCCGAGTTTCAGCTTGATCCTAAGTCCGTTGGCTCCAGAATGAAAATCCCATGGAGTTTTTTTTTCAACGGAATGCACATTTCCCCCAGAGAGGGAGGTGGGCTGGAGTCAATCAAAGCAACCCAGGGCTTTAATCAACTACTTCTGTCGCTTGTGCTTTCAACAAGCAAAGAGGAGATTACCTAGATGGCTTTGTTAATAAGTTCAGTGCTGGAAGGGATGGGTGAGCAGGCTGCGTTTAAAAGTCCGGGAACAGGCTTTAGTTCGGGCTTGGCTGGTCATGCAGATTCAGGGGTTGTAAGCGGTAAATGATGGTTTATGACTTAGGATGTCGCATGGATTCAGCCAACTTCTCTACAAGTGGGGGCTGAGCATGAAAAGGTGCTCCCGAGAATGCAGGAACAGACCAAACCTCTCTTTGTTTGCTTTAATGCTTTGTTCTAGAAAGGGCAGGAATAAAACATGCAGGTTTCCGTATTTTAAAGTGTACAATCAGGCAACGAACCTTCAAAAGTCCAGGCTGGGTGTGTGTGTGTGCGTGTGTGTGTGTGCAGACAGTTATCCCCTGCTCTACAAACTACATCTGGCTTCATCTCCGGCAAGAACAAAAGAGATTTGCTAAGATGGCAGAATCCCATGGAGTTGGGCGGCTAATGAATTCAAATAAACAAGATAGCAATATTTGAAGTTAAATTTATTTTATTTATTTATTCAGTTGGTCAAACATGTACGAGATAATAGGAATAAGTATAGACATGGATATGAATACAGGAGATGGGGACAAATAAATGGGGACAGTAGGACAGGGACGGTAGACACACTGGTGCGCTTATGCACGCCCCCTTACAGACCTCTTAGGAATGGGGTGAGGTCAACAGTAGACAGTCTAAGGTTAAAGTTTTGGGGGTTTGAGGATGAAACCACAGAGTCAGGTAGTGCATTCCAAGCATTGACCACTCTGTTGCTGAAGTCTTTTTTTCTGCAATCGAGTTTGGAGCGGTTTACCTTGAGTTTGTATCTATTGTGTGCTCGTGTATTATTGCGGTTGAAGCTGAAGTAGTCATCGACAGGTAGGACGTTGTAGCAGACAATTTTGTGTACTATGCTTAGGTCGGACCATAGGCGGTGTAGTTCTAGGTTGTCCAAGCCCAAAATTTCGAGTCTGGTGACATAAGGTATTTTGTTGTGAGCAGAGGAGTGGAGGACTCTTCTCGTGAAATACCTCTGGACTCGTTCAATTGTATTAATGTCCGATATACAGTGCGGATTCCAAGCAGACGAGCTGTATTCGAGAACTGGTCTAACAAAGGTTTTGTATGCCCTAGTTTGTAGTACAATGTTACCAGAAAAGAAGCTTCGCAAGATTAGGTTTTTATATTGTTTTTATATTTCTTAAAGCTGCTCACAAGAGGCCTCTGAAACTGAACCAAGCAGTTGAATATGGTCAGGGGTCATGTTTGAGGGCAAAGAAGGAAGAACATTAGATCAAAGGGTCAGTGCAATGGCGTCTCTTGCATGTGGTTGTTGTAGCCCGTCAGCAGCCTGTGCAGCTAGTAGCTGATTCCGACAGCGAGGAGGCTGGTGTGGTGCTGAGGTGCTCCTCAGACAATGAGGAGGCCGCAGAAGATGTGGTGCCAGAGGCGGGGATTCAGCCAGGGCCTTCAGAACCTCCAGAAGCTCCCTTAAGTGAAGATGACGAAGAGGAGGAGCCTCTTCTCGATGCACGGGTGCGCAGTGCTGCCAAAAGACAGGAGTGGCTCCTCAGGAGGAGGTCTCCTCGAGAGTAAGGCTTGGGGCTAATTGGCCACTCCCTTAGCCTATTTAAGGAGGAACGCCGACTGAAGCAATTTGCAGGGAACAACTTAGTTCATATACCTTCGTGTCTTGTCTTGCTTATCTTATCAGCTTCCTGCAAATTGCTTCTGGGCATTCTGCCAACCACAGTAAGCTTTCAGTTATTATTCTTTGAATTTTTGGCAGCTGTTAATGCAGTTAATTAACAGCTGTTGTTGTAAAAGACTGGTTTATTTAGTAAACTAAGGTTTGAACGGACTTTTTGTGTGCTGCATTCTTTGGGATCCATAGCTGAGGCAGAACAGTGGTCACCAAGAAAGAATAGTCCACTCCATGCTCCAACTATGCGGCTAGGTTCTTAGAGCATGTTATGATAATGCGTGTGGTTGGTTACTTTGTGGCTCAGTGTCTTATACAAATCAAACACACCTGGTTATTTTACGGCTTGGTGGCAGTGTTTCTCAACCTTGGCCATACCTGGCTGGAGAATTCTGGGAGTTGTAGTCCGTCCATCTTCAAGTAGCCAAGCGTGAGAAGCGCTAGCTTAGTGCATTGTGTAAAACCAGCTGCCCTAACAATTGGCATGGTCGTTAAATTGCAAGCTCTACGCATTCTTTTGCTTATCTACTCATTGTCGTCACCTTAGGATCAAAATTGGGACTGGAACTTCTGTTGCTAAGTGAGGCAGTTGTTAAGGGAATCACATCCAATTTTATGATCTTTTTTGGCCATAGTTGTTAGGTGCATCACGTGGTTAAGCAAATCTAGTTTTTTCCATTGATTTTATTGGAAACCGTCTAGGACTGTGATAGCAAACCTATGGCATGCGTGCCACAGGTGGCACGTGGAGCCATATCTGTGGGCACGCGAGCGCTGCCCTAGCTCAGCTCCAGTATGCATGTGCACATCGGCCAACTGATTTTTGGGCCTTCCGGGCCCGCCGGAAGTTGGGAAACAGGCTTTTGGGCCTCCGGGTGGATGGGGAAGGCCGTTTTAGACCTCCCCGGGCTCCAAAAAATCCTCTGGAAATAGTGTTCATATTTATTTATTGGTTCAATTTATATGCCGCCCTTCTCCGGAGACTCAGGGCGGCTTACAATGCATTAAGCAATAGCCTTAATACTTTTATATATACCTGCTTAGTAGGGCTTTCGGGCCCCCCCAAGCGGTGTTCTTTTTTATACAAAGTCAGTTTATTGCCCCCACAATCCGGGTCCTCATTTTACCTACCTCGAAAGGATGGAAGGCTGAGTCAACCTTGAGCCTGGTGAGATTTGAAGTTGCAGTAATTGCAGGCAGCTGGTGCTACTTTAACAGCGCTTCAGTCTGCTGTGCCACCAAGGCTCCTATGACCCAAAAATTTAATAACTCATAAATGCATGCCGATTACCAAGGGCCTGAAGGTTGATCAGGGGCACTGCGACTGGGAGGAATGGTTGCAAGTAACTTTTTTCAGAGCCACTATAACTTCAAATCCTTACTGGATGAATGTTTGTGAGTCAAGGACTTCTCGTATCTGATACACCATCCTAAGTAGGAATTCCAGTAAAATCCAAGGAGACTAGCTAATTAATTAGAACTTCTGCCAACCTCCATTTCCGAGGCTTTTAGAAGAGCCGTAAGACGGCAGATCTGCCATTCCTAAATGATTTGTATAGAACTCAGGTCAAAAAACAGAATAAGGAAATATTGCCAGCAATATGATGTACGTTATATTCCATGTCATCATTAAATGCAACTCGCTCTCATTTGGCACCTATTGTGTGTCTTGGATTATAACCCCCATCCTCCCCCAGCCAGCCTGTTGCTAATGGAAATGGCCCTTCAACCCAAAGAGGAAGCATTATGCCGCTTCTATGTGCTCCGCAGATGGGAATGATTCAGCCACTGCCATAAGATACAGCCATTTCGGTAGCTGCCATTATATGCAGATAGTCCTTGACTTATGACCACAATTGAGCCCAAAATTTCTGTGGCTAAGTGAGACACTTGTTAAGGGAGGTTTACTCCATTTTACAACCTTCCTTGCCACCGTTGTTAAGCGAATCACTGCAGACGTTAAATAAGTAACATGGTTGTTAAATGAATCTGGCTTCTCCATTGACTTTGCTTGTCAGAAAGTCACAAAAGTGATCCCATGACCCCAGGACATTGCAACCGTCATAAATATGAACCAGTTGTGCCAAGCAGCTGAATTTTGATCACTTGAGCATGGGGATGCTGCAACAGTCCTAAGTGTGAAAAATGTTCATCAATTGCTTTTTTCAGTGTCGTAACTTTACATGGTCACCGTAACATCAAATGGTTGTAAGTCAAGGACTACCTGTACAACATCTGAGCAAAGGATAAAGCAAATGGTTGTGTCAATAGGACAGTGAAACCAAGATAGTGGGATTATTTCTTGGATCTGCCGAGGACAAACATCTCACCTCAAACCCTTGCAGCTTCCCCTTTCTCTAACGGGTGTCAAACTGGCGGCCCGAGGGCCGGATGCGTCACACGTAGGCCACCCCCACCCCAGCTCCATGAAGGGGGGAAACGTCGCGAAACGTCACGTGACAGCAATGTGACACCGCGAGTTTGCCACCTTGAACAACTTGTTAGAGTTTGAAGTGGCATCATCTGTTTTGTGACATGGGTTTTCCCTTGCGAATGGCATCGGGGAAGAAGGAACGTTAAGATGGCCGATTGCAAATGGCCGCCCTGAAGTTTAAACGTTGACCAAGAATTAAGGTGACCAATCATCCTCCTTTAGGGAGGACAAGTCCTCCTTTTGAAAGTTCTGTCCTCTCTCGAAAAGTGTCCTCCTACATGTCCTCCTTTTCGATATTTGAAGACTAATCCGTAAATCTCCGTATTTGATCGACGCCGATCCGATCCATTGTGTGTGATGTGATGTATTTGTATTTGACATGATGATTCGTCAAGGCTCGGTACAGTGTGGCGAGACGCGATTATGAGACGCATGCTCTTTGCATAGGAGAATTGTTTTGAGAGAGTGCGCCGTGCGCAAGTGGCTTTGTTTACTTCTTACCGAAACACGACATGGCACATAAGCATGCATTAGACTCACTTCTTTTTTTTTTTCTTCCATTTATTTGTGTCCTCCTCCTCATTGTAAAAAAGTTGGTCACCTTACAAGAATAACCCCTCGCATCTTTTCTACGACAATTGGAGGGCGAAAGATCAAGCTCTGTTGGCAACCCCCATCCAGGATACATCAAGATCAATGTTTCTCAACCTTTTTAAGACACGTGGACTTCAACTCCCAGAATTCCCCAGCCAGCATAGAATTCTGGGAATTGGAAGTCCACACGTCTTAAAGTTGCCAAGGTTGGGAAACGCTGCAATGGGCCCTTGTGGTCTTCTTGGCTGCCCCTCCCCAAACTCACCCTGGGAAAACAGCCTGGCTTTCCATCACGGATGTGACATCCTAGGCATGAGTAAGCCACCCTCCGTATGCTGCTCTTCCAGCTACCGCTATGCCGTTGCTTTGGGCAAGGGTGCATGAATCATAGTTATTTCATCCCAGCGGGGTGGCATCTTTGGCTAGCCTTTCATTTGGGGGGCGGGGGGGGCAGAGGCACCCTTCTTCCTTCCCATTCCACCCACCCCTGAGCTCCAGCAAGAGATGGGGTCCTTGAACACCAGGAGGCCACAGGTCCTGACTGGGAGTGTGATAGATGGCTGAGATTAGCTTGTGTACCAGCCGGCCAACGCGAGAAGGAGAAGGAGGGGGAGGCAGCAGCACCATTGGCTCTAAGCTGCAGACAGGTTAAGAGAGACGGATGGGAAAAGCGCCAATGCCATAAACACAGCCTGGCGTGAAAGTTCCAGGAATCAAAAGGCAGCCCTGCGGTGTCCTAGGGAGGGAGGGAGGGAGGGAAGGAAGGAAGGAAGGAAGGTGGGGGGGGAGAGAAGGAGAGGGACTTGCAGGCTTTAAGTGAGGAGGGAGGAGGGATACAAGACAGCTACCTGTGGGTGGTGGGAAGAGGTTAGCAAATATCCACGGGGTCACGGGTATTGCTACTAAGTGCTTTTTTGCAAGGCTGGGGGCTGGGAAGGAAGAAAGAAGGAAGGTTGCCATGGAGAGGGGGGGGGGAAACACATAATGCATACTGATGGACTGGGGAAGGAGGGGGGGTTGAGAGCAAATATGAGAGGCTTGAGAGCCATCTGTATAGTGAAAGGAGAGTGCTAGGAGGACTGGGGGGGGTGGAGAGAGAGAGAGGAAATAGGGAAGGGAGGGGGAACGTGGCTTTTGCTGCAAAGGCTCTTTCCTTGGGGAGGTTTCTGTGCAATTTCCTCTGCCAAAGCCGGCTCTCCAGACTTTCTGCCTCACCAGCGTTCTCTTCATTGCCTTTTCCCCTTCTCTCTCTCTCTCTCTCTCTCTCTCTTGTTCCAAGAAAGGAAAAGAATACTTGTAGATGTTTGCTGAGAGTGAGCGTGCATGCACGCACACACAGACACAAAAGCGTGACACCCCCACCCCCACCACCAATTTTTCCCCTGGCCTCCCTTTCTCCTGCGACCATCCTCCTGGCCAAATCCAACAATGAACCTGGAAAGAGATCAGAAAGCCCCAGCCACCTGCCAAACCGCCGTGACCTAGCTGGGTTGGATTTAAAGAAGCCGCTCTCTTATTTTCTCAGCATTAGCCTGGCTGGCTGGCTGGCTGGCTGGCAGCGGGGAGAATGAAAAAAAAACTCCTGGCCTTGGCAGGGGCATTGGGAGAACGGAGAAGTAGAGAGCAGGAGAATATCACGCGAGCAAGCAGAAGGGGAGGGAAGATAAAAAGGGAGCAGCAGGAGGGAGGGAAAGTTTGCTGGGGTGGGGGGGAGAGGTGGGTTCTTCCTGAATATGATTGAGTGGCCGTCTTTGGCCGTCCAAGATGAGATCTGGACTCTACGGGGTGGGGAAAGTGTGCAGGGGTGCATCTTCTTCCTCTTGGCACTTCTTTCAATAAAAAGCCTTCCCCCACCCCTTCTGGTTGCTCAAAATAAAGAAAAGATGCAGTGTGGCTGATGGGCAGGACACATGCAGCCCCAAGCAGTCTGAGTCACTTAAAACTGTTGCAGCCTCTTAGGCTGTTTTGGAACACAGGTCTAGTTGTTCTTCTAGAAGGCTGCTGAGATCTGCGGCCAAAATAGGCCAGTTGAAAGGTCCGTGGGTAGAATACGGCTGGGAAAAAAGGGAGGGCAAATGGGAGAGAATTCTCTTTTTATGGAGTCTTTCAATCAATTGTCCCAAAGGTGCTTTTCAAAAGGCAACTGAACTGAAGAAGCTTCTTGGATGAAGGGGGGGGGGGGGACCAAGAAAAGTCAAGTTGTCTTTTGAAAACGCATCTTTGATCTCTCTCTCTCTCTCTCTCTCCCCCTCCCTCCCTCTTCCCCTCCCTCCCTCTCCCTCCCTCTCCCTCTCTCTCCCTCTCCCTCTCCCTCTCCCTCTCTATCTCTCCCTCCTTCCCCCCTCACTCTCCGTCTCCCTCTCTATCTCTCCTTTCCTCCCCTCCCTCTCTCTCTCCCTCTCCCTCTCTATCTTTCCCTCCCTTTCTCCTCCCTCTCTCTCCTTCTCTCCCTCTCCCTCTCTATCTCTCCCTCCTACCCTCCCTCTCTCCTCCCTCCCTCTCCCTATCTCTCCCTCCCTCCCTCTCCCTCCCTCCCCCCTCTCCCTCTCTATCTCTCCCTCCCCCCTCTCTCCCTCTCTCTCCCTCTCTATCTCTCCCTTCCTCCCTTCCTCTCCCCTCCCTCTCTCTCCCTCTCTCTCTCTCTCTCACACACACACACAGGCCTAGACCTCTGGCTGAATTGTTGCGGACACAGGTTTTGCTGTCCCTGGAGGAAGCAGAGGAAATTGATTGAACTCGTTTCAAGTCCCTTCCTGTTTCCAAATACTGCTACTCTTTGATCTACAACTGCAGTTGACACCAGCATTTTGGGTTGTAAGTCGAGGCGGTCATAAATTGAGTAACCATATGACCACCAGACTCAGTTTTACAATGATTTTTACATCAGCAATTAAAAGGATAATTATGTGTTCCTTAAACAAATCCAGTTCCCTAATGGATTTGGGGGTTTTTTTGCCTTTGGAAAAAAGTTAGCAAATCCCAATCATGTGACTGTGGGATGCTGCGGTTACTAAGCACCCAACATTGTGATCATATGACTGTGGGGGAGGTGTGAGGCAGAGGTGGGTTTCAGCAGGTTCTGACCAGTTCTGAAGAACCGGTAGCGGAAATTTTGAGTAGTTCGGAGAACCGGTAGTAAAAATTCTGACTGGCCCCACCCCCATCTATTCTCTGCCTCCCGAGTCCCAGCTGATCAGGAGGAAATGGGGATTTTGCAGTAATTTTCTCTTGGAGTGGGAAAGGAATGGAGATTTTGCAGTATCCTTCCCCTCCCACGCCCACCAAGCCACACCCACAGAACCGGTAGTAAAAAAATTTGAAACCCACCACTGATGTGAGGGTATACATCAGGGGTGGGTTCTACTTACCTTTACTACCGGTTCGCAGCAGGGCCACGGGTGCGTGCTTGCTTCGCTCACTCGCGCACATGCTCTTCTGCGCATGGGCAGAAGCATTTAGATGACGTCGGGGTCGGTGGGCAGAGCCTTCCGCCGGTTTTACTACCAGTTCTATAGAACCGGTGCAAACCGGGGGCAACCCACCACTGGTATACATGTGATGTGAGTGCAAGTAATAAAGTATGTTTTTTGAGGCTGTTGTAACTTCCAACTGCAGTTAGTCATAAGTTAGTCCCTGTCCTAATTTTCTCTTTTATTTGTATCCATCATGTATTCATAATCATATTTACACTTATATCTGTTATCTAATACATGCTTGACGAAATAAATAAATAAAAGGACACTGAAAAAAAAGTCAAGGACTAATCCAAATTTATAACCAATGAATAGCAACAGCGGTGCTGGCAGTGAGAGGAGGTAGTCAGCAAGACCCAGGAGTATCCCATGGGAGTTCGTAAAATAGCATTAGGAAAATGGTGCTTCCCCTTTTCAAGCTAATTAAACAGTAGAAAACATGGTGATGGAGAAGTATATCTTAGCAGAAGCAGAATAAAGTCTAAAAGTGCACAAATTTAGGATTGAACCAGTGACACATCCCTTTCCTAGTTTAAATTCCCCAACATCACCATGTTGGCTTCTTCATTACCATGTTTGCTACTGTTTGTTCTATAGACAGGTCTATGGTCTTTTGCAAGAGGGATGAACACGGGTGTAAGGACATATCCTGCAATATTCCAGAAGACAGGACCAATGAATGCAATTCTTTATTGACCAAGTTTGGACACACAAGAAATTTGTCTTTGGTGCATATGCTCTCAGTGTACATAAAAAGAAAAGATACATTCGTTAAGAATCATAAGGTACAACACTTAATGATAATCATAGGGTACAAATAAGCAATCAAATCATACTTGGAAACAATATCAGTATAAATAGTAAGGATACAAGCAACAAGTTACAGTCATACAGTCATAAGTGGAAGGAGATGGGTGATAGGAACGATGAGAAGACTAATAGTAATAGTAATGCAGATTTGGTGAATAGTTTGACAGTGTTGAGGAAATTATTTGTTTAGCAGAGTGATGGCGTTTGGGAGAAAACTGTTCTTGTGTCTAGTTGTTCTGGTGTGCAGTGCTCTATAGTGTCATTTTGAGGATAGGAGTTGAAACAGTTTATGTCCAGGATGTGAGGGGTCTGTAGATATTTTCACAGTCCTCTTTTTGACTTGTGTAGTATACAGGTCCTCAATGGAAGGCAGGTTGGTAGTAATTGTTTTTTTCTGCGGTTCTAATTATCCTCTGAAGTCTGTGTCTGTCTTGTTATATAAAGAACGTGTGAATGGCCTGTGAAGTAAGAATATGCCATGTAAATCTTTCTTTAGAAAGCATCTTGATGCCAATGTTAGCAGGGCATGAAGTTGAGCCCTTGAACCAGATCCAACTTAGTGGACAGTTTCAGGGAGTGTCTTCCAATCTACACTGGCTATTGGGAACTCTTGGCTGTTCAGCAGCAATAGGCTCTTGTAAGCTGCCATTGTAACTTTCTTCAAGACGCCGGACCAGAGTTTCTGAATCTTGGCAACTTTAGCATGTGTGGATTTCAACTCCCAGAATTCCCCAGTCAGCAAGCTGGGTGGTCTACTGGGGGCTTAATGGGAAAAGTTGAAACAATTATTTTCAGAGCCAAGAAGAGCCTAGCAGGGAATAGGAGAGGGAGGAGAGAGTAGGGGGTCTTATCAGGCAACCGAACCTTGGGATGAGGTTAGGAATTGGCATTTGCACAGACCCACCACCAGAAATGTTGTGATCCTGTCTACGTGGGTGGGCTCTGTTAATGTCAAAGAGTGATAGTAGCAGAGGCATTTTGGCAGCTGCTTTGGAAACAGGTGTTGTAGCAATTTAGAGTGCTAGCAGTTCTAATGTGTGTCCATTAAGAAAAGGTGTGGAATTTTTTTTAGAACTAGGCTCATCAGGTCAACATTAAAAATGAGGATAACGAAAACACTACAGGTAGTCCTTGATTTACAGTCATTTGTTTATGGACAGTTTGAAGTGGCAACAGCATTAAAAGAAAAGGGACTGGTCACGTTCTTCACGCATAAAACCGTTGCAGCAATCCCAGGGTCACCAGATCAAAATCCAGCCGCTTGGCAATGGATGTGTATTGATGAGGGTTGCAAGTCAGTGGTGAAATCCAAAATTTTTTTACTACCGGTTCTGTGGGTGTGGCTTGGTGGGTGTGGTGTGGCTTGGTGGGCGTGGCAGGGGAGGAATACTGCAAAATCTCCATTCCCACTCCACTCCAGGGTAAGGATACTGCAAAATCCCCATTCTCACTCCATTCCAGGGAAAAGTTACTGCAAAATCCCCATTCCCTCCCCACTCCAGGGGAAGGATGCTGCAAAATCCCCATTCCCTCCCCACTCCAGGGGAAGGATGCTGCAAAATCCCCATTCCCACCCCACTCCAGGAGAAGGATACTGAAAAATCCCCATTCCCACTCTATTCCAGGGGAAGGATATTGCAAAATCTCCATTCCCATCCCACTCTGGGGACAGCCAGAGATGGTATTTGCCGGTTCTCTGAACTGCTCAAAATTTCTGCTACCGGTTCTTCAGAACCTGCTGGATTTCACCCCTGGTTGCAGTGTCTCGGGGTCATGGGATCACTTTTTGGAACCTTCTGCCCAGCAAAGTCTACGGCCATGATGGCGAATCTATGGCACGCGTGTCACAGGTGGCACACAGAGCCCTCTCTGCGGACATGCCAGCCGTCACCCCAGCCCAGCTCCAATGCGCGTGCGCTTCCTGCCAGCCAGCTGGTCTTTGGGTCTCTGCCATGCATGTGCAGTGATGGTGGGCATGCGGGGGGCATGCACAGGGGGTGCAGGTTGGTGCAAAACGGGGCGCAGGGATGCCCCCGTGTCCTGTTTCGGACTGAAAAACCTCCTGCACCAACCTGGAAGCCAAAAGTGGGCGTGTGGGGGGACCTGCGAGCCCACCTCCCGTGCCCCGTTTTGGGCCTGGAAAGCTTCCTGCACCAACCTGGAAGCCAAAACGGGGGGCGGGGGCGGGGCGCATGAGTGAGGGATACACGTGCATGCGTGGGGGCACTCATATTGCATTTTGGGGGTTCGGCCACACGCACATGGATTCACACGCGCATGCACTTTGGGCACTCGGCACCAAAAAGGTTAACCTTCCCTGGTCTATGGGGAAGCCAATCTCATTGTACATATGTTGTGCACTGACAAGAAAGACTTGAATTGAATTGAGGCCAGATTCACTTAACAAACCTGTTACTAACTTAACAGTGATTCACTTAACAGCTGGCAGGAAAGATTGTAAAATGGGGCAAAACTCATTTAACAACGGTCTTGCTTAGTAATGGAAATTTTGGAGCTAAACTAAATGAAACTCAACTTTGCATGTTGGGAAAGTATATAGAAATTAAGATATTGGCGCCCAACCTTTTCGGCACTTTTTGGGCACCAGGGACTGGTTCCGTGGAGAGAGGTTTTTCCGTGGACTGGAAGAAGCGCAATTTTGCGTGCCACCTGCATCCCACAGATGGGACTTCACTTGTTTGTTGTTGTTTTTTATTTATTTATTTTATTTTTAAAAAGTTTTTTATTAATCACTCAAAATTTAAAAAATCGGACATAGATATGACATCACTGGTTCTAAATATCTTCCAACACTTCAAACTAATACAAATTATGTTAAAGTTAATATTATAATTCTTTAACCTTATACGTTACTTATACATATCATACTAACAATCTGTATCATATTTCTACACAATTATACATACTTGTCTATTCTATACCTGTGCCTATTAATGCAATTTACATACATATTTATCCATCATAATGTATATATTTCTCATCCAACACTACATCCTTGTCTCGGCTATCCTCCTTTTGTCTAGCCATTTGTAAATTTGGACTTCGCTTGTTTGTGTGGCCCGGTTTCTGGCATGCCATGGACTGGTGGCAGTCCTTGGACCAGGAGTTTGGGGGCCCCTGCTTTTAAGAGACTTTCAATATCTTCAATATGCTTATTCAGTATTTTTGTTCAAAAATACTTACCTAGTGATCGCTGCCATCTAAGAGGTTTTGTTATAATTAAAAACTGAAGGCTAAATGTGAGAAAAACAAGAGTTAATTATTGGCGTCTTCAAGAGGATTTACTACTTTGTAAGTTTGAGGTGGGGGGGAGAGAATGGTATTTCCCGTATTTTTAAATATAACTGAGCTAAAATTCCAAATGTAATATGAATAAGTTTATTAGGAAATTTTGTTAGGAGGTGTCCCTTGGCTTTGCGTTATGATAGCACAATTCTGCCTTTGCCTTCCTGTGTCTAAATTAAGCCTCTTTAATAATTAGTACAAGATGAACTTGAGGTTAAAAGCTGAGGTCCCTTTGTGTCTGTTGGCTGAATAAGAGGCGGACAAATCAAGTTTATTGCAGTACTGGAGTATCAACTGGGTAGAATATTTTACCTTAAAGTGGAAATAAAAGGTGCTATTTGGTTTTGTTTTGTTGTCAAGGAAGTTAAAGCAGGGTGGGGAAAAAATCAGAAATAGCCTTCAGGTTCTCACAAGTCCTTCTGTGTCTTTGGCCCTAATCGGGCAGGAACAATAAATCAAATTGGATAGTAGCATTGACTTGTCATCAGCTGCTTAATTTGGTATTTGTATTCAGCAGACTGACTGACCTCTTTGTCCGTCCAACACTGCAATCATTATTTGGCATTGCATTTAGAGAGGCCCGCAGGACATGGTCAGAAAAGTCACGATGAGAGTCACAACATTTATTTATATCCTGCCTTTATTATTTTTACAAATAAATCAGGGGGCGAACATTTTCAACACACCTTCCTCTGCCTATTTTCCCCACAACCACCACCTTACGAGCTGAGTTGGGCTGAGAGTGAGTGACTGGCCCAAAGTCAACCAGCTGACTTTCTTAGCTAAGGCTGAACTAGAACTCATAGTCTCCAAGCGATTGGCCCATAGTCACCTAGTTGGCTTTTAAGGCTAAGTCGGGACTAGAACTCACGGTTTGCTTCCGATACTCCAACCTGGGCATTGCATCTTTTATTTCAACTCGCCCTGTTGCATTTGGGAACCCCTGTCCTAAAGTCCAGTCCTGATGGTATCTGTGCCCCAGAGGTGGGATTCACTTACCCTCAGTGGTGGGTTGCCCCCGGTTCGGACCAGTTCACAAGAACCGGTAGTAAAACCAGTGGGAGGCTTCGCCCACTGACCCGGATGTCATCATAGCTGATCTGCGCATGAGTGGAAGCTTCTGTGCATGCGTGAGCGAAGCGCGAGTTCACACATGGGCACAATGCAAACTGGTAGTAAGGTAACTAGAACTCACCCCTGCTTACCTTCCCTACCGGTTCACAAATGTGAGCACATGCACCACCTCTGCGCATGCGCATGGCTTTCTGCGCATAGTCACACATTACGTCCGGGCGGGTGGGCTGAGCCTCCTGCAGTCACCGCTACTGGTTTGTGCGATCCAGAGAGAACCGTCTGAATCCCACCACTGCTGTGTGCCATCCCCCTGATGGAAGGAATATTCAGGTGCAGTTCTAAGCTAGGAGAAAGGCACAGGAAACAAAATGGAGGCTGATTGGAAAGAACATCCATCGGTGAACAGAACCACCAGGGTTTGTGGCTCTGGTGCAGCTGATAAAATGGAATTTAGACCTTCTGGATTCCTATGGGGTCATGTAGGGGTCATGAGTGGCTCTATAGGCAAAAGGGAAAATGCAAATCTAGGTGTTTTGTCTGAGCTAATTTTTTCAACCTTTTGTTTGTTGCAGTGGTGGGTTGCTATCGGTTTGCCCCGGATTAGGCAAACTGGTGGCAGCAGCAGGAGGCATGCACAGAAGCAGAGGTGGGTTTCAGCAGGTTCTGACCAGTTCTGGAGAACCAGTAGCGGAAATTTTGAGTAGTTCGGAGAACTGGTTCTAAAAATTGTGACTGGCCCCGCCCACATTTATTCTTTGCCTCCCAAGTCCCAGCTGATTGGGAGGAAATGGGGATTTTGCAGTGACCTTCCCAAGCCACGCCCACCAAGCCATGCCACGCCCACCAAGCCACACCCACAGAACCGTTAATAAAAAAAAATTGAAATCCACCACTGCGCAGAAGCATTGTGCACGAGCGCCCACAAGCAAACCGGTAGCGACAGGATTTGAAACCGACTCCTGGTTTGTTGCCTACCCAGTCTTTCTGAATGGATTACCAAATCTGCATTTCTAAAAGCTTTGGTTTCTGCTTGGGGCTGGTTTCGGCCTCCCTTAAGATTTTTCCCGATTCTCCTTGAAGGGGAAATATTCTATCCTGCCTTTTTTCCAAAAGATTTTTCTCTGTGTGCCAAGCTGGGGTATGTAAATCAGTGTTTCTCAACCTCGGCAAATTGGAGCTGGGGGCGGGGGACTTCAACTCCCAGAGTTCCCCAGCCAACATGGCTGGCTGAGGAATCCTGGGAGTTGAAATCTACCCATCTTTTAACTCAGGGGTCTCCAACCTTGGCAACTTTAAGACTTGTGGACTTCAACTCCCAGAGTTCCTCCCTTGTTTTAACTTGCCAAGGTGTTTTCTTTTTTTAAAAAAAGGATGCAAATGCCCGGGATATGTGCCAGACAACAAAGTCCGATCTGTTGTGTTGTGTGTGTGGGAGGGGGGCGGTGGAGGCAATAACCATCCAGCCAGAGAGGCATAAGGTTGGGGGGGTGGGTAATCATTTCGCGAGGGCGTGAGCATCCTTGCACGGCAGGGAGCTGCCAGCTCTGCCCTTCCTCCTTCCTCCGAGCAGTGGCAAGCGAGGGCACCCCAGCCCGGCCTCCTTTAGATTGGCTGCCTTGGGGTGGCGGTGCAGGCCGGCTTCCTCCTCCGTGACCTTGTGCCTGTGCAAGGCGCTGCAAGGAGGTTGCCGCGGCTTGCAGGCAGGCGTGGAAGAGGGGGGTGGGGAGGAGGGAGGGAGGGAGGAAGAGCCGGGGCTGGTTGCCTAGCAACCCTCCAGCTGTCTGTTGACCTAGAAGGAGGCGCTCACGCCTGACCCAGCTGCTGAGAGCCAGCGCCTTTTCCTCCGCATCTGCACAGGGCAAAAGAAGGGGCGGAGAGGCAAGCCGGGTTTGCTTGCTTGCTAGCTAGCGGGCTGGCATGTACGTGTGCAAGCATATGCACAAAAAGCCAAAGAGAGAAGAAGCTGTCTCTTTGAGCTGTCCCCCCACCTTCCCCGCCCCTAGTTCCCCAGCAGCCCTATTGCTAATTGGCACAGGTGTGTATGTGTGTGTGTGGCACACAGGGTCAGGATACTGAAAACACATCTGGAGACAGGATGCTCCCTTGGCCGCGCCGGAGAGGCAGCAGCGCCGCAACATGGCATTGTCTGGCGCTGGAGAGCGCGTGGAAGGATACACCCCTGAGTCATGGGGGGCGGGGGGGAGGGAAGGAGATTGCCTCGTGAAAGGAGAATATTTGTAGCTCAGGGTTGAAATGCTGAGCCTTGGTGGTGCAGCAGACTAAAGTACTGTTAAGTAACACCAGCTGACTGCAATTACTGCGAGTTCAAACCTCACCAGGCTCAAGGTTGACTCAGCCTTCCATCCTTTCGAGGTAGGTAAAATGAGGACCCAGATTGTGGGGGCAATAAACTGACTTTGTATAAAAAAGAACACTGCTTAGGGGGAGGGCCGAAAGCCCTACTAAGCAGGTATATACAAAAAAGTATTAAGGCTATTGCTTAATGCATTGTAAGCCGCCCTGAGTCTCTGGAGAAGGGCAGCATATAAATCAAACCAAAAATAAATGAATGAATGAATGAATGAATGAATGAATGAATGAATGAATGAATGAATGAATGTGGTTCTCTGAGTCCAGTGGTTTTCTTGCACGCATTTCATTACGCAGACTGAGGTAACAACATCATCCCTTCAACAACAACATCAGTTGGATGATGAGAGTGCCTAGTTTGGGTAAGGAGACCTCTGCAAGGAAACCACCAAGGCTCAAGGGAGCACCAAGGAGTCCCATCGGATTGCTTCATGCTGCCCGCAGTTTTGGCTTCACGGATGAACTCTTCACTTTCAGGCGTCTCTAGAGATTCTCCGTCATCCAGGTATATGGTTGTGTCTCAAAGGTGCTATCCCGTCAGAGGTGAAGAAGCTGCTTGGATGAGAAGCCAAACGTCTTCCAAAAAAAAAACAAGGAAATCCAGTTGCCTCCTGAAAAAAGCATCTTTGGGACAACCATGACTTGGATGACGGAGAATCTCTACAGACTTTTAGCTATGCAATTTGGGATGAACACCCTTGGAATGGTGTGGGAGTAGGAATGGATTTCCAGAGGAAAAAATTGCAGACGACAGGAACCAGGAGCACCACTCAGGTGACCCTGAGGTCACAGATAAACCTCCAAGTGCTTCAAGGACCCTCTAAAAGGATGCAAATCACCAGCTGTCTGCAAGGAATACAAATCCTTCCATTCTCCATTATCCCGACAGAGCTGAAGAAGCTTCTTGGATAAGAAGCAAAACGTCTTCAAAAGAAAACACCAAGGAAATCCAGTTGCCTCCTGAAAAAGCACCTTTAGGACCCTTTCCAGTGGTGGTGTAAAAGATTTCAGTAGCCCTTTGGTAGAATGAGATTTTTTTTAAAAAAAAAAAATAATGCTCATGTGGTTGTAAAAAAATAATGAAAAAAATAAATAAATGGAAATGACAACCTCAAGCACCTTCTAAGGATGAATAATGGGGGAGGGATTTGCTCAAGACCCTGAATAGGTGCTGGTTTTGCTCATAGCTCAATACCACTTTACAGCAGAGTTGTCCAACCTTGGCAACTTTAAGACTTGTGCTGACGTAGCTGAGTGGGGAATTCTGCGAGTTGAAGTCTTAAAAGTTGCCAAAGTTGGACATCCCTGCTTTAGTGTTGTGGCTGAAAGGATACTGAGGACCAGCCTTTCCCCAACCTGCAGCTCTTCAGATGGACTGAGACTACAGCTCCCAGCAACCCACTCTGGCGTACTCAGCTGGGAGTCCTGTCTGCAAAAACTGTTTGCCTCTCCTTGTTTTTAGATAGAAAGTAGGATATGAAACCAGTTGCTTCTCCAACTCTTCTGTCTCCTTACCCTGCTCTTTGCTCCTGTTTTCCACTCGAGAGGTGAGACTTCACAAAAAAACTTCATTGTCACCCTTAGTCCATTTCCATGTGATGTTCATTTTCTTCTGTTTCCTTGCTTATCTGACAAACTGAACTTTTTTTGAAATAAAAAGGACCCATAGCTGTTCCGGGGGAGACGGGTCAAAAAGGTCAAAATGATAGCCATAGTATCTGATCAAAAATCCTGCCCCTTTTTATATGGATTGCATGCAGAAAAGGGGTGGAGCTTTGGCTGCATAGCTGTGGCTTTTTTTACTTTTTACTTTTTTTTTTTACTCTCCCACAGCTAATGGTATATAGTCTGAAGCACTTCATCCAAATCCACTCCATCCAAATCATTATGAGCCACGGTGGCACAGCGGTTAAAGTGCAGTACTGCAGGCTACTTCTGCTGACTGCCGGCTGACTGTAATTTGGCAGTTCAAATCTCACCAGGCTCAAGGTTCAAATCTCACCATGCTCAAGGTTGACAATTTGGCAGTTCAAATCTCACCAGGCTCAAGGTTGATCCTTCCGAGGTGGGTAAAATGAGGACCCAGATTGTTGGGGGCAATAGGCTGACTCTGTTAAACAGCTTAGAGAGGGCTGTAAAAACACTGTGCAGCGGCATATAAGTCTAAGTGCTGTTGCTAAGTGCTATTGCTACTTCTGAAATCATGAAGGCCGTGGGAAATGGACTAACTCTGCTCCTTCCTCCTCTCAATGTACCCATTAGCCACATCACTGTTCCATGGGTCTATTTGGCACAGAGGTGGGCAATTGAGATGGCAATAGTTCAGCTTTGTGTCCTGTAAGGTTTGGCCAATGATATCATGTTGGGAATGGAAGGGGCCAAATTGTAGACAAATGTACCTGCCCATCCTCAGGTATGGGTTAAAGTCCCCGATCCTGCAGAAAACCGTTTTCATGCAATGCTTTTCTGAAATCCTTGGGACTCTCTGGGCTTGCTTGTTTGCTTGCAGACATTTCATTACCTGAGTAGGTCACCTCATCATTGCTACCCTGTTTCCCCCAAAATAAGACATCCCCTGATAATAAGACCAATCGAGCTTTTGAGCGCATGGCAATAACGCAAAGCGCTTATTTCAGGGTTCAAAAAAATATAAGACAGGGTGTTATTTTCGGGAAAACATGGTAGTGAGTTAGTGGTTTGCTCTCTGTTTATGTATAGTACCTTATCCTGCCAGTATTGGTGGAGTAAGGTTTTCTCCTTGGTAGTTCCTCGATTAGAGTCTTGTTAGGGTATCTCAGGGGTGAAATCCAGCAGGTTGTGACAGGTTCTGGAGAACCAGTAGTGGAAATTTTGAGTAGTTCGGAGAACCGGTAGCGGAAATTTTGAGTAATTCGGAGAACCGGCAAATACCACCTCTCGCTGGCCCCAGAGTAGGGAGGGAATGGGGATTTTGCAGTATTCTTCCCCTGGAGTGGGGTGGGAATGGAGATTTTGCAGTATCCTTCCCCTGCCATGCCCACCAAGCCATGCCCACCAAGCCACGCCCACAGGACCGATAGTAAAAAAAATTGGATTTCACCACTGGGGTAAATTAGGGTATTTATATGCTATTCAAAAAAAAAGAGAGAGAGAGAAAAAGCTAAGAAGGAAACAAAAAGACCAAAATATATCCTCTCCAGCAGCCAACATCAAGATAAGCAGGGGTTAACACTAGACAAAGACTCAAACAAACAACCAAATTACAAAACAAACAATCAAAACAATACCCTAATCAAGGAACTACCAAGAAGAAAACCATACCTCCCCCAACATTAGCAGGAGAAGCTACTATGCATAAACAGGGAGCAAACCCACACTCATCATCATGCTGATGCTGTTACCTAATTCGATAATAAAACATCTGTGAGCAAACAACCAAGCTCAGGGAGAGCACCAAAGACTCCACTGTTCAACCCTGAGCTATAGATAACTCTTTCCTACTGGTACAATCCTTTTCTGTTTTAAGTCTCTGCTGTCTCTTGACTTTTCTCCAAGGGGATGAGTGACAAGGTCCAGCCAATTTTATACACCTTAAGGCTACCCCCCTGCTTGGTGTTGGAATTAGGAGATGCTACTTTAATGCAAGAAATTAAAAGACGCTTGCTTCTGGGGAGGAAAGCTATGACAAATCTAGACAGCATACTAAAAAGCAGAGACATCACCCTGCCAACAAAAGTGCATATAGTCAAGGCTATGGTTTTCCCAGTTGCAATATATGGCTGTGAAAGTTGGACCATAAGGAAGGCTGAGTGCCAAAGAATTGAGGCCTTTGAACCCTGGTGCTGGAAAAGATTCCTGCAAGTCCCTTGGACTGCAAGGCGATCAAACGGATCAGTCCTAGAGGAGATCAACCCTGACTGCTCTTTAGAAGGCCAGATCCTGAAGATAAAACTCAAATATTTTGGCCGCCTAATGAGAAGGAAGGTCTCACTGAAGAAAAGCCTAATGCTGGGAAAGAGTGAGGGCAAAAGAAGAAGGGGACGACAGAGAAGGAGGTGGCTGGATGGAGTCACTGAAGCAGTCGACGTGAGCTTAAATGGACTCCAGAGGATGGTAGAGGACAGGAAAGCCTGGAGGAACGTTGTCCATGGGGTTGCGATGGGTCTGACACGATTTTGCAACTAACATAAACTTTAATGCAGGAAGGCTAAGGGCAGCTTAAGCTTGTCCTGCTTCTGGACTAAGCATGAGAAGTAAGCAAGGTGATGAGGATACATCAGGGGGAAAAAAAGAGTCTGCTTGGAAATACTATGCCGTAGCTAAATGCATGTGGGGAACTGCCTTCTTGCATATGGGAGCTCAGCCCCGCATTGCTAAGACTTTGAAAAGAGAGATTTCCCATCTGGATTCTATTCCTGGCCACCTTCTCTATACTGCTTGCCTTGAACGTTTTTTCTCCGCTGCCGTTTGTTAGTACAAAAACACATGGATCCCTTCCTTTCATGGAGCCCTGCCCTGGGCTCTGCCTCCCTCCCCGCTACATTTTTCCGGTGGCTTCAGTTTCTTTGAGGCTTTTCCCCGAATTGAATGGGAAAAAATGGATGCATTGACCTTGTGAGACTCTTAGAAATCCAGGGGAGGGATGTGTGCAGTCATACCTCCCTTTCTTCTTTTGCTTGCCTTTTCCCTCGGGTGGCTTGATTCCAATTCTGAGAGGCTCAGGCCAGTGAGGCGGGGGCGGTTGGTGGTGGGAGAAGGCCAGATAGCTCAGAAAATACAGACACAATATCTGTGATTGAGTCTCCCTTGTCCAGATTGGAGATAATTTGCAACAAACATGTCCAGGTCAAAGAAAGAGAAAGGACACTGGCGTGCCGAAATCCTATTTAGCATTCAGGAGAAGCAAACGGGGCAGAATAGGTGAGCACTATATAAACTTGGTCGTACTATTTTTTTTCCCCTCTCCTATTCTTAACCCTAAAACCAGAGAAGTTTGTTGGCTTGTTCTCTCCTTTCAGGCTGCTCCCATTCGGGTTTGCTAGCTAACCACGATGACGTCAAAAAAACAAAAACAAAAACAGTATGGCGTGACATCATGCAAAGGAGGCATTTTATGCCATAGGATAAAATGGCATTGGTGCAAGTACATAAGCGGCATGCTTTGCACTGGAAAACACAGATCACGGTTCTTCCCCTGGCCCCTCTCTCCATGTTTGCTCCTTGGAGAGGGGGGTGGGTGATGCAGCTTTTTGGTGAAGGAAGCCATATGTTTTTCAGAGTTTGAAGTTGCCTCTGTCCAACAAAATCAGAAAAAGAAAAGGAATGATTCAGAGGTGGGTTTCAGCAGCTTCTGACCAGTTCTGGAGAACCGGTAGCAGAAATTTTGAGTAGTTCGGACAACCAGTAGTAAAAATTCTGACTGGTCCCGCTCCCATCTATTCTCTGCCTCCCAAATCCCAGCTGATCAGGAGGAAATGGGGATTTTGCAGTAACCTTCCCCTGGAGTGGGGAGGAAATGGGGATTTTGCAGTAACCTTCCCCTGGAGTGGGGAGGGAATGGAGATTTTACAGTATCCTTCCCCTGCCACACCTACCAAGCCACGCCCACCAAGCCATGCCCTGCCCACCAAGCCACGCCCACAGAACCGGTAGTAAAAAAAAATTGAAACCCATCACTGGAATGATTGGGATCTCCCACTACCACCAGTGTTTCTCAAATTTGGCAACTTTTGAGAGGGGTGGACTTCAACTCCCAGAATTCTCCAGCCAGCATGTGGAATTCAGGGAGTTGAAATCTATACCTCCTAAAAGTGCTACGGTTGAGAAAACTATTTTAGGCTATTGGGCAGTGGGAATGAGGCCAGAAGGAGGATCTTATGATGTCTCCAACCATATTAGCATTCTCTAAACAGGTTAAAACAAAGACTTTTTTTATTAGTTGGACGATGGCATTGGCATTTAATATAGTGACGTATCTGCTCTGTTTTTGTTTCATTCTTGATTGAATTTAATGCCATCGGTACTTTATACTGGATATTTATGTATACACCCCTCACCCCAAGAATACCAGGACTGCAGTGATATAACAATCTAATAAATAAATCTGCAAATCTATGATGACACCAAACTGGCAGGAATAGCCAACACTACAGAAGATAGGTTCAAGATACAGAAGGATCTTGACAGACTTGAACATTGGGTGCTATCTAACAAAATGAAATTCAATGGTGAAAAAAATAAAGTTCTACATTTAGGCAAGAAACACAAAATGCACAGGTACCAGTGATGGGTTGCCCCCGGTTCAGATCGGTTCTATAGAACCGGTAGTAAAACCGGCGGGAGGCTCCGCCCACAGACCCTGATGTCATCAGAAGTGATCTGCGCATGCGCGCGATCCCGTTGCGAACTGGTAGTAAAGGTAAGTAGAACCCACCCCTGACAGGTACAGTATATGTGGTACCTTGCTCAATAGTAGTAACTGTGAGGGGGATCTTGGAGTCCTAGTGGACAACCATTTAAATATGAGCCAGTTGTGTGCAGCAGCTGCCAAAAAAGCCAACACAGTTCTAGGCTGCATCAACAGAGGGATAGAATCAAGATCACTTGAAGTGTTAATACCACTTTATAATGCCTTGGTAAGGCCACACTTGGAATCCTGCATCCAGTTTTGGTCGCCACGATGTAAAAAAGATGTGGAGACTCTAGAAAGAGTGCAGAGAAGAGCAACAAAGATGATTAGGGGACTGGAGGCTAAAACATATGAAGAACGGTTGCAGGAACTGGGTATGTCTAGTTTAATGAAAAGAAGGACTAGGGGAGACATCATAGCAGTCTTCCAATATCTCAGGGGCTGCCACAAAGAAGAGGCAGTCAAGCTATTCTCCAAAGCACCTGAAGGCAGGACAAGAAGCAATGGGTGGAAATTAATCAAGGAGAGAAGCAACTTAGAGTTAAGGAGAAATTTCCTGACAGTTAGAACAATTAATCAGTGGAACAACTTGCCTCCAGAAGTTGTGAATGCTCCAACGCTGGAAATTTTTAAGAAGATGTTGGATAACCACTTGTCTGAAGTAGTGTAGGGTTTCCTGCCTAAGCAGGGGGTTGGACTAGAAGACCTCCAAGATCCCTTCCAATTTCTATTCTATTCTATTCTATTCTATTCTATTCTATTCTATTCTATTCTATTCTATTCTATTCTATTCTATTCTATTCTATTCTATTCTATTCTATTCTATTCTAAAGGCATCTCTTCTCCCAGAGGCATCTTTTATTTTGTAAACCTCCCTTAATAAGGAAGGAAAGAAATCCCAACAAACCATGAAAGAACAAAAAACATAAAACAAGACTGCAAACAGAGGCTCATTCAAGTGACTGGCCTCTCTCTCTGCTTGGCTAGGGTAGAATTACTTTGCAGGGCATTTTTAAAAAGGCCTTTAAGGGCTCTTTGTTGTTCAAGATGACTTAAAGAGAGTTCCATACGGCAGGGACAGCCTGACTTCCCAGTCCTTCTGAAGCATCAGCCAACCTAGACAAGCCACTAGGCCCATCATCAGCACAAAAAATTATTTTGTCTGATTCCAGTCCAAGAATTTCTTTATAAAGGAAAGGAAGAGAGAGAAACTCTGCCATAGATCAGTCTCGGGAATCAACATAAGGGACTAGTCACATTCAGAGTTGCCTATTGCTTCGCCGTTTTTTGTTTTTGTTTTTAAAGCATCATCCCAGTCGAATAATTTTATAAGTCTGCAAATTTTATAGTTTTCATGTGGTTTGATTTCTTATTTTAACTTTTGATTGGGAGCTGCCCAGAATTGGTTGGAATCAGGGGTGAAATCTAGCAGGTTCTGGAGAACCGGTAGCGGAAATTTTGAGTAGTTCGGAGAACCAGCAAATGCCACCTCTGGCTGGCCCAAGAGTGGGGAGGGAATGGAGATTTTGCAATATCCTTCCCCCTGGAGTAGGGTGGGAATGGGGATTTTGCAGTATCCTTCCCCTGGAGTGGGGTGGGAATGGGGATTTTGCAGTATCCTTCTGCCAGGAGTGGGGAGGGAATGGGGATTTTGCAGTATCCTTCCCCTGGAGTGGGGTGGGAATGGGGATTTTGCAGTATCTTTCCCCTGGAGTGGGGTGGGAATGGGGATTTTGCAGTAACCTTCCCCCAGGAGTGGGGAGGGAATGGAGATTTTGCAGTATCCTTCCGCCAGGAGTGGGGAGGGAATGGGGATTTTGCAGTATCTTTCCCCTGGAGTGGGGTGGGAATGGGGATTTTGCAGTATCCTTCCCCTGGAGCGGGGTGGGAATGGGGATTTTGCAGTATTCTCCCCCCCAGGAGTGGGGAGGGAATGGGGATTTTGCAATATCCTTCCCCCAGGAATAGGGTGGGAATGGGGATTTTGCAGTATCCTTCCCCTGGAGTGTGGAGGGAATGGGGATTTTGCAGTATCCTTCCCCTGCCACGCCCACTAAGCCACGCTCACAAAAGCGGTAGGGAAAAATTTTGAATTTCACCCGTGGTTGGAATAAATAAAATCAGTAATCCCCCCACCACCACCACCACTAAAAAGAGAATGTAAGTAGAGAGAGAACCATATTTTTAAGGCATTGCAGGAGCGGAGCGGAGTTAGTTTGTGAGAACAAAACCTCAAAGGGAGTTGGTTAGCATCTTTTTCTAACCCGGTTTATTACAAGTTACCGGTTTTTGTCAGCAACAGCTTGCTTCACCCGTGGCATACCAATGTCACGCTCTCGAGAAACTGAGCTGCAATTCACCAAAGCTAACACCTTTTAATAAAACGGATTAGTCAGGAAAAAAAAAGGTTAACAGTACTGGGCGGACACCTCATGATCTGGGCTGTTGAGAGAAGATTGGGAGGATGTGGGGGGGCCGGGAACAAGAGAAAAATGGGAAGAGGTCTCATCGAAAAGACTGGCTGGCATCCGCTCCGCATTTCACGGCGGATTCTATTTGTTTTTGATCAAAAGTGTGTTGCGCTTCCTACTATAACCTGCAGTTTTTCAATAAGAAATCTGCCTTACCAGAAGAGAATGCGCCACTTAGAAAAACATAGCAGATGACTACTTTGCCAAGGGCTCCCATGGACAACTTAATCACGGGATTGTGTATTCCTATCCCAGCTGCAAGCACAGTGTAACTTGACTCCCCTCCCTCCCCTCTCTTTCTTCTCTCCCTCTCTCCTCTCTCTCTCCTCTCCCTCTCTCCTCTCTCTCTCTCTCTCTCTCTCCCTCCTCTCCTCTCTCTTTCTCTCTCTCTCCTTCTCCACTCTCCTTCTCTTTCTCTCGCCTCTCTCTCTCTCCTCTCCTTCTCTCTTTCTCTCTCCTCTCTCTCTCTCTCCTTCTCCACTCTCCTTCTCTTTCTCTCTCCTCTCTCTCTCTCTCCTCTCTCTCTCTCTCCTCTCCTTCTCTCACTCTCCTCTTTCTCCTCTCTCTCTCTCTCCTCTCCTTCTCTCACTCTCCTCTTTCTCCTCTCCTTCTCTCTTTCCCTCTCCTCTCCCTCTCTCCTCTCTCTCTTTCTCTCCCTCACTCTCTCTTTCTCTCTCTCTCTCTCCTTCTCCACTCTCCTCCTCTTTCTCTCTCCTCTCTCTCTCCTCTCCTTCTCTCTCCTCTCTCTCTCCTCTCTCTCTCTCTCCTCTCCTTCTCTCACTCTCCTCTTTCTCCTCTCCTTCTCTCTTTCTCTCTCCTCTCTCTTTCTCTCTCTCTCCTTCTCCACTCCTTCTCTTTCTCTCTCCTCTCTCTCTCCTCTCCTTCTCTCTTTCTCTCTCCTCTCTCTCTCTCTCCTCTCCTTCTCTCACTCTCCTCTTTCTCCTCTCCTTCTCTCTTTCTCTCTCCTCTCCCTCTCTCTTCTCTCTCTTTCTCTCCCTCACTCTCTCTTTCTCTCTCTCTCCTTCTCCACTCTCCTCCTCTTTCTCTCTCCTCTCTCTCTCCTCTCCTCTCTTTCTCTCTCCTCTCTCTCCTTCTCCACTCTCGTTCTCTTTCTCTCTCCTCTCTCTCTCCTCTCCTTCTCTCTCCTCTCTCTCTCTCCTCTCTCTCTCTCTCCTCTCCTTCTCTCACTCTCCTCTTTCTCCTCTCCTTCTCTCTTTCTCTCTCCTCTCTCTTTCTCTCTCTCTCCTTCTCCACTCTCCTTCTCTTTCTCTCGCCTCTCTCTCTCCTCTCCTTCTCTCTTTCTCTCTCCTCTCTCTCTCTCTCCTCTCCTTCTCTCACTCTCCTCTTTCTCCTCTCCTTCTCTCTTTCTCTCTCCTCTCCCTCTCTCCTCTCTCTCTTTCTCTCTCCTTTCACTTTCTCTTTCTCCTTCTCTCTCCTCTCTGTCTCTCCTCTCTCTCTCTCTCTCACTTGGTCATGGCACCAATTCATGATGTTTTTTAAAAACAGGGCTTATTTTGAATAATCTACGATGGCCGGCTTTGCATGTAAAATGCTAAACCACATAGGCCGGGATGAAATGCGCTGAAGTCTGCTACTGGTTCGCTTCGCTACGAGTTCGCTTCGTGCGCACATCCGCGGTGTGCACCAAACGCGCCCTTTGTGCGCATGCGCATCGCAGGTGCTACCACGCAGCGCTGAAAAAGGAGGATTAAGAAGCCTTTTCTGGTAAGTAGAACAGCGGGGGCGGGGGGAACAACTGTGCTGCGCGATTTAGATTCGCTAGGATTTCCTGCTTTCTAGCGAATATAAATTGTGCAGCACAGCTGATCGTCAGAAATACCGGTTCACATGAATTAGTAACATTTTTTTACTACCAATTTTCCCAAACTGGTAGCATTTATTACTACCGGTTCGGGCAAACCGGTCCGAACCAGTAGCATTTCACCCCTGCAGTAGACTAAGTTTACATTGTAACAGCAGGAATCTTAGTGCTGACCACATTTTTCATCTAATGCCAAATTTTAAAATGGTTATATTACATAGTAGAGGTACAGTTCATTTAGTGACTCGTTCAAAGTTACGATGGCACAAAAAAAAGTGACTTATGACTGTTTTTCACACTTATGACTGTTGCAGCATCCCCACGGTCACATGATCAAAAGTTTGGTGCTTGGCAGCAGAGTCATATATATATGACCATTGCAGTGTCCCAGGGTCACGTGATCCCTTTTCGCGACCTTCTGACAGGCAGAGTCAATGGAGAAGCCAGATTCACTTCACAGCCATGTTATTAATTTAAGAACTGAAGTGATTCACTTAACCAAGCTGGCAAGAAAGGTCACTGAGCGATTGGTTCGCTTAGCAACAGAAACTTTGGGCTCAATTGTCGTAACTTGAGAACTAAAGGTAAAGATAAAGGTTCCCCTCACACATATGCACTAGTCGTTCCCGACTCTAGGGGGTGGTGCTATATCTCCGTTTCAAAGCTGAAGAGCCAGCGCTGTCTGAAGATATCTCCACAGTCATGTGGCGGGCATGACTAAACGCCAAAGGTGCACGGAACGCTGTTCCCTTCCCACCACAGGTGGTCCCTATTTTTCTACTTGCATTTTTTATGTGCTTTCGAACTGCTAGGTTGGCAGAAGCTGGGACAAGTAACGGGAGTTCACCCTGTTACGCGGCACTAGGGATTCGAACCGCTGAACTGGCGACCTTTCGATCGACAAGTTCAGTGTCTTAGCCACTGAGCCACCATGTTTCTTGAGGACTACCTGTATTCTAAATGCACCGTAGCCAACATGATGATATTCACATAACATGCGGTGCCCAAACGAATATATTACTGCATCTTATGATTTATAGCAAGCTTCCCAAACTGTAAATTGGGATCCCTCCTGACAGCTCAGAAACAACTTAGAGAAGACTACAATTATTTTTATAACCTGATCAGGCTTGTATGGACAAAATAGCAGAAATGTCAAAACTCGGTCAGGGTTTGGCCCATTTTCCAAGCCAAATCCTGCACAGGGGCAGTTGCTCTGAAGAGGACAATTACAATTCCACAAAATTTTATTCCTTTGGTGCTGCACAGTGGACAAACGATTAGATAAGAGGCAACTGAGCCCACAGAAGGATTGGGGGTGTAGCAAACATCTCAGAAGAGATGCTTCTTATTTTTTTGGCGACCATAGTGAGAACGGGAGCAATGTATTTCCAAGCTTGCAAGGGTTGATGTCAGCCTGATGAGGTAATCCAGATAAGAGGCACACCCAGAATGACTTGCTCTAATTTTATTGTTTGCCCAGTTGCAATGTATGGCTGTGAAAGTTGGACTGTAAGAAAGGCTGAGCGCCAAAGAATGGAGGCCTTTGAACTCTGGTGCTGGAGAAGACTCCTGCGAGTCCCTTGGACTGCAAGGCGATCAAACGGATCAGTCCTAGAGGAAATCAACCTTGACTGCTCTTTAGAAGGCCAGATCCTGAAGAGGAAACTCAAATACTTTGGCCACCTAATGAGAAGGAAGGACTCAATGGAGACAAGCCTAATGCTGGGAAAGATTGAGGACAAAAGAAAAAGGGGACGACAGAGAAGGAGGTGGCTGAATGGAGTCCCTGAAGCAGTCGGGCGTGAGCTTAAATGGACTCCAGAGGATAGTAGAGGACAGGAAGGCCTGGAGGAACATTGTCCATGGGGTCGCAATGGATCGGACACGACTTTGCAACTAAAAACAGCAATTTTATTATAAAGTTACATCAAGAGAATCTTGTAAATATTCGGCAGTCCTCAGTTTACAACAGTTCCTTTAGTGACTGCTCAAAGTTACAACGGCACTGAAAAATGTAACTTATGACCGTTTTTCACAGTTACGACCTTGGCAGCCTCCCCATGATCCTTGGTAACCAGTTCATATTTATGACCATTGCTGTGTCCCAAGTTGACGTGATCCCCTTTTGTGACTTTTTGACAAGCAGTGGGCAATGGGGAAGCCAGATTCACTTAACAGCTGGGTTATTAACTTAGCAACTGCAGTGATTCACTTAACATCTGTGGCAAGAAAGTTCATAAAATGGGGCAAAACTCACTTAGGGAATGTCTCACTTTACAACCGAAATTTTGGGCTCAGTTGTGGTTGTAAGTTGAGGACTACCTGTATTGTTCCCACTCTAGCGACCAACCATAGCATCAGTGGTGGAATTCAAATTTTTTTATTACCAGTTCTTTGGACATGGCTTGGTGGGCATGGTGTGGTTTGGTGGCCGTGGCAGGTGAAGGATACTGCAAAATCCCCATTCCCTCCTCACTCCTGGGGAAGGATATTGCAAAATCTCCATTCCCACCCCACTCTGGGGCCAGCCAGAGGTGGTATTTGCCGGTTCTCCGAACTACTCAAAATTTCCACTACCGGTTCTCCAGAATCTGTCAGAACCTGCTGGATTTCACCCCTGCATAGCATTGCTTAATGTAAAATGTTGCATAATCCAGTTCCTTTAAAAAAAAAAACAGATCCATCAATCAACCTAAGAAGTGATAGCTGCCATAACTGGATAAGCTCTCATCTTGAGAACCAGCCCATCCCATCTTGTGGAAAGGAGCTGGAGATGAAATTGACCAAATGCTCTGGGAAGGAAGCTGAGGAAGCCATGAGAGTCCTGTGCCTCTCCCACTGATGGCTAGTTTGTGAGTCAGTGTATCAGGCAGGACTGTGAAGGTCCATTAGTTAGTTATGGAAGGGATCCAGCTTGGAGACTGAGCAGATTCTTAAGCGTATGTCCAGAGATGGGTTTCAGCAGGTTCGTACCAGTTCTAGAGAACTGATAGCAGAAATTTTGAGTAGTTCAGAGAATCGGTAAATACCACCTCTGATTGGCCCCGCCCCCATCTATTCTCTGCCTCCCGAATCCCAGTTGATCGGGAGGAAATGGGGATTTTGCAGGAACCTTCCCCTGCCACGCCCACCAAGCCACACCCACAGAACCGGTAGTAAAAAATTTTGAAACCCACCACTGCGTATGTCTTAAATCCTACATGCACTTTCTTTGGAGAGGGGTTGCAAATCAACCTACACAACATTTAGCTAGGTCAACCAATGATCTGCCTAACTAAAGGCAGCTTCCTGTCCAGAGGTTTTACTGCCATGATACTAAGAAGGGTCAAAGCTCAGAGGTTTCCAGTTTCAAACCCCAGCATCTCCATGGAGGATAAGAAAGAGTCATCTTTGAACCTCTGGAGAGCCAACAGTAGCAATAGATACTTTTTTTTTAATTTGATTTATATGCCGCCCTTCTCCGGAGATTGTAGAAAAAATGCTTTCAAAAGGCTCTGACGATCCCAGCTGAGTTGCCTGACTGGCAGAGGCTTTTTTTCTTTTAAATGCCTCTGACGATCCAAGCTGAGCCGCTCGATCATCAGAGGCTTTTTTTTTTACTTTTAAAAGCATTTTTTCAGCCGAAGACGTTGTAGAAAAAATGCTTTTAAAAGTAAAAAAAAAATCCTCTGATGATCGCACAGCTCAGCTGGGCATGGGAGGGAGGGCAGGGATTTTTGCTACTGGTTCTCCGAACCACCTGTCTCCATCGCTACCGATGGATCAGGCGATCCTGTCCGAACCGGGAGCATTTCACCCCTGGACTAGTTCCATGATGGCGAATCTATGGCGCGCGTGCCAGAAGTGGCACGCAGAGCCATCTCTCTGGGCACACGAGCCGTCGCCCATTGCTCTTCCGGGTTCCGGAGCACTGGCCAGCTTGTCTTCACGCATCGGGAGTGCGGGAAACCAAAAGAGCAGCTGTCTGGTATGCATGCGCGCACCAGGAAGGTGATCTTCCAATTTCCGACACGTGCATGCACCAGCTGGTCTTCGCAGGCACATGCACGCCAGAAACCGGAAGACCTGGTAGCCGGTGTGCATGCACTCACTAGGAACTGGAAGCTCGTCTTCCTGGCGCATGCATGCACACTGGGTGACTGTTATTCTGGTTTCCTGCACGCCCGCACACACTCGGTGCTGAAAAGATTCGCCAACACTGGACTACACTAGAAGACCTCCAAGGTCCTTCTATTATTCTGTTACCTCGTTTGGGTAATGAACCGTCTGCAAGAAAACAACCAAGCTCAGAGAGCACCAAGGACCCCTAAACCATAAGCTTCATTTAGCGTAGCCTGTTATTTGAATGCATCCGTTGTTAGTTGTAACGGAGCATCTTGTGCAAACGCAGCCAGTCCCTTTTGAAAACCTTCAGAAGATACAGGGGCCTCCGCGCGCCCTCCAGAGTTGACGTGTGACAATTAACGTGCGTGACTTTAACTTACAAAACCTGAAGGCTCTCCAGGACTTTGTGCCGGCGTTGTTTTGCTGCAAGAAACTATTCGCTTGGAAAATATCCGCCGGCGTGCCTGCTGCCAATGAACAAGGAAGGAAGAGTGGGCGACATCTGGGAGGCAGAAGTGACATGAATGTCGCCACCCAGAGCCCAGTTGCGCCACCGCTCTAAGGGACCCTCACTGGGGATTCAAACGGTGAGTGGATCGGATTGGGGGGGCAGTTGGAACAGCTCTGAAGCATGTCCCTTTGCACAGGCTAGCGAAGCTGTAGGCAGCAAAATGGTTCAAAGGGACCCTGTATCCAGGGAGCTACGAAAGTGAACTGCAAAGGAGAGAAAAGGCCCAAAGGAAACTCCAAAAGGAGTATTTATTTCTCACTGGTGCCTAAACTGCTAGGATTCCTAAGGGAAACCAAAGCTCCTTAATGCTTCCTATCTCTGCACCGATGTCAGCTCCTAAGGGGAAGGATTAAAGGAATTATATTATTATTGGCTATCGCTGAAAGAAGGTGGAAGACAGCAAAGAAGAAATCTCAGTTCCTGGGAATTTTGCCGAATCAGAGCAATTATTGGGTTTTCTCAACCCCCCTGAGCGATACAAGGAGGGTATCTCCACCTTGCCACAAAAAGCCCATCGTGGTAGGAGAGAAAGTGGGGCACCTTTTTTAGAAGAAAGTTTCTGCACAAGCCAGGTGTTGGCTGAGTTCACACCAGTGGTCGGTTGCTCCCGGTTCGGGCAAGCCGGTTGTGATGATGATGTGACATCAGCGAACCGGTTCTCTATGACTGTGAGCTGGGCCCTCCCGCCCGACCCTGCGTTATATCTACCTTTATTTGTCGCTTTTTAGCCCAGCTGATAGGCATGGCAGAGTGGATTGCTGCGCCTCAGCTGAGTAGAAATCTAATGCACTTGCGCGGAGCGCAAGTTCAGCGGCAATTGCGCACAAAACGCGTGTGCGAAGAGAACCGGTGGTAACACCAGTTGGAACCCACAACTGGTTCACACAACTCCGTAAGACGAAAGTACAACTCATTGGCACAATATGTTAAGCAAGAACCATTTGAAATATTAGCACCATCTTGGATTGCTTTAACCAGTGGTGAAATCCACATTTTTTTACTATTGGTTTTGTGGGCGTGGCTTGGTGGGCATAGTGTCGCTTGGTGGGCGTGGTAGGGGAAGTATACTGCAAAATCTTCATTCCCACCCCACTCCTGGGGGAAGGATACTGCAAAATCTCAATTCCCTCCCCACTCTGGGGCCAGCCAGAGGTGATATTTGCTGGTTCACCGAACTACTCAAAATTTCCCCTACTGGTTCTCCGAACTGCTCAAAATTTCCACTACCAGTTTTCCAGAAGCTGCTGGATTTCACCCCTGGCTTTAACCCACTTGCCCAAGACTGCTCTGCTAAGATCTCTCTGCTAAATCAAACCAACCACATATGGCCCAGGATACAGGTGGTCCTTGACTTACAACAGTTCATTTAGTGACCATTCAAAGTTTCAATGGCACAGAAAAACATGACTTATTTTTCATGTTTAACGTACTTTGTAGCATCCCCAGGATCATGTGATTCAGATGCTTGGCAATTGGATCATACTTATGACCGTTGCTGTGTCCCAAAGACATGTGTGATCACCTTTTGCAGCCTTCTGACAGGCAAAGTCAATGGGGAAGCCAGATTCACTTAACAACTGGGTTACTAATTTATCACCTGCAGTGATTCACTTAACCACTGTGACAAGAAATGTCATAAAGTGGAGCAAAACACACTTAACAAATGTCTCACAACAACATAAATTTTGGGCTCAATTTTGGTCAATTTTATAACAGGTAGTCGTCAACTTACGACCACAATTGAGCCCAAAATTTCTGTTGTTAAGTGAAACATTTGTTCAGTGAGCTTTGCCCCATTTTACGACACAGTTGTTAAGTGAATCACTGCAGTTGTCAAGTTATTAACCCAGTTGTTAAGTGAATCTGGCTTCCCCATTGACTTTGCCTGTCAGAAGGCTGATCACACATGTTCTTGGAACACAGCAACGGTCATAAGTATGAGCCAGTTGCCAAACATCTGCATTTTGATCACATGATCATGGGGATGCTGCAAAGGTCGTAACTGTGAAAAACAGTCATAAGTCACATTGCTCAGTGCTGTTGTAACTTTGAACGGTCACTAAATCATCATCTTCTTTTAACCACCCCATAATCCCTTGCAGTCCGGGCAACTGAATGAAGGTGAGTGTTTACTGGCCGGATGCCCTTCCTGTCGCCAATGTGGAGTTTTGTTCAGCAGATATATTCTCATTGTGCCCAGAGAGAGAAATATCAGCCTCTACCTAGGATCGAACTCATAGCCTCCTGACTGTGAGGCGAGAGTGCCACCTTTAGGCCACCGCACCACTCATTTGAAAAGTCACTAAAAGAGCTGTTGTAAATTGAGGATTAGCTGTATATGAATCTAGGCAGGTTTATGTGCTCTCCGTTAATCCAGGCATACCACTGCAAGGTTTAATTTTCTTTGAATAAGAGAAGGCTGAGAATTCTAGGGCCTTTGTAATATTGCTCAACAAAGCAAATCCATCAGCCGGATTTCCTGCCAGCTGTATCTCGTTGTCCTGCACCACCCTGTCTTCCGTCAACTTCTAGGTGTCAAAACCTGAAGGACACCTGGGTGTTTGTCTTCAGTTTTGGTGAGTGTCACATTCCACAGTCAGAAAAGGGGGAATTCCAGGCTCTTAAAGGAAGTAGCCTGCAGCATTCAAGAACAAAGAAAGGTTGTTTCCTGAAGACCTTGCTAGCCCTTAGTTCCCAAGCAACATGATAGGAGAGGCCCACTTAGGTTAGACAAGGCATCCAGGAAAGGCCAACTGGGATTAGGATGGATGGGAAATGCTGCAGGGATGCGTTTTGTTTTGATTTTCTGGGTTTTGTTATGGAGTTTGAAAAGTTAAGGAATACAGGTAATAGCAATAGCACTTAATAATTAATTAATTAATTAAAAAGCAATAGCATTTAGATTTATACACCGCTTCACAGTGCTTTACAGCGCTCTCTAAGCAGTTTACAGAATCAGCCTATCGCCCCCCCAACAATCTGGGTCCTCATTTTACCCACCTCGGAAGGATGGGTGGCTGAGTCCAACCTTGAGCCTGGTGAGATTCAAACTGCCAAATTGCAGGCAGCCAGCAGCCAGCAGAAGAAGCCTTGCATTCTAACCACTGCGCCACCACAGCCGTTATTGAAACTGGCAATTACAGTCATAAGACCTAACGATCATAAAGCAGGAATATCATAAATCAGAGATGACCTTACAACATTCTTCACAGCAGTCATTAAGTGAACACTGGGGTCGTAATAGAAAGTCCACAATCATTAAGCAAACACTGTCCTCATTAAGCAAACCCATTGTTTGCTATGGGCTGTTTTTGGCTGGAAACCAGAAGTAGACGCCAATTTCCTGCAAAACCATCGTAAATCCAATCACATTGACCACAGGGCACTGCAAACAGCCACAATTGTGGGTAGGTTGCTGAGTATCCAAAATCCCAGAACTACAGGAGGGGTAACATTGGAATTTTGAAATAGGATCATAAGTACCTTTTGGGGATCCATCATAACTTTGAATGGTTGCTGAGCAACTGGTTGTAAGTGGAAGACTAGCTCTAGGGACTTAAATGTTGTCATTGTCAGCTACATCTTTGTGTTCTAACACTTTACCGTTACCATACCGTAGTACTGCACGGTACTCTTGATAAAAAGGTAAAGGTTTCCCTCGCACATATGTGCTAGTTGTTCCTGACTCTAGGGGGCGGTGCTCATCTCCATTTCAAAGCCGAAGAGCCAGCGCTGTCCAAAGACATCTCCGTGGTCATGTGGCCGGCATGACTAAATGCCAAAGGCGCACAGAACACTGTTATCTTCCCACCACAGGTGGTCCCTATTTTTCTACTTGCATTTTTTATGTGCTTTTGAACTGCTAGGTTGGCAGAAGCTGGGACAAGTAACAGGAACTCACCCCGTTATGTGGCACCAAGGATTCGAACCACTGAACTGCTGACCTTTCAATCGACAAGCTCAGCATCTTAGCCACTGAGCCACCGTGTCCCTTGAAATCTTGAAAGACAAGTCCTATTTAGCTCTGGTTGAAATGACTGAAGGTACCACCAACTGATTTAATGAACTACTGTCAGTTTCTCTGCCATAAATTTTGCACAACATATTATTGGAGCAACCCTTCCCGCAGACCCTTATTTTTTTTTAAAAAAAAAAAAAAGCTGAAACATGTCAACTTTTCCCCAAAGTTCAAAGGGCTAAGATGAATATTAAATTGCACTCAATTTAAATGGGACTGTAATTAAAGATAGTTAATATGCATTACTGTATTAACTGTATTAATTGCTTACAGTTAATATGATTGCTACCTAGATATTTAATCATTTCATCTTCTCTCTGTCGTGTTTAAAGATTTTAATTTGATGACAGGTTTTGAAGAAGCTCCAAAGGACCTCACTCGGGGCTGAGGGACCAACCTAGGCTCAGGCTACTGGTTGTGTGGGCCTCCCTGGTCTATTCCCCTAATGTGGCCAAAGATCGAACCTGGAAAGGGTCATCTGGCCCCCTAGCTTGGTGTGGATGTTCAAACATGGCTTCACAGTGTAGGGAGTTAGCACCCACCCATCTCCTAGAAGAATGAAATATTCTAGGAAATATTAAAAAGGCAGAATATTATATTTCCCTGGACGAGAAATGGAGAAACATGTTTTTTAGGCAGGAAGCAGATTCACTCATAATAGCCCCCACCCTCCTCAATAGTCCACAGCAGATGTCAGCACTTAAGAGATAAAGAGATAGCTAGGTCTATTCATAAGCAAATGCCCTCACCCAAAACCCAACAAAGATAGGATTTAGCCCTCTACCCATCTAGCAACAGAACTCACCACATGGCACATGGGGAGATTGCATCACCCAGCAAGGCTCAACCAAGCCTGGGATTCGAAAGACAACCTACAAAGTTACCCCTGCAAGGCCCCATGGGAGTCTGACAACCAGAGTACAAGAGCCCAATAGAGGGAATACATCTGTCTCTCTCTCTCTCTCTCTCTCTCTCTCTCTCTCTCTCTCCCTCCCTCCCTCCCAGGACCTCAAAACCATGTGGTCCTGTCCACCATTAAACTATCTTTGCAAGCAGTCTCCAAGTTTCCAGTGTCTTTCTCCCCACTTGGAACTGAACCCAGAAGGATATTTCTTCCAACAACAGCCAGCAACAGCTCTCGACCTAATTCCAAGCAGTTTGGACTTTTGGCAAAAGAAATTGATCCGCTTCCTGGTGGCCTTTTGGGTGGCAAAGGATAAGTTGACATAGATGGAATGAAAAGACCTCCACCCCACACAGGTCCTAATTTGGCCGCAGGGTTCACTCATCTGCATCATATCAAATGTTGTAAAATTGGGCGTGTGACTCAACTATCGCATTGCTTAGGGACAAAAAGTTCCACTCCCAACCGTGGTCGTAAGTCAAGGACTACCTAAGTATACTTATACAATTGTACCCTATAGGTTAGGCACAATGCATGCCTATTCAGCGAGCACAAAAGGGGAGGATGATTCTCTTCTGCAAGAGAATTGCTCAAAAGGAAGCACAAGGATGACTGAAGATAAACTGCAGAGGTCTGTCAATCTCTCTGTCCCTCTTCCTCTCCCTATTTCTCCTCCTCCTCCATCCCTTCCTCCTTCCCTCTCTTTCCCTCCATCTCCCTCTCCTCCCTTTGTCTCCCTTCCCCTCTCTCTCCCCTCTCTCTTCCCTCCCTCCCTCTCCTTCCCCCTCTCCCTCCCTCTCTCTTTCCCTCTCCCTCCCCCTCTCCCTCTCTCTCATCCCTCCCTCTCCTTCCCCCTCCCTCCCTTTCTTTTTCCCTCCCCCTCTCCTTCCCCTCCCTCCATCTCCCTCCCTCCCTCTCTCTCTTCCCTCCCTCTCTCTTCCCCCCCCCCCTCTCTCATCCCTCTCCTTCCCTCTCTCTTTCAGTCATCCTGATATCTCATTTGACTTTTCCTTCCATTTCCATGGGCAGGAGAGAAAGTTGAACATCTATCAGCCAAGCAGCCTCTTGCTACACCCTTCCCTTCCATGACATGAATCAGGACAAAGAAAGGGATAAACCTTAGCCATGGCGATGAGAAAATACAGTTCATCTGTCTGGAACCCGTACTGCATATCGGACATTAATACAATTGAGAGAGTCCAGAGATATTTTACAAGAAAAGTCCTCCATTCCTCTACCCACAATAAAATACCTTATGCCACCAAATTTTGGGCTTAGACAACTTAGAACTGTGCCGACTTCAGTCTGACCTAAGCGTAGTACATAAAATTATCTGCCACAATGTCCTTCCTGTCAATGACTACTTCAGCTTCAACTACAACAATACAAGAGCACACAATAGATACAAACTCAAGGTAAACCACTCCAAACTCAATTACAGAAAATACGACTTCAGCAACAGAGTGGTCAATGCCTGGAATGCACTACCTGACTCTTTTGTCTCTTCCCCAAACCCCCAAAACTTTAACCTTAGACTGTCTACTGTTGACCTCACCCCATTCCTAAGAGGTCTGTAACGGGGGTCCATAAGCGCACCAGCGTGCCTTCCATCCCTGTCCTACTGTCCCCATTTATTCATATCCATTTCATGTATTCAAATTATATATTTATACTTTTATCTGTTATATATGCTTGACAAATAAAGGAGCCTTGGTGGTGCAGCAGACTAAAGTGCTGTTAAGTAACACCAGCTGCCTGCAATTACTGCGAGTTTGAATCTCACCAGGCTCAAGGTTGACTCAGCCTTCTATCCTTTCGAGGTAGGTAAAATGAGGACCCAGTTTGTGGGGGCAATAAGCTGACTTTGTATAAAAAAGAACACCGCTGGGGGCGGGGGCAAAAGCCCTACTAAGCAGGTTTATACAAAAGTATGAAGGCTATTGCTTAACGCATTGTAAGCTGCCCAGAGTCTTCTCCGGCATATAAATTGAACTAATACATAATAAATAAATAAATAAATAAATAAATAAATAAATAAATAAATAAATAAATAATAAAGATTGGTTGAAGAAGAATGGGCTTTTTTTTTTAATTTTATAACCTTAAAAAATTCCATACAGGTAAGATTGTAGATGAGGTGCACGTTGAAGAGGCGTAGATTTTTTTAAGAAAAAAAAAGGAGGTAAAGCTACTTTAAATGCAGGGATGCTTCCAAATGGGACTTTTTTGAGGGGGTGGGGTTACTATCACCCTGCCTAATTTGCAGAAATGGATAGAATTTCCCCGCCGTGTACTTCAATTTTGCGTAAGATGGAAATTGTCTCCAGGAGGGAAAGATGCTGCCTATCAGGTGGGTGTTTTTTTGTCTGTATGGGGTTGTTTTTTTGGTTTTTTTTTGGGTAAAAATCTATATTGTTGTGAACCTCCTACTTGGAAGCAGCTTTTCTGAGCCTTTCCTGCTACGAACTCCCAAATCCATTTAACTTACTCCCAAATAAAATGTTCTGGGCCCAGCAGCAGCCTGGCGGAAGCAAACAATCCTGCTTTTAAGATTCAGGCACACAGTTTTTGGTTTTTTTTTTAAATGCAAAACCACCCAGGTTCCAGCGCTGTTCCCTTTTCCTCCTCCTCCTCTTCCTCCAATCAGGCGTGGTGAGCCTTCTCGGGTTTTTGCTCTAACTTAATCAAATGGAGCAGCGGTTGCGAAGTGCAGAATGGCAGGAGGGCAGATTGGCGAGGAGGAAAAAGTCTGTGCTTTCCGGATTGAAATCAGGCACATCATGGCCATTTAAGACCAGGGATTGGGGTGGGGGGGGGGGTGTCAGGAGGCCATTAAGGCTGAGGTCTAAAATGATCTAGCTGTGCCCATCACTGCAGCTGCTGACGTGACTCTACAATCATTCCCGTCCTTTTCTCCTCCCGGGAGGAGATGACTTGACCGCAGCCTGGTAGTTCATTTCCAGCCAGGATGCAGGAGTGGAGGAAGAAGGTTCATCTCAAGATACATATCATTAAAATAAACAGGGTTTTTTTTTTCCTTCCCTAACCTGGCATATGGCTAGGGAGAAAACGTTTTTTTTTTAAATCAATTTTTTTTATTAAGTTATAGAGCATTATAAAATATAAAAGTAAATAGAAGAACAGTGGGGGAAGGAGGGGGAAAGGGGGAAGTGAAGTGAGGAAAGATTGGGGGGGGGGGGGCGAGGAGAAAAAGAAGCATTGACTTCCCACCAGGGGTGAAATCCAGCAGGTTCTGACAGGTTCTGGAGAACCAGGAGCGGAAATTTTGAGTAGTTCAGAGAACCAGCAAATACCACCTCTGGCTGGCCCCAGAGTGGGGTGGGAATGGAGATTTTTGCAATATCCTTCCCCTGGAGTGGGGTGGGAAATAGGGATTTTGCAGTATCCTTCCCCTGGAGTGAGGAGGGAATGGGAATTTTGCAGTAACCTTTCCCTGGAATGGAGTGGGAATGGGGATTTTGCAGTATCCTTCCCCTGGAGTGGGGTGGGAATGGAGATTTTGCAATATCCTTTCCCTGGAGTGGGGTGGGAATGGGCATTTTGCAGTATCCTTCCCCTGGAGTGAGGAGGGAATGGGAATTTTGCAGTAACCTTTCCCTGGAATGGAGTGGGAATGGGGATTTTGTAGTATCCTTCCCCTGGAGTGGGGTGGGAATGGAGATTTTGCAATATCCTTTCCCTGGAGTGGGGTGGGAATGGGCATTTTGCAGTATCCTTCCCCTGGAGTGAGGAGGGAATGGGAATTTTGCAGTAACCTTTCCCTGGAATGGAGTGGGAATGGGAATTTTGCAGTATCCTTCCCCTGGAGTGGGGTGGGAATGGAGATTTTGCAATATCCTTCCCCTGCCATGCCCACCAAACCACACCACGCCCACCAAGCCAAACCCACAGAATAGGTAGTAAAAAAAATTGGATTTCATCACTGACTGCAACCCTCATCAATACACATCCATTGCCAAGTAGGCCAAGGTTGGTGATAAGGCTGAAGAATTGTGTTATGAAGAATTTGTTTCGAATTAGTTTGGACTACACTGAGAATGAGTTAATTCTCAGCTGTTCTAATAAAGTCTGTTTGTTTAGAACCGATTGCGTCTGATAATACCTACTTGGGCCTGGGTCACAACAATTGGTTAATCCGGTTTTCCTCTTTAACTTTGTTTGTCAGAGCCCCCCTGGAAAAGTCACAAATGGGAATCCTGTGACCCTGAGTTTATGACATCGCAAGTGTCATAAATACAGCTAGTCCTCAACTTACATCAGTTCACTTAGTGACCAATCAAAGTTACAGCGGCACTGAAAAAAGTGACCCATTTTTCACACTTGCAACCATTGCAGTATCCCCAAGATAACATGATCAAAATTCAGACAGTTGGCAGCTGACTGATATTTATGACACTTTCAGTATCGCGGGGTTTTGTGACCACATTTTTGGTGACCTTCTGACAAGCAAAGTCCATGGGAAAATCAGATTCATTTAACAACCGTGTCCCTAATTTAACAACAGCAGTGATTCGCTTAACAGCTGTGGGGGAAAAAAGTCGTAAAATGGGACAAAATTCAGTGAACAACTGCCTCACTTAGCAACAGAAATGTTGGGCTCAATTGTAGTCAGAAGTTGAGGACTACCTGTACATGCTGGTTGCCAAGTATCCGTATTTTGATCATGTGACCATAGGACTGCTGCAATGGTCATAAGTGTGAGGACCGTACTTAAGTCACTTTTTTTTCAGTGCTTCTGCAACTTTGATCATTAAATGCATGGTTGTAAGTTGAGGACTACCTGTACTCAGCCCTGCATTTGAGAGGAAAAATAGCTACAGGTAGTCCTCAAGACACAGCTGAGCTCAAAATTTCCATTGCTGAGCAAAACAATGGAGTGTTGCCCCATTTTATGTCCTTTCTTGCCACAGTTGTTAAGTGAATCACTGGAGTTGTTAAGTTAGTAACAAGGTTGTTAAGTGAATCTGGCTTTTCCCATTGACTCTGCTTGTCGAAAAGTCGCAAAAGGGGATCATGTGACCCCAGGACACTGCAACCGTCATAAATACATGCCAGTTGCCGTACGTCCAAATTTTGATCATGTGGCCATGGGGATCCTGCAACGTTCATAAGTGTGAGGACATATTGGTGCCTCTGGAGGGTGCATGGCGACTCTAGACTTTCTAGCATGCGGTATTAAGAGCCATGGCGGTGCAGTAATTAGAATATAGTACTGCAGGCTAATTCTGCTGATTGCCAGCAGTTTCGATTCTCACCAGGCTCAAAGTTGACTCAGCCTTCCATCCTTCCGAGGTGGGTAAAATGAGGACCCAGACTGTTGGGGGCAATAGGCTGACTCTGTAAACTGCTTAGAGAGGGCTGTAAAGCACTGTGAAGTGGTATATAAGTCTAACTGCTATTGCTGTAAAAGGGCTGGTAAATGTTTAATGGCTTAAAGCCTCACTTGGCAAGGTTGTAAAAAGGGATTTCTGAGGCTGTGCAAAAAAAAAAAAAAAAAAGAGGCTTTCTCTAGGATCAGTGGGTTACAGATTCTCCATGCCTGCTGTGCAAAATATTAGATCTCTCTTGCGAGCTTAAAGCACAAGAATTACCTTGTAGCTGGGCAGGTGTATGCTTTTGTGGTTGGCATGCATAGAAGTGTACAGGGGTGGGATTGAAACATTTCCGCAACCGGTTCACTGCCTGGTTGCTGGGTGGATGTGGCCATGGGGGCGTGGCCTACTCAACCTCCTGCACCATGGTGGAAGGGCAGAGTTTTTGCCCTCCCCAGGCTCCGGAGGCTTTCCTCAAGCCTCCAGGAGGGCAAAAAACCGGCCTTCCCCGGGCACTGGAGGCCCTCTGGAGGCCGGAAATGGGCCCATTTCCAGATTTCCGGTAGTTCCAGTACTTCCAGTAGGCCCGTTTTTAAGGTGACCAATCGTCCTCCTTTAGGGAGGACAGTCCATCTTTTGTAAGTTCTGTCCTCTCTCAAAAAGTGTCCTCCTACATGTCCTCCTTTTCGATATTTGAAGACTAATCTGTAAATCTCTATATTCGATCGATGCCGATTCAATCCGTTGGTGTGATGTGACGTATTTGACATGACGATTCATCAAGGTTTGGTACAGTGTGGCGAGACACAATTATAAGACGCATGTGCTCCGCACAAGAGAATTGTTTTGAGAGAGTGGGCCACGCGCAAGTGGCTTTGTTTACTTCTTACCGAAACACAACACGGCACACACACACATGTCCTCCTTCTTATTGTAAAAAGGTTGGTCACCTTACCATTTTATGTCCTCCCCATGCTCCAGAGGCTTTCCTGGAGCCTCCAGGAGGGCGAAAATGGCCTCTGGAAGCCCTCCGGAGGCGGAAACAGGCCCATTTCCAGACTTCCGGTAGGCCCATTTTTCGCCCTCCCAGAGCCCTTGCGCACGCCCTGCGCTTACCTGGCATCCAAACTGGGCCACGTGGAGACTCCGGGGAGGGGAGGGGAGGGGAGGGGAGGGGTGGGGGGGGTCAGCCAGTCCTTGGAACAATTGGTTTGGCGAACCAGATTAAAATTAACATCTGGTTCGCCCGAACCAATACGAACCGGCTGAATCCTACCCCTGGAAGTGTATGAAAAGAACAGGAGCCTTTTAAGGATGTATACAATGTCAGTCAATTGTAGAATGATGCATTCTTGTTATTTAAACAATCACACACACACAAAACACACACTAGTGGGATTTGCAACTTGATCTTTGGTCACCATCTTGAGCAATGGCTTTGAAAAACCATTTTGTCCAGGATTTTTAAAGGACTGAACTGCCTCACTGGGCCCTAAGACTGTGATTCAACAGACTTTTTGCACAGGTAAAAACCTGTGTAAAGCGTTTACCAACAGGAGGAGGAGGAGGAAAACAATAGGCATCAATCTGCATTTCAAACTGCTTTGATGCTCTAGATAAAAAGGCGGGGAAGGGAAAACAGCAAGCGGTGAGAAATCCTACCAATTTTCAAGACAATATTCATTGCCTTTCTGATTAAATTTATTCTCCTTTTCAGAACAAGCAACCTTAATGTCATCATGACTTTAAGATTGTCTCGAAGATGCCACTAATCTGTTTGTCTCCCACTCACCAACCCATTATCAAGTGAAAAACACTGAAACCCCAGTACTTGTGATTTCCTGGGGTGTTTTTATTTTATTTTATTTTGCTCTGCCATTGTCTTGATCCTTCCAGAGCACACTAAGTCCTCTTTTCTTCTGCTGCTGTTCTAAATTCAAGGTCTTGGTCCTTCATGTTTCCCATTCTGGAATGAAATGCAGATTGTTCTCCAGAGTTCTACCTGGAGCAGGTGAAGATGCTGAAAAGGGCACCGCTGACCTATACTTGGCACAAAGGCTGAATTTCTAGCGTCAGCAAAATCATCACACTTTTCCCATTCTTTTTCCTGTGGGGTGGATATGCATGCTAATATTTTATATAACACAAAATCAAGGAGACTGGCTAGCAAGATAAATAATTGTGGCTATTCCTGCATGCTGAATCACAAACTAGCCAGCTACATTACAGTTTAGTGTGTTCTGTAAGCAAAACTCTAGTGTTTTCTAGATAATTTAGGGGCTTGGTTCACACAGCATGCTAAATCTGGTTACAGAGTTAATCTGTCTTCTGGGCTTGCTCCAGTGGAAAAATTTTTTACTACTGGTTCTGTGGGCGTGGCTTGGTGGGTGTGGTGTGGCTAGGTGGGCGTGGCAGGGAAAGGATACTGCAAAATCTCCATTCCCACCCCACTCCAAGGGAAGGAAACTGCAAAATCCTCATTTCCTCCCCACTCCTGGGGAAAGGATATTGCAAAATCTCCATTCCCACCCCACTCTGGGACCAGCCAAAGGTGGTATTTGCTAGTTCTCTGAACTACTCAAAATTCCTGCTCCTGGTTCTCCAGAACCTGTCGGAACCTGCTGGATTTCACCCCTGGTTTGCTCAATACATTCAACACACCAAGTCACATTCACATAGTCGCGCATACAACCTCTGAACAAGACTAAAATTAAGGAAGGTTAATCTTTTGGGTGAACGCAGCTGTTAGATTTGTAACTGCCCTATCTAAAAATGATAGCTGAATGCAATCCATGTGACCTGCAAACTCAGAAAAGAAAAAAAAAAAAGATTCAGTAAACCATGGTTCAATTAAACATGGCTATCTTGGGTTGTATACAGGTTGTATAAGATCCGGTCAGTTTTTTTAAATTACGGTCTGGGATAAAGCATCATTGGTTGCATTCCCATAGCATTCTAAACCCAAAACCAGAATTTATAACCTCAATGGTTGGCTTTACAAATGTATGTTCGAATACAGCCATACCAAATATAAAAGGGCTGGGTACATGCAGTCCTTGTTTTATGACCACAATTGGGGCTGGAATGTCCATTGCTAAGTGAAGTGGCTGTTTAATGAGTTGCATCTGATTTTATGACTCCTTTTGCTTTCATTGTTAAGTGAATCTCCCTGGTTGGTAAGTGAACCTGGTTTCCCTCATTGACTTTTGTTTGTCAAAAGCCAACTGAGAAGGTTGAAAATGATGACCCTGGGACGCTGCAACCCTCATAAAGACATACTGGTTGCCAGGTGGCCAAATTTTCATCATGTGACTATGGGGATGCTGCAGTAGTTGTGTGTGAGGACTGGTTATGTAAGGCACTTTTTTTCCAATGCTTTCTTAATTTAATTTAATTTAATTTAATTTAATTTAATTTAATTTAATTTAATAATTTAATTTAATTTAATTTAATTTAATTTAATTTAATTTAATTTAATTTAATTTAATTTAATTTAATTTAATTTAATTTAATTTAATTTAATTTAATTTAATTTAATTTAATTTAATTTAATTTAATTTAATTAATTCAATTCATATGCCGCCCCTCTCCAAAGACTCAGGGCGGTAACTTTGAATGGCCACTAAGTGAATGATTGTAAGAGGAGGACCAACTATACCAGGGGTGTCAAACTCGCGGTGTCACATTGTCGTCATGTGACATATTGCAACTTTTTCCCCCTTCACTAAACTGGGGGAGTGGGGCTGGCCAGCACATGACACATCCGGCCCACAGGCCGCGAGTTTGACACCCCTGATTTATACAAAGTATGAAGTCTAGCCAATGGGGGGATCCTCCCGGTTTAATAACCAGTTCGGTGATTGCGCGATTTGCGACATGCGCAGTTGGAAGAAATCTTCCCTTCCTGGTTTCTTCAGAGGAGTAGCACAGCTGATTCATGCGGCAATCCGTTCTATCGTGCGAATCAGCAGAGAAGATAAAGGTAGACAAAATAGTGCGGGTGGGCTGGGCCCATCTGATCGTCAGGACAAACCAGTTTGCTCCCAGCTGATCGTCGGAGGTACCGATTCGCCCGAACCGGTCTGAACCTGTAGAATCCCACCCCTGAGTCTACCTCTGATTAAATCTCAAGAGCTTCACAGACAGATGTCTACAAGAGAATACCCTGCTTGATAGAGCGGAGCGATTCATACAACCTTCCGGTTGCAAGTGCAGTGTTTTTCAACCTCAGGTACTTTCAGATGCATGTACTTCAACTCCCAAAATCTCCCATCCAGCTGGCTAGGGCAGGGGTCTGCAACCTTAAATACTCAAAGAGCCATTTGGACTCATTTCCCACAGAAAAGAAAACACTGGGAGCCACAAAACCTGGGTGGGCGTGGCCAACTCGATGTCACTCACTTCCACCAGTCACATGACCCCCTAGCTATGCCTACCCAGCCGGTCATTAGGGCAGAGAACCAGTTGTTAAAAAATAATGGGAATCATAAAACCCTTTTGACATATTTCTCTCTGCCCTCCCTTCCTCTCTCCCACCCCCTCTCTGTATCTCTCTATGTCTCTCTCTCTCCCCCTCTCTCTGTATCTCTCTGTCTCTGCCCTGGCCACTTCTCCATCCCCTGCCGTCGCCCTTACCTTCTCAGGCCAGGCAAGGAGTGACTGGGAGGGGAGGGCGAGGTGCGGAGCCAGCCAGTGGTGGGATCACCTGACAGGGAGCCACAGCAAAGAGCCCAAAGAGCTGCATGCGGCTCCGGAGCTGCAGGTTGCTGACCCCTGGGCTAGGGAATTCTGGGAGTTGAAGTCTATGTACCTTTAAGTAACTGAGGTTGAGAAACACTGTTCTTGTGGGTAACCCACACATTGGATGCCTCCCTTGTCCATGCTTTGCGTGATACTGATGAAAAGGCAGGGTTTCAGTGATCAAAAATGACTTGAAAGATCTCGGACAGTGGAATTTTGATAAAGGGGAGCAGGATGGCTGCACAAGCCGGCCTCTCTATTCCCCAGATGGGTTTGGGAAACTGATATAGCACAGGAACTCTCTAAAAAGAAACAAGAAATACCTGTCGAGCCGTCTATCTGCTGCTAACGGAACTCAACAATGACTGCTGGAAGCGGCGTGTGTGTGTGGTCGGGAGGGGGTGGTTGCGCTACATGGGTGTTGGTGATGGGTTTTGGGACGGGGCTTCTCAGCGCGCTATTTAAACAGCGCTTAACGCCGATGCGGGAACTCTAACTTGATTGCTGTTAGCATATCAGTAGCAAGCTGTTGCTGTTAGCTGCAAATAAACCATCTTCGAACCACCACCCAAGCGTGTTTCTTTGTGGAATTGCTCTGGCAGCCCAGCGTTGCCGAGAATACCATTCTAGACCAAGAAGAGAGAGTCTTCCTACACCCACTCTTGGCATCCCGTGCCAGTTGTTTTCTCCTATGGGATACCATCTGGAGCCTGGCAGAAGATATGGGAGGAAAGCAAACCGAGGAACTGGACACAACTAAAGTTGATTTTATTTCTATTTCCTTTGAAATAGAATAAAACCAAACATTGTTCGTAAAAACCCTCTCCTCTCCCATGATCTGTTTAAAGAATTCCCTCTTTCTTTGCACTGGGAATTATTCTTTTGAGAACAAGATTTGGAGATCCTGGGAGGATCCTGTGTCAAACATCTTTGTTCTAATCTAAGCCATCATGTATTTGTTTGGTTCTGGCTTGCCATGGTGCCCGAATCTGGTCTCATCCTGCTTAGCAAACCATGATTAAATCAAGCCTTGGCTTAGCTTTTGGCAAACGTATCAGTCTTTGTCTCTGACAAGCTGCAGGTGGCAGAGTAAGAACAACTGTTGGGGAAAAAATTCCTGGGACTGGGCTCTAATAATAAAATAGTGTCTAGGGCAAAGGTCGGCAACCTTAAGCACCCAAATAGTCACAAAGGTCCTAACCGGAAGCCCCCCGCTCAATTCTGGAGCCGACCAGAAGTCCAGTTCCCTCACCATAGAGTCTCCTCCTAGTGCGGTGTCCTTTTTTCTCTCCTGAGTGGAAGTCTGGTTTCCCCATCATAGAGTCTCCTCCTAGCACGGCCTCCTTTTTCCTCTACCTGTCCTGACCGAAAGCCCTACCAATTGTGGAGCCGACTGGCAACAGGAAACCGCAGCAGAGGGATGAAAGAGCCACATGCGGCTCCAGAGCCGCAGGTTGCCAACCCCTGGTCCAGGGACAACACATATTCATAATGGCAAGCCATTTTTTTTCCAGGTGGACTATGACCCGGTTATTCAAACTATGCTTGAATTTTTAAAAAAAATCCTTGAATCTCTGATTGCGTTGAGGCTGAGCATAGCTTCCACTGGGTTTGCACTCTTTTTTTAAAATTATTATTCATTTGCACGGCTGGATTTGCCTGTTCACCCACAAACCAGGATTCGCAAGCCACAATAACTCCCTTCTTCACACAACTTGCGAAGCCTCAAGGAAACCACTCGCATTGTATTCAGTAGTAGGACCTGTGAAGTTCATCTTTATGTCCCTTGTATTTTGATGTGCGAAGCGCAATCAATAATCCCCGGGCACAGTCTGAAGTTCTTCCGCTCGAATAGCGTTCCTCCCGGCTCCAGCCGCTCCCTCCCTTAATAGACCTGGTTCGCATTTGGGGTGAGCCAGTTGCTTTGTGTCTGCCTTTCAACCCAGATGCTCAAACGCAAAAGACCCACTGCAGAAGATAATCAAAGCGCTTTCAGCTCGTGCCCTTTTCCGAGGGGCTGGCCAGCGTTGTTTTCCAATGTCTTTTCTTGACACCTTTATGGCTGGTATGTTTTTGCAGTGTGCAGGCTCGGCTGGGGTGCAGGCTTGGCTCTTCAGATCTTGGCTGGTGGCAGAAAGCCACCTAATTATAATCATTATCCAGTGGCAGGTAATAACGGGCATCTTTCCCGTGCTAATTTGGAGATGGGAAGGGAATGAGAGAAAGGCACTTCTAAAAAAAACAAACCAAAAAAAAAAAAAATCCAGAAAAGAAGAAAGAATGCAGAAAAGGGGGGGTGGGGTGTGCATCTAGCCCTTTCCAAGACTGGAATTTTTCACCTTTTTGTTTCTATATTTCCTCTCTATCAGGAAAGTTATAAAGAAAACACATTTCTGTTTTATAATCTCGAGATCATCCTGAGATGGAAGATCCGGGTTCGGTTCCCTAGATCCGTTGACAGTACAGGTAGTCCTTGACGTGCAACAATTCGTTTAGTGACCGTTCAAAGTTACGATGGCACTGAAAAATGCGACTTAGCGAACCTCATGGTCATGTGATCAAAATTCAGAAGCTTTGGCAACTGGTTCTCATTTATGACTGCTGCGCTCACCTGTCATGTGATCACCTTTTGCGACCTTCTGACAAGCAAAGTCATAACATAAATTTGGACATAAATATTGGGGCTCAGTCATGGTTGTAAGTCGAGGACTATCCATGTATTGGATTTAACACAGTGTCTCCCCCTGAAATTTAACTTGCAGATCCTGCCAAACTTTGGCTAAGTTTGTTGGCTAAGCCACGGCTAGCTGAGTTCCCTTGCCATATTAAAACACCGCTTAGGGGGGGCCGAAAGCCCTACTAAACAGGTATATACAAAAGGATGAAGGCTATTGCTTAACGCATTGTAAGCCGCTCTGAGTCTCCGGAGAAGGGTGGCATATAAATCGAAGCAATAAATAAATAAATAAATAAATAAATAGATACATACATACATACATACATACCACAATGGGTTGGGTTCAGTGGTGGGTTGGCACCGGTTCGGACTGGTTCTACAGAACCGGTAGTAAAACTGGAGGGAGGCTCCGCCATCCGACCCTGACATCATCAGAACGCTTCTGCGCATGCCCAAGAGAGCGCACGCGTGCTCACGGCCCTGTTGCGAACCGTTAGTAAAAGTGAGTAGAACCCACCCCTGGTTGGGTTCATACAACATAGCAAGCTGTATGTGGTGTCTTTAGTTTTAACTAAATGCAATTGTCCCCTTCTCTTTCTAAAACAGTGTTTTTCAATCTTGGCAATGCTAAAATGCTAAGCATGCTGGCTGGGGAATTCTGGGAGTTGAAGTCCACATGTCTTAAAGTTGCCGAGGCTGAGAAACAACCTTCTAAAACTCCCCCCCACCCCCTCCTCGATCCCCGGCCAGTTGTTTTGCCTCTTGAACCATGCAGTTTACATACAGTTTTGCATCTGTTTAAAGGTTGATTCTCCCAACACCTGGAAATTCTTACGTTTCTCTTCCTATATGCCTGGAAGGGCAACGTCAGTGAAAGCAGAACTGCGTAGTTGGGTTCACAAATCACATCAAGCCATGATTCTTTAGCATTGCTTATTTATAATATTTATCCTTTTGCTGGTTTTAAAAGCAGGCTCAAAGAGGAAATGGGGGGGGGACCAAATGCAAAAAGTACTATTGGTCGAGTTTGCACAACGCATTAAGGCCAAATTTATGGTTTGCAGCTCCCAATGGCTGAATTGACAAAGCATGCTGAACCCAAACCAAATATTTAGGCTTAGCAAGGTGTTGAACTAGCCTGACTGTTTCTCTGTCCAAAGGATGGCTGGCAAAGAGCTATCAAGGTGACAAACATTAAAACACACACACACACACACAGAAACACAAACAGAAGAGTATTTGATTGCAATGTAGTGGTAGCATCTTGACTATTTTTGAACCATGTTCTACAGATACCCCTGAGCCTAGGGGTCCCCCAGATTGACTAGCCTGCAAACAAAACAAGTTTCAAATCAAAGAACAGGAGACTGCCGTCTCTAGCAGAAGAGAAATAAAGAGTTGGGCCAAGGAAGGAGGCTGCCATAATTATAAACATCCCATAATTTCCCTGCTGGGCATAGAGAGCATTCTATCTCCTTTATAGGAGCTGGCTTGCTCATTTGCACAGCCTTCCTTTTTTGCTTCATGGACTGTCCTGTAAGTACTTTACTAATAATAACGATATTTTTTTTTAAAAAAAAAGTCTGCATTGTGTTCTCTGGCTGGGGGTTATGTTGCTCCAATATCTTGTCTTTTGGTTTCCTAAAAGGTTGTTCTTTGGTGTGAACGCGGCATCTTATTTGCTTTTTTCCAGATGCTTGGGAAAGTCATTCCATTTTTGTCTCGGGTTTTTGTTTTTTGAGTGGGCTAGACTGATCAAGAAGGTATTCAGAGGTGGTATTCAGCCGGTTCGCACAAAATGTTGGTGGAAATTTGGCCAAGGTCGCCGAACCGGTAGTGATGGCCACGGCCCTGAACTAGTCCCTTTGTCGCTTGCTCCGCCCGCCATGTTCATCACCGCCATGTTCTTCGTGCACACGCATCCTATTGCCTTGCAAGTCCAATGGGATGCGCATGCGTGAAGAACATGGCGATGGCAGCAGGTTTTTCCATGACCTTCAGTACTTTTCAGTGGCCTCAGCCAGTCGCCAAAGGCCCCAAAGCGGCTCTGAACGAGGCGGCAGCTGGGAGGCTTCTTTGCCAGCTGCTTTTCAGCAGTGGCGGCTGGCTGCGGGCTGCCGAAAGCTCCGGACAGCTTACCTCCCAAACTCTGGACCAGCCGCCACGGAGGGTAAGCAGCCCAAACAAAGAGGCGGTGGGGGGAGAGGAAGCGGAGCTAGGGCCGGAGCCACTAAAGGAGGGGAAACGGAGGCGACTGGAGAAGGGAGGGCGGGGGTAGATAGGTGGAAATTCCAAACATTTTCCCACCTTTTCCTGTAGGTGTGGCTAGGTGGGGGGGGGTGTCATGACTGAGTTGGTGTGGGAGTGATGTCAAGTTGGCCATGTCCACTCAGTCACAGGCACCCCCCACCTAGCCACACCCACCGAACCGGTAGAGAAAATTTTTGAAACCCATCACTGAGCTAGTTTGCTGTAGTTCTGGTAGTACTGTTGTAGGCACCGAGCTAGAAAGCAGGAAACCGGGAGTTCTAATCCCATCTAAGGCACAAAGCCAGCTGAACCCTAGGAAAAAGAAGAAGAAGAGGAGGAGGAGGAAGGGGAAGGGGAAGGGGGAGGGGGAGGAGGAGGAGGAGGAGAAGGAGGAGGAGGAGGAGGAGGAGGAGGAGGAGGAGAAGAAGAAGAAGAAGAAGAAGAAGAAGAAGAAGAAGAAGAAGAAGAAGAAGAAGAAGAAGAAGAAGAAGAAGAAGAAGAAGAAGAAGAAGAAGAAGAAGAAGAAGAAGCAAGGGCAGAAACCACTTCTGAAAACGTTGCCTAGAAAATTAGACCGCCTTGAAGGCCCAACAAACAAACAAAGAAACATCTGTCAAAGCCAACCAGAGGCGGCGGCTGCTTTCTGTGACACGTCTTCCCATGGCTCTGCAGTCTCCTTGGCTCCATTGCCTTCCCCATCTGAAAAGCCTGAGGGGTGTGGGGGTGGGGGGTGGGGGTTGTATGTATGCTGAGATCTATGTGTCCCGAGGTGTGTGTGAGTCTGTATGCATGTGTGTGTGTAGGCACTTCTGAAGCTCTCCTTCAATGGAAGTGGTAGGGAAGCCAAGGACGAAATTGTACAAAAATGAAAAGCAGCGCGCACAGAGACACGTTCCCAGCCCTCTTGCCAGGGTGCCTTGGGGGGGTCTCAAACCAACAGTCGTGAGCACAGGACCCTCCATTTGCAGTAAAGTGCCGAAGAAAAAGGAAATAAAGTTTAAAAAAAAAAAAAAGCAAACCCACAGCTGTTTATTTTTAAGCCCCAAAGCGCTGCACGCTGCACATTCTGCTGGTAGGGAAGCTTGCTTGTTATTTTTATGTTCCAGCTGCCGTGGTTATGAGATATCGCTCTAGCTGTTCCCTTGCTTGCGGCCAAGGCTGGCCTTAGAACAAATAAATAGCACCCTGGGTGAGCAGCCCTCCTCCTCCTCCACCTCCTCCTCCCCCCTCTGTCGGCGTTGTGGTGTTGCCAACTTGCGTGACTTGTGCAGAATGGCAAACCCAATCAAAGGAAAGCCAAGTCGGATTGGCTTCAATCGAGAAGAAACGAGACTCCCCCCGATTGGCGATGGAGAGCGGAGCAGCCTTGGCGTCTCCCGATGGTTTTGAGTGGATCGTTGGCGGAAGAACGTTTTTGGAACATCAGGCCTGCTCGTGGCCTGAATGCTGCTGGTTGCCCACCCGGGGGCACTGATAAGCAGCAGAGGCGGTGGTAGGTGATGGCTTTCTGGAAGGCGGACAGGCGTCTAAAGAGGCAAATGGGCTTGCTTCCTCTTCCCCAGGCACGCTCCTGCAAGGCGAGATTTTTCTCCCCACCTGACTCTGGTGGGGAAAGAAAAAGGGAAGCAGCTTTGCTTTTGGAGGTACCGGGAGCCGGTTGAGCAAAGGTTGGCTATGTCTCCATGGAGACAAGACAGCAAGCCAGACACTGCGTGCGTAGATCTAAGGTTAAAGCTGATTAGCAAATGTCAGTGGGATCATGTCAGCAGTGTTTCTAGGACTGCCCTCCATCCGCCTTGGCATGGGTCCCTGTCAGAAAGGAAAACTCAGCAGGCTAGAGCTGGCTGAAAGGGAAAAAAACTGGAGGCGGGCGGGTGGGGAGGGGGGGCGGTGGGAGGAGGAGGAAGGAAAAGAGGCTCTGTGAAAACGGCTGCTTTCTCCTTGCAAAGCTAAGCACTGAAGACTTGTGTAAGAGGGGCCTCTTCTGCAGAGGTGGTGTCATTGTAGTGTCATTGTGGCTGGACCAGGACTTTTTGCGAGTTCCAAGATTTGGGCAGAGGGACCAAGTGACTTCACCTCTGCTGATGCCTTTCCTTCAGGGGTGGGCTGCTGGGGGTTCACAGGGGTTTGGGAGAACCTCTAGCTAGGGTTCTGTGCAGTTTGGAGAACCCCCCAAATCCCACTCCTGGCTGGCCCCTCCCACCCAGCCCTCCCAGGAGTCCCCACGTGGCCTGTTTTGGATGCGGGTAAGTGCAGGGCGCACGTGGAGGCTAGGGGAGGGCGAAAAATGGGCCTATCGGAAGTTCAGGAATAATCTCCAGAGGGCCTCCGGAGCCTAGGGAGGCTGTTTTCACCCTCCCGGAGGCTCAAGGAAAGCCTCCAGAGCTTGGGGAGGGCAAAAACACCCCCACCCCCCACCGTGGTGCAGGAGGCTGACTAGGCCACGCCCGCCATGGCCACGCCCGCCCAGCAACTGGGCAGAGAACCCCTTGCTAAAATTTTTGAAGCCCACCTGTGCCTTCCTTGTTTTGGTTTACCATTCAAACAGGTTCTTCTACACAGCCTTGGGGAACCACCTTTGCCACTTTCCCAAGGGGTGTGTGTGGGTAATGTGTATGTGCAGTGGAGAGAGCAATGTGCAGTATGCAACCCCGCCACCAGAGAACAGGGAAAGTGCAACAGGAGAACAGCTGGAATCCAAGGTTTGTAAAGAGCCAGCAGGATGGGCATGCTGGTTTCCAAAAGGTTGCCCCAAGAGAGCACTGGGAGGGCAGTGGTGAAATCCAATTTTTTGAACTACCAGTTCTGTGGGCATGGCTTGGAGGGTGTGGCTTTGTGGGCGTGGCAGGGGAAGGATACTGCAAAATCTCCATTCCCACCCCACTCCCGGAGGAAGAACATTGCAAAAACTCCATTCCCATCCCACTCTGGGGCCAGCTAGAGGTGGCATTTGGCAGTTCTCCGAACTATTCAAAATTTCCGCTACTAGTTCTCCAGAACCTGCTGGATTTCATCCCTAGGCGGTGCTCATCACCGTTTCAAAGCTGAAGAGCCAGCACTGTCCGAAGACATCTCCGTGGTCATGTGGCTGCCATGACTAAATGCATGGAACGCTGTTCCCTTCCCACCAAAGGTGGTCCCTATTTTTCTACTTGCATTTTTTATGTGCTTTTGAACTGCTAGTTTGGCAGAAGCTGGGACAAGTAACAGGAGCTCACCCCGTTACGCGACACTAGGGATTCAAACCGCTGAACTGCTGACCTTTCGATCAACAAGCTCAGTGTCTTAGCCACAGGCTTCTAGGCCAATCCATTTTTCCTAACCCAAGAGTCACAGTTGAGAAGTGGTGAAGATGCTAGACTGGGAGTAGAGAGATTAAAATTCTAGTTCTCCTTTAGCTGCAAAATTTCTCTAGGTGACTTTGAACTGGTCCCCCATCTCCACCCTTTTAACACCTGCTCTGCAAAAGCCAAAACTGAATTAGCCCACCTGGAGGTCAGGAGGCTACATTGCAAGTCAAGCTCTCAAATGTTACCGTCCTTGCAATCTTCAGTTTGCAGACCTGCTAATTTATTTAGATGGGTGACTTGGCCGAGAATTAGCGGAAGCGCAGAGGGTAGTTGTTATGGCAAGTCACCTGTGCCTGTCAAAACAAAAGATAACTAATAATTGGTGGCCTTTTGACTCATAGGGTGGGAAGGCACATAATATGCTTTCAAAAAAATAGGAACTCGCATTGGCATGATGATCGAGCTGTATGACACAATAAAGGTGTGTCTGAGAGGCAACCTGTTGTAGCAATTTGTGTGTTGGGGTTGGGTTGTACAGACCCATCCAGGTTTAAGTCTCCATGGACATTCTATCATGGGTGGTACACTTCACAGAGTTGTTGCTGTAGAGATATGGGTAGTCCTTGACTTACAACTGTTTAGCGACTGTTCGAAGTTACAGTAGCATTGATAGTAATTTAGAATTGGTCCTTGCACTGTCACAGCATTCCCACAATCACATGTTCAAAATTTGGGTGCTTGGATTGTGCAGTAATGGACAGAGTCACATGGAAGATTAAACAAAAGGAAGATACAGAATATTATCAAACATAGAACTTATTCTACCAGTGGTTGGGAAAAAGAGGTGGAGATTAAGAATGTAATCTATAGGTAAAGGTAAAGGTTCCCCTCGCACATATGTGCTAGTTGTTCCTGACTCTAGGGGGCGGTGCTCCATTTCAAAGCCAAAGAGCCAGCGCTGTCCGAAGACGTCTCCGTGGTTATGTCGCTGGCATGACTAAACATCAAAGGTGCACGGAATGTTGTTACCTTCTCACCAAATGTGGTACCTATTTTTCTACTTGCATTTTTTTAAAAATGCTTTCGAACTGCTAGGTTGGCAGAAGCTGGGACAAGTAATGGGAGCTCACCCCATTACGCGGCACTAGGGTTTTGAACCGCTGAATTGCCGACCTTTCAATCGACAAGCTCAGCATCTTAGCCACTGAGCCACTGCGTCCCTTTTATACTGCTATATATATATCTATACTGCTAAGCAAAAAAAAATAACCCAGACAACACGTTTATTAAGCACTAACAAAACGTAAACAATAGAAAATTAATAAAACTTTTTTAAAAATTGGGCGCTTGGCAACCATTTATGATGGTTGCAGGACTCTGGGGTCATGTGTTTACCATTTGCAACGTTCCGACAAGTAAAGTCAGTGAAGGAAGCTGGATTCTTTTAATGATTGCATTTTTTCTTAACAAAGGCTGTGATTCCGTTAACACCGGTGCAAAACATTTTGAAATTGGGCATAACTCAATATCGCCTTGTTTACAATGGAAGTTCTGGTCCCCAGGATTACCTATAGAACCAGATGGAATTCTTTATATGCTACTTTGAATTGTTGAAGAGATTTTGGTGTCATAGGATTATAGATTGGAAGGCACCAGGGGTGAAATCTAAAATTTGTTACTACTGGTTCTGTGGGCGTGGCTTGGTGGATGGGTGGGGTAATGTGACGGTGGGCGTGGCCAATTTTTTTTTTTTTTTACTTTTAAAACCATTTTTTACATGTAAAAACATGTAAAAAATATGCTTTCAAAAGGCTCTGACGATCCCAGCTGAGTTGCCTGATCGGCAGGCAACTCAGCTGGGATCGTCAGAGCTTGGCTTGTCAGAGCCATTTAAAAGAAAAAAAAAGGCTCTGATGATCGCGTGGCTCAGCTGGGCATGGGGGGCGGGGGCAGGGATTTTTGCTACTGGTTCTCCGAACTGCCCGCCACCATCGCTACCTACTCGCCCGAGCTGGTCCAAACTGGGAGTATTTCACCCTTGGAAGGCACCATTAAGATGATCATACCCAGCCCTCTACAACAGGTGTGTCAAACTTGCATCGTCACGGCAGCGTCCTGTGATGTATCTGTTCTTCCCCCGCCCCCCGTTCGCTAAAGCACACACTGGCATGGCCAGTGCATGATGTATCCGGCCCATGGGTCAGGAATTTGACAGCCCTGCTCTCCAATATCCAGGAAAACCAAAACCATCCACAAGAGGTGGCTGTCCAGTCCCTTTTTAAGATTCTCCAGAAATGGAGAAACAAAGCTAGACAGCCTGTTCTACCATTGCATAGAGCTTACTGTAGTATCTGGCAAAGCTTCTATCTGGAGGCTGTCCTCATATTTAAAGAAAAATTAGGCAACTGACAGTTATACCCAGAGTTGGGATTCAGCCGGTTCGGTTCAGTTCAGGTGAACTGGTAGTGACGACTGAGGGAGGCTCCGCCCACCCGCCCAGATGTAATGCACGAGCAAAGAGCATGTGCGGAAGGCTGTGCGCATGCACAGAGGAGGCACACTTGCTCACATTTGCAAACTGGTAGGGTAGGTAAGTGAATCCCACCTCTGGTTATACCCAATCTTCCCGATCCTAGTTTCTGTGACGGCAGAGAATAATTGTGGACTCTCTCCTGCAGTTTTCCATTATGCACCTGCCCATGGTTTTCATCTCTCTCTTAAGTCTTTACTTCCTACTGAACACCCAAGTGTCTTCCACTGTCCATACGGGGCATGTCCGCAAGTCCCTGTATCATCTTCATGGCCTTCATTGAATTATTGCTCTGGCAGTCGATTAAGCTGCCTGATAAATAAAACTTGATATGGAACACCATAAATTCATCAACGTGAGTTTAATGTCTGCGTTCAGATCCTGCACCTTGGCATTCCATCCTGGCATGGCTTTTTCTCTGCTCTTGTTCCTCCTTGCTGGGTTTCTCAGGGAGGGCAGCTGGAAGTCTGTGGCGCCCCTTTCTGTATTTTGAAGTAGGTTCTGTTCTGATCTAGGCTTCCCCAAAAAAGCACAAAGCAGATTCCTGGTCCCGACAAAACCCCTTTTATTGAACAAACCATGAATTCCTCTCATTCATCTTCAGCAAAGGCCTGGCAAAGAGTCTTTCAAAGGTGAATTTATGACTACAGACCTTATCTAGCTTGGAAAGCTGCCATGTAAATATTTTCCAATGGCAGTGCTGTGCAAGGAAAGACTTGGCACAAAGTCTTTGAGATTCACGGACAGATCTTCACACTCCTGAACCAACCCACTGACCGAACAAATTATTTCCTGCAAAAGCCTGGTGGCTCAGCAGACTAAAAGCATTGTGATTAACACCAGCTGCCTGCAATTACTGTAAGTTCGAATCTCACCAGGCTCAAGGTTGACTCAGCCTTCCATCCTTTCTAAGGTAGGTGAAATGAGGACCCAGTTTGTGGGGGCAATAAACTGACTTTGTATAAATATACAAAAGTATGAAGGCTATTGCTTAACGCATTGTAAGCCGCCCTGAGTCTCCGGAGAAGGGCGGCATATAAATCAAATAAAAAAAAAAAGCCCACTCCCCTTTCGCTCCTCTTTTATTTTCTGTGGGAGGAGCCATTCATTGTCCACCTGTGGCCTTACTCCCAAGTCGACCCTTGTTCTTTAGCTGTTCCCTTCATCTGGCAACTCTGCACATGTGCACACTGGGAACAGGCTCCAGCTGTTCTTCTGCCCCACTGATGTCTGACTCCGAAGGCAGCTGATAACTGGCATACGGCCCTGGCCCCATCTCTGCCTCCGATGCAGAGCCCTAATCAGAACCTTCCCCAGACTCCAGGACTGGCCCATGTTCCTCCCCAACCTCCTCACTGTCTGAATCTGCTGCCAGCTCCGCTGGCGGGCCACAACAGGTTCTTAAGCAGGTAAACTGCTTCCACACCGTTACCCCAAAAATTGCATGGATGCATCCATGAAGCCCAGTACAGTCAAGCTCCAACTTTATCTATGTAGACTCTTTTTTTTTTTATCCCTATCCAGAATTTAGAGAGAGGTTATTCTACGAAGCGTGAGCGGGGAAAGCGTAATGTTGGAAAAGCAAGACATGGGGGCACCATTCTTTCCATTTAATTTCAGTTGAGGCTCCTTTCAGATAATTCTTCATTTCATTTCCTGCATCCAGTTCTCCAATTAATTGGCTGCTCTCATCAGAAACCCAACCTTCCCGAAAGGCTTTTTAAAATCTATTTCACGTGATTACAAACCTGAGGAGATGAACAAATTCAAGAGAAGAACAAATTCAAGCAAAAATGAACAAATTCAAGCAAAGGGGAAATGGAGCTATGCTAATCTCATGCCCAAATGCTGGGACATGTGCATTTGCAAGTCTTTGAATGGACGTTCTGGGCATTGGATGGTTACGATCTGTCAAATACAAAAATAATGTTCCTGAAACACAAAGTGTGTGTGAGGGGTGAATGTAGGGGGGCTTGCTAAGGTGCAGAGTACATCACATGGGTTTTTAATCTCTGCTGAAGTTGATTCAAGCATCTACACCTGCAGTTTGTCTCTTGCAAACACCTGGATTCCAGCTCTTCATCTCCACATGCGTCCTAATTTGGGAAGCGAATGGAGAAGTTGGCGTGATAAATACTGCCTAAAGAATTCAACCTTCAAGTCAAAAGTCATGCCATGGCAACTCTGCAGAGTACAATACAGGTAGCCCTTGACTTACAACCGCAGTTGAACCCCAAATGTCTGTTGCTGAGGCAGTTGTTAAGTGAGTTTTGCCCCATTTTATGACTTCCCCGTTGACTTCGCTCGTCAGAAGGTCGCAAAGAGTAATCACACGATCCCAGGACACTGCATCCGTCATAAATATGAACTAGGTACCAAGCATCTGAATTTTGATCAAGTGCCATTGAACGCTCGCTGTACAAATGGTTGTAAGTCGAGGACTACCTGCAGTTATAGGGTTAGATTAGGATTTGGGAGACCCAAAAGCAGATCTCCTGACTAACTGGCAGGTTCTTCTTTCTCTTAGTCCAGCCTTCCTCACAGGATTGTTGTGGCATAATATGAGAAACACCCCCCTCCCCATACAGGTAGTCCTTGACTTACAACCATTTATTTACTAACCGTTTGAAGTTACAACAGCACTGAAAAAAAGGGAGTTGCAACTGGTTTTTGCATCTACAACTGTCACAACATCTTCACAGTCATGGGATCAAAATTTGAGCGCTTGGCAGCAAAAAATCCCCACCCATTGTGGAAACTGGAATTGCTTAACAACTGCATGATTCACTCAACAACCAGTGATTTGCTTAACAAAAGCTGTAAATATGATTGTAAAATTGGTTCTGATTCAACTTACAACTGTTGGTTTATGACCAAAATTCCAGTCCTGGTTATGTTTGAGACTATCTGTATATGTCATTTTCTCAGCCTGATATGAAAAGGGATATACATGTGTTTGAAGGGCAAAAAGGTGCTTCAGAAATCTCATGGGAAGGCACAAATGTCTGTGGCCTGCAACTTTTTAAACGAAACTCCTCTTTTCCTGGGATCACATTGCAACTGCAGAAGGCGGTTGTGCAATCCCAGGGAAAAATACAACTGCAGAAGGATCTTGATGTCCCTGCGTGCTCTGAAACACCTATTTTATCCTACTGATGTTTTCCAGTTGTTCTTTTTCATTGTTTATTTCAGGGGTCCCCAACCTTTTGGACCCCAGGGACCACCAAGTTCATAATTTTAAATCCCGCGGACCACTAATGGGGTCCTTCAGGCATGGGGATGGGGTCCTTCAGGCACTCTCCCGCCTCTCTCTCTCTCTCTCTCTCTATTTCTCTCTCTCCCACTCTTTCTCTCTCATTCTCTCTTTCTCTCTCTCTCTCCCCCTCTTTCTCTCTCTCTCCCACTCATTCTCTCTCATTCTCTCTCTCATCTCTCTCTCCCCCACTCTTTCTCTCTCTCCCCCCTCTCTCTCCCATTCTTTCTCTCTGATTCTCTTTCTCTCTCCTCCTCTCTCTTTCTCTCTCTCTCCCACTCATTCTCTCATTCTGATTCTCTCTCTCTCTCTGATTCTCTCTTTCTTTCATTCTGTCTCCCTCTCATTCTCTCTGATTCTCTCTCTTTCATTCTCTCTCTTTCATTCTCACTGATTCTCTGATTGTCTCTCTGATTCTCTCTCTTTCATTCTGTCTCTTTCTCTCTGTGTGTCTCACTCTGATTCTCTCTCTGATTCTCTCTCTCTCTCTCATTCTCTCTCTCTCTCTCTCATTCTCTCTCTTTCATTCTCTCTCTGATTCTCTCTCATTCTATTTCTCTTCTCATTTCATGGGCCAGCCAGTGTCTTGGGGCTGAGAGGAAGTCAAGCATCTCCCTGAGAGACTGAGGTGTAAGGAGCACCAACAAGGGCCAGATGAAGTGCGGAAACTAAGCACTACTTGAACTTGCGCAGCATCAGCATTCCTCCTTGGTATATTTGCGCCAGCCAGTGGTGCAAAGCAGCCCTCGCCTCCTGCCGCTTGGGACCCGGAGCGGTAAAAGGCGACTGGTCTGGGGAGCAGCCAGATTTTGCTCTCCATTGCGGACACCAGATCGGCCCCCTGCAAGCTCTCGTCTCTCGAGGAGTGCTCGCTGAAGCAGCGTGGGAAACTTCAGCCGGGCTTCTCGAGAGACGAGAGTTTGCAGGGGGCCAATCTGGCATCCGCAATGGAGAGCAAAATCCGGCTGCTCTCTGGACCAGTCGCCGTTTACCACTCTGAATCCCAAGTGGCAGGAGACGAAGGCTGCTTTGCATCACCGGCTGATGCAAATATACCAAGGCGGAATGCTGATGCCTCGCAAATGCAAATAGTGCTTCGCTCCAGCAGCTTCCAGCCATCGCAATCACTGCTTCGGCCTGCTTGCACCGCCCCTCCCCCACCGCGGCAACAGCACCATTATTTCATTCCGGACAGAGAGGGCTAAACTTCTTTCTGTGTATTGCACCACCTGCAAAGTTGCACATTGCACGTGCCACCCCAGGGCAGAGATTTCCAGCCCCACCACAGCCGGTCCCATATTCCAGAGCTGTAGTAGTCACACTCACAGGACTGGTCCCACAGACCACCAAAATTTTCTTGTGGACCACCAATGATCTGCAGGCCACCAGTTGGTGACCGCTGATTTATTTTATTGTTCTATTCAGAGGTGAGCTGCTGCCGGTTCGGACCGGTTTAGGCGAACCGGTAGTTGCGACCTGCACCCCGGCACTATCCCACCCTATATCGCCGTGTTTTTGAAGCCGCGTGCATGCGCAGAAGGCTGCACGCATGTGTGGAAGGGCGTACGTCCAAGCGAAGCTAGTGTGCCCGTGCGCTCACATTTTTGGTGCTGGGCAAGCCAGTTGTTAAACTGGCAGTGGTTTAACCACCACTGGTTCTATTACTTAACTATTGCTTTGGTGAGAAATTTAACAATAAAATTTGTCCAGCTGAGTTTGCTGTTACGATCTTTCCATCCATTTCCATTTTGCCTTTCCAAACACTAACCAGGCCCAACTCCGGCTAGGTGTTCGAATCCAAACAAGCTACAGTAGTAGCCCATCCAGTTTCTCATTCTAGATCACAGGCTTTGATCTCAGAAGGGAGAAAAAACGTTGCATGCATCAGATCCCATGTCTTGCTTCCAAGTTCCTTCTCATAAAAGGAAAGGAATACCTGAGAAGGGAGTGGGGCAGGAGGCTGGTAGGGCAGGAACAGATTTGGTTCTTAAGAATCCAAACCCTACCAGCCCTGCAAAGAGCCAGAAATGGCCGAGGGATACTCTAAATACTTTATATTCCCTCCCAGAATGTTGAAATCGCCTCTGGCAAGTCTGTGGGGCTTGCTTTGCCTAAACAGGTTTTTGATTAACCAAGCCAGCCACCCACTTAGCAGCTGCACTTAGTGTGTATGTGTGTAATGCGTGTGCTTGTAGTTTAAGCCAGTCCATTCGATTAGGGATTTTTTCCCCCTAACCAAACTGAGAAAATAGATTAGCATACATAAATACATGCAGAAAGATGGGATGGAAAAAAAAAGGAACAAAGTTTGCAATTCTTTAGAAAGGCTTAGAGCATACACAGAGTGCAACCTAATTCAGCTTTTGTTAATTGCTGTTGAGAGAAGCTCCATTGTAACTTAATTTGCCAACAAGCCTCTCTAGAGTCTAGGCGAATTGCCAAGTAGCTAAAGTAACTTCTTGTGAAAAGCAAAACGTGGATTCTGTGTGCTGTAACTTAAAATGTGTATTCTCAGCAACCTAATATAAGAGATAATGAGGCTAACAACGCTCTTGAGTGATATGCCAGAAAATGTATTTCTTTCCCTTGCTAAGGTCCATTGTTTTCAGAGCGCTGAAGAAAATCATGAGGTTTGCGTGATACGAAATAATGTTTCTATAGCAATGATCTATGTAAGCTATAAGAAGTTTGGAAAAGTTTTTTTTTTTTTTTGCGCCTGTTTTTCTCTCTGCCTGCTGTTAAAGTGGGAGACTATAAAGGGTCGCCCAGTTTTTGCTTTCTGGCCAGAAATAAAAGCTGATTATTAGTTGCCTCGTGTTCAGAGTTTCATTGGATTTATCAGATTCTGAGCTGCCTCGAAACACCTTACACCCAGCCTGCGGAACCGCCTCACAATCCCGAGTTAAGACTACAACTCCCCGAATTCCAAGCCGACGCCCCGCGTGTTCGCTCGGCACACTGGGAATTCTGGGAGTCGTAGTTCGTACAAGGGGAGGGCACTAAATTGAGGCTGGCTGCTTCCCCGCAACGAGCCGTCTCAGAAATGGTACAAAGAAAAGGAAGTTTGGAGGAGGTGGGGGGGAAAGCCCTTGGAACAGCCCACAGTGACCATGCTGCTGCGTAACGTGTGAAAAAGCCTGACACCCCCATCCCCCCCTTCCCAACCCTCCCGTCGCTTTGCTTTTCCTCTCCGTTTTTTCAATCTGGAACTCCCCAAACTTTCCTGTACTGCAGTAATACCTCCCCAACGCCAGGGGACTCAACCTTTTTTTCCCCCAATCTCAGGATCATAGAGCAGACCGGCCTAGCGAAGCAGAATAAAGGGAGAGCAAACCAAAACAGGGGACTTTGAGAATCTAATACATTTCTGAGAAAACAGAACGCAAGTGATACCTTCTCTTTCTCTTTTAGTGACAACGTGCGACGATCCTTTCTTTTCGAAGCCTACTGTCACCCCTTTGCCCGAAACTGTTCTCTCCACACGAATCCCCCTCCTAGTCTCAGAATATGGTACGGCCCATATTGTTTACTTTTTTTTCCCCTTTTTTTAAAGGCTTCGTAGGGTGTGGTCGTTGGAAAGAAAAAAAGGAAGTTGGCTGGCTACGCAAATCGCGTCGGGTAACGTTTGACAGGCAGAGGAAGTCGGCCAATCCAGCGAGAGCGGGAAGACGCCCGAGAGCCAATGAGATAACGGACCGGTGGAGTGGGTGGAACGACGATCGGTGAGGGGAAGCTGAGGGGGAAAGCCGTGGAATGGCGGACGGTTGGGACGGTTCGCTTCGGTGGTGAAGAGCTGAGTGGGAAGCACGTCGGAGGAGGCGGCCGTAGGCGGGTAAGCCTCACCCCGTGGCAGCGAGGGGATGTGGGGAAGAAAAAGACCAGGGGTCGCCTTAAAGAGCTTGTGGAGGGAGAGGCAAACTGGAAAGGTGCTCTATTTCGTAGTGGGAGTGGCGCCATTGGGGGTGACGTAGAGGAGGCGACGGCCGCGGAGGCGAGGGGCGTGGCCTATGCGGGTGGTGCCCGAGACAGGTGAGGGGCGTGGCTTGTCCTACGAATGGCGCCTGGTACTGGAGTGGGACAATACAAACTTCGGCCCCTCGGCTTCTCCTTCCTGCTGGCTCCCCGACATCCTCCCAAGTGCACGGTGATGGCTGAGGTAAGTGAATGGGGCTTGCGGTAAGGATTTCGGAGCCCCGTACTCGAGAATTCGTGGGTCAAGGCGAGAGCCAAAATCAGGAGCCCTTCCTACTCTAGAGCTTTCTCCTGGTTGTTTGTCCCTCTTCTTCCTCCCCGAGTTATTTCCATAAGGGAGGGGCGGGGAGAAAACTTTTAAAAATGTTTTAAACTTGTCTTACTTGGACGTGTTGCTCCTTTTTAAAATTACAACTTAAAAGTGAGAAAGGTGTAAAACTACAAGGGTGTTCAGGTTGAATTAAAGGTGAAGGTTCACGCGGCCTCCTTTTTGAGGGTTATGAAACCTGCAAGTTTATCCTGTAACATATTTGTTAGCATTCATGGGACCCAAAACTCTGCTGCTCTCATTGCACCATACAAAGACAATAATCTATTTTCCATGTTCGTGTTAGGTAGGAAATCTGAGAACTACACGTAGATTCTGGTCTAACCTTTCTATTCAGAAATCCTGTTACATAATTTTCTACTTTGGTCCATATCTATACTGGTCCTATTTTGTTTGCAATCAATTGACTGTTTATACAGGTATTGTGTAAAGAATCACAGCAGAAGTGTAGTTTTTTACTGTTCGAAAGAATCTTACTAAAGGCAGTGGGGTGGCTTTTCAAAAGAGGAAAATATTGTGTTGGTTTAAAATGGCTTTTAGATAACCAGATTGTGTGGTTATTGGAAATACAGGTAGTCCTCGACTTTCAATAGTTCATTTAGTGACCGTTCAAAATCACAGTGGCATTGAAAAATGTGACTTACGACCATTTTTTCACAATTATGACCTTTCCGGTATTCTCATGGTCATCTGATCAAAATTCAGATGCTTGGCAACTGATCCATATTTATGAGCATTGCTGTGTTCCAAGGTCATGGGATCACCTTTTGCGATCTTCTAACAGGCAAACTAGTGGGGAAGCCAGATTCACTTAACCAGGTTACTATCAATTTCAAAGATTCGCTTAACTGTGGCAAGAAAGGACATAAAATGGGGCAAAACTCCCTTAACAAACATCTCACTTAACAACAGAAATTTTGGACTCAATTGTGGTCGTAAGCCAAGGACTACCTGTATTGATCAATTTTCCCTGCAATAAGTTTTTTATAAATTGCTCTGCTTTATTTATTAAATTTGTATTCTGCCCAGTTCCCAATGTCTATGCTCCCACATTCTTTCACTCTTGATAAGGAAGTGAAGCTAGTGGTGTAAAACCAGGAAGTTCAATATTTAACAGTTATTGTAGGCACTCGCTTCTTCATAGGACAATCCAGTCAAACTATGTATATATAGTGTATCTGGAGGGGAAGAATTTATTCATCCCAGTTTACTTTGAATTTTTACTGTGAATCGTTTTGGTATATGGTGGTTGTAGAGGGTTTGAAAATAATTGGATATAAGAAGGTTCTGTTAGTCTATAATACATGGAAATTTGGCCCAGTGCTATTTGTAGGTTTAGCCTTCATCCCGAGGAAGATATGTAGATATTGTGAGGGAGGGAAACTCTTGTGTTCAGAACTCCTTGGGGAATGATGGGACATTAACATTGTTAACATAAACAATTTAAGGAATGTATCCTGTTGTAATTATATTTAGGATTGTAATTTGCACATACTAAGTACAAAATTCCCAGTGTAAATTTGTAAAGCCTTTCATTTCTGTTTGGTATGTGATGTCAGTTGTATATGGAATGTCTTTATATATGTCATAAACTGGGAGTCTTTTAATATCGCTTTGGTAAATAGTATAAAATCAGGACATTCCGGCATTTGTCTTGGTAAAAAAAAAAGCACTGGAGTGATGTACTCAATGAAACTGAACAAAGTAATAGAGGAACAGGAAAGCAATTCTGTGGCTTTAATGGGGTCTTGGAACACACTTCTTGCTGTGATTCATAGACAAGGAAAATGCTGATGCAGGAAAGACTAAATGAAATGAAGCAAGAAGGTGGAGTCTCTAAAGAGATATGATGACATAATCATGTACTAGTTGATTAAGGAACCAATGGGTTTTTAAAATGTTCTATTTAAACTAGAAAATACTAATCGTAGAGTAATTTTGCATTGAGAAAAGGAAATTGGTGTAATAAATAATAAAGAGAAAGGAGGGCTGTTTCCCTATGAAATAGGAAAACACCCATGCTGACCATAAGTGGGAAAGTAGTCAATCTCCCAGATCATAATATAGTTTCTTTTAATAATTTGTTGAGTGCAGTACTTTTGAACAAGACATAATGCTCTGAAAGCCATTAGTGGTTTACAAATCACATTGGCTGGATTTATGCTTCATGGTAAACCAATGCCCCACATTATAGCTTAATATTTTAGATAGGGGTGAGAGGTAAAGCTGCTTCCACATTCCCACCCTTAATTCTCTCAATTTTTAAAATGGCCTAGAATCATATTGGAAAGTTTATTTTGATCCATATTATGGGAGATAAATGGAGAAGTTTGCCTTCCAGAGACCTTCTGGTTTCATTTCCACCCCAACTCTTGCCTTTAAAAAACAGGACGCTTTTAGCCTTATAGTTGAACAGCCTCTTAAAGCACTTTAAAATGTCAGGAGGCCAAAACTGAGCCATGGGCTTTAGTGATATTGGAATTCTCTTCCATTGATATTAGAATCCATCCAGTGTGTACCCAGGAAATCTCTGATGTTCTGGAGTCCGTTGATAAAGGTTTAGTGGAATGACATGACAGGAAATTGCTTCTATTGATGCTTTGCATGGAAATGAGCATCCTTTGATAAGGAAAGAAATGCATATTACTTACGCATATGGATTAGTTTTATGCCCTGGCTTCCCTGTTTAGGAAGATGTTATGATGGTAGTTTGGAGAGTAACTTGGAGTGAGAATTCTCAAGGTATTTGGAGTATTTGGAGAAATAGATGCAGTCTACATTGTATCAAAAAAAATAAATAAATCCTATGTTGGAATTAAGTTGGCAGAAAAAATCCTGTGCCTAAGAGCAAGATATGGGCCTGTTTGTGTATGCATATGTATTCCTATATACATATACTTTGGGGAATTTGGAGAGTGATATGCATGATCTCTAGAAAATACAGCCATATACCCTTTAATATAATTTCTTATATCAGTACTTTTGATGGGCCTATGCAAAAAGCAGGTGGTTATATAAATAAGAATAAAAGTTAATGATTATTTTGTAAGTGTAAAGATCAGTTGGATAAAAAAATGGATTGTTCCCCTTTTTTGTTTTGCAAAAATTTTCGCTCTTAGTTTTGCTATATGGTACTTGCAAGAGGCATAGAAAAATATCAACTCACATAAAATAAAGAGTATTATAATTTCTTTAATACTGATTATCTAGAGAGAAGAAAAATAAATGAGTTTTTGTTCATTAGCTATGGGAATAATTTTGATATAGCTTGAATTACTAGTTTTACTAATACTTTATGTACCAAATACAAAGTATTGTTAGATTTACAAATAAGATTTTTTGTGCTACTCGTTCCCGACTCTAAGGGGCGGTGCTCATCTCTGTTTCAAAGCCGAAGAGTCAACGCTGTCCAAAGACGTCTCTGTGGTCATGTGGCTGGCATGACTAAACGCCAAAGGCGCACAGAACACTGATACCTTCCCACCAAAGGTAGTCCCTATTTTTCTACTTGCATTTTTTACGTGCTTTCGAACTGCTAGGTTGGCAGCAGCTGGGACAAGTAACAGGAGCTCACCCTGTTACGCAGCACTAGGGATTCGAACCCCTGAACTTCCGACCTTTCTGATCGACAAGCTCAAAGTCTTAGCCACTGAGCCACCACACACACACACACACACACACCAGTTATTGTCTTTTGTTAGACAGTAACGATGTTTATCTTCATTCTTCTGCAGTGGCTCCTAGATGATCTCTAGAAAAGACATGAGAAAAAAACAACATTGTTAAAATTGCTTTAGATGTTGACTTACTGCATTATGTATAATTATGTATAATGGGGTAGAGAATTTGCCAAATCTGTGCTGATTCCCTTGGTTTTATGGAATCATTCTACTTTATCCTTTCAATTGACATTTCAGATTTGGTTTAGAATAAAGTATCTTTGAAACCTTTTTTTCTGAAGGATTAGACCTTGTGAAATTCAGGATTGATTGATCTCTTCCTGTAAAATGCTACTGATTTATGAGAAAAGTCAACGAGGAGCTGTCGACAACTGTATTTGAGGTGGACAGAGGTTACTCTCCAACTGTGGGATCCTGTAGTTCTACTCATCAGACCAAGTGCCTCATTGCCTCTTGAATGTAATAGGAAGGCCAGCCTCTCACTAGCCTCAAGCTATGGTTGTGGTTCTAAGAATAGCCTGGCTTCCAACTGTGCCAAACCTTTTTCTCTCCATCTTTGGGGGAGAAGGCTGTGGCTTTCTGCTTAGATTGCAGTCTAGAGTGCATCAGTGATGTGACAGCAAAATAATTCTTTGCTTTTTCTTCTGACTCCAAATGTGAAGATGGAAAGAAAGATAGGTATCTTTACTTCTGTTGTCATGAGCGTAGTGCTTCCAAAGGATAGCAGAATTGCAGAAGTAAACCTGTCCCATTTTCTAGCTTCAGAGTGATAATTATACAGGTAGTTCTTGAGTTCCAACTGTAATTGAGCCTAGAAATTAGAGTCACAAGTCATGATAGTTGTAAAAGGGGGGTCACCATGTGACTGGATCAATTTTACAAACTTTTTTGTGGCAATTAAGGGAGTGCCACAGTTGTAAGGGAACACATTTTTCGTTATGAGCCATTTTTTGTTGGTAATCAGAAGTAAATGCCAGTTTCTGGCCAAAACATTGTATATTGCAGTCATGTGACCACAGGGTGTTGTAAATGGCTACAAATGTTGTTTTGTTGCTGAATATAGTCATGTGACCATGCGCGAAGGCAATGTTGGAACTTTGAAACCATAAGTAGTATTGGAGGGGAGTCCAACATAACTTTGGACAGTCGCTAAGTGACCAGTCATAAGTGGAGGACTACTGGGAATGTAATCAACTACAGAGTTTTTATCAGAAATATTGACAGAGTTAGCAAAAACAGTCCTATTAAGAGATGAACGCTTTTCTCAAATCCATACAAATCCTGGTTTGTTTAGCTCCTTGCTTAAAAGGGAGGTTTGGCGGGAGAACCCATGAATGCAGACTGGTATATCCATCTTTTCTATATCACAGTGATTGTTTTGCTAATAGCCCATTTAACCTGGCTATTTTGTAAAATCTATAAAGGTGTCCTTATTCTGATTCCAACGTATATGTTCTTGTAATAATCATTCTTATTGTTTGGAAGCTCTATTAAATTCTTAATTCAAATGTTTAAGATACTTCTGAGAAAAAAACCTAAAATAATGAAATCTAAAGCTATCTGTAAAAATACCTTAAGAAAAAGAAATTGGCAGTTGTAGATTTTGTAATGTCAGAGGTTGACTTAATAAATATTCAGCAATGATTAATTTAAAATACTAAAACTGTTCGGGTAAGAATGCATGCACATATTGTAATGATTTTTCTTAAAGTAATTGGATTATATTTAGTGAGCTATTTACATTTAATTATTAAGAAAAGACTTATCTTCCCAGTATTTTCCAACAAATGGTAAGGTGAAGAAATTGGATATCGAATATAATTAATTGTATAAGGTGTAAGGTATAAGGTGAATTAGAAAGAACTGTAGGTATTATAGAAAGGCTGCTTTATTTCAGTAATTTAGAACTGCCATTGAAAGTGTAGTGCATAATTTAAAAACTGAATTAAGGAAAGGGGAGCTACTTAAATGGCACAGTTTTAGATATCTGTCCTGAAGAATGTCAGCAGATAAATCATTCCTAACTAGTTGCATTGTGACTAAAGAGGGAAAATCTCTAAAGAGAAATATGTACAAATTTTGTAGGGAAGTAACTGATGCTTGCATTTCCCAGGTAGAGAAAACAATATGACAGTCATACACAAATGAGGACAGGCAACCATGTTTAGATATATTTACATACTGGCATCAATTCAGCTTTTAAATGTATAATATTAATTGTGAAATGTTGTTGAGCCTGGCAAAAAAATGCATACTAGCTGATTTTCAATGTATAAATAATTTTCAGTCTTGTCATTTGAAGATGTATGTTTTTGCCACAAGCATTTAAAGATGTTCTTAATATCCTTGCAATTGCTCTAGTGTTTCTGGAGAGCATAAGATGGATTTAAAGATAAGCCAATCTCTGCAGTAGTCTCTAACTATGCCATAGTTACAATTTATATTTGGCTTGTTTTCTGTTCATTGTCTTTTTTAAAAACTGAATTAAACCACAGTGATGCTCTTTGGAGGTAATGCTTGTTGAATTCAGTGGCGATTACTTCTTGTTCTTGATCATTGTTTCAGTATAGCCAACTAATGCTGGTTTCACCTACACGGTTTGCATCCTTTGGTTGTACCCTTGCTTACACCTTTGATGAACAACTGAATCCCTGATCTGTTCTGCCAGTCAGATTAAAAGTAGTGCCTTCTATCTCTAGTGGAGTAGAATTGGATCAGCTAACAACTCATGTGCTTTTTTTCCTATAAAATGTTGGATTGAACATTCAACAGTAATAATTAAAGGTGGTTTAAGTGAAATCATAAAAAATGAAAATTTATATCTTGAACATTTTGCCTTTGACAAAATACAGATAGTCCTAAACTTATTACCACAATTGAGGCCTAAAATTTATGTTGCTAAGTGAGACAGTTGTTAAATGAGTCACCATATTTGTTAAATTAGTAACTTGGTTGTTAAGTGAATCTGGCTTCCCCATTGACTTTGTTTGCCAAAAAGTTGCAAAAGATGATCACATGACCCTGGGACACTGCAACTGTCATAAATATGAGTCGGTTGCCAAGCATCTGAATTTTGATGTCATGACCATGGGGATGCTGTAATGGTTGTAAGTGTGAAAAACTGTCATGTCACTTTTTTCAATGATATTGTAACTTTGAATGGTCACTAAATTATCGTAAGTCTAGGACAGGGGTCGGCAATCTTAAACACTCAAAGAGCCATTTGGACCCATTTCTTAAAGAAAAGAAAACACTGGGAACCACAAAACCCTTCCTGTGCCTGACTATTTCGTGAGCGGCCACAAAATTAGCATATGTAGTTGAATTAAACATTGTTTTCTTCTGAAACTTTATTGGATTTATCCATGGTTGGCTTACTGGGAGTCAAAAAGCTCAATAAATCATGTGCTGGCAGGTGTCACACATTGGCGGTTGTGACGCATATTTTGAGCGACAGCCTCAGCAGAGGGATGAAAGAGCCACATGCGGCTCCAGAGCCACGGGTTGCTGACCCCTGGTCTAGGACTACCTTTACGGTAAGGTATAGCTTAGCTATTGGTTGTTATAACTAAGTTTGGGTGCAAAACTTTTAAGATGTGGAATAGGAAACAACAACTCTTGTTCCTGACTAAGATCAGCTGGGTGGGGTAATAGCATATTTTTATGTGTAATGATAAACCATTATTTAGCATTATGGCTATAATAGCTATCTGCACAGGTGTCAGGTTAAAGCATTCCTACTTCTCTACCATCTGTGTAGATAGGAAAAATTAATCAGAATTTCAGTTCAATTTAACAGATTAGTTTGTATAATACGCTAACGCTAACAAAACAGAATTGCTTTGTTTACATAACATGCTATGCCTGGATAAATACCGTGATATTATGGCTTTATGTATTATGGCTTTATTTATTTATTTATTAATCAAATTTCTATACCGCCCTACTCTTGAAGGACTCAGGGCGGTGAACAGCCAAGATAAAATACAGATAATACAAATATTAAAAAATCCCTTAAAATTATTAAATATTTTGGCCGAAACACAGATTAAAACACCCAATTTATAAAATCACAAATTAAAAATTTAAAAGAGGAGAGTTAGGCCAGGCCAGCCTGCTGAAATAGAAAAGTTTTGAGAGCATGGTGAAATGTGCGCAGGTCCGGGATCCTCCGTATCTCTGGGGGGAGCTCATTCTAGATGGTAGGTGCCCCCACAGAGAAGGCTCTCCCCCTGGGGGCCGCCAGTCGACACTGTTTGGCCGACAGCACCCTGAAGAGCCCCTCTCTATGGGAGCGTACTGGTCGGTGAGAGGCTATTGGTAGCAGAAGGCGGTCTCGTAAATACAGCGGTCCGATGCCATGGAGCACTCTAAAGGTGGTAACCAATACCTTGAAGCGCACCCGGAAGACCACCACGAGCCAGTGCAGCTTGCGCAGGAGGGGGGTCACATGGGAGCGCCACGTCGCTCCCATAACCACCCGCACGGCCGCATTCTGGACCAGCTGGAGCCTCCGGGTGCTCCTCAAGGGGAGCCCCATGTAGAGAGCATTGCAGTAGTCCAAGCGGGAAGTAACGAGAGCATGAGTGACCGTATTTAACGAGTCCCGATCCAGAAAGGGACGCAACTGGCGAATCAGGCGGACCTGATAAAAAGTCCTCCTGGCCACGGCCGTCATGTAAAGACCCTACTTCATACAACATGGCAACGAGTTGCTGTGTTTCCACAACATGCTGAATCACAAGTTATTCAAATTTATGTCAGCTTAGTTTACCCATGGAAACTTAGTCCTCGTGTGCTAAGGATTATTTTGAAATCTAGACAATTGCAAAAGAAGCCATTAAAAAAATCTGAAAGCATGTATTGTCACTTTGCAGAATATACACTAATTAATAAATTTCTATTGTAAGTTTGATTATGTTGGATGATTCTGGGAAATATCTTCCAAGGGTTAAACCTACAGAAACACCTGTGTAAATTTCATGCATGTATACAAACATTTAGGCATTATGGAATATTAGTCCATCCTTGGTTCTATAAAGAAAAGCATACTCTATAAGAAAGATGTAACTAAGGCTATGTATGAGTCAATTCTTATGAGCAGGAAATGAGGATTTAAGGCTGAATTGTGGAGGAAAGCATTAATTAGTCTTTTTGGACAGTTCACAGTATATTTTGTTTTTAATATCTTTCTGCCTGTCTTAAGCATAATTTAATTGTTGTATAATTAGCATTTCTACTGTTCTGTAACTCTAAGCTCTTTAAGACAGTATGTAAAGAAAGGAAAGGGAAAGGAAGGAAAGGAAAGAAAGAAAGAAAGAAAGAAAGAAAGAAAGAAAGAAAGAGAAAGAAAATTTGGGCAGGGATGGGAGGAAGAAAGAATCCATTAAAACCATAACTTTTCTTTTCCAAATATTGTTTGTCTGCTAGCTATAGCTGCCTGTAAATGACAGAAATCTGCATTTGAGATAATGGCGAAGTGTAAGTGCTTATGATGTGGATCTGATAGGTGGATATGATGTGATACAACAATGGTGTCTTGAATAATTACTTGTGCAGTGCTTGTTGCTGAGGCTTCTCTCTTAGATAGGTTACAGCATCCTTTTTTGGCAGGATGCAGAATTTTCTTCTGGACCTTCCTTTTAAAGGTTTCTAATATCTATCATTTCCTCCCTTTTCCTGGCTTTTCAGAATTACTTGAAACTGTTCTTTCTGGCAATTTTCCAAAGGAATTACTAACTGCTGAGTGAACTCACTGTCAAGACACCGGAAATAACAACTGGTCTTTCCTTGGTAAAAAGAAATAAGATTTCTGATTTGGTGGCCTGATAGAAATTTAAAATGTTGACCCTTTAGTTCCCCCCCCTTTTTTTTTTCTTCTTCTAGATCTTCTGGTTTGTCTGATCCACCACTGGGTATTATGAAAAGTTGTCCCTAAGAAGCTGGAAAATTGTGCTGCTTGGTTTTGTTTTGTGGATCTGCAGATATTTTAACAAGGTTTCTATTCAGGTATTTGCTTGAAGGTGTGAGGGATTGAAAGTATAGAAGAAGGATGTCTATTTTCTGCCCCCAACCATTGTTGTCCTCTCATCCTACCCCTCCTACCCCTTTCTATTCTCAGCTTCTAGTTGACCAGGGAGATCTGAAAAGATGCATAATTGCACTCAGCGGCTGTGGGTATATTTTTCAGCAGAATTCTGGATCCTGTTTTGAATCTCAGGTAAAGGTTTCCCCTGTCCAGTCAAGTCTGACACTCTTAGGGGGCAGTGCTCATCTCCGTTTCTTAGCTGAGGGAGCCAGCGTTGTCAGAAGACATTTCTGTAGTTGTGGCCAGCATGACTATATGTGGAGGTGCACATAATAACACTGTTACCTTCCCACCAAAGTGGCATCTATCTATCCATTCCTATTTGAATGCTTTCAAATAGGTGGGCTCCTATTACTTGCCTCAGGTCCTGCTAGGTGGGCAGGACCTGAGGCAAGTAATAGGAGCTCACCTGTTGCGCGGCACTCGGGTCTTGAACCCAGGCTGTCAGCTTTCCAGCCGACAAACTTAGCATCTTTAACGGTTGAGCCATCGAGCCCCAATTTGAATCCCAGATGAATTTGGTTGTATCTCAGGTGTTAACTCTTCAAAGTAGACCAGATCAGGAAACAGATATCACAAGAAATGCTAGAACTCAGTCAATTTATAGCTTATAACAATAGACTCTTGAAAATACGCCATTGTTTCCCCTTCTGCCAAAGAGAGTCGAGGCAGGGCAGCCTTCAGTTTTTCTCATCTCTTCCTGGTTCTAGGCTAAGCCCATGTTTTACCAGTGATTGACATGTATCCCCTTCAATGCCATCTCCTTGCTCCTCTGCATCAGATTTATAAGTGTATTTAAATAGCCTCATATGCAATTGTCCTTTAGACTTTGCTCAGCGTTCGATAAGGGGAAATAGAATAGTTTTATTTGGTCTCATCCTCTATTCCGATTGCTTTCCATACCTGTGTAAATAACCTCAAACGTTCTTTGGTTAATGACCCATGAATCCATTGCCCATCCCAACAGAGACATTTAAATAGAGTTAAAGATTGCCACGTGCACTAAAATATATTTAGAATCTTCCAAGTATTCCAAGTCAGACGAAAATTGTTGAAATTACTGATGATAATTCGTAGAAATGAACATAAAAATCCTTTAGTGATATTACTTTTATAATATAGGTAGTCATCGAGTTATGAGCATTCTTTTAGTTTAGTGACACTCCCCCAATTCAGTCTGTTGAGTTAAAGGGCAATCTATGACCAGTTGTATAAGTACTTCATTAACAATCAGGGCTAATTTGGGGTTGCCCTACAAAAAAAATTAACACTTCAATGAAATTTTCATCACAGATTCTGAGTACGTGTCATACCCCACCCAGAAATTTCTGGTAGACTTCCATAGTCATTAATGCCTTTAGAAATGAAAAATAGATTCACTGTTTGGAATGGTGGCTAAAATGTGAACATTTAATCTCTCTGCATAAATATCGGTTAGCTTTGGATATTTTACCTCAATAAATAAATGAACAAGTATAATTTTTGACTCATTTGTTTAATTGCATTCTCTTTAGTTTTGGGATGTGTAGAGAACAGATCACATTTTGAGTCATATTTATGCAGAAATACTGAAAATTCAAGAGTTTGCAAACTTTTAAGCACCACTGTAAATCAGATTTCCAATTTAAACCCAACAAATATGATAATGACTAGAACAATATTTCTACATAGCAGTGCAAGAAAGTAGTAACAGGAAATAGTTGATTGCAATTTTTGCATTTAAATATGGTTCACCCAGATGAGTCGAAGGAGCTAGTTTATTTTTCACAGGGACATCTTACATGTTGAATGATGTTAGGAAATGAATGAAACAAACACCCAACTTTGATGTGAGTGGCTCAGTAGATTATATACCACTGGGATCTACATAACCTCTGGTAACATTCGGCAACAAAGATACGCAAATATTCAGAAAGTCCAAAGGGGAACTAGGCTTTTTAAACCAGAGGTATAATTGCTGACGTGGTTAAGCAAATTCTTTCCTTTAACATATTGGGCGGATTGCTGTCAAAATCATAGCAGTATTTTGGATGTATATCCTAAAAGATATTTGATATTAAAGTGTGGTATGTCATTAGAGGAAAATTGTTGTGACAATGTTGGTTTGGAGGGTGTTTTTTTTTTTCACATATTGTCCAGGAGATAGTTTCTCTTTTAAAAAAGTGGGGGGGGAGTTTTTCTACTTCAGTTATGAAATTGGGAGTCAACTTCATCAGAAATGTTTTATTTGTAGCTTTTCTTGCTGTTATTTTAGGTGAGGGTGGGGCTCTTGTTCGTTTCCTTCCTTTCAGTGTTCACTGTTAGTTTTCAAGCAGGGGAAAAAGCAACATACTAAAAGAATGGTTTACCTGAAGTAATCCTTCTATAAGCATTTTTCTGACCTACGACAATGAAAAAAATCCTGATTTGTTCAGGGGCACATGAGTCCTGTATACATCCTCTGAGTTACTTTTATTGTATTACGTTTTGGATGCCCCTCCTCGTTTTGATGCTTGAACCATTTACAAGCTATTGTTTTGTTTGTACAGTCTGAAACGGTAGTATCTGCATACAAATGATAGCATGTTTTCCCAGCCAAATATGCACTGTATGCAAGTGGTGAATCTCTTCTTCCAACACTGCAATTTATAGTACCAGAAATGTTTAATATGATTTTAGGAGGATGCCCATTTCATAGTTTGGATCAGATTTCCCTCAAGCTGGTATTTTCCAGATGTGTTTGGATTTCACTTCTCATAATCCCCAGTCGAAAAACCTTATTTTCACCTTATTTTTCATAAAGCTGGGACTTTCTCCTTTCATTTCTGAAGGAGTGTGGTTTTCTTTAGTGTTATTTCTATATAACTGGTGGCTTTGTGATATTCTTACTCCACCGGTATGTGCTTACAGTTGCACTTCCATTTCCGCTTTTGTATTGCTATTTCTAACGTTAGTCTTCATCTCAATAGACATTTCAACTGTTCTTTCCTGTTTTGTTAAACCAAACATTCCAGGTTTTTTATGCATCCTTTAAGTTAATGGATTTTAGGTACTTTGATTCAAAATTTTTGGCAATGTAATGCACCATTTAGGCTAATTTAAGTGTATAAACAGGCAAACAGATTACCGCAATGAGAATTTTGTAGGTATTTTTTTCTATTTTTCAAATAGTGACTTAGGTTTGCTTTGCAGATTCTAAGAATTAACAAAGATTGCCTTTGTGCATCTCTTCAGAATGACATTCCCATTTTCAACGTGCTGTATAACAGTAGTTGACATTTAGCAAACCAGATGTGTGTCATCTGAAGGATGCTAATCCTTCTCTGAAGCTAATCACTGTAGGGAAAACCATCCATTTGAAGCTAACCTTTGAGTTAAGTTCAGAGCCAGACTTGCCAAGAACATTGTAATAGCTTGAAATATATCTATCTTACCCTGTTTCCCAATTAAAAAGTTTAGTAAAAACAACACTGCAGAATTAACATGGGGATTGAGTGAGACACCATCTTATATACTAAGATACCAAATCCACTAAAATCAGAACTAGAAGTTGTTCCTAATACTGCAATTGTGATTATGAGCACAATATGTAAACTGATCTCTCAGATACCGAAGCATAGGATGTCTTGGTAATAGGTAAATTAATTTATTTTAAGGTTTCCTGGCTGCTCTTTGCTCCAACTATTAATTTTAGGGGTTTTTTCCCCCTCTCCACTGTAACTTTGTGTTACACATAAAACCTTGGATGTTGTTCTGTACCCTCTAGATCTTGGACTCCTCTGCAGTGGTAGGTCAAATTTGGAAATTTAGATTTTGGCTTGGGAGGTAATTAGCAAAAGCTAAATCAGCTTCGGTCCCTTAACACCCTGATAGAAAAGCATTCAGGAATGACTCCTGGACCTCAGAGATAAGCTGCCAGCTGCCACAGAGACTATAAAAAGGTGGTTCAAAGTCAAGCATAAACAGCTGACTTAAAAAAAAAAAGAGTCTTGGATTGTTGCTGTTGGTGACAGGAAGCCATGTTCCCCAAGCTGTCAGCTTCCTGCTTCCCTCCCCCCCCACCGCCATTCCATCTCACAGCAGATCAGAGCATTTGTCACAAGACAGCTGTCTCCTTTAGCAAAGCTATTTGCTGCCTAACCTCAGAGAGGGTGGGTTCCCTTTTCTTCCTTGAAAATTAGCTAATTAAACGCAGTATATTTTATTTTCGCTAGTTGGACAGCTCATAAACACATGGCTGTGTTCTCCAACAGAGTGCAAATTCTTGAAGAGAAATATCAGTGTCTTTTGAAGATGAATGGCATGAGCATACAGGCACTTTAATACTTTATGATGGCTGAAAATCGGATGGTTGGTTTTATAGTAGGTGGAAAGGTAGTGAACGTCAAAAGAGCATCATTCTGTATTTTGACATTTTTATCCCTAGTGGCTGTAAAATATTTAATTTGATTTAGGCAACTCCAATCTACAAATTATCTTGTTTAATTAATATTTATTAACAAATGCTTTCTTTAAGTGTTATGTTAATTGAATTACAGATGCCTTGATTAAAAAAAAAGTTTTGGAAAGGCAAACAAGCATGATTGTCCTTCAGAATCTTTCTGAGGTATAATAATTTCAAAAGGTATGGCATTTATCTAATTGTGATAGGCCATTGCCTACTGTGTTCTTCTGTAGAGTAAAATGACTGTTTTTAAAATGCAGATGTATTCGTAGGAAAGCCTTCCATCATGAGAGAATTTAGGAGAAATAGTGCAATCCTCTGGCTAAAAAGCAGTTGTTAGTAAGCTGCCTGGTCAGCTATCAACAGTTCCTGATTTTTCATGAGAATCCAATTTGTCTAACATGACAAATTTTTATCTTTTCCCCAGCTAAAATGTGTTAATGTGCAAATTTCACATTGGTCTTTATAGTGTCCAAAGTTGTTCGATATAGTGAGATAGGCAGCATATAAATTTAATAAAAAATAGTTTTTGAAAATATTTAGCAGTCATAAAAACCATATATATAGTTTTAAATAAATGGATATGGGACAGGTTAGAGCAGTGGGAGTTTGGAACTATCAGGCTTTGATTTCCTTCTGGCAACCTTACAGATTAGGTTTATTTAAAAAATATATAGGTTATGAGAGAGTGAACACATAACTGTGTTACGATATGTTAGAAAATTAGTGTATCTCTAATGTTGCTAAGGTTTGTGGCCATATAATCTTTTTCCTGTTTTGGGACTATTCTTTATCTTTCAGAGCCCTGTTTGAAGCTGATCCACCATGCCATTAGTAACAAGAAATATCGAGCCAAGGCACCTGTGCCGCCAGACATTGCCCAGTGTTCGGAATGAGCTGGAATGTGCGACCAACATCACCCTGGCAAATGTCATTCGACAGCTGGGCAGCTTGAGTAAGTACCATAGCAAACTGCTCTCAAGAGCTGTTGGGCTCCCAGTTCTTTCTCAGTGCCCTCTTTCCTTGTGGCTTATTTATTATCCATCCTTCTCAGTACCAAAAGATCTTCCATGTAAGGTTCTTTGAGAGGAATGCACAGGATAGTTGGAGTAGAAGCTGAGCTAAAAAATGAGGCACACTATTAAGCATTGTTCAGATTCCAGGGTTCAGAATTTTGTCAGAACATAAAAGGAAGCAATTTAATGATTAGAACTGAAACTTACTTCATTGCATACCTGAAATCCCCCAATTTTAATCTATTCTCTTGTTCAATATGTCTGCAGATGAATAATAATGAGTTGGGTATAGTTTTTAATCTGGTTGGACAATATCTTCATATAAAAGCTGAGTAAAACGTGGGCTGAAGTAATAAAAAGAGAAATCGGCCACAGCAATTTTTGCAACTGAAGTGTTACCTTATTCTAGCAGTCTTCATTTTTCCTAAATGGTTTACTGAATATACTTCATTTACTCTTCGAAATAAATAATCAAACAGTGATTCTATCCAAGTTGTCAAAAATGTGGTAGTTGAGGTTATTAATATTTCTAATTTGCCCAGAATTCTCAGCAAATTATAGTTACTTAAAGCATGGCAAACAATCAAATAGTAAAAAGAATGAATAAGCAGAGCAGGAATGATTTAATGAAAACCATACAGAACCAAAATCTCAATATAATATGAGCACTTAAAATAAAAAGCTGACCGTAAAAATGTTTATAGTTTTTATAACTATATTCCTGTAGAAGAAGAAAAATGTCTTAACCTGGCATTGATAACACATCAGTGCAAGTGCCTGGTATTCTATCCTCAGCAAAGCTTTTCACAAGCAGGGCCCTCCTTGCCTTATTTGGCAGGACACCTAAAGGAGAGCCTCTAAAGACGACTGAGGGTGCTAAGGAACTATCAGCTACAGATAGTTCTCAGATTATGAGGACAGATTTGTTGTATCTTTGAACGGTCAGTGAACGAGCATTCATAATCTGAGAACAAGATTCTTGGGATCTCATACTCCATTGCCAAGATCCTCAGGAGAAAATCAATGGAAGCAACTTATGAGAGCAAGTTGTGACCTGCCCTGCTGGCTTCCCCATTGACTGTGCTTGTGGGAAGGTGGCAGGGAAAGTCACAAATGGCCATCGTGTGGGATGCTGCAACAGTCATAAGCACGAGGTGGTTGCCAAGCACCCAAATCATGATCATGTGACTGTAGGGATGGCGACAATGGTTGGAATCTTGAGGAGTAGTCATAAATACCACTTGTTCAATGCTAAGGAGAGTGCTAAGGAACCATCAGTTCCAGATAGTTCTCAGTATAGCATCCTTACCCAGCACCTGTGGCTCCTAGCAGGATACCCGCACTCCTTAGCTTTGCAACATTTTTTTGTCATTTTCTAGCAAAAATGCTAGAGTTGTGATTTGCTTAACCATGTGATTCACTTAATGACTGGGGTGACTCGCATAACAACCATCAGAAAAATAATTATAAAATCAAGTCTGCCTATGTGATGATTCAACAAGAGGACTATAACGACTTAACAATCAAAATTCTGAGCTCAATTGTCATAAGTTGAGGACTGCCTGTATACAACCTGATTGCAATATTATAGCTTTTTGGACAGGCTGCTATATAACAAAATCCCTAACATGGGAATTTAGTTGAAGTCCAGATATCAGAAGATGGATAGATGGGGAAAGATTGCTTTATACAGTCTAGGAGCACAACTCAAAGCCTTTATTCCTACAAGTCATATCTTACTCACAGACTTCTGTTATGGTGGCTTTCCCTATATGCATGCAAGGATATGTAAATGCACATATTTGAAGACTAAGACTTCACACCTGTGAACATGCATTTGAATTTCCTGTTGAATGAAATGAAATATCTGCTGTTCATCTGCTATTTATTTATATGCTATCTTTGTCGAAGCAGCAGAAAGAAAAATCTAATAATCAGGATTTGGAAAATCATAGAATCAAATTTATAAATTTCATAGGACCAGTTGCACAAAGGGTACCATTTATCATACAACCATCATGCAATCAAATCAATGCCTTGCATTTTACTGATGTAATGAAGCAGGGCCACTCTTGAGAAATATAATCTAATCCAATGATGGCAAACCTTTTTGGCACCGAGTGCCAAAAAGAGAGCGAGCGTGCGCGGGGCGCCAAATGCCAAAAAGGGAGCACTTCACGTGTGTATGCTTTGCATGAATGCATGCACTCATCAGGGCCGTGACCAGGAAGAGCTGCTGCCCAGGGGGCATGCGTGCGCCAGATAAGGTACTTCCGGTTTCCAGTGCACACATGCACATTGGCCAGCAAGTCGTCTGGTTACAGCCGCACATGCGTTCGTGCCGATCAGCTAGGAGGGGCCAGAACGAGGGGCAGAACCAATGAGAATTATCCCTGCTTGAGCATCATCAGTCTTCAGGCAGAGTCCTTTGGGACTTCACCTGAAAGAGGAGAGACAGTTCTGCGGGGAGAGAGAAGCGGAGAAAGTGGGAGGGGGGATCTTGGCCTGAATAGCCAACTTGGGCTTTTTCTATGCGTGGCACTCTCTCTGCCAGTGGGTGAAGTCAAGGGAGACTCTGCCCGGAGACTGATGACGCTGCAGAAGGGAGAATTCCCATTGGTCCTCCTCCTTTCTGGACACTCCCAATTCCGAAGTTTGAGGAAGCCCCATTCCCGGCTCACAGACCAGCTCTTCTGCTTTCAGGCACTGCTGTACGCACAAAGGCCAGCTGATCATTGCGTGTGCATGCACGCCAGAAACCCAGAAGAGGAATGGGCGATGCCACGTATGCCAGGCGACATGGCTCCGTGTGCTACTTTGGGCACGCATGCCATAGGTTCGCCATCATGGGTCTAATCTCATGCAGTGAGTATCACAAGACACCAAGATTCAACAACAATAAAATATTGATTTTGGAGTTTGTAAAAAAGGAATTCAAACACATTCACACTCGTACAACATTCACACCTTCCCATAGTTAAGATGACCAAGTTCTGCCTTGGCTGGGGAAGATAGCTACATAGCACAAGTGGAAGCTCGGGTCAATGGAGTCTTGCAACTAAGGCCTGTCCATCTTATTTTTTTTAATGTTTTGCTCACAGTGTCCATTTGCACATTCTTCCCATGTCACTTCAGCTTTTCGTGGACTTTGTAAATTGCATGTCGAAAGTGACCTGGCAGTTAAATGTTAACATTCTTATCACTTGATTGCTGTCCTCCAGATCTTAATGAATTGCTTCTGAGGTTCATTAACCTCAGTGCAAGAGCTTCAGATACAGATGTTCAATTATTTAGAAGTGGGTGATAAACTTGTTTTTTTTTTTTTCCCCACATTCCACTTGCCTATTAGCTTAACTATCCCTGGTGTTAGGTTTCTTGCTGTCTCCCAGAGTTCAGGAAAAGGTGAACCAAAGGAGGTGCAGCACACAATCTTACCATTTAAGAGTATAATTCAAATGCCGAGATCTATCTACCCTTCTCTGTGTTATTCTGACTTTCTGTAAGCATGCAAGTAAGCTGGTACTTGTTTAGTCACTCCTGTTGCACCTCTTCTGTCAGCAGGAACAACCAAACTGTGGAAGTCCCTTGTTTAACTGTGCGGGAGCTCGATTTGTTCCTAACAAGCTAAAGTGGGAAACCAAGTGTCAGATTGCACAAAAAACCAAAATATAAATAAAAACCTGTTTGTAAATTTAAGATTAATTGAAACAATTTTTTTAAACATATAATCTACTTCTGGATGTTCCCGGCTTTATTTATTGAGGATAGGAATTGTGTTGGTGGAAAATCTTTTGTTTTACTATTAAACAACTGAGGGTCAGAAATCCTTGCAAAACCATTACAGATCACTCAATACACACGTCCCAGCTGACACTAGTAGTTCAGCTTGAAAAAGAAAATGGGTTTACCACATCTGTTCTACCGTGCAATCCCAAATAATGACTAAGGTGAGTCAAGAAGGAACTTCTTCCGCTGCTGTTGTCTTTTCTTCTTTGTTCCCCACCCTTTTTGGAAGGAACCACAGTATTTCTGCCTGCAAAGCAAATGCACAAGACAGTTTGACATGTACATAAAATGCTGTTCTTGAGGTTTGAAAAGGTTGAAATAATCAGCAGAACAATCTGGATATTATTGTCGAATGAAAATTGTGGAAGGGAACCTTTTCCTGAAAACGTCGTGCATTTCTAAGGAAATGGTGGGGGGGGGGGAGGGAATGAGGCAGATCTGATTATGATATTTTTATTATTAAAACCTGGGTATGATTGAATAAAGAGAAAACCTTTTAAGTCTTACTCTTTCTGGATTCTTTAGGAAATGGTGCATATATCCTTGCTGCAGTTAACCCAGAAAAAATTATATACATGTAGCACTTTTTAATCTGAGCTTGTTTTTCTCTCTCCCTGCTCCACACATAGTACATGGTGTGAACTTTATGGATTGTGGAACCACTTCTTTTCATATGTGACACTTGTGCAGTTACAGAGTTTAGGGGATAGTATGATAAAAAAGCAATACTTTTCAAGATAAAAATGTTTATTGAAAAAATTGACAATTATTTCACCTGTGGATCCTCAGAGATCTGCTAATTCCCCGGGGTGTAAAAGACTCAATAGAAATACAAACTGAGTCAAATAAAATAGCGTGTGTTGAATTTAATCAAAGGTGGTAGCATCAAGGGAGAATTATGTTTGTACAAAGAATAAAGTGCAAATTTAGCACTATGAAGTGTGAAAGAAAACCCTTTTAAGTATTGTGTGACTTGGAATACTTTATATTGCAGCCTACATTTGGGTATTCTTTCCAGATAGGCTCACACTCGAAATCTCACAGTGATATACACAGTATATATAAGCATAACACATAAATGCATAAACCTAAAAGAATTTGCTGCCTTTTTTGTATGGTGAAGTAGTTAAGGTGAGATGGGTAAAGAAAATATGTCTAAAAGAATTCACACTAATGCTTTTCACTATAAATCTCCATATTTTCCAGTCTTTGCTAATCATTGCTGCTTCTCCTAGTTTCGTAGTGGGTTACTGCAGCCAACTTGCCACGGCCAACTTGCCATGGGACAAGACTTATTCTAATATCAAAGACACGGTGGAATAGAATCCTTAAAGAAAGAATGCATAAGGAGGGACAGAATGAAATGTGAACGACAAAAATTAAAATAATTTTTTATTTATTTTAATTATTAAATTGGATTGTTAAATTGTCCTGCAGTTGGCTATGGTGAGTTGCCCAATTCCGTTTCCTAGTGCCTCACACTTAGGATGTAATCTATTGTCTTTGTGAAAATAAGGAATTATCAATATAATTGAATAAATACTAAATGATTTTCTTCATTTTCTTGGCATTTCAAAATTGTTGACACACTGCTGAGGCTTCTCAGGAGTCCACAGGAAACTTCAGGTGTTCCATACGTTTGCCTGTAGACTTTAATTTGCTTTTAATTATTTATTTAAAATGTTTTTAATATCTGCTCCCCATGAAGTTTCTTTTCCAGACCTTTTGTCTGATTTAGTAGGAACATTAAATCTCCCATACAACATTGGGAACATTATTTTCAACCTTGAAAGTACCTTGCTTTGTTTTCTGGTGCTGCCACCTGCAAGTAATAAATGACTTTGTGCCCAGTGTGAAGGAAAGCAGAGAGATGGGACCTCCTCTGGGTATCATGTAATGAAGTCAGTCTTTTAGAGCTTCCAGAAGACAGTGGAATAGAGCTCTTATTTTCTTTATCCCGCAGACCATATTAGAAGCTAAAAGGACCCACACAATGTATAATAGCCTTCATAGGAAAGAGAAAGGTGGGTTTCAAAGTATTACAAGTATTGAATAGCTGTGCATTTCCTCTTTATCAGGAAAACAGGAAGGCACTTCCACACTGCAAGAACAGGCAGTTGGGAGGAGGTTCAGGAAATTCCCACTTTAATAAATGGCAGAAAATAAACATATTCACTTGCCAAGGTTGCTGTAATCTAACTTTTAGACTCAGTGACGCGGTGGCTCAGTGGCTAAGACGCTGAGCTTGTCGATCAAAAAGGTTGAATCCTTAGTGCCATGTAACGGGGTGAGCTCCCATTACTTGTCCTAGCTTCTGCCAACCTAGCAGTTCGAAAGCGCGTAATAAATGCAAGTAGAAAAATAGGGACCACCTTTGGTGGGAAGGTAACAGTGTTCCATGCGCCTTTGGCATTTAGTCATGGTGGCCACATGACCACGGAGACATCTTCGGACAGCGCTGGCTCTTCGGCTTTGAAACAGAGATGAACACCACCCCTTAGAGCCGGAAACGACTAGCGAGGGAAACCTTTACCTTCACCTTTAACGTGTTTTATCCTACCAGTAAATCTGATTATTAAGATTGTGAGAATCTTATTTTTTGACTCTAAGTAGCTCTTGGCTGTGATGGTGCAGTTTGACTCCTGATTGCCTACTTACTATTTAATAAGTCTTTATCAATTCTGTATCAGTTCCTTCCTTTTATTTTGAAAGATGTTCTTGTCAATTTATAGCAGTAGCTATAGCTCGCTGAAGGCAATTGGTACCTCATTACTATTTGTTTCGGATTTGCTTTTCTTGCGCTTTTAAGTATTGTGTTTTATGCTTTAATTACTTTTAGACCATAAATAAGCTTAACTTATGGAAGTACCATATGTATGTTCAATGTTTCTATGGAACCTTTTTTTTTTTTTACTATTCTAGTTTTGAAGGAAAATATACTGCTTTTGTATAATTGCATCGTGTGCATAAGTTAAGCTTAATTAGTATGCTTAAATTAAAGACTCATTTTATTGAGGTCAACTTGTGACTACCTGGCTATACATTTAGAGTAGTTTGGGTTTTTTGTTTGTTTTTTGGCAATTGTGTGAAAGTGATTTTACTGTTGCTTTTTTTTCTGGGAAATTTTTTTCCAGCATTTCAATCTACATGCCTCTTTTTTTTCTTTTTCAGGTAAATTTGCAGAGGACATATTCGGAGAGCTGTTTACACAAGCAACCACATTTACCTTTCGAGTCACCTCTTTAGTTGAGAGAGTTGATCGCCTTCAGGTGAAAGTTACTCAGTTGGATCCCAAGGAGGAAGAAGGTATATAAAACATTATATTTTTAGAACACTATGATTCAGAACTGCAGCAAAAGCCTTTTTTTCCCTTGAGACTTTGGAAAATTACTTTGAATCACCCAACAGTCTCAGCTGATCCATCATGCTTGTCCAAGAGAATCTTGTAGAAAAGTGGGTACCCTGCCTTATTTTGTTAACAAGGGAGAAATCACTTCGTAATAATGAGAAGCATAAATGTCTTTTTGCTTACCGCTCTGTATAGAGCAGTGTTTATCAGTTTGAAGACATGTGGACTTCAATTCCCAGAATTCCCCATGCTGCCTGAGGAATTCTGGGAGTTGAAGTCCACATGTCCTTGATACGGTTAAACACTGATATAGAGGAAAGAACAACCATGAACATATTTCATTCCAGCCCTTTCTTCTGATTAAACCGTAGAATTCAGCTGCTTGTGTTGATGTGCAGGTTAACTGCCAACATTTTTTAGAAGGAAAGGGAACACAAGTTTAGAAGAGGCTAAAAAACAAACATGCAAGGTATAATCACTTTTTGCAAGTTCAGATAATCTATTGCAGGGATGTTGAAATTTGAATTCTAGGAGTTGGTCCACAAGTCTGAAAGTTGCCAAGTTTGGACACCCCAATCTGTTGCATCCATTGGATTGCTGGTAAGAGTAGGAAGGGAAAGCACCATATTGAGCTGAATTTTATTAGAGTCTAATAAATGAAATATATGAAGCTATCTTTCCAGCAGCCTCTGGATAGTTAGTTTTTTTTTTTCACTTAAAGCTGTTTGAAATATTTTATATTTTGATTGGTTAAATAATCACATATATTTTTGTAAAATTGCCAACTGCTCATTTTCCATGATATTTTTTTCAATCTCTGTTTAGAGAGGACTGGTTTTCCATGCTTTGTTCTGTTTTTAGTCAAAGACAAGCATATAAAATAAAATCCATCAAATTCATAATTACAATAGAGAAGATCCAGGAGGCGGCAAGGAATTTCCTGAGACTATTGATTAAAAAAAAAAAAATTCAAAGAACCCAGCTACGTTTGATAATATTTGTTGCCACATTCTCAAAACTGCTAGACAAAATTTGGCCGCACTCTGGGAATTGCCTCATAATCTGCCACAAGAAAAGAGAGTTCTTCACGATCTCTATGTAATATTTTACTTTGAACACGATAATTAGTTCCATGGCAGTTAGGGTCCTTTGCTAAGTATTCCTTTCTACTGGCTTTTGGACAACTCTCTTTTGGAAACGGCATCAGAAAAGTGTGTTTATTTATGAAAGCTTTCTTGGAGATGTGGCAAAAAGTTTATATTTTGTAAAAAAAAAAACCAAAAACAACAACTTGTGTTTCAAATGACTATTTTCTTTCCCGTTTCTTTTTCTTCATAGTGTCCTTACAAGGTATTAACACCAGGAAAGCCTTCAAGAGTTCCACAGCTCAGGACCAAAAGCTCTTTGAGAGAGAATCTGCCCCTCTGCCTGTCCTTGAAACATACAGCACTTGCAATAAACCACCACCTCTTAACATTCTGTCCTCATACAGGTAACATATCCAGGAGAAAATACCATGTTCTTGCTTTAAACTCCTCTAAAAAATGTGGAATGGCATCAAATGGCTCTCGAAAGAGAGCTTTCTGTTTTAAGTTTAAATTTGGTTTAAATATTTTCAGCTTTTGGATACTGGTTGACGAGACTAAAATCTTAAAATCTGAAGTTATTTAATTGTGGAAATGCAGTTTAATTGGTTAAGGCGACAAAAAATAGTCTTTTGTGCATGATGTAAATAATTTGCATATTATTTGACTGGTGTCTGTATTTGATATAAAGAACTGCCTTCTTTAACATTGGTTTGCTGGAGAACCCAAAATCAGTCTTGTAAATTAACGAAGACAAAATGGCCTGTTTGTCCATATATATGTTTATTTTACTTTAATAGTATTGTATAAACTTCCTCTGTGGCCAGTCTAACATACAGTGCTTCTGTATGTTCTTCTAGGCATGTAATTTAATGCTGCTTTCCTATTTAACTTTTTGCAATTAGTGCATAGATTTGATGGTAAGATTGCTGGAACAACCCGCAAACTAATTCTCTGGGAAATTTAATTGTTGGACTCTCAAACCTGATACTGATAAAATTCTAGGGTAAAATGTGGTGGTGAAACCAGCTTCTCTGCTTACGGTTCGATTCTGGCATATCATTTTATGTGGCATATTTGGGTTTATGATTATATAATGAAAAGCAGGAAAACATAAATATATGTCCTCTTGTAAAGTAACATATAATTGAGAATATTATGACTCAGAATGACTTGAAGGTTAGGAATATAAATACTTCCTTAACTGTAAACATATCCATTAATACCTTTTTTTTTTTAATTAATACCTTTTTGAATAGGAAAAAAGTAATTACAGGTAGCTGGAGGCAGCTGTCTTTTTTGAGATGACCTCTCTCCCCCCACACCTCCACCCCCACACATTGCCAGAGAAGTATATATATGTCTATGCTGTCTCAAAAAGCTGCCTTTTCCACATGTTGAAGTCTGGTACAGAATGGGCTAAAAAATTGCACTTTTTTTGGTTTACTTTAAAGGAGAAACTTATTGTTAAGACACAGTGGTATTTTTTCCCTTATTATATCTGTTTCATATTTGGTTGTCGGGTAAACATACGTAACCATCTCATTCTGTATGGATAACTTCTCCCCTAGGGATGATGGCAAAGAAGCACTTAAATTCTACACAGATCCATCGTATTTCTTTGATCTTTGGAAGGAGAAAATGCTGCAGGATACCAAGGATATTATGAAAGAGAGACGGAAGCATAGGGTGAGATGTGTGGTACTGTTTTGGTTATGTTCATTTGTTTGGTTTTATCTTTAAGCAAAGAGAAGAAAATGTAGATTATTTTCATTGCCTGTCTACAGGCAACCTTTGGTAATGGTGGATATGGACAACCAATCACACAGCTGGTTGAGTGGGGTTGGGTTTTTTTAGCAGGGGGAGAGACTTCACTCAACTTATTTTATGCATTATATGTGCTTCTGCTCTCGTGCCATGTACCGTATTTTTCGGAGTATAAGCTGCACCTTTTTCCCCCAAAAAAGAGGATGAAAAGCTAGGTGCGTCTTATACTCCGAATGTAGCCCCACCCAGCCCCTCAAACTGAGGTTTCAGAGGCTGAAAAAAGCCTCAGAAATGAAGCTTCAGAAAAAAAGCCTCCAACAGAGCTTCAGAAAAAAGCCTCTGAAAGAAGCTTCAGAAAAAAAAGCCTTTTTTTCTGAAGCTCTGTTTCGGAGGCTTTCAGAAGCAGAAAAAAAAGTTTTTTCTGAAAGAGTTTCAGATGTTTCAGAGGCTGAAAAAAACGCAAGGCACGAGCTCAAATAGAATTATTTGTATACCTAAACCTGCAACTGAGCAAAGTTAAGATTTCCTAATGTGGATTACATTACCTGCTATGTATTTCTGGGTAAAGATGTTGCAAAAAGAAATCTTCATTTTTGGAATATTTTCAATTAAAATGAATCGGTTGGGAAATTGTACTCGTAAAAAAGCTTTATCTAGATGGCATTTTCCTATGTTCTTAACTGCATTTTTATTTGAGGATGGGAAATTTGCAGTTTCTAAGAAGTTTTTTCCATCCCCATGATCCCTTTAGTAGCTTCCTTTCTTACCCAAAATTTTACCTTACTTAGTGCCTGCCAACCTTCTGCAATTAATTTGTAGAAATTCTGAATCATTAAATTAAGGATTGATTTAGTAGTGTTGACATCAGGGATTATTACGTAGCAGTTGCATGCTTATAGCAAAACGAAAACAAAACCCAGCTCTTATTTATTTGTGTCGTTACATTTGAGTATCTGCTTATAGCAGGCAAGATGTGATCCTGTGATTGGATTTTGGAAGAATATCTTACTGGTCTCTTTTGTAAAGATGCACATCATTTTCACTCATCTGTGGATGCCTATTTACAAAATATAGACCTCAGATAAAACACTGATGCCTAAGAGCTATTAAATACTTGTGCTATTGGATAGGTGTAAGCCGCCCAGAGTCACCTTATCAGGGAGATGGGCAGCATACAAATTCAATAAATAAAACATATAAGTGTAGCTAGATCTGGTGTGAGAACATGTTTTGTATTATGTACATTTTTATTGAGATAACCTTTCTTTGCTGATGACGAGCTTAAAGGACTAACGGCATCTACAATTGCTTCCTATTTATTTGTTTTATAGAAAGAAAAGAAGGATAATCCTAACAGAGGAAATGTCAATCCTCGGAAGATAAAAAGCCGAAAAGAAGAATGGGAAAAAATGAAAATGGGTCAAGAGTTTGTCGATACAAGGGAAAAACATGGACCGGGAGGGTAAGAGATAAACTGTAATAGTAACCATGGAGTTGGTCCTGTGACCAACAAGGCTAAAGGTTTCTGTTTCCTGAAGTGTAGCCTTCCTAGGAAGGGACGTTAATGTGTGTAGTTTATTTGACTGAGCATGCTCTAACTCAAAGTGAATAGCTGAAGTAGAATTTTGAATCCTAGCACATTTCTTTAAGGCTATATCTTAAAAAAGATTTTTTTAAAAATCTGACTTCTTATCAAACTAGTTTGGGTTCATACTAAGAAAACAGCATGAGTCTCAAATGTAAGTCACCAGGAGGAGTGCTTGACTTGAAAGTGACTTTACTCTTAATGCAGAAATACAGGGGTTTGAGATCTGTGAAACAATCACCATGCTCTTTCATTTCGAGTGAATGGCTGAGCAGAGGTAGGCCGTGAACTTTTTCGTGTGTGCATTCTGAGGTTGTTGGAAGAGAGCTGCCCAGTTACTTTTCCAAGGTCCTCTCTGCATGGCCACTTGTGTTTATTTTCCACACATATTTACTCTTGTAATGAACTGGAAATGTCAATTAGGAATCTTGAAAGCCTTTTTAATTGTTTTGGCAAACGGCTGAAATTTGGATAATTCTGCATATCAGTTTTACATCCATCACTTGCAGCCAGGATCAGCTGGCTTGGGAATGCATAGCAAATTGGTGAAACTGTATGAATGTTAATCTGAATCAGGGTGATATACCGCTGGCCCTATTTTGGTACTGTTTTCCTAATAAGTGTGTATGAAATTGTCATCTGAACTGGTCTCATTTGAAGGAAGCCTAAATGACCGTTTCATAGTTTTTTTTTTTACACTTCCCACTTGGTGTAAGTGCCGTATGTGAGAGGAACATATGAAAAATCATTCCTGAATAGGAGAAGATTGCTGGTGTGATCCATCATTTTTCTTTTTAAAGAATAGTATAATTTTGTGAAGGAGATAAATTATATTGATTTCAGAGGCCTGGGTCTAAATATGGGTAAACTGATCTCTGTCCCTATAATTGAAATTCTAGTTAATGGTAAGATGCTGCCGTATAGGTAGTCCTTGACTTACGACCGCAATCGAGCCCAAAATTTATGTTGCTAAGACATTTGTTAAGTGAGTTTTGCCCCATTTTATGACCTTTCTTGTCATAGTGGTTACGTGAAATTGCAGTTGCTAAGTTGGTAACATGGTGTTTAGGTGAACCTGACTTCCCCATTGACTTTGCTTTTCAGAAGGTGGCAAAAAGGGATCACAAAAGCCAAAAAGATTCCAGGACATTCCAACTGTTGTAAATATGAACCAGTTGCCAGGCATTCAAATTTTGATCACAAGGCCAGGGGAAAGCAGTGGTCCTCAGTGTGAAAAATGGTCACAGGTTTCAGTGCAATTGTAGCTTTGAATGGTCACTAAATGAACTTGCAAGTTGAGGACTATCTGTATAGATGTAAAAGTCTAGCCAAGTTACTACCGTTTATATGTTTTGCATATGTGATGAGCATTCTACATTTGAAGCTCCTTTGAACTCTTGGAGGGGAAGGCTCTTGGCTCACAACTGTACTTTTGCCGTTTTAGGTACCCTCCTAATATGGTGTATCAGAATGGTAGCATTGGCTCCAATGAGAGTGTTGATGCTACCTACTATCCACCTCCTCCACAGCCAGAATCCGTTTCACCGTCACCACCTCCATTGTCAGATGATAGTCTTCCGCCGCCACCAGCAGAATTTAGGTAAGTATGTATTGCTGAAGGCTCACTAGCCATCAAAACAACTCAGAGAAGACCTTAAAGAGCCTGCCCATTAGTGAGGTCAATAGTTGTAACTTGCCAGAGGATATTTTGCAAGCAGTACTTAAACTCTATGCTAAAAACAGCCCTTCTGCAACTCTTGTTACGATTGTTTTATACATCATTTTTTCCTTCGTAAAAACATTCAATTATTTATAGTGTTGGTGATGGTATATCTTACCATAATTACAAATGAAAGAAGAATGGGGAATTAGTTAATTCCATATTGGGAAGGGCTTTAATTAAAAAGGAAACCAATTTCTTACTTGTAAAAGATATGAAATAAATACGCGGGGTTAAGAATTTTATTGAAACAAAAGTGGGTGTATCTGGATACTCTTGTGCCTTTTGAAATATGGGCACATTTGGAATATGGAGATCATTTTAAATATGAAGAGCATGTCATAATGCCTAGCATCGATTGCAAAATAGGCTTTTATCAGAAAGCAAGTAAAGCATTGGACTGTTATCCCCCACCACCCCTGCCCCCAATGTTATTTGCTAAGGATATCGGGCCTAGAAACAGATTGAAAATACTTGGTGCTTTGCTTGTTGCAATGCTAGCTCTTAATTTTAAGGACAAATGAAGCACCAAATGTGTCTTTTTTTTTTTAGATTTTTCAAGATTCTTCTCATTCGAACATTAATATAAAATTAGGTAGGGCAGGGAGCTTCCCAGGGGCCAAAAAATGAGTCAGCGAGCCCATTATTAATCAGATGCTATGCTGGGGATTCAGCCTATAATTTGTTTAGCATTGCAGAAAGCCGGAATTCTATAAAGGTGGGATTACAAGGGACGTGCATTTGTTGACCTTGATTTAAAAAAAAAAAAAAAATTGCATGTCAAGGTTATTTGAGTATGGGTTATGTTCAGATTCTTTTCACATCCATTGGAATCTTTCCAAAAGCCTAGGATTCCAGAGGGAACATTGAATCTAAATTACAGAATTTAAGTCAGTTCTTGTGCGGGATATCAGAAAATGGGAGAAACCGATTGCTTTGTTCTACGGTCAAGATGCACTTTTTCACTATTTGATCTTCTCTGAAAAACTCACGAGACCTTTTTTTGCTTTCCGTTCTTCCCACTCTCCACTCCACAGCTATCCACCTAGCCAGAGTGTTTCTGGAGGGCTGAAGAAATCCATCCTTGTCAGCCCCAGCCATCCTCCACCAGATCCTCCTACTAGCTCACTCCCGGGAACCAGACCTGGCTTTGCTCCACCTCCTGCTCCACCACCTCCACCACCGATGGATGGAGTTCCTCCACCCCCTCCACTTGTCGGCTTTCAAGCTGCTGGCATTCCTCCTCCACCATCTCCACCCTCCTTCCCACCTCACCCTGATTTTGCTGCCCCTCCACCCCCTCCACCTCCAGCAGCAGAATATGCCGTTGTGCCATCTCCCCTCCTACCACAGCCCACAAGTGGGGTGCCACCCCCTCCCCCTCCCCCTCCTCCTCCTGGCCCACCTCCTTCATCTTTTGGTGGCATGGGTATTCCAGAGGCTTCTATTCAACAACCCGATTTGGTGCCTTCCAAGCCAAAATCCTCATTGCCTGCTGTTAGTGAAGCTAGGAGTGACTTGCTTTCTGCTATTCGTCAAGGTAAACTTCTTCTCATTTTGGATGTCTGAATGTGAATTACCTTAAAAGGCCAAGCACCCTACCATAAACATACCCCAATTAGGAGTCATTCTGCAGTTGCTGGAATTCTGAACTTAGCAAAATGTATTGGAAATCATTTAACCTCATACAATGGTATTTACTGGCATTGTGCATTTCGATTCCTAACCACCAGTGACAGCTTAACTTTTCTATTCCATCCAGCAAGTTTAAACAGCAACATTAGCTGCATCCTTTTGATTGGAACTAATTGAAAGTTTAAAAAATTGCCTGACTCCTGTGTTTTGAATATTTTATATGCTTTATTATGATCCGAATTCTACTGCATTTGTTACATGCTTTTTAGTTTCTTCCTGCATCTCATTATTAAAATTATCTTCATGTAGTTCACTTTGCCCAAATGTCTTATACAGTATAATCTTCACATTTGGCATCTTCCTCACGATATTTTTGCATTTTTCAAAGCAATGTAACTTGCTGAAGAACTCTATAAACCATGAACGTTACCTTTTATGTTGGGCTTTTTTCCTAATCATCTTAGTTGCTGCTATTTCCCTTTTCTTGGGGAGGCAAGGTAGTGCAGAAAGAGAGAGGGAGAGTACATATGGAAGGGGGCACCTGCAACTTCTTTCTTTCTTTCCTTGCCAGGATTCCAACTCCGTAAAGTTGAAGAAGAACGTGAACAAGAGAAGCGAGACGTTGTAGGCAATGATGTGGCAACCATCCTCTCGCGCCGCATTGCGGTAGAATACAGCGATTCAGAAGATGATTCCTCGGAGTTTGATGAAGACGAGTGGTCTGATTAAGCCCCGGCACATCCCCAAAATGGGGACGGAGGCGGATAAGATGGAGAGAAAATGGCCGTCGCTTCCCAGAATGCCAAACTTTTTTATTTTTGCTTTCCTCTTTTCATCCAATAACCAAAGATTGATCTTCCAGGCTTCCAAATAACTGATTTCCCTCCCAGTTGTTGGGACTTGTACATCCTTCCAAGAAAGAAGGAAAATGAACCCTAGATTTCCAGATTCTCAGGTTACTATGAAATATATGTATATTGTTAAAGATTTTCTTTGGTTTAGGACTAAATTTGCAGCTCCTGGTGCAACCAGGAAGTGTTGCTTAAGATGACAGGCAACCAACTTGCAAGTAATACTAATTTCCTTTGCAACAGTTATGTGAGGCACTGGAAACACTGTAGTAAGCTGGTGATTCACCTTCTTTGTCCCTCAGATAGGGTATAATTTTAAATTTCTACTCCCACCAGCCCTAACAATAGTTTCTTTATGCTAAATTTGGAATGTATTAATTTAGGTTGGAGTTTTAAAAACTGTACCATGTACACAACAGGATCTTCTAAACAATTTTATCTCCCCCCTCCCCCCAAAGCCTGTTAAACCATAGAATGAGCCAGGGAACGGGTCCTGTCTGCTTGACCGATAGTACCACTTAAGTTTTTATAATGAAGGTGGGATTTAGTATATGCAAAATTAGGAAGAATTTCCCTCCGTGTGCCTTGAAGACAAGAGCTTTAAGCACTGGATGTGGTCTTGCTTTGCGATCAAAAGATTTGCAGATTTTCAGTTCCGTAGAAGGTCCTTCATGAATCAATTTAGCTGTAAGTGCTTATTTTTTTTTAAAAAAACCACATTATGCTAAAAGCATAATGAGATGTGATGAAATTAAGCCAATTACCCTTCTCTAGACACCACATGGGAGTTTTCATGGGCCAACTTGGCCATATGAAACATATGCCCAGTCTTCCTTATTATTTTGCTTTAATCCTTCAATAATTACCACGGAGTCATTTCAGCATTGTTGGAACCTATAGAGCAGTGATGGCTAACCTTTTCTGGACCAAGTGCCCAAAGCGTGCGCCCGTGCCCGAACCCCCCAAATACAATGCGGGCGCGGTGCCCCTGCATGTGCCCCCCTGTGCATGCGCACACCCCTGCATGTGCCCCCCCCACATGTGAGTGCGCCCCCCCCCGCATACACCCCGCGCATGTGCAGCAGAGACCCGGTGGCCAGCAGGAGGCACACACGCATTCGCGGCAGAGCTGAACTGAGGCAACGGCTTGCGTGCTCGCAGAAAGGGTGCTGCGTGCCACATGTGGCACGCATGCCATAGGTTCACCATCACAGCTATAGAGCCTCAACTTCAGTTACAAAAGTGGTTTACTGACAAATTGAGGTTCTGCCCTACCAGCATTAAATATACATACTTCTTTCTAGCAAACTTTTTTTTTTTTTCAAATAGCTTTTTGGGGGATTTTCTTGGCCAAGAACTAATATACAGAATGTCAAAGGGCAGGCCCCTAACTTTATCCAGGCATCCCACTTACTGGAATGATGCTATCACTCTAATCAGAGTGATGGTTTGAATAGGGAACTTGCCTACCTATTTATTGGTTTGAAAATCTTTTGCCTTGCCATATGCCCTGTTGTCTTTTTCTCACTAGGATATGCCTTGTAACAGCTTCTATACCCCAAAGAGTGTTGTTTTCTTGCTTTTATCCTTACAGACCTTTACTCCATGTCCCTGTTTTAGTTTCAAACTTCTGGTCCCCTAGCTATATAGCAGAGCTTTTCTTTAGCCAAAGGAAGGACCCAATTTTCACAAGTACAGTAGGCAGAAAGCCTAAAGTATTCTGAAGAAATTCCTTCAGTTTGGTGATTTCCTTTGTGGCACTGAACAGCTTTGAGCATCCGATTTGAGTGCGTAAAAGATAGGCTGATGGGTAGTTTGCTCATGAATTATAAAACCTTTCAAAACACACTTATCGATTTCAAGAATGACCCTAAGGCTCATTAGTAACCCAGAATTAATATTCAAGTACTAAGAGCAGCGGCCAGCTTAGAATGAAATGACAGAACTTAGCCTGCTTTTTAATTTGCCTGGTGTTTCATACACGGCAAAACTTTTAACTTTGTGTGACTGTACGTACTAAATCCCTGTGAATGGCTTCCTCCTAACACAGTGTTTTTGAACCTTGGGAACTTTAAGATGTATGGACTTCAATTCCCATGCTGGCTGGGGAATTCTGGGAATTGAAGTCCACACATCTTAAAGTTCCCAAGGTTGAGAAACACTGTCCTAACAGAAGCCAGAGGAACATAAAAAGGCTTTCAAGTGTGCATTCAGAATGAGAATGGTTACCCAGACCCGGTGCCAAGAAAATTATATGGCTGTGCCAATGAAATAGAGAGCCTCTGTAGTTAGTATAACTCTTTTTCCTAGCTATCCCCATAAATGATTTTTTTCCCAGATTGACTGTATCAATTTATAATCAATGTGCTGCATAAGGATAATGGGCATTCTTAACATAACATTTAAACAGGTTTGACCTAAGGTTGACTTCTAAAAGTTTGAAAGTGGTGCTAATTCTTTCAATGTTCCTTGAGAGGTGCGTGTCCTGTACAGAGAGAGCGATTTATCTTGTCAGCTTTTCACAGCCTGATGCCTCTCGCTTACAGCTTTTAAATTGCTTGTCTTGTGTTGACTGACACCTGAAAACACAGGAGTTGTACTCCAACATATCCACACATTCTGAAGTTAAGGTTGAGTTCAGATGCTAGTTAGTTAAAAATTTGACTCCTCCCAGTTTAAATCCCTCTTACTGCTTTTTTGCACTTTTAAGAGGTGAGACCCCCTGCTGGAGAAGAATTAAGTTGTTACATTGAACATCAGTTCAATAGAATTGCCCTGAAAAAAAAACAGAAAACCAGTCTTAACCCCTCACCTAGCCAAATGGGCCACAGTTATCAGCCAGGCCAGGGGTCTCCAACCTTGGCCACTTTAAGACTTGTGGACTTCAATTTCCAGAATGGCTGGCGGGGGAATTCTGGGAGTTGAAGTCCGCAAGTCTTAAAGTGGCCAAGGTTGGAGACCCCTGAGCCAGGTCATGGAATCCTTAGGTGCTGGATGGCGACTGCCTCTCCTACTGCTCCAGTTCATCTTCCTGAACTAAAACGAATGAAATCGTCTTTGAGACATTCATGCTTGGTGTGAAGCATCAAAGTAGATTTGATCCATCTCCAAAAGATGGCTTTAGTCTCGCTATTCTGATTTTAGAATAGTTAATCGAACTTAATTGAAGACATTAGATAATTGAACTTAATTGAAGATGCTGTACAGATTTCATTCTCTTGAGTTAGTTGGAATACTTGAGCTTTTCTTAAAGCATCTAAACAGCAGGAACAGCTGCTTGGTTCAATAGAAGAACAGGGTGGAGAAGAAATTCCACTAGAACAATAGTGCTACTGCTTGATTTCTACCCACTATTTACTTTCCTTTTTTTTTTCCTTTTGCATCGCATCTTCTGAGTAAACTAGTTTTTCAAATTGCTTTCTTTAAATATATATATATATATTTTAAGTTCTAGATTGTACCACCGGATCCAAAACCTTTTTCTACAATGCTGGGTCCAAAACGTTTCCTACAGCCTTTGAAGATTGACTTCTTTTCTTCTCCACCATAGTTGACCACATTATGAGGAAGGACCCTTCAAAATCTCAAGAAGTCGCAAAGCTTTGTCACACAGGCAATCGGGCAGAGAGAGGCTTAAAATAGGCCTCTTGGATCACACAGTTGGGCAGAAGGGTGCTGTGTCCTTTTACCAGGCTGCTCATGCTACAGAAACTCTGGGGCCTCCTCTGCTTGATTTCCTTTATATGTCCTTTTTTTAAAACAGAGTTTTGAAGTGGGGAGGGAGAGTGTGCCTTTTTCTTTCCGTATTGCACCTTTTAACATGATTCATTTTAATTGATTTTTAAAACTAACAATGTTTTATTATGTAGAATAAGTTGACTTCTATAAGTGCCTTATTTCATAAAATATATTTATGTAAGAGTAATTATTTCAAATGTATCATAGGTCATACCTGAACAAAAATATGGAATGTTTGAAGAAGGTGTTCTTTTAACAAAAGTTCTCTAAATGGTCAGTTTGTAAAAAAAAAAAAAGAGAGAGAGAGAGAGAGATCAATAGATATACCTTAATTAACTGCTGGAGGAAATGGTTATGAACGCAGTTGTTGGTTTTATCAGTAGAGACCAAGAGCGTTTACATGTTCCAGAATATCAGGCAACAGGCAGCAGTATGATTTTTCTAGGTGTTTTGTCAGTGTCTCTGTACACACTTGGTGAAAATGAGCGAACATTCCATGATATGCTGAAAGTCTGCTTTGCCGTAAACTCAGCCGTTGTGTGAATTGGCTTTTGGGTTGAATTCAAAAGTCATTAAACCTAAAGCAATGTAGTGATATCAACCATGTCCATGCTAGAGGCCAGTGGTCATCAGGGTGGTACAGCCTGATGATCAGTACCAAATTCTGTCTGGCAGGTCTTGGGTGAATTGGGAGAAGCACAATGGAGATTGGAATTGTTCCTTCTCTTCCGCACTCTCATGCAGAGTTTGGCTCTCCGTGTTCATTTTACTGTCCCTAGTTGCTGTTTTTAATCCAAATCTTTTAAAAACTACTTTTATAATCTCTCTAGTGTTGTCTACCTTTCCTCGGGGGACTCCTTGTAATGTATATGTGATTAAAACGAAACTTTTATCATATAAACCTTAAATGAGAAATCCTTTCTAGCCATTGTGTTATGTTTAGGGTTGGATGAATCGGTCTCTTTCTCCAGCGCTTGGTTATAATCTCTTACTGCCATTCACACAAAATCATTTTTTCTTGCCTACATTTCCTGGTGTGTGTACAACTTACAAGTCTGAATGCATATGTGTTTTTTGTACTCCCTCACCCTACTCATTGTTAACACAGGTGAGAATTTCACTGGAAAAATCCAGTGCAGGGTAACAGTTCCAGTGAAAAATGTCCTCTTCTTTAGTATCGCCTTGCAAAACGTGGTCCTGCTGCTATTCCTAATGTTCACCTCCTTTTAAAGTCACTTTTTACCTGCTGGCCTAAAGATCAGAAGTTACAATAATGGTACAGAGGAATATTTGTAGTATTTGGCAGCTGTTTTGATATCCTTACATTCCACTTCGGATGTGCATGACTTAATGATTCTGCATACATCAGTCCACAAACCTGGTTTAAGAAAAGATTTGGAAACATTGATAAGCTTTCCGGATAGTCCATTTGTATGGCAGAGATCCTTGATTTTAGAAAATCACAAAGGCAAGTGGAAGTGTGCAGGATAAATAGGGATCTGGGCCTTTAGTGGGATTAAAAAAAAGTCTTTTCCTTGAGAGGATATAATGCTAAATATTCATTTTGTTTTAAATATATTGAAAGGAATTACCCAACAGCTTCTAGTTTTTCTCTCCTGACCCCACAGTTCATCACATTTTCACAACTTAACTGCAAAAAATTTTGGGGACTCTATGTGAATCTGATAGGAATAGTTCAAATATTCTTGCACATTGTCACAGGGATAAATCTAGAGCCTCGTTGATTTCTTTTTCCTGCCAGAAGAAAACAAATACATTTTTAGGTGAGTGAAGTTCATTAGACCAGGAGATAAATGCAGCTTAAGATGTAGGAACCCTAGAAGACTTCTTGATGCCACAAATAGAAGCTGAGCATATCTGGGAAATTATAACTTCAAGTACAAAGGTTTTCTGCCTCAGCCGCACAAGTAGCCCTCGTTTTATAACCATGACTGAGTCTGGCAATTAAGGTGGTAAGTAGCGACAGTTGTAAAGTGGGTCATTATGTGATCGACTCGATTTTGTGACCTTTTCTGGTGGTTAAAGTGTCCTGCTTAAGCAAGTGTTGCAATTCAGCGAATGCCATGATAATTAATCTTTCTCTGGGCCACTTTCTGGCAAAACATAAGTCACAATCACATAATGCTGAAAATGGCCGTAATTGTGAGACAGTTGCTGAGTGCCCAAGGGAAGTGACGTGACTATGTGGGAATGGCCATGGGAACTTTAGAACCAGCTGATAAGTAACTTTGGAGGGTCTGTCATAACTTCGAACGGTCATTAAGCAACCGGTCTTAAGTTGAGTACTACCTGCATTGGAATTGTTTTCTGCATGTTTGTTTCCATTTAGATTGAGATTCTTCTTGTCCTTTCCCAATGTTTTGTTCAAAATCTTTCAATTTGGTATAAGCATGATAATGAGTGTCCAATCCAATCCAATCATTCCCTTTTTCTATTTTATTTTTATATGAGTGTGATAAGGATATAAAACCTGATTGAAATGAAGCTATGGCACATCTAGCCTAATATTTGATGTCTTGGCATGATCAGTCTTCTACGTCACCATCAAAAACCTTTGTCACATGAAGTGGTAATAAATGATGCAATTCTAACGCTTAAAGAATTACTGTATTACTTTCCCCAGATTTGCTATAATAAACTTCAAAGAGTAACTTATTCTAGTGTAATTGGGGGGACGGGGAGGACAAATATCCATTTTAGTTTTATTTCTTCCCTGCCTTATTTTTTCTTTTAAATTAAAATACTCTTCATAGAAATAAATAATTAAAAATATGTGTGCTTTCAACATCTTGAAAAAGAAATAGCGTTTGGCTTAGAGTTGAAGAAGTATCACTTGAAGCACTATTAGTACTGTTAAGCTGGGCGCTTTCTTTGAGAGCAAGGTTGGTGTAAGTGAAGGCATCAAACTACAAACTGGGAGACTGTGAGTTGTCCTGCTTTAGGCGCAAATCCAGCTGGGTGACCTTGGGCCAGTCACAAACACTCAGCCCTAAAAAGGAGAAAACGGTAAACCACTTCTGAAAAACCTTGTCAAGAAAACTGCCAAGATTTATCCAGGTGGTCTCCGAGAATCAGGTACAATTGAAGGAAGATCTGCGGGGGGTGTGTGTGTATAATTTTGGTATAATTTGCCAAAATAGACCTTGTGGTTTTTTTTTTTAAATGCCACTAGTGAATATGTGGGAAGTTAGCACGTTTTTTTTCCCTATTGTTTGATGGGGAAGATAACTGTTCTATAGCTCTTCTGTTGACAAAAGTAAAATTGATTAAGCCATTAAATAATTCAGCCTATTTAAATACTGTTTGCATTTCCAATGAGTGAAATAAAAGGATGGATGCGGTGTTTAAAAATAGTCCATAGTCGCTACAATACCAACAGCCTGGCTCTTTAAAAATCCGCCTGTAATGTTAAAAAAGCCTGATGCTTTAAGGTGTGGGGGGGGTGTGAGCTCTTAATCGACTGGATTAAAGCATACAACAGCTTGACATGCCTCTCCTGAAGCGGTGGCTTTAATAAGTGCGGCTTCAGTCCTGAAAAAGATTGCAGGTTTCACTTCCAGGAGCAAAACCAAATAGCCTCTGCGTCTAGGACAGGGGTGTCAAACTCCATTGAGGGCTGCATCAGGGTTGTGTTTGATCTCAGAGGGCCAGGTGGGGTAGGCGTGGCCATGGGTGTGACATGGGACTGCACCTCCATACACTTGGTTTTATACACTTATAGAAATAGAGAGGCATACATTTCTGCAATTTTGGTTTTTTAATAGTTGATCACCTTATGTGCGAGAGACCAGATCAAGAAACTGACTCCATAGGAAAACTAGAACTATACAATATTGACATAGGCTAGTGGTGGCGAACCTTTTACTCACCAACTGCTGAACAGATACGTGCTTTGCGAGCGGGCTATCTGCGCTAACGCACGGCACACCCATGTGCTGCGTCTTGCTCCATGCATCCCAAAATAATAAGACATCCCCGAAAATAAGGCCAAGCACTTATTTTGGGGTTCAAACAAATATAAGACAGGGTCTTATTTTGGGGGAAAGATGGTATTTTGCAACCTTCCTTGCCACAGTTGTTAAGTGAATCACTTCAATTGTTAAGTTAACCCAATTGTTAAGTCAATCTGGTTTCTCCATTGACAATTTGTTAGAAGCGGATCGCTTTACCCAACGGTCGTAAATATAAGTAATTGCCACATGTCTGGATTTTGATCACGGGACCATGGGGAAGCTGCAACAGTCATAAGCATGAAAAACGGCCATAAGTCACTTATTTCGGTCACTTCGAGTGGTCACTAAATTAACTTATAAATCAAGGATTTAAGGGATGCTATGATGTTGAGCTTGTTGATCAAAAGGTCAGCAGTTCAGTTCAAATCCCTAGTGCCGCATAACGGGGTGAGCTCCCATTACTTGTCCCAGCTTCTGCCAACCTAGCAATTTGAAAGTACGTAAGAAATGCAAGTAGAAAAATAGGGACCACCTTTGATGGGAAGGTAGCAGCGTTCTGTGCGCCTTTGGCATTTAGTCATGCCGGCCACATGACCACGGAGACGTCTTCGGACAGCGCTGGCTCTTTGGCTTTGAAACAGAGATGAGCACCGCCCCCTAGAGCTGGGAATGGCTAGCATGTATATGCAAGGGGAATCTTTACCTTTAAGTCAAGATTTACCTGTATAAAATTAAGACAGCTGCAGCCAAAGTATCTCAAAATATTTCTGGAAGAGACTAGAGTCTAATATTCCACAATGATTGCAAATTTCTCAGTCCAGGGCAAGGTAAATGGGAAAGTGCTATCAGCACTTGGACAGCTCCCCCAGCAGGCCGCTCAAGCTTTCCCTACCTTCTCTTTTCAGCTGTCTCAAGCATTGCAAGTATACCATAGAAGAGACTGCCCCCTTGGACACATGGAGGCTAGTCTTACCCATGATGGCCAACGTCAGACCTCACAAATGAACACAAGGAGGAACCTCTCCTTTCATCCCTCTCCAGGCTGAAGAAGGAGCACGAAGGTAGCAATTTCCCCTACCTCGACCATGTTGACCTCCGTACAGTCACTCATGCGCTTATGACCTCCCGGATCGATTACTGCAATGCTCTCTACATGGGGCTGCCCGTGAAGACCACTCGGAGGCTTCAGCTGGTGCAGAATGCAGCCGCGTGGGTAGTGATGGGAATGTCCCGACACTCTCATGTTACACCCCTCCTGCGCGACCTGCATTGGCTACCAGTTGCCCTCCGGGTGAGATTCAAGGTATTGGTTATCACCTATAAAGCCCTACATGGCTTAGGCCCAGGGTACCTGACGGACCATCTGCGACCAGCGACAGCTCCCCATCGCCCCACAGAGAGGGCCTTCTTGGAGTGCCATCGGCCAGGCAGTGTCGTCTGGTGACTCCTAGGGAACGAGCCTTCTCTGTGGGCGCACCTATCTTATGGAATCAACTCCCCCTGGAGCTCCGGGTTGCCCCTGACCTCCGCTCTTTTCGCCGTGACCTTAAGACATGCTTATTTCACCAGGCCGGTTTGGACTGAAGGGGTTTTTAAGGGGAGTTTTAATGGTTTTTAACATCTAATATTGATTTGTCTATTTTATTGCTGTGAGCCACCCCGAGTCCTTTTCTGGGAGAGGGTGGCATATAAGCTTAATTAATAAATAAATTAATAAATAAATAAAATTGGTCTAAAAGAATAGAGTGCAGCTGAGAGAACGAGCAGCAGGAAGAAGAAGAACGAAGACGACGCTCTTGTCAATTTGGCAGCAGCTTCTCCCACCCCACTCACCAATTGGGCCTGTCTGGTGTGTTAAAACTGGATGCATCCCGTATAAGCCTCTTCTTATATTTTGTGTCTGTTAGGCTAAGTCGCTGTGGTTTGTTTGGTTTTCGCACAAGGGCCTATCCATTGTGGCTCGCAAAGGGTCGTTTATAGGTTAGCATGTTGGGCAAAAAATAATGTGAACAATTGTTCAGCAAATGATATTTAGTGGAACATGTTCAATGGATGATCTTTCCACGGTGCTTTCAAGAAATACTGGGCAGTATTTACCACCCATCAACTCCGGCAACAGGGCGCATGTAGGGAAGGAGACCCCGGTGGGACAAGCTTATTGAAAACTTTAAAATTTAAGATTTGTTGAACTTGGTGCGGCAAAGCAGGCTATGTTTGCTCTTCTGTGTGTCTACTTACTTGAACCAGAAGCGCTGGGGATGAGCAAGAAGAACTACTGTAGATGAGCTCACCGTCTGTGTGCCATTCTTAACTAAGCCTTGATGAGAGCTGGCAGGTGTCATGAAAGAACCTAAACCAGAAGAAGTCAGCTGCTGAAAATTTAGAATAGAATAACAAGGTTGGAAGGGACCCGGGAGATCTTCTAGTCCAACCCCCTGCTTAGGCAGGAAACTCTACACCATTTCAAACAAAATGTTATCCAACCTCTTCTTAAAAACTTCCAGGGTTGGAGCAATCACAAATTCTGGAGGCAAGTTGTTCCACTGATTCATTGTTTTAACTGTCGGGGAAATTTCTCCTTAGTTCTAAGTTGCTTCTCTCCTTGATTAGTTTCCACCCATTGCTTCTTGTCCTGCCCTCAGGTGCTCTGGAGAATAGCTTGATTCCCTCTTCTTTGTGGCGTTCCCTGAGATATTGGAAGACAGCTATCATGTCTCGCCTGGTCCTTCTTTTCATCAAACTAGACATACCCAGTTCCTGCAACCGTTCTTCGTATGTTTTAGCCTCCAGTCCCCTACTCCTCTTTGTTGCTCTTCTCTGCTCTCTTTCTAGAGTCTCAACATCTTTTTTACATCGTGGCGACCAAAAATGAATGCAGCATTCCAAGTGTGGCTTTACCAAGGCATTATAAAGTGGTAGCAACACTTCAGGTGATCTTGATTCTATCCCTCTGTTTATGCAGCCTAGAACTGGGTTGGCTTTTTTGGCAGCTGCAGCACACAGCTGGCTCATATTTAAGTGATTGTTTACTAGGACTCCATATCCCTCTCACAGTTACTACTATGGAGCAAGGTACTACATTATATATTGTATCTGTGCATTTTGTTTCTCTTGTCTAAATGTAGAATCTTACTTGAGAGCTGCAACTGGCTTCCTTATCCTTTCCTAAGCTGAATGAGGGCCACAATGTGAAGATGGTTTAATTATGAAGTCATGTTTGAAATGTTTTAGTTGGAAACAAGATGCTGCAGAGATGCAAACTGCTAATATTAACACCTGAACTCCCCAATTAAAGGACAGTCCCAATACTTGTTCTCAAAGCAAGTAAATTTGCTAATAAATTGCAGGGATACTGTCTTCTGGTCTTGCATCTCTGACCTAAAACCTATTGAGGTTAGGCAGGGGGCAGTTTTTAGTCTTAAAAGTTTATTTTGGGTTAAATCCAAATCCAAGGGAGGAACAAAAGCCTTCACAGTGGAGACCTCTATTTTAATTATTTTAATTGATCATTTAAAAATATTTACAGGTAGTCCTCAACTTATGGCCACAACTGAGCCCAAAATTTATGTTGCTAAGTGAAACAGTTAAGTAAATTTTGCCCCATTTTATGACCCTTTTCGCTATAGTTGTTAAGTGAATCATTACAGTTGTTAAATTAGTAATCTGGTTGTTAAGTGATTCTGGCTTCCCCGTTGACTCTGCTTGTATGAAAGTTGCAAAAGGTGATAACGTGAACTCTGGACACTGCAGCCGTCATAAATATGAGTCAGTTGCCTTGTGTCTGAATTTTGATCATGTGACCATGCAGGTGCTGCAACAGTTATATGAAAAACAGTCATAAGCAGGGGTGGGATTCAAAAATTTTAACAACCGGTTCTCTGTCTGGTTGCTGGGTGGTGTGGCCATGGAGGGCATGGTCTACTCAGCCTCCTCCACCACAGTGGGGGCGGGGGGAGGTGTTTTTGCCCTCCCCAGGCTCTGGAGGCTTTCCTTGAGCATCTGGGAAGGCAAAAATAGCCTCCCCTGGGCTCCGGAGGCCCTCCAGAGGCTGGAAACAGGCCCATTTCCAGACTTCCGGTAGGCCCGTTTTTCGCCCTCCCAAAGCCTTCGTACGGGCCCTGCACTTACCTGGCATCCAAAACGGGCTACGTGGAGACTCCTGGGAAGGGAGGGGCAGTGTGGGCAGGGCCAGCCAGTCCTTGCAACTACCAGTTCAGCAAACCAGAGTAAAATTAGCATTCAGTTCACCCGAAACAGTCCGAACCGGCTGAATCCCACCCTTGGTCGTAAGTCCCATTTTTCAGTGCTGTTGTAATTTTGAACAATCACTAAATGAACTGTGGTATGGGGTGGGGCATGGAACAGGTGTGTCAGCATCTGAGTGGTCCAGGAGGAAAGGAGCCTTGTGACTGTCCTTTGGTGCCGGAGATCTTTTGTCCCTGGCTTGTGCTTTCAGCCTCCACAGATCGGTTTAATTTCTCCTTGCAAGGTGATATTAACAATACCAAGGTCAAGCAGGGACTGCCTGTCCCCTCTGATGTCATGTTTTATCTCCCCCATTGCCTTAATTTCCCTTCTGGGATCAGAGGCGAGATGAAATATTGTCAGCTCCAATCAGTGTTAAAGGGATGCTTTTCCACCTTGTGGTGTGCTGTGTCATCCTGGTTGTTGACCAAGCTCTGTATTATTCAGGCACCTTGAGGAAAAAAAAGGACAGAATACATGCTGTAAAGAGAAGGTGTGTGTTTATGTGGCAAGGGAAGTGTTTGGACAAAACTTCCTTGTTTGCTTTTCTCTCCCTGCTGCTCCAGCCCTCCGTAATCCTCGCTTCCTCCCACTTGAAGCTCTTGCTAGGCCTTTTAGGAAAAGCCTGGCTGAGCTTTGTCAAAATGGCTGCCATTTTGACAGTGTATTCAGCAGCTGACTCTGTAGAAACATAAATAACTTTTGAGCCAAACTGGGCTTTGTTACTAGCCTGCCTTCCCTCCGTGATCCCTAATCTGTTTGCAAATGAGTATGCCAGACAAACTTTTGCTGTCTGGTAGTTTTGGTTCAGTAGAAGGCTCCAATATGTAACCAAGGCCAACACCTACAGGTTAGAACAGAGCAAAGGGCCTATTGGATTAAGTTGAGTCAGAAATGCTAAAATGATGCAGCAGTACAGTTGTTCAACAAGCTCCAGATATTTTTCTTCTCTGTTTCCAATCCAAACATGCATTTTCTCTCCATCTCTCTCTCTCTGTGTGTATGACAAACTGGAGGGAGAGGGAGAGAGGCAGAGCCTGGGCCATCCATCAGCCCTCAGATGGAGAGTCAACAGCCCCCACATCTGGAGGTGGCTGCTGAGGAAGAGGAGAAACAGCTGGGTCCAGTGCCTGACGTGTGGATGCATAGAAGGCAGAGGAGAGGAGAGCAGTGGAAATCCATGGGCCAATCCTTGGGAAGCGAAGCCTCACCCTAGTTCTGAGGATAAAAGGCAGGGGGCAGAGACAGGGGGCGGAGATGAATAGATGTGGCAGACAACTATTCATATTCCAGCTGGACTGATTTGTTAGCCTGCGTTGAGAGAGAAACTTTTTGCCGGGGCTGCTGGTGCTCCTAATAAAGGAATTTTGGGGTTAACTTCAGAGGGTTTGTCGTATTTGGGGAGCTGGGTCAGAACAGAAACAGAGATTAATAGGGGGCTATGCATATAGTCATGCTTTAGCTGGAGCTACCATTTAAAATGGCATGTGGCATTTGATCACATCGGTGCTCATTTAGCAGAGGCATTACTTCCCTTTTCCTTTTGGGGAACGGCATAGTTTTTTAAAAAAATAAAATGTTGTACATGAGCTCTCTCAAACATCTTGCCCTCCAGATAGGTTGAGCTACCAATTTCCAAAATGCCCAAGCATCATGGTCAATGGTTTGCGGGAGTCATAGCTTGGCTTGAGTGGGGGTGGGGAATGTTCAGGACTGTAGGGGAGAGGTGTGTGCCACAAGGTAGATCTGGGATTTAGAAGGAACTGTGTCAATCGTCACAGTTAGGATTGACGGTCTGGCTGGGCTTTGCACTTGACCGGCAAAAGCCACTTTCCTAAAACTTGGCATTCTTTAGCGGTGTTATTGTCCTGACCTAGGCTTCCCCAGCAGCACGAAGCCGAGTCCTCGTCCCGATAAACCCCTTTTATTTAATTTACAGTGAATTCCTCTCCAGAAAAGTCTTTCCTCTCCCACAGTCTTTCAAGATAGTTCACAATTACCGACCTTTATCAGGCTTGGAGAGTGGCCAGGCCAATATCTTTCAAACACCCTAATACTTGGCAAGAATGCAGTAATGAACTGATTGTCTCCTGCAAACTCCATTCCCCTTTCACTCCTCTTTTATTCCCTCTGGGAGGGGCCATTCATCGTCCACCTATGGCCTTACTCCCAAGTCGACCCTTGTTCTTTAGCTGTTCCCTTCATCTGGCAACTCTGCGCATGCGCACTCTGGGAACAGGCTCCAGCTGTTTGTCTGCCTCACTGATGTCTGACTCTGAAGGCAGCTGATAACTGGCATACGGCCTTGGCCCCCTCTCTGCCTCCAACATAGAGCCCTCATCAGAGCCTTCCCCAGACTCCAGGACTGGCTCATGTTCCTCCCCAACTTCCTCACTGTCCAAATCTGCTGCCAGATCCGCTGGCTGTTGGCAAGCTACAGCAGTTATGTCAGTTCTCTGTATTCTCAGCCAGGAATAAGTAACGCACATCTGGAGGATGCTCAGGCTAGAGAAGATTAAGTAAAGTTTTTCAACTCTCAGTTCCACAATAGCTAAATTGAAGGGTGGAAATTCTTCATCTGTAATTATGTTGCGGCTTTGGTTTGGGCAAGTTGGCTTGAGAAGGTGCTTCATGCAAGGAAGGCAATGGGTTGCTTGTACTTCTGGGAACTGTTGGAAGAGGTCTTTAAAGGCTAGTAAAGAGAAGCAATGTGGCTTTTTGGAACCATGAGAGGCCAGGTTTTTTCCCAGAGCAAATTTGATATAGTGCTTTACTCAAGCATCTACCAAGATGAAGTGCTCCTAGATACTGTCAATAGTTCTGTCTGTAGGTAGCTTGAGTGTTTGGCTCATTGTTCCTACCCCAGTCTTATCTGTTTACATCTGGCCCTAGTTAGTGAACACTTCCATAGTTTTGTAGGTTAATGGGGAATTTTACTGGCTTTTGTATTTTTACGTCATGGACATTTCATTCTTGGTTTCATAGATTATTTTAAATACAAACAACAACAAGAAGAAGAACTAACTCTTATAACTCCTCCTGAGGTGGCTTTAAATTTCATTGGGGTTAAAGTGGCTGGGCTGTTAGATTCCCCTTTGTTTTGACTGCAACAGGAGAGAAGGGATTAGCAATGCATGAAATAATGCATTCCTCTGTTCTTTTGTATTGGAAAGAACTCTTTGGACAACAGGGATGTCCAGTCGGCAATTCAACCCTGAACATTTTGCTCTGATCTGAAGGACAGGAACTTGTTCCAGCTGGAACAGCTACATTCAAAGAACAAATAGACCAGGCTTCCAAAGCATAAATGTAGGATGAAATCACCATTCTGTCTCCTTCCATTAAACGAGGAGAACTTTGTGGCTTTTACTAGTAACTTGGTTAGCCAGCTTCTTTCATGTTCTGAATTTACATTGCCTATTGGTTTCTTCTTAGAATGCGCTGGATATCCATAATGAAAACAAGAATTGCCTATCTGATTTATTTATTTGAATGTATTTTTTTCCAAATATATTGAACCGGTAGTTTAGGCATAAGATCAGCCTTAAATTATGGCTGGGTACAATGGACTCTTTAGGAGGGGGCTCTGTTATTTGCTTTAGTGGACATGGTCAAGACCCCAGACTCCTTTGCAGTTTCTTGGTTTCTTTTGACTGCATCACTGACTTCAGTTTCCTACGTTTTTGATGGGCAGTAAATGAAAGCTGTGGTATTTTTGCAATACAAGAAAATTTTACCCAGGAGGGAGACAGGGAAGGAAGGAAGGAAGGAAGGAAGGAAGGAAGGAAGGAAAGAAAGAAAGAAAGAAAGAAAGAAAGAAAGAAAGAAAGAGGGAGGAAGGGACGGAAGGAGGGAGGGAGGGAGGTAAGGAAGGAAGGAAAGTAAGGAAGGGAGGAAAGAGGGAGGGAGGAAGGGAAGGAAGGAAGGGGAAGAAGGAAGGAGGGAGGGAGGGAAGGAAGGGAAGGGGGGAGGGAGGAAGGGAAGGAAGGAAGGGGGAGGAAGGAAGAAGGGAGGGAGGGAAGGGAGGAAAGGAAGGAAGAAGGGAGGGAGGGAAGGAAGGAGGAAGGGAGGAAGGGAAGGGAAGGAAGGAAGGAAGGAAGGAGGGGGAGGAGGGAAGGAGGGAGGGAGGGAGAGAAGGGAGGGAGGGAAGGAGGGAGGGAGGCAGGGTGGGAGGGAGGCAGGGAAGGAAGGAAAGGGAAGAAGGAAGGAGGGAGGGAAAGGGAGGACGGAGGGAGGGAAGGGAAGGGAAGGGAGGAAGGAAGGAAGGAAGGAAGGAAGGAAGGAAGGAAGGAAGGAAGGAAGGAAGGAAGGAGGTCTCACTCCTGTGATAGAGTTTTATCTACTATTACCTTGCCCTCTGTAACTCTTGTGGCTCAGGAGTCCCCACGGTTTACATTATTTAGACACACACCGAAGGCCTGATTTTTCATTCTGGCTTTTCCTACAGGAATGGTGGAGTCGGGTTTTTATTCCTCTCCCATCTGACTTTTAAGGTACCTGATTTACAGTTGTGACTTTCTGGTTGTTTGTAAATGTGTTTATAACCACTTTGAGTTAGTTTCAGGAAAACAGTCTACAAATGAAGCTATTATCACCGATCACATACACTCTCTCTCTCTCTCTCTCTCTCTCTCTCTCTCTCTCTCTCTCTCTCTCTCTCTCTCTATATATATATATATATATATATATATATATATATATATATATATATATATCTCCCTTTTTTGAAATATCACCCAGACTATATTTAGATGAAGACTAAACAATTCTAAGAAGAGTACAGAGTTTTGACTTTCCTGTCCATACGTAGCACTTGGAAAGCAGACTGTGCATTCAAGCACAAATCTGTCTTCCCCACTAAGGTGAGATGTTTATTTAAATTACTGTGGAATCTTTGGTGCTCTCTGAGCTTGGTTGTTTTTTTTTTCTGCAGATGTTTCAATACCCAGCTAGGTAACATCATCAGTGTTAGAAGAGGGTGGGGTTTGCTCTCTGTTTATAAACAAATGACTTGCCCCGTCAGTGTTGCTGGGAGTGTTCTTGTTGGTTCCTTTGTTTGGCTGTTCTTTACTATTTGATTGTTGGTTGGACTTGGTAGTTCTTCGATTAGGGTCTTGTTTTAACTGCTCTTTTCATTGTCATTGTCCAAATGCAAGTTATTAGCAAATTGCATCAGAGATGGGTTTCAGCAGGTTCTGACCTGTTCTGGAGAACCGGTAGCGGAAATGTTGAGTAGTTCGGAGAACCAGTAGTAAAAATTCTGACTGGCCCCGCCCCCATCTATTCTCTGCCTCCTGAGTCCCAGTTGATTGGGAGGAAATGGGGATTTTGCAGTATCCTTCCTTTGGATTAGGGCGGGAAAGGAGATTTTACAGTATCCTTCCCCTGGAGTGGGGTGGGAATGGAGATTTTACAGTATCCTTCCCCTGCCACGCCCACCAAGCCATGCCATGCCATGCCATGCCCACCAAGCCACGCCCACAGAACCAGTAGTAAAAAAATTTGAAACCCACCACTGAATTGCATGCCATCTCCAACTGCACTGTAGTGTACCCAAACACATTCATGTACATATACGGTACTTCCCACACACCTGGACCCATATTTCTATACACACATGAAGGCCTGCTCTTGTGAGCAGGCCTGTACACACCATTTTTATTTCAACTGCCATTTAGGCATTCCGCGGGAATCGTATTCATGTTGCAAACATATTAATTTTCCTGGATTTAAACTACTGTCAGTACTTCTCAATGCACAGAGATTCACATATTGACATATATAAATGTTAGGCCCACCTGTGCTTTCTTCTTAGTGGCCCGTGGAACAAAGCGGAATACAGATAGTCCTCGACTTACGACCACAACTGAACCCCAAATTTCTGTTGCTCAGTGCAACACTTGTTAAGTGAATTTTGCCCCATTTTACAACGCTTCTGGCCACAGTGAATCACTGCCGCTGTTAAGTTAGTAACCCAACTGGTAAGTGAATCTGGCTTCCCCATTGACTTTGCTTGTCAGAAGGTTGCAAAAGAGGATCGTGTGATCCCGGAACACTGCAACCATCATAAATGTAAGTCAGTTGCCAAGCACCTGAATTTTGATCGTGTGACTGTAAGGATGCTGCAATGGTCATAAGTCTGAAAAACGGTCATAAGTCATTTTTTTCGGTGCCATTGTAACTTTCAATGATCACGAAAAGAATCAAGTAAACTTTATTACAGCTACATTGCTGGGTTGGTTCCAGATGGTAACGCTGAGGATTGTTACACCACCCTCTGTCATCTCTGCCATGAGGTCTCCAATCCTCTTTTTGAAGCTGCTGGGAGAAGTCACAGAGGGTTTTAGAAGAAAGCACCAGCTGTATGACACTTGGCTCTGTTTTTCCTCATTTTCTTGGCCACGTGAAGTGTTAATATCACTTTATAATGCTTTAGTAAGTAAGGCCACACTTGGAATCCTGCATCCAGTTTTGGTCGCCACGATGTAAAAAAGATGTGGAGGCTCTAGAAAGAGTGCACAGAAGAGCAACAAAGATGATTGGAGGATAAAACGTAAGAAGAACGGTTGCTGGAATTGGGTATGTCTAGTTCGATGAAAAGAAGGACTAGAGGTGACATGATAGCAGTCTTCCAATATCTCAGGGGCTGCCACAAAAAAGAGGGGAATCAAGCTATTCTCTACCTGAGGGTAGAAGAAGCAGCAATGGGTGGAAACTAAGCAAGGAGAGAAGCAACCTAGAACTAGGGAGACATTTCCTGACAGTTAGAACAATTAATCAATGGAACAACTTGCCTCCAGAAGTTGTAAATGCTCCAAAATTGGAAGCATTTTAAGAAGAGAATGGATAACCATTTGTCTTAAATGGTATAGGGTTTCCTGCATAAGCAGGGGGTTGGACTAGAAGACCTCCAAAGTACCTTCCAACTCTGTTATTCTATTCTTGTGTTAAAGGAGGCTACAAAAAGTGCTGCGTCCTTCTTTGACTAGACTGTGTGTGAGCTGAATCCTGATAAGAGGGACACTCGGTGGTGTGATGGTGGTTGTAGCTGGAAAACTAAATGCAGGCCGTATCCTCGGCAGTGGCAGTTGCCAGTTCTCCGAACTACTCAAAATTTTCGCTACCAGTTCTCCAGAACCTGTCAGAGACTTCTGGATTTCACCTCTGGGTTAAGGTCTGGGCTATTCCCAGGCCATTCCAGCAGTGGAATAGGATTATCTTGAAACTCCAAAAAAAAAAAAAAAGTGGTGTTATTAGCCATCAAACCTTAAAAATACACTTTCCCCAAAAGGTTTCCACAATTTTGGCCACTACTGTAGGTGAGGCCCATGTTAAACTTCCCACTGCCAATATTCTTGGGTTTCTTACTTCAAAATGGTGAGAAAGCCAACTTTTCTTTTGTTTCGCTGTTCCGATTATATAAAATACTCGGATTTTTATTTTTAAAAAAACTATCTTTTCAAAACAGAGAATAGCTCTGTCCCCTCTTAGGCAAAGGCACTCAGAAATCTGAATGGAAGGCTGATGTCCTTGGCCTGATTTAGGTTGGAAAAGCAACAAAGGAATTTCTTTAAAAACAACAACAATAAAGGATTCCCAACATAAGAAAGATAGAGGAGCTTTCAGATAAGAAGGGCAAAGCTACAGGCAGAATAACACGCAGTACAAAAGTTATATAATCAATTAAAAACCAGGCATGCTAAGATTGCTATTCTGTGAATGAGGATGGAACAAAGAAGGCTTAGGAGGCTCTTGATGCACTTTTAATAGCCATTGAGATACCTCCTCATTCTTGATGAAGAGAACAGAAATCTCCAGTTTCTTCATCCAACCCAAACACAAACATCTTTTAAAGGAGAGATTGTTTGTCATCTTCGGAATTCAGTCAACTTGGAGCTAAGATAAGGATCTCATTGCCACTTTAATTAGCTTCAGCAAACATTCACAGGGTTTCTAGTTTTAATTTTAGGTAAGGCTGAGGAGGGTGGGAAGGAAAGAAAAGGAGGGAAATAATCCATGTACTGATGGAATCATAATTGGTTTGGCCTAGTTTGTGTGCAAACCTATTTTAGTTTGCAAGCCGTGGTCTATATACCTTTGCTATAAATTCATCTGAGTTTTGGATTATTCCACCAACCAAGCCTTAAAGCAATGGATGCACCAAACTAACAATTAAGAAGTATATTGTATCTGATGCAATTCAGGGGTGGGTTGTAAAATTTTTTACTACTGGTTCTGTGGGTGTGGCTTATTTTGTGGGCGTGGCCTGGTGGGGGAGTAATGTGATGGTGGGCGTGGCCATTTTTTTTTTAACTTTTAAAAGCATTTTTTTCTACAACCTTAAGAGGTTGCAGGAAAAAATGCTTTTAGAAGTAAAAAAAAGCCTCTGGTGATCGCGCGGCTCAGCTGGGCATGGGGGGGGGGCAGAGATTTTTGCTACCGGTTCTCCGAACCACCTGCTGCCATCGCTACTGGATCGGGCGATCTGGTCCGAACTGGGAGCATTTCACCCCTGCCCTGAGGACACAAATCAACTTCTAAGGGGCCTCAACAACTCTCCAAAAGGATGCAAATGATCAGCTGTCTGCAAGGAATATAAAGTTTTCCATTCCCCACCATCCAGTCAGAGCTGAAGAAGCTTCTTGGATGAGAAGTGAAACGTTTTCAAAAGAAAAACCAAAAAGTCCAGTTGCCTCTTGAAAAAAAGCACCTTTGAGACAGCCACAACCTGGACGATTGAGAATCTCCATAGACATTTCGCTAGGACTGCCATTGGGATTGGAAGTTCCACCAACTAAGCAATGCGGTCATTTAAGTGAGTTGTGCTTGATTTTATGACCATTTTGCAGCAATTGTTAATGATGCAGTCATTAAGTGAGTTGTTAGGCATATCCAATGTCCCTCATTGACTTTGCTCATTGGAAGCAAAGTTATGACCAGGGATGCTATTCAGCAGGTTCTGACAGGTTCTGGAGAACCGGTAGCAGAAATTTTGAGTAGTTCGGAGAACCGGCAAATACCACCTCTGGCTGGCTCCAGAGGGGTGGGAATGGAGATTTTGCAATATCCTTTCCCCAGGAGTGGGGAGGGAATGGGGATTTTGCAGTATCCTTCCCCTGCCACACCCACCAAGCCACAGCCATCAAGCCATGCCACGCCCACCAAGCTACGCCCACAAAACCGGTAGTAAAAAAATTTGAATTCCACCACTGGTTATGACCTGGAAAAGTCATAAATGCCATGATTTGGGATGCTACCACCATCGTAAATATATGGGATTGCCAAGTGTTCAGATTTTGATCACAGGATCCTGGGGATGCTGCAATGACCGAGGACAGGTTTTAAGTCTCTTTTTTCAGTGCTGTTATAACTTCAAGCCAGAGGTGGGTTCCAGCAGGTTCTGACCAGTTCTGGAGAACCGGTAGTAAAAATTCTGACTGGCCCCACTCCCATCTATTCTCTGCCTCCCAGGTCCCAGCTGATTGGGAGGAAATGGGGATTTTGCAGTAACTTTCCCCTGAAGTCGAGTGGGAATGGAGATTTTATGGTATCCTTCCCCTGCCACGCCCACCAAGCCACGCCCTCCAAGCCATGCCATGCCCACCAAGCCACGCCCACAGAACTGGTAGTAAAAAAATTTGAAACCCACCACTGCTTCAAACGGACATTAAACAAATGGTCGTAAGTTGAGGACTACCTGTACATGACACACACTATTTTTGTCCTCTTCGCTGCAAGTGCTGGGAGAAAAGGAGGGGCCCAAGGTCACAACTGATCTTTATTGTTTGGGTTTGACTGTGACAAAGACAGAGTGTTCCCTATTTATTGACATGCTTTTTTTTTTTTTTTTAAATGTTAGTAACTATTCTGGGCTTATTTACAAGGTTGTGTTAAGGTGACCCCAGACTCGGCTATTTTTTGCTGCAACATATTAAAAAGGCAACATCTCGGCAACATTAGCAATTCGGTACCCTTAGGTACCTCCTGATTGCTGCTCAGCAACCTGCTGTCTTTAAAAATGAGAAGCTGGCAAGAGGCCCATCTCTAGCCTACTCTCGGTTGATGGAAGTGCTTCTCACCACCCCTAAATCAGGAGGACTCCTGTAGCATCTTTTCAGACCAGTAGATTTTATTAAAGGCATAGCATTTGCGAGCTGATGCTGAGCCCTCAAAAGCTGATGCCTTGAATGAGTTGTGTTAGTCTGAAAAGATGCTACGATGCTCCTGATTTCTGGCTACCATGAAGCTCCTCTTACGGCCTCTAAATGCGTAGGAATTCTTGGAAAATAGTATGGGTGGTGCAGCCTAGTGTATATGCAACAGCCTAGGAAGAGGCCAGGATGAAGACGTGGGCACCATCTTGGTCTATTACAGAGGATAGCCACCTCATCATATATATTAAGTGTTTTTCTGTCGAAGCACCTGGTCTACCCCAATATGGGAGGGAGCATACTGCTTCCCTTTTGCCTTTCAGCTCCAATCCAGGAGCCCTCAAGCAGTCGCATGGGAAGCAGTATGCTCCCTCCCATATTGGCGTAGGCCAGGTGCTTCCATAGAAAAACACTTAATCTCTCCCCTGGCTCAAGCTGATAAAGGGAGGAGAAGTTGTGGCTCAGAGGTTAATACAACTGCCTAATATGTAGGCAGCCCAAGTTCAAATCCAAGTAAGGGTATGGCTAGCTGATGAGAACTAAATAGCTTGAAATAGATCTATACTAGTCTCTCTATTTCTTTATCAGATCTCAGTCATCCAGGTCATGGTTGTCGCAAAGGCGCTTTTTCAAGAGGCAACTGGATTTTCTTGTTTTTCTTTGAAGATGATTCCAAGAACCTTCTTGGAGGAGAAGTGAAACATCTTCAAAGAAAAACCAGAAAGTCCAGTTGCCTCTTGAAAAAGCATCTTTGAATTGCCCAAGAATAGTGTTTATGGAGGTTCTCGGTCATCCAGGTCATGGTTGCCCCCAAAGGGTCATGTTTGTCCTAGAACTGAAGAAGCCTCTTAGATGAGAAGTAAAACGTCTTTAAAGAAAAACAAAGTCCAGATGCCTTTTGGGATACCCAAGAATAGGAGGAGAAAGAGGAAAAATGTAACCTCATGGAGATGTACTTGATTTGAAGGAACTTCAAAAGCAGCCAAAGATTTAAGATTCCTTTCAGCATCTCTTATTTGTCTTGTGGCAGCTATTCTGCTCTCTCCTAATATGACAGGCAAGTTGGACTACAGCTCATATCATCCCCAGCCAACATGCATGCTGGCTGGTGATTATGGCAAGTATAGCCTAATTTGCCCACAAGATTCCCCCATCAAGAAAACAGTGACTTTCATGCAGTGGACAGAAAACCGACACAGTTTCAAGTATCACAAAATTATCTTTATTTCTTTTTTTTTTCCCCTCTCATGATTGTAAACAAAAGAACACAGTGCTCTCACAGAACATCTTCTGAATTTCCCTGCAAGACCAATTTTTTTTTCCTTTCTCCTGTTCAGTCATGTCTGATTCTCAGAGACTGCCTGGACAAATCCCTGCAGTTTTCTTGGCAAGGTTTTTTTTTTTTTCCCCAGAAGTGGCTTGCCATTGCCTCCTTCCTAGGGCTGAGAGAAAGTGACTGGCCCAAGGTCACCCAGCTGGCTTTGTACCTAAAGCAGGACTAGAACTCGCAGTCTCCCGGTTTCTAGCCTGGTGCCTTCACCACTGCACCAAACTGGCTCAAAATGATAAAATAAAATCCTATTTCCAAAGTGCCTGTTACATTCATTTCCTTTCAAGGACCTGTGCAAATTGTAAAAGGAGAGACAGAAAAGAATGCCCTTGGCATTTTTAGGGCTAAAGCCACCCCCCCATAATCCTTTGGTCAAGCCAGCTGGATGATGGGTGCTGAAGTCAAAAACAAGTCGAGGGCCCCAGGAACTAGATTACATGAGACCCTGACTCCTCAGTGTCAATAAATATGGCCTGGAATTCTTCCCATCCCAGTGCTAGTGCAATTGTTTCAGCCATTTTAGCCTTGGTCCCAACAATATTGGGCTAGAAACTACGGACACCCATTTTTGTCCCGGACAGCTAGGAAAATGAAAACCCTAGTCCAAAAGGGTCTAAAATTGATACAAGGTACATTTAGGCTGTAATCTTGACATCGGTTATTCAGAAATAGTGCCTTTGAAAGCTTTTAGTATTGTGTTATAGGTAATCCTCGATTTACGACTCACAACTTGAGCCCAAACTTCCTGTTGCTAAGCAAGACAGTTAAGTGAGTTTTGCTCCACTTTATTATGACCTCTTTTTTGGGGGGGGGGCAGAGTTATTAAGTGGAAAAATCACTGCAGTTAAGTTAGTAACTTGATTATTTCATGACGGTGGCTTCCCCAATAACAAGAGTCGGAAGGGACCCCTGGAGATCTTCTAGTCCAACCTCCTGCTCAAGCAGGAAAGCAAGATCTTTGCTTGTCAGAAGGTCACAAAAGGTGATCACATGACTCTGGGACACTGCAGAGGTCATAAATACACGGCAGATGCCAAGCGTCTGGATTTTGATCACGTGACCCGGGAGATGTTCGTAAGTGGTCATAAATCACATTTTTTTCAGTGCCATTGTAACTTCGAACGGTCACTAAATGAATGGTTGTAAGTCGAGGACTACCTGTACTCTGGACATTCACATTGCTTCAGATCTCATATTATACATTCTTTTTATTAATACTACCCCTTGTTCTCCCCTTGCCCTCCACTCCTCCTCCCACCCCAATGGCACACTCTGCTTATGGTTGCAGGTATTAGAATAAACACCAGGGGGCAGCCAAATACAGATGGGGGGGGGAGGGGGGAGGGGGACAGACAGACTATTTTGTTTTTGAAACCTGGCATTGCTCTGGGCGGAGAGATAGAAGGGGGTACAATGATATTTGTTTAAAATGTAGAAAAATAGTTTTCTAGAGATCTGAGGTAATTAAGGCTATAAAAACTCAAAAAAGAAAGGTTGAAGGTTTTGAGGCTGCTTCTTGCCGTTTTTCCCTTGTTAAAGAAAATAATGCACTCTCAATATTTCAGACAAAATATTTGCATCGGACCTGCCATGTCACCAAATACACCCACGCATGCACATACACACAAAAGCAGAAACACAGGGGTTTTTTTTTTCCCTCTCTCCCCAACCCAATCTTTTTTTAAAAAAAGGCATGGTTAAAAAAATAAATGAGATTTGTCCTTTTTTTTTTTTTTTCCTTTTTCTTTCCTGAAGTCAAAATAAATAAAAAGATTAGGACAGCCTGGTCACTTACATTGGCAAAAAGGGAAGGGCAGGACATTAGAAAGAGGTTTCTGCACATTTGAGCAGCAAGAGATTGGGGAGAAGGCTCGAGGGAGGGAGGGAGGGAGCGAGCGAGCGAGAGGAGTCAGACGTCACTGGGCGATCTGGACTGGAAAGGCATGGAGGAGGAGATACAACTGCAGCATATTGCCCATAAGACCTTCTGGATTTCCTGGTTCCGGAAGGCATAAATCACCGGATTGAGCATGGAATTGTAGGTGGCCGGGAGCACAGTCATATAGGTGTAGAGGGCAGGGTAGGTGTAATCTCCCAGGAGACAGTAAACAGCAAAGGGCAACCAGCATGAAGCAAAGGTCCCCAGGATGAGAGTCAACGTAGAGATGCCTTTCCGGGTAGTGACGTAGTGAGAAGTGGCCAAGAAGTGTCTCTGCAGGGCAATTTGTTGGGCATGCCGACATACAATCTTGCAGATCTGCACGTACAGCTGCAACATGACCGCAAAGACCATGAAGAAGGAAATGGACAGGATGATGAGGTGGTCCTTGTTCAACGGCTTGATGATGCTGCAGCTGGAGTTGTCCTTCAAGCAGTTCCAGCCCATGACGGGCAACAGTCCAACGCTGATGGAGACCCCCCACGTGAGGATGAGGATGACGTAGGTCCGCGTGACTGTCCTCTCCGAGTAGTAGGTCAACGCATTGTAGAGAGACAAGTAGCGGTCGATGGTGATGGCCAGGAGGCTGCCCACGCTGGCGGTGAATGAGGTCACCAGAAGGCCCATGGTGAGGAGGTTAACCATCTCGGACTGGACGCAATAAACGAAGGCAAAGTGAAAGATCAGGCCCAAGCCAGCCAAGAGATCAGCTGTGGCTAAGCTTCCAATCAGCAGGAACATTGGAGTCCGGAAAGCTGGAGTGTAAAAGATGATGGCCACCACAATGGCGTTCTCACAGGAGATGATCGTCCCAGAAACGCACAGGACGACATCCCAAGGATTTAAGGGAAGAGCAGGAGGCGTCTCTGAGAAATAGAAGGACTTGCTGGTGCTGCCATTAGTTGGCACTAACCAGCTTGGCTGGATCTTGGTGGTGTTGGTGGGCGCGTCCTCTTTCATGCTCTCTATCTGTGGTCGGAAACAGCAGATGAAAAGAAAACTCAGTTTCAACTCAGGTTTGGAGTGAAGCAGCAAGTTAACAGTAACAGAGTTGGAAGGGACCTTGGAGGTCATCTAGCCCAACCCCCTGCTCACGCAGGAGATCTATACTAGGGATTTGAACCGCTAAACTGACGCCCCTTCTGATCGACAAGCTCAGCGTCTTAGCCACTTGAGCCACCTAGCTGGTAGTATTTGTAAGTATTTGGGCATGTTTTTACATGTATGTTTGTGTGCATATGGAAGGGATAGATGAATTGATACAGATTTCCTAAGGTTGGGAGTTAAGATGGAGGTAAACTAGCTATCTTTAGTTGCCTAAAACCATCACCAAAGGTGGCTTACTTTTGTAGGTATAGTTTGCCTGTGATGGTTGGGTCCTTGTGATCACTGCCTTCTAAACGGGATATTTCTGGCTTGGGCCTGTCATTATTTGCCACCTTCCCCGTCTCTTTTTTTTCCTGTTCTTCAAACAAGCCCGTCAAGATAAAAGAGGACAAGCCAATGTTGTCTCTTGTCAACGTAGGTTGCTCCAGATGACATCATATTTTTTTCCCTTGTTCCTGGACAGGTCTCCCTGTCTGTATCCCTTCCTCTTTTGCTTTCTCTGTCTGACACATAACCTAACTTAGCTCTTTTCTTAAATCGTGGCATTCAAAAAAATGTTTATAGCGAAGAGACGGCTCTGAATACTGTGCAACACAATAGATTGTGCAGCAAGCATCCAACTTCTCTCTGCCTTTCTGCCAGCAAGCTGGTAAACATGAAAAGTCAAGGGAACAAGCTGAGCCGTGTTTATGTCCTCCTCCTTTGTAAAAAACAAAACAAAACACCAATCATTTTTATTCTGCCTATGTCTGTTAAATCATGGTGCGAATGAATGCAATAAAGTATAGGAATTTATCGGCAATAAAAACAGACATATTTAACAAACTTTCAGCAGCCTGCTGTCCTCTACAAGTACGGAACACTATTTCACAGTCAGAAGTGGTCAACAACCATCCTGGCTGGGAATTAGGAAGTTTGTAGTCTAGGCACATCTGGAAGGCATCAAATTACGAAGCCCTTCCTTCCAGAGTTAGATTCCAGCTAGTTTCCTGAGAAAATACCTGGCGGATGATCTGTCGGTTGAACACTTAGGATTTGTAGATGTTGATCTGTGTTCAGGCACACAGAAAGCTGAAAAGGGCTGGTACACCATCCGGATTTCTCTTTTTTCCCCCGATTCTGATGTGTGACGGTGGGACTTTAAAACTGTAAAGCCTATTGACTCGCACTTCACAAGTTTAGAACTGGACTGCGGGAAAACATCCTTTAAAAACAAGTGTCTAGTTAAAGAGCCTAGCCTAGCCTAGCCTCCGATTGTCTTTAAACGCAGGTTAAACGGCACTAGTATATAGAGGGCTCGCTAAGATCTGGACCTCTTGCAAGAGGAGGCAGGGAAGGTTTTCTTGGGCTGTCAAAATGAGGAAGGCGAGAGAAAAGGCGGCCGCACTCACCTTGGAAGAGGGTCCCACTGCACATTCAGCGAGGAAGAAGCCTCGGCTGGGGAGGGGGGGGAGGAGGGGGAGGCGGATAGCAGCGGGGTCGATCCGGGCGTCCGATGGGATGGATGGATGGATGGATGAATGAATGAATGGATGGATGGCTGCAGGTCGAAGGAATCCGCCTCTCCCAATGCAGATGTTGGCCGGACGCTAGCAGGTGGATCGCGAGGATGGAGAAGCCCCGGGTCTAGCTGCAGCGACGGATTGCAGACTGGCCGGGAACTGGTGGTGGTAGTGGTTGGTGGGGTGAGGGGGGGGACACGGACGCCCGGTGTTATAGTGAACAAGCCCCCTTTTTGAGGGTGACTCATACTTAAAGGGCTCTGGCCGGGCGACTCCTCCCACACCCGGTGGGGTGACGTCAATGGCGGCGGGAACCAATCCGGTGTCGAAGGAGGACAACCGCGCGCTAGAGAGCGCCGGGCGGCATAGTAATCCGGCTCGGGCTGGAGAATTCCATTCATAAATGTGAGAAAGTGGGGAGGGGGGGAGGAGGAGGAGGGGGGGGAAGGCGCCGCTGAGGCGTTTTTTTGTTGTTGTGGAGGGCTTCCTCCCTCGCTCCTTTTTTGCGTCTCGCTCACGCGGCGGCCGTTCAAAGGGCTTTTGAGGGGCGTAGGGGAGATGACGGGAAACGGGGGTGGGGGGGAGACCGAGTTGGGGGGGCGAAGCATTCCCCCCAAAATCTCTTCATGGCTCAGAGGCGGATTGACTGCCCCACTGACTAGTTCCTCTCATTTTAGGACTCCATGCTGTGGTTACTGGATTAGGGCTCAGCAGGATGGAGGTTTATAGTAAGTAAATCATGGCTTGTCACCACGGTGTGTCATTCCATCCACTTGTGACTTTATTCCATGACTCAGAGTTCAAAACTCTCGCTTTAACCTTTCTCCACGTAAAGCACAGCCCTTAAATGTTTTAAGGAAAAAGGTCTACCTGAGACGGGGGATTTGATTTTTGTCATGATGACATGGTTGCTTCGGCTAGATTGAAGACAACCCACCATAACCAGGGGTGAAATCCAGCAGGTTCTGACAGGTTGTGGAGAACCGGTAGCGGAAATTTTGAGTAGTTCGGAGAACCGGCAAATACCACCTCTGGCTGGCCCCAGAGCGGGGTGGGAATGGAGATTTTGCAGTATCTTTTCCCCAGGAGTGGGGTGGGAATGGAGATTTTGCAGTATCCTTTCCCCAGGAGTGGGGTGGGAATGGAGATTTTGCAGTATTTTTCCCCTGGAGTGGGGTGGGAATGGAGATTTTGCAGTAACCTTCTCCTGGACTGGGGTGGGAATGGAGATTTTGCAATATCCTTCCCCTGGAGTGGGGTGGGAACGGAGATTTTGCAGTATCCTTCCTCTGCCACACCCACCAAGCCAGACCACGCCCACAGAACTGGTACTAAAAAAAGTTGGATTTCACCACTGACCATAAGTTAAGGGTGGGGGGACAATGACGACGTAGCTCATCTTTCTCTGCAGCAAATTTAGCAAAATTTGCTTTGATGACTGTATGTCAGGGGTCTCCAACCTTGGCCACTTTAAGCCTGGAGGACTTCAACTCCCAGAATTGCCCAGCTGGCTGGGGAATTCTGGGAGTTGAAGTCCTTCAGGCTTAAAGTGGCCAAGGTTGGAGACCCCTGCTTAGGTGACCAAGAATTGCATGTGAGTGAGTGCCAGCTTTGGAACAGAAGGGCAGTGAAATAGGGGAGGAAGAGGAGCAGAAGCAGCCGTGCTTCCTATATCACCCACTCCTTAAAGCAGACTACAGATAGTCCTCGATTTATGCCTACAATCAAGCCCAAAATTTCTGTTGCTAAGCGAGTCGTTAAGTGAATTTTGCCCCATGTCATGGCCTTTCTTGCCACCCTTGTTCAGTGAATCACTGCTGTTGTTAAGTTGGTAACACGGTTGTTAAGTGAATCTGGCATCTTCCCCCACCCCCATCATTGCTTGTTCGAAGGTCGCAAAGGGGGATCACAGTGACCCTGGAACACTGCAACCGTCATAAATACGAGTCGGTTGCCGAGTGTTTGAATTTTGATCATGTGACCGTGGGGATGCTGCAATGGTCATAGGTGTGACAAATGGTCATACATCACTGTAATTTTGTCATTGTCATTGTAACTTTGAATGGTCACTTGATGAACTGTTGTAAGTCAAGGACTGCCTGCGGTATTCTTTTTCTGCAGACATTTTTTGTGGGCATGTGGACAGGCTGCATTGGGAACAGCTGACTTTGGTGTTGGTCGGTTCTCTTGTGACTGAGATCCAGAATAGAGCAAGCACTGCTTTAATGGAAAGAAAGAAAAGAAGGACCAGGGATGACCTGGTAGTAGTGTTCCAATATCTATGGGGTTGCCATAAGGAAGAGAGGGTCAACCTATTCGCCAAAGCACCTGAAAACAGAATAAGAAGCTATGGATGGAAACTAATCAAGGAGAGATCTAACCTAGAACTAAGGAGAAATTTCCTGACAGTGAGAACAATTGATCAGTGGAACGACTTGCCTCCAGAAATTGTGAATGCTCCATCACTGAAGGTTTTTAAGAAGAAATTGGACAACCATTTGTCTGAAATGGTAGAGGGTCTCCTGCTTGAGCAGGGGGTTGGACTAGAAGGTCTCAAGTTCCCTTCCAAGTCAGTGATTCTCCTAGCCACGTGAAATTATTCAGACTATGGAAGATCTCCCATTGCCATGTCTAGGAAAAATTCTGAAACCGGCCCATTTCAACTGACAGTTGTATAAACCATGAATTGCTGTATAGCAACCAAATCAACTCATTCATTGAGTATATTATTCATTTCATTGTTCAGGCATTCACTCTACATACATGACAGAAGAATGCACAGGGTTTACGACTTTCAATCACCAGGTTCATCTTTTTTCTAAATGGGAAGCAAATGTTTACACAGGACAGTTTTTCGGTCTCTACAGTAGAGGTTCCAATCGCAACATGATTTAGAGCCTTGGAAAATCTGAACCGTACATTCTATAAGTTGAAAATTATTCTTGCTGCAGAAAGTAAGTCCCATTTCCTGTGGCTTCTAAACCAGGAAGAGTGAAAAGATTGTTTGGAGTTAATACACTCTCCTCCACTCTTCCTCACCACAAAAATAATTTGACAATGTGGGTAAGGTTACAGTGAAATGGGGCTTGGTAATTGTCAATTAAAATAATTAATTTTCAGTTCTTTTCCCTGGAGGTGGAGACGGGAGAGCTTTTCAAACCAGAACATCTTAATTGAGCCTATGATGCATCCACCGGCTCTATCCTTTAAAAAATAAATAAATCGGTGACTACCTTGCTAAAAGAAGCAAAATGCACTTCTCTTCTTATTCTCTGGCTGGTGCTTTCACCAGCAGAAGAATACGAAATAGACATAGCCCAAGTTATACAATAGCTTATTTTAAGCGGTATATGTGTAATTGCATCCATTAGAACAAGCTGTGGAATGAGCAATCTTTGAAATATTTCAGGAGGAGGTTATGAATTATTCTGGATGCATGACAGTTTGGTTTTTGCCTTGAATTAAAACATGAGATGCTTATTTGATTGGGAGGGAAACTTACTGCTTTATCTGCTAAACTCAATGATAATGGTTCAGATAATACCCTTTTTATCTCTAAAACAGTTTTTTGAGGGGGTGTTTAGATGGCAGTTCATTTCCTTTAAAATAAGCCAGTCCTACTATGTTTGTACCCTCCACCATTCAATTTGTTGAGTGGGAATCTGAACATCCTAAAAGCCCGCTGTGCTGGTACCACCAACTAAATTGTTAAAGAGCAATAAAGCTATCGGGAAAGGAGCTGTTTACGGTGCTGAATCAGTGTCTCATGTCGATTCTGGAGTTTTCATGGTTCTTGCATGAAATAATGTGAATTTATTGCCTTAACTGGTAAATTCCAGAGGTGGAAGGGACTTCTCTTCTCTTCTCTTCTCTTCTCTTCTCTTCTCTTCTCTTCTCTTCTCTTCTCTTCTCTTCTCTTCTCTTCTCTTCTCCTCTCCTCTCCTCTCCTCTCCTCTCCTCTCCTCTCCTCTCCTCTCCTCTCCTCTCCTCTCTTCTCTTCTCTTCTCTTCTTTTTTTCTCTCCTCTCCTCTCCTCTCCTCTCCTCTCCTCTCCTCTCCTCTCCTCTCCTCTCCTCTCCTCTCCTCTCCTCTCTCTTCCTTCTCTTCTCTTCTTTTTTTCTTTCTGCCCTATACTCAATCCAAATGGAACTTTAAGGAGAATGAAATCAGATTTTATCATTTCTGAATTTTTCACTTTTTGTTATTTTGGGGGTATTCGGTCATGTGATTTCTGAGACTTTGTCATCCTCTTTGTTTTACTTACAGACAAATTTCGGTGGGCCACTATCAACCAAGAGTTGATTGAGAAGAGAAATCAGTGAAACATCTCTGAAAATTCACTTTGAATTGAGTGATGCAAAAAATAATGAGCGGGCATTTTGACATATGCCTTAGATCAGGACAGGCAGTCTAGTTGTCCATTCAGCCTCTTCTTATAGCAATCATTTATAAGTATATATGCTTCAAGAGAAAATGTGCTTCTGATCTGGGGCAACTGTTTTTGTTTTGGACTTTAACACTGGCAACTAGTTCTTGCTGTTTTATTTCTCACTTTAATAGAACTTTTTCAAATGACATACAGAGATCAGCTATACGGAGTTGAGATATTGCAGCAAATGTAAAATATTTTCTCTAAGTACTAAAAGACCTATAGGTTGGGGATTGTAGTAAAATGAACATCAAGAAGACCCTGAGTTGTGGAAGTATGCTCTAAGATAGTGATGGCTAACCTTTTTGCCGTCATGTGCCAAAAGGGGGGGAGTGCGGGGAGATCACGTGCATGCGTGCCCACACGGATAATTCAATGCCCCCTGCGCCCCACACATGTGCACGCGACCCCTCCATTCCCCCCTGCTTTTGGCACGCGATGGCAAAAAAGTTACCAGTGGGCCCAGTAGGCCTGTTTTTTTTGCCCTCCCCAGACTCCAGAGGCTTTCTTGGAGCCTGGGAAGGGTGAAAACGGCCTCCCCCACCCCCCTGGAGGCCCTCCGGAGGCCAGAAATGACCCATTTCCCAACTTCCGGTGGGCCCAGAAGGCCCGAAAATCAGCTGAATGGCGCATGCATACACACTGGAGCTGAGTTAGGGCAATGCTCTTGTGCCCACAGATATGGGTCTGTGTGCCACCTGTGGCACACATGCCATAGGTTCATCATCACAGCTCTAAGACATTCAAAATAGCACTCTGATGCTTACTTTCTTTCCTTGTGACTTCCCACGCCTTCTCTGCCTTCTTTTATCATGCTTGTTATTTTCTTTATATACGGTGCTGTTTCTAAATTTAAGGCTGTTCTCCTTCACTGAGGAAGCAGCAGAGCCTAAATTAACCTAGACTTAGGTGGGTGTCTAATCGAAGACTGGTTTCATAATGTGAACTAGGCAAGGCTGAAATGGAGATTAACAGGCTGTGGTTTAGTGTGCTGGGGAACTCAGAAGGGTTTCAGGTTAAGTTTGTCCCTGGAATTTTTGCAACTTTAAAACATAAGACCACAAGATTCCTGATCTAGTCTTATGACATACCTTGATCCTTTGAGAAGGTTAGGGTCTCAGATGATCTAGCATGTGTCACTGGTTTCCACCCACTTTTCCATAGCATAAATCCATCATTATATTCATTTTAAACCATTTAAAGATAGTTTCTATAGTGAATTATTGCATTTGTGCACTAATGGCCACTTAAGATTTTTCTCCTTTAAATGGAGAGAAATTGACTATGGGGGAAAACGTATCTCTAAATTCTTCCAGAAGGAAACAAAATTTCACCACAAATTTCTTGAAGGTACCATCATCATTAACAATGTATAGTTTCCTTCTTTCCTTCTTTCCTTCCTTCCCTCTCTCCTTCCTTCCTCTTTTTATTGTTGTTAGTTGTGAAGTTGTGTCTGATCCATCGCGACCCCATGGACAACGTTCCTCCAGGCCTTCCTGTCTTCTACCATCCTCTGGAGTCCATTTAAGCTCACGCCGACTACTTCAGTGACTCCATCCAGCCACCTCCTTCTCTGTCGTCCCCTTCTTCTTTTGCCCTCCATCTTTCCCAGCATTAGGCTCTACTCCAGTGAGACCTTCCTTCTTATTAGGTGGCCAAAGTATTTGAGTTTCATCTTCAGGATCCGGCCTTCTAAAAAGCAGTCAGGGTTGATTTCCTAGACACATCATAATACCAGGAGAATGAAAGATAAGTCAACAAACTCTTAAAACCACCACCAAAATTAAGATGGTGAATTTTACAGCAGATTTCCCCCAAGAGGAGGGGGAAAAATTGTGGGGAATCATCTCTGGAAAAAGTGTTTGGAGAAATGGTGATTCAGCTTTATTGAAAAGACAAGAGCACTATCTCGGAGTCAATCCTGTGTCTTCAATGCCAGTCTAAACAGCTTTTTCCAGTGATTTATATGTCTGTAGCTCCTGTTTTTCTCTCTGTGTACTAAAGAACAGAGTGCTCCAGCTCAAAGTGTCCTTCCACCTTTTTTCATTGTGCCTCGTCATGGTATTATTCAGTTCAACTCACAAGATTCTTCTTTGTCTCAGATTTGTCTGCACCCGATGTGTTGAAGCAATAGGTTTCTGTGCAACCTGTATACCCCAAGGGAAAATCACCAATATTTCATGGATAACCACTGGTTCTCCATGATTATAATATCATTAATAGCGAAAGGCCAAAGTGAGGCTTTTTAGTGATGGCTGCATTGGGAATATGCTTGGATTGTTATGGCAGTTTGGGAAGTAGAAGACTCCAGAAAATTAGGGATCCTTTTTAATTGCAAAGTTTTTAGTTGCTCTCTTTGCACAAAAGCATCCCCTCCCTTTATTATTCTTCCATTAAAGTACAGGTGGTGCTCGATTTACAACAGTTCATTCAGGGACAGTTCAAAGTTACAACGGCAGTGAAAAAAGTGACTTATGACTATTTTTCACATGACCGCGGCAGCATCCCCTTGGTCACATGATCAAAATTTGGATACTTGGCAATTGGTTTGTATTTATGACAGTTGCGGTGTCCTGGCGACCTGTGATCCCTTTTTGTGACCTTCTGACAAACAAAGTCAATGGGGAAGCCAGATTTATTTAACAACTGTGTGGTTAACAACTTAACAACTGCAGTGACAGCTTGACAGCTCTCGCAAGAAAGTAATGTGGAGCAAAATTCACTTCACCGCTGTCCTCCTTAAAAACAGAAATTTTGGGCTCAATTGTGGTTGTAAGTTGAGGACTATCTGTACTCTTTCCAGTGGATGGCACCTAGAGCTTGTAGTCCAAAGAGATTTGGAGCTTGTCAGGAAGGAAGGAAGGGAGGGAGGGGAATATGTTGGAAGGAAGGAAGGAAGGAAGGAAGGAAGGAAGGAAGGAAGGAAGGGGAATATGTTGGAAGGAAGGAAGGAAGGGGAATATGTTGGAAGGAAGGAATAAAGGAATGAACGAAGGGGAATATGTTGGAAGGAAGGAAGGAAGGAAAGAAGGGAAATATGTTGGAAGGAAGGAAGGAAGGAAGGAAGGAAGGAAGGAATATGTTGGAAGGAAGGAAGGATGGAATATGTTGATATCTGGCACTAAATAGATTTGCAGGAATGAAGCCAAACATTTGTAAGATAGCTGTGACATCATCAAGGCTATGCCAGGTGTTTTAAAATTATTATTTTTTTTATTGTAAAAGTTTTACAATTACATTTTCACCCCATTTTCACCCCCCTAACCCTCCCCAAACTCCCCAACCCACCCTCCCAAACCCCCCCTAACCCTCCCCTCCCCCCCAGACTTCCATAGAATATCATTATCCCCTATACAAAAACCTTGAACCCCCCCGACCCCCATGTCATTTTTCATCTTCACATAGTTCGACTATTTCTATCTTAATATAATATAATACTATCAATGAAAAGCTATTTGATACTTCTTAGTTTGGTATTTGTTCTGCACATAATCTATCCACTTTTTCCATCCACATTCATAAGTCTCTTGTGAGCGATCTTTTAAGTATGCTGAAATCTTCGCCATCTCCGCGAAGCTGGCCATCTTCAAAATTCATTCTTCTACGGTGGGCAGAGCTTCATTTTTCCAATATTTACCTATCAACAATCTCGCTGCTGTAATCATATACAAAATCAACTTTATTTCATCCACTGTGAAACTCTCAACTATACCCAATAAAAGCAATTGTGGAGAAAATTGGATTTTTTTCTTTAAAACATTCTGCATGACCCACCAAATTTTTATCCAAAAAGCCTTAACTTTCTTACAAGTCCACCAAATATGATAATATGTAGCATCTAAACAATCACACCTCCAACATTTTGGCTGAACATTAGGGTACATACACGACAATTTCTTAGGATCTAAATGCCATCTATAAAACATTTTGTAAAAATTTTCCCTCAAATTCTGCGACTGTGTAAATTTAACATTCTGAACCCAAATTTTTTCCCATGTTTCCAACATCACTGGTTCTTCAAAATTTTGTGCCCACTTAATCATACAATCTTTAACTAATTCAGTGTTTTAAAATTATTATTATAAAATTATAAAATTATTTATGTGCATTCAAATCCAGCCATGTTAGTTTGAGTGAGATTACTAAAGGAAGAATTTTGTATATTTTTTTAAAACAAAGTGGTGCAGGGAGTTGTCCCAAGAAAGCAGTCAAGGAGAATATTTTTGTGAAGTCAAAATTAGCAGGAAAGGAATTAGCAAGTATTTAATTATGAAGACAGAAATGCTGATAATAGCCAATTGGGGGTCTTCTGGTAGATAGATTCCAGGATCTATTTCCATACCTTTTTTTGTGGAAGGATGTTAACTATGTAGAAGTAAGAAGAAGTACTGTTTTATGGGAGTGTTGTGGAAATGCTTTTTATTTCAATCTGTTGAAGGTTATATGCTGTTAAAAGGGAGTGAAACCAACACAGGTTGACTGAACATTCTATGTCTCATGTCTCATCACTCTAATTAATGAACAGTGTATCAAATATAATAGTATAATGCCAATTTATTGTCAATAAACCAATGCCAATAATGATACAATTCTACACTACAGGGAAAATAGGTAGTCTTATCCCACACCTTTTGTGTGAAAGGACATATAAAAAACATGGAATACATCAGCTCCACCCAATGTAGACTAAAAAGGCTTGTTCTGAAAGATTACCTTGATACCAGGGGTGAAACCCAGCAGGTTCTGACAGGTTCTGGAGAACCGGTAGCGGAAATTTTGAGTAATTTGGAGAACCGGCAAATACCACTTCTGGCTGGCCCCAGAGTGGGGTGGGAATGGGGATTTTGCAATATCCTTCCCTCAGGAGTGGGGAGGGAATGGGGATTTTGCAGTATCCTTCCCTGGAGTGGGGTGGGAATGGAGATTATGCACTATCCTTCCCCTGCCACGCCACCAAGCCACACCATGCCCACCAAGCCACGCCCACAGAACCGGTAGTAAAAAAATTTGGATTTCACCACTGCTTGACACGGTATGTAGAAAAGTAGAGAATGAAGAACTTATTTATTTAAATTATTTATATGATCATCCATCTTACAGCAGCAACTCTGGGATTCACAGAAAGTTAAAACAAAAATTTTAAAAAGATAAGTTAGAATTCCCGGAATTACTGATGTAATAGTTCCCATGGTTAAGGCAAAGACAATCATAGAAATATAGCAGGAGATGTGAGGAAAGACCTGAGGATGGATTGGTGAAGCTTTGTTGGAAGGGATAAAAAAGCAGAGGAATTGTAATCCTTTTTTTTTTTAATTTGATTTATATGCCGCCCTTCTCCGGAGAGTCAGGGCGGCTTACAATGCGCTAAGCAATAGCCTTCATCCTTTTGTATATTTATACAAAGTCAGCTTATTGCCCCCACAAACTGGGTCCTCAATTTACCTACCTTAGAAAGGATGGAAGGTTGAGTCAACCTTGAGCCTGGTGAGATTCGAATCTGCAGTAATTGCAGGCAGCTGGTCTTAATAACAGGGTGCTTTAGACCACTGTACTACCAAGGCTTGGGAGCAACATAGAATTAGTGTCCCATGAGGGGGTGATGTATCTCAATTCTTCAGGCTAGCTAGCTAGAGTGGAGAAAACATGCACGGTTGTGTGTTTGCCCACAAAAAGTGTCTCTTTTAGTTTGGAAAGTGAACCATAAACATCAGCTTGCACTGGTTTCTGAGATCTCTAAATCAAAAAATAATAAGCAGCCCTGCCAAACGTTGTCCAGCCTTTGGCGTGATGGTTGGAAGCTAAAAGCCACCTCTTTTCTCTCCGTTATGCATAGTCCCTGCGCTTGAGCAAATGCTAGTAGAACCTACTTTTGAAGTTCTGCAGATCAATACAACAAGATCAGAACCCAAGGGAAGGAAGGGGTGTTGCCTGCAAAACCCTTGAGGCATCTAGACAGGATAGTGATTTCAGTACCACGGACAGCTCCCAATAAACAACTTGCTTTTGCCACAATAGCAAACCAGTTTCACTTTCCTTAACTTGTTTTTTTTCCATTGGTGTTACGATTACAGGCCATGGGCAATTTGACTTTTCAGAAGCTTATGTGGATTAAGCTCCACACTTGATGCCACAAGTTGTTGGAGCTTTTGGAGATTAGGTAGGGGGAGAATCATCTCATTGATGCAACAGGACACCATGGGGGCAACAGCCAGTCTAACTTTGGTTGTGTCTGGCATCTTGGAGAGCTTCAGGTCAAGAAAACCATTTTTATATAATTTCATCTCCTGCTATGCGACCTTCATTAAAGACTCCGGAGAGGCTGTTTTTTTTTTTTCTTTTTCCTCTCTTAATAAGTATTTGGCTTCTGAAAATAGTAACAGCCTCACACCTGTAATTAAGTGCCTGCTTTATTGAGCCAGGCAGCTGATACTAATTGCTAGAAATTTCCAGTGTATGCATTTCTTTTCTCTTCCCTCCCCTTCCCCTTCTCCCCTTTCTTCTTCTCCTTAAAACAATCTTCCTCAATCTGGCACCCTCCCAATGAGTCGGGACTAAAACTCCCAGAATTCCAGTGCTTGACAATTCCCAGCACTGCAATCCCAACCTATTTGGAGAGCGTCAGCCTGGGGGAAAACTGTTCTGAAGTAGCTAAACGAAAGGATGGATAACTGAAATTGCGCAGTCATTGCTGCTTCCTGCTGCCGCCACTGTGCCCTGTTCTCCCCTGGGTCAATTTGACAGGGCACAAGGGATTGCACCTGTCCTTTTAGACTTTCTAACGTGGCACGCACACAGGGCTGGTGCAATAAAACCCTGAATCTGTTTTGTATGCCCCAGCCTTTCCTTCGTTCTGCTCAGAAAGTAGGCATCATTCTGGTAGCTCACAGGCAGCTCACCTTGATTTTACACAAGGAACATTTAAGTCATGCTATTTGGGTCAGGCAAGAGAACATGTTCGTTGCCATGTAGAAGAATTGACGGTAGGGAGCAGGTGGGAATGGAAACCCGTCCGCTTGTGGGGGTGAGGGATGCATCACAATGACCTTGGGATTTTTTATTTTTTATTTGGACAGCATTTCTGTCCAAATAAAAGCGTGCTTTGCTTGCTCATAGCCTAGGTGCAGAGGAGACCGATATATAGTGAAAATAAGATCTATCTTTCTGGGTGTTTGAGGTAAGCAAGTTGCTACCCAGGCATGCACACAAGTCAAGGAATAAACTCTAAAGGAAGCCCTTGTAGCTTATGACCAGGCAGCTAATGTGCTGAATTATGAATCAACATGTGTAGGATGCACCACTTTGGTGACTCAGTGCACTGCAGAGAGAATCTCTTCATGTTCCTAAGAGTGCAATAGCTTTTCAACCCCATCCACTTTGGATTCCTTTGCTGCATTGCTTCCCGAGCCACCCATAGAATTTGTTTTCCTCCCTACAGCAGATTGGGGGAAAGTGAAGAAAAACAAGGAAGCTTGAATTCTACATATGGTTGCACCGAACACTGAGAATTCTTCCCCTCCTCTTGAACGGCATCATCTCAAGGGATGACAGTGAAACCATTGGCGTGTCTACTTGGATTGCAATTATTTCTTTCATTTCGAAAAGGGCTACCAGCATCACACTAGGATTGTCCTTTAGGTCAGCGGTGGGAAACAATGGACTCGTTTTATGACTCATGGAGTTCAACTCCCAGAATTCCTGAGCCAGCTATGATCCCCTTTTCTGACCTTCTGACCAGCAAAGTCAATGGGGAAAGCCAGATTCACTTAACAACCATGCCAGTAACTCAACGATTGCAGTGGTTCAGTAAACAACTGGGGAAAGAAAAGTTGCAAAATGGGGCAAAATTGACTTTACAAAGGTCTCACTTAACAAAAGAAAGTTTGGGTTCAATTCTGGTCATAAGTTGAGGATTACCTGTACTAATAAGTGCCTTGGATGCAACCCTGGAACACAACTTGAACAGCACTGACAAATATCACCATTAGTTAATTGCAAAAAAACTGCTTTACTTTTAACAGCTTTTGTCTTAGGATGATAGGAACCCTGGTGGTGCAGTGGTTAGAGAATGCAGTATTGTAGGCAAACTCTGTCTACAGCCAGGAGTTCGATCCTGACCGGCTCAAGGTTGACTCAACCTTCCATTCTTCCAAAGACAGTAAAATGAGGACCCAGATGGTTGGGGCCAATATGCTGACTCTGTAAACTGCTCAGAGAGTTGCTATAAAGCACTATGGGGTGCCGTATAACTCTAAGTCTGTGATGGTGAACCTATGGTACACGTGCCCGAAGTGGCATGCGGAGCCATGTCGCCTGGTGTGCGCGGCATCAGCTGTTCCTCTTCCGGGTTTCTGGTACGCATGTGCACCTGATGATCAGCTGGCCTGTGTGTGTGCAGCAGTGTTGGAAACCAGAAGAGCTCGTCTTCCATTTTCCGGCATGAGCATGCGCACCAGTCAACTGATCAGCATGTGCGCATGTGCAGCAGTAAGCAGACGACTTGCTGGCCACTGTGCATGTGCACGCTGGAAACAGGAAGTACATTTTTGGCACGCGCATGCCCCCTGGGCAACTCTTCTTCCTGGTCGTGGCCCAGACAAGCAAGCACGTGCATGAGTGTGCAATGTTCCCTTTTCAGCACTTGATGCTGAAAAGTTTTGCCATCACTGGTCTAGGTGCTATGGCTACTGCTATCTATAATACCATCAAACAAGAACATCTACCTATTTCAGGTCCTTGGGAAGGATTTGGTAGGTGGATTAAAAAACACCGAATCCAGCCTAAACATCTGTCTGATTACACAATGGACCATAATTAACCATGAGCGTTCTAGGAATGTATGGCATCAGAGTTCACCCACATTCCAAAATCGTAATTTATTGTGCGTGTTTTGTGAGTACTCAGAAGTGTTTGGAATGCTCTTTTTGGAACAGATCAACTTAGGGGGAATGCTTGCCTGCCAACATGTTGTCATGTTTTTAATAACTCTGTCCGGAAGGTTAAGCAAACTGGTCAATTGTTACTTGATGCTTGTGCTATTTTTGTTTTTACCTTTGCATTTCGATGTCATTCTGGTTTGGTTTGATTCTGGACGTTTGTACCAAGTTGATTGCTGACTTGATTGCAAACCCAGACGATAGAGCAGGGGGAAATAGATGGTTTCTTGAAAAGCCACTCTCTCTTGGTGCTTGTGTGTGGTTTCGTAGCAACAGAGTGAAATAGCTGTGAAGGTCAATTGATGTGTGGTGGAGAGAGAGAGAGAGAGAGGTGAAGAGGGAGCAAAAGAATCACTCCAGGAATTAATGTCGGTTTCATGTTGTTGTTTTAATTGGAATCCAAGTGAACCATTTTATTTATTTTTTTTGACACATTCCAAACTTCAGATCCAGGTGCTATGAGGAATTGCTTAACTTCCTTAGCCATCAGCTTTATATAAATCAGGGGGGTCAAACTCAATTTCATTGAGGGCCGCATCAGGGTTGTGTTTGACCTCTGGGGGGCTGGAGTGGGTGTGGCCAGGGTGGGCATGGCCAGCTTGGCATCGCTCCTGTCAGGGGCACCTGTGGTAGACAGATTGCTCTGCCAGCGAAAACAGGCTCCCGAGCTCCGCTTTCAGGCTGCAATGGCCTCCTGCAACCCTTTGCCAGTGGAAACGCAGCTCAGGAGAGCCGCCGGCCAGTCCTTCACTGTTTTCACGGTGCCCCCACAGGCCAGATCTAAGCACCTCGCAGGCCGGATACAGCCCATGGGCCTTGAGTTTGATGCCCCTGGTCTAAATGTATAGTTATTAACAAGAGATTTAAAAGGGAGAAGCAGAACCTTTGAGACCATCACGCCACTTTGCAGTTCAGAATTTCAGTCATTCTATTCCCCCTTCTTCTCATTTCCCACCTCAGCTCGGTCCATGATACAGTAGATCAGAGGTCTTCAAACTTGGCAGCTTTAAGACTTGTGGACTTCAACTCCCAGAATTCTCCAGCCAGCATAGCTATAGTTGAAGTCCACAAGTCTTAAAGCTGCCAAGTTTGAAGACCTCTGCAGTAGGCCATTAAAAACGGTTTTAAGAAAGGTAAAGATTTTCATTGCTCAGTCATGTCTGACTGGGAGGGGTGGAGTTTCCTATCCGAGGAAGCCAGCATTGTCTGAAGACGCTTCCATGGTCAGGTGGCGTGACTGGCATGACTATATGCCAAAGTACACAGAATGCTGTTACCGTCCCACTAAAAATAGCACCTATTTATCTGCTTGCATTTGTATGCTTTCGAATGGCTAGGTCCATGTTGACGAACCTATGGCACACATGCCACAGGTGGCACACAGCGCCCTCTCTGTGGGCACACAAGCCGTTGCCCTAGTTCAGCTCCACTATGCATGCATGCACGCCTCCTGTTGACCAGCTGGTCATTGGGTCTCTGCCACACATACGTGGGGGTGGGGGACATGTGGGGCGGACTGCACGTGCATGCATGAGACGGAGCACATGCAAGGGGCTCCATGTGCATGCGGGGGGCATGTGGGGGCACATGTGCATGTGCGGGGGTGCATGCGTGGGAGCGCATGCAGGGGGAGGGTGCTCATATGGCACATGCGGGGATGCCACACGCACATTGCATTTTGGGGGTTTGGGGGGGTGGGGCGCATTTGTGCATGCGTGCTTTCAGCACTCAGTCCAGAAAAGGTTAGCCATCACTGGGCTAGGTTGACAGAAGCTTGGGTGAGAACAGGATCTCACCCCATTACGCAGTACTCCGGTCTCGAACTGCCAACCTTCCAGTCAACAGCTCAACACCTTAATCATTAGGCCACCGTGTGTCTCCCCCCTCCCCCCATGACAATAGATCATAGGTACTTATTTAGTCTTCCAAGCTTTATAGAGCTGCTCCCGTTATACATATGATTCAATAGGTCATACCTCTATTTCATTTTCTGTTTCCCCAAATGCTCTCTTTCTTTCTTTCTCTCATTCATACACACAGAGAGAGACAGCATTATGTTTTATACAGCAATATACAGCTGCTAGACCACTTTCCCCCCCAATTTCAATATTGTCTTCTTTTAACGTTGGTGCAAGTTTTATTTTGAAAGCTGCATCCCATCTGCAGATCAAAAGAAAATCACAAAGTGACCAGAAAGAACCAGATTCCCTTGAATGATTCCATGGATACTCTAACCGTAGCCCAGCTCACCTTGCAGGCAGTTGTTGTGAGGGGTTGATTTCTAAATAAACACCTGGGAACGTCTTAGATGAAAGGCAAGCTGGCACCTGCCTGTTGATTCTTGTGTAACCACAGCAATACCATCCTTGCTGAAGAGATATCAGCAAGCAGCTGGTACCCAAAGACTTAGCCAAACTAGGCTAGTGAAGATGCTTCTTTTAGAAAAGAAGAATGTAAAACTCAAGAGTAGGGAATGGAGTTCTTTAAAACAGGTTAAGGCTGTCTGGCTGGAACCCATCCCATACTATAAAGTTTTGCTTTAACATCTCTTGTGTCCTGATCAGATTCTCCACACAGATAGTCCTCAACTTACAACAGTTCATTTAGTGACTGTTCAAACTTACAGCGGCACTGGAAAAAAGTGACCTATAACCATTTAACCATTATAAAGCCAAGATGGCGCAATGGTTAGAGTGCAGGCTACTTCAGCTGACTGCTATCTGCAGTTCAGCAGTTCAAATCTCACCAAAGTTGACTCAGCCTTCCATCCTTCCGAGGTGGGTAAAATGAGGACCCAGATTGTTGGGGGCAAGAGGATGACTCTGTAAACCGCTTAGAGAGGACTGTAAAAGCACTATGAAGCGGTATATAAGTCTAACTGCTATTGCTATTTTTCACACTTATGACCATCGCAGCATCCCCGTGGTCACGTCACGTGATTTACTTTTGGATGCTTGACAGCTGGTTCATATTTATGACGGTTGTAGTGTCCAAGAGTTGATCCATCTTTTGCGACCTTCTGACCAGCAAAGTCAACGGGGAACCCATTGAAACATTTGTGTTGCTAATTTAACGGCTACAGGGATTCCCTTAGCCAATGTGGCAAGAAAAGTCATAAAATGAGGGCAAAACTCACTTAAGAAGTTTATCCCTTAGCAACATCAATTCTGGGCTTAGTTGTGGTCGTAAGTCGAGGACTACCTGGAACATTCTAGGAAACTCAGCTCAAGTCAAGGGAGTGCCCTGCTCTATGTAACACACACACCAGGGGTGGGTTCTACTTACCTTTACTACCGGTTCGCAATGGGGTCACGTGCACGAGCTTGTTTAGCTTGTGTGCACGCCAAGCTTCTGCACATGCATAGATTGTCTATGACAACATCCAAGGTGGTGGGTGGAGCCTACCACCGGTTTTACTATCGGTTGTTGTGAACCAGTCCAAACCAGGGGCAACCCACCACTGACACACACCCCAACTCCAAAGGTGCTGTATATGTAAATATGCATGCCCATAGATAGGTTTACTCTTAGAGCAGAGGTGGGTTTCAGCAGGTTCTGACCAGTTCTGGAGAACTGGTAGCAGAAATTTTGAGTAGTTCGGAGAACCGGTAGTAAAAATTCTGACTGGCCCCGTCCCCATCTATTCTCTGCCTCCCGAGTCTCAGCTGATCGGGAGGAAATGGGGATTTTGCAGTAACCTTCCCCTGCCACACCCACCAAGCCATGCCCACCAAGCCACACCCACAGAACCGGTAGTAAAAAATTTTGAAACCCACCACTGCCTTAGAGGTAGATGGCCTCTGCTTCCTTCCTTAAGAAAGCTCCTTTTTCTTAATAAGGGGAATAAAAATGAAAGCTATTCCCGTGATTGTTAATATTCCAAGCACTTACGCAGAGAAGCTGCAAAGTAATCCTGCTGAGAGCCTTGTATGCGGGAGGGAAGAAAGGCTCACGTGCACCCCAAGCGCATTAATGCTTTCTTGCTTGGTCCCTGCATCTGTCTTCATTCAGGATGGCAACAACGGGGATGGATTTAGCTGTAAACTCAATGAGCATCACAACTGCCGTGGACTTTTTTAATCTTACAACTTCACGGCTCCAAAAGTTGTAATATATTTCCACCCCGCCACCCCCTGCACATCCCATATGTAGAGTCTCCAATCTTTCTTGCCAGGTTTTCTTCTGAGCCGGGCAGAAACCCGGCAGGCAAAGGGTTTCCACCAGGGGTGAAATCTACTTACCTTCCCAACCGGTTTGGAAGTGCACGCATGGTGTCGCATGCGTGCTTGGACCCTCTGTGCATGTACAAACTCTCCTGCACATGCGCAGAGAGTAAAAAACAGGTTTTAACCAGGAAATAATGATGATCAGGCAGGTGGGTGGAGCCTCGCGCCACCATCGCTACCAGTTTCTGAACCATCGGCCGCCATCGATACCGATTTGGTCGAACCGGCCTGAACCAGGAGCATTTCACCCCTGGTTTCCACTGATCTATATTCAAAGCTACGTCAATCAAACCTCTGCCTGTTACAGGTAGTTCTCAACTTACAACCACTTAGAATTTATCGTCACTATGAATGTACACTAATCGGCATACGTTAAAATGAAATTTCATTGCATACCGCTCTCAAAGGGGCACCCCCTCCAATATATGCTACATAAACACGACAAAATAAATAAATAAATACAAAATGATGAATATACCCACATATATTACATGACACAGAGGAACAACAGAGTCTAGTTCAGGGGTCTGCAACCTTAAACACTTAGAGCCATTTCAACCCGTTTCCCACAGAAAACACCGGGAGCCACAAAACCCTTCCCGTGCCTGACTATTTCTTGAGCGGCCACAAAACTAGCATATGCAGTTGAATTAAACGTTCTGTTTTCTTCTAAAACTTTTTTCTTTTCTTGGATTTATCCATGGTTGGCCTACCGGGGGTTGAAAAGCTCAATAAATCGCATGCCGATGGGTGTCACACATTGGCGGTTGTGATGCATATTTTGAGTGACAGGGGCCGCAGCAGAGGGGTGAAAGAGCCACATGTGGCTCCAGAGCCACAGGTTGCTGACCCCTGGTCTAGTTCAGATGTATACGGACTATGTTGTTTCTCTGTGTCATATAACATATGTGGATATACGCATCATTTTGTATTTATTTATTTAATTCCATTCCATTCATTTGGAGACCGTTTGAAGCCACAACGGCACTGAAAAAAGCGACTTATGACCATTTTTCACACTTAACGACCATTGCAGCATCCCCAGGGTCACGTGATCAAGATTTGGTCACTTGGCAACTGACTCATATTTATGACGGTCGCAGTGTCCCTCAGGGTTATGTGATAACACCATTTGTAACTTTCCCTGCCAGCTTCCAACAATCAAAGTCAATGAGGGAAGCTGGATTCACTTAACAACCAGGTGGTTCACTTAACAGCTGCAGTGAGTCACTTAACAATGGTGGCCAAAAAAAAAAATGTAAAATAAGGCACAACGCAACTCACTTGCGTTGGTTAGTGATGGAAAATTTGGGCTTGATTGTAGTCCTTGACGTATGTCAAGGACTACTTGTATAGCAAAGTGTTGTGGCCCGCCAGCGGCCTGCGTGGATCGTGGCTGATCCCGACAACGAGGAGGTTGGTGTGGTGTCGCGCCAGCAGCCTGTGCAGCCGGCGCAAGAGTCAGACAGTAAGGAGGCTGAAGAGGATGTGGTGCCAGAGGCAGAGACTCAGCCAGGGCCTTCAGAACCTCCAGAGGCTCCTTCAAGTGAAGAGAGTGAAGTGGAGGAGTCTTTTCTCAATGCTCGAGCATGCAGGACTGCCAAAAGACAGGAGTGGCTACTCAGGAGGAGGTCTCCTAGACAGTAAGGCTTGGAGTTAATTGGCCACTCCCTTAGCCTATTTTAAGTTCCCACACAGATAGCAAACGTTGCTGGAAACAATGTTTGGTCCTACACAGAGCATTTTGAGAGTGAGTTTTTTGTTACAACTTGGTTTCTGGGCTGATTGCCAACCCTTGTTGGACTTCATTTAATCCCTGTAATTCATAGCAGGCTGATAAGCACATTTGTGGTTAAAGTCTGCATTTTGAAAGGGGTCTGTTTGTATTAAACCGAGTTTTTGGAGCTGTGTGTATGTGCTACACTTCTTGGGACCCGTAGCTGGGGCAGAACACTAACCCATAGAGGAAACTCCAAATAAGGATATTGCCTTTGTGGATTTGCACTTTAATTCCCCACGTGCAACATAGTATTGTGTTGTGTTGTTCTGTTGTATTATATTATATTGTATTGTGTGGTATTATTGCGTTGCGTTGCGTTGCATTTATTTATTTATTTTTCGACGTTTTAACTACCATCTCCCTCAGAGAAGGGCTTTCTATTGCTGTTACACAACTGATCGAGTTTGTGTTGGATTTCACTCCTTGAGTTTTACACACCTGTTATCTTCCTAAAGAGTGTTTTCTTGAAGAAAATATATAGAATAAAATAGGATGCCTGCTATCCTAGCTGGAAACACTCTCCTTCCCATGCTGGATGGGTCCAAGATTAGGAATTACACAAGAAGCTGCTTCTAGCCAGGGGGGAAAAAAACACTGCTCCATCTAGCCTACTACTGTGTAAAGGGGCCTTAATAGAATAACAAAATACAGAATGATAGAATTAGTATGGACTGTGGAGATCTTTTAGTCCAACCCCCTGCTCAAGTAGGAGACAAATGATTGTGCAGTCTCTTCTTAAAACCCCCCGATGATGAAGCACCCACAATTTCTGGAGGCAAGCTGTTCCACTGGTTAATTGTTCTAATTGTCAGGGAATTCCTCTTTAGTTCTAGGTTGCTTCTCTCCTTGATTAGTCTCCATCCATTACTTCTTATCCTGCCTTCAGGTGCTTTGGAGCAGGGCTCTCCAACCTTGGCAACTTTTAAGACTTGTGGACTTTGACTCTCAGAATTCCTCAGCCAGCTTTGCTGGCTGAGGAATTCTGGGAGTCGAAGTCCACAAGTCTTAAAGTTGCTGAAGTTGGAGACCCCTGCTTTGGAGAACAATTTGACACCCACCCACCCATTCTTTGCCTTGTACAATCTTTGTCTCTAGATGTATCAAACTACAGGTTCTCCTTGACTAACAATCATATTTGGGGCCAGAATTTCCATTGCTAAGCAAGGTGGCTGTTAAGTGAATTGTGCCCCATTTTATGACCTCCCATTTTTTGGCCAAAATTGCTATGTCAACTACTGCAGTTGTTAAGTAATCACACAATTGTGAAGCAAATCTGATTTCTCCATTGACTTTGCTTCTCAAAAGCTGGCTTGTATGTTTTAGCCTCCACTCCCTTCATCATCTTGGTTGCTCTTCTCTGCACTCTTTCTAGAGTCTCAACATCTTTTTTATAGTGTGGTGATCAAAACTGGAGGCAGTAGTCTAGGTGTGGTCTTACTAAGGCTTTATAGAGTGGTATGAGTTGATCTTGATCTTGATTGTATCCCTCTGTTAATGCAATTTAGGATTGTATTGGCTTTTTTAGCTGTCACCACACACTGTTAACTCATATTTAATTGATTGTCCATTAAGATTCCAAGATCCCTCTCACAGTTACTGCTATTAAGACAGATTTCACCCAGTTTATATGTGTACTGTCTAGGAAAAGGCTAGTGTGAAGCATCTCCTGATAGGCCTTTTGGGATGTTGGCAGCATTCAAGGATGATCAATGGTCAAGAAATGTTATGTATAAGACCTACATTCCTGCCTATATTATAACCATAACCCTGGGGAGCTCACAAGGCAATATAAAAACCGCAAGCAAAAAAACCCAACCCCAAGCAATCACAATAATCACTTCCTTGAAAATCGTCTCTTTTCTTTCCTAGACAAGTTCAATTTTGGAATCCTTACTTCTTTGGGAGGGGAGGGGAAGAGATGTACTGAGCTTCAATTTTTCACGAAGTGCTCTCCTTACGTCAATAATCTGAGATATGCGGTACCGTGCTTTCCTGAAAATAAGACCCAAATGGAAAATAAGCCCTAGCATGATTTTTCAGGATGCTCGTAATATAAGCCCTACCTAAAAAATATCCTGTTTCACACAAAATAAGATATCCCCTGATAATAAGCCCAATCGGGCTTTTGAATACATGGCAATAAGGCCGAGCACTTATTTCAGGGTTCAAAAAAATATAAGACAGGGTCTTATTTTCGGGGAAATACAGTAAGCCCCGGTTAAGATCATCAGCCAGGCGGACATGTACCCTGAAAATAAAATCTAACCAGAAAATAAGCCCTAATGCATCTTTTGGAGCAAAAATTAATATAAGATCCAATCTTATTTTGGGGAAAACACGGTAGTAGACTGCGCAGAACTACATTCATCTAGCCATGCTCAGAAGCTCTCTTTATTTGCAGCCGGGATCAGAGATAAGTCCTCGCCTTCAAATTGGTCCCACCCTTTTTACGCCAGGCTCCTGAGGAGCCTGGATAGCTCTGCAGACTAAGCACTGTAATTTAACACCAGCTGTCTGGAATTAAAGTAAGTTCGAATCTCACCAGGCTCAAGGTTGACTCAGCCTTCCATTCTTCTAAGGTAGGTAAATTGAGGACCCAGTTTGTGGGGGCAATAAGCTGACTTTGTTTAAATATACAAAAGTATGAAGGCTATTGCTTAACGCACTGTAAGCCGCCCTGAGTCTCCGGAGAAGGGCGGCATATAAATCAAATTTAAAAAAAAACAACTATTAACTTCCCCCACTCCTTCCCCTACAGTTGTATCAGACACAAAGCAAGTTTCTGGCATCTCATTTTGGGAGGCTGAAGCTGGCACCAGCTTGAATTAAGATTCTAGACGCCACCTTCTTTTTTCTCTCCTCTGATGAATCTGTCACGGTAGTTAGCAATCGGGGAAACATCATGTGTTGCTGCTGTAATAGCCTTTTCCTCTCAGGTGAGGAAGAGCATCACCGGGAAAGGGTACAAGCCTCCCGTCATAACACAGGCACACGTACACACCATCCCTCGTGCTGCTCTGCCTTAACAGCAGTAGTAACCATTCATTAAGTTCAGTTGTTGCTGCTGCTCAGTTGCTGCCTGTATCATGGAGCTTCAACAATAAAACCTAGAAGACTCATTCCACCTTGGCCAAGCTTCTGATGGAAAGTGTGATGACCCGGGACAAGGCACAAAGGTCACACAGCCAGCTGAGAGTTCAAACTCCCCTTTAATGCTCCAAACGTCCCCTCACATGCTCCCACATTCTTGGCAAGTGCCAGAGCAAAGCCCGCACACCCACACACGGCAGCCTCTGCATCTGCGCCCAGTCCAGCAAAACAAAGGAACGGAAATGAGTCCACAAAACAAGGAACAAACAATGAGTCCGCAAAACAAAGAACAAGGTACTGAGTCTACGAAGTCAGGAAGAAGGCACTGAGTCCATGAAGTAAGGAAGAAGCAAACAGTCCTGCAAACTCCAAAATATTGGTACCAGAACATCAAACACTACCAATTCAGCGTGCCCAGGTGTCCTGTCTCTAGAACAGTGATTCCCAACATTGGCAACTCTAATATGTGTGGACCAACTCCCAAAATTCCTCAGCCAGCATTGAGAATTCTAGGAACTGAAGTCCACGTATCTTAAAATTGTTCCAAAATATGAATCCATTCAGGGGTGGGATTCAGATGGTTTGGACCAGTTCAGGAGAACTGGCTGCTAATTTTACATCTGGTTCGCCGAACCAGTAGTTACAAGGACTGGCTGGCCCCGCCCACTCCACCCCGCCCCTCCTAGGAGTCTCCACATGGCCCATTTTGGATGCCAGGTAAGTGCAGGGCCTGTGCGGAGGCTTTGGGAGGGCGAAAAATGGGCCTTCCAGAAGTTCTGGAAGTCTGGAAACGGGCCTGTTTCCATCACTGGAGGGTTAAAACCCTAGACAGCCACTTATCTGAAATAGTATAGGTTCTCCTGCTTGAGCAGGGGGCTGGACTAGAAGACCTCAAAGGTCCCTTCCAGCTCTACTCTACTCTACTCTACTCTACTCTACTCTACTCTACTCTACTCTACTCTACTCTATTTTATTCTAATTCCTAGGATAGACTGACAGAAGCAAAATCAAAGGGAGTGTCTGCAGCACCTTGGACAGCTCCCAGACACAGCAAAGATGACTGTCAGAAGGGAGCAAGTCCCCATTGTCAGGTTGTCAGGGAGCCTCTGGAAAGCTGTAGCACCTCCAACAAGTGTCAGCGTCTCACGTGGTGTCACTGCCTGCTTGCCTACGTCAGTTGACGGGCTCCTTTGCTAATCAAAACACGATTCAACTGAGTCTTTGATCCCCAATTAGATCCAGAAATGCATTCATCTTGTCTTAGCATTCACTGTTCACCCTTCTTCAACCAACTCAAAGATTATCAGCCATCCCTCTGCCAGATCTTAGCAAGGAGAGGCCCTTTCGCATCGGACGCTCCCAGGATTTCAAAAGGATTCATCGGGAGATGCTTGGGATTGAACCCGTGACCTGTGTGCAGTGCAGGTGCTCAGCTGCTGAGCCTTGTCTTCCTTCACTGCTTATCTAATAAGATCTTCTTCTCTAATAGCATCCTTTGAGGGATAAAGGGGAAGGAATAAGGACCTTGTCCATTCTGGATAAAGTTTAAGTATAAGCACGCTGTAAGTTAACAAAAAAAAAATGCTTCTATTTCTCCGAGAATGGAGGAGAAAACTATCTGGAGGAAACTCCATCTCTTTACCCAAAGAGGGGAGGGTTGGGTTCTCTTGAGCATCCAATTCAGGCTGGGTTTTTTGAAAGTGTTCTTTCTCCATTCAGAAGTCTGGTTGCTATGGTAACAGTCTCTGAGTAATGGATTGCTCTCGAGTGGAGAGTTTGGGCAATGGCTGGGCAGCTCAAGGCAGGAGGAGCCGATCCAATAGGCTGCAGCTGCTCCATCTGTTCCAGCCCCGTTGTTAGAACTACATTTTTTGCTTAGGAAAACCCATGCGATACGAAACAGCAAATATTTCGGTTTCTATGGCATTGTTCTGAGATTGGCTGTGAAATCCTGCTGGTTTAATTCTTTTGAGCAGTAGCAAAATCTCATTTCTGGCTTCCATCTGGCAAACTTCATTTGAATGGGAGAAGCATCACCCAAAGGGAATATAAACCTTGGTCAGACGTATCCCCTGCTCTTACCACAGAACCCAGTCTGGTCAGTTTCACAATGCCTTCTCGTCAGTTTCATAAAGCCCACTCATGCTTGATGTTCCCTGCTTATTTATTCATTAGATTTTTATCCCGCTTTTATTACTTTTTAAGTAACTCAAGATGGCAAACATACATTATCCTCCCGCCTCCTTCTATTTTCCCCATAACCACAACCCTGTGAGGTGGGATGGGCTGAGAGAGAGGGACTGGCCCCCAAGTCACTCAGCCAGCTGTCATGCCTAAAGTGGAACTAGAACTCACAGTCTTCAGCCCAAAGTCACCAATCTGCCTTTCTTGCCTAAGGTGGCACTAGAACCCGCAGTCTCCTAGTGAGTGGCCCAAAGTCACTCAGGTGCCTTTTACATGTAAGGCTGGACTAGAACTCAAGTCTCCTGCTGATTGGCCCAAAGTTACCCGGCTAACTTTCATGGCTAAACTGTTCTGACCTAGGCTTCCTCAGAAAGTAAACAGCACAAACTTAGTCCCAGCAAACCTCTTTAATTCAAATGGCTGTGAATTATAGTCATTCCCAGTCTGAAAGGCTTCTCAAACAGTCTTTCAGGGGAGTGTTTACAAACACCCACCTTATCTCCCTTGGAATACTGCCAAAGAACTAATTGCTACACGCAGGGCAAGGCCAAACTTGGCACAGAGTCAAACAGAGCTTTTCCAGATCTTTTACCAACCAGATGAACTAATTGCTTCCTGCAAAAGCTCACGTCCTGTTCGCTTCTCTTTTATGTCTTATGGGAGGGGCCAATCATCTCCAAGCCTTACTCCCAAGTCGACCCTGTTTTCTTAATTGTTCCTGTCTTCTGGCAGCTCTGCCCATGTGCACATTGGGAATAGGCCTCGCTGATGTCAGACTCCGAAGAGTCCAGAGGCAGCAAAAAACTACCAGATGGCCTTGACACCCTCTCTGCCTCTGACTCAGAGCCCTCATCCGAGCCTTCCCCAGACTCCAGGACAGGCCCACGTTCTTCCCCAACCTCCTCGCTGTCAGCTCTGCTGGCCGCTGGCGGGCCACAACATAAGGTGGGACTGGAACTCAGTCTCCTAGTGATTGACCCAAAGTCCCCCAGGTACCTTTTATGCCTAAGCCTGGACTAGAACTAGCTCTTATACATACCTGGCCTACACTTTTCTCCAGCAATATCCTATAAGAGAAACAGATGTCACAGCTTTGAAACACACTGTATTTTATAGTGCAAACAATCCACACTCTAACTGTCTGAAGCCCTGTAAAATGCGTAAGAGTAAAAATGTGTAAGGGGCAGGCGGAAGAGGGAAAATGAAACAGGAGGGTAGGTTAGCACGTGTATTGTGTCTTTTTCCTTGAGGGACACAATCATGATCCTAATGGAAAATAACTCCCAAGCATAGTCACACCTCCTCCTCCTGTATCATCTTTCCGAGCAGCTGATCAATGAAACGCATAACCTGGCATTTCTCAGTCTTGATATCAAGAGCCCACAGCAGGTGGCAGCACCAACCAACTTTGCCTGATGTGTTGAAAAGAAGGATGAATCTAACTCATAGAAGCGATATAAAGAACACCCACTGCAGGAACAAGACAATTGTGGAATGTGGCACTGGATTGTTGCCTGAAGTCCTACATTGATGGTACCATTGCTCTCCCTATTTATTGGTCCATATATCTGGAGGTTCTGAATTTGGAGAAGACAGCTCCTTCTGCAAGCTGCAATTAGTTGAATCAGAAACATACATAGGTGTTATTTAGCTCATAACACGCACAATGGAATGAACATCAGCAATTCTGACTCTTTGGTGAAAGTTAATTCAGCAGATGACACAACAGTGATTGGTCTCATTCGAGACAACGATGAATCCACATACAGGCGGGAGGCTGAACAACTAGCCTCGTGGTGCGACCGGAACAATCTGAATCTGAACACACTCAAAACCGTAGAAATGGTGGTAGACTTTAGGAGAAACCCTTTCATACTTCCACCTCTCACAATACTAGACAACACAGTCTCAACAGTAGAGACCTTCAAATTTCTAGGTTCTACCATATCTCATGACATAAAATGGACACCCAACATCAAAAACGTCATCAAAAAAGCACAACAAAGAATGTTCTTTTTGCGCCAACTCAGAAAGATCAAACTGCCCAAGGAACTGCTGATCCAGTTCTACAGAGGAATGATTGAGTCTGTCATCTGCACCTCCATAACTGTCTGGTTTGGTTCTGCAACCCAACAAGACAGACACAGACTTCAGAGGATAATTAGAACTGCAGAAAGAACAATTGCTACCAATCTGCCTTCCATTGAGGACTGGTATACTGCACGAATCAAAAAGAGGGCTGTGAAAATATTTACAGACCCCTCACATCCTGGACATAAGTTGTTTCAACCCCTACCCTCAAAACAATGCTATAGAGCACTGCACACCAGAACAACTAGACACAAGAAAAGTTTTTCCCCGAACGACATCACTCTGCTAAACAAATAATTCCCTCCACACTGTCAAACTATTTACTAAGTCTGCACTACTATTAATCTTCTCATTGTTCCCACCACCCATCTCCTCCCACTTATGACTGTATGACTTTAACTTTGTTGCTTGGATCCTTACGATTTATATTGATATTGTTTCCTGATTGCCCTATGTATCCTATGACTATCATTAAGTGTTGTACCTTATGATTCTTGATGAACGTATCTTTTCTTTTATGTACTCAGAGAGCGTATGCACCAAGACAAATTCCTTGTGTGTCCAATCACACTTGGCCAATAAAAAATTCTATTCTATTCTATTCTATTCTATTCTATTCTATTCTATTCTATTCTATTCTATTCTATTCTACTCTATTCTATTCTACTCTATTCTACTCTATTCTACTCTATTCTACTCTACTCTACTCTACTCTACTCTACTCTACTCTACTCTACTCTACTCTACTCTACTCTACTCTACTCTACTCTACTCTACTCTACTCTACTCTACTCTACTCTACTCTACTCTACTCTACTCTACTCTATTCATTCCCACTTGGTTCCTTTGTTCAAGCTTATATATAATTGATGCTATCCAAAATTGTTCTCCTGTAAATTTTATACACCTTTCTATATCTGCACCTGTATATGTACCTATACCTCAGCTTACAACCACAATTACAACTCAGAAGACTTGCAAATGGAAGATGTTACCTAGATCCCTCCCTTGTCTGAGCCAGTGCAATAGCGACTGGATGGAGCTGAGCATTTACTGGCCAGATGCCCTTCCTGATGCCACACGGTGTTCACAGCAGATATTTTTTTCTTTGCATTTTAGGAGAGAAATATCTGCTGCTACCTAGGATTGAACTCTCAACCTTCTGAGTGGGAGGCGAACGTCTTCCCACTAGGCTACCACACAGCTCATCTGAGCCACTCCAATAAAAGCATTATAACTTTACTTCACAGTTCTGTCCGAAGAAGTCTACGTGCAGCCCAGCAGCCCCATTGCTGATTTTGTTGAGAATATGCCAAAACGGCTGTTGTCAGGTTGCCCTTTCAAAACGCTTCGGAATCAATTAATTCTCGTGCTAATTAACCAGCTATTGCAAAAGCTGCCAAGTGTAGGATTCCTTGCTCCCCTCCCTAAATGGAACCGAACTCTGCGCACTCTCTTAATTTAGATTATTCTTTAAGTATGCCAGATTGAAATGTTGCCTTTACCTCCAGGGAGTTGGCAGAGAATGTATGGGGGCAAAGGAATCTATTCCAAAAATGTGAAGATAACATTTTGAGGCTGACTGAGACGATGCTGCTGGAAAAGGGTTTGTGTGTGTGTGTGTTTTGTGTGTGTGTGTATACGTATGTGTGCTGCAGGCGGTGGAGGCTCGGTTATGTAACTGAGGTTGCTATAATTTCATCTTGCCTGCCCTCATTTGTTACCTTCCCCGACGGGATGCCCTGCATACACATAACCAAGTATGGAAAGAAGTTATCTGAGAACTGAAACTTCTACACATCTAGAGTTTGATAACCTTTGCTATCTATTGGTAAGATTGCTGCAAATGAACCAAAATAGGTCTGTTTGTTTAAAAGAAAAATCCCTTCCCATCCCTATGGGTAGTACAGGTACTCCTCAACTTACAACCACAACGGAGCCCAGAATTTAGGTTTGCTCAGTGAGAAATGTGTTAAGTGAATTTTGCCCCGTATTGCGACTTTTCTTGCCACGTTTGTTAAGTGAATCACCGCAACTGTTAAATTAGTCACACGGTTGTTAAGTGGATCCGGCTTCCCAGTAATGGTATTCAGTTGGTTCTATCCGGTTCAGGCGAATTGGTAGCGGCGGCTGCGGGAGGCTCTGCCCACCCGCCCGGATGTCATCATGTCCCATTTATCCACGTTTTTGATGCTTTGCACATACGCGGAAGGCCCTGTGCATGCACGGAGGTGGCGCGCGCGAGCAAACTGTGTGCATGCACCAGGGGTGGGTTCTAAAATTTTTTACTACTCATTCTGTGGGCGTGGCTTATTCTGTGGGCGTGGCTTGGGGAGTAATGTGACTGGGTGGGCGTGGCCAACTTTTTTTCTTTACTTTTAAAAGTATTTTTTTCTACAACCTTAAAAGGTTGTAGAAAAAATGCTTTTAAAAGCCTCTGACGATCCCAGCTGAGTTGCACGATCATCACAGGCTTTTTTTTTTTTACTTTTAAAAGCATTTTTTCGGCTGAAGAGGTTGTAGAAAAAATGCTTTTAAAAGTAAAAAAAAAAAGCCTCTGATGAGGTGGGCGGGGTAAGCGAGCACCGACTGGACCGGGAACCGGTTTGGGGGCGTGGCCAGCCAATGTTATTACCGGTTCTCTGAACTACAAATTTTTACTATCGGTTCTTGTGAACCGGTGTGAACCGGGAGCAACCCACCACTGGCGTGCATGTGCACTCACATTTGCAAACTTGTAGCGAAGGTAACTGAATACCACCCCTGCGGCTTCCTCATTGACTTTGCTTGTCAGAAGATCGCAAAAGGGGATCACGTGAGAGGCCCCCCCGCCCCGGGCACTGCAACCGTCATAAATAGGAACAAGTTGCCGAGCATCTGAATGTCAATCACATGACCATGATGGGGATGCAACAGTTGTAAGTGTGAAAAAAGCGGTCACAAGTCACTCTTTTCTCTGCCGTTGTAACTCCGAATGGCCACTGAATGAGCTGTTGTAAATCGAGGACTACCTGTATATGACTTCCTCAATCTCGGGTGGTCTACCAGAGGCCTGGGAGTTTGAGGGTTCTGTGCAGGATCTCAGGTCTTCCTATCACTGCACTCTTCTGGACAGACAGCTCTTATATAACATGATAACAGTAACAGAGTTGGAAGGGACCTTGGAGGTCATCTAGTCCAACCCCCTGCTCACGCAAGAGACCTGTACTAGGGATTCAAACCGCCAAACTGCCGACCTTTCTGATCGACAAGCTCAGTGTCTTAGCCACTTCATCACAGGAAGCTTTCAAGAAGAGACTGGGCCGCCATCTGTCAGAAATGGTATAGGGCCGTGATAGCGAACCTATGGCATGCGTGGCACATGGAAACATGTTGTCTGGCACACTGGCTCATCTCTCAGCCTCTCTAGGAGACTCTGGAGGCTGGGGACAGCAAAAAAGTCACTTCCTGTCTAACCAAAAGTTGGAAAACGGGCCCTTTTGGGCCTCCGGAGGACCTCTGAGGGGATGGGGAAGGCTGTTTTCGCCCTCCCCAGATGCATAGACAGGATCTGGAGCCAGGTGAGAAAGAAAAACAGGCCTACTGGGCCATCGCGTACCAGAAGCGGGGGTGGGGCGGGGCACATAGAATTATGGGTGTGGGCACACATGCACGTGAACTTCCCTCGCCCCCCCTTCCTGGCACGCGATGGCAAAAAGGTTAGCCATCACTGGTGTAGGGTCTCCTGGTGTAGGGGCCATCTATCAGAAATGGTGTAGGGAGGTTGGACTAGATGACCTACAACTGTGATGGTGAACCCATGGCACACATGCCCGAAGTGGCACGCAGAGCCCTCTCTGTGGGCACGCGAGCCGTCACCCCAGATCAGCTCCACCACACATTCATGCCGTGTTCGGGTCTCTGCCATGCATGCAGGGGGAGCATGCGGGGGGATGCATACATGCAGGGAGGTGGGGCGCCTATGGGGGGAGTGCATGCAGGGAGGAGCGCTTTGGGCACTTAGTCCAGAAAAGGTTAGCCATCACTGATCTACAAAGTCCCTTCCAACTCTGTTAATCTGTTATTCTGTTCTGGTCCTTGTCAACTACCACAATGTCTGGTTGATTGGCTGGTACCTAGTTATCTGTCTGGAACTGGCCTGACTCTGTAGTTTCTTCCCCAAACCCCAAAAACTTTAACTTTAAACTGTCTACTGTTGACCTCACCCCATTCCTAAGAGGTGTGTAAGGGGCGCACATAAGCACACCAGCATGCCTACCGTCCCTGTCCTAATATTCCTTTTTACTTAATCTTTTCATGTATTCAAATTATGTTTATACTTTTACCTGGTATCTTATATACGCTTGACAAATAAACTTTGCGGGAGATCCCACAACCTTCTGTGGGATCTCCCGTCTGGACATGGGATCTTCTAAACCAATGTTTCCCAACCTGGACAACTTTAAGATGTGTGCGGACTTCAACTCCCAGAATTCCCCAGCCAACAGGCTATAACTACAAATTCCAGTGTCATGCTAGATCTCAGGGCTTTCTTCAAACTGTATATTCTCAAGGGAAGATCAAAGGCGAGTCTGAAAGGGATCTATCTCATTGCCCTTCCTTGTCACGGACCATAAAAATGGACTGGAAGCAGTGGTAGAGCTGTCAGAGCCAAACTTGGCTGGCAAAAATCTAAGATCGCTACCCTGGCTGATCCTCTTTGGCAGTCTAAATCAGGGGTCCCCAACCCCTGGTCCATGGACCGGCACCAGGCCACTGCATGCTAGAAACTGGACCACACAAGGAAGCGAAGTCCCATCTGCAGGATGCAGGCAGCAATAGCGAAACCATGATCCCTCCAGTCCATGCCAAAGCGGTTCTCCACGGAACTGGTCCCTGGTGCCCCAAAGGTTGGGAGTCGCTGGTCTAAATCCCAAAGGTGCTTTTTTCAAGAGGCAACTGGACTTTCTGGTTTTTCTTTGAAGACGTTTCGCTTCTCATCCAAGAAGCTTCTTCAGCTCTGGGACAACCATGACCTGGATGACTGAGAATCTCCATAGACATTTAGTGAATGCACTTTGAGAGCAGAAGTGGGTTTCAGCAGGTTCTGACCAGTTCTGGAGAACCGGTAGTGGAAATTTTGAGTAGTTCGGAGAATCGGTAGTAAAAATTCTGACTGGCCCCACCCCCATCTATTCTCTGCCTCCCGAGTCCCAGCTGATTGGGAGGAAATGGGGATTTTGCAGTATCCTTCCCCTGCCACGCCCCACCAAGCCACACCCACAGAACCGGTAATAAAAAATGTTGAAATCCACCACTATTTCAGAGCTGAAAGAAGCTTGTGAAGGAAATGCATATTTAATTATACATGTATTAACTGCAGCTAGAATCGTATTTGCACAAAATTGGAAAAGTGACAAAATCCCTATGGATGAGTAAGTGATTAGGAAAATATTAGACTATGCAGAAATGAACAGATTAACACTTGCTATAAAGGAGAAAGAACAAATCGAATACATGGGAGCTATTTTATGGATGGTTGGAGTGAGAATGAAAACAGAAGTGAGAAATAAATGGAGATCAGTGAAATATACAACATATGTTAAGAGAGATGTAAACAATATGATGATGATTAATATGATTAAGATTATTATACCTAATATTTTCAGTAGAAGATATGTTAAGAGGGAGAAATGAATAGAGTTATAATGCTGATTATTATTATTGTAAAATTAGAGAATTATTATCAATGTAACGAATACTGTAAATTTTTAATTGTTATTGCACAGAGATATTTATACCCGGAGGACACGCTGTTTAATGGAAGAGGATATGTTCAAGTAAAAAAAAAATATTATTAAAAAAAAAGATCTGAAAGAAGCTTCTTGGATGAGAAACATCTTCAAAGAAAAACCAGAAAATTCAGCTGCCTCTTGAAAAAAGTAAAAAAAGCACCTTTGGGACAACCATGACCTGGATGACTGAGAATCTCCAATCCACTGGTCTCAATGATCTCCTCCCCACCCCGATCCTCCAGCTATTTGTGGATTATGGGAGTTGTAACCCAACAGGTTAAACTCCGAACCGGGCATCCCAGCCCAATTCCTTTGCGCTGAGCGGCACCCAAACGGCCCAAGAGAAACCCAGCAACCGGCTTCGCCTTTCTCTGAGGTGGGGTGTGGGGGGGGGGAGGAGGCAGGAACCAGAGGGGGAGGAGCCCCCTGCCCCGCCCAGCCGACTCACCTGCCTGCCCCACCCCCAGCTCTTCTTTTCCTTTTTTCTGCCCTGCGCGCATGTGCTTGCTCGCCGCCCCGCCACCGGCGCTTCCCCCTTTGCCGCGAGCGCTTTCCAGGCGAGCCTCGTTTCCAAAGTGACTGGGAAAAGCACCGCTCGAGTCGCTGCCGCTTTGGCTTGGCCCGCCGGAGGAGTCCCAGCCATGCCCGCTCCGCCGGCCCGCTTCTGGGAGCTCCGGGCGGCGCTGCTCTGCGCCCTACTGTGCGCGCCAGCCTTACTCCCCAGCCAGGCAGGTGGGTGAGATCGCGGGAGTCTCTCTCTCTCTCTCCTTCTCTCCTCTCTCTCTCTTTCCTTCTCTCTCCTCTCTCTCTTTCCTTCTCTCTCTCTCTTTCCTTCTCTCTCTTTCTCTCCCTCTCTCTTTCCTTCTCTCTCTTTCTCTCCCTCTCTCTTTCCTTCTCTCTCTCTCTTTCCTTCTCTCTCTTTCTCTCCCTCTCTCTTTCCTTCTCTCTCTTTCTCTCCCTCTCTCTTTCCTTCTCTCTCTCTCTTTCCTTCTCTCTCTTTCTCTCCCTCTCTCTTTCCTTCTCTCTCTCTCTTTCCTTCTCTCTCTTTCTCTCCCTCTCTCTTTCCTTCTCTCTCTCTCTTTTCTTCTCTCTCTTTCTCTCCCTCTCTCTTTCCTTCTCTTTCTCTCTCTTTCCTTCTCTCTCTCCTCTCTCTTTCCTTCTCTCTTTCTCTCCCTCTCTCTTTCCTTCTCTCTCTCTTTCCTTCTCTCTTTCTCTCCCTCTCTCTCTTTCCTTCTCTCTCTCTGTTTCTCTCTGTCTCTCTCCCCCTCCCACCCTCCCCTCTCCCTCTCTTGAGTCCCATCCCACCCATCCACTTGGGACCCCGTGTTGGTTGTCTGCTCTCAAGATGGGGGGGGGGATGTTTTGCAAAGTTGTGGCGACCTCTGGCCTCAAGGTGGCTTTGCAATGGGCACAGGAAAGTAAATGGGAAGGGGAGGGGAGATAGATGAGTGCAAAGTCCTCCTTACCCTCAACATACTCCGCCTTGAGTCTGCCCCCACCCCCCTCAAAAAAAAATCTGGGGCCATCTAGAGCAGGGGTCTCCAACCTTGGGAACTTTAAGCCTGGTGGACTTCAACTCCCAGAATTCCCCAGCCAGGGGAATTCTGGGAGTTGAAGTCCACCAGGCTTAAAAATTGAGGCTTTCAAGAAGAGACTGGGCTGCCATCTGTCAGAAATGGGATAGGGTCTCCAGCTTGGGCAGGGGGTTGGACTAGATGACCTACAAGGTCCCTTCCAACTTTGTTAATTTATTAATCTATAAAGTTGCGAAGGTTGGAGACCCTCGTTTTAGAGCAAAGCTGGCTGGGGAATTCTGGGAGTTGAAGTCCGCCAGGCTTAAAGTTGCCAAGGTTGGAGACCCCTGATCTAAGAGAGAGGTTAGACTACAGCTGCCATCATCCCTGCCCACCGGTTGGGAAAAGTTGTTGAAGGCTTCAGCAGAGCATGCTGTAAAAATAGGTCAACTCCCTTCTGAGAGCATCAAGTTCCATTTAGTCACACTCCCTACTCCAGAGAGGAAATGGCTTCCTTGTGGTAGGTCCTAATTGTTAACCTTCATGTTTATTATGTGCCTTTCCTCCAGGATTTCCTCCCTCCCTCCCTTTTTATTTTTTCACAAAAATCCAGTGGTGGGGTGAGAATAAGTTTAAAAGTGGTTGATTTGAAATCTCAAATAGCTGAATCCATACGACTAGATTTATTAAACACCCAATGCTTGTAGTTGCACCACATCCTGAACTTGGTTACCGTAAGTTAAACTTTTTTCCTGACCAGGTAATAATTTTGTACTTAGGTATACAAAATTACTCTCCTGAATTAATACCTGTACTCCATGTATTAATTCAGGATAGCACTTGTACTATCACTAAATTGTGATATGGGAACCCAGCCAATAGGCTTTATTGGTGACTCTGGGTTCGAACCCAGATCATCTTGTGCAAAATCCCAAGTCACCCATTCCTCTGATTCACACATATATGTTGAATTCTGAATTGTCTTGATAATTCAGCTGTTCACCTGGCAATATAATGCAAGACTGTAAGGGAAGTTAAGCCTTGAAAGTAGCAATTTGCAACTAGTTGTGAAGCTGAAAGCTTCCACATTTTTGGGGGAGGAAAGGGCTTGGCTCCATGGACTAGGATTCCTTTTTAGTTTACTTTTGTCCTTTGGTCAAGATAGCTGTAATCCAACTAGAATAGAATAGAATAGAATAGAATAGAATAGAATAGAATAGAATAGAATAGAATAGAATAGAATAGAATAGAATAGAATAGAACAGAATAGTTGGAAGGGACCTTGGAGGTCTTCTAGTCCAACCCCCTGCTCAGGCAGGAAACCCTATACCTCTTCAGACAAATGGTTATCCAACATCTTAAAAACTTCCAGTGTTGGAGCATCCACAACTTCTGGAGGCAAGCTGTTCCACTGATTAATTGTTCTAACTGTCAGGAAATTTCTCCTTAGTTCTAAGTTGCTTCTCTCCCTGATTAGTTTCCACCTGTTGCTTCTTGTCCTGCCCTCAGGTGCTTTGGAGAATAGCTTGATTCCCTCTTCTTTGTGGCAGCCCCTGAGATATCGGAAGACTGCTATCATGTCTCCCCTAGTCGTCCTTTTCATAGAGTTCTGATTAATTAGAGAAAAAGTAATAAGTATGGTGAATCTCTTCTATAGAAGAGAAGGCCTGTCATGAGTTCATTTCTGCAAGCTATGTATCTTGCACTTTTCCAGCCTACTGATCTGAAAGTCTAAATCCACCTCAAATTTTCAATATGGGCACCAGATAGTATTGATATGCAACCAAAGAGGTCTAATAGAATTAGTATTAGTCCTCGAGTTACAAGCGCAATGAAATCCAAAATTTATATTGTTAAGTGAAACATTTGTTAAGTGAGTTTTGCCCCATTTTACGACTTTTCTCGCCACCGTTGTTAAGTGAATCATTGCATTTGTTAAGTTAGTAATATGGTGGGTAAGTGAATCTGGATTTCCCATGTCTTTGCTGGTCAGAAGGTCGCAAAAGCGGATCACATGACCACAGGACACGGTAACCGTCCTAAATATGAGTCCGTTGCCAAGCGTCTGAATTTTGATCATGTGACTGGGGATGCTGCGATGGTCATAAGTGTCAAAAATGATCATAAGTCACTTTTCAGTGCCGTTGTAATTTTGAATGGTCACTAAATGAACTGTTGTAAGTTGAGGACTGCCTGTATGTTTAGGGTTTGTTCCAGATTTATTCCAAATACTACTGGTTCTGTGGGCATAACTTGTGGTGGGGTAATGTGACCGGGTGGGCATGGCCAACTTTTTTTTTTTTTTAACTTTTCAAAGCATTTTTCCTAATGCTTTGAAAAGCCTCCCCCATCAGGCAACTCAGCTGGGATCGTCAGAGACTTTTCAAAGCATTTTTTTTACCACCTCTTCGGCCAAGAGGTTGCAGAAAAAAATGCTTTGAAAAGCCTCTGACGATCCCAGCTGAGCTGCGCGATCATCAGAGGCTTTTTTTTTTACTTTTAAAAACATTTTTTCGTCGGAAGAGGTTGTAGAAAAAATGCTTTTAAAAGTAAAAATAAAAAGCCTCTGATGATTGTGCGGCTCAGCTGGGCATGGGGTGTGTGTGTGTGTGACACAGGGATTTTTGCTACCAGTTCTCTGAACCACCAGCCACCATCGCTACCAGATCAGGCGATCCGGTCCGAACTGGGAGCATTTCACCCCTGGTTTGTACCACAAAAACACCCATGCGGTCCACCAATGTATTCCCTGCCAGTGATTCCTGTAACAGGGCCTGCTGCAGAAACACATATTCATATTCACTCTTTTTCTCCTTCGCTTGGTAGCATGCTTAATGCCAATCTGTCTTGGTGTTGGATCTGGAATATTTTAGGAAAGTGGTTTAGTAATGCAGATGGAGTCATATTTCTGTTTTTCGCCTACTCTGGGTTTTTTTTCTCTCTCTCTCTCTCTCTCTTTCAAAACTATCAGCCCATTCATTAGAACAGTCTGATAGATGCTGGTGCATCCCTATTGTACCAACCTGTTGTTGAGCAGGCTTTTTTTTTGTGTGTGTTCTATGGCTGGATGTTGTGTCGTTGTACACTTTGTATGATTTCTGCCTTAATGGGTTGGGTGAGCTCAATTAAACTGGGCTTTATGCAATGAAAAAGTCAGCAACTCAGGGCTGTGTAACATTTTCATAGCTGTCAGCAGGGGTGAAATGCTCCCGGATCGGATCGGATCGCCCGATCCGGTAGCGATTTTTCCCTGTGGTTCAGCGATCTGGTAGCGATCGTCATCCGGATGTCATTACTTCCTGGTTTTAACCAGGAAATAATGTTTTTTTTACCTTCTGCGCATGTGCGAATGTTTTTTTTTTACCTTCTGCGCATCTTCCGAACCGGTAAGGAAGGTAAGTAGATTTCACCCCTGGCCGGCGGGCACATTTTACATTTTGGGGAATGGCTCATGAGACCTTGCAAATAAGGCAGCAGTGAATAATGTGTCACGCAGCTAGCTGGATTCACAGACCGTGATGAACTGGGGTACTGAATTAACCCCTTTTGGGGAGTTGGACAATACACTGACCTATCGTCTATGGAGGTTCTCCGTCATCCAGGTCATGGTTGTCCCAAAGGTGCTTTTTCAAGAGGTAACTGGACTTTCTGGTTTTTCTTTGAAGATGTTTCGCTTCTCATCCAAGAAGCTGAAAAGCTTCTTGAAAAAGCAGCTTTGGGACACTGACCTATTAACTAATTAAATGGGCTGTGTTCTCAAAACATGGGACATATAAACAAAAAATGAGGTTAACACCAACCAAGCTGAATAGAGGGTAGGGTAGGGTAGGGTAGGGTAGGGTAGGGTAGGGTAGGATAGGATAGGATAGGATAGGATAGGATAGGATAGGATAGGATAGAATAGAATAGAATAGAATAGAATAGAATAGAATAGAATAGAATAGAATAGAATAGAATAGGAGCTGGAAGGGAGCTTGGAGGTCTTCTAGTCCAGCCCCCTGCTCAAGAACCTATGTCCTATATGGACCTATACCATTTCAGACAAGTGAATGTCCAGTTTTTTCTTAAAATCTCCAGTGATGGAGTGCCCACAATTTCTGGAGGCAAGCTGTTCCACTGGTTAATTCTCCTCACTGTTAGGAAGTTTCTCCTTAATTCCAGGTTGCTTTTCTCTTTGATTAGTTTCCAACCATTATTTCTTGCCCTGCCCTCTGGTGATTTGGAGAATAATTTGACCCCTTCTTCTTTGTGGCAGCCCCTCAAATACTGGAATACTACTATCATGTCACCCCTAATTCCTCTCTTCCTTAGACTAGCCAGACCCCCAAATCTGAAGCCGTTCTTCATATGGTTTAGTCATCTTTGATCATCTTAGTTGCTCTTCTCTGAACTTTTTCCAAAGTCTCAACATCTGTTTTTGTACTATGGTGACCAAAATTGGTTGCGGTATAAACTTAGCATACTGGGAAGTCATTAGGACACATTGAAAACAATGTAGCAAGCCAGATGTTGGAGGCATCTGTGTGAACCTCGGTCTTTGCAAGCCTGGATGTTTTCACTCAGTATTCCTAAATCTCTATGCCACCTATCTCGCTGCCCAAAGTGACTCTCCCATAACAGGCTAAATAGAAACAAACAAACAAACAAAAACGAGGTTAACACCAACCAAGCTTAGCGTGCTGGATGGTCACATTGAAAACAATATAGTAAGCCAGATGTTGGACACATCTGTGCCAATCTGGGTCTTTGCAAGCCTAGATCTTTTCAACACACTATTGTCCGGGTATTAATTCAGGGCAATTGTTATCCGAGGAAGCAAATTAAGTGATGCACGTAGTGTAATCTGAATCCATGGAAATAGGAGCCGAAAGCAAGGATGATTTCCTCCTGAAGCTTTATAGCTCAAGTGCTTGATAGGCAAGAATGGAAAGTGTTGTGCAGACTCTTTGAAACACCTGCTCTCTTGCGATTGGCTCTCCCCTGGGGCAGCAGCGGGTGGATTTCACGCTGGTGTGACCTGTTTTGTTCCCTCTTTTCATGAGAGTCCTGAAGTCTACCAATCAGCGTCCATCGCAAAATGAAGCCTTGAGGGCAGAGTCAAATGTCAACTATTGTTTTATCAACTATAAAACACCCTCTGGGGAATACATGCATAAGTGCATGATGTGGGTGACCCGGAGATCGGGGATACCAGCAACTGTTTTGCAATGCAAAGCTTGGGACCTCGGCAGGCTGTTTTGGAAAGGAGGCGGTACCTGCTGGACCGGACGGCAAGATCTGGGGCTCAAACATCAAAGAAGGCCGAGCTTCTACTCCAGTTATCTACGAAGTCATAAGGAGACTGGATTGTATTTTCCTTACAGCAGGGTTTGTAACAGTAAGAGAATTGGAAGGGGCCTTGGAGGTCATCTAGTCCAACCCCCTTTACTAAGAATTCGAACTGCTGAACTGCCAACCTTTCTGATCGACAAGCTTAGTGTCTTAGCCACTGACCCATATGCCTTCCCACCCTGGCAACTTTAAGATGGGTGGACTTCAACTCCCAGAATTCCCTAGCCAGCATTCATATATATATATATAAAGGCGAAAGGGATGCAGTATGCCCCCTTCCACTTGCTGGAGTAGACCAGGTGTCTCGATAGAAAAACACTTAATCTCTCCCCTGGCTCAAGCTGATGAAGAGAGGAGAACTTGTGGCTCAGAGGTTAATACAACTGCCTAACATGCAGGTAGCCCAAGTTTGAATCCAAGTAAGGGTATGGCTAGCTGATGAGAGCTAAATAGCTTGAAAGAATTCTATACTAGTCTCCCTTTATTTCTTTATCAGTGAAATATAAATTTGATAGTATACACACACACACATACATTTCTCTCTCACATTTCTCTCTCTCTCTCTCTCTCTCTCTCTGTGTGTGTGTGTGTGTGTGTGTGTATTATGGACTGGACTGGGTTTCTTTGCAACTCAGGAAGGTACTCTGTAATAAGATGGACCTGCACATTGATGGTAGCTATTCTGCAGGATTTCAAGTCAAATTATTTCTTAGCTGAAGCTAGAAAAATGTACCATAGATGCTCTCTCACTGAGCTGCAGTTTTCCCTTTATGCTATGGCAGGGTTGTCAAACTCGATTTCATTGCGGGCCGCATCAGGGTTGTGTTTGACCCCGGGGGTGGAGGTGGGGGTGGCAGGGCAGGCATGGCCTGTTTGACATCACTCATGTAGGGGGGGGCACTTGTGATGGCCAAGTGCTAAGGCAGGACTTCTTTCAGACCCTCCCTCAGTCTCATTATAATCCCTCCCTTCCTTTCTTCACACTCTCCCTCCCTCCCTCTTCATCCTCCTTTCTTCTTCCTTCCCCTCTTTCCTTCTTTTTACTTTCTTGCTCTCTTCCCATCTTCCCTTCTTTTTCTTTGTCTTTCCTCTTTCCCTTTCTCCTTTCCTGTCCCTTCTTGCATGCTCAAATGCAAAAGAGGAAACATTTCTCCTTTTGTTTTGCTTTTAGTTTGTTTTGCTAGCCCTCTGCCAGCGAAAACGGAGCTCCGACCCTCCCAAGCTGTTTTTGCTGGCAGCAAAAACAGAGTGGGCCGGTCCTTTGCTGTTTCCAGGGTGGCCCCATGGGCAGGCCAGATCTGGCCCGTGGGCCTTGAGTTTGACACCTCTGCGCTATGGTCTTCCTCTGGGACCAGAGTTGTTGGAAGTCAGGTGGCATAGGCATTTGACAATAATAATGGAGGCATTCACAAAATTGGGGGCATTGACAGTTTCATCACCAGTCAATTGCAAAAGGCAGCTGTACTCAGAACAACCCGAGACAATACCTTTAACATCATTAAACATCCACATGGCTCTGCCTTTCCCAGATCCTTGGGAAGGACTCGATAGATGGATAAAAATGCCAAATCGAGTCTGAACATCTAACTGGCTTACTGTGCAACGAACCATAATAATGGCAGCTCCTAGGACTGCACGTCATGTACCATATGTCTACTTGGAGCTGTGCTTGCAGATCACACTTGCAAGCGCATTTACTCAGGAGTAAGCTTTATTTTTGGGAAATAAATGCCACTCCTGTGTATTAGGATGCTAATTTTGGAGGTCAACGGCTTTTCCAGATGCTGAGAAAGACTCCATAGCGCAGCAGATGGGAAAGTGGGCAGCTTTGCTTCATGTCCCCTTCCCCGAGAGTTGCTGATGGCAGGGACAAGGGCTATTGTTAAATGTGTGAACAGGCCTCGGTTTGTGGGTTGGTTGGAACAGATGGGAGGAGATCTTGAAGCAGGCAGTGTTTTTCCCTTCGCCCCCCTCCCCTGTCCGATGGAGCAGCATGCCAAGATTTGAAACCATCGGGCAAAGCATCCGATTTGTCTGTGCTTGTGTGTGGTGACAAAAATAGCTGGGCTCTTTTAACAACATGCAGGCGCACACACAAACAAACAAACACACACCAACCTGCTAAGAATTTGGGGAACCTGCTTTCTTACTGGCTCTTGTTAAGTCACTCACTGCTAGTTAAAGTGCTATAACCAGAGCACTGTATCCATGGCAATAGAGCCCATCAACCTTCCACTCTACAAAGATAATTGGTTAACTAAAGAGAGAGGGAGGGAGGGAGAAAGAAAAAGAAAGAGAGAACATGTGTGTTTGTCTCAGTAAACAGAAAAGACTCCCAGCCTAAGTTGGACACTTTCTCCTTATTGGCGAGTTGGTTGCAAGGGGTTGGATGTTACTACTGATGGTTGCCTCCCGCTCTCGGTTTGGTTCCCGAGTTGCATTCCAAGCTGGCCTCCTTTTGGGGTTAAGTATACCTACATGGGATGCAATGGTTCAGTGGCTAAGATGCTGAGCTTGTCGATCGAAAGGTCGGATGTTCAGCGGTTCGAATCCCTAGTGCCGCGTAATGGGATGAGCTCTTGTTACTTGTCCCAGGTTCTGCCAACCTAGCAGTTCGAAAGCACATAAAAAATGCAAGTAGAAAAATAGGGACCACATTTGGTGGGAAGGTAACAGCGTTCCGTGCACCTTTGGCGTTTAGTCATGCCGGCCACATGATCACGGAGACGTCTTTGGAGAGCGCTGGCTCTTCGGCTTTGAAACGGAGATGAGCACCGCCCCCTAGAGTCAGGAACGACTAGCACATATGTGCGAGGGGAACCTTTACCGTTAGCTTTACCTTTAAACCTATATGGGATTAGAGTTGCATGGCAGATATGAAATCTTTCTGCCCTGTGCAGAGTAGAAAGATCTCCAGTGAACTATCCCAATCACTTAAAAAGAGCTATACAGGTAGTCCTCGACTTACAACAGTTCATTTAGTGACCGTTCAAAGTTACAATGAAAACTTGAAAAAAAGGATGCTTTTCACAAGATCTTTGCAGCCCCCTGGTGGTGGTCACATGATCAAAATTGAGATGCTTGGCAACTGACTCACATTTATGACGGTCGCAGTGTCCCGAGGTTATGTGACCCCCTTTTGTGACCTTCTCACAAGCAAAGTCAATGGGGAAGCCAGATTTACTTAACAGCTGTGTTACTAACTTACCGAATGCAACCATGCACTTAACAACTCTGGCAAGAAAAGTTGTAAAATGGGGCAAAACTCACTTAACAAATTAGCGATACAAATGTTGGGCTCTATTGTGCTGCAATTCAAGGCCTACCTGTACTGGTAATCCTTGATTTACGACCACCATTGGGATGAGAATTTCCATTGTTAAGCAAGACTTTGTGATAGTGTATGGTTTCTGATTAAGATACTGAAGTTAACAATAGATGAGTATTATGAGGAGGTGGGAGGGATTGCTTCATTTGAACCTCCATTTTAAAGCTTTACTACTTTTTATATGTACAGTAGTGGCCAAAATTGTGGAAACCTTTTAGGAAAAGTGTATTTTCTAAAACTAGCTAATAACACCACTTTCTTTTGGAGTAGTACCATAAAATTATATATCAATGGAAAGAGAATTTAATCAAGAATGTAATGCAATAACTTTTATGAAGGATTTGCTATTAGAATAGCAGTTACAGCATAAAGAAGAAAAGTGAAACAGGTAGAAAAAACAAGATATACAAAAATTATCACCATGTCAGTTAATATTTAGTTGGGTAACCTTTAGCATGAATTACGGCCTTACAACATCTTCCCGTGGAATTAACCAAATCTTTTAGTCCTGCAGCTGTTATAATATGAAACCAAGATTGAATGATTGCTTCTATTAACTGGGTTTTATTGCTGGGTCGCTTCTGATTAACAGGTTTCTTTAGTCAGCTCCATAGATTTTCAATGGGGTTAAGGTCTGGGCTATTCCCAGGCCATTCCAGCAGTGGAATAGGATTATCTTGAAACTCCCAAAAAAAAAAGTGGTGTTATTAGCCATCAAACCTCAAAAATACACTTTCCCCAAAAGGTTTCCACAATTTTGGCCACTACAGTATGTGAAATCATAGCATGCTAGAATAGTTAGGGATTAGGTACAAAAATCTTGAATTTGCCTTGCTTTGTCAGATCCCAGGTTGAATATTATCCCAGTTCTGGGCACCATAATTAAAGAAGGAAGCAGAGAATTAACTATAGCATTTGGCTGAATGTTAGGCATAAACGTCTTAGAAGTTAGAGTTGCTCAATCAATTACTCCAAGGGAGGATGGGTTCCCTTTTCTTGGGAAGGGTGTCCTCATTGTTTTTGCCTGTTGGCTGAGGAGTATGGAAGTTTGAAATGCAACCCATCTGGGTTCAAGAGACAAGGCAGCAGTGGAAAGTTGTTCTCATGGCAGATAGTTACTAGCTTTGGGCTCAAAACCAGCTGTCCTCTTGAGCAGGGGTCTCCAACCTTGGCAACTTTAAGCCTGGAGGACTTCAACTCCCAGAATTCCCCAGCCAGAGTTGAAGTCCTCCAGGCTTAAAGTTGCCAAGGTTGGAGACCCCTGCTCTTACAACACAATACAATACAATTCTTTATTGGCCAAGTGTGATTCAACACACAAGGAATTTGTCTTTGGTGCATATGCTCTCATACATAAAAAGAAAAGATACATTCATCAAGAATCCTAAGGTACAACACTTAATGCTAGTCATAGGGTACCAATAAGCAATCGAATCATACCAGGAAACAATCAATATAAATTGTAAGGATACAGCAACAAGTTACAATCATACAGTCATAAGTGGGAGGAGATGGGTGATAGGAACGATGAGAAGATTAATAGTAATAGTAATGCAGACTTAGTGAATAGTTTGACAGTGTTGGGGGAATTATTTGTTTAGCAGAGTGATGGTGTCTGGGAAAAAACTGTTCTTGTGTTTAGTTGTTCTGGTGTGCAGAGCTCTATAGCATTGTTTTGAGGGTAGGGGTTGAAACAACTTATGTCCAGGATGCGAGGGGTCTGTAGATATTTTCACAGCCCTCTTTTTGACTTGTGCAGTATACAGGTCCTCAATGGAAGGCAGGTTGGTAGTCATTGTTTTTTCTGCAGTTCTAATTATCCTCTGAAGTCTGTATCTGTCTTGTTGGGTTGCAGAACCAAACCAGACAGTTATGGAGGTGCAGATGACAGACTCAATAATTCCTCTGTAGGAGGCTCCTCTTGAGCCTGAAGTCCTGAACAGGCACCGTTTGTAGGTTTATTTAATCTTCAATGAATTTCCAACTGCTATTGCCTTATTTTTGTCCCAGAAAAAATGGAGATTTTTGACAGTGTTGTCATAAGCAGGCCAGCATTACGCACCAACCGGCAAGGTTAACACAATACCACATGCGTAAGTGATACAGGATGCCCTTCTTGTGGAGATACAACGTTCGGTATAGTATCATCAAGCTGGCTCTTTTCCAGCAAAATGGTGCTATCAACAAGCTCAATTCCCAGTTACTTTCAATGTACTTGCCTTGGCAACAGTGTTTATTAATGGATCATTAGATTTATGTTCTGCCTTTATGCACACACATGTATACACACACACACACACACACTCCTGCCTTCTATTTTCCCTGCAACAGTTACCCTGTGAAATGGGTTAGGTTGGAGGAGAAGAACTGGCCCCAGGTCACCCAGTAGCTTTCATGTCTAAGGGAAGACCAGAACCCACTGCCTCCTGGTCTCTAGGCCAGTACCTTCACCACTATACCAAACTGACTTTGAACATATAAGTGGTTTGTCGTTATCTTTGTCAAGGTGGCTTTTCAACGTTGCAGTCTAGCCTACAGCTTGGGTGGGGGTGGGGATTGTGAGTGGTCTCTTGTCCAACACCTAATCAGCTTTGACCCCACTTAGCATTTCAAGATCAGCTAAGTACAGCCACTTGCAGGATCACAAGCCATTATATACAATTATCCTTGGACAATCATTCACCCTCTCAACGTTTCTCTCATTGTTTTTCTCATCTTGTACTGTTATTGTGTTGGGAGATGAGCAACTATGTAAATTGCAATGAGAACATTTTTAAAAAATATTTCCAGCCTGAGAACTATGTTCACTTTTTATGGCAAAAAAAACAACAACAACCCAGAATCTTGTGGCATTTTAAAGTCTAATAGCCCTTGCATGAGCTTTTCTAGCTCACTGTCTACCCCAGTGATGGATAACCTTTTTGGTGCCGAGTGCCCAAAGCGTGCACACTCAAATGCACATGTGCATGCCCGAAGCCCCAAAATGCAATGTGAGTGCCCCCCGTGCGTGCATGCATGTCCCCCCGCGTGTGCACACACGTGCCCCCCGGGCATGTGGCCTCCCGCACATGTGCCCCCCCCGCACCCCAGTTTGGCTTTCAGGTTGGTGCAGGAGGCTTTCCAGACCCAAAACGGGATCTGTGTGGGGGGCTCGTGTGGTGCCCCCGTGCCCCGTTTTGGGCCTGGAAAGCCTCTTGTACCAACCTGCATCCATCCATCCACGCATGCACCCGCCCCCCTGTAAATGCATGGCAGAGACCTGAAACCAGCTGGCCGGCGGGAGGCGTGCACGCATGCGTAGTATAGCTGGGCTGGGGAAACGGCTGGCGTGCCCACAGAGAGGGCTCTGCGTGCCACCTGTTGTACGCGTGCCATAGGTTCGCCATCATGGGTCATACCCAGGGGTGGGTTCTAAAAGTTTTTACTACCGGTTCTGTGTGCGTGGCTTATTTTGTGGGTGTGGCTTGATGGTCATGTGACAATTATTTAGGATTTAGCAGAGGTACTGGTCTACCAGTCGGTGACGTCATTTCATCACCGCTATCGGCTCGGAGAAACGGGCCGAACCGGGAGGAACCCACCACTGGTCTTACCCCATCCAGTGCATCGACTGTAGTCAGAGAAAAATATTATTTTCTACATGATACACAGAAACTAATGGCAACTGCCTGCAAGCTAACAAGCTAGTAGATACAAAGAAGCCCAAGGATATAATACTGAAAGAGTAGAAAAACAAGAAGATCATCAAAATATCTCTTCCTAAAAGTGACAAAAATGCAGTTTTGGCTTACGGCTTACACGTTAGGCTAATTGTTTTGTTCATTAGGGTTTGTTCCTATTAGAAATCATCATTGGCCAGATTCGCACGATATATAGCACGGTTTTCAAAAGAAAGGAAGCAGAAGCTGGATTCTTGCATTAAAAATAACAAAAGCAAACAAAATGAGACAGGTTTGGACTTAACTCGGTGTGTGTACCCAACCGTAATCACTCTCACAATGTTTAGAATAGTTGCTGCGTGGGTTTCCTTGGTCTGATTAACAGAGTGTTTTACATGGGGCTACCCTTGAAAAGTGTTCAGAGACTACAGTTGGTCCAGGACGCAGCCGCGCGAGCTGTCGTTGGTGGACCTAGGTACACCCACATTACACCAATTCTCCACGAGCTGCACTGGCTCCCTATTGGTTTCCGGTCACAATTCAAGGTGTTGGTTATTACCTTTAAAGCCCTACATGGCTCAGAGCCAGGTTATCTTGGGGCTACATGGGGCTCCCCTTGAGGAGCACCTGGAGGCTCCAGGTGGTCCAGAATGTGGCCGCGCAGGTGGTTATGGGAGCGACGTGGCACTCCCATGTGACCCCCCTCCTGCACGAGCTGCACTGGCTCCCAGTGGTCTTCCGGGTGCGCTTCCGGGTGCGCTTCAAGGTTTTGGTTACCACCTTTAGAGCGCTCTATGGCATCGGACCGGGGTATTTACGAGACCGCCTTCTGCTACCAATAGTCTCTCACCGACCAGTACGCTCCCATAGAGAGGGGCTTCTCAGGGTGCTGTTGGCCAAACAGTGTTGACTGGCGGCCCCAGGGGGAGAGCCTTCTCTGTGGGGGCACCTACCATCTGGAACAAGCTCCCCCCAGAGATGCAGAGGATCCCGGACCTGCGCACGTTTCATCATGCTCTCAAAACTTTTTTATTTCAGCAGGCTGGCCTGGCCTAACTCTCCTTTTTTAAATTTTTAATTCGTTTGATTTTATAAATTGGGTGTTTTAATCTGTGTTTTGGCCAAAATATTTAATAATTTTAAGGGATTTTTTAATATTTGTATTATCTGTATTTTATCTTGGTTGTTCACCGCCCTGAGTCCTCCGGGAGTAGGGCGGTATAGAAATTTGATTAATAAATAAATAAATAAATAAATAAATCTTCGAGACCGCCTTATACTGCATAGGTCCCAGCAACCGGTAAGATCCCACAGAGTTGGTCTCCTCCGGGTCCCGTCAGCTAAACAATGCCGGCTGGCAGGCCCGCGGGGGCTGCCCCAGCTCTCTGGAACCAGTTACCTCCTGAGGTCTGGACCATCCCCACCCTATTGGCCTTCTGAAAAGCGGTGAAGACCTGGCTTTTCCCGCAGGCCTGGGGCCGTTGATCTCGCTCTTGCGATCTGGCAAGATCCAACCATGAATGGTATGAATGAGTTTTAATGTTTTTAATGTTTTTAATGTTTTTAATTTTTAAATGTTTTTTATTAGGATTTTAAATGTATTGTGAGCTGCCCTGAGTCTTCGGAGAGGGGCGGCATACAAATTGAATTAAATTGAAAAAATTGAAATTGTTTTAATGGCCAGATGCCCTTCCTGTTGCCAATGCAGAGTTTTGTTCAGCAGATATATTCTCAGTGTGCCCAGAGAGAGAAATATCAGCCTCTACCTAGGATTGAATTTACAGCCCCCTGATTGTGAGGTGAAAGCTCCGCCTCTAGGCCACCGCACCACTCCATGTTGAGCCTCTAATGTTAGGGATAAATTAAAAGACAGTTCTGAAAGTAGCATGGCAACTCCCTGTCAAGGACCTCAGTTGGGTTCAGAATTTCCATCGCTAAGCAAGGTGATTGTTAAATGAGTTGCAGAGTTGCACTTGATTTTATGACTTTTTGTCACAGTTCTTAAGCAAATCACAGTAGTCATTAAGAGAATCATGTGGTCATTAAGCTTCCCCCATTATTTTTAAATCCAGCTTCCCCCATTATTTTGCTTCTTGGAAGCTGGCTGGGAAGATCACACTGTTCTGACCTAGGCTCCCTTGAAAAGCAGGAAGCAGAGTCTTGGTCCCGGCAAAACCTCTTTTATTTACATGACTGTGAATTCCTTTCATTCACAGTCAGCAAGGCCTATTCAAACAGTTTTTCAAAGGAATATTTATCAACACAGACCTTATCTTGCTTGGAAAGCTGCCAGGTAACTAGTTTCCAAGTGCTGTACAAGGCAAAACTTGGCACAGAGTCTCTCAGAGTCACAGAACGAATGAATTGTTTCCTGCAAAAGCCCACTCCCCATTTGCTCCTCTTTTGTTTCCTATGGGAGGGGCCAATCACCTCCAAGGTGTGGCTTTACTCCCAAGTCGACCCTGTTTTCTGAGTTGTTCTTGTCTTCTGGCAGCTCTGCACATGCGCACACTGGGAACAGGCTCCAGCTGTTCCTCTGTCTCACTGCTGTCTAGCTCCCTCTCTGCCTTCGATGCAGAGTCCTCTTCTGAGCTTTCCCCAGCCCCCAGGACTGGCCCATATTCCTCCCCAACCTCTTCACTGTCTGACTCTGCTGCCAGCTCCCCTGGCCGCAGGCAGGCCACAACACACATATGATGATCCCATGACCCTTGGATGCTGCAATCATCATAAATGCATGCCAGTTGCCAAGCGCTCAAATGTTGTTCATGTAATTGTGGGGATGCTATGATAGTCCCTAAGTACAAGGACTGGTAATAAATAGCTTTTTTTCACAGCTGTTGTGCCTTCAAACAGTTGCTAATGAATAGTTGTAAATTGAGGATTACCTGTCAAATCCAAATTAAATATCTGAAAATTTGGGGGCGGGAGGCAAAAGACAGTTCCTGGTCATTGAATAACTATTTTTTTAAAAATTTTTATTGAAAATTATTAAAAATGACAGAAAAAAATATAGCAATATGGATAGAATTACAGAGAGTGATATAATACATATAGAGTTTTAAAGCATCAATTTTAGCCTAGAAATAGTACAAACCTCCATTAAACCAAATCATCAAAAAAAGAAAAGATTATCCAGAAGAAAGAATAATTGAATGTCATTGAATAACTCTAGAACTTAACAATTTTCTGTCACTTCAACCAACCCTTTAGGATCCACATCTATAGACCGGAAGGAAAACAACCTTTTTATGCCTTTTTATTTTTTATTTTTTAAACAGGGGACTGTAAAGATCTGGAGTCATGTAAACAATGCACTGAAGGTTCTCCTTCCCAGAATATTACAAACTGCATTTGGAAATACTGTCAGGAGCCTCATGAGAAGCCAGGTAAGTCAATAAAAAAAAAAAAATGCTGGCCCAATATTTGCATTGCATACTTCATTTTACCATTATTACCACTTTATCGTTATTGCATAAATACTCAGGATGCAATTTTATACTTCCCTGCTGCTCTTGGATACCAACCCTGTGACAACATACATACTGTATAACGTTGCTAGGTTTATGCAGCAGCACCCAAAAAATACGTCAGAAGATGACCAGTGCCATAAATTAGTTTTAATGACTGTTTAGACCATTATTATAGAGTGCAATTTTCTCTGTCTTATCAGCACAGGCTTGAATTTTTGGTCAAAGTTTACTGGCATCTTATATAAATTGAAATGCTGCTCAGAATGGTCAGGGATCAAGTCACCAATGTCTAGAATTGATGGATGCTGTCAGATAGGATAGGATAGGATAGGATAGGATAGGATTGTAGAGTGGGAAGGGACCTTGGAGGTCTTCTAGTTCAACCCCCTGCTTAGGCAGGAAACCCTATGCCATTTCAGACAAATGGTTATCCAATCTCTTCTTTAAAAACTTCCAGTGTTGGAGCATTCACAACTTCTGGAGGCAAGTTGTTCCACTGGTTAATTGTTCTCACTGTCAGGAAATTTCCCCTTAGTTCTAGGTTGCTTCTCTCCTTGATTAGTTTCCACCCATTGCTGTTTGTCCTATCCTCAGGTGCTTTGGAGAATAGCTTGACTCCCTCTTCTTTGTGGCAGCCCCTGAGATATTGGAACACTGCTATCATGTCACTCCTTCTAGTCCTTCTTTTCGTTAAGCTAGACATACCCAGTTCCTGCAACTGTTCTTCATATGTTTTAGCTTCCGGTCCCCTAATCATTTTTGTTGCTCTTCTCTGCACTCTTTCTAGAGTCTCAACATCTTTTTTACCATGGCGACCAAAACTGGATGCAGTATTCTAAATGTGGCCTCATCAAGGCATTATAAATTGGTATTAACTCTTCATGTGATCTTGATTCTATCCCTCTGTTTATGCAGCCTAGAACTGTGTTGGCTTTTTTTGGCAGCTGCAGCACACGGCTGGCTCAGATTTAAGTGATTGTCCACTACAATTCCAAGATCCCTCTCACAGTTACTACTATCTCCTTGTGAGGAGCTCATTTTTTTTGCAAGGATGAGCTATCAGCTGGCAGATTGCAACTTCTAGCAGATTAGTCTTCATGGCCAATGGTGACAGATGCTGAAAGTTGTAATGGTCCACAAGAGCCACGTTAAGGCCAGCACTCTGAAAATCCTTCTATTTTATGGGAACATCTAAGCCATCTCAAGATCTGAATGTCTTTTGGTTTGCACCTGACTTGTTGCCCTGGCTACAGTTCCAGGAAGGGAGGGATAGCCCGGAGCTGTAAAAGAACAGCCTTTGCTGTCTGTTGATTTTTGAGATCTGGTGCTTGTTCCTAGTGAGAATTGCTGGCCCAGTATGGATTAGAAACTGAGAGTTTGAGTTCAAGAAGCAGGGAGAGTTACGTTAGCTCATAGAACACAATATTTGTAGCTCAAGGTTGAACAGTGGATCCTTGTTGCTCTCTGAGCATGGTTGTTTTCTTGCAGACATTTCCTTACCAAACTAGGTAACATCATCAGTGCTGTGATAATGTTACCTACACAGGTGGTATTCATCCGGTTCAGACCAGTTCTGGCAAACTGGTAGCGGAAATTTTGAGTAGTTCGGAGAACTGGCAAATACCACCTCTGGTTGGCCACGCACGCACGCCCCTTCCATGAGTCCCCACAGATCCCAGGGGGCTGCAGGGAGGCCTAGCCTGTAAGGCTGGGGCACCCAATCGATTTATTCGCTGCCTCTCAGCTGATCAGCTGGGTCTTCTTTTGTTGCCCTGCAGAGGAGAACGGAACTGGAAAGCAGGTTAGTGGGGTGGGGAGGGAATGGGGATATTGCAGTAGCTTTCCCCTGAAGTGGGAAGGAATGGGGATTTTGCAGTAGCCTTCCCCTGGAATGGGGAGGGAACGGGGATTTTGCAGTATCCTTCCCCTGGCGTGGGAAGTAATGGGGATTTTGCAGTATCCTTCCCCTGGAGTGGGGAGGGAATGGGGATTTTGCAGTATCCTTCCCCTGGAGTGGGAAGGAATGGGGATTTTGCAGTAGCCTTCTCCTGGAGTGGAGAGGGAATGGGGATTTTGCAGTAGCCTTCCCCCAGGAGTGGGGAGGGAATGGGGATTTTGCAGTAGCCTTCCTCCAGGAGTAGGAAGGAATGGAGATTTTGCAGTATCCTTCTGCCACGCCCACCAAGTCACACCCACCACGCCATACCCACAGAAGTGGTAGTAAAAAAAATTGAATCCCACAACTGGTTACCTAGTTTGGTAATGAACTGTTTGCAAGAAAACAAGCAAGAGAGTAACAAGGACCCCATAGATTATCTTATTTTCTTATCTAGCTTCAGGATAAGAACTCCCCTTCTTTTAACAGACTCCAGACTTCTTCTAACACTCAGCAAGCCAAGCAAAAGACAGTCATCTTCCTAGACCTAAAGTATTTGAAACCATTCTTTAAAATTGCCTAAAAGAAACAACAGTAGGAGCTTAGCTATTGGGAATAGGTAAACTCCTGCTGTTGTTTCTTTTAGACAATTTTAAAGAATGGTTTCATATGCTTTGTGGATGAAAACGAGGTTGTGTTCATATTGGGTGCTTAGAAAACTGCAATGAAGTTGCAGGGAGCACAAAGGCGAGATTTACTGTTCTGTCCTAAATTGAGCCTGAGAGTTTTACTTTTTTTTAAGTTGATTTGTAAAGGTAAAGGTTCCCCTTGCACATATGTGCTAGTCGTTCCCGGCTCTAGGGGGCGGGGCTCATCTCCCTTTCAAAGCCGAAGAGCCAGCGCTGTCCGAAGACGTCTCCGTGGTCATGTGGCCGGCAGGACTAAACCCAAAGGCGCACGGAACGCTGTTACCTTCCCACCAAAGGTGGTCCCTATTTTTCTACTTGCATTCTTTACGTGCTTTCGAACTGCTAGGTTGGCAGAAGCTGAGACAAGTAACGGGAGCTCACCCCGTTATGCAGCACTAGGGATTTGAACCGCTGAACTGCTGATCTTTCGATCGACAAGCTCAGCGTCTTAGCCATTGAGCCACCGTGTTCCTTATAGTAGTTCCTTATAGTAGTTCTATATAGTAGTTCTTAGATTAACCCTGTCAGTGTTTCCATCTTACTGTTGCCTGAGTCTGAATGGTTTGTGATAGTGATGAGCTTTTAAACTTCGAAGGAGAAGAAGCATTTCACATCACCCCCAAAATGGCTGGTCTCTTAAGTCACAACAAATAAAAATGACAGCCACAAGTTCCAGACTTTGGATTTCCACGGATTCAGAGCAGAAGGCCCTTTAGTGCTTCTGCGTTTTGTGGGAACAAACCTAATTAGAGAAAATCTCTCTTTATTTGTGAAAAAGGGACAGCATCCCAACAGCAGGAGTTAGTTCTTCACTCTTCTGGCGACAACGGCTTCAGTTGCCATTTTGGGGACAGAAGTAGCTGATAGAATTGCTTTCGCTTAAGACAAAGCTCACTTTAAGTCAAGAATGAGGTAGTGTTGTGGCCCGCCAGCGGCCTGTGCGGATCGTGGCTGATCCCAACAAAGAGGCTGGTGTGGTGTCGCGCCAGCAGCCTGCACAGCCAGTGCTCGCGTCGGACAGCGAGGAGGCTGAAGAGGATGTGGTGCCAGAGGCAGAGACTCAGCCAGGGCCTTCAGAACTTCCAGATGTTCCTTCAAGTGGAGAGAGCGAAGTGGAAGAGCCTCTCTTCAATGCTCGAGCACGCAGGGCTGCCAAAAGGCAGGAGGAGGAGGTCTACTCGAGAGTAGGGCTTGAGGATAATTGGCCACTCCCTTAGCCTTTTTAAGTCACACGCAGCTAGTGCTTTCTTGCTGGAAACAACTCATATTTATTATCAGAGTATTTTGGTTTATCATATCTTGTTTTCTGGGCTGGTTGCCAGCCTTTGCCGGTCTTGTTTATTCTTGCTACTTAATAAATTTGATAAGGACCGTTGGTGTGTGTCAATATCCTCGGAAATCTGGAGCTGGGGCAGAACAGGTAGCAACCATTTTTTTTACATTTTTTACTACTGGTTCATCAAACCAGTAGCATTTTTTACTACCGGTTCGGGCGAACCGGCCCAAACCAGTAGCATTTCATCCCTGGATGATGGTCTTGCAAACCACAATTAAAACATGCCATAGTTTATTGTTATGAGTGAACCCAGCCAGCCTGCTTCTGGATTGCCATATATGGAAGAAGAAGAAGAAGTAAAAGCTGTGGCTTGTTATTGTGCTCTGTTTCAACACTTCCTTTATTTGTAGGTACGGGGAGCTGTGTAAAGAATGGAGAAGCGTTGAAGGAGAAATGTTCATTTTTCAACACCACTGTCAGCTGTGAAGGTAATCCTTGGGTGAGGATTTGTTAGAAGGCCTTGCAAAACCTACTGTCTCTATTATAAGTTTACTGATTTGTGGAGACCAGACAACAAGCAATATCCAGAATATAAATCCATGAAAGTAAAGGCTATGGATTGGATAGTTCTTTGTCCCTGTTGGTTGTGTGTTCCAGTGGTGGGTTGCCCCCAGTTCGGACTTGATATCATCATCAGCGATCTGCGCATGCGCAGAAGCTTCTGCACATATGCAGAAGCAAGGCGCGTGTGCAAGAGAAGCAAGCGCGCACACACGATCCCGTTGGTAAAGGTAAGTAGAACCCACCCCGATGTGTTCCTTCCTGAATCAGAATGCTTTGTCACTTGTCATGGACAGCAACACCAAACCAAGATATTGGATATTAGGCCTGTGCTCAGCTCAGCTCTGATATGATTAATTTCAGGTTCACCGTATAATAAACCAAATGCACATAGAAAGTCTGGACCTATAATCCTTTTCTCTACTGCAAGGGTGCCCAACTCGATTTCATTGCAGGCCTCATCAGGTTGTGTTTGACCTCCAGGGGCTCAGGTGGGCATGGCCAGGGTGGGTGTGGCCAGGTCGACGTCTCTCGTGTCGGGGGTTCCCAAACTCCGTTTTCGGCTGCCACAGCCTCCTGCAACCCTCTGCCATGGAAAACAGAGCAGCCCCGTGGGCCAGATCTAAGTACCCCATGGGCTGGATCCGGCCCTGGACCTTGAGTTTGACACCCCGGCTCTACTGCAACCTTCGCCATCACGGTCTTATGGGAAAGAATTTCACAAGGTAGATTTGCTCCATGAAGAAGAGTTTTCTTCTTTGCTTAATCCTCCGCCCTTTCCCCCACCCACCCCCGAGTCAGTTTCATTGGATGGTTCCTTGTCCTAGACCAGGAGTCTGCAACCTTAAACACTCAGAGCCATTTGGACCTGTTTCCCACAGAAAATAAAACACCAGGAGCCACAAAACCTGGGTGGGTGTGGCCAACTCAACATCACTCACTTCCATCAACCACATGACCCCCCTAGTCACGCCTACCCAGCCAGTCATTAGGGCAGAGAACCGGTTGTTAAAAAAAACACGGGTAACCACAAAACCCTTCTGACATCTCTCCCTCCCCCCACCTTTGTATCTCTCTCTGTCTCTCTCTCTCCCCCTCTCTCTGTCTCTCTCTGTCTCTGCCCCGGCTGCTTCTCCATCCCCCACTGTCGCCTTTACCGTCTCAGGCCAGGCAAGGAGTGACTGGGAGGGGAGGGTGAGGGGCGGGGCCAGCCAGTGGTGGGATCACCTGACAAGGAGCCACAGCAGAGGGCCCAAAGAGCCTCATGCGGCTCTGGAACCGCAGGTTGCTGACACCCATCCTAGACTTTGTGTCATCATTCCGAGTAATGACCTCCGGGAAGTGAGGACTCTGACACATTGTTCAGGTTCAAGAAACCCTTTAATGAGTACATCATATTGGCACTTAGAAAGGTGAAGCTAGCTCTAAATTATTCCCGCCCACAGGGATAGTTAAATGAATAGGATTTCCCCACCCACCCCTAGGTCTCTCAGGTCACATGAGCCAATCAGTCCAGCTGTAGGTTCTCACCCGGCTTCAACAGGTGTCTGTTGACATGAATTTGGTTCACATTCCAGCTGATAGATGTTATCACTAGCCAGCTGAGGCACCACATTCCTAAATCCGTCCGTCCGTCCCCCCCTTGAATGGCAACCAAGAAACGAAGCAGAAGTTAGCATGGCTTTGGTTGAAGTCATTTTGCAGGTTGACTGTCAGGCTTCGATGCTATCTCAAAATAAATGCATTTCCAAACTGCTGATCTTTAAGGAAATTTTCTCTTTATTCGAGCACAGCAATCTGATCCTGACTCTTTCGCGGTCAGTACTGACCTTTGCCCCCCAATCCCTCCCTTTCTGATCCCCAATTCTCTGCTTCTCATTGGCTATCTTCCAAGTCACTTTCCTGATTCCTTCTTCGTCAGATCACAGGAATGTCTCCCCCCTCCCCATCTCCGAGGAGACCGGATCTTCAAAGGGATTTAGCAGGCAAAAATCCAGGCTTCTCCTCCCTTTTCTATGTCAGTGCTGGGACGCTGACATTGACACTTTGGAGACAGGGTGAAAAAGGCCTACCTGTCTACCTTCTCTATGATAGGCATGGCCTCCTAGACTAGGCCAGTTGTGTTCTCCTGTTCTCCAAGCTAAAGACTCAGAAACTTTCTTATAAGAAGGATGTTTGAGCTCCTTAGTCATCTGTCCTCTTCTGTCCTCTTTCCATCTCTTATCATACAATTTACAAAGGTATGAATCGGGTGGGTTTTACTTACCTTTACTACCGGTTCGCAACGGGATCCTGAGCAAAGCAAGCGAGCGCACCTTGCTTCTGCACATGTGCAGATCGCTGATGGCGACATCCGGGGTGGTGGGCGGGGCCTCCCGCCGGTTTTACTACCGGTTTTTGCGAACCAGTCTGAACCAGAGGCAACCCACCACAGGTATGAATCTACATACCGGAACTGAAGAAACCGAAGAAGCTTCTTGGATGAGAAGGGAAATATTTTCAAGGGGAAAAAAACCCCAAGAAAGTCCAGTTGCCGTTTGAAAAGCAACTTTGGAATGCCATAACTGTATTTTCATTGGGCAATTTTAACCATTTTTGTTTTAATTTGAAGGTTTCTAACCCCCCCCCCTTTTTTTTTCTTGCTATACAGTGGAGGCTGTTTTAAAATTATATCCTTTTTTACAGAACGAAAGCTAACTACCACAGAGCATCCCCACCCAACCACAAAGGAGCCTCTACAACAATCTTCCAAGGAGCCGAAGATTCCCACGCTTGGTAAGTCATCTGTGTAGGTTTGTTTACATTGGAAGAGGAAAGGCTGGATTGCAACTATTCACGTGGAAAATATCAAGCGACATCAAAGCTCTTCCAAATGCTCCTCATTGGGATATTTCTGGCAAGTGCTTACATCAGGGGCTGCCACAAAGAAGATGGGGTCAACCTGTTCTCCAAAGCATGTGAAGGCAGGAGAAGAAGCAATGGGTGGAAACTAATCAAGGAGAGAAGCAATTTAGAACTAAGGAGAACTATCCTGACAGTGAGAACAATTAATCAGTGGAACAACTTGCCTCCAGAAGTTGTAAATGCTCCAACAATACTGGAAGTTTTTAAGAAGATGTTGGACAATCATTTGTCACTCTGAGGGTTTCCTGCCTAAGCAGGAGGTTGGCCTAGAAAACCTCCAAGGTCTCTTCCAACTCTGTTATTCTATATTCTATTTTCAACTGTTCTTTATTGCTCCTCCTTTCAAACAGGTTGGTGCCAGTGGTGTAACTCATAAACATGTTCCAATTACAGAAAAAGGTTGTGGCTTGAGAGTAGGGATGTTCTGATGTTCCTTCCCTGATTCCCTTAGGAGCCCCAGAGAAACTCAGAGGTCCTTTAAGATGACAATGATATGGGAATGAGTGTTCATTGCCAACCAAAAACTTGCTGGCATCTCATCTGTTTGTGTGTGGACCATGATATAGCAATAGCAATAGCACTTAGACTTGTGTACCATTTTACAGCCCTCTCTAAGTGATTTACAGAGTCAGCCTATTGCCCCCAACAATCTGGGTCCTCATTTTACCCACCTCGGAAGGATGGAAGGCAGAGTCAACCTTGAGCCTGGTGAGATTTGAACTGCCAAATTGCAGGCAGCCAGCAGAACTAGCCTGCAGTACTGCACTCTAACCACTGTGCCACTGTGGCTCGTTATACCTAAAAACGGCCTTTTACAGGGAATCCTGGGCTTAAAACTACAACTGAGCCCAATTTTCCTGTTACTAAGTGAGACGCTTAAGTGAATTTTGCCTCATTTTACAACCTTTCTTGCCACCGTTGTTAAGCAAATCACTGCCATTCTTAAGTGAGTAACCCGGTTGTTAAGTGAATTTGGCTTCCCCATAGACTTTGCTTATCAGAAGATCACAAAAGCGGATTGCATGACCCCCCCCCCCGGGACGCTGCAACCGTCATAAATATGAGCCAGTTTGCCCAGCGTCTTGGAATTTTGATCACATGACTGGGGATGCCGCAACCGTCATAAGTGTGAAAATCATCATAAGTTACTTTTTTTCCAGTGTCGTTGAAACTTCAAACGGTTGCTAAATGAATGGTACTAAGCCGAAGACTAAACTGTATTGAGTCAAATTAAAGAATCCACCAAATTCAATATTCAGTGCCCAACCATTCCTTCACTCTGCTGGCTGAGGAATTCTGGGAGTTGAAGTCCACAAGTCTTAAAAGTTGCCCAGGTTGGAGACAGAGCTGGCTGAGGAATTCTGGGAGTTGAAGTCCACAATAAGTCTTAAAGTTGCCAAGGCTGGAGAGCCCTGCACTAACGAATGCATAAAGAGATCTAGAAGACTAGTGGAAAATGTAGGCCAAGAAATTTGGAGGCATGCAGATTGAGGAGATGCTGTACTTAGTCGCTTTTAAAGGCATGGAAAATATTCCTGCTTAAATGTTTTCATCTTTTCTGCCTTTCAAACCGGGCAGCTGTAGACGCTTGCCTTGATGCTGCTGAAAGCTTCAGAGAGTGCAGCAGAAGCTCTGTGGGAATTGGACAAATTTGTGAGCATAAATTCTTGACCTAAAACTGTGCCTTCCAGATGTACTAAATTACCTCTTTCATCTTTTTTTCTAGCGAGCAAGGTCCAATGGATTTATTGAAAGGGGGGTGGGTGGGATTATGGAAGGGCAGCTCCAAGACATTTGAAAGAGAGAAAATTGGAGAAAGTCTATTTTTAGGATTTTGCATTAACGAGGGGATGTTCAAGGGATTCCGTCTTTGCAAATTCAGAGACGAAGCTGGCTCGACCTCTTAGGCTAAAATGTATAAATTGGATTCTGGTTATCCGTTGGATTTTTCACATTTCACTAAAGGATGGGAGAGAGTTCTCAACTCGGATGATTAACAAGCATTTAAAAAGACACGAGAAAAAAGGCTGAATTTGGAAATGTCAGCTTTAAGGTGAAACGCACTGAAAGGTACATACTTAAAGGCAGCACTTCCTGTGGGTGGAAAAAGATGAAGTATAATGAAGCAAAATACCTAACCGAAACTCATTTGGGTCAGATGTTGACCGAGTCTTCCACCCCATCTATTAAAAATGTATTTTGCTGTGGTTTAGAGATCATGGCAACCAACGTTGTTAGATTAACAGAGTTAGAAGAATCCATGAAAGGTATCAGATTCATCTGCCCCTCCCCCCTCTCTTTAAGACTTCAATTCCCAGAATTTTCCAACCAGCATGCTCAGGGTAAAACTGTGTCCATGTAATAGTATGTGCCAGTGGTGAAATCCAAATTTTTTTACTACTGGTTCTGTGGGCGTGGCTTGGTGGGCGTGGCTTGGCTTGGCGGGCGTGGCTTGGTGGGGGTGGCAGGGGAAGAATACTGCAAAATCTCCATTCCAACCCTACTCTGGGGCCAGCCAGAGGTGGTATTTGCTGGTTCTCTGAACTGCTCAAAATTTCCGCTACTGGTTCTCCAGAACCTTCAGAACCTGCTGGATTTCACCCCTGGTATGTGCGAATAACTGGGCAAAGAGTTGCTTCCAAAGGAACTATTAGATAAGAGGTAGCATAGCCCACAGCTGCACGCTGGGCAAAGCAAAAGGCTCAAGAAAGAACTTCCCTCAGTTATTGTGTTATAAAGTAACAATGGGAGAGTTGTACTTTCAGATTTGCAAGATTCTATTGCTTTTCAGTAAAGTAGAATTAGTTTATTGGCTGTACTTCCTGTCTGGTCTATCTGGGAGGGCTGACACAGTCTACTCTTTATATTATATATACAACAATGTGAAATCACAACTGCCATATTCTTTAATTGATGTTGGCCTTCCTATGCACTGAGTTCTTCCCAAGAACCTAGGATATCATAATGTACCAATGTAGTATATGTGGGATCCTAGCAGTGTAGCATTGTGTAATTGACAGAATGGACATTTTCTCAGTGTGTAGATTTTGCACATCCAAGATGTTTTTGCTATAGCGCTCAGTGTGCTGATAACCCCAGGGACCACCACAGCCAGTGGTGGGATTCAAATAATTTAACAACCGGTTCTCTGCCCTAATGACCGGCTGGGTGGGCATGGCCAGGGGGTGTGACAGGTAGCACTTGGCCTCCTGCACCTGCCTGGAAGCAAAAACGGGCCGTGGGGCAGTGGTGGGTTGCTCCCAGTTCAGTCTGGTTCTATAGAACCGGTAGTAAAACTGGTGGGAGGCTCCGCCCACCCGCCACGACATCATCATGGGTGATCTGCGCATGCGCTCCTGCTGTGAACCGGTAGTAAAAATAAGTGGAACCCACCCCTGCCGTGGGGGGGGGGAACACACCGCCCCCCGCGTCCCATTTTGGGCCTAGGAGGCTTCTCTGCAGCCTTCTGGGAATGAAAACAGGCCGCAAGGGGGCGCACCTCTCCCTGGTGCCCCGTTTTGGGTCTAGGAGGCCTCCCTGCACTTACCTGGGAACCAAAATGGGGCACATGGGGGGACTTCTGGAAGGGGAGGCGAGGGGCAGGGCCAGCCAGCAGTTTAACTACTGGTTTGCTTGAACCGACTGAATCCCAGCACTGACCACACCCAGTTTGTATTATTGTTGTGACTTTATGTGTATGCTACCTGTCTCTCAGTGACTCTTGAGACTTCCTAAAATGTCTAACTTTCGTTAAAATCTGGCTATGAGAGAGAATTGGGAAGCAGAGAAAGCAGCCCCCAGCCTGTTCCCTCTCTTACGAAATGTTGGCGTGGCAGATGATCTCACAGCAGCTTTCAAAACACGCAGGCTTGTTGTAATGGCGCCAAGCCTGCAAGGCTCCTGCTGCCTTTCACCATCAACCGCAGGTGGAAATTAAGAGACTTAATAAAAAAAAAAAGATCCCTTCCCCTCTTGGAGGGGCTTGGAAAGCTCTAACCAGACCTGCCCTGCTTGGGTAGCAAAGCTTAAGAAGGCAGGCCAGAGGAAATGGCTTCTTTAATAAAGAAGCCAGCAGGAGATGGATGGGTGCATACGTTGGAGCAGTGGTGGGTGTTCTCTGGGAGGATGAATCTCCCTGCCGAAACGAAATGAAGCGGAGGCAGCAAGAAGCTTTGGGCTAATTAAAGTGAGAAACTCTATCCCAGAACCTCCTGAATTATTGATCTGCCAGAGGCTCCCTATAGGCCATTGCCTGCGCATTTATCTCAGGGCGCAAGGAGCATCTTCGTTGGGGCATCCATGCCAGCCTCTCTGGCATGTCCTACTAACCGCTTCGCTTCTTCCTCTGCATTTCCTATTGGAAGCCTTCCTTCATGCCTAGGCGTTTTCCCCATAGCCACCGTTTTTTTTTTTTTTTTTTGCTGCCTCTGCGTGTAGGATGGATTCTTTCTGGAAGAGTCTACTTTCTATTAACTGGGTGTTGGGGATGCAGCAGCTTATAGTTGACTAATATGGGGTGGGTGGCCAGAGGGAGGGGGAGGCGGGGAGGAAGCTTGCAAGGAAAACGACCGAAGCATTCGCTCTTAAAACCAACCAAGGTGTTGATTTGGCCAAGAAATTCCAAAATCTCGCCGCCCCCCCCCCCTCCTTGTCCCCCATCGGCATCATCTAATCTCCTCCACGACCAGGAAACCAGAATTGCTGCATAAAAGAGCTGGTTGGCTCTGGCTTGTTAACTCTGCCAGCAAGGGATTCTTTGCTGAAAACAGATAATGGAAGCCAGCAGCAGAGGCGGCATCACGAGCGCCTGCCTGCCAAATAAGAATGATTTATTCTACACGATCGGTGCATGTGGCGGTTTATGAAGTTTTAACGAGCAAAACAAACCAGGTTCTCTTAAGCCCCAAATGAGCTTACCGCTCTGAATCTGAACTGCTGGAAGAGCTGGAGGGAAAAATAGCTGAGGCACTGAGGGAGGAGTGAGTCTGGGTTTGCCTTCCTTCCATATGGGCCTAATTTAACTTGTACTGGGCAGGGGAAGGGGAAGGGGAAGGAAGGAGAACAATGGGATTCAAAGGAAGCTTGGAGGCCGCTCGCGCAAGCCTTCTTTAATCTTATGGTCTGTGTATCGAACTGCCAACTGCAGTCTGCTGGCTAGAAGGTTCCTTTCTCAGCCTGTCTGGAGAGCACCTGATGAGGAAGGATGAATGGTCAAAGCCTCCTCCTGGCCATGTTGCATCTGACACCGCTATAGCATCCTTGACCAGTAGCCCTCCAGAGCTTATGAGTTCCACTGTCGTCCTGACTTCTGAAGTACTCGTTCCACTGTCAGTTAGGAAGCTTTGCCTGAAGTTTCACCCAAATCGGCTTCCCAGCGTCCTCATTATTTCGTATCCTCTCCTTGAAGCAAAACAGTTACCTCTGTTCCATCTTCTGCATGCCAGCGCATCGCAATGTTGAAAACGGTGGTTTTTTAAAAAAATCTTTTTACCCAAGTTTGTCTTCTCTTGGCTTAACAAACTCAAACCCTTCCACTATTTCCTCCCCTTTAAAGTTACCTTCTTCTTCTAGGCCAGGTGCCTTTAAACTTGGCAACTTTAAGACTCGTAGATTCCTTAACATGATTGGCTGAGGAATTCTGGCAGTTGAAGTCCACCAGTCTTAAAGTTGTCAAGTTTGGAGAGCCCTGCTTTAAGCATATTCAGAATTGGTCAGTTGGTCAGAATCCTTCTTATGTAATGGGGGGAAGAGACATCAGATGAGATGAGGCACGATGGCCCAGTGGTTAGAATGCAGTACTGCAGGCTCCTTCTGCTGACTGACTGCAATTTGGCAGTTCGAATTTCACCAGGCTCAAGGTTGACTCAGCCTTCTGTCCTTCCGAGTTCGGTAAAATGAGGACCCAGATTGTTGGGGGGCAATAAACTGACTCTGTAAACTGCTTCAAGGGGGCTGTAAAGCACTGTGAAGGGGTATATAAGTCGAAGTGCTATTGCTATTTGTATTGTTACTGTAATACAGGTAGTCCTTGACTTACAATCTTCATTTAGCAACCGTTCAAGTTTCCAAAAGCAATGAAAAAAGTGACTTACAATTGGTCCTTGCATTTATGATCGTTGCAGTGTCTTCACAGTCATATAATTAAAATTCTGGCATTTGGCAACTGGCATTTATTTTATGATGGTTGCACTGTCCCATGAGTGGATCTCGTGTTCGCCATTTGAGACTTTCCTAGCCGGCTTCCAATGAGCAAACGGGGGAGGCCAAATTCACTTAACCACCATATGCTTCACTTAACAGCCAAGGTGATTTGTTTAACAATGGCAACAAAAAAAAAAAAAGGTTGTAAATTGGACCTTATTCACTAAACAACTGCCCTGCCTAGTAACAGACGTTTTGGTCCCAATTGTGGTCGTAAGTCAAGGACTACCTGGAAACATTTTAAATGAGCCACCATGGGGGAAATGGAGCAGGTGCAGATGTCCTTGTGGTAATATATTTGCAGCTCAGAGGCAGTTTGGCAAGGAGAAAGGTAGTAATCTTAGAAATCAATAAATATACGCCTACTTACAATTGGGGATAGCAAGTAATAGCCAAATCACTCTGCTGTTCAGGTGTTTTTATTATTCACTTGGGTAGGCCAGGTAGATCAATCAGAAGGCCTCATGCAGGTGACTGGTCTGGAGAAGGTTAATTTATGAGAGATGCTAACCGCTGTCACAATCTCAATTTAGAGACCTTTGCTTGGCGTTCAAGGCAAATCTTCCTTAGGAGAACAAGTTTATTCTGGACGACAAATTCAGCAAAATAAGGTGGCAGAATCCTGAGACGATTCCGCAGACTCCCATTTCTTTCTCACAGGGTGTTGTTTTGTTCCTTGGGTGTGTAACTGTTCAGAAAAAAAGTACATAGTCCTCAACTTAACAACAATTCATTTAGTGACCAAAGTTACAATGGCGTTGAAAAAAGCGACTTATGGGCATTTTTCGCATGACCGTTGCAGCATCCCCATGGTCACCTGATAAAAATTCAAATGCTTGGCCACTGATTAATATTTATGACGGGTGCCTACTGGACCTCTGCAGCTTTTGCAGACTTTTGACAAGCAAAGTCCGTGGGGAAATCCAGATTCACTTACCAACCCATGTTACTAACTTAAGAAATGTAACGATTCGCTTCACAAGCGTGGCAAGAAAAGCCATAAAATGGGGGCAAAAGTCACTTAACAAATGTTTCCCTTAGCAAAGTAAACTTTGGGCTCAATTGTGGTCATGACTCGAGGACTATCTGTACTCCATTCAAAAGGACTTGCTGCTGATTCAGAAGATTCCCACCACTATCACCACCAAAGACAAAGAATAGGAACCTTGGATAGCAATAGCACTCAGACTTATATACCGCTTCACAGTTCTTTTCAGCCCTCTTAAGCAGATTTACAGAGTCGGCCTATTGCCCCCCAACAATCTGGGTCCTCATTTGGGGATAACATTTAATAGGATCCTAACGATAAGAGAGAAAAACTGCGGATGCTGCTTGCAAGCTCTCAGAGCTGCTTGTTTCAAGGGAAAAGCCCAGCTTTCCTGCGACTTCAGATCCCCTGCAACGGAGGTAGCAATCAAGCAGCCCAGCTCCTGGGCACATAATGAGAACAACAGGTGCGGCTTTCATTTGAAACAACAAAGAAATCCCAGGTGCAAAAGCCCTGAGAGATACAGGAGGCACATATCATGAACGGCTGAGACGCAGGAACATTAGTATTGAGGCTCCAGCGCTGAATCTGTTTAGAGAAGCTCTGGCCCAACCTCGGTTACTCCGTCCTAATGAACCCTTGTCAGCCATCCTGTTTATTGGCATTCTTCTTCACTTTGGGGCAAAATATGCTTGGGAGAAAAAGGGTAGATCTGTTTTGAAATCAGTCTCCGTTCTCCAAGGAAATGAAGGGAGGAGAGGAGAGCGGGGAGGAGAAAAGAGAAGAGAGGAAAGAGGAGGAGAGGTGGGAGGGGAGGAGAGGAAAGGAAAGAGGCAAGAGGAGGGGAGGGGTGACGAGAGGGAAGGGGAGGAAAGAGGGAGGCTAGGAGAGAGGAAAGAGGGGTGGCACCCTGCCCCTCCCCTCCCCGGAGTCCCCGGACGGCCAATTTTGAATGCAGGTAAGTACAAGGTGCGTGTGGAGGCTCAGGGAGGGTGAAAAATGGGCCTACCAGAAGTTCAGGAAGGCTGGAAACGGACCCGTTTCCAGCCTCCAGAGGGCCTCTGGAGCCTGGAGAAGCTGTTTTCGCCCTCCCGGAGGCTCAAAAAAAGCCTCCAGAGCCCGGGGAGGACAAAAATGCCCCCCATCACCATGGTGCAGGAGGCCGACTAGGCCACGCCCACCCAGCAACTGGGCAGAGAACCCCTTGCTAAAATTTTTGAAGCCCAGCCCTGGTAACCTTCCCACGTTCTCATGTCCTTGAAAGAAGGAGGATATTTCATCTCCCATCATTTCCACCCAGCATCTACAAATAAAGTTTGGGGAAAGTCCAAGATGAGCTCTCTTGCCTTGTTGCCTCTCTACTGCCTAGTTCCAGTAGTGGGTTTCAATTTTTTTTACTACCGGTTCTGTGGGTGTGGCTTTGTGGGCGTAGCATGGCTTGGTGGGCATGGCTTGGTGGGCGTTGCAGGGGAAGGATACTGTAAAATCTCCATTCCCATCCCACTCCAGGGGAAGGTTACTGCAAAATCCCCATTTCCTCCCGATCAGCTGGGACTTGGGAGGCAAAGAATAGATGGGGGCGGGGCCAGTCAGAATTTTTACTACCGGTTCTCCGAACTACTCAAAATTTCCACTACCAGTTCTCCAGAAGTGGTCAGAACCTGCTGAAACCCCCCTCTGCTTGGTTCCCTCTAGGCTCGACCACCGGCCCACCAGAAACTCTCCCACCCGAGTTCTACCCTCCCGGCTTCAACTCTGCCAGCTTCATTGGCGGGATTGTCCTGGTGCTCAGCATCCAAGCTGTCGCCTTCTTTGTTTTGAAGTTCCTCCGGTCGAAGGACAACACCTACCAGACGCTGTAAGTTTCCTACAGGACCGTTGGGGGGCAGGGTGCCAAAGTAGCGCATAAAGGAATTGTTAGGCTTTTCAACTAACCAGAACCATTTGTCTGAAGTGGTGTAGGGTTTCCTGCCAAAGCAGGGGGTTGGACTAGAAGACCTCCAAGGTCCCTTCCAACTCTGTTTCTGTTTCTGTTTCTGTTTCTGTTTCTGTTTCTATTCTATTCTATTCTATTCTATTCTATTCTATTCTATTCTATTCTATTCTATTCTATTCTATTCTATTCTACTCTACTCTACTCTACTCTACTCTACTCTACTCTACTCTATTTTAACACAACTGCTGCCTTTGTACGGAGAGGCCAAAATGAGGCAAATGATCTCCAGTTCTCTAAGCACAGAAATGTGGGGGTGGGGGGTGGGTTAGGGGGTGTTCTTACGTGGTGGGTTCCTCCCGGTTCGGCCCAGTTCTCCCGAGCTGGTAGCGGTGACGATATGACGTTACCGAACCGGTTCTGTCCCCAGCCCCCCCCCCCCGTTCCCCCCCCAACCCCGCGTTATTCTTACCTTTTATTTGGCCCCACCCCCAATCTATTGCTGCCTCCTGAGTCCCCGCTGATGGCTAGAGGGAAAAAAACTGTTTAAACTTTTGCTGCGGGGCTTCAAAGGGCCACCCTACACTTGATCGGTGTTAAAAGAAAACAAATGAGTAGATCAGTGCCTGCAAAAATACATGAGTAGATCAGTGTCTGCAAAAATACATGAGTAGATCAGTGCCTGCAAAAATATATGAGTAGATCAGTGCCTGCAAAAATACATGAGTAGATCAGTGCCTGCAAAAATACATGAGTAGATCAGTGTCTGCAAAAATACATGAGTAGATCAGTGCCTGCAAAAATACATGAGTAGATCAGTGCCTGCAAAAATACATGAGTAGATCAGTGCCTGCAAAAATAAATGAGTAGATCAGTGCCTGCAAAAATATATGAGTAGATCAGTGCTTGCAAAAATACATGAGTAGATCAGTGCCTGCAAAAAATAAATGGGTAGATCGGTACCCATTTACCCAAGCAGTTAAAAGCCTGGTAGACCAGTACCTCTGCTAAATCCTAAATTGTCACATGACCATCAAGCCATGCCCACAAAATAAGCCACACCCACAGAACCTACCCCTGCAACCCACCACTGAATCCCCCCCTCCGCCCCCCCATCCTCCCCCACATCTTTTCCAGTGCCATCTCATTGCCTGCTTCCTACAATTTCCAGCAGGAAATTGCACAAAAATTGGCCGGGAATTTTGAACCTTGTACTCCAATTCTCAACAACAGCATCAAGCTGGGAAGGCGGATCTTTTTTTTAAAAAAAAAAAACACCTTTGCTTAGCGATGCAGTTGAAGGTAATGGTGTCCTTTGCTTTTTAAACCCTGAGATAAAGGATGAGCTAGCTAGGAATTTGGTCCAATGAAGGAATCTGCAGCAAGATAAGGCAATGTAATTAATTCTCCCCCAAAGCTTGACTCCTGATTCATTTTGCTTTTAATGTTCCATCTTTGCTGCTCTTCCCTTCCGGCCTCCTTAAGCAGGTGACTTTGCTGCCTAGCCAGCCCAGCACAATAATTCTAGATACTGAAATCCTTCATCGCTAACTGGCATGATTGTGGCCATACGCAAATCTTCCCCGGGTTCTAAATGAGGCACATGGCCCATTTGTGCTTAATGGGTTGTTGAATCATCGCAGGCTTACCTCAGAAGGAGTTTGTCTGATCTTCTTGCGGGAAGGAAGCTAACTAGTGGCATAGGATCAGGGGTGGGATGCTGGGGGTTCGCAGGGGTTCGGGAGAACCTCTAGCTAAGATTCTGTGCAGTTTGGAGAACCCCCAAATCACACTCCTGGCTCGCCCCGCCCACCCAGCTCTGCTCCTCACAGGAGTCCCCACAAGGCCCCTTTTTGGGTGCAGGGCACGCACGGAGGCTCGGGGAGGGTGAAAAACGGACCTACTGGAAGTTCCTGTTTCCGGCCTCCAGAGGGCCTCCGGAGCCTGGGGAGACTGTTTTCGCCCTCCCGGAGGCTGGAGGAAAGACTCTGGAGCCCGGGAAGGGCAAAAATGCCCCCCTTTGCCATGGTGCAGGAGGCCGACTAGGCCACGCCCACCCAGCAACCAGGCAGAGAACCCCTTGCTAAAATTTTCGAAGCCCACCCCTGCATAGGATTAATAAGTAAATAATAAGCAATAAATAAGGTAATCCAGCAATAAGGGAAGGTTCCTCTCCAGAGTTGGTGGTTGGATTCTGTTGGATCAACCATGGGCAGAAATGATGAACGCTGAAGTCCAATGGCTTTGGGAGCATTAGAGATGTCTTCAACTATGACTTGAGATCATTCATATTCCAAGAGAAAGGGTGATTGTCTTGTGGTTCAAACCCTACACAGGGTAACTATTTCACAAATTGAATATTAATCCTTAAAATATAAAATGAATGGAGGGGGGACAGTTCTGACAATCTTCCTTGTTAATACCACTTTATAATGCCTTGGTAAGGCCACCCTTGGAATCCTGCATTCAGTGTTGGTCGCCACAATGTAAAAAAGATGTTGAGACTCTAGAAAGAGTGCAGAGAAGAGCAAGAAAGATGATTAGGGGACTGGAGGCTAAAACATACGAAGAACGGTTGCAGGAACTGGGTATGTCTAGTTTGATGAAAAGAAGGACTAGGGGAGACATGATAGCAGTCTTCCAATATCTCAGGGATAGCCACAAAAAAGAGGAAGTCAAACTATTCTCCAAAGCACCTGATAGTAGGTCAAGAAGCAATGGGTGGAAACTAATCAAGGAGAGAAGCAATTTAGAACTAAGGAGAAATTTTCTGACAGTTAGAACAATTAATCAGTGGAACAACTTGCCTCCAGAAGTTGTGAATGCTCCAACACTGGAAGTTTTTAAGAAGATGTTGGATAACCATTTGTCTGAAGTGATGTAGGGCTTCCTGCCTAAGCAGGGGGTTGGACTAGAAGACCTCCAAGGTCCCTTCCAACTCTGTTATTCTGTATTCCCTAAAATGTGACCACTTAAGAGCTCTTGAAACCTTCTTCTCCTTTCACAGGTAAGGGAATCTTATAGTCCTCTACTCTCTGTCTTCTTTTACCCTCTGGAATTTTAACTTACTCTTTTCAAACTAAGTTGATCTGTTATTTTGATGTTTTCTCCCGTTTAACTTCTTAATATTGACTCTAAAACAAAAATCTACGTTCTCCCTGTTCCTGTTAAATTTTGCAATGATTACAGTTCTAGAAAGTGCTCTCTTTGTTTATCGAATTGAGACCAACCTGTGTTCTTATTTGCTTAGAAAATACAGGTAGTCCTTGACTTACAACCATTCATTTAATGACTGTCTGAAGTTACAACATCACTGAGAAAAGTGACATGTCCGATTTTCACACTTATGACAGTCGCAGCCATCCCCATGGTCACAACATGAACAAGTATGGATGCTTAACAACCAATTCACATTTATGACGGTTGCAGTATCCCGGGGTCATGTGATCATATTTTGAGACCACCTGACAAGCAAAGTCAATGGGGAAGCCAGATTTGCTTAGCAATCCTGTTACCAACTTAAAAACTCAGTGATTCACTTAACAACTCTGGCAAAAAGGCCGTAAAATGGGGCAAAACCCACTTAACTTAGCAGTGGAAATTTGGGGCTCAATTATATTTGTAAGTCGAGGACTATCTGTAAGTATAGAGAGTGCGATTAAAGGGATATTGGTTTGGAAGTTTTTGTGTGTTGTATCATATTATATCATAACATGTCCATTTTCCCCACTTCTTTTTCCCATGCTTATCAGAGGGGAGAACCAGCAGTAGGTGTAGAAGTGTGTGTGTGTGTTTGTGTGTGAATCACCAGGGAAGTTAAGGGCTGCCGCCAGAACCAGGAAAACCCATTCACTCTTTTCATAGATCACTATTTAGACTTATCCTTCAGAATCATAAAGACTGTAGGGCAGTTTGAATACATTGAATATACAATGACGGCGCATTTCCTGTACGATGGGCATATAGAAAAATACCATGTCCTAGGAGAGAGAATAGCCTGATTTCCTGAAACTGTTAAATCTTTTGTTTGTAGAGATATAGGGTAATGCAGGTAGCAGAACATTATTTCCTTCTGATGGAAGAATTTATCTTTGGAGACACTCAATTCAGATCTTTATTGTCAGTGCACAACATATGTACAATGAGATTGGTTGAGCTCCCTCCCTTAACTTGTTCTCTCTTGCTCTGTGTGAAGAAGGATATGGACAATTTTGAACCAAGTAAGAGTTCATCGTTGGATCGATTTGTGTATGCGTGTAAAAACACACAATCGTCTTATTCTGTTATCTTTAGAAAGTATGGACCTTCCTTGCCCAAAATCAAGAGTGTAGAGCCGTGATGGCGAACCTATGGCATGCGTGCCCAAAGTGGCACGCAAGGCCATGTCACCCAGCACGCGCGACCTTGCCTGTTTGTCTTCTGGGTTTTTGGCAAGCATGCACTTGAGACGATCAGCTGTCCTTCACATGCGGCAGTGCCGAAAACTGGTGTGTGCATGTGCACCAGCCAGCTGATTGTTGGGTGTGCACATGCACCAGAACCCGGAAATTCAGCTTTTCTGGAGCACGATCCCTTTGCATGCACATGCGTGCCAGCCTGCGCATTTGCACCGGCCAGCTGATCGTTGGGCGCGCATGCGTGCCAGAACCCGAAAGTTCAGCTTTTCCAGAGTGCTGATCCAACAAGCGTGCATGTGCACGCATGATGTTTCCGTGCGGTTTACCATCACTGGTGTAGAGTGAGAACTGTTCAGAAGTGACCAGAGTCGGCCTCTGTATCCTATTTGGCCTGAATGTAGAGTTCATGACTTGAGAGGAGCACAGCCTAATAAGAAACTGACCTTTTTGCTACCAAAAATCACGGAAAAGAGGTGGATTGATCAGTGAATGGAGCAGCCACTGCCTGTTGCCCAGCCTCCAAAGAGGAAACGAATGGCGAAATGGGAAATAAATAACACTGACCTGGAGAGTATAAATTCTATTCTGCTTTGTCTGCCACTTAGTGAGGGCATCAAGAACATTCGTTGCGTGTTTGAAGACTCTGAGCAAGCTCTGAGACTAGCAAGGTACCATTGCACATGCAGTTCCCAGACAGATCTTTTGCTCTTATTGTGGTGAAAGTGGGGAGTTGGACCTCCAAGTGGTATATTAAAGTAAAAATCCTGGCAACCACAATGAGCATTGCCTACGGTGAGTTGTAGGCCACCAACACCTGCAGGACATGTTCCCCACCTTGTTCTGCCATACGATTCACATCATGAAAACGATCATTTGAGATGTTTGAAGGGTGCCACTTTAGGGAAAACCGATGCATGGATTTCTTTGCGTGTGGTTGACAAACTAAATGGCTGAGAACCATTAATGCTGTCAAGTCTCCATAGTGACTCTTGAATTCTGTCCTCAGAATCAATGGTTGACTTCCCACTCGGTTTTCATAGCTATTTAACTGAAGAATAGGAGAAAAGCGGAGGATCATAATGTCCTATGCTTTAGAAAAAGAAACATTTATATTCTTAAAGTCAGGGAGTGATGGTGGAAATTCTGGATGGGGTGTTCTTAAAGCAGAAGACGGACTTTGAGATCGTGGGATTTAATTTAACCCACTTAAAGCATCCAGGTATATACCGAGGACCAAATATATCTCCTTACTGCCTTCAATCAATGTAATTCAGTTTAGCATCTAAAAATAACCCAGTTTGCATTTGATGACGTGATTCATCAATTCACGAGCATTTTGTCTTCATATCTACGAGGTGTTTTTGCACCTCCCCCACTGGCTTTCTTGAATCTTGGAGAATTCGTCCTACATTTCCTCTTCTAGTTTCCAATATTATTTATAAAACTTTCTAGTCCCTTTTTTTTCTGGGCCAATACCTAATTGCTTAATTAGCCCTGAAGTTGCTTCAAGAACCAGCTTTAATACTTTAATAATTAGGGCATGTTGGGAAGCATCCAACTTGGTGCAGATCAATGTTGCTATCAAAGCTTCCAAGGAGTGAACTCTTCTCAAGCCTTCCTTCTTGAAATCATCCAGATTTGGATGTGGTCCTTTCCTTTCCAATAACCAGAATTGTACCGTTGATTTTAACGGCTGCTTGAACTGAGGAATTACCACTAGAGCTCTTGAGAGATAAACATTCCACTTTGAAAACCATCCCTGGCAACAGCTGGATTCCTTAGTAAGCCATTGGTGTTTCTAAAAAAAAAAAAGGGCAGATCTGAAACTGGCTGCAGATGAGACAGCAGACCAGCTTAAAAACTAAGCCACGCGCTTGACTTCAGAATACCAAAAAGGAGCAGCCAATTCTTTCTCCTCCGTTTGTCGGAAGTACCAATTGCAAGACCTGGCCATTTAAAAATATAGTTTAAAAAGTTTTTCTTTTCGGTCTCTTGCTTAACAAGTTCATGCTTTTAATCTTCCCAACAGCCAGAGTTCTCTGGAGAGATTACAGATGAGTTGAAAGCATACCCCCACCTCTTTTTTCAGTCCCAAAGTTTGCAGGCTCTGCGGTGAATGGATATGGGGAGGGGAGGTACTCCAGCTGCCTGCTCTTTATCCAACCAGTTGAGGGATGCTGAGTCTTCATGCTGGGTCTCGTTTGGGTTGCTGTGTGACTTTTGTGCTGTTGAAGCTTTCTTGGGGGGGAGGGGTGTTCAGCGGGAAGGATTGGAGGGAGAGAGGTTAATTGAGTGCTCTTTGCCATCTTGAGTGAAGACTTGTGATCCTGACTTTTGAATTAAAGCTTGTGGGAGTTTCCTTTATCCAGGACTTCTGATGCTCCTCAGTGTGTCGTTGTTGGGCAGCCTTGTGCAGTAAAGTAGGAGCACCTTATAAGGTCTCTCCTGCCGAGAAACATCGATGCCGGAAGTGGTAATGTTTTTCAGGAAAGCCAAGAAGTTGTATGTGGGATCCTCTCTCAGGAAAGGTCTTTGGTGTCCCATCTTTTTCTGGGTGGAGAAGAACAGAAAACGCTTGCGGAAGAGATGGCTTCAAGACAATTGTGGGGGAGGGGGGTTTCCCAGCAGCTGCACAAGAGGAAGTCATACTTCAGGGAAGGACATCAGCAGGGGTGGGCTTCAAAAAGTTTAGCAAGGGGTTCTCTGCCCAGTTGCTGGTGGGCATGGCCTAGTCAGCTTCCTGCACCACGGCGGGGTAGGGTCATTTTTGCCCTCCCTGGGCTCCGGAGGTTTTTCTTGAGCCTCCGGGAGGGCGAAAATGGCCTCCCCAGGCTCCAGAGGCCCTTCCCGAACTTCTGGTAGGCCTGTTTTTTGCCCTCCCTGGGCCTTCACACGCGCCATGCACTTACCTGCATCCAAAACGGGCCGTGTGGGGACTCCTGGAAGGGGCGGGGTGGGCAGGGCCAGCCAGGAGTGGGATTTGGGGGTTCTCCGAACTGCCCAGAATCTTAATTAGAGGTTCTCCTGAACTCCTGGGAACCCCCAGCAGCCCGCCCCTGGACATCAGGCTTAGTGCAACCCCTAACTATGCTCAATATTACTTTCTCTACCGCAGCTCAGAGCAGAATATTATTGCTAGTATTAAAGCCATGTCATGACTCCATAGAACACATCTGTTTTTCCTTGAGAGCTGGCTTGTTGTTTTCCTTTGCTCTCCTCTCCACTCGGTGCATACGCGCATCTGGGATGGGCCCCATCTGTTCCTCCCCTTTACTCAGCTCAGGCCTCAAGGATAGCTACCTCTCCACCTGGGGGATGATGGAAGGCCCCAGCTCTGCCTTCAATGCTGTTTTCTCATCAGAGCCTTCCAAAGGCTCCAGAGCTGGTCCAGGCTCTCCCCCACCTCCTCCTCATCTGACTCTGCAGCTAGCTCTGCTGGTAGCTGACGGGCCATAGCAATAACATGCTCTCTCCAAACAAACTGCATGATGGCTCAGGATGATAAACTAATTCACCCAGCACACTAAGGCCACTGACCCCCGGGCACCTACAGTAGAGTGAGGAAGCTCAAAGAGCTCAAGGCATTGGGTATAGTATACACTAAAGAAGGAGGGTAGGGCTTTAATCATAGGGCTCTAACTATCTTACTTATTAATTGGGTATATCTGGTCTAATGAAAAGAAGAACTAGAGGTGACAACGATAGCAATCTTCCAATACTTGAGGGGCTGTCACAGAGAAGTTTAAGTTTTATTGTCATTGTACGTCTGTACACAGTAGACCTATACAATGAAATTCACTTAACACCCAAAGACCAGACCCAACTGAGCTCTGGTGGCTCAGCAGACTAATTAACATCCACTTACATCTGCTGCCTGCAATTACTGCAAGTTCAAATCTCAGCAGGCTCAAGGTTGACTCAGCCTTCCATCCTTTCTAAGGTAGGTAAAATGAGGACCCAGATTATGGGGGCAATAATATGACTTTGTATAAATATACAAAAGTATGAAGGCTATTGCTTAACACATTGTAAGCCGCCCTGAGTCTCCGGAGAAGGGCAGCATATAAATCAAATTTTTTTAAAAAATCATACATAACAATTCCCAAACACACCCCCACCCACCACAAATTCCCCACCCCTGAACCACCCAAACATCCATACAACAGACCAAGTAATGTGTCCAACAGCTCACTGATGGTGGCCCTTTAGTTCAATGTTGAGTGCAATTGTAGCTCTGGGATAAAAACTACTCAGAAGATGTGTGGTCCGAGTTTTAATTGTTCTGCATCTTCTGCCAGAAGGCAACAGTCCAAAAAGGTTGTAAGCAGGGATGGGAAGAGTCTCTGAGGGGGTCAACCTGTTCTCCAAAGCACCTGAAGGGCAGGACAAGAAGCAATGGATGGGAACTAATCAAGGAGAGAACCAACCTAGAATTAAGGTAGAAATTTCCTGACAGAACAGTTAACCAGTGGAATGCCTTGCTTCCAGAAATTATGGGTGCTCCATCACTGGAGGTTTTTAAGTAGAGATTGGACAGACATTTGTTTGAAATTGTCTAGGGCAGTGATGGCAAATCTTTTAGACACCGAGTGCCCAAACTACATGAGTGCGGGCATGCACGCATGTGTAGCAGAGACCCAAAGACCAGCTGGCTGGCGGGAAGCGGGGCATCCTAACACTGGCAGTGCGGCAAGAGGTAAGATCTTTTTCTTTCGAGAGCTTCTGTTTCATCGTTTGCAGAGAAACAGAAGCTCACGAAAGAAACGCCACGGAGATCTGACCTGGGGTGACGGCGCTCATGCCAGCGGAGAAGGCTCTGTGTGCCACCTCTGACACGTGTGCCATAGGTCTAGGGTTTCCTGCTTAAGCAGGGGGTTGGACTTGTTCCTTCCAACTCTATTATTCTGTTATCTGCCCCCTGCCATGGATGTCCTTATGTTAAACCCGACCCACAATGCAGCCTTGCATACTTTTCTCTCTCCTTTTATTGGAAGAAAGGAAAAATAAACCTAATCTGAAGATAGTCAAGACCAAGTTGATTTGCCCCAAGTTCTGTTTTTGTCTTACCATATAATTCCCCTCGGTAGCTTCTGAATAAATGGACGGCGTGGCATCTTTGAATTTGGTTTGACAAACCAACCATTTTGATTCCTTGATTTCATCATCAATATGCAAAAGTGAGGAGTTTTCACTACCTCTCTTCAGCAAGAGATCTGGTCATGGACCTTTTAGATCCACTAAATTAGGTCCACTAAATTTTAGGTCCACTAAATTTTGGATTTTGTCAAAATCCAAGCCAGTGAGATTTTCCCAATCTTGGGAGAGATTATTTCAGCCAGGGAATTCACAGGTACCTTTTCAGCACATAAAAGAGATGATTTGTGAAAAATTGACATTTGGGGGAAGCACACTTCTTCTGTTTCCAACTATTGCAAGTTTTGCTTTCTCTCTTTTGCAGATACAGGTCCTATTTCTAGCAAACTCAAGAGGAGGAGATTTTTTGTGGGCATGTAAGCTAACTAGCTTAAGGTTCAACCTTGTATTCTGACCCGGTGAAGTGTTTTTTTCCTTCCTTTCCTTTCCTTTGCTCTATCGCATTAGGATCTAAAGGCTGATCTCCAGGGAGGTGTTTTGACGTATTATCGTTTTGGCTGGAAGATCACTTGGAGAAGATGCTGGTTTGGCCATGTTTGGAAGCCAGGATATTCACTTTCCATCTGATGGAACGTCCAAAGGAGATAATCTAAAAAAAATCTGCACCTCAGCACCCTGTTACCAAGCCCACCGTGCTTGGCTTGGAGATATGGCTCCTCTAGACTCGATGCAGATGTGGTAATGTATACGGTGTAAATGCATATCCACAAGACCAAACTTCGAGCTGCAGGAAACTTCATCTGCTTGACTGCGGATGTATGTAACTCAGATTAAGCATCTCTTCAACCAACTGGACTTTTTTCTTTATGGTCATCTCTTCATTGTAATTATTCACATTCTAATCCCAGAAAAAGCCTTTGATCTCTTTCTCGATACGACGGATCAAGTCCTGACTTTGCATCTTAGGAATTTACTTTAACTCTTGGAATCTTTTTTTCTGACCTTTTTAAAATTTCTTTCCTGATATTGTAAGCAGTGCTACAACAGAACAATATACACAGTTCACACATTCACAGATTAGGTTGCTAATCCTTTAAAAAAAAAATACCTGGCAGTCCTAAGGATTAACAACATGATCTGCTAGTTTTAGCCAGATCAAAGCATGTTCCTGCTTTCTAGCAAAGCTAAACCGCGCGGCATAGTTGATTCCCCCGCCGCGGCTCTTCTACTTATATTCCCAAGCCTCCTTTTGGTGCATGCTGCGTGTGTGTGCATGTGCAGTACGTGCCATAAGGAGCCTTGGGATGGTAAGTAGAACAGCGGGAGGGAGGGATCAGCTATGCTGCGCAGTTTAGCTTCACTAGAAAGCAGGATTTCCTGCTTTCTAACGAAACTAAACCATGCGGCACAGCTGATCATCGGAGCATAGCTTTCTTTAACTACCAGTTTGCCTGAACCGGTAGCTTTTTCCCCCCTACCAGTTCGATCGAACCAGTAGTTTTTATCACTACCAGTTTGCCTGAACCAGAGCGAACTGGTAGCATTTCACCCCTGGTTTTAGCTGTGATGTCAGTGTAAAACTTTTTTTTCTTAAAAAAAAATGTGAGTGCCCCATTCCAGCCTCTCCCCTGATTACTCAAATGTTTGTTTTTCAAATCTAACAGCAAACGTGGAATAGTTGCGCAACCTGAACTGCTTCGATACATGTCGATTTAGCCAGTCGCTTTTTCGATATAGGTACCTTATTCAGAGGTTAAAATGCTTGGGTTCCTGGTGTTAAATCGATTGCGCAGAAAGGCAAGGGGTCTCCTTCACACATATGTTGTTTTCTGATGGAGGAATTGCAGGCCACGGGAGCAGAAACCCAGCAGGCTTTGTGAAACCCAACGGAAATTCAGCTTCAGTTGAGCTTCTCTGAAATTGCCTGCTTATTTAAGAATGGATCCTTGAAAGCACCTGTCCTTTAGTACCTTTTCGAGAAGCAGAGGGATCCCTTGCTACAAACCGGCAGTGAAAGTGGAGTGGGGGGGAGGAAAAAACAAGCAGCTTTTTCAAATAAAATGGAATATTTATGGAGACCGTGTGTGTTCGTCTTTATATATACAGAAACATTGCGTTGGTCATCAATAGGAACCTCAGGAAAGACAAAAAAGGTGCAGCTTAAAAGACTAAACCAGCGATGGCTAACCTTTTTCTTGTCATGTGCCGAAAGCGTGTGTGCGTGCCGGCACCCATAATGCAATGTGTGGGGGCCCTGCACATGTACGTATGACCCCACATGCCCCCATACACATGCGCACGTGACCCCCCCGCCCCCCGTTTTCAGCCTAGCAGATCTCCCTGCAGCGTCCTGGGCCCAAAAATGGGCTCCCCCCGCAACCTCCATTTTTGGCCTAGCAGGCCTCCCTGTAGCCTCCTGGGCCCAAAAACAGGCGCGCCGCATCGCTCCGCCCTCCCTCGCACATGCACACGTGTCTCATGCATGCTCCCTGCCTCCCCCCACACATCCCAAAAATCAGCTGGCTGGCAGAAGGTGCGCATGCACAATGGAGCTGAGCTGGGCAACAACTCATGTGCCCACAGAGAGGGCTCTGTTTGCCAGTGCCATAGGTTCGCCATCATGGTCCGAAGTGATTCTGAAGATTGGCTCGCTGTTAACGTTCATCTCCAACAAATGAATTTGTATCATGTTGTGGGTCATTTTTTTCCCCTCAGGGTTTCCTTTTTACGAATTTGCATAACTAACGAACCGGGAGAGTCCTTGGCTCATTGGGTTGCCCCTGAATTCCCAATCTCTGGACTGGCAAAATGGTAGAGAGATACTGAGGCTGTACTAACAGCTCAGGGAAGGATAAAAGCAGGTAGAAGATTACTTATCCTTCTTTAAAAGGAAGATCTCAATTGCTACGCGCCGAGGCCAGCTCAGCATGAGCGCGGCTAATGGCCCTGCCATAAAGTGATGAGTGAGAAACTCACCTTTCAGCAAATTGCGCCCCCCCCCCCCCAACACACCCACACACACAAATCTTCCCTTCCCTCTAAAGCTCCTAACGGAAGAGTTGGGTTGCCTTTCAGTGCCACCTTGTGTGCAAAATGCTGAATGGGAAAAAAGAAAGCAAGCTCCACTTTGTGGACATTCTCAGTCATCCAGGTCGTGGTTGTCCCAAAGGTGCTTTTTTCAAGAGGCCACTGGACTTTCTTGTTTTTCTCTGAAGATGTTTTGCTTCTCATCCAAGAAGCTTCTTCAGCTCTGACAGGATGGTGGGGAATGGAAGGATTGATACTCCTTGCAGACATTTGGTCGTTTGCATTTCTTTTGCACGTCAGTCCAACGTAGAGTCTGCGCACACATGTCTTGCAGCATAGAACAAACAGATACAGGCCTTCTGGTGGCATGCTTTTATCCACAACAAATGGGGTCCTCCCAGTTTTGAAAAATGTTCCGTTAGGAAGGTGAACAACTTTTGCCTCCCCCAGTTCATTTCTGCAGCCTCAAGGTCATCTTGATTGCCACTGCGAAGACGGATGCTGGGATTAAATGCTTAATTAAACCTAATCAGTCTTTATTAGATTGATCACCATTGCCAGGGGTGGGTTCCAGCAGGAACCCATCCCTAGCAATGGCAGCAGTTCATATATTTTTTCAGTTTCTTTGAAGCTTGGGATGCTGTCCACTTGTCCTGATGAGTCCTTTGTCCTCAGTATTTATGTTACATGAGAATATAACTGTTGTAACCCAGGCCCAAGTAAGTAGTAGTCGACACAAACAGTTCCAAAACAAACAGACTTGATTAGAACAGCTGAGAATTAACTCATTCTCAGCGTTGTCCAAACTAAATTAAAACAAATTCTTCATAACACAAATTCTTCAGTCTTATCACCAACCTTGGTATAATTAGGCAAACTGCCAAAGGCTTAGCAAAAGTTCAGAAGCAGAAAATGCCGACAAGAGATAAGTGCAGCAAGACAAGAACGAATCTATCAACGTTGTTTTCCGACAAAGAGCTCAAGAGCCATTGCTGGTCTTTTAAGCCTTATGGGAGGGCCAGTCATCTCTTGGCTTTACTCCCGAGTTGTCCTCTTTGCTTTAGCTGCTCTTGCCTACTGGCAGCTCTTCTCATGCGTGTGCTAGGAACAGGCTCCTCCTGTTCCTCTGCCTCTCTACTATCAGCCTCTGGAGGCTCTGGAGTCCGTACCTCACTCCCCGATGGCCCTGGCCCCATCTCTGCCTCCGGCGCAGAGCCCTCATCCGGGCCTTCCCCAGCCTCCAGGACTGGCCCATGTTCTTCCTCAGCCTCATCGCTGTCCGACTCCGCTGCCAGCTTCGCAAGCTGCTGGCGGACCGCAACAATAACTGAGCTTGCTATTACAATATGGGGAAGAAGAATTTTGCCCTCTATCCCCAGTTGCTGAGAACTAACCTGGTGGAGTGGTTAAGGAACCAGGCTAGAAACCAGGAGACACTGAGTTCTAGTCCTGCCTGAGGCACAAAGCCAGCTGGGTGACCTGGGGTCAGTCACGCACACTCAGCCCTAGAAAAAAGAAGACAATGGCAACCCGCTTTTGAAATCTTGGCAGGGAAACTACAGACTAGTTCAAACAATCGTCAGGAGTCAAGATCAGTTCAAAGTATACACACACACACTTCCAGTTGACGTTGACCGCTATTTGCAGCCTCTGCTAAACATGATCAGTGGTGGAAAATACCACTGGAAGATCTTCAGTTGTTGTTTTTTTTATCCTTGAAGGAATAGTTTGTTATGTCGGAATATAATGAGAACTTCATTTGATTTTGCAGGGTTGCTTCTGCTTACAGTTTGGAGCCCTGGGTAGGGGTGACTTTTTGGTATAATTTAAAGAATAGAATAGAATAGAATAGAATAGAATAGAATAGAATAGAATAGAATAGAATAGAATAGAATAGAATAGAATAGAATAGAATAGAATACTTTATTGGCCAAGTGTGATTGGACACACAAGGAATTTGTCTTTGGTGCATACGCTATCAGTGTACATAAAAAGAAAAGATACATCAGTGGTGAAATGTAAAATTTGTTACTACCAGTTCTGTGGGCGTGGCTTGGTGGTGGTGGGTAATGTGACTGGGTGGGCGTGGCAAACTTTTTTTTTTTTACTTTTAAAAGCATTTTTTCTACAACCTCTTCAGTTGAATAGATTGTAGAAAAAAATGCTTTTAAAAGCCTCTGATGATACCAGCTGAGCCGCGCAATCATCAGAGGCTTTTTTTTTCTTTTAAAAGCATTTTTTCAGCCAAAGAGGTTGTAGAAAAAATGCTTTTAAAAGTAAAAAAAAAAAGCCTCTGATGATTGCGTGGCTGAGCTGGGCACGGGGGGTGGGGAGGGCAGGGATTTTTGCTACCGGTTCTCTGAATCACCCGCCACCATCACTACCGGATCGGGCGATCCAGTCCGAACCGGGAGCATTTCACCTCTGAGATACATTTGTCAAGAATCATAAGGTACAACACTTAATGATAGTCATAGGGAAACAGTCAATATAAATCTTAAGGATACCAGCAACAAGGTTACAGTCATACAGTCATAAGTGGGAGGAGATGGGTGATAGGAACGATGAGAAGATTAATAGTAGTGCTATTAGTGAATAGTTTGACTGTTGAGGGAATTATTTGTTTAGCAGAGTGATGATGTTTGGGAAAAAACTTCTTGTGTCTAGTTGTTCTGGTGTGCAGTGCTCTATAGCGTCATCAAAATAGCGGGCCCTATGGGGCAATTGAAGCTTTTAACAATTTTTTTAATGCGGGTATTGTGTGCAGTGCACATAAAAATGGGCAAAGTTTCTGGCGCACTTTCACAATTCCACCATCTCGATACCCTTCAGACACTCTTGACCCTGGGATGTTGGGTAAGGCTTGATGCTCTTAAAAAGAGTGCTGCTGTTGCTTTTTGTCTTTTTAATTTTGGGATTGGCATTCCATTAGGCAACCACATTGGGTGAGGGCAAACCATCCTCACCAACACAACCCGTCCCCTTAGCTCTTACACTCTCAAAATGCTATCTGTGCCCTCTGGCTTCAACAGACAAGACCTACCCTGTTTCCCCGAAAATACAACCTACCCTGAAAATAAGCCCTAGCTTGATTTTGACGCGCCCAATATAAGCCCTACCCCCAAAATACGCCCGCCCACTCCAGAGTGCACGAGTAAAAATTAAGCTAGGGTGGGGATGGGGTGTATGGAGCTGCCCTACTACTTATCTTTGGACAGTTGTAGTTAGGCCTCGCATACCCCGACACCTGCCTCGCTGGCCCATTTCTTCTGCGGCTGGCAAGGCTTTCCTGAAGGCCTCTGTAGCTGAGAACAAAGCTCCGGATCGATCCGGAGCTCTTTTATCGGCTGCAGAGGCCTTGAGGAAAGCCTTGCCAACCGCAGAAGAAGTTTATTGAAGGCCTCTGACAGGAAAAAGGAGGCAGGAGGGATTACGTGTGCAAGTAAGGTTAGTCAGTAGATGACATCCCCCCAAAATAAGCCCTGGTGCCTTTTTTGGTAGCAAAAAAAAATATAAGACAGGGTCTTATTTTCTGGAAAACACGGTATAAGCAAGCCCAATGAGAAAGAACTCTTTTAGCAACCAGATGTAGGGGTTGTTCCAACTTGCACCCAACTATTAGACCAGTATCTCCTGCCAATGTCTTTTTTTTTCCCCTCCCCTGGCTGGGTTCCCATCCTGTTTTCCTCAAATTTTTGCCTCCAGCTTACAAAGGAGACGAGCTGAAGTCTTCATTAATTGTACGAGTGTCAGAGAAGCATCCCACCCACCCCCTTACTCCGACACCATCCAAGGACAGCCTCGAGGCGTGTGAAAGCTGTTAGGCTTAATCACCCATTACTTGGGAGGGAAAGCTGGCAACAGCCGTGAATGGAACCAAGACAATAAAAGCAGGATAGGGAGCAAAGGCTGTGAACAGCAAATGTCATGCCAGCATATTCTTCAGCTGCCTCAAGGTCGGGTAGAGACTAGAGCAGTTCAGCTCAGCAGTGGCAAAAAGCTTTTCGACTGAATTTGCTCCCGGATACGTTTCTCAGGCTGCAGCATCCGTTGCCCTCCCCTCCTTGCTCCCCCCCACACACATAAACCAAGCAACCACTGGGTGGCAGCAAAGATCTTCTGGCTGCCATCTAGTGGTCATCAGGATTTTTTGCATCCCAGTTCTGATGGCCCTACGTTAGACAAGCAGAGAGAAATAGGATGAATTCTTCACGCACCTTGGGGTAATACAAGGACTACAGGATTTCCAGTTTATTGGAAGGGACTCTCTACAGGCTTTTAGCTATGCAATTTGGGATGAACACCCTTTGAATGGTGTGGGAGGATTATGAACGGATTTCCAGAAAAATTGCAGACTAAAGGAACATTAGCACTACTCAGGTGACCCTGAGGACACAGATAAACCTCCAAGTGCTTCAACAACCCTCCAAAACAGGGGTGTCAAACTTGTGGGCCACAGGCCAGATGCGTCACGTGTTGGCCATGCCTACCCCATTTAGCGAAGGAGGATAAAGTCATGATACATCAGGTGATGACAACGTGACATCGCGAGTTTGACACCCATGCTCTAAAAGGATGCAAATGACCAGCTGTCTGCAAGGAATATACATCCTTCCATTCCCCCACCATCCAGTCAGAGCTGAAGAAGCTTCGTGGATGAGAAGCGAAACATCTTCAAAAGAAAAAACAAGGAAGTCCAGTTGCCTCCTGAAAAAGCACCTTTGGGACAACCATGACCTTGGATAACTGAGACTCTCTACAGACCAGTGGTGGGTTTCAATCGATGTTACCACCAATTCTCTTCATGCATGAGCTTTGCATGCGATCACCGCACGCATGCTTGCTTCACTCACATGCGTGCCGAACTTGCGCTTTGTGCAAGCGCATTAGATTTCTGCCCAACTGAGGCGCAGCAATCCACTCTGCCGCACCTATCAGTTGGGCTAAAAAATGACAAATAAAGGTAGGTATAACGCGGGGGCAGGCGGGAGGGCCCAGCTCACAGTCATAGAGAACCGGTTCACTGACGTCACATCATCACCACTATCGGCTCACCCAAACCGGGCCGAACCGGGAGCAACCCACCACTGCTACAGACTACTGGAATGGAACTACTTTTAGTCTAAAATTTGAGGAATGTTGAATGGTTGAGACAAATGTTTGACTTCCATCTGCTCTTGGCCTTCTCAGGAAGAAGGAGATCCATATCTTTAAAGATTGTTGTTACTTGGGGCAATTTGAACAATGGTGAGAGATCTTCTGTTTACTTCCCAAGATAATTGTTCTGAAATGTCATTGTTCCCAACAAGTATGAAGAGCGAGGACGAAGGGAGGAGAGGAGAATGAACTATTCTGGGATGAAGACAATGAATTCAAACCAGATATCAAGGTTTTTTGCAGTCTTGATCTGGTGTTCCACTGGGAAGGGGGGCATCGGTTATCTAAATACAAGTACAGATAGGAGCCTGTTCATTGTTTGGACAGTGATTGGACGTAAGGTGTTGTCTTCCATCAGGTCAGACTGTTGTGACCTAGGCTTGCTGAGTCATTACAATACACAATTAGTCCCAAACTGTAACTCTTGTCCCACAGCAAGTTGTCTCATGGCAATTTGGCCATGGCAAGTTGGCTGCGTTGAATGGCCATAGATCAGAGGTTGGCAACCTTAAACACTCAAAGAGCCACAAAATCCTAACTGGAAGCCCCCCCATTCAATTCTGGAGCCGACCGGAAGTCCGGTTCCCCCACCATAGAGTCTCTTCTTAGCACGGCATCCTTTTTCCTCTGCTGGCTGGAAGTCCGGTTCCCCTACCATAGAGTCTCCTCCTAGCGTGGAGTCCATTTTCCTCTACCTGTCCTAACCGAAAGCCCTATCAATTGTGGAGCTGACAGGCGACAGGGAGCCGCAGCCGAGGGACGAAAGAGCCACATGCGGCTTCAGAGCCACGGGTTGCCGACCCCTGCCATAGATGGTGTTCTCACTCAATGCACATTCCCAGGGTCATTTTTGGTGGAAATAAAAATGTGTGGGGAAATTCCCATACGAGCTGCCTTGAATTCTTGAAGGGAAAAAGGTGAGTCTGATTTATCGCCACAATCCTCATCACCAACACCCTCCTATGATACTGGTAAATGCCTCTTCCTTCTCACTTCCCCTCTGCTGGCAGGAGCCCAGTAGGGCTTTCAAATTTTCAGAAGACTCCATTAGAGAGATAAAGTTGGGACTATCTATTGACTCACCTTAAAAAAAGAAAAGGAAAAAAGACTACTACTGTATGCACGAGTCGATTTTCCTCCCTCCATTAAATACAGTATATCTTTTCATCACCCCATGTGGGTTCTGAACAGAACCGGTGTGAGATTCAGTGCTTCAGTGCCTAATTGCTCGGCATCAGCTATAATGGAATCTGGTGAAAATGTCACTGATTGTGATAGAGTGATGGTTGACAAGCTGGAAAAAAACTTCTCTTGGTGACAGAGCTCTAAAATGTTCACGGCTCAGGGTTTTGAAGGAGCAGGCAGTTTCCTGCTGGAGTTCTTGTCTTTCTGCAGAGGTGAAGATTGTAGGTCTTTCTGATGAGGAGTTACTTGCACTCCGGCAAGGATGCCCTGGCTTGCTAGAAGAGAAGGGGCACATGGTCTCCTTGGCTTAAAATGTAGGATAAAAACTGTGTGTGTGTGTGTGTGTGTGTGTGTGTGTGTGTGTGAGAGAGAGAGAGAGAGAGAGAGAGAGAGAGAGAGAGAGAGAGAGAGAGAGAGGAGAGAGAGGGAGAGAGAGGGAGGGAGATACATCAAAGATTCCAAGCAAAAACAATTGCTTAAATTTCCTTTTGGGTAAGGTAGCCTATTGTGATGGACCGTGCTCATGTGTGATGTTATGCAGGAATGAACTTGGGAGATGGAGGAAGTGATGCTGTCTAAGGCAGTGACCCCCAACCTTTTGAGCACCAGGGACTGGTTCGGTGGAGAGAGATTTTTTCACGGACCGGAGGGGCCATGGTTTCGTGTGCTGCCTGCATCCTGCGGATGGGGCTCCGCTTGTTTGAATGGCCCATTTTATGGCATGCTGTGGCCCAGTGCCGGTCCACAGACTGGTGGGGGGTTGGAGACCCTTGGTCTAGGGAACAATCAGATAAGAGGGGGAGGGAAGAGAAAAAAAACCTCAGAAAGGACCCTCCCTAATTTATCAGGCTGTAAAAAGAGAAAGCAACAGACTCATGCTTTCCGTCTTGCAAGGTTCTGTTAATGCAGGGGTCCGCAACCTTAAACACTCAAAGAGCCACAAAGTCCTAACCAGAGCCCCCCATTTAATTCTGGAGCCGACCAGAAGTCTCCATCATAGAGTCTTCTCCTAGCAAGGCATCCTTTTTCCTCTGCCAACCAGAAGTCTGGTTCCCCCACCATAGAGTCTCCTCTCCTAGCGCAGCATCATTTTTCCTTTACCCGTCCTAACCGAAAGCCCTATCAATTGGTGGAGCCGACCGGGGACAGGGAGCTGCAGCAGAGGGATGAAAGAGCCACATGCGGCTCCAGAGCCAGGGGTTGCCGACCCCTGTGTTAACGTAACCTTATAATAAAATAGAACAAGTTCATCTGGTCTGTTTTCTGTCTGGTCTACTTGAGAAGACTGACAGATACATGCACCTGAATAAAATGGTTATTAAAGATCAATAACCGCTGAAATGAGCCAAAGGAGCCAAGCCACCTCTGGAAGATGATACGATGGAGCACAATGGAAGCAAACAGTGAACCTAACAGGAAGAATGGTCCTTATGTCCTTTAATCCATCTTGTCCCGCCCTTAAATTTGCAGTGATGGTTTGCCACCATGTCAGGACACATTCAGCAATCCTGTAATCGGGGCGGATGTGGGAATTCTGCCTGCCCTTAAAGTATCAGAACATATTCAGGGTAAATCCAGTTAAGAAAGGCAAAAGTTCTGTTTTCTATTTGCATTGTTTCCTTGCGGCTGCTTTTGTGCCTTCAAGTCAGCACCGACTCCTGGCATCTGCCTGGACAAGTCCCTGCAGTTTTCTTGGCAAGGTTTTTCAGAAGCGGTTTGGCATCGCCTCCTTCCTAGGGTTGAGAGAAAGGGACTGGCCCGAGGTCACCCAGCTGGCTCTGTGCCTGAGGTGAGACTACAACTCACAGTCTCCTGGTTTCTAGCCCAAATGCCTTTCATTGCTCCACCAAATTGGCTCTTGATTTTATAGCAGCCTAAATTTGGAAAGGAAAAAAAGGGGGGGGGGAGGAACGGAAGCAAGAAAAGTAAAATGCCACATAATTAAAATGCAGGAAGATTACTAATTAAGTGGAAAAGAGGTTATGACATTCAAATGGGTATCTAGAGCATTTGAAAGCCTGTGGAGAGGATTATTAACTATTAAGGATGGATGCATACATTATCTAATGGACTCAACTTCCAAATAAGCTCAAATCAGCTTCTGACATCCTTGGGAAGCTGTCTGCCTAGTTAATTGCTATTACCTGCCATGCCTCCCCTTAATTTCTTTTTTGTTCCTGACCTAGTATCTAGAAGTATTTTAATTTCCCACCATGCCATTGGGCCATTTCAATTTCCCACAAAAGGAGAGGACTTCCCAGAAAACATTCTGCCCATTACGTTATTACTACTTTAGAATGCCTTGGTAAGATCACGCTTGGAAAATTGCATTGCAGTTTTGGTCACCATCAGAGGTGGGTTTCAGCAGGTTCTGACCAGTTCTGAGAACCGGTAGCGTGAACTTGGCAACTATTCCTGGATTGAAGCTCTGCAGCTTTTTATGCAGTGCACATAAGGCAGGGTAAGGCTTCAATCAAACATTCTTCCTGTTTTTGTTTTTTTATTTTCTTGTCAATGCTCCTGCCACTAACTCCTCCAGGATCAATCAATTAAAAAATAAAACAAAAAATAATAATAATAAAAATGAGCAAAGCCTGTTCTGCATATTTAAACCTGCAGGAGGCGATCAAGAGTTATGCTTCAACATAAGTAACAATTCCAGTGGAAGGCCCACTCAGTGGCAACTCTGCAACAGCTACTAGGTAGGACAAACAGGCAGAAGATTGGCAAAATGAACACCAACTAGCAGTCAGAAGATACGAAAACTCTTAAACTTCACAACATATGGACAGGATTAATGATAGTTTCAACCGGAAAACTCTGACCATCCTAGACCAAGCCAAGTCCAAAAACTCCAAGAAAATTTCTGGCACTCTGACAAATTGACCATCAATAGACACATAGACATAAATAACATGTACATACTGCACAAGGAAACAACGAACAAGCTAAACAGGAAACAAAAACCAGCAAAACACTTCTCCACCAGCAATCAACACCAAGCATAGATTAACATCGGACCAACGATCAAGTAGTAAACAACACCCTAATCAAGGAACTGTCAAGCAAGCCAATAGAAAACAGCCAATCAAAGAATCCACCAAGACCACTCACACCAACGCTGACAGGGAAAGTCGTTAGGACATAAACAGAGAGCAAACCCCACTCCTTACTAGCACTGAAGATGTTAACCAGTTTGGGTAATGAAACATCTGCACCAGAGGTGGGTTTCAGCAGGTTCTGACCAGTTCTGGAGAACTGGTAGCAGAAATTTTGAGTAGTTCGGAGAACTGGTAGTAAAAATTCTGACTGGCCCCGCACGCATCTATTCTCTGCCTCCCAAGTCCCAGTTGATCAGGAGGAAATAGGGATTTTGCAGAATCCTTTCCCTGCCACGCCCACCAAGCCACACCCATAGAACCGGTAGTAAAAATTTTTGAAACCCACCACTGATCTGCACGAAAACCACCAAGCTCAGAGAGCATCAAGGATCCCTCCGTTATGCTTCACCCTATGGAACAGGGGTGAAATGCTACCGGTTCACACCGGTTCGGGCGAACCGGTAGTGATAAAAACTACCAGTTTGGGCGAACCGGTAGTAAAAAAAAATGTTATTAGTTCGGGCGAACCGGTATTTCCAACAATCAGCTGTGCGGCGTGATTTATATTCGCTAGAAAGCAGGAAAATCCTGAATCCTGAATCTAAATCATGCGGCACAGCTGTTTCCACCCCCTCGCTGTTCTACTTAGATGTTAAGCCTTCTTTTTCCGTGGAAGCGCACGTTTGGTGCGCACTGTGCATGCGTGTACAGTGTGCTTTTGGTGCGCATCATGTATTTGCATCGTGCTTTGGGCGCGCCCCAGGCATGCGCAGGCAGCGAACTGGTGGCAATCTGTGGAAGATTTCACCACTGCTATGGAGCCCAAGCAAAACTATTCTCCTGCCCCCTGCTACTTCTCCTGCTACTTCTGGCACGCATGCCATAGGTTTGCCATCACGGATCTAAGATCTTTGGAAAGTTTTAGCTTGCCAGAAGCCGAATACTGTACAGAGTGTAGATTTGTCGTATCTCACACTGAAGGCTATTTGTTCTTTCTGGACTAATAAAAACAACACAAAACAAATATAACCCATTGCAACATATCCCTCCTCCTCGTCCTCTTCCTGGAAACAGAGGTCCTATTTAAATCCTGCCCTAAAAATATTTTAGATCTTTTTTTAAAAACAAGAAATGTTGTATTTCTAAAAGTGTTGGCATCTTTTGGGCATGATGAACCAAAAGAATCTTCCTGTAGTTGCTCAATGTCCCCATGAACTCAATGCCATCTAGGTCTAATCCCACTGGCACTGACTTTTTGGTTCATTTTAAATTAATTTCAAAATGAATTGAAAGAGGAACGTATGGATGTGAGTAGAATATTATGTGAGGCTCTGATTAATGCACATTTATGTCTTCAAGATGGTTTTCTGCAGCTCTCACAGTATCATTTGAAGAGGATTTACCTGGGTGGAGGCCAAATAACAGCCAAGCAGCTATGTGGCTTCTGGTATATAACATTATTTTCTTTCCAGATAAAAAGGAAGACAAAAACAAATGTAAAGTAAGGGAAAGAAAACGAAGGAAGGGAGGGAGGGAGGGTGGGAGGGAGGGAGGGAGAAAGTTCCAAGTGCAAGAAAGGAGGAAAACAGGAAAGAAGGAGAGGGAGAGGGTGCCTGAGTGCATGGATGTGTGGATGGAGTAAAAGAGAATAGAATGAGCTGTAAGGGATCTTGGAGGTCTTCTAGTCCAGTCCCCTACTCAAGCAGGAGAATCTATACCATTTCAGACAAATGACTGTCTAGTCCAGGGATGTCAAACTCAAGAGCCGGGGGCTGGATCACACGCGCAGAAGCATCCGGGCAGGTGGGCGGAGCCTCCCATCGCCGCCAGTTCGCCCGATCTGGGGCGAACCAGTAGCAACCCACCACTGCTCGGAAGCCCGTTTTTGCTGGCAGAGCACATGGGCCACCACACAGACCTCCAACACGAATGATGACGAGCTGGCCATGCCCACCCTGGCCAAACCCCCCCAAGGTCAAACACAACCCTGATGTGGCCCCTGGTTTGACACCCCTGGTCTAGTCTCTTCTTAGAAACCTCCAGTGATGGAGCACCCACAATTTCTGGAGGCAAGCTGTTCCACTGGTTAATTGTCCTCACTGTTAGGAAGTTTCTCCTTAATTCCAGGTTGCTTCTCTCTTTGATTAGTTTCCAGCCATTGTTTCTTGTCCTGCCCTGAGTAAAGTAACCCAAGCAACATGCAGGCTTCCCTGCTGATTTCCCCATTGACTTTGCTCATGGGAAGCCAAGAGGGAAGGTTGAAACTCGTGATCTGGTGACCATGGGATGCCGCAATTAATACAAGCTGGTTGCCAGGCATCCAAATGGCGATTACATGACCACTGGGATGCTGGGATGGCCAGAACCTTTAGGACCGGCTGTAACTACTATGTGTGCAGTGCCATTGTAACTGCAAACTGTCACTGGATGAATGGCTGTACCTGTAAGAGGTTGATTTTAAGATTGATGCCAACTTCCACGTGCCTTGTGAAAAAATGAAATGCTTTAGAACCGTGATGGCAAACCTATGGCACGCGTGCCAGAGGTGGCACGCAGAGCCATCTCTCCAGGCATGCCAGCTGTCACCCGTTGCTCTTCCAGGTTCTGATGTGCACATGTGCGCCAGTCACCTGGTCTTCGTGTGTATATGCGTGCCAGAAACTGGAAGACCATGTGACTGGCGTGCATTCACACTGGGGGTGGATTCTACTTACTTTTACTACCGGTTTGCAATGGGAGTGCAACGGGAATGTGAAGCTTCTGCGCATGCACAGATCGTCCATTATGATGTCTGGGTGGGTGGGCGGAGCCTCCTGCTATTTTTAGCTCCCAGTTCTGTCCGGTTTGCAAGAACCGGACAGAACTGGGAGCAACCCACCACTGATTCACATGCTGGAAACCAGAAGCTCAGTTTCCCGGCACGCAAACGCGCACTGTGGAGCTGCTCTTCCGGTTTCCGACCCTCCCCCTCTGTGCGTGCACACGCTCCCATTTCGGTGCCGAAAAGGATCGCCAACACTGCTTTAGGGCACCGGTCACCAACTGGTGGTCTGTGGACCACTGGTGGTCCATGAAAAAATGTTGGCGGTCCACAGAAAAATCTTTGCATTTTTGCATTTTTTATATTGCATGAAATCAGGGAACCTCAAACTATGGTCCCTGCCAAAGCAATTAATCTCACTCACTGATGGGATGGGGTCCTTCAGGCATTTAGCTTGGCTGCCTGTTTAATAGCTCCAGCCCCTCCCTCCCTCCTTGGGAGTCCAGGTGCTTCAGTGAGTGGTGCACGAAATTTCAGCTGGGCTCCTCGAGAGACAGAGTTTGCAGGGGGGAGGGCGATCTAGCGTCCGGGCTGGCTACAAGACAAACATTCATTCTTGGTTGTATTTGAGATTCCTAGCTGCAATGGACAGCAAAGCTAGGGTTGACCATGGGCACTTCTCTTTGCTAACAGGTGGCCAAGCTAAGTGCCTAAAGGACCCCGTCCCGTCACTAATTCATATTAGTGGTCCGCGGGATTTAAAATTATGAATTTAGTGGTCCCTGAGGTCCAAAAGGTTGGTGACCCCTGCTTTAGAGTATTGGAGAAGAAAATGTTTGGCCTGAACTAATCAGATACAGCACTGGAAAAACAAGGAGGCAGTGCAAACAAATAAATAATGAAAACAGTGCAAATAAAAAGACTCAGAAAATGAAATAGATGAGAGTCCCAGTAACAAAAAGCAAGTGGATTAATGACATCACTCCTTTTTTTTTTTTTACTGCTTCCCTCCTTTTAAAATTATATTTGGGAAAGGAAAAAAAAGACTCTTGCAAGCTAATTTTATAAATATAAGTGAGCTGAGGATATTTCAGTTATTCAAATTGTTTTAATTTAACAGATTTTAGAAGGATAGTGAAAGTATGTTGTTCCAAAGACAACATATACCCAACAATTTAACTTCATCATAATTGAATGGGGCTTTCCCAACCAGATGTCTTCCAGATTTGTCAAGACAGCAATTCCTAGGAATTTTAGCTGGCACTGAAATCAAGATGTCTGAACTGAAAGATTCATTCTGCAGCAATAACTATGCAACATTCTTATCATATATTGTACCTCCATAGCTAAACAAGCTAAGGCAAGAACAGGCAATCAATCATCATCATCATCATCATCATCATTTAACGACCCCATAATCCCTTGCAGGGTGGAGTTTGCCAAAAACCAGTGTGTGCATGTGTGCTGGCCAGCTGATTGTCAGGTGTGCATTTGCACCAGAACTCGAAAGTTCGGCTTTCTGGAGCAGGATCCCTTCATGTGTGCAGCAGTGCCAAAAACTGACCTGTGCATGCACACCAGCCAGCTGATCATCGGGCGGCGCATGCGCACTAAAACCCAGAAGTTCGGCTTTTCCGGAGTGTGGCCCGACGCACACGTGCGCAACATTTATGTGTGACCTTTTTGGCACTCGGTGCAAAAAGGTTCATCATCACTGCTATATATGTTTACTGCAAAGATTGGTTGGTTAGTTTTCCTGTTAATCAGGTTGTCTCCATCTTAGTGTTTTCATTCTTGTTTCTAACAAATCTGGAAGACATCTGGTTGGGAAAGCCCCATTCAATTATGATGAAGTTAAATTGTTGGGTATGTTGTCTTTGGAACAACATACTTTCACTATCCTTCTAAAATCTGTTAAATTATTTCAACTCAAGGTAAGTTAAAATGACCAAGTGGTCATCACAACAAAATCAAGAGCCTTGATAGTACAGTGGTCTACGCACCCTGTTATTAACACAGCTGCCTGCAATTTCTGCTGGTTCGAATCTCTCCAAGGCTCAAGGTTGACTCAGCCTTCCATCCTTTCTAAGGTAGGTGAAATGAGGACCCAGTTTGCGGGGGCAATAAGCTGACTTTGTATAAAATATACAAAAGGATGAAGGCTATTGCTTAACGCATTGTAAGCTGCCCTGAGTCTCCGGAGAAGGGTGGCATATAAATCAAATTAAAATAAAATAAATAAATAAATAAATAAAATAAAATAAAATAAAATAAAATCTGCAAGACCACAGGCAGCTTTCCCACCCACCAATTTGACTTTTGCAAGGCTTCTAAGCCATCGGTCACCAACTGATGGTCCGTGGACCACTGGTGATCCGTGAGAAAATGTTGGTGGTCCACAGAAAAATCTTTGCATTTTTGCATTTTTTTACATTGCACTAAATCAGGGATCCTCAAACTATGGTCCCTGGGTTGGATACGGCCTGCCAAAGCAATTAATCTCACTCGCTGATGGGATGGAGTCCTTCAGGCATTTAGCTTGGCTGCCTGATTAGTAGCTCCCACCCCTCCCTCCCTCCTTGGGAGTCCAGGTGCTTCAGTGAGCGGTGCACGAAATTTCAGCTCGGCTCCTTGAGAGACAGAGTTTGCAGGGGGGAGGGCGATCTAGCGTCTGGGCTGGCTACAAGACAATTCTTGGTTGTATTTGAGATTCCTAGCTGCAATGGACAGCAAAGCTAGGGTTGACCATGGGCACTTCTCTTTGCTAACAGGTGGCCAAGCTAAGTGCCTAAAGGACCCTGTCCCGTCACTAATTCATATTAGTGGTCCGCGGGATTTAAAATTATGAATTTAGTGGTCCCTGAGGTCCAAAAGGTTGGTGACCCCTGTTCTAAGCTATATAGGGCAAGACCATATCCTGCAGCCAGCAGTTCCAAATGTTGGAACTCTGGTTGATGGCTTTGAGCACCTGACAAATTGAACAGACTCCTAGTGGATCTTCGCTATTGACACACGAGGCTATTCTGATTCCTGTTGTGGTGCTTCCATGTTGCAGTGACCAGAACCACTCTAAACAAGCTACCTTCCAAGAGCATCTACATCAAATTTATAATTAACTACATCTTAAGATAGCCATATTTTGATGAAGAGTGGAACTACAAAGGCCATTTGATGGCTGACTAGGTATGTCAGACCTTGAAGCCATCTTTTACCTGTGAGCCTTCAGGCCTGCTACAAATTCTACTGTGGGAAAATGGGAGGGGGAATTGTATGGAGTGAAGATGATATGTAGTCAAAATAACATTCTTTCCAGAAAGTCAAGGCCGAGTTGCCCTGCAGCTGTGTTGAGAAGACTGGGGAGGTATCTTCTGTTCTGGAGGGTACCTGATTGGTGCATGTGATGGACATGTAGGAAATTCAAGCCTCAGAGTTTGATTTAGTTGGGGGGGTGTTTCGTGGAACCTTGACAAGGTACTTCCTACAAGCAGGGTTTGAAACAAGCCACAGTGCCATCAAAATGAGATGCTTGGGCTGTGATGCCGTTGCTCAAACGATACAGAAGAGTGTTTCTCGGACTTGGCAGCTGTACAATGTGTTGAATCTACACATCTTCAAGTTGCCAAGGTTGAGAAACAGTACTTGAGACATTATATCTGATGAAGACGTAAGTCATGTCATATTAATGACACGATGCATGTCGCATGTGTCTCTAGAGGCCAGCAAATGCAAGTGTAAACGTAGAATTAGCGGGATATTGTGGGCGGTGATTGAGATATGGGCTGTTGTGGCCTTTTGGTTGGTCATATTTATTCTGGTTTTTATTGGATTTTATTGTGAGCTGCATAGGGTGATCATACAGTATATAAGAGAGGTGGGGTGAAATGCTCCCGGTTCGGACCGGATCGCCTGATCCGGTAGCGATGGCGGCGGGTGGTTCGGAGAACCGGTAGCAAAAATCCCTGCCCCCCCCACACCATGCCCAGCTGAGCCGCACGGTCATCAGAGGCTTTTTTTTTTTAATTTTTCAAAGCATTTTTTCTACAACCTCTTCCGACGAAAAAATGCTTTTAAAAGTAAAAAAAAAAAGCCTCTAATGATCGCGCAGCTCAGCTGGGATCGTCAGAGGCTTTTCAAAGCATTTTTTTCTGCAACCTCTTGGCCGAAGAGGTGGTAAAAAAAATGCTTTGAAAAGTCTCTGATGATCCCAGCTGAGTTGCCTGATCGGCAGAGGCTTTTCAAAGCATTAGAAAAAATGCTTTGAAAAGTTAAAAAAAAAAAAAAAGTTGGCCCAGTCACATTACCCACCCACCAAGCCACACCCACAGAACCGGTAGTAACAAATTTTACATTTCACCCCTGAAGAGAGGCAACCATATACTGTACAGATAGTCCTTGATTTACAACCATTTGTTAGGGACCATTCAAAGTTACAGTGGCAGTAAAAAGGGACTTATGATGACTGGAGCATCCCCACACCTTATCAAGATTCTGGTGCTAGGCAACCAACATGGATTTACAATGGTTGCAATGTCCCAGATCATGTGACTGCTATTTGCAACTTTCCCAGCTGGTTTCCAACAAAGAAAGTCAATAGGGGAAGCTAGACTCGCTTAATGACCATGTGATTCACTTAATAACTGCACTGATTTGCTTAACAACCATGGGAAAATGGTCATAAAACTGAGCACAATTTACTTAACAACCACCTTGCTTAACAATAGAATTTCTGGTCCTAATTGTGATTGTAAGTCGAGGATTGTCTCTACATTTTCGAAACAAATGAAGAAATAACATTCGTTTTGTTCCTGGTGTTTGCAAGGTGAGGGAGCCTGAAAATTGCTCTTTGTTTCGTAATCATCTTAAGCAACAGATGTATGTCTTTCTTAATGCAAATTGTTCAGTATCATGTTCAAGGGTTGTTCTGGGGCAGCAAAAGGAGAACAAGGCAGATGAAGGTAGCCCTGTTTGGTTCTGAATTACTCATCTCTGGTTTACCATTCAGCAAATTAACAATTATGTGGATGGCACAAGAAACAACAGCTTTGGAACTTTCCCAGGGGTGAGAAACCACGAGAGGTCTAATCAAAAGAAGAAAGATATAGCCATGAATTCTAAGAAAAGGGAGATCCGAGCAGTGGTGTACATCCATCAGGAAGATCTTAATGTAGAATGGAGTGGTGGAGTGGAGTGGAGTGGAGTGGAGTGGGGTGGGGTGGGGTGGGGTGGGGAGTGGAGTGGAGTGGAGTGGAGTGGAGTGGAGTGGAGTGGAGTGGAGTGGAGTAGAGTAGAGTAGAGTAGAGTAGAGTAGAGTAGAGTAGAGTAGAGTAGAGTAGAGTAGAGTAGAATCTGGAAGGGACCTTGGAGGTCCCTGCTCAAGTAGGAGAACCTATACCATTTCAGATAAGTGACTACCTAGATTTTTCTTAAAAACATCCAGTGATGGAGAGCCCATGATTTCTGAAGGCAAGCTGGTTAATTGTCCTCACTGTTAGGAAGTTCCTCCTTAATTCCAGGTTGCTTCTCTCCTTGATTAGTTTCCACCTATTGTTTCTTATCTTGCCTTCTGGCGCTTTAGAGAATAATTTGACTCTCTCTTCTTTGTGGCAGCCCCTCAAATACTGGAATACGGCTATCATGTCACCCCTAATTCTTCTTTTCTTTAGACTAGCCAAATCCAAATTTGAGACCAGCTGCTGGTTGGGCGACCCTTCCAAATAGCAGCTTGGTTGATGGAGGTGACCAAATAGCTAAGTGTACCCATTATTATTCCAGGTGGAGGGAAATAGCAGGGTGTAAACACTTCCTCAATTTTGCTGGAGGCATCCCGACATTTTGTAACCTTTGCATTTATTTACAAATGTTCAACCTCAGCACAACAGAGGCATGGTTTAAATATAGGTAATCCTCATCTTACAATCATTTATGTAGTGGATATTCCAAGTTAGAAATGCCTTTACAACTGGACCTCACACTTATTGTCACAGCATCTCCATGCCATACAATCAAAATTCAGGCAACCAGGATGTATTCAGGGGTGGGCTGCTGGGGGTTCGCAGGGGTTTGGGAGAACCTCTAGCTAAGATTCTGTGCAGTTCAGAGAACCCTCAAATCCCACTCCTGGCTGGCCCCGCCCACCCCTCCCCTCTCCTCCCCTCCCCTCCTCGGAATCCCCAGGCGGCCTGTTTTGGATGCAGGTTGCAGGGTGCATGCGGAGGCTCTGGGAGGGTGAAAAACGGGCCTACTGGAAGTTCGGGAAGGCCAGAAACTGGCCCATTTCCGGCCTCTAGAGGGCCTCCGGAGCCTGGGGAGGCCGTTTTTGCCCTCCTGGAGGCTTGAGGAAAGCCTCTAGAGCCCAGGGAGGGCAGAAATGCCCCGCCCCACCATGGTGCAGGAGGCTGATTAGGCCACACCCACCCAGCAACCGGGCAGAAAACCCCTTGCTAAAATTTTTGAAGCCCACCTCTGGATGTATTTATGATGCTTGCAGATTTCCAGGGCCATGTGATTGCATTTGTGACCTTCCCAGCCAGCTTCCGACAAGCAAAGTCAATGGGGGAAGCCAGGATCACTTAACGACCGCATGATTCACTTAACAACTGCAGTGATTCTCTTAACAGCTGCGACAAAAAAAGGTTGTAAAATCCAGTATGTCTCACTGATCAACCTCTTTCTTAATAATAGAAATTCTGGTCCCAATTGTAGTTGTAAATTGAGGATTACCTGTACTTCAACTTGCAAAGTCCATTTTATCTTCTGTAGGCAGCAGTAGCCCCAGAAGACCCATCCCTGTCTTGCATATTACACTAAGCCAGAAATACAAAATGGAAGTCCCCAACTTGAAAACATTTTATACCCCTCTACCAAGACTAGCCGAAGTTGCTACCAAATTGTCATTTTTAATGTGACTGAAGTCTGACATTGGAACATAAATCTGTTATGACCTAGGTTTACTGAGTCATTAAAACACATGAGTAGTCCCCAAAACCTCTTTTATTACAACAGCTGTGAATTACTTTCATTCACAGCTGAGTCCAATTAGTTGCAAAAAGTCCTTCGGGAGAATCACCAACCTTTATCTCCCTTTGACAAGCTGCCAAAGACCTACTTGGCAAAGCCACATGGAGTCCAGAATCAAACAGAGATGCCGACTGGGAACAGAATTAACAACGTTGCTTTTCGACAAAGGGCCCACGTGCCTTTGCTCCTCTTTTAAGCCTTATGGGAGGGGCAGAGGCCACCCAAAAGGAGAAAAATGAGATCAGTAGGAAAATCGATGAAATATACAGGGTCCATACGAATTACGCCCGTAGGAACAAATTACCTAAAGAGATCCATGTCAGATTCGCACGTAAAACAGTAAAGGAAGAGATCTACACACTAATGAGAGAGGAAAAGATTTGTTATAAAGGAAAGGAAATAATCACCCTAAAACAGATCCCAAGACGAATAAGAGAGCACAGAAAAAATTATAACTTCTTAACAGCTCTATTGAATCAACATAAAATAATGTTTCATTGGTTGGTGCCGGAAGGGATTCTAATATCCTGGGAAGACAAGAAATACAAAATTGATACGATAGAAAAGGCACAAGAATTCTTTGACACTCACTTTACATTAGAGGAAGAACAGGAAACTAGGCATGATTCGGAAAATACGAACCAAGAACACCCGACAGAGGAAACGAAAAAAGAACAGGAAGAGAAGAAACGTACCGAAAGGGAGAAGATGGAGAGAGAAGGGGCCCGGGGGGAAAACCCAAATGATAACAAGGAACAAAGGCAAACTTAGATTGACATACAGATAAGTAAGGAAAAATGGGACAAGAAATGAAATTGATTTCAATCAACATAAATGGACTCAATCTACCAGCTAAAAGAACACATATTTTTAAAAAATTACAAAAATTAGACATAGACGTTATTAACTTACAAGAAGTACACATTAAAAAACACCATCAACAGTTATTAGAAAACAGAAGATTAGGTACATTATTCACCTCATTATCAGATCAAAAAAAAAGAGAGGTATCGCAGTATACATCAAAAACCGTATCCAAGCAAAACAAATTTATGCAGGCGGAGATGGCAGGATATTAATGATAAGACATCAAGAAGGAAGCCCAAAATATACTGCTAATATCAATCTACGTCCCTTTTGTTTTAACTATTCTTGCCTTCTGGCAGCTCTGCGCATGCGCGCACTAGGAACAGGCTCCTCCTGTTTCTCTGCCTCTCTGCTGTCTGACTCTGGAGGCTCCGGAGTCCGTGCATAACTCCCAGATGGCCCTGGCCCAATCTCTGCCTCTGATGCAGAGCCCTCATCCGGGCCTTACCCAGACTCCAGGACTGGCCCGTGTTGCTCCCCAGCCTCCTCACTGCCTGACTCCACTGCCAACTCTGCAGGCTGCTGGCGGACCACAACAAAACCACTTAAGTATATTTACAGGCAAAGCTGTTATACATCCTCCTCCTGCCAGGATTCTTTGCTCAACAAATACAGGTTTGCACTGCTAATCAAATAGAATTTGCTTTGCATTTATTCTTTCCAATCTGTTGGATGTTGGAAAGAATGAAGTAAAAGGGACCCAGGACTCCATCAGCAGGATAATTCTCAGAAAACAGAACAGAACGGAATAAAATGTGATGTGGAGGGAGAAACTGGCAAAAAACAAAACAAAACAAAACAAAAACCACTCGGTTGAGTTAAAAATGGGCTGGAGCTGTGGAGGAAACACTGAGAGAAAAAAAATATCCAAGACATTCCTATGAGCCAATCATCTCCTGCAGGTCAAATGACAGCTGCACTCGTGTGTTTGAAACCCCTCCTGTTTTTAATACGCACCGACACACCTAAAAAGGAGTGAGACTTTGACCGTGAAGTTGCAGCTGCCACCTTGACTTTATTGACCCTTGGTGAAGGAGTCAAAGTCTTTGCAGGTTTTATGGTTCAGTGAGAGGGTTCCATCCATTGGCACATACGGTACGTAAGGCTAAACTGCGGCCACCATATTTGAACTGCCAAAATCCAGACGACGATTAGTTGGCTAAAAAAAAAAGCTACAGAAATCCCTCTTAGCAAACATCTAGAGCAGTGATGGGCTAACCTTTTCCAGACCGAGTTGCCAAAGCGCACACGTGCACCCAAACCCCCAAAATGCAATGCGTGCCCCGCCCCCCATGCATGCGCACCTACCTCCCACGGGTGCCCCACCCCCTGCGCATGAGCATGCACTCCCCTGCATGTGCCCCACCCCATGCGCATGCAGCCCCCCACATGCCCCTTGCCCCCTGCACATGCCCCCTGCATGTGCCCCACCCCTGCGCATGTGCACACACCCCTGCACACGCTCCACCCCCGTGCATGCACAGAAGAGGCCGGATGACCAGCTGGCCGGTACGCGTGCATACGTGGCGGAGTTGAACTGGGGCGATGGCTCATGTGCCCACAGAGAATGCACTGCGTGCCACCTGTGGCACATGTGCCATAGGTTCGCCATCACGGATCTAGAGGTTGTGTAGTTTTTTGTAATCTACGTGATATTTCTTCATTTTTCTAATATTGTGCAAATATAATCCTCACTGAACTATTTCTCCTGGGTATTCTGGAAGGGAAAATGGAAAAAAATATACAATGTATCATATTACACATACTAATGGCGAGTAGAATTGTGATAGCACAAAATTGGAAACAACCAGATATCCCTCCGGACCAAATTATAATTAAAAAAAAAAAATGTGCAGAAATGGACAGATTATCGATGGAGATGAAGGAGAGGGAGTACTATTTAATATGGAATAAATGGTATTCCTGGCTGGAGAGTAGACATAAAACTTAAGAGATACTTTTGTTATGAGATCGAATTGTAAATAGAAGTTAAGATAATTTAAACAAAGATGTTTAAATTATTATAATTTAAACAAAGACAGAGATATTTTGTGTAAAGGGGTTAAGAGAGGTTAGAGATACCGATGCAGAAAAGTTGTTACTAGTATTGAAAATTTGATGTTTGTTTTTGTTCGTTTATATTTTGTGTGTGTTTCTTGTGTGTGTCTGTTATGTTTCTTTTTGTACTGTGTATTTTAATTTTTGGAAATTTAATTTTTAAAAAAGAGTAAGTGGCCATGAAAGCAGTCCGTCTGTTTTCAGCCACTTTGTACAAGGAGAGGGAATACACAGGCTAGGGAGCAGGCAGGGTTTATTTTTCTCAGGAAAACAAGGAGAAAGCAAAATGCCAGCAAGTTCAGGGCTATAATTAGCACAGGCAATCATTTCTCTTTAGTATGATCATGTCTGAGTTTGCATTTTTTCCTTCTCCCTCCCAGTCTGTTTTCCTCTGATGTTGCATCTGTAATACAGAATCACTGAAGCTAGCGATCAGGCCCTGACTTCATGTGGGAACCTTGTTCAGCTGAGCGGCAAACTCCAAAGGCTTTCTACAAAATAAGCAACTCCAAAACAACTCTCTCCAATCTTAAGCATCTTTCGATGCATACTATGTTCTTTTAGTGCGCTGAGTTGTTGGCTTTAGAAATGCACATTAGGTAAAATGTGAGGATTCGATCAGAGGTGGGTTTCAGCAGGTTCTGATGAGTTCCGGAGAACCTGTAGCGGAAATTTGGAATAGTTGAGTACCGGTAGTAAAAATTCTGACTGGCCCTACCCCCATCTATTCTCTGCCTCCCAAGTCCCAGCTAATTGGGAGGAAATCTCGCCAGGCTCAAGGTTGACTCAGCCTTCCATCCTTTCTAAGGTAGGTAAATTGAGGACCCAGTTTGTGGGGACAATAAGATGACTTTGTATAAATATACAAAAGTATGAAGGCTATTGCTTAACGCATTGTAAGCTGCCCTGAGTCTCTGGAGAAGGGCGGCATATAAATCAAATTAAAAGAAAAAGAGAAAAAAGGAAGGAAGGCGAGAGAAGGAAGGAAGAAAAAGAAGGGAGGGAGGGAGGAAAGAAAAAGAGAAAAAGGAAGGAAGGAGATGGAGAGGGAAGAAAGGAATTAAAAAAGGGAGGGAAGGAAGGAGGGAGGGAAGAAAGAAAGAAGAAAAAGAAAAAAGGAAGGAAGGAAGGAAGAAAAAAGGAAGGAAGATGGTGAGGGAAGGAAGAAAAAGAGGAGGGAGGGAGGGAGGAAAGAAAGAAGAAAAAAGGAAGGAAGGAAGAAAAAGAGAAAAAGGAAGGAATTGAAAAAGAGGGAAGAAAGGAGGGAGGGAAGAAAGAAAGAAGAAAAAAGGAAGGAAGAAAAAGAAAAAAGGAAGAAGATGGTGAGGGAAGGAAGAAAAAGGAGGGAGGGAGGAAAGAAAGAAGAAAAAAGGAAGGAAGGAAGAAAAAGAGAAAAATGAAGGAAGGAGATGGAGAGGGAAGGAAGGAATTAAAAAAGGAAGGAAGGAGGGAAGAAAGAAAGAAGAAAGAAAAAAGGAAGGAAGGAAAAGAAAAAAGGACGGAAGAAGATGGTGAGGGAAGGAAGAAAAAGAGGGAGGGAGGAAGAAAAAGAGAAAAGGAAGGAGGGAAAGAGAAGAAAGAGAGAGAGAAAGAAGAAGAAAGAAAAGAAAAGGAAGTTTACTATCACGGGGGGGGGAAGCAAAAGTCAGCAACAACAGCTGCAATCCAGCGGTTCCTTCCGTCGTTCCCGGCTCTTCCCGCGAAGAGGTCCAACCTCTTCTCGGGCGGCTTACGCTCAACTTTCCCGGAACTCCGAAGAAGCGCCGATTGGCAGGCAGGCGCTGAAAGCCGGCACGGCTCGGCTCGGCTCGGTTCTTCCCCTCCGCTGCCTGCCCGTCCTCCCTCTTTGCGCAATCGGGGCGCCGTCGCTCGCCCTGCGGGTTGGCTCCGCCAGGCAAGGCAGCGGAAAGACACCCAGCCTCCTGCCGCCGCCGTTCCAGCTGGGGCCTTTCCCCAGATTGCGCCAGCAGCTCGTGGGCGTTTTCCCGCTTGCCTGCCTGCCTGCCTGGCCTCCCGCCCTCCTTCGCCTCGAGGAGCGCCCAGGAAGGAGGAGAAACACCCGAGAGGCTGCCGACAGCAACAGCTGCCTAAAAAAGCGAAAAAAAGTGGCTTCCTCGGCCCAAGGCGAGCAGTCGGGCGGGCACTTCCCTTCCAACGCCCCCGCCCGGGCGGGGCTCGCCAAAGCCACGTGGGTCGCATCCTCCAAGTTTGTAAATAGCCTTTATTGATTTTTTTTTTTTCAGAGCGAGCGAGAAGGCGAAAGTTCCAGCCGGTTGCAAGGAGGGGAGAAAGTGGTGGCTGGCTTGGCTGCCTGGGACTTTGATCTGACGGCCACCGGGGCGACGATGGGTCCCTCGGATGGCTGAAGAAAAGCGTTCGGAGCCCGGGGCCGCCAGGCGCGGCGGCGGCGGCGGCGGCGGGATGGAAGCGACCGACTCCAAGTTGGGCAGAGCCGGCAGCCTCTGGCAGGACACGCTGGCCATGGCGCTGACCCCCAGCAAGCCGCTCTCCCCGGCGGGCGGCCAGAGCTGCCGAGAAAGCGGCGGGCGGACCCGAGCCCTGCGCGTGGTTTACATCGTCACCGAGGACTTGGAAAAACCGCTGCCCTTCTTGTCCCTGCAGGAAGCCTGCAGGGAGGTCCCGGCCACGGAGCTCGCCACCGTGCCTTTTGGCACCCTGATGCTGGGAGACACGGACAGTCTGGACCGCTTCTATAACGCGGGTGAGTCTCCCCTTGCGCCGCGCTAACCCTGGCGCGGACCCTGCGCTGAGGTCTGCTGAGCGGGACTTTGGGGTTGGTTTGTTTCTTTTGAACCCTAACTGGGGGCCCCGCGCAACTCCCCCCCCCAAAACCATAAGCCAGGTTTTCCCCGTCCAAGAGTGTTGGAAGGGACCTTGGAGGTCATCTAGTCCAACCCCCTGCTCACGCAGGAGAGACCTATTGGTTCGACCCCCAAGGAGCCTGGATAGCTTTGCAGACAAGGCACTGCAATTTAACACCAGCTGTCTGCAATTAAAGTAAGTTCCAATCTTGCTAGGCTCAAGGTTGACTCAGCCTCCCATCCTTTCTAAGGTAGGTAAATTGAGGACCCAATTTGTGGGGGCAATAAGCTGACTTTGTATAAATATACAAAAAGTATGAAGGCTATTGCTTAACGCATTGTAAGACGCCCTGAGTCTCCGGAGAAGGGCGGCATATAAATCAAATTAAAAAAAAGAAATTTGGAGACGGCAGGCTCGTAATTGTAATGGCTGGACTCCTACCAGCGGAGGTTTGAAATTTGGACGCATCTTAGTGTTTATTTATTTCAGCAAGAACTGGTTGGGAGGGAGGGAGGCGGGTTAAAAACTGGGTTTACCCTAAGCCATAATGTGGCAGTCTTCACTCTGAGTGTTTTGTGGTGAATCCGGCAAATTGTGCAAACCTAAAGGGTTTGCATTTAACACCTGGTTAAAATACACGGGCTTAATCTATGGTGTAGATCCAGCCCAGAATGTTGCCTGCGATTTTCTTAACTTGTTGCAAGTTTGAATCTGTTCTTTTGAGGGTCAAACCATGCCTTTCTTTCTGAATATAGGAATCAAATTATACCTTAGTAAAGGTAAGGAAATCAATGCTACCTATTGATCTGGGAGAGGTCAGTCCCCCCCCCTCTCAGCCCAACCTACCTCACAGGATTGTTGTTGTGAGGAAAGTAGGAGGAAGCGGTATCAAATATATGTTTTGCTGCCTTGTTATTTATATAAAAATAATAAAGGCAAGGAATTAATTAATTAATTAATTCTTATATAGACCGTGAGGCTTTTTTGCAGAAACTTTGCAGCTGCAGCAGTCTGTGGAAAATTCAATTACGTAGACCAGAAGAGGAGAAAGGAGGTTTTTTTTTTTTAGTTCTTGAAAAAGCTTTCATGAATTTCAGTTTCTTAGAAACTCTTCGGCCTTAGATCGCGATTGCTGCAGTTTTAAAAATTATTATTAATTTTTTTTATTATTAAAGCGCCCTGGTGATGCAGCGGACTAAAGTGCTGTTAAGTAGCACTTAGCTGCCAGCTGCCTGCAATTACTGCAAGTTCAAATCTCACCAGGCTCAAGGTTGACTCAGCCTTCCATCCTTTCGAGGTAGGTAAAATGAGGACCCGGATTGTGGGGGCAATAAGCTGACTTTGTATAAAAAAGAACACCACTTGGGGTGGGGGTCGAAAGCCCTACTAAGCAGGTATATACAAAAGTATGAAGGCTATTGCTTAATGCATTGTAAGCCGCCCTGAGTCTCCGGAGAAGGGGGGCATATCAATCGAACCAATAAATAAATAAATAAATAAATAAATAAATAAATTACTTTGAGCTAATGGGAAATTACTATACCAGTCCCTGAGCACATAAAGAATTAAATTTCATTAAATTTCACTTATTTGTTTCAAGATGTAATACTTGCCCCTCTTGTCAAAGCAACTCTGGGCAGTGCACAGAATTTAAAATGGATTTGACAGCAGAAATAACTATAAGTGCAACATGTGATCACAAGGAAATAAAAAAAATAAACAAGTCAAGTCATTGTTTGGTTGTTCATATTGGAGGATTTGTTATTCCAGAGCTTTGTTAATGAAATCTAAACTAATTATTCAGTAATCTAATAAAATAGAATTGAGTATTATGTAGAAAAGGTCCGCTGAATGCTTTTAGTGCATCTAATAATCCTATAGTTATCTGAGTTCAGAGGTAAAAGAGCTATTTCTCAATGTCTATTACTTTATCATTTTAATCGGAAATGGCCGGAACTTAATCTTGGAACCGTCAACATGCAAAGCACATACTTTTTCATTGAGCGGGTGTCTCTCTGAATCCTTCTGTTTTTAGCAGATGCAGAAAAATATGGAGCACTGTTAGAGAGGGCAGTTTTTCTAAATCCAGCTTAAACATTTGCTATCTCTCTTTCCCATATAAGGTTCTAATCTGCTCTGGATGATCCTGATGGTTATTTTGCTAGCAGATAAAATTAAGGATATTGTGCGGTATTTGCAAACACTGATAAATCATCTTCTTTTTGGGGAATCGGTATATAGACTGACCTCTTCCAATCTGTTGTTCATTGTGTCACTCTCCAGATTTTGTTGCCCTTGTTTGGTTAGACAAGAGGTTCTCCTGCTTCATTTCTATTTCCTAGCCTGGTGTTTTTCAAACTTGGCGATTTTAAGACTCCCAGAATTCCCCAGCAAGTATGCATTGAAGTCCACACATCTTAAAGTTGCCAAGGTTGAGAATAACACTAGCAATAAGCAGTTAGACTTATATACCGCTTCACAGTGCTTTTACAGCCCTCTCTAAGCGGTTTACAGGGTCAGCATATTGCCCCCAACAATCTGGGTCCTCATTTTTACTGACCTTGAAAGGATGGAAGGCTGAGTCAACCATGAGAAACACTGATCTATATTTATATATGTATGTATGTATGTATGTATGTATGTATGTAATTTATATGCCGCCCTTCTCCCGAAGGACTCAGGGCAGCTTACAAAGAAAACATTCAACAATTCAAAAATTACATAAAAATTAAAAAGTCCAATTAAAATTAATTATAATTATTTCAATGTAAAAATCCCCCAATGGATCAGCCCATTTGATAAAAGAGCCACGTCTTCAGTTCGTGGCGGAAGGAGAGGAGGTCGGGGGCTGTCCTAAGCCCGGTGGGCAAACCGTTCCAGAGGGTCGGCACTCCCACAGAGAACGCTCTCCCCCTGGGGGCTACCAGCCGACATTGTCTGGCTGACGGCACCCTGAGGAGGCCCGCTCTGTGGGAGCGCCAACCCTCTGGAACCCTCTATATGGCATATATACCATCGGGAAGGAGATATAGAAGTATAGCCAGCCGTAACAAACAGGCTGAAGAACAGTTTTTATCTGTGGGCTGTCAGACTCATGAATGAAAAATAACATCATAATATGTAGTATGATGGACTGCAGGGCTGGCGCAATGTGTAACATCTTATTTATTTATTATTTATTTTATTTATTATATTTCTCTACCGCCTTTCTCCCGTAGGACTCAAGGCGGTGTACAGTCAAGAAAAATATAGACACACAAACATCATAAAATTGCTAATTAAAATTATTACTTAGTTTGGTCAATTAAATAAAACCCAGAATTAGATAACATTTAAAAAATCATTGACATGTTCGTATGTTTAGCCCTGCCTGTTGGAACATCAGGGTCTTGAGGGCACAGCGGAAAGCACGGAGATCAGGGATATTCCGTATCTCCGGGGGCAGTTCATTCCAAAGGGTTGGAGCCCCCACAGAGAAGGCCCTCCCCCTGGGAGTCGCCAGTCGACATAATTTGACTGACGGTACCCTGAGTAGTCCCTCCCTGTGAGAACGAACTGGTCAATCTTCACATTGATGCAATAGGACTGGGTGTTTTGTTAATATGAATTATTGGGTTAGGGATTTTCTGTCTTCACTGTGAGTTGTATTGTGTTGCGGGGGGGTGCACTGAAGGAGCTCAACCAATCTCATTGCACATATGTTGTGCACTGACAATAAAGATTTGAATTGTGTAGTGTAAAAGTGTTTTACCATTGCTTTCTCCCATAAAGTATTAAATTATACCTTAATTATACCTTTTTACTGTCACTAACTTGATCATTTGCCTCCATCAGATTCCTAAATAGGCATCTACTTTACCTGGGTGGCTGGGATAACTTTCCACCTTGGGTCTCTCTGCTGTGGGCATGTATTTTTGTTGTGTGTTTGTGGCTTTGAGTCAGGGTTTGTTTTTCTTTTTTGACTCGTGGCATCTGCCTGAACAAGTCCCTGCGGTTTTCTTGGCAAGATTTCACAAGTAGTTTGTCCTTTTTTTAAAAAAAAAAAAATCTAAGAGTGATTTGGCCCCATTGTTTGTAGAGATTCTCAGTCATCCAGGTTGTAGTTTGTTTGTTTATTTGTCAACAGGTACAAGGAAACAAGTAACAGTATAGACATAGTCATGGACACATGAAAAAAATTGGCACAAATAAAAGGATGTAAATAGGCAAAACATAGCCATAAACACATAGAATGAGTACATATAAATGGGGACAGTAGGACAGGGACGGTAGGCACGCTGGTGCGTTTATGTACGCCCCCTTTACGGACCTCTTAAGAAACGCGAAAGGTCCACAGTAGACAGTGTAAGATAAAAGGTATGGGGATTAGGGAGACTAACAACAGGATCAGGTAGAGTGTTCCAGACATTTACTATTCTATTGCAGAAGTCATATTTCCTACAATCAAGATTAGAGCGAATGACATTGAGTTCGAATCTATTGATAGCCCTTATGTTATTGCGGTTGAAATTAGTTGTCTCAAAGGTGCTTTTTTTTTTTCCCTTCAAAAGGCAACCGGATTTTTTTTCCCCTTGTGGAGGAAGAGGAAGAAAACGTTTTGCTTCTCATCCAAGAAGGTTCATCAGTTCTGATGGCATTGGTGGCAGGGGGGAATGGAAGGATAGGTACTGACAGTTGAGGTGGATGGAGGGTGGGAGTGGGAGGATAGGTTCTGCAAAGACATATAATCTTTCCATCTCCCCCACCATCCTATCACTATCCATCCTTCCATTCCCCCCACCCCCCTATTCCTCCCACCCCAATCAGAACTGATGAAGCTTCTTAGGTGAGAAGCAAAACATCTTCCTCCTCCTGAAGGAAAAAACAGTCGAGTAGCTTTTAAGAATAGAATTCTTTATTGACTAAGTATGATTGGACACACTATTTATTTATTTATTTATTCATTCATTCATTCATTCATTCATTCATTCATTGGCCAAGTGTCAGCACTTCAAGCTGCATTTACTCTAGTGCTGACATAAGAAGGAGAAGCAGAGGCGTCTGGAAAGGGACGTTTGACTTTTCACCTACTTATTTTCCCTGGAGATAATATCCCCTAGGAAATGGGATGGGAGGGGGGGAAATTCCTTTGATCTGGAGCAGTAGATTAGGGGTAGAGTGACTTGGAAAATGGCCAATGAGTGCAGAGGAGTGGGGAAAGGAAAGGGAGGGTTTTAGGTCAGGAAGTCAGTGTTGGCTACGATGGAGTCGGAATTAGAATGTCGTGCTTAATAAATGGGAGTTTTTCATCACAGACCTTGTTTGAAATGCAATTTATTTGAGACGACCTCGAAACCTGACACCAAGTGTGATTGGACACACAAGGAATTTGTCTTTGGTGTAAATGCTCTCAGTGTACCTAAGGAGAATAAAATACATTCATCAAGAATAAAAAGATACATTTAGTGATAGTCAAAGTTACTAATCGTACTGGGAAACAAATAAAAACAATATAATTTGAAAGATACAAGCAACATGGTTATATAGTCATAAGTGGGAAGAGAGAGATACTAGTAAGGAAGAGAAGAATAATAGTAATACAGTCTTAGTAAATTATTTGACAGTGTTGTGGGAATTAGTTGTTAAGCAGAGTGATGGCATTCAGGGAAAAGACTGTCCTTGTGTCTAGTTGTTTTGGTGTGCAGTGCCCTATAGCCTGGTTTTGAGGGTAGAAGTTGAAACAATTTATGTCTAGGATGTGAGGGGTCTGTAGATATTTTCACAGCTTTTGAAGGAAAAAGCACCTTTGAGATGACTGGCCCAAGTTGAACCAGTGACTTCATGACCAAGGCAGGACTAGAACTCATGATCTCCTACTTTCTAGTCTGATGCCTTGACCAACTCTTCTTGTATGCTTCCCAAAAGCCTTTGCTCATCTGTCATAAGAACGCCTCATCCCCGCCGCGATGGAGCAGCTGTGCAGCGCCTTGAGGGAACAACACAGATTTACTCATGGTTTATTCAGCACACCCAATTTTCTGGATCTTCACCCAACACACTGAAACACAAACTGATCAAAATAAGCTAGGCTTCAGCAATATGCCAGGTTAACAAATGTGCGTAAGCCAACTTGTGGTTGAGTGTACCACTTGAACAGTCAGTCACTTAAGTTCACACACTGTCACTCATTTAAACACAATTTTGGGCCTAGCCACAATTTTTCACTTGTTCTAAGCCAGGGGTGTCAAACTCTATTTCATTGACGCTGCATCAGAGTTGTGTTTGACTTCGGGGAGGGGGGCGACTGGGTGGGTGTGGCCAGCTCAATGTCACTCATGTCAGGGGCAGCTGTGGTGGCCTAGGCAGGGCTGGGGGATTCTCCTACAGCCCTCTGCCAGCGAAAACGGAGCACGCAGCCCTCCCGAGATCCATTTTCACTGGCAAGGGCACTGCAGGCCAGTCCTTCACTGTTTCCAGGGTGGCCCCATGGACCAGATCTAAGCCCCACCTGGGCCAGATCCGGCCTCCAGGCCTTGAGTTTGACACCCCTGTTCTAAGCCATGAAAGGCAAACTACAATGTCCAGTTCATACATGCTAATCCATGCAATATATAAGAAAACCCTAATATGGCTTAATGAAGTGTGTGAACATACTGTAGATAACATGATGCTAATTCAAGAATGAATTATATGCAAATCAGAAACAGATTTGCATATAATTCTAGGCCACCTAGAATCTTATTAAGCCAGAACCTATCTACATTATGAATTAACATGATATGCAAGGTAGGCAATGGAAGACAAGTTGCTTCCAGACTTGGAAGGATTCCCTGATAGATTGTCATTCAATAAAGGAAAGAGTTGCTGGAGGCGTTAAATATGCAAAGCACTCCTGGCTTCCATCATCAGACAGAATCTTGGGTTTGCATTTCCTGTTAGAGCTGCCTAACACATTGGATTTGATTCCAGAAAGATGCCTCAGCACTTGCAGCATCTGTCTGCACATCTTCAAAGTTGCTGTGTCTTTTTTCCCCGGATTGCACAGTCAGTGATGAAAATTGTACAGTCCTGAGAAAAGATGCAGCTACTTTAAAGGGTGGTGGTTATGCATTTACTTGTGCGTGCTCCGAGGTACTTTTTAAGATTTTTTTTTCCCCTTAATGCTGGTGGTCTGAATGCTGGCAGAGTGGAAAAAGTAGTTTCGATTGATGCTGAGCTGATATTCTATCCGCGAGGAAGATTTGGAGGGGGAAAATATCATTGGTTGTCTGGATCGGCTGCATCATTCCGCTGTGTGCAGAATGGATCTTCCCAAGAAGTGCGGTGTAGAAAAAGGGGAATCTATGCAAATGAATGAAATTAGTAGTGGGGCCAGGACAGAAGCAATGTAATTAGTAGGGCATGTGAGAGCGAACATCCTCTTAATCAGCTCTTGCCTGGCAGGCTGAGCAAGTTAAAACTTGGACAGCCTCTTGTCAAACTGTCACACCACAATCCAACGTGTCCAAGAGACTCAACATCAGCACTTGGCACCCGGCTTTGCACACCCCTTCCGTGGACCTCCTCCTTTAATTAAAGTTTGCCTTCCAGGTGCAACCAAACCATTATTATTCCACTGGATTTCTCTACAGTGTTCATTTCCTGCAAGCATGCCTGATGTAGCCTTGCTGTAAGCATTGCAGGAAATGTAGGTGGCAGATTAAGGAATGGGTTTGGAGCACTGCTAATGCATTATTAATGCTCACGTGGCCAGCGAGAAAAGAGGAAGGTCCCTAGAGCATTGTCTGCCTGGAGCCCTTCCAGACTAGACAACTCGTTGCAGCCAACTCGCCAAGAGGCAGCTTACTGTGGGACAATTCAACAATTCAATTTAACTATTTATAATAATTAAAAATTATTTCATTTTTTTGTCATCCACATTTCATTTTGTCCCTCCTTTGGCCTCCTTTCTTTCATGAGCCTATTCTACTATTGTCCTACTATTATTTTACTATTATTTTACTATTCTACTATTATTCTATTCAACTATTATTCTACTATTATTCTATTATTCTACTACTATTCACCTAGCTTGCCTGACAAGGTGGCTCAGTAGCTAAGATACTGAGCTTGTCAATCAGAAAGGTTGGCAGTTCAGCAGTTCAAATCCTTACTACAGGTCTCCTGCATGAGCAGGGAGTTGGACTAAATGACCTCCAAGATCCCTTCCAACTCTGTTACTGTTATTATTTCTTCAATATTAGTGTAACTCTTGTCCAGCAATGAGTTCTCCTGGGGTGAGTTGGCCGCAGAGAGTTGTCCTGGGGTAAGTTGGCCATGGTGAGTTGCCGTAGATACCCCACCCTGAATATAAGGAGTCCTCAACTTGAATTCAACATTCAATTCAACATTCAACCTGAATGTAGGAGCCCTGGTAGTGCAGCAGACTAAAGCACTGTTATTAACACCAGCTGCCTGCAATTACTGCAAGTTCAAATCTCACCAGGCTCAAGGTTGACTCAGCCTTCCATCCTTTCAAGGTAGGTAAAATGAGGACCCGGTTTGTGGGGGCAATAAGCTGACTTTGTATAAATATACAAAAGTATGAAGGCTATTGCTTAACGCATTGTAAGCCGCCCTGAGTCTCTGGAGAAGGGCGGCATATAAATCAAATAAAAAAAAAACTTACAATCGCAATTGGGACTACAGTTGCTGCTGCTAAGCAAGGTAGTTGTGAGTTGGTCCTGACTTTGGAGGCTGAGATGAGTGGGGAGGAAGAACAGCTGGGGCCTGTTCCATGTGCAGGTATGCACAGAGCTGTTAGGAGAGGAGAACAACTGAGGACAAGGAATTGACTCGGGAAGCAAAGCACACATGGACACTGAATGGCCCCTTCCTGGCTGGGGAATAACTAGAAGGAAAGGAGAGTGGTGGTCATAGGAGACAACCATTCGGTTTTCTGAAAATTTAGCTCATCGTGTTTCGTGTCTCAAAGACTGCTTGCCAGAACTTAATTTGCAGCTTTGCGGCTGGGAGCTCACCTGGCAATTATCACAAGGAACTGATAAGGTCTGTTACTGCAGTTAACTCTTGGAGGGACTATTGCCTGGACTTTTCAGTTGGGTGAATGCCATTCATTCACAGGAGATACATAAAGAGGGTTTTTTTTCTTCGTGACAAGGAGTCTGTTTCTTGTTTCTGCTAAGGCTTGATCAGAACAACTATTTCCACCTTCAACCAATATGTACAGTTGTCATCTCAGAAGAGTTGAAGAAAAAACACAGCCCAGAATTAGCTGACCTTTTGTACAGCCCTCTCAAATAGGGAAAAAGCGGTGATGGATATAGATTAAAATAGACACACGGTAATCCCCTTAGATAAAATAATTGCTGTGATTAAAAAAAAACCCAATGCTGCAGACCCTGCTAACAATTCTGAGAAAGATTACGATCAGGTTAACCAGCAGCAGCATCTGATTATAAATCTTCCCCCTTGCGCTTCTTTTATCTTTAAACTGAACTGGACAACTTTTCAAAAATGGTTTTGCTTTATATAAAGTAGGCCAGATCGCCTTAGGAAAAGGGCCAGAACAATATTAAGTAGGAGGATTCCTGTTAGAAAGAGGAAAAGGGTGCTGGGAGGTGTTTTATTTTTTTTACAAATCCTTCTCTTGCAATTATCTCCCCTTAGGCATGTATTTTATATGCACACTCGCACACATCTGATCATCTGATAGACAAACGTAGCAACAATCTTCAAGAACAAAAACGTTAGAAACAATTCCTGCAAACAATTATACACACACTTAAAAAGCAGCAAGGAAAAAAAATATGCAATGAATGAAATGAATCAGTATAAGTTGCCCTAAGGCTGTTTAGTTCATCTATTTCGGTATTGTTTGAATGGACCAGCAGTGGTTTTGCAAGATTTTAGCCTGGTTTCTTAGTTCAACCTAGGTCGGATATTTATTTATTTATTTATTTATTTATTTATTTATTTATTTATTTATTTATTTATTTATTTATTTATTTTTATATGCCGTCCTTCTCCGGAGACTCAGGGCGGCTTACAATGCGTTAAGCAATAGCCTTCATCCTTTTGTATATTTTATACAAAGTCAGCTTATTGCCCCCACAAACTGGGTCCTCATTTCACCTACCTTAGAAAGGATGGAAGGCTGAGTCAACCTTGAGCCTGGTGAGAATTGAACTCGCAGTAATTGCAGGCAGCTGGATGTTAAATGCTGCCTTAGTAGGAGGCATTGGCCTCCTACGCCACTCAGGCTCCTTCTCAGGATATCCTGGGAAATTCTGTCTACAAATTACGTATGGCAGCCTCTTGTTTTGCTTGTTGTCCTCAGAACAATCTGATCCAGGGGCACCAAACTCAAGGCCCGGAGGCCGGATTCGGCCCACGGGGTGCTTAGATCTGGCCCGGGGGGGCGGGGGGGAGCTGCCCTGGAAACAACGAAAGACCAGCCCGTGGTGCTTCTGCCAGCGACAACCGGAGCTTGCGAAGGCTGCTCCCGAGCTTTGTTTTTGCTGGCTGAGAGCTGCAGGAGGCTGCCGCAGCTGAAAACTAAGCTCACATGGGCAGCAGGCGGCCCTCCAGAGGTCCGTTTTCGCTGGTAGAGGGTGGCAGGAGGCCAACTCAGGTCAAAACGGAGCTCATGAGCCCATTTTTGCTGGCAGAGAACTCAGGCCACCACAGGCGTCCGCAACACGAATGATGTTGAGCTGGCCATGCCCCCCCCCACTCCCCCGAGGTCAAACACAACCCTAATGAAGTGGTGAAATCAATTTTTTTTTTACTACCGGTTCTGTGGGCGTGGCGTGGTGGGCGTGGCAGAAGAATACTGCAAAATCCACATTCCCTCCCCACTCCTGGGAAAAGGATATTGCAAAATCTCCATTCCCACCCCACCCTGGGGCCAGCCAGAGGTGGTATTTGTCAGTTTTCCGAACTACTCAAAATTTCCGCTGCCAGTTTTCCAGAACCTGTCAGAACCTGATGGATTTCACCCCTGTCCTAATGTGGCCCTCTATGAAATCAACTTTGACACCCCTGATCCGATCCCTTCTCTTTCTCTCCAAGAAAGATCTCCAGCCTCTTGATAAATTGCACCGGAGGGTTTGGTAGCTTTGGTAGCTAGCTGCAAAGCTGCCTGGAACTTCAAAACTCTTGGTGGACAATGAACAAGCAGCAGGGTGTGGTCTTTAAAGACATTAAGATACCGGGGATTGTTATGTTTTTGTGGAACATTATGTCCCTGATGACCAGAATGCTTTCTTCTCTGTTTGTGCAAGAGGTGGCTCAAGATGAATGAAATCGGCCTCAATAACCTGCCCTTGGCTACCAGCCGGATGAGGGCAGTGTGGAAATGTTGAAGAGCTGGTACTCTATGGTTGATATCTGCTCTTTCTACCTTTGCAGATGTGGTGGTTGTGGAGATGAGCAACAGCTTGTGTCAGCCTTCACTTTTCTATCACCTGGGAGTACGTGAGAGCTTCAGTATGACCAACAATATTCTCCTTTGCTGCTATACCGATCTTCCAGAATTGCAAGCTCTCCGTGTGAGTATGGTCACCGTGCAGTTCCTATAAAAGGGAATTACATAGTCACAGGGTTGAATTGTACAGTCCTTGATGCTCTCTGAGCTTGGTTGTCTGCTTAGAGACGTTTCATTACCCAACTGTCTGGACTACTATAATGCTCTCTACATGGGGCTCCTCTTGAAGAGCACTTGGAGGCTCCAACTGGTCCAGAATGCGGCTGCGCGGGTGATTATGGAAGAGACACGGCGCTTTCATGTAACACCTCTCCTGCGCAAGCTGCACTGGCTCCCAGGGGTCTTCCAGGTGCGATTCAAGGTGTCGGTTACCATCTTTAAAGCGCTCCATGGCTTAGGACCTGGGTACTTACGAGATCGTGTTCTGCTACCGATAGCCTCCCACCGGCCAATATGTTCCCACAGAGAGGGACTCCTCAGGGTGCCGTCGGTCAAACAATGTCAACTGGCGACCCCCAGGGGGAGAGCCTTCTCTGTGGGGGCACCTGCCCTCTGGAATGAATTGCCCCCAGAGATACGGATGATCCCTGACCTACGCAGCTTTCGCCATGCCTTCAAGACCTTATTGTTTCAACAAGCTGGGCTGGCCTAAACATGAATTTTAATGATTGTTTTAGTTTTTTAATAAGACTGGGGCCAAATTATTTAATATATTTTTAAATTGTTTTTAAATTTTTTGTATATATTTGTTTTAGTGTTGGCTGTGCACTGCCCTGAGTCCTTCGGGAGAAGGGCAGTATAAAAATTTAATAAATAATAATAAATAATAATAATAACTAAGTAACAGCACCAGTGCTATGATAATACATCCGTGCTATCCACAGCACTTGGGGATGTTACCTAATTGGATAATGAAACCTCTGCAAGCAAACAACCAGGCTCAGAGAGCACCAAGAACTCCACAGTGCAATTTGTTAGGAGGCACATTTTGGAGATTCAGCCATACTGAGAAGTTCAGGCTAGGCTGCTTTGAATCAACTGCTTCTATGACAGAAGGAAGCAGGTATCAAACTTCTGGTATCTACTTTTCAAGGAACCGAAGCACCAGACCTCTTATTGTTTTTATTAAAGATTTTTTTTTAAAGATTAAAAAAAAAACTAATGCAAATTAATCTAAAGTAAGAAAAAGAAAAGAATAAGGAAGAATTAAAAGAAAAAGCTAAAAGTGCAAGGTAAGGAAAAAAATAAAAGAGAAATAGAAAAGAAAGAAGATACAACGTAGCTTCTGCTCTCCTTTACTGCAGTTGTAAGTACATTTATAAATTTACCCCTTTATTTATGTAACTACTTTATAGTTACAACATAACTCACTTCTATCTGTAATCTACCCTATCTAATCATCGAAACCATAAATCATAAGTTTAGATTTTGTTCTGTTTCATGCAAAACGTCTAATAAGGGATTTCCAGTAAGCAATAAACATAGATATTATCTTTTCTCTGAACAAAGAAGTCGATTTGACTATTTCAGGAAGTTCCATCTTCATGAACAACCATTCCTCCATTGTGGGTAATGTCATATCTGTCCATCTTTGTGCATTCAATAATCTGGCTGAAGTTATGTACAAAAAATAAAGTTCTCTTAACTTTTTCAAACTGGTTGTCTAGCAGTCTCAAAAATAAATCTGGCCTTAATCTCAAACCAGTGTTATCCATCAATTCTATTTGATCTTCTATTTTAAAATTGTTTTGTTAACATCTTTATCTTCCATTTATCAATCTTAAAGCCTACTCATATATCAAAAAATTGCAGGGGGCATGATGGTTAAAGATGCTGAGCTTGTCAACTGGAAAGCTGACAGCCTGGGTTTGAAACTAGAGTGATGGAGTGAGCTCCCGTTACTTGCTCCTGCCCACCTAGCAGTTCAAAAGCATGCAAATGCAAGTAGATAAATAGGTACCACTTCAGTGGGAAGGTAACAGTGTTCTGTGTGCCTTGACATATAGTCATTCTCGCCACATGACCATGGAACTGTCTTTGGAAATGCTGACTCCTTCAGTTAAGAAACTGAGCTGAGCACTACCCCCTAGAATCAGACATGACTGGACAGGGCTAATCTTTACTTTTACCTTTATATCAAATTATTTTAATTTGTCCATTAACGTTTAAATTCCCTTTAAAGGATCTTCCAGAACAAATACCAAGTGATCTGCAAAAGCTCTTAATTTATAGCTCTTTTAAAAATCTTTATTCCAACAATCGTCTGATCTTGTTTTATATCTCTATTCAATATTTCAAGAACCAAAATAAACAAGAGGCTGATGGAAGCCCTGCCTTGTTCCTTTTTATATCACTCATGGCTTTATTAGATCTTCATTAACAATTATTTGTGCTTTCTGTGAAGTGTAAATCAATCTCTTCTGTCCAAAATTCATATCTTCCAAAACCTCAAACAGGAAATCCCAATTTAAATTGTCAAAAGGCTTTCTCTTCTTCTTTGTTTTTCAAAAAGTTGCTTCAAATTCTCCAAAATGTCCAACACATTTCTAAAATGGTCCTTTTGTTGTTGCAAAATTATTTTCAGTCCGTCAGTTTCTGATGAGGATTTATGTTGTGTTTTCTAAAATAAATTTGAAGTAGAGTCATCCCAAAGGTGCTTTTTCAAAAGGCAACTGGACTTTGTTTTTTCTTGAAGATGTTTTACTTCCTCACCCAAGATGCAAAGCGAAACATCTTTAAGGAAAAACGAAGTCCAGTTGCCTTTTGAAAAAACACCTTTGGGACAACCGTGACCTGGATGACTGAGAATCTCCATAGGCATGTAGAGAATCATCATTTTGACATATCTGTAGTGGGAAGGCCGAACTAGAAATGAATTTTTTCATGTAAGACTGCCTAAGGCAGTGATGGCTAACCTTTTCCGGACCGAGTGCCAAAAGTATGCGCACATGTACGTAAATGCTTGCGCGTGCACCCGAACCCCCAAAATGCAATGCACGCACCCCTGTGCATGCATTGTGCAGTGATGGCTAACCTTTTTGCCATCATGTGCTAGGAGAGGGGTGGGTGGGGGAGGTTTGTGCGTGCGCGTGCCCACACCCATAATTTATGCACGCGCATGCGCTTGCAACTCCCCTCCCCCCTGCTCCTGGCACGTGATGGCCTGGTAGGCCTCTCTAGGAGTCTCTGGAGGCTGGGGACAGCAAAAAAGTCACTTCCTGTCCCACCAGGATTTGGGAAATGGGCCCTTTCAGGCCTCCGTAGGGCCTCCAAGGGAGTGGGAAAGGCTGTTTTCGCCCTCCCCAGATGCATAGAGAGGATCTGGAGCCAGGTAAGAAAGAAAAACGGACCTTCCCCCCCCCCAACCCCAGGCCCTCCGGAGGCAGGAAAGAGCCTGTTTCCCTACTTCTGGTGGGTCCAGAAGGCCCGAAAATCAGCTGGCCGGGGCACGCATGCATTTTTTTTTTTTTAATTTGATTTATATGCCGCCCTTCTCCGGAGACTCAGGGCGGCTTACAATGTGCTCAGCAATAGCCTTCATCCTTTTTGTATATTTATACAAAGTCAGCTTATTGCCCCCACAACTGGGTCCTCATTTCACCTACCTTAGAAAGGATGGAAGGCTGAGTCAACCTTGAGCCTTGGCGAGATTCGAACCCTGCAGTAATTGCAGGCAGCTGGTCTTAATAACCAGCTTAATAACAGGGTGCCTTAAACCCCTGTACTACCAAGGCTCTTTGTTTGCCAGAGCTGAGCTGGTGTGCCCACTGATATGGCTACATGTGCCACCTGTGGCACGCGTGCCATAGGTTCGCCATCACGGCCTTAGTGCATACATGCACATGCCCTGCATGCGCCCCACCCCCCACGCGTGCGTACGCAGGCCTCCTACATGTGTCATGTGCCCCCCGCATGCACGCACACCCCCACACATGCCACACACACATCCATGCACACCCCCTGCCCCCCACGCATGCGCACCCTCCACATGCGCCCCCCGCCACATGTGCGGCCGAGACCCGACAACCAGCTGGGCAGTGGGAGGCGCGCATGTATGCACGGCAGAGCTGAACTGGGATGATGGCTCATGTGCCCACAGAGAGGGCATTGCATGCCACCTGTGGCACACGTGCCATAGGTTCATCATCACGGGCCTAAGAGGTGAGAGAAATTCCATTTCCTTTTTCCAAGAATGTCTACGTGGATTCACACTCAGAGACTTTTAGCACACCTGTCTCCCTCCGTCTTCATGCAGTGTGTTTAACAACAGGACTGGGGCAGGGAGGGGAATCTTGCCTTCCTGTCCCAGAGTGGGTTTTTCCAAGTGATTTCTCAACATATTTCCATAGAGGGAAGGGACATAGGTATTCTAAGAATAGAGGAAACTGCTTTCTGCTGAGTCATGCTCTTGGAAGCTCAGCGTCAACCCCACCCCAGGCAGTAACTTCAGCAACCTCTTCCCAACACACCTTAATGGGCAGATGTCTATGGAGCTTCTCAGTCATCCAGGTCATGGTTGCCCCAAAGGTGCTTTTTCAAAAGGCAACTGGGCTTTCTGGTTTTTCTTTGCAGATGTTTTGCTTCTCATCCAAGAAGCTTCTTTAGCTCTGACTGGATGGTGGGGAATGGAAGGATTGATATTCCTTGTAGACGGAGCTGGTCGTTTGCATCTTTTTAGAGGGTCGTTGAAGCCCTGGGTGATTTATCTGTATCCTCAGGGTCACCTGAGTAGTGCAAATGGTTCCTGTAATCTGCAATGTTTTTTCCTCTGGAAATCCATTCCTACTCCCACACCATTCAAAGGGTGTTCATCCCAAATTGCATAGCTAAAGGGTCTGTAGAGATTCTCAGTCATCCAGGTCATGGTTGTCCCAAAGGTGCTTTTTCAAGAGGCAACTGGGCTTTCTGGTTTTTCTTTGCAGATGTTTTGCTTCTCATCCAAGAAGCTTCTTTAGCTCTGATTGGATGGTGGGGAATGGAAGGATTGATACTCCTTGCTGGTCATTTGCATCCTTTTAAGCCAGCGGTTAACATGGGAGAATGAACCCATCAGGACTTAGATTCAGCAGTCCGTCTGCATTCATTTAAAAGAAAAAAGTCGCTCTTTTGAAGACAGAAAAGTCCACATTTTGGACAGAGAGGCTCACTGGTTTGAAAGAAGGGCCATCTATGGCAAAATTGAACAGCCCTCTCTCAACAGAGGGGAAGGGATGCAACATCATTGATCTACGGTCTACAACACAGTCCTTTTCAACAGTTCCAAGAAGGCTCCACACCCATTTGCACCACTCAGGTGACCCTGAAGACACAGATAAAACCTCCAAGTGGCCTCAACAACTCTCTAAAAGGATGCAAATGGCTAGCTGTCTGCAAGGAGTATAAATCCTTCCATTCCCCACCATCTAATCAGAACTGAAGAAGCTTCTCGGATGAGAAGCGAAACATCTTCAAAGAAAAAACAAGGAAGTCCAGTTGCCTCTTGAAAAAGCACCTTTGGGTTAATGGGCAGAGGTTTTTACGGGCACTGGATAACCCAGAAGTGTAGCATGTAATGAAAGAGGCTAGACAATTTTACAGGTAGTCCTTGATTTACAACAGTTCCTTTAGTGAACATTCGAAGTTACAACGACACTGAAAAATATGATGCATGTGTTAAGGAATTTGCAGAGCAACCCTAGAGTTGCAAGGGTGTGCACATGAAAACGATTGAGAGTAGTTATGAATAAACACACAGCCAACACACAGATACACTGAGTTGTGTTTACTTTCAGGGAATAGTAAGGCACAGTCCAATAAACAGTCCAGGTCATACACGTATAAAGCAGTAGATAATAAAACAATAGTCCAGGGATAATCTTATAAAAAGTCTAAAAAGTCTTCTTACCAGTCATTGTAGTCATACACATTAAACACGCTTTGTGCTTGACTGCACCCTGAGCCTTTGTGAAATGATCTGCAATATTATGTTCAGTCACGCAGTACTCTAACTGAATCAATTTACTTTTTACACACCGTTTTACACAGTTATGACTGTTACCGCATCCCCATAGTCATGCAATCAAAATTCAGGCAACTGATTCATATTTATGACGATCATCCCGGGGTGACGCAATCCCCTTTTGCCACCTCCTGACAAGAAAAGTCAATGGGGAAACCGGATTCACTTAACAACCAAGTTACTAACGTAACAACTTGCAATGATTCACGTAACAGTTGTGGCAAGAAAGGACGTAAAATGGGGCAAGACTCACTTAACAACTCTCTCGCTTAGCAGCATCCATTTTGGCCACAACTGTAGTCATAAGTCAAGGACTACCTGTATTGTCTCCGTCGCTGCTGTCTTGTGCTGTTACCTTCTATGCTAACCAGCGCATCTTGTGGCTGTAACATTTCCATGCAATTATGACTTGCAGCTTGGTGCGATGTTATCTGCATCTTTTATTCTCCCCACTTCTTTTAATTAGAAAGAATTACACACATCCCCACACACTGACAGTGTTATATCTTGGAATCAGAAAGTGCAAATAGATTCCGTTGCACACACGCGCATGTGAAAATCCTCAGAGTGAGCTTGCGAAAAATATTGTTGGCTGCTGCTCTTCGGTTGCCGCCGACTAATTTTCAACTCGGTGTGGTTAATAATTGATTAAGATCCACAGTTAAGTCAGACCCACCGAAATTAGTGAAGCTGAAATAAATTCAGGAACAAATCTGTTTCCATTGATTTCTATCAGCCGGCTTTCAGTATGAGTAATCTCGGGTTGAACCCTATACCACCAAGCTATTGCTATTTAAAATTTGACAGATGGGATACAGATCGTTTCGCTAGTGTTTGAGTTTAAATAGCCGTGTGCTTCTTCAATAGATAAAAATAACCATTCATTGACCAAGATGTCATTAAATTTCAGATCCTCTCCTCCATCCAGTGCTCTAATAGGTTATTTTTCCTAGATAAACTCCATGGGGTGAAAATTCTGCCCTTCGTGAACAATAACAGCAACTCCCATGCAATACTTTGGGAAGAATTCCAAAAAGGACTTTTGGAGTGTTTCCAAGCGTTTTGAAGGATCTTTTCTCAATTACATCTGATGTGTTATGTAGTGCTAAATACAGGTAGTCCTCGACTTAACAACAGTTCATTTAGTGTCTCTTCCAAGTTACCACAGCAGGAAAAAAGTGACCTACGACCGTTTTTCCCACTTACGACCATTTGCAGCATCCCCATGGTTGTGCGATCAAAAATTGGATGCTTGGCAACTGGCTCACATTTATGACGCTTGCAGTGTCCCAGGATCACATTGATCAACTTTTGCGACCTTCTGACAAGCAAAATCAATGGGGAAGCCGGATTCACTTAACAAACCGGGTTACTAACTTGACAGCTGCAGTGATTCATTTAACGGCTTTGGCAGGTTGTCAAGTTTCCAAAAGATGCCCTAATTAATTCATGAGCCATGATCTAAACTTCAAAGGAAATATAGTCATTTATTAGGAGCAACATTCCGGCAATACTCGGATGCAGTTAGGACTACGTAGATTTACGTTCCCCTATGACCCTGTCTCTCCCTTCCTCTCTGGCCATGTCATAAATCACATTCTCCAATTAACCACTTTGGCTGGCTGTGAAACCTAACGCCCTCCTGATTGTAGTCAGAAAAAATGTATGGAATTCACTTCAGTTCTCCCCCCCTTCCTGCTCATGGCAACTTGAAAGCTTTGCAAGTTGACACAGGAAAGGTCATAACCTTTCCGGGGCTGAACAAGTGTCTCACTTAGCAACATAAATTCTGGGCTCAATTATGGTCGTAAATCGAGGACTACCTGTATACCTTTTTAGGACATGCAGACTTAAAACTAGATTAAATCTCCTACCTCACAAGGAAGGTGTGCCTCCCTATTAAGATTAAAGGCAGAAAAATCATTTGGGCAAAGAAATCAGGAAATGAATGATGACATTTATTCATCTTTCTAATTTATATAGCTGCCCATTTTGCCAAAAGCAACTCTCTGCGGTGTACAAAACACTAGCTGATAAATTTGGGGAATTGACGTTGAGATTAAAAATTGTCCAGATTGAAAAACACTACTCTTAAAGCAAAGATTGAAAACTTAAACCTTCCAGGTGTTTGACAGATTACAATGCAATTCCTCTCTCTGTATATTTATTGAACTTGGAGTCCAACACATCTTGGGGGCGGGGGCATTAGATTAAGAAAGGATGATATGCAATGACTCTTCAATTGTTCTAAGGCTGATGATCTAGTTCTATGGTCCTTGAAAGTTGTGGTTTGTAGCCTTTGTTCTTTTCAACTTTCTGTAGCTGTATTTGCATAACAGAATTCCCCTTGCTTAACTCTGCTTCGTTTCATTTTCTAGATCGGATGACTTGGTCAACCATATATTAGCCATGCAAATTCTGTTGGCACGAAGAGCTAGGCTCCAATGCGGCCGCTTGGTTTATGGGTTCAGCATGTTGCAAGAATACAGCTAATTCAAGCTTTGGGCCTTTTGGTTTTAAGTGCATGAAAAAGGCTAGTTTTTTTGGTCAATTGAAGACTACTCTGCCCAATAAAATAGTCATTGCCTCCCTTTCTTCTCAGTCAGGATACACTTTTCTTATTTAGGTGTTGTTATACCTCCAGTTTGGCTAAGTTGTTAAAAGTGAGCATCTTGCACTTGTAAACTGTGGGTCAGAGGAATCGATTTCAGTAAAGGGTCCTTAGCATAATAGGTTTTATATAGCTGCTGAAATCATCTCTCTTACACAATGTTTACCTTTGAGCATATTTTGCAGTGAGCAACTTTCTGATATGTTTTCCTGGTTTTCTTTTTTCTTTTTTAGGAAGTGATCTTTCAGAAGAATTCAGTAAGTCTAGCTTATTATCTGTCATTCATGATGTTATGCTCATTTTCTATTCTTGGGATTGCATATTCAAAAGTTTATTCCTCCTCCTCCTCTTCTTCCTCCTCCCACTATTACTACTACTACTACTACTACTACTACTACTACTACTACTATTGGTACTACTATCTGGGTAAAATGGATATAACAGCCAATGGTCTGTTGATCAGCTTTCAAATACAGAAGCTCCTTGTCAAATATTGGTTAGAAATTCCATCATAAAATATAGACTTCTGGAGTTAAGGGAAGGACTATAATCTTAGAAATAGCAGTGCTTTAAAAGTTCTTTAGTGTGTTGCAAGTTGCAAGATAAATTTAAAAAAAACACCACTGGAACACTGGATTGCCTGTGTGAAAGTCAACCTCTGGTGAATTCATAGGCCATAGAAAGCAAAAATTTGGGAGCTGATGGTATAGGGTGGAAATGAGGGACTGGTGGAATGTTTTCCACCCATCCTTCAATCCATCCTAAATTCACCAACCTCTTTTGTAATACATTATGGCCAAAGTAAAATGAAGAGAGGACTCACCCAATCCCAGTTCCATCGTTTACGCAGTTTTGAGTCCCGAGCAAAAATGTTTAGTCACTAAGAGCCCTGTTTCCCAACTTTGGCAATATCCAGTGTGGACTTCAAATCCCAGAAATCCACAACCAGAATGGCCATGGATGAGAGTTCTGGGATTTGAAGTTCCTACACCTGGAAGCTGCCATGGTTGAGAAACCCTGAACAAAAGCATTGTAACGTAAGAGACATTTTCAGAGTGAAGAATGGGAGGTGGATGGGATTTCTGTACCACGTCTCTTGTATCTTTTCTAGGATAGCAACGGGAGCTATACCTTCATCCCATATGTGGTGACAAACCAGAAGAAGGTCTTCTGTTGCGATGTTGGCACCATGACGTGCTTGACTGAGCTTTACCAGTCCAACTTCAACATGGAAGCCGTCTTCAATCCACTCACAGCGCAACTTACTAAACTGCTTGAGGGCACTTCTGTCAGCTCCAGGTAACGCTCCCTTCCTCCTTTTTACTTCAGAATCAGGAGTTTGATATGAGAGGCAAGAGGAACCTTTCCAAACTCAGTTCTTCAAAGGTGAGAACCTGGAAACCATAACTCAGGCAGGGACAAGCAACTTTTGGATAGTTTGGGCTGTGCTAATTTACATGTGTGATTATTCGCTTGATGGGTGAGTTGACTCAGCAGGAACCGTGAAGCACGACTTTGTAAATAAGATAATCGTGGCAGACTGCTTGTAAATCTTTCAGAGTGATTAGATATACTCTCAAAAATATGTCTTTGATTCCTGTATTATTTTCGGTATTTATGGCATTATCTAGCTCAATACCTATCGTTGGGAACGTCGAGAGACAGAAACGGTTGAGTTTCCCCTGGTCCTTTATTGCCTACTCTGGAAAGAAAACAGACAAATAGATCTTTAATCTGACTCTGAAGAATACCGTAGTTATGGATATTTGTAGATAGCAAAGAAGACAGAAGATGAGCAAAAGAGATTATTTATTTATTTATTTATTTATTTATTTATTTATTTATTTATTTATTTATTACATGTATTTATATGCCGCCATTCTCCCGAAGGACTCAGGGCGGCGAACACAAGTTAAGAAACAAATACAATAAAATCATAATTTAATCCAAATAATTAATTAGTAGTAAATAATAAAGCCCGGAATCAGTCTCAGCCTATTTGTTTGAAAAACCAAGTCTTCAAGTCCCGACAGAAGGAGTGGAGATCAGGAGTCATCTGGAGCTCAGTAGGCAATTCATTCCAGAGGGTGGGAGCACCCACAGAGAACGCCCTACCCCTGGGCACAGCAAGGTGCCATTGGCTCGCTGTCGGAACCCAGAGGAGAGCGGCCCTATGTGAGCGAACAGGACGGTGAGAGGCAGGCAGGAGAAGGTCATGCAAATATCCCGGACCTAAGTCATGAAGGACCTTATAGGTGAGGACTAGCACCTTGAAGCGGACCCGGAGAACTACTGGTAACCAGTGTAGCTCACGCAGGAGTGAGTTTAAATAGAGTTAATAATTAACTATATAATACTAAAGAGGGAACGAGCCCAAAGAAGCCATTCTGAGATACCCATAGTAGCTGGGGACTAGAGCAGGGGTGAAATGCTGCCAGCTCTACCTGGCTCGCGGGAGCCGGTAGCACCGGCGGCAGATAGTTCAGAGAACCGGTAGCACCAACGGCAGGAGGCTCTGCCCCCCCAAACCGGAATGTCGTCACGTCCCAGTTTTGACCATCTGCAGAAGGCTTTGCGCATGTGCAGATGATGGCGCACACTCAAGAGATGTGCACATCAGTGAACCAGTAGGAAAGGCAAGTACATCTCACCCCTGGACTAGAGTAGTACCCATAGTAGCTAGGGAGTAGAGTAGACTCTACTGTCTACACTGAATTCTGCCTGGATTAAGCAGGAAGGCTGGTGGCTGAAAGCAGGGAGATGGTATGCGAAATTCTTTGGAATCTCATCTGACAAACAAGATGAGCAGCCTTCTGTTTTTGGAGGTATGTATTACCTCCCAAACCTGAACTTCAATCTGAGCAAGAGCTTTTGAACTGTCTGTGCTCAGTTTCTGGAGTAATTTGAGGACTTAGTTAGACTTTCTTAGGAAACTGCCACCAGGCCTTCTCACGTTTCCTCAAAATCTAGACCTTCCCCACAGTGTAACGTTTCAGCTTGTGTCAAACTTCTCGTTTTGATTTCTTTTCTTTCTTTTTTCTTTTTTCGAAACCAAATGCCTGTTAAGAGTGGTGCTGCGTCAGCAGAAGTCAAATGGGGGAAATGGGTTGGAAGGCACCTTTCTCCTAATTGCAAAGCTCTGTCATCATCTCTTTGGTGATAGGTCAGGCATTCTTGCTTTACCTGTGAAAAATGGAGACTGAGTGATGGTGCTATTCCCAGTTCCATGTTTTATTCATTCCTGAAGGTTGGTCCTTTAGCACAGGGGTCTCCAACCTTGGCAACTTTAAGCCTGAAGGACTTCAACTCCCAGCAAAGATGGCTGGGGAATTCTGGGAGTTGAAGTTCTTCAGGCTTAAAGTTGCCAAGGTTGGAGACTCCTGCTTTAGCACCCAAGTTAGGGTCATACTAAATTGTTAGTCCCTTTGATGTAGCTCATATGGACAGTAAAATATGAAATGGAAGCAACCCAAAATAAAACAGAAGGACCTCTTCTCTTTTTTTTCTTTTTTTTCTTTTTTTTTGTCTTCTGATCCCAGTTCCTGTTCTCGTGCTGGAACCAAGATGGCAGGAAATTATGGTCAACCTCACCATTGTCACCACAACAAAGCATGACGTGTTGCCAGAGATTTGCTTCAAATGCTGGGTTCTTGTCAGAAACACAATGTCTAGAAAAAGCAGGCATGGCCGTCTGCTCCTTTTATTTAAGAAAATATTTCTTAGGAAGAACTCTTTGGAGAATCCATCCATAAAAACAACTCACATCTATAGTTGGCTTGAGCCCACAGCGCCCCTGCAAAAGTTGCCATTGGGTTGTGATTTTTATGCGAAGGGAGCATGTTACTCCTCATCTTTTTAACAACCATATTGCATGCATTTGAGAGCCAGTTTGGTCTAGTGCAGTGATGGCTAACCTTTTTGCCATCACGTGCCAAAAGAGGGGGGAGTGCGGGGGGGGCACGCATGCGCATGCCCACACCCATAATTCAGTGCCCACCGCCCCCCCCCCCACGCATGCATGTGTGACTTTCTTCCTGCTTTTGGCACGTGATAGCCCAGTGGGCCTGGTAGGCCCATTTTTTGCCCTCCCCAGGCGCCAGAGGCTTTCTAGAAGCCTGGGGAGGATGAAAATGGCCTTCCCCACCCCCGGAGGCCCTACAGAGGCCAGAAATGGCCCATTTCTTGACTTCTAGTGGGCCCAGAAGGCCCAAAAATCAGCTGGCTGGCACCCGCATGCGCGCTGGAGTTGAGCTAGGGCAACACTCACGTGCCCACAGATATGGCTCCGCCTGCCACCTGTGGCACACGTACCATAGGTTCGCCATCACGGGTCTAGTGATTAAGTCAGGGGTGAAATCTACTTATCTTCCCAACCGGTTCGGAAGTGCACTTGCCATGCGTGCGTAGACACTCTGCACATGTGCAAACCTTTCTGCGCATGCACAGAGGGTAAAAAAACAGGTGACTTCCTGGTTAAAACGATGTAACGATGACTGGGCAGGTGGGCGGAGCCTCATGCTGCCATTGTTACCAGTTCTCCGAACCATCGGCCGAACCGGTTCGAACCGGGAGCATTTCATCCCTGGGTTAAGGGACTGTGATTTCTAATCCCATCTGAGGCATGAAAGCCAGCTGGGTGATTTTGAGCTAATCACCAGGAAACGGGGAATTCTAGTCCCGTCTTAGACATGGCATGAAAGCCAGCTAAGTGACTTTGGACCAATCACCAGGGAGACTGATTTTTTTTTTTTTGATCCCGCCTTAGGCATGACATGAAAGCCAGCTGGGTTACTTTGGGCCAATCACTGTCTCTCAGCCTACAATGTCAGGCTGAGTGACAAGCTGGTCAGTCAATTCCTGGTCCAACCAATGAATCAACACTTGAATTGATCTGGGGGGAAAAAAACCTAGGAAGAAAAAATGGTGTGCATTTAATTAAATATGTCTTTAATTACCTTTGATTCAAATTTAGTTTTTGTTCTTTCTCGGCTCATCCTGGGCATGGCTCTTGAACACTGATGAGTCACAGGAGAGCTGGGGAGAGGACCCATAGCAAACCCACTCAGCACCCTGAACAAGATGGAAGCATTATTTAAAGCCCAATGTATGTGTGCTTTCTCCAGTGGCTATTTCCGAGAGATGATCAGGAGTGACATCCGGAAGGCTCGTGAAATGTACCATGGGGGACAACTGAGCCGTGAACTGACCAGCATTCTACAGCGCCTGGACAGCGTGGAGTGCCTGAGCCTAGACATTGTCATGAACTTCCTTCTCTCCTACCGAGATGCTCAGGTGAGCTCACCTCTTGGTGCTGTTTGGGCTTCACCTCTCCACAGGTGACTGAAAACTCGTAGGATTGGTTGTCACAACACCACCATAGCGGTAGTTTCTTCACTCCCACCCCTGGTTATGGGGTCCAGACTCTTACCCCCACTGATTTTAGTTCCTAGTCAGAGAGAATTTTGGGCAATAATAAAGGTCAAACGATTCTTCGCTTTGTTGTTAGATTTGTTAGGAACCAGGCAGAGGCGGGTTTCAGCAGGTTCTGACCAGTTCTGGAGAACCGGTAGCAGAAATTTTGAGTAGTTCTGAGAACCGGTAGTAAAAAATCTGACTGGCCCTGCCTCCATCTATTCTCTGCCTCCCGAGTCCCATCTGATCAGGAGGAAATGGGGATTTTGCAGTATCCTTCCCCTGCCACGCCCACCAAGCCATGCCATGCCATGCCCACCAAGCCACACCCATAGAACCGGTAGTAAAAAAAAATTGAAACCCACCACTGGAACCAGATGTTTGCATTATTTCACCTGGGAGTGCCCAACAATCCTAGACAGTATTAATTCCAGCTGATAAATTATCTTTCCAAATCCCCCATTTTCTCTTTTTTTTTTAATTTGATTTTTATTATAACATATAGTGATACATTCAATACATTTTCGGTTCATTGGTGCAAATATATACATATATACATCTACATGCATTATTACTTGTCTTTTCTTTGATATTGTTTCTTAAAGCTAAATTTAATTTCAAAACATTTAAAGATAATAGTGCTCAAATCTCTAAGACTAAATGTAATACTGTTCATTTCTCCATGGATTTTGTTGATTAATTAATATTTAATCTCTATACTCTATTTCCTTCTTTATTTCTTTTCCCCATCCATTTGTACCACATGTCCCCCACACTATAAAATTCCAAATCTTCTCTGTCATTAATTTCTGAAGTCAATTTGTTCATTTCGGCGCACTCCAGTATTTTCCCAATAACATGTTCTTGAGGTGGTATTTGTTTTTCTTTCCAATACTGGGCAAAAGAAATTCTAGCAGCTGTCAGAATATGTATAATTAAGTACTTTTTCTTTTTTGCATATTCAATTTTGCATATTCAAGCCAGGAGAAAGGCTTTTGGTTCGAAATCAAAATTTTCTTTTATTATTTCTCTAATCCACATCCATATCATCCTCCAGAATTTTTGTGCCTGATTACAAGTCCACCAGCAGTGATAGAAAGTACCCTGCTGATGGTCACATTTCCAACATTTAGGGCTCGAATCCCCCATTTTCTCATTTCTCCAAATTTTAAATATTTTTAAGCAGCAAATGGGAACACCCTGGCATCTGCAAAAGTTGACACTGACGGCAGTTAGTGTTTCCTTCAGAAGATAAGTATACAAAGCCTTTATGATGATCAAGTAAAAGGGTCAAGATCAGCACTTTCGAAACTTTTTCCTTCCTTTTCTCCAATTCTGAGTATCGCATTTTTCAGAGTATAAGACGCACCTACCTTTTTTGGTGAGGAAAAGAAGAAAAAGAAATCTCTCTCTGCCTCTGAGCAATTTTGCCTTGTTGCAGCAAACAACAAACAGCCTGCTTTACTTTCATTTTTGTTTTCAGCATAGCTTGATTAGCACAAGGGAAAAAAAAATCTGCTCCAGCAATTTACCCCATTGCAGCAAGCAGCAGAGCCCTGCGCAAAACAGCTGAGAGCAAATCAGCTGAGAGTCGGGATCAATCAACTTGTGCTAATGAGGCTGTGCTGAAGCTGAAAGGAGCTGTTTCTTCTTGCTGCTTGCTTGCAAGGAGGTAACTGCTGCGAGGCAGAGGCCAAAGGGTAGGGGCCAGTGGGTGGGCAGGGCTACATTCGGTGTATAAGACGCACCTAAATTTTCACCCCCTTTTAGGGGGGGGAAAGGTGCGTCTTATACTCCGAAAAATACGGTAATTTACCCAGATTTGGGAAGTACCAGTCTAGGATGATAAGCAACTTCTCGATTAATTCTGCTGAACTAAAAAAAAAAGAAAAAAGAAAAACTTGCTTACATGCTGGGGTTTCTGTTCTGTTCAAGAATAATCAAATTGTGGTTGAAACTTTGGGCTTCCTGAAACAATTAAAATGCTTTCTTAGCATAAAATCCAACTTTTCTACCGTTCCAGGTCCCCACTTCCTGCCCCCTCTACTTTCCCACCACTCAGACATACCACTTAAAGCAGATATTTCACTGCAGATCTGTGGGGTTTGGTACAGCGGTGAAATTCAAAATTTTAAACTACCGGTTCTATGGGCTTTGCTTGGTGGGCGTGGTGTGGCTTGGTGGGCGTGGCAAAGGAAGGATACTGCAAAATCTCCATTCCCACCCCACTCTGGAGCTAGTCAGAGGTGGCATTTGCCGGTTCTCCGAACTACTCAAAATTTCCGCTACCGGTTCTCCAGAACCTGCTGGATTTTACCCCTGGTTTGGTCCAATAGAAAGAAAAGCATACAGATAGTCCTCAGCATACAACTGTAATTCAGCCCAGAATTACAGGTAGTCCTCGCCTTACAACCACGGTTCGTTTAGCGTCCATTCAAAGTTACAATGGCAGTGAAAAATGTGGCTTATGACCGTTTTTCAAAGTTACGACCTCCAAAATTACCCCATGATAGTATGACCAAAATTGAAATGCTTGGCCAGTGGTTCATATTTATGACCGTTCCTGTGGTCCCAATGTCACGAGATCCCCTTTTGCGATCTTCTCACAAGCAAAGTCAATGGGGGAAGCCAGATTCACTTAACAACCAGGTTGCTAACTTGTCAACTGCAGTGATTCATTCAACAGCTGTGACTCATAAATTGGGGCAAAATTCACTTAACCAATGTCTTCCTTAACAACATAAATTTGGAGCTTAATTGTGGCTGTAAGTCGAGGACTATCTGTACAGTTATAAGTTGTGGTGGCCATTAAGCAACGTTTTTGGAATTAGCAATTTGCCAAGGGCTATTGTTGTTCTGTGGCCACAGAAAAGACAAAAAATTCAGAACTTTTGAAGTGTGTCAGCAAGGGGAATGCAAAAGAATTGAATAGGGAGTCTTCTACATAGGATATGGCCGATATATCATATGGACCTCAGGGCATTTCTGAGTTTGGTTGGCTTCACACTAAGGATTTGATAAAATGGGACTTGGATAGACTGGGTTTTGCTTTTAGTTCCTTCTTCTTCTTTGTCGTCTTCTTGTGCCATATATTTTTTTATTATTATTTGATTTATATGCCGCCCTTCTCCGGAGACTCAGGGCGGCTTACAGTGTGTTAAGCAATAGCCTTCATTCTTTTGTATATTTATACAAAGTCAGCTTATTGCCCCCACAAACTGGGTCCTCAATTTACCTACCTTAGAAAGGATGGAAGGCTGAGTCAACCTTGAGCCTAGCGAGATTCGAACCTGCAGTAATTGCAGGCAGCTGGTCTTAATAACAGGGCACTTTAGACCACTGTACTACCAAGGCCATTGTCATCGAATGTTAGCAATCCTATTTTTGTCATCAGCTGCATGAAAAAGTGCTGCTGAGTTTTGTCCAAACCGGTCCCTTAAATTTTGAAGCCATGATGTTCTTCTTCTGCCTGGACCTTGTTTACCTTCAATCTTTCCCTGGAGGATTAAGTGAAGGATGCCGTATTTTTCTGGATGTCGCATCACATGTCCAAAATATTCTAATAGTTGAATTCCAGGTTTGTTAAAATTTGGGATTCCTTAGTCTACAGCAGGGGTGTAAAACTCAAGGCCCAGAGGCCGGATCCAGCCCGTGGAGTGCTCAGATCTGGTCCACGGGGATGCCTTGGAAACAGCAAAGAACCGGTTCGCGGTGCCACTGCCAGTGAAAACAGAGGTTGGGAGGGCCGCGTGTGCAGTCCTCCTGAGTTCTGTTTTAGCTGACAGAGGGTTGCAGGACGCCGTCACAGCTGAAAACGGAGCTCAGGAGCCTATTTTTGCTTTCAGAGCCAGTGGTGGGATTCAAATTTTTTTACTACCGGTTCTGTGGACATGGCTTGGTGGGAGTGGCTTGGTGGGAGTGGCAGAGGAAGGATACTGTAAAATCTCCATTCCCTCTCCACTCCAGTGAAGGATACTGTAAAATCTCCATTCCCTCCCCACTCCAGGGCAAAGATACTGTAAAATCTCCATTCTCTCTCCACTTCAGTGAAGGATACTGTAAAATCTCCATTCCCTCCCCACTCCAGGGGAAGGTTACTGCAAAATCCCCATTTCCTCCCGATCAGCTGGGGCTCGGGAGGCAGAGAATAGATGGGGGCGGAGCCAGTCAGAGGTGGTATTTACCGGTTCTCCGAACTACTCAAAATTTCCACTACCGGTTCTCCAGAACTGGTCAGAACCTGCTGAAACCTACCTCTGGGCAGAGCGCTCGTGCCACCACAGGTGCCCTTCTGACATGAGTGACATCATGCTGCCCCCCCCCCCCCCCGAGGTCAAACACAGCCCTGATGCGGCTCTCAATGAAATCGTGTTTGACACCCCTGGTCTACAGCATTTGTCACTCTTAAGTCCTCATAGAGAATGGTCACTCTGTGTTGCCTTCTGCAGGACTGTGATGCTATCATCACCCTTGTGGAGACTCTCCAAAACCTACCAACCTGCAGTGTCGCCGAGCAACACAACATCTGTTTCCACTACGCCTTTGCTCTTGACAGGTGAGATTCTTCTGTGAATATAAGGACAGGTTTCTTGTTTTAATCATCTCAATGCCCACGGCCACTGGAACTCTCTTGGGAAACCAGAATTTCTTTATACGGCTGCAGAGAGAGGTGTAATATAATTGAAGGAAAGCACTGCTCTGGAAGGTTTTTAGAACATAAATTGCACATTGCTGTACATTTCTCCTGGGAAGAGGCTCCAGGAAATCTCAGAAGCTCCTGCACTTCCAAATTTCCCTCTGCTAATTAACTTTATCCAAAGCAGGAATAACCAGGTGAATAGATTGTTCCCCCATATAGGGAAACTTCCTTGACTTACAACATCTGTTTAGCAATTGTTACAATGGCACTGAAAAAAGTGACTTATGACCAGTTGTCATCAGTGTCACAATTGGAAATTCTGGTTCCAATCGTGATTGTAAGTCAAGGATTACCTATAGTGGCTTTTGTTGTTGTCAGTTGCGAAGTTGTATCTGACCTATCAAGACCCCATGGACAACGTTCCTCCAGGCCTTCCTGTCTTCCACCATCCTCTGGAGTCCATTGAAGCTCACGCCGACTGCTTCAGTGACTCCATCCAGCCACCTCATTCTCTGCCGTCCCCTTCTTCTTTTGCCCTCAATCGTTCCCAGCATTAGGCTCTTCTCCAGTGAGTCCTTCCTTCTTATTAGGTGGCCAAAGTATTTGAGTTTCATCTTCAGGATCTGGCCTTCTAAAGAGCATAGAGGCTTAGCTAATAATAAAAACGAAACCATCCATTTTCTCAGTCTCCGTTCAAAGGACGGGACCACCAAACTCTTATTATACAGTAGCCAAGACTGGAAAAGAATAAACCACAACAACTAGTCAAATAGCTCCCTGACTTTTGACCATTGTTGAGAGGCAGGTCTGTGGCAGAGAAAGTCCCCACTGATACATTGGAAACAAGCATCTCATCTACAAAAAAAAATGTGTCTCTCTCTTTAGTAAACGTAAAGAAAATGTTCTCTTTTGAGTATATTCTTCTCTGTTAGCGAACCTGTTCTTTGTTAGTATTAAGTACTTGAGTATGATCAAGGGAGGTACTAATACCACTCTATAAAGCCTTAGAAAGACCACACTTAGAGTGCTGCATCCAGTTTTGGTCACCACACTATAAAAAAGATGTTGAGACTCTAGAAAGAGTGCAGAGAAGAGCAACCAGGATGATTAGGGGACTGGAGGCTAAAACATATGAAGAACAGTTACAGGAACTGGGCATGGCTAGTCTAGTGAAGAGAAGGACCAGGGGAGACATGAGAGCAGTCTTCCAATATTTGAGGGGCTGCCACAGAGAGGAGGGGCTCAAGCTATTTTCCAAAGCACCTGAAGGCCAGATAAGGAATAATGGAGAGATTCAACCTGGAAATAAGGAGAAAATTTCTGACAGTGAGAACAATCAACCAATGGAACAGAAGTTGCCTTCAGAAGTCGTGGGAGCTTCATCACTGGAAGCTTTCAAGAAGAGACTGGACTGCCATCTGTCAAAAATGGTGTAGGATCTGTTTGGGCAGGGGGTTGGACTAGATGACCTACAAGGTCCCTTCCAATTCTCTTAATCTGTATGTAATGTCTCTGCAGGCGGAACCAACCTGGGGACCGTGAGAAAGCTCTCTCTGTTCTCCTGCCTCTGGTGGAGAAACCCGAAGGGGTGGCACCTGACCTATATTGCATGTGTGGCCGCATCTACAAAGACATGTTCATTGACTCTGGGTTCACGGATCCCGAGAAGAGAGACAAGGCCTTCCATTGGTGAGTAACGGAAGGGAATCCTCCCACGCTCACCTCGATTCCCAAATTATTCTAACTGCACCAGGGTTGTAGCTAGATATACAAAAAAAAAGGCAGTATGCAAAAGGAATACCATCTTGCCCTTAATTTTGGGGCAGGAAACCGTGTCCGTCCAGTACTGTACTGGAGTCACTGCTGAATTGTTTTTTTTTTAATTTGATTTATATGCCGCCCTTCTCCGGAGACTCAGGGCGGCTTACAATGCGTTAAGCAATAGCCTTCATACTTTTGTATATATACAAAGTCAGTTTATTGTCCCCACAAACTGGGTCCTCAATTTACCTACCTCGAAAGGATGGAAGGCTGAGTCAACCTTGAGCCTGGCAAAATTCGAACTTACTAATTGCAGACAGCTGGAGTTAAATTACAATGCATTAGTCTGCTGAGCTATCCAGGCTCCTGATAGCTCTTCTGATGAAGAATCAGAATATTTGGTGACGAGCTGATACGCTACATATTTTTGAGAGGGGTAAGGGCCACAGTGGTGGGGCTGTGAAAGGAGGGAGTGGCCCCTTGGTGTGTTGCCTGCAAACCCACTTGTGAATCAGCTAAGGTAGCTGACCTTCTTGCTAATCATCCTGGTCAATGGAGTTCTCTGTATTCACTTTTGCAAACCCAATAAAAGCTCCCAGACTTAATTTTCTTGGCTTATGAGAATAACGTGCACCTTTTCCTGGCAGCGCACCACAGGTGATATCGATTTGAAGCTTTGAAACACGTGGTCCTCAGCAGCTCGTGAAAGCTGTAATTGACAGCAAGATGGGTCCTGAGGGCAATCAGGAGAATAAATATGGATTTTTGAGGCAAACTGGAAATAGGAAGATGGGTTGGGATCTGAATTGTGTATCCCATAAGTGAAACAGTTATCCCTTTACGGGGGCTGTAAATGACCACGCTCAGTCAATGTTTCTCCAACTTGGCAACTTGAAGATGTGTGGACTTCAACTCCCAGAATTCCCCAGCCAGCACAGGTGGAGAATTCTGGGAGTTGCCAAAGGACTTCTCCAACACACAAGATTTCTTCATTGACCAGAACGATTAGCCAGAAGGCAGCAGCAACGAAGATGGTTAGGGGATAGGAAGCTAAAACATAGGAAGAACGGTTGCAGGAATTGGGTATCTCTAGTCTAGTGAAAAGAAGGACCAGGACTGACGTGATAGCAGTGCTTCAATATCTAAGGGGCTGCCGCAAAGAAGAAGGGGTCAAAAAACTATTCTCCAAAGCTACTGAAGGTGGAGCAAGAAGCAATGGATGGAAACTAAGGAGGAATTTCCTGACAGCTAAAAGAATGTATTTATTTATTTATTGGTTCGATTTATATGCCGCCCTTCTCCGGCGACTCAGGGCGGCTTACAATGCGTTAAGCAATAGCCTTCATACTTTTGTATATACCTGCTTAGTAGGACTTTCAGGCCCCCCTAAGCGGTGTTTTTTTTAATACAAAGTCATCTTATTGCCCCCACAATCTGGGTCCTCATTTTACCTACCTCGAAAGGATGGAAGGCTGAGTCAACCTTGAGCCTGGTGAGATTTGAACTTGCAGTAATTGCAGGCAGCTGGTGTTACTTAACAGTGCTTTAGTCTGCTGCGCCACCAAGGCTCTTGTAATCACTGGAACGATTTATCAGTGGAATGGCTTACCTCCAGAAGTTGTGAGTGCTCTGTACTGGAATATTGGATGGCCATTTGTCTGAAATGGTATAGGGCAGTGATGGCGAACTTTTTCCGCACCGAGTGCCAAAAAGGTCGCATGGAACTATGCACGCACACTAGTTGGGGCCGCACTCCGGAAAAGCCAAACTTCTGGGTTCTAGTGCGCACACATGCTGGCCAGCGTGCATGTGAAGGCCGGTTTTTGGCACTGCCGCGCTTGCGGACCACGCTCCGTAAAAGCTGAACTTCCAGTTTCTGGTGCGCATGTCTGCTCGACGATCAGCTGGCCGGTGCACATGCGCAGGCCGGTTTTCGGCACTGCCACACACGCAAAGAACAGCTGATTATCTCATGCGCGCCAGACACCCAGAAGGCAAACAGGCAAGGCCGCACGTACCGGGCGACATGGCTTCGCCTGCCATTTTGGGCAAGCGTGCCACAGGTTCACCATCACGGGTAAAGGGTCTCCTGCTTGAGCAGAGGGTTGGACTAGAAGACCTCCAGGGTCCCTTCCACCTCTGTTGTTCTGTTACCCCTCCCCAAAATATGCAGCGTTACGTGCCGGTCACCAAACGCTTGACACTGAAAGGGTTACTTTTCATCCTTCTGCTTTAATTCCCCCAGGTACCACAAGGCCTTTCTGACCGAGCCAAGCCTTCATGCTGGAATTAATTCGGTTGTCTTGCTCATCGCCGCGGGCCATAGTTTTGAAGCCTCTATGCAGCTTCGGCAGATCGGTGTGAGATTGTTCTCTTTTGTAACTTACTAAATTTCATTTGGGCAGACAGGAAAGGAGGAAAGTTTCATCCGGCTTGGAAAGAGGGGTCAGCATGCTAGTCATTTGGGATAAAAACAAACAATGCTTATTGGAGCGTACGCTGTCATGAATGTTTATCCGTTTCTTTATGTGCAGTACAGCTGGTCCTCGGTTAACAACTGTCTTGGTTAACAACTGTCTTGTTTGGTGACCATTCAAATGATCACCATTTGCAAGTGTCAAGTCGGCTTATGACAGTGTTTCTCAACCTTGGAAGCTTGAAGATGGGTGGACTTCAACTCCCAGAATCCCCCAGCCAGCAGCGCTGGCTGGGGGATTCTGGGAGTTGAAGTCCACCCATCTTCAAGCTTCCAAGGTTGAGAAACACTGGCTTACGACAAGTCAGTGGAAAAGGTCGCCCGTAAGTCACAAGTCGTGATCACATGATGTTGCTCTTAATGACCGTGGATGATTTGTTTAACGACTACAGTGGAACTGACATCTTAAGTCCACCATGGCCATGTGATGGTTCACTTAACAAAGGTGTCCACTTAGCCACAGAATGGCTGTTCCCTATTGGGGTCCTTAAGTGAGGATTATATGTATTTCTTTCCTTATTCAGTTCAGGTCCTGCCTGCCTTCCCAGTGGACCTTTAAGGTGTTATTATAATTTACAATGGGGCATCCACAGGAAATGGGAGGGGAAGTCTATGTCACAACCATGTCTACACAATCAAAACCTGTTTCCGTTTTATTTGTGACAAGTGTAAAAAAAAAAAAAAGGATGAAGCTTCATTTGCATGATTCACTTTCCCCATTTTAATTTTTGGAGATCCCTGATCCAAAACTAAATCTAAGTAAATGAAAAGTTGAATAAAAACAATTAAAATAGTAGCTGGTTTTAAAAGGCCCGGCTGAATATTATACTGCAAAAATTCCATGAAATTTGATTGTACAATAAAACGGTTGGTCCTGGAGTTTTATCAAGCTTTTTTTAGCAATGCAGTTCTTCTGGATTGATCGTTTTAACCGAGTATTCTTTATGAAAAGGAGGTGCAAAACTTGGTGATTCTGGACTGGGGTAACCTGGAGAACTCACAGTGCTTCAGGGTTGGTTGAGCAATTAACCCAAGGAAATTCACCGAAGCTGAAATGGTTCTAAGCATTCCCGACATGTTTATATCTGAATCAGTGAATTTTGCACATCCTTAAAGTTAAGAATCAGGTGATGCCAAATGCAATATTCTACCCAGTAAATCAAATGAGTGCGGTTTGAACAAAAATCCAGCTGCTGTTGTGGCCTGTACGCGGCCTGTGCGGCTGGTGGCTGATTCGGACAGTGAGGAGGCTGGTGTGGTGCTGCGCCAGCAGCCTGTGCAGCTGGCACTCGAGTCAGACAATGAGGCTGGAGAAGATGTGGTGCCAGAGGCGGCCACATTCAGCCAGGGCCTTCAGAACCTCCAGAAACTCCCTTACATGAAGAGGATGAAGAGGAAGAGCCTCTTCTCGATGCACAGGCGCGCAGAGCTGCCAAAAGGCAGGAGTGGCTCCTCAGGAGGAGGTCTCTTCGAGAGTAAGGCTTGGGGCTAATTGGCCACTCCCTTAGCCTATTTAAGGAGGAACGCCGACTGAAGCAATTTGCAGGGAACAACTTCGTTCACTCTCCTTCGTGCCTTGATCTTAGTTCTCTGCAAATTGCTTCTGGGCTTTCTGCCAACCATAGTAAGATTAAGATTATTTATTCTTTGGATTCTTGTAGGCTGTTAAGAAAGTTAATTAACATCCTTTGTTTGGAAAAAAAACTGATTTAATTTGGTAAACTAAGGTTTGTACAGACTTTGTGTGTGCTGCGTTCTTTGGAGTCCATAGCTGGGGCAGAACAGCTGCAAATCCAGCGTGGTTTTATCGCTCAACCTGGGGTTTCTCAACCTTGTCCATTTTAAGATGGAGTTCTCTGGGAGTTGAAGTCCAGACCTCTTAAAGTTGACAAGGTTGGCTTAGCCCAGGGGTGTCAAACTCAATTTCATTGAGGGCCGCATCAGGGTTGTGTTTGACCTTGAGGGGCTGGGGGTGGGCGTGGCCAGGGTGGGCGTGGCCAGGGTGGGCGTGGCCAGCTCAACACCACACAAGGCTCTGTTTTCAGCCGCGACAGCCTCCTGCAGCTCTCTGTCAGCAAAAACGGAGATCGTGTGTGTGTGTGTGTGTGCACATGGCCTCCCCAAGCTCTGTTTTCGCTGGCAGAGGGTTGCAGGAGACCGTTGTGGCCAAATACAGAGTTCAGGAGGACCGCGCAGAGGCACCACGGGCTGGTCCTTTGCTGTTTCCAGGGCGGCCCCGTGGACCAGATCTAAGCACCCCGTGGACCGTATCTGGTCCCCAGGCCTTGAGTTTGACAGCCCTGACTTAATCCAAAGGCTGGAACCAAACGGGGTTTTCTAAAAAAAAAAAAAAAAAAAAAAAAAAAAAAAAAAAAAATTCCTATCCTTCTCATGAAATAACTTTCCTCTTTTCTGGCAGGGATGAAGGTGAGCTGTGTTTTGGGGAGGAAAGGGAGCCTGGAAAAAATGCAGCACTATTGGGACGTAGGCTTTTATTTTGGTGCGAGCATCTTGACAGGCGACTTCGACAAAATCATCCAATCCTCTGAGAAGCTGTACAAGCTGAATGCTCCTGTGTGGTATGTAGTGGTGACTTTTCATCTTCTGAAAGTGGGGGAAAGGGACGTCAGACTCACTAATAATTTGAAGTAACCGGGAGGAAATTGTCAAAGTGGGCAGAGGGGCAGGCATCGCTCTGAAATCAGCAAGCCTGACCTACTTTCATTTTCTGAAGCGAGAAAATCTTGCAGAAGATATTTCCACTGACTAAACCATAATATATGCTTGACTTCAGCTTCGTTTACTGTGTTGTGTGATGAACATAAAGATTGTGGCTCATTCAAGACAAAGGCGGTTAAAACAAATTGTGGCATAGTTGGAAAGTGTGAAGTGAGCTACCGAATAAGCAATTTCAGTTATTCAAAGGAAAAAAATGGATCCAGTCAGAAGTCAGACTGGGTTCCTGGATGCAGTCTGTTTACAAGTTACGGAATAGAGTTGGAAGGGACCTTGGAGGTCTTCTAGTCCAACCCCCTTCTCAAACAGGAGACCCTCTACCATTTCAGACACGTTGGCTGTCCAGTCTCTTTTTAAAAACATCCAGTGATGAAGCACTCACGACTTCTGAAGTTCCACTGGTTGATTTTTCTCACTGTTAGAAAGTTTCTCTTTAATTCTAGGTAGCTTCTCTCCTTGATTAGTTTCTATCCATTGCTTCTTGTCCTGTCTTCAGGTGCTTTGGAGAATAGTTTGACTCCCTCTTCTTTGTGTGCAGCCCCTCAAATACTGGAACATTGGTATCATGTTGCCCCTAGTCCTTTTTTTCTCTAGATTAGTCATATCCAGTTCCTGCAACTGTTCTTCATGTTTTAGTCTCCAGGCCCTTAATCATCTTATCATGTAGATCTGGGAATTGTTTTTCAACATCTGGAATTGGAATGGATTTTTTTTTGAAATTGGAGAACTGGATTAAGGGCAGGGGTGAAATCCAGCAGGTTCTGACAGGTTCTGGAGAACTGGTAGCGGAAATTTTGAGCAGAGAACTGGCAAATACCACCTCTGGCTGGACCCAGAGTGGGGTGGGAATGGAGATTTTGCAATATCCTTCCCCCCAGGAGTGGGGTGGGAATGGGGATTTTGCAATATCCTTCCCCTGGATTGGGGTGGGAATGGAAATTTTGCAGTATCCTTCCGATGCCACGCCCACCAAGCCACGCCCACTTAGCCATACCATGCCCACAAAGCCACGGCCACAGAACCAGTAGTAAAAAAAATTGGATTTCACCACTGATTAAGGGTAACATTTTTCCTGCCTTTGTTGCTACATTGTCAAGTCTGCTAAATTCTTGACATTAATTTCATATCTGTAGTCTTAGAGCAAAACTGGAGCTCTTGAACCCGTAGGGTTGGATCCATACAACAGAATAAATCATGAATCTATGGTAACCAAGCACATTTGCTGTGTTTGTGTAAGTAATGTGGCTCAGTGTAATAGCCTGATTTATGCAACACACTTCCAACAATGGTTGAATTCCTACCACAGGTCACGTTCATTTTTGTATGTCCTTTGTTGCAACACTCTTATACCGTTGGCAGGAACAAATGCGTATTTTTTTTTCGTTTGGGAAATATAATTCTATAGTGATTTCTGGCAAGTGTTTGAAAAAGGGTTGAAATAATAAATCCACAGTTTGGTACAAAACCATTTTTTCCCTACCTTGGAAGTGCTGCTGGTCAGAAGTGGATTTTACATAATTTTACCACTGGTTCGCTGCACACCAAAAATGTGAACGTGTGCTTTGCGCTCACGCGCGCCTTCTACACATGCACACAGCCTTCCGCGCATGCGCTTTGCTCTCTTCCATGGCTTCAACGCATGCGCATAGCTTAGAGAATGTGGCTAAATAGGACGGCATAACGCTGAGGTGGATGGGCCGGCCCAGCCACAGGTCGCCACTACAGGTTTGACCAGGGGTGAAATGCTACTGGTTCGCACCAGTTCGGGCGAACCGGTAGCGGCAGCGGCAGGTGGTCGGCAAACCGGTAGCGGTGGTAGCACGAGGCTCCACCCACCCACCCAAACATTGTTACTTCCTGGTTTTAACCAGGAAGTAACCTGCTTTTGACCCTCTGCGCATGTGCAGAGGATCCAAAATCGCATGTGACGTGTGCATGCACTTCCGAACCGGCAGGGAAGATAAGTAGATTTCACCCATGGGTTCACCCGAACCTGTCTGAAGCGGCTGAAAACCACCACTGCTGCCAGTGCTTCAGACTTGAAACTTTAAGTTTGGTGCAGTTTGGGGAGTGATAGTTTGAAGGGTGAACCACTCTATTGTTGTGGGTGTATGCAAATAATATAAATAAATAAACATCTGCCTCTGTTGGCCTTTTTCTTTCCTCCACCTCTTGTCCAGGGGTGAAATCCTCCCGGTTCGGACCAAATTGCCCGATCCGGTAGCGATGGTGGCGGGTGGTTTGGAGAAATCCCTGCCTACCCCTCATGCCCAGCTGAGTTGCGCGATCATCGCAGGCTTTTTTAAAAAAATTTAAAGCATTTTTTCTACAACCTCTTCGGACGAAAAAATGCTTTTAAAAGTAAAAAAAAAGCCTCTGACGATCCCAGCTGAGTTGCCTGATCGTCAGAGGCTTTTAAAAGCATTTTCTTTTACAACCTCTTTGGCCAAAGATGTTGTAGAAAAAACGTTTTTAAAAGAAAAAAAAAGCCTCTGACGATCAGGCAACTCAGCTGGGATTGTCAGAGACTTTTAAAAGCATTTTTTAAAAAAACCTCTTTGGCTTAAGAGGTTGTAGAAAAATTGCTTTTAAAAGAAAAAACAAAGTTGGCCACGCCCTCCCAGTCTCATTACCCCACTACCACCAAGCCACGCCCACAGAACCAGTAATAACAAATTTTACATTTCAACACTGCTCTTGTCTCACCTTTTCTCTATAATTGTGCCAGGTACTTGACTTCCATCAAGGAGACTTACACAATCTACAATCATTTCAACACGGTCCCTGACACGTGGACACCCAAACAGGAGCTGGTTGATTTCTGGCTGGGGTTTTTAATGGAGTCCTGCCAGCCCTTCGTCTCCACGGAGAGCTGTTTGGTAAGGAAGCTGCGAGTCCTGCTTGTTTAAAGCAATGCCATTCTTGAATTTACCGTATTTTTCGGCATATAAGACACACCTAAAAGGGGGTGAAAATGTAGGTGTGTCTTATACACCGAATGTAGCCCCGCCCACACACTGGCCCCCATCCTTTGGTCTCTGCCTCCCAGCAGTTTACCTCTTTGCAGCAAGCAGCAAGAAGAAACAGCTCCTTTCAGCTTCAGCACAGCCTCATTAGCACAAGTTGATTGGATCGGCCTCCTGACTCTCAGCTGATTTGCTCTCAGCTGTTTTGCGCAGGGCTCTGCTGCTTGCTGCAAAGAAGTAAATTGCTGGAGCAGATTTTTTTTTTCCTTTTGCTAATCAAGCTATGCTGAAAACGAAACTGAAAGTAAAGCAGGCTGTTTGTTGTTTGCTGCAACAAGGCAAAATTGCTGAGAGGCAGAGGCAGATTTCTTTTTCTTCTTTTCCTCACCAAAAAAGGTGGGTGGATCTTATACTCCGGTGCATCTTATACTCCGAAAAATACGGTAGATTTGTCCGCCTGAGACAGAGGGGAAAGCTCCTGAGCTGGATCACATTTGAATACGAGCAAATCTTAACATGGGCTTTCTGGTCTCCACCATGAACCAACTTTTGTCTTCCCCCCACCCCACCCCACCCACCCCTTTTTTTTAACCTCTCTCAATTTTGCCCTTGCCAAAAAAAACATGGAATGGGGTAGCGGTTGGGACTATAGTGCCAAATATCTTAAGTGCTTGCAAAACTAGCGTGCAAAAAATAAAATCAATAAAAATACAGTCAGTCGTCGACTTACAACGGTTCATTTAGTGACCGTTCAAAGTTACAACGGCACTGGAAAAAGTGACCGTTTTTCACACTTAACGACCGTTCCAAGCATCCCCATGGTCACCTGATCAAAATTCAGACACTTGGCAACTGAGTCATATTTATGATGGTTGCAATGTCCCGGGGGTGTGTATGTGTCATGTGAGCCCATTTTGCGACCTTCTGATGAGCAAAGTCCATGGGGGAAGCTGGATTCACTGAACAACCGTGTTGCTAACTTAACAACGGATTCACTTAACAGCTGTGGCAAAGAAAGGTCATAAAATGGGGCAACATTCACTAAGTCGTTACCTGTTAAGCTGTTACTTGTTAAGTTGTCTAACTGTCTCGCTTAGCGACAGAAATGTTGTGCTCAATTGTGGTCGTAAATCGAGGACTGCCTGTATAAAAGTCCGTTGCACACGAAAACGCCACGAACGTGGAAAATGCCCAGGTTTAATCAGAGAGAAATTTGTGCTTGCTGAAAAAAAATGCTCGTTTCAGGCAGCTCTTTCACAACCCTCCTTTCAAGATCCATTTTAACTAGAAATACCTTGGATTCAACCGGAGACTTTTTTTTTTTTTTTTGGTAGATGATGCAAAACGTTACCCAGATATTTGACTTCAGATATTTGGAAATTTCCACTTCCTTTGTTGTTTCATGTTCCTTCCGTCAAGCTGAAGCGAATTCAGGGCACGCTTTGCAGAAGGGATGTTTGCAGAATGCAAGAACGCGGTGGGATCCTCTCTTCTGCCAGAAGTTTCTTTTTTGGGTTGATTCTTAGTAACTCAGGGTTGCTTAAGCCATGGCCCCTCTGCATGATGTTAGAGTCCAGCAGGAATCATCATCCCTGAACACTGGCCCTGTTGGCTGGGGCTGATGGTAGTTGGAGTTTAACAACATCTGGGGGAGCACAGCTTTTGGTATTGCGGAAATAAGTTATAGTCCAGGTAACCGCCTCTTTGTCTCTCTTTCTCTTCCCTCTTCTGTGTTTCTCCCCTTTCTGTGGTCCCAGCTTACGTTGTAGAAACCCCAACTGAATGTTCCTTTGGGGCAGGGCCCCCTCCCTTTCCTTCTGCATGTAGCAATAGCCCAAGTCTCTTTCCTTATAACGCATTGCTTGTTAGCTTTGCTTTCTTCATGGCCTCCTTCTTTTTGTCACTTGCGGAAATGGGGGCTGTAATTGCTTTTGGGAAGGGACACCGCCTGTTTTTTCAGAATACCTTAAAATATCATGCACGGGAGTAGCCTTATAGAGGCAGTGATTCTCAAGTTCAACCCTCACCTCAATTGTGTTACCAGCTCGACCCTCACCCCAATTGTGTTACCAGTTCGACCCTCACCTCAATTGTGTTACCAGTTTGACCCTCACCCCAATTGTGTTACCAGTTTGACCCTCACCCCAATTGTGTTGCCAGTTCAACCCTCACCCCAATTGTGTTACCAGTTTGACCCTCACCCCAATTGTGTTACCAGTTTGACCCTCACCCCAATTGTGTTGCCAGTTCAACCCTCACCCCAATTGTGTTGCCAGTTCAACCCTCACCCCAGTTGTGTTGCCAGTTCAACTCTTACTCCAATTGTGTTGCCAGTTCAACCCTCACCCCAATTGTGTTGCTAGTTCGACCCTCACCCCAGTTGTATTACCAGTTCAACCCTCACCCCAATTGTGTTACCAGTTTGACCCTCACCCCAATTGTGTTACCAGTTCGACCCTCACCCCAATTGTGTTGCCAGTTCAACCCTCACCCCAGTTGTGTTCAGTTCAACCCTCACCCCAATTGTGTTACCAGTTCAACCCTTACTCCAATTGTGTTGCCAGTTCAACGCTCATTCCAATTGTGTTGCCAGTTCAACCCTCACCCCAATTGTACCAGTTTGACTCTCACCCCAATTGTGTTACCAGTTCAACCCTCACCCCAATTGTGTTACCACCTGGCTAAGCTCTTCCTCCTGATACCCTTCTTGTCCAGCCTTCCGATAACCAAATATTGTGCCGCTCTTGTTCCCTGGTGATTTCACATCCTGCTCCTCATTTTGAGCAGTTCATTGAATCTCCCCCTGTTTAAAATCATCAGAATTGAGGGCTGCTGCTTTTCTTGACAGGTGTTGATTCTCGACCTGAGCAAGGTGCTGCAACCCTCTCAGCTCTCTGTGTGCAACGAGGAGATCAGAAAATCAGTGACACTAAGCTACATCGGTTCCCTGGAAGAGGTACTTTCAGAGATTTCACTTCATTGTCCTTTTTTGCTTGCTGCCTGCTAGTCCTCGCTTAACGACTCCCCTGTTTAGCAACCATACAAAGTTACACTGGCTTTGGAAAAGTCACTATAAAGCAAGCCTTTGCATTTACAACTGTTGCAGGATCCCCAGTGGTCACATGATCAAGATTCAGGCATTTTGCAACCGGTGGGTGTTTATCAATGTTGCAGCATCCAGTGTTCATGTGATTCCCCATTTGTGCGTAAAATCGCAAGTCATAATCACATGATGTCTCAATGACTCTAGATCAGGGGTCAGCAACCTGCGGCTCTGGAGCCTCATGTGGCTCTTTCACCCCTCTGCTGCGGCTCCCTGTCACTCAAAATAAGTCTCACAACCGCCAATGTGCGACACCCGCCAGCACACAATTTATTGAGCTTTTCAACCTCCGGTAGGCCAACCATGGATAAATCCAAGAAAAGAAAAGTTTCAGAAGAAAACAGAACTTTTCATTCAATTACATATGCTAGTTTTGTGGCCGCTCAAGAAATAGTCTGGCACTGGAAGGGTTTTGTGGCTCCCGGTGTTTTCTTTTCTGTGGGAAACGGGTCCAAATGACTCTTTGAGTGTTTAAGGTTGCAGACCGCTGCTCTAGATTATTTGCTTAATAACCACAGTGGAAGTGAAGTCTTAAGTCCATGAGGTCATGGGATATTTCACTTAGCGTGATGTTGCCAGTTCCAGTTGTGGTCATAAAGTGAGGATTACCCGTTCCAGCGATTGGGAATTTTGCTTCTAGGGTTATTTGCTTATTGGGTGTTTCTCTTGGCTTCTATAGGAAGGAATTTCTACCTGGACTTTTCCCATATCCTCCATCCGTGGAATCAGGTAACAATCATTTTTGCCATTTTTGAAGAGGGCATTTAAATGCTGGCTTTCTGCTTAACTCAACATCCAGCAGATTTCCGAATTCTGCTTACTGTACACACGTCACACTTAAAGCCACACATTTTGCCAACTTGCTAAGCTCGGTTAGGGTTAAACCTTGATCATTTTTGGATGACTTTTCATACTCTGGAAACTCAGCTGATTTGGTTAACTTACGGTTCACTATGTTGCACGAATCCAGAAAATCGTTTAATTCAGCAACCAGGTTTACTCATTGTGCAAATAGAATTAATGCCTGTCTAACAATCTATGCCAGTGATAGCAAACCTTTTCAGCATTGAAAACTGGAATGTGCATGCGTGCAATTCTTTAGGATTTAGCAGAGGTACTGGTCTACCCGGCTTTGAACTGCTTTCAGAGCTGTACCGGTCTACCTATTTATTTTTGGAGCGCACCGGTCTACCTATTTGTTTTTGGAGGCACCAGTCTACCCATTTGTTTCTGGAGCGTCCCGGTCTACCTATTTGTTTTTGGAGCACACTGGTCTACCACCACACTGCCTTTTACCACTGATCAGCTGTAGGGCGGCCCTTTGAAGCACCACGGCAAGAGTTTAAACAGTTTTTTTCCTTCTAGCTGATCAGCTGGGACTCGGGAGGCAACGAATAGATTGGGGGCAGGGCCAGGCAGAGGTGGTATTTACTGGTTCTCCGAACTACTCAAAATTTCCACTACTGGTTCGCAAGAACCGGGGAGAACCGGTAGCAACCCACCACTGCTCTGCGTGCCACCTCTGGCACACTTGCCATAGGTTCGCCATCACGGATCTATGCTTTTGGCCCTAATGGATGTATTTGGATGTTTGAGAATATATCAAGGCAGTGGTGAAATCCAAATTTTTTTACTATGGCTTGGTGGGCATGGCTTGGTGGGCATGGCAGGAGAAGGATATTGCAAAATCTCCATTCCTACCCCACTCCAGGGAAAGGATACTGTAAAATCCCCATTCCCTCCCCACTCCTGGGGGAAAGATAATGCAAAACCTCCATTCCCACCCCACTCTGAGGCCAGCCAGAGGTGGTATTTGCCGGTTCTCCGAACTACTGAAAATTTCCGCTACCGGTTCTCCAGAACCTGTCAGAACCTGCTGGATTTCTTCTCCCTCAAAGCCTGTTTTCTACATGCCAGCCTGAATTCTTTTCTTCTCTCTCTCTTTCTTTTTTTGTACCAGCATTTCTAAGTGCGACGAACGATGCTGTTTCCTTTATGTGCGGCATACAGTTGAAGATTTCCAGTTATACTTCCCTACCCAAAATCACTGCCGCTGGTGAGTCGGGGTGAGGTGAGGGTGCCAACAGAAGCCAAGACCCAAAGGAAGAGAAAGAAAGCAAGTCAGTGCAGTCCTGGGCTGTTATCAACAGAGGAAGAACATCAAGATCACGAGAAGTGATAATACCGTTCTAAACTGCACTAGTGAGGCCACATTTGGAACACGGTGTATAATTCTGGTCACCACGATATTTAAAAAAAGTGTCGAGAGCTTAGAACAGGGGTGTCACACTCGATTTCATTGAGGGCCGCATCAGGGTTGTGTTTGACCTCAGGGGGCCGGGGTGGGCATGGCCAGGGTGGGTGTGGCCAGTTCACGTTATTCGTGTCGGCGGTGCCTGTGGTGGCCCCAGAACTCCTGGGGACTTCTAGGACACCCCTGGCCTAGAAAGTGTGCAGAGAAGAGCAACAAAGATAATGAAGGGTCTGGAGGCTAAACTATTATGATGAATAGTTGAGGGAGCTAGGTGTATCTAGCCAATCGAAGAGAAGATTTGGGAGGGGAAGACATGATAACTGTCTTCCAGTTCTTGAGGGGTTGTTCCAGAGAAGAGGGGATTGACTTATTCTCAAAAGAACTGTTGGAAGAAATGTCCATCTGGGTTCAGCTCCAAATGGGGAAAAAGACATTGGAAACATGGAGACTGCTTGGAAAGATGGTTTAATGGTGGACAGGACCACATGGTTTGAGTTCCTGAACAGAAAAAGAGCAGAGATGCTGCGAGTCCCCAAGTTTTATGCCCTCTCTGGGCTTTGAACTTCCTGGGGCACAAGAAGAGTATCCTGATTGGTTGTCAGACTCCCAGGGGGTGGGGGGGTCTTAGCTAGCCTTGCTGGCTGATGTAATCTTCCCAGGTGCCATGTGGTGAGTTTCTGTTGCTAGTTGGCTCCTATTGTGTTGCAGATGATGGTCCGTTGACAAAGGTGGGGGGAATGAGTGAGCTTGGCTGAGGCCTTAATGGCCCATTGACAAAATGCGGGGAGGGAGGCAGGAAGCTGCTTTGTCTTTAAAACATGTTTCTCCATTTCTCATCCGCCTTGAGCAGGAGGTTGGATTAGAAGACCTCTGAGGTCCCGTCCAGCCCTATGATTCATTCCATGGTCTGCATTTGAAAGAGTCTCCTTTTTTTCACTGTCTTATTTCAGAGCAGATCCAGCACTCGTTGGGTAATCTGCTTCAGAAATAACAATTTCAAGAAATGGGCATTGTTATAAAATCATAAAGATGGCCTCGATAGAAATATACCGTATTTTTCACACTATAAGATGCACTTCTCCCCCCCCCAAAAAAGTGGGGAGAAATGTCTGTGCGTCTTATAGAGCGAATATTGTGGTGGGGGGAGGGGGTTGGCACTGTGGCGCCACCTGTCACCGCTGTCGCTGTTCGCCACCGCCGGGGAATGCTGGAGCCTTTGCTGCCGAGCAGCTGATTGGCGGTTGGATTGGCCTCCCAGAATACCGCCGATCAGCTGTTCTAGGCAGTGGGGATTGCCGATGCCACCGTCACCGCATTGAACTGCGGCAAGTGGCGGTGGTGATAGCATTCCCTGGTGGAGGCAGCAGACATGGAGGAGGCAGGCTGTTTGCGGTTTGCTGCAAGGACGCTAGCCAGATGGATCCTGGATGGATGCTGGGAGGCACAGGCAGATTTTTTTTCCCTTAGTTTTCCTCCTCTAAAGCTAATGTGCGTTTTATGGTCCGGTGCGTCTTATAGTGTAAAAAATACAGTACATTTCATTTGTCACCTGCTCCTTCCCTGATGCATGTTTTGTAAAGGAAAGACAGAGCCATGGCATGTTGGAAGGAAGAACTGTGTTTTCATTACAGAGGCTACAGTTTGGCTAGCTATATGTCACAAGTCAATCAAAGCTTAATGGAAGGAGTGGCTGTGAATTGCAAAGATCAAAAACCTAATTAAGGAAGGGAGATACTAGAATAGCCCAGATGTAAATAATGTCCCACCCAAACGGTACCTGGCAACCTATTGCCACTGTTTTGATTATTTCAGGGTAAGCATTAAAAATATGACAGCTAGCTTCAGGGTTGCTGCAAAGCTTGAAAATGTGTGGGTGAAGACATTTTTGAAAAGTCAAGGGCAATAAACGGAAAGGAAATCACATTCGCAAATCGTTCCCCATTGATTTCCAGTGCGATTGTAAGTAATTTTAAAACAGTGGGTTTTTTTTTTCAAACTTGGCAGCTTGAACAGGTGTGGACTTCAACTCCCAGAATTCCCCAGCCAGTCATGCTATGTTGGGGAATTTTGGGTGTTGAAACCTACACCTCTTTGAATTGCCAATTTCGAAAAGCAGTTTTAAAGGGTGAATTGCACTTTGGCATTATTTTTACTAAAAAAAATTGACCAAAAACAAATTCCTGGAATAAACGACCATCAGATATAGCCTGCTGTTAATGATGCTAATGACATTTTTAAAAAAGGAAATTGGTTGTTGCTTCATGCAGAGTCGATCACCGGATCACCAAATGCCAGTACTTAAAGCTAGAACTAGTATGGGGATTGATGGAAATTATAGTCTAAATCAGGGGTCTCCAAACTTGGCAACTTTAAGACTTGTGGACTTCAACTCCCAGAATTCCCCTGCCTGCATGGCTGGTTGGCTGGGGAATTCTGGGAGTTGAAGTCCAAAAATCTTAAAAGTTGCCATGAGTGGACACTCCTGGTAAGATACCTGGAGGACCACAACTTCCCCCTTATCTGAGGCAGTCTTCCCCAACTCATGTCCCTCTTGATGTATTGGCTACATCTTCCATCACTTTTAACTACCAAAAGCTGATGGGGGACAATGACAGCTGTTGGCCAGCCCCTCTGGAGATAGATTTCTCTAAGCTTCTCAGGCACTTTGATTGCTTTAAAGCAGTATCAGTCTTTATGAAGTCGTTTCATATATTATTCCCTGAGATTTTCCTTCCTCTTACTCTTTTATTTCAGGTTTTTTGAACTGGTCCATTCTTTCATGGCAGAGATGGGTGAAGAAGGGAATTGGTGCAGCTCTCCAGTGGAACTAGAGGTGAATTGGGGTGAAAGCACTGTGAATCAGACCTTGGTTTTCTTAGGAAGGATTTCACAACGAGTGAAGAAGGAAACAACAAACCTAGCCAGCTCCAGAGATGACTCAGTATAAAAATAGCTACCATGCAGAGGTCTTGTTTTAGTGCTGTGCTGAAATTTTCTTCTGAATCTTTTTCCACAACTGAAAGGCTAAAACATATAAAGAACAGTTGCTGGAACTGGATATGTCTAGTCTGATGAAAAGAAGGACTAGGAGTGATATAATAGCAGTGTTCCAATATCTCAGGGGTTGCCACTAAGAAGAGGGAGTCAACCTACTCTCCAAAGCACCTGAGGGCAGGACAAGAAGCAATGGGTGGAAACTAATCAAGGAGAGAAGCAACTTGGAACTAAAGAGAAATTTCCTGACAATTAGAACAATTAATCAGTGGAACAACTTGCCTCCAGAAATGCTGAATGCTCCAACATTGGAAGTTTTTAAGAAGAGATTGGCTAACCATTTGTCTGAAGTGGTGTAGGGTTTCCTGCCTAAGCAGGAGGTTGGACTAGAAGACCTCCAAGGTCCCTTCCAACTCTGTTATTCTATTCTACCATTCACATTATGATAAGACATTGCTTTCCATGTGGTTTTTCCGATAGGGAATACTAATGAAATTCTCCCTGATGGCCTACAAGTTTCTTACACTTTATCTCTGTAATAGATTTCCTAAGGCAAATGAGCGAGTCTGTTTATTGCGTACATTTCCTACACTGGTCTGCAATTTCTTTGGCTTTTTATGTAACCATTCAAGTGGAAAATATGAAGAAATCCCACCTGGGCACAGTTTTCCAAAGAAGAAAAGGGATAAAGAGAGGCACTGTAGAAAAACACAACTGTGCCATGTTGCTTTGTCCTCTTGCAACAATTTCAGGAATGCCACCGAAAGAAATCCCAAACAGTACAGTTTTTCCAGAGTATGGAAGAGCATATAATTTTTAGATAAAAAGTGAAAGATAATGAATATTGAAATGAAAATCTGTTCCAATCATACCTATTTTCTCTTAAGTGTAATATTTCGATTGTAAATTTAATGGAGTACATGAGCTTGCATGTTTAATCAGTGTCTAGAAAAATAATTGTTAATGTCTTTAGCTGCATTCATTTCAATGTTTAGTCTTGGTTGTAGAGAGTGGTGAAACTCCACTTTTCTCAAAGCTATTTTGACCGAAAAACAAGGTGGAACTTATATACCGCTTCATAGTGCTTTACAGCCCTCTCTAAGCGGTTTATGGAGTCAGCCTATTGCCCCCAACAATCTGGGTCCTTATTTTACCCATCTTGGAAGGATGGAAGGCTACCTTGAGCCAGTGAGATTTGAACTGCCAAATTACAGGCAGCAGGCAGCAGAAGCCTCTAACCACTGCACCATTGTGGCACAACTTTGGTGCCTTTAAAAGTGTTTGTGTAATAATTTCAAATTGTTTGCAAATACCATATTTTTTTAAAAAAAATAATAGTCTTAAACCATCTGAGAATGCTATACAACATCAGAAAAATAGGATGTTGGAGATAAACTTCAACATAGAATTAGAATTAGAATGAATAGAATAGAATAGAATAGAATAGAATAGAATAGAATAGAATAGAATAGAATAGAACAGAACAGAACAGAACAGAACAGAACAGAACAGAATTCTTTATTGGCCAAGTATGATTGGACACATAAGGAATTTGACTTTGGTGCATATGCTCTCAGTGTACATAAAAGACAAGATACATTCATCAAGAATCATAAGCTACAACACTTAATGATAGTCGTTGGGTGCAAATGATACAAGCAACAAAATTACAGTCATAAGTGGAAGGAGATGGGGGGTGGTACAAACAGTACAAACGTGCTTGCATAAAAAAAAAAGTGTAACTATCCGTATTCCACTTATGGAATCTGACAGGATTGGCAGCTGAAGGTTGAACAGTGACGACTTCTACCATGTTTGAGGTCAAGAAGCTAATTTAAGGAACCCAGGATTCATTATCTGTCACATTTTCCTGGATTGTCTGCCCCAGGCCTCAAAATTCACTCTAGCTAATTATAGGGCTGTTTGTGCATCAAAGGCCTTCTGACCAGGCTTTGCACTTCCTTATATTCTTTCTATGCTTTCATGTTCACAGTATGAGTATGAATACACTGAAGCAGGCGACAGGGTGATTTTGGGAAAAGGGACATACGGGGTGGTCTATGCTGGACGAGACCGCAGCAACCAAGTACGCATTGCCATTAAAGAGATTCCAGAGCGGGATAGCAGGTAGGACCCAAAATGGGAAAACTCGCCATGGCCAACGTGCCCCAGCCAATTCGCCCCAGCTACAGTATCTTGCCACATCCAATTCGCCATGGGACAACTCGCCACAGGACAGTGCGAGCTGCACTGGCTCCCAGTGGTCTTCTGGGTGCGCTTCAAATTGTTGGTTACCGCCTTTAAAGCGCTCCATGGCATAGGACCTAGATATCTTCGAGACCGCCTGCTGCTACCGACAACCTCCCACCGACCTGTGCGCTCCCACAGAGAGGGCCTCCTCAGGGTGCCATCAGCCAAACAATGTAGGCTGGTGACCCCCAGGGGGAGGGCCTTCTCTGTGGGGGCACCTACCCTATGGAACCAGCTGCCCCCAGAGACAAGGAGAATCCAAGACCTCGGTGCCTTCTGCCGTGCCCTTAAAACTTTCTTTTTTCAAACAAGCCGGGCTGGCTTAACATATTTTTTAATTTTTAATTTTTAATTGGTTTGTCATTTTAAACTGGGGCCAAATTAATATATATTCTTTTAATTGTTTTTAATGTTTGTATTGTATGTTTTTATCTGCCCTGAGTCCCTTGGGAGAAGGTGCGGTATATAAATTCGAAATAAAATAAAATAAATAAAATAAAATTTTAACACAGGATAACTCGAGAAGGACAAGTGAATTTCAGCGAGCCTTGTCTTGCTTTAGGTTCAAGGTTCAAGCTAAAGCAACACAAGGGCCATTTCAATTCATTTGTACATCTAGTGATTTATCCCGCGTTCAATTGTCCAATGCCGAGTTGGCCACAGTGAGTTGCCTTAGAATTTAGACCAGTAATGGGATTCAAATTTTTTTTACTACCGGTTCTGTGGGCGTGGCTTGGTGGGCATGGCATGGCTTGGTGGGTGTGGCAGGGGAAGGATACTGTAAAATCTCCATTCCCACCCCACTCCAGGGGAAGGATACTGTAAAATCTCCATTCCCTCCCCACTCCAGGGGAAGTTTACTGCAAAATCCCCATTTCCTTCCGATCAGCTGGGGCTTGGGAGGCAGAGAATAGATGGGGCGGGGCCAGTCAGAGGTGGTATTTACTGGTTCTCCGAACTATTCAAAATTTTCGCTACCGGTTCTCCAGAACTGGTCAGAACCTGCTGAAACCCACCTCTGCTCCCATTCCTTGGCAAGGTTCTTTTGATCTTGGAAGAGTCTGTCTGGGTCTTTCATTGTTGGTCTTACTTCTCAGATATTCACAGCCTTTGCATGAGGAGATTGCCCTTCACAAGCGCCTGAAACACAGGAACATTGTCCGTTATCTGGGCTCCGTGAGTCAAAATGGCTTCCTCAAAATCTTCATGGAGGAAGTGCCTGGAGGTGAGTAAGCAGAAGATGCCATTTTGAAACCCTGGTGAGGATGGGAATGGATTCCTTTCAGCAAAATCAGATCTTGAGGATAAGAATAAGAAAGAGGGGTATCAAGCTCAAGCCCAAAGAGGTCATAGTGAAATCCAGTTGAGTCCAGTTTTTTAATTTGCTTACACAGAATGGACAGAATCTTGCCAGAGTAAAGTTATATAGGGAGTTCTTGACAGACAGGCACAACTGAACCCAAAATTTCCATTACTAATCGAGACAGTTGAGTGAGTTTTGCCCCATTTTATGACCTTTCTTGCCATAGTGAAGTAGCTAAGATGTTGAGCTTGTCGATTGAAAGGTCAGCAGTTCAGCGGTTCGAATCCTTTGTGCTGCGTAACGGGGTGAGCTCCTGTCACTTGTCCCAGCTTCTGCCAATCTAGCAGTTCGAAAACACGTAAAAAATGCAAGTAGAAAAATAGGGACCACCTTTGGTGGGAGGGTAACAGTGTTCCATGCGCCTTCGGTGTTTAATCATGCCAGCCACATGACCACAGAGATGTCTTCAGACAGTACTGGCTCTCCGGCTTTGAAATGGAGATGAGCACTGTCCCCCTAGAGTCGGCAACGACTAGCACATATATGCGAGGGAAACTTTTACCTTTACTTATTCTTAAACGGCTTGTTTTGGTTCTGACGGGTTGAGTTTGCGTCCGTTGTATTTTCCCTTCATGTTTTCATATGCCCCTTTTTTTTAGCTGAGAATTGCACCGCAAAATTTTTGAACGTGTTAAAAACAAAAGCAGGTTGCAAAATAAACTGAGCAGCCCTGATTCCCATGCCTGTTTGGGAAATGTAGCTTTCCTTTAAAAAAAAAAAAGCGTGCTCAGATGCAAACAGATCATCCTTCACCATCTTACGGTGGGTATTAAAATGAGGCCTTTAGGAAGACACAGCACGCATGGATCAATTATGCTAAGGATCAGGAAGTAAATGCTTCTTGTCACACTGGGTAAGCATCTTGAGCCCTTTCTTCTGCCTCCTGGAACCCCTTCCAGATTTAATTGCCAAAGCAAGCAGTACATTTCCTAGCTATTCGGCTATGAGGAAAAAAAACACATCAACGTTGATGTTTAGACCTTGACTTGTATTTAATGTGGGTTGTAAAATGAAGGAAAAGCCCCCAAACTCTTAAGAGAGACGCAAAACATGTCAAGCTCAGACTGTTTTACGTACATCTATAAAACTTTCTGCAAAACCTGACAGAAAACTCTGGCTCCGCCTTTGTGACATGCCCCACCCCCCTCACTTCCTTTCCCTGTGGCATAGTGAGTACAGCTAGTCCTCGACGTATGACCACAATTCAGCCCAGAATGTCTGTTGCTAAGGGAGACAGCTGTCAAGTGACTTTTGCCCCAGTTTAGAACCGTTTTTGTCATGGTTGTTAAGTGAATCACTGTGGCCAAGTTAGTAGCAATAGCGATAGCACTTAGACTTATATACTGCTTTACCGTGTTTTACAGCCCTCTCTAAGCGATTCAGCCTATTGCCCAATCTGGGTCCTCGTTTTATCCACCTCGGAAGGATGGAAGGCTGAGTCAACCTTGAGGCTGGTGAGATTCGATCTGCCAAACTGCTGGCAGCTGGTGATCAGCAGAAGTAGCTTGTAGTACTGCACTCTAACCACTGCGCCACCGCGGCTCATAGCAACATGGCTGTTAAGTGAATCTGGCTTCCCCATTGACTTTGCTTGTCAGAAGGTCACAAAAGAAGAATCACATGACCCTAGGACACCGCAACCGTCATAAGCACGAGCCAATTGCGACGCGTCTTGAATTTCGATCACAACGATCATAGGGGTGCTGCAATGGTTGTGTGAAAAACAGTCATAAGTCACTTTTTTCAGACCTGTTGTAACTTTCAATGGTCGCTAAATGAACTGTTGTAAGTCGAGGTGCACCTGAACACTGTCTCCCAGCCTCCAAAATTCATGTTCTCCGTGTGGCTTGTGGGCAATTGGTTCTCAGAGATTTATTTCTGGTGCAAAGTAGCCTTTCTAATTCCCCATGATTCTTCCTTCCCTCACATCTCTCCATCCAGGAAGCCTCTCTTCTCTCTTGCGGTCCATGTGGGGTCCTTTGAAGGACAACGAACCAACCATTGTATTCTACACTAAGCAAATCCTAGAGGGTTTATGTTACCTCCATGATAACCAGATTATCCACCGAGATATCAAGGTGAGGAACCAAACCACATCGGGGACAGCTTGATATTGCTACCCCCATGTTTTCTGCTCTTGGAGATCTTGGACACTTCCTGGTTCTCTAAAGCAACAGTTTCTATGATTGACAGGGAGATAACGTCTTGATCAACACTTATAGTGGCGTATTAAAAATTTCAGACTTCGGCACTTCCAAAAGGCTGGCTGGAATCAGCCCAAGCACTGAGACATTCACAGGTAAGGGATTAGGGTCTATGGTTGAACATTTTAAATACGGGGTCCTTGGTGCTCTCTGAGCTTGGTTGGTTGTTTTGCATTTCATCACCAAACTAGGTAACATCATCAGTGCTAGAAAGGAATGGGGTTTGCTCTCTTTTTATATACGAATGGCTTGCCCTGTCAGTGTTTTTGGTGGTTCCTTGATTAGGCTGTTGTTTATTATTTGATTGTTTGTCAGACTTGGTAATGCCTTGATTAGGGTCTTGTTTTAGAATAGAATAAAGCTGGAAGGGATCTTGGAGGTCTTCTAGTCCAGCCCAAGCAGGGGAACCTATACTACTCCTTGATTAGGGTCTTGTTTTAATTGCTCTTTACCCCAAATGCAAGTTATTAGCAATTTGTGCACGCCATCTTCAACTGCATTGCAGTTTACCCAAGCACCATCAAGTGCATATACACTCCCCACATACACACCCACACATGGACACATATTTCTATATGCACATGCGTGCATGCTCTTGTGAGCATGCCCACGCACACTTGCACATCATTTGTATTTTTTTTATTTTTATTTTATTGGTTCGATTTATATGCCACCCTTCTCCGGAGACTCAGGGCGGCTTACAATGCATTAAGCAATAGCCTTCATACTTTTTGTATAAACCTGCTTAGTAGGGCTTTCGGGACCCCCTAAGTGGTGTTCTTTTTTTATACAAAGTCAGCTTATTGCCCCCACAATCCGGGTCCTCATTTTACCTACCTCGAAAGGATGGAAGGCTGAGTCAACCTTGAGCCTGGTGAGATTCAAACTTGCTGTAATTGCAGGCAGCTGGTGCTAATTAACAGCACTTTAGTCTGCTGCGCCACCAAGGCTCTTCAACTGCCATTCAGCATTCCACACGAATGGTATTTACTTTGCAAACATATTAATTTTCCTGGATTGCTGACAGGCAAATTCTTGTTTGTCAATGGCCCCATTCAGTTCCATATCTCTCTCTCTGTCTCTCTCTGTCTCTCTCTCTCTCAGCGCTTGCCAGTAGAAATCACCATTAGAGGGAGCAATATAATCAGCCGCACAACAATATTAAAAATGCCAGCAATCAATAAGCCGAAGATCAGAGAATGTTTGTCTTAATCCCTGAAGGGACAGATTAGAACCAAACTTTCCGCAGACAACCTCGGCTTGTTTTCTCAAGTTGCTAATCTTTCTTGGATTCCATTTTGCATCCAAAAGAGCCTGGCAGCTGTTTTCAGCTCACCAGGCAGAGGAGGAGGAACAGCTCGGAAGTTCAGGAATAATAGGAGAGAGACGAACGGGGTAAAATAATTAAGTTCAGATCAGCGTGTCAGTAGAGTTTGGGCAATCAATAATTGGGAGCTCCGCAAAAAGAGAAATCGGCCTTGGGTAGATTTATGAGCTGCCCCAGGCAAGAACGGTTGCAACCAGCAAGCAGATTTCTGGGGTCTGGCTCAGTAGAATGAGCAGAAGCTGCTCCTAGCTGCTGACAGCGAGCTAGTTTACCAAAATTTGAAAAGAAGAGTAATCTTACACCAGCTCATCAAAAAGAGACTCCAGTATTGTTTACTTGCACAGTTGCTGGCAAGGAGCTTTGGGTGGCTGTCATATAAGAGAAGGGACCTTGGAAGTGGTCTAGTCCAGGGGTCAGCAACCTGCAGCTGTGGAGCTGCATGTGGCTCTTTCACCCCTCTGCTGCGGCTCCCTGTCACTCAAAATATGTGTCACAACCGCCAATGTGCGACACCCACCAACACACGATTTATTGAGCTTTTCAACCCCCGGTAGGCCAACTATGGATAAATCCAAGAAAAGAAAAGTTTCAGAAGAAAACAAAATGTTTAATTCAACTACATATGCTAGTTTTGTGGCCGTTCAGGAAATAGTCAGGCACAGGAAGGGTTTTGTGGCTCCCGGTGTTTTCTTTTCCGTAGGAAACGGGTCCAAAGGGCTCTTTGAGTGTTTAAGGTTGCAGACCCCTGTTCTAGTCCAACCCCTTGCTCGAGCAGGAAACTTTATACCAAGGCTGTCAAACTCACGTCGTCACAGCGGCATCATGTGACATGTCTGGATTCCCCCCCGCTTTGCTAAACCAGATGTGGGCGTGGCCAGGCATGACATATCCGGCCCATGGCCTGGGAGTTTGACAGCCCTGCCTTATACCATTTCAGATAAATGGTTGTCCAATCTCTTCTTAAAAACCTCCATTGCTGAATCACCCACTACTTCTGGAGGCAAGCCCTTCCACTGACGATAGGTAGTGCTCGATTTACGACCACAATTGAACCCAAAATGTATGTTCTTAAGTGAGACATCGGTTGAATGAGTTTTGCCACATTTTATGACCCTCTTGTGCCACCGTTGTTAAGTGAATCATTGCAGTTGTTAAATTAGTAAGGGAACCTGGCTTCCCCGTTGACTTTGCTTGTCAGAAAGTCACAAAGGGTTGTCACATGACATTGCAACCGTTATAAATATGAGTCCGTTGCCAAGCGTCTGAATTTTGATCACATGACTATGAGGATGCTGCAATGATCATAAGCGTCAAACACGGTCATAAGTCCCTTTTTTCAGTGCCGTTGTAACTTTGAATGATCACTAAATGAACTGCTGTAAGTTGAGAACTACCTGTAATTGTTTTATTTATTTATTTATTTTTATATGCCGCCCTTCTCTGGAGACTCAGGGCGGCTTACAATGCGTTAAGCAATAGCCTTCATACTTTTGTATATTTATACAAAGTCAGCTTATTGCCCCCACAAACTGGGTCCTCATTTCACCTACCTTAGAAAGGATGGAAGGCTGAGTCGACCTTGAGCCTGGTGAGAATTGAACTCGCAGTAATTGCAGGCAGCTGGATGTTAAATGCTGCCTTAGTAGGAGGCATTAGCCTCCTACGCCACTCAGGCTCCTAAGTATCAAGAAATTTCTCCTTAGTTCTAGAGTTGAATTTCTCCTTGATTACTTTCTTTCCTATTGATTCTTGTCCTGCCTTCTGGTGCTTTGGAGAATAGCTTGGCTCTCTCTTCTTTGGGGCAGCCCCTGAGATATTGGAACACTGCTACCACGTCTCCTCAGTCCTTTTTTTCACTAGACATACCCAATTCCCGCAACCATTCTCCATATGTTTTAGCCTCCAGTCCCCTAACTATCTTTGTTGCTCTTTTCTTCACTCTTTCCAGAGTCTCAATATCTTTTTTATATCGTGGCAACCGAAACCGGATGCAATATTCCAAGTGTGGCCTCACTCTTGTCTCCCTGACTTTCTTCCCGTAGGTACCCTGCAGTACATGGCCCCAGAGATCATTGATCAGGGGCCCCGAGGTTATGGGAAACCTGCCGACATCTGGTCTCTGGGCTGCACCATCATTGAGATGGCCACAGGCAGGCCTCCCTTCTTTGAGCTGGGCAGCCCACAGGCCGCAATGTTCAAGGTGAGACTGGACAGGCAGTGAGAAATCATCATCATTGGGTCCCTCAGGGAAAAGGATCAACCAGAACTCTCAACTGGCTCTGTTTGGGATTTCTTCATCAAGATTGGAACGTGTGGGAATGCAAGAAATGCATGGAATGAGCCAGGATGGGAATTCAGCCTGGGAAAGCATCTGAACACAGCAGGTGTCTTCCTTTAACCAATGCAGTAGGATTTATAAAACAATGAGGACCACTATTTATTTATTTGATTTTTATCCTGCCTTTTTTACTTTACGCGTAACTCAGGGAAGCAAACATACCTAATACTCCTTCTTCCTATTTTCCACACAACAACAATCCAGTGAGGTAGGTTGGTCTGAGAGCAGTGACTGGTCCAAAGTCTCCCAGCTGGCTTTCAAGCCTAAGGTAGGACTAGAACTTACAATCTCCTGACGATTGGCCCAAAGTCACCTAGTTGGCATTTCTGTCTAAGGCGGATCTAGAACTCACAGTCTCCTGACGATTGGCCCAAAGTCACCCTTCTGGTTTCCATGCCTAAGGTGGGACTAGAACTCACAGTCTCCTGGTTTTTACCAGCACCATAACCATTATATCACTATATAGAATTAAACTGTTCCCAGCTTCAAATGCCTACTCAACCTTAAATTTCACTGAGTATCTGCAGATCAGTAAGTCATTCTGCCTCTCAGCTTGGCCTACCTCACATATTGGCGAAGTCAGGAAAGGTGGGAAGATATGACCATGCCTGTTGCCTGGAATTCTCTGCACAAAAAATAAGCCAGAAATTAACAGGAATCATTATTCTAAACCAGGGGTTCCCAAACCTCGCAGCTGTAAGACTTGTGGACTTCAACTCCCAGAATTCTCCAGCCAGCTATGCTCCCAGAATTCTGGGAGTTGAAGTCCACAAGTCTTACAGCTGTCAAGTTTGAAGACCTCTGTTCTAAACATTCATGCACGTTCCCAAGCTCCACCTTTCCAGCAAGTCAGTAAATGAAATAAATTTCCTTGTTCTGCTGAGTGTGGGTAACAAGACAATAATTGGCTTTGGCAATCTGTCTGTCCCTAAATCCTCTGCTGTTGCCACAAGCCTCTTTCAACGGCTGGCTACTTCTTCCAGCCCATTACTAGGGCTGTTATCAAGGCAGCCACTGCTTTGGTTTAAGGCAAAGCTGTAACTGCTCTTGGGTTGGACTTTAACTCTTAGAATTCTGTGATTGCATAGACTTATAACTACGGGATGCGGTGGCTCAGTGGCTAAGACATTGAGCTTGTTGATTGAAAGGTCGGCAGTTCAGCGGTTCGAATCCCTAGTGCTGCGTGACGGGGCAAGCTCCCATTACTTGTCCCAGCTTCTGCCAACCTAGCAATTCGAAAGCACATAAAAATACAAGTAGAAAAATAAGGACCACCTTTGGTGAGAAGGTAACAGCGTTCCGTGCGCCTTTGCTGGCCACATGACCACAGCGACGTCTTCGGACAGCACTGGCTCTTCGGCTTTGAAACGGAGATGAGAACCGCCCCCTAGAGTCGGGAATGACTAGCACATATGTGCGAGGGGGAACCTTTACCTTTTATAGACTTCAATTCCGGCTGGCAAGGCTGACTGGGGAATTCTGGGAGTTGGAAGTGCGCACAACTTCAAATCGCCAAGGTGGCGGGTTAAGGGTCTCTGATGGGAAGAACATTTTCAGTGGGCACTGTTGGGTTCAATCCCCACCATCTCCAATCAAAAGCAGGCAGAGTGTCCTACTTCCCACATCATCCTACAAACTAAAGAAAAATTGGCAAATTTCTAGATACCTTATGTTGGGTGTTCTAAGTAAAAGATTGTGTACTATTGCTAGCCAGTTCCTTTTCTTCAGGTGGGGATGTTCAAGATCCATCCAGAGGTGCCCAGTTCCATGTCTGACGAAGCCAAGGATTTTATCCTGAAATGTTTTGAAGCTAATCCAGACAAGCGATCGACCGCGGCTGCTTTGCTTCAGGAACCCTTTTTAAGGAACAGGAAGAAATGCAGGAGCCCAGCAGTGCCAGGTGAGGGAAGGAGCTACACCAGGTTGAGATTCTGAGAGTCTGGGCATGGCATCTCTTCTCAGCTACCAGCCTCTTTTTCTCTTCTTTTTGTTCAGATGATCCATCCGTGTCCAACAAGCCCAGAAGGTCCACTTCATCGGAAGGCGTTGCAGAACCTAGAAATCGTTCTTCTTCCTTGCACTCCTTGAAAGTCCAAGTGGAAAATATTGTTTTATCTCGAAGTTCCAGCGAAGTGAACCAGGGGAACAACTATCTGAGGTAATATAACGCTAATGTCAGGATTCCAAGTAACACCCCCAAGGAAAGAAAATTCCGAGGCTTGAGTTTCCTCAAAATTCCATTTCATTAGAGATGTCATATTGGCACGTCTGGGAAAACCCGAATCTGAAAACTTCCAGGTTTTCCCCACCCAAAGGAAAGTTTAAGTCCCTGCCCAACATCCACAGGTCCATCACAAAGTCCAATCCAAGCACTGTCCCAACTGGAGATGCCTCCCAGTCACACCCTTCCAGGTGCAGGGCAGGATGTCCTTGACTCTCTGAGAAAGGAATGTTATTATGACTATATAATTCACCCTGGCTCCATACAATCCCCCCTCCCAGTTTTCCACAGTAACAAATGTGGCAGGCATGAAGGCTTAACAAAAAAGATGGTTTCCAGGCCTGACAGCTGAATTTCTTTTTGGGAAAAAGATGATGATGATGATGATGATGATGATGATGATGATGATGATGATGATGTCCATTCAGTCGTGTTGAGCTCTTGGCAATTCTGTGGGCCAGGTGTCACTTCCAGTCTTGCACTCCTCCACAGATGTTCATTGCTCCGGCCAATAACAGTTTTGATGGTGTCCAGCCGCCATGTTCTTCGGCGGCCTGGTTTCCTTTTACCACTCTCTCTTCCAAACATAATTACTTCCTCTACTGGATTCCCCCATATGAAAAAGCCAATAAGTGAGACACAGTGAAAGAAAAAAAACAACAACAACCCAGTTGCCTCCTGAAAAAGCACCTTTGGGACAACCATGACCTGGATGACTGAGAATCTCTACAGACTTTTTAGCTATACAATTTGGGATGAACGCCCTTGGAATGGTGTGGGAGTAGGATTTCCAGAGAAAAAAATTGCAGACGACAGGAACCGGGAGCACCACTCAGGTGACCCTGAGGACACGGATAAACCTCCAAGTGCTTCAAGGACCCTCTAAAAGGAGGCAAATGACCAGCTGTCTGCAAGGAATATAAATCCTTCCATCCCCCACCATCCAGTCAGAGCTGAAGAAGCTTCTTGGATGAGAAGCGAAACGTCTTCAAAGAATAAACAAGAAAGTCCAGTTGCCTCCTGAAAAAGCACCTTTGGGATAAGCGTGAGACAGTTGTGATTTTTGCCTTCCGGTAACATCTCTGGGGTTATGCGCTCCAGTATTTGCATAATGAATATTTTTTGAAAGGGGAAGGAGAAAGAGAGAGAGAGAAAGAGGGGGGAGGGGGAGAGATAATTTCTTTCTTCTTCTTCTTCTTCTTCTTCTTTTTTTTTTTTTAATAGTAGTGACCGCAAACAAAGAAGAGCTGAGCATGGCCAATCTAAATGATTGGCTGGCGCTTGCTTCTAGATCTGCACTGATCTGCCCAGAGTGGATTAAAGTCTGGAGAAGTATGAAAGAGTTAGACTGCCACCTAGTGGCTACCATTGCTCACAAGCACAGAGGATCTTTCATAGAGCATTTTTGGGGAGAGAATATACGCATGATCTGATGTCTTTTGTCAAACTAGTCATACTCTTGTGATTTCTGCAATCGTCCACGAGCCGCCGATTGCCTTAACCTCATTCACTTCTGCTCATTTGGTCACGTACAGGAAGGCTGTTATTAAACAGAGATGTCTATGGAGATTCTCAGTCACCCAGGCAGGGGTGGGCTGCTGCGGGTTCATAGGAGTTCGGGAGAACCTCTAGCTAAGATTCTGTGCAGTTCGGAGAACCCCCAAATCCCACTCCTTGCTGGCCCTGCTCACCCCACCCCGCCCCTCCCAGGAGTCCCCACACGGCCCGTTTTGGATGCAGGTAAGTGCAGGGCATGCCTGGAGCCTCAGGGAGGGCGAAAAACAGGCCTACCGGAAGTTCGGGAAGGCCAGAAACTGGCCCATTTCCAGCCTCTAGAGGGCCTCCAGAGACTGGAGGCTGTTTTCGTCCTCCCAGAGGCTCGAGGAAAACCTCCGGAGCCCGGGGAGGACAAAAACGCCCCCCCGCCATGATGCAGGAGGCTGACTAGGCCACACCCACCATGGCCACACCCACCCAGCAACCAGGCAGAGAACCCCTTGCTAAAATTTTTGAAGCCCACCCCTGCATCCAGGTCATGGTTGTCCCAAATGTGCTTTTTCAAGAGGCATTTTCTGAGGGGTTTTTTGAAGATGTTTCGCTTCTCATCCAAGAATCTTCTTCAGCTCAGCGCTGAAGAAGCTTTTTGGATGAGAAGCGAAACATCTTCAAAGAAAACCCAGAAAGTCCAGTTGCCTCTTGAATAGAATAGAATTATTTTATTGACCAAGTGTGATTGGACACACAAGGAATTTGTCTTCGGTGCATAAGCTCTCAGTGTACATAAAAGATATAAGTGATTAAATCATGATCATAGTCATCATAAATACATTCATCATGAATGTATTTCATGATGAATGGGAGCAAAAACAGGCCACGGGGGGGGGGGAGGGGGGCACACGGCACCGCTCCCCCCTCCTGCCCAGGCCTCCCTGCAGCCTCCTGGGAGCCAAAATGGGTCATGTGGGGACTTCTGGAAGGGGAGGGGCCAGCCAACAATTTAACAACCAGTTCTGCTGAAGTGCTGTGAACCAGTTGCATCCCACCATTGCCTTTGGGTATTAAACAGAGAATTTCCCAATTGGATCTCTTCCATTGTGGTTTTTTGAGGGGTGGGGGGGGGAATTGGAGTAAATTACTGTCACCCAACTTGTTAAAGATATTCTTGGCTCATAACCGATGTTGTGGGTTATTGAGCAGAGTACCCTTTGAGTAAATGCATGAAAAGCGACTGGGAGTGGTTGTGAACAATCACAGTCAACACACAAACACACTGAGTTGTTGTAAAACAATCCAAGTCATACACAGATAAGACGAGAGTTAAAAGATCAATCCAGGGATATTTCAAGTACAAAGTCTTCTTACCAGTTGTAGTCATACACAATAAAACAGTTCTTCTTGAGTTTCAATACAGGAACAAGTTCAATATCACAACATTCAATAAATAGTAGAAAGCAACATATAGCTACGATCAAACTGATCTTGCAGAGACATCAGGTAGAGAGTTACAGCAAATAAGCAGGTAAAATGGTGTAGTATCCACACAAGCCATGATCCTGACTTCCCTTAAGTACATTGGCTACAGAGCTTAGCCGATCAGGATACAGGATGATGCAATACAGTTTTAAAGCAATCTAATACCTTTCTGACTTCAAAGATACATTGTTGGTTTATGTATTGCCTGACCAACTACTTAGACAAATAACCATTTCCTAACACAACCATTGTTGCCTTGAATCCAACTCCTCCAATGCAGGACCCCTGAAGCCGTGACCAATGTCGATCTCAACCTCTCTGCTTCCTCCCACGAAGAGAGCAGTTGCCTCTTCTTGCTCAAGAAAGACAGCGAGAGGCGAGCTACATTGCACAAAGTCCTGACAGAGGAACTGCCGAATATCGCGGCAGCCATATATGAGGCTCAGGAAGAGGTAAGGTTTACTTGGGTCTTGGCGTAAAGATGATGGATAGATGAAGACTGAGATGACAGGTAGCCTTGACTTACAACACTTCATTTAGTGACCACTTAAAGTGACGGTGGCACTGCAAAGAGTGACTTATGACTGTTTTTCACGCTTATGACCATTGCAGCATCCCCATGGTCATGTGATCAAAATCCAGAACGGTTGGCAACTGACTTATATTTATGACAGTTGCAGTGTCCTAGGGTGACGTGCTTTTACAGCCCTCTCTAAGCGGTTTACAGAGTCAGCTTATCGCCCCCAACAAGCTGGGTCCTCATTTTACCAACCTCAGAAGGATGGAAGGCTGACTCAACCTTGAGCCTGGTGAGATTTGAACTGCCAAACTGCAGGCAGTCAGCAGTCAGCAGAAGTAGCTTGCAATACTATACTCTAACCACTGCGCCACCTCGGCTCTTACTATGAATGGATGAATGGATGGATGGATGATAAAAATAAATGTCCATCAATTCCATCCATTTTGCAATCTCATCTTCCACTGTGGGTGTTCCATCTTTGTGTGTGTACTATAGTAATCTTGCTGCAGCTATTCATGGATCTATAATCCATGCGGGCCTTGTGTTACTCTCCTCCTCCTCCTCCACAGAGGGTGCTGTCGTTGGAACACATTGCTGAGCTGGTATCCTGTCTCAAGAACTACATCCGTTCCCCAGGCCGCAAACAGTTGGCTCAAAGCCTGCTCCAGTTACAGGCTCGCTTGCAGTCCGATGGGCTGAGTTTTTGTCAGGTGCAGGCACCACTCTTTGCCTTCCAGGACACTGTGAGTATCTCACGATCAGCATTTCAGGAATTAGTCTTTTGCTTCCTTAAGATTTTCTCCCACGGAGGTCTATATACCATTGAAACTCTGTTTGATTTCATGTAACCTTCGATTGGGCGTCACGAGGCAACCATTTTTTGAATCAAACCTATCTCAAATGGGCTAATTTAATGAATGCACCCAAAATCTGGAACTATACCTCCCATGGAATTGCAATTTGGTGAATTTTTGCTTCTTTGTTCATCCGTGGTCATTCCGTTTCCTTGTTTAGGTAAGAAAATATATCTGGAATGATGGCTTAACAGATCAGAGTTGTCTAATCCAGGGGTCTCCAACCTTGGCAACTTGAAGTCCACCAGGCTTCAAGTTGTCAAGATTGGAAACCCGTGGTCTAATCTCATCTAAAACTGGAAGGTTTCTGAAAAACCAATGCAACTGGTCTGGTATCTCTCCAAGATTCAATTCACTGCTCTGAATCATGCAGTAGCAATAACACTTAGCAACAGACTTATATACCACTTCACAGTACTTTACAGCCCTCTCTAAGCGGTTTACAGAGTCAGTCTATTGCCCCGAACAATCTGGGTCCTCATTTTACCAACCTCTGAAGCAGGGGTGGGTTCTAAAATTTTTTACTACCGGTTCTGTGGGCGTGGCTTATTTTGTGGGCATGGCTTGATGGTCATGTGACAATTCTTTAGGATTTAGCAGAGGTACTGCCAGGCTTTTAACTGTTTGAAGAGCTGTACCAGTCTACCCATTTATTTTTGCAGGCACTGGTCTACTCATGTATTTTTGCAGGCACCGGTCTACCCATTTATTTTTGCAGGCACTGGTCTACTCATGTATTTTTGCAGGCACTGGTCTACCCATTTGTTTTTGGAGGCACCGGTCTACCACCAAACTGCCTTTCATCACTGATCAGCTGTAGGGCGGTCCTTTGAAGCCCTGCGGCAAGAGTTTAAACAGTTTTTTTTCCTTATAGCCCATCAGATGGGACTCAGGAGGCAGCAATAGATTGGGGGTGGGGCCAAATAAAAGGTAAGAATAAAGCGGGGGGGTGGGCAGAACCGTTTCGGTGACGTCATATCGTCACCGCTACCGGCTCGGTGGAACCGGGCCAAACCGGGAGGAACCCACCGCTCTGAAGGATGGAAAGCTGAGTCAACCTTGAGCCGATCAGGATCGAACTGCTGGCAGTCAGCAGAATTAGCCTGCAATACTGCATTCTAACCACTGTGCCACCACGGCTCGTGTCTTGTTTAATGATGGTTTACTGAAGAAAACTCAATTGGTTAAGTTCACAGACAATCCAAATGAACAGCCATGCCTTTTAAAAGCTAATGTGGTTGCGTTCCTGTCAACTATGCTATGATTCGGGATAGTGGGTAAACTCTGTGATATATAGGGATGTTGCCCCATGGGGCTGTTTCAGTCCCTCTGATCTTTAATGAGCCCCAGTGGTGCAGTGGTTAAAGTGCAATACTGCAGGCAAACTCTGCCCCCAGCCTGGAGTTCGATCCTTATGGGGCTCAAGGTTGACTTGGCCTTCCATTCTTTCAAGGTCAGTAAAATGAAGACTCAGATTAATGAGGGCAATATGCGAACAGAACAGAACAGAACAGAACAGAACAGAACAGAATAGAATAGAATTCTTTATTAGCCAAGTGTGATTGGACACACAAGGAATTTGTCTTGGTGCATATACTCTCCGAGTACATAAAAGAAAAGATACATTCATCAAGAATCATAAGGTACAAGACTTAATGATACTCATAGGAAAACAGTCAATATAAATCTTAAGGATACCAGCAACAAGGTTACAGTCATACAGTCATAAGTGGGAGGAGATGGGTGATAGGAACGATGAGAAGACTAATAGTAATAGTTATGCAGACTTAGTGAATAGTTTGACAGTGTTGAGGGAATTATTTGTTTAGCAGAGTGATGGCGTTTGGGAAACAACTGTTTTTGTGTCTAGTTGTTCTGGTGTGCAGAGCTCTATAGCATTGTTTTGAGGGTAGGAGTTGAAACAGTTTATGTCCAGGATGTGAGGGGTCTGTAGATATTTTCCCAGCCCTCTTTTTGACTCGTGCAATATACAGGTCCTCAATGGAAGGCAGGTTGGTGGCAATTGCTTTTTCTGCAGTTCTAATTATCCTCAGAAATCTGTGTCTGTCTTGTCGGGTTGCAGTACCAAACCAGACAGTTATAGAGGTGCAGATGACATACATTGTAAACTACCCAGAGTGTGCTGTAAAGCACTATGGGGAGGTCCATAAGCCTAAGTGTTATTGCTGTTGCTAAATGCTAATGGAAAACTGACTCATGCTGCCTCAAATGAGGGTGCCCCATCCATTCTCACACTTGTTCTGTCCCACCCCTCTAGGTAAAGCACATGCTACGGAAGCTTCAAATTAAGCCGCACTGGGTGTTCGCCCTGGATAATCTCATGGGGCAAGCGGTCCAGGCAACCTTGACCGTCCTCTTGGAAGGTAGGACGAAAGAGAGGGAGAAGAAAGTTGGTTCAGGCCTGAATATAAGAACGAGAGTAGCCCAGACATTGGAGAACTGGAGAGAAGAATCTGTGCTCTGGCCACAGATGGCAATGTCTAAAATCTATCACTTTTCAGAAATACTCAAGCCATTGTTTGGTGTCCGGCAACATTATTTTGATCTAGGACAGTGTTGGCGAACCTTTTCGGCACACGCTGGAAACAGGAAGCAGCTGCCTGGTGCGCATGCGCATGCCAGGAAGATTATCTTGCAGTTTCCGAAATGCGCATGAGCACCGTCCACCTGGTCTTTTGGTTTCTGGCATGCATGCACACACAAAGACCAGCTTTCTGGTGCTCATGTATGTGCCAGAAATCGGAAGAGAAGCGCATGCACATCGGGCAACTGCTCTTCCGGTTTCCAGCGTTCCTGCATGTGTGAAGACCAGATAGCCAGCATGCTGGAACCTGGAAGAGCAACGGGCAATGGCTCTCGTCCCCGGAAAGATGGCTCTGCATGCCACTTCTGTCACCTGTGCCATAGGCTTGCCATCACGAATCTAGGACGTTTTAAATGGGTTGATGATGCACTTTTCTCTAGTCTAGATCAACGTTTCTCCATCTGAGCGTTGAAGGATGATGTGGACTCCATCTCTTGGAATTCCCCAGCCAGCCTGCTAAGGTTGAGAAACGTGGATCGAGATGCATAACTAGAGAAATGAGTTTTGTTAAAACGCTAAAGGCAGAACGAAGAATCTGTTAGAGTAAGACTGAATCCATTTTGGGCAGGAGAATGGATTTAAAGGGAATTCCTGGGGAATAGATGATAAGGACTATTTTTTCCCCTGTAATTACAAGGTGCAGAATGCTGCTTGTTTGTTTTAAAAATAATATTGGTCTTCTATTAATGCGTATGGGACTTAAGGCGAGTCACTTTGTTACATTGAAGGGTTTTTCTTTTAGAAAAAATAGATTGCACAGAGATTAGTCTGTCAAGAAGAGAATTTCAGCACATTTGGGCTCCTTTTATCTCTGTAGGAAAAAGACAATGGCTCAAGTGGCTAAGACGCTGAGCTTGTCAATCGAAAGGTCGGCAGTTCAGTGATTCGAATCCCGAGTGCCGCGTAACGGGGTGGGTGAACTCCCATTCCTTGTCCCAGCTTCTGCCAACCTAGCAGTTCGAAAGCACGTAAAAAATGCAAGCAGAAAAATAGGGACCACCTTTGATGGGAAAGTGACAGCGTTCCGTGCGCCTTTGGCATTTAGTCATGCCGGCCACATGACCACGGAGACGTCTTCGGACAGCGCTGGCTCTTCGGCTTTGAAACAGAGATGAGCACTGCCCCTTAGAGTCGGGAACGACTAGCACATAGGTGTGAGGGGAACCTTTACCTTATCTCTGTAGGAAGAACTGTTATCTTCTAAAACTCTCTCTTCTGCATAACTTAAGGAATGGGGTTTTTTTCCTGTAAACATCCCAATTCACCAAGATCATGTAGGACCAGTGTATCTAAAAAAAATCTTGGAGACTTTTTAAAAACTGCTTCGTCGCTCGAACTGGAGATGTCTGGATTGAACCTGAAATATTTTCTTCATGACAGAATAGGTGGTTCAGTTGTTCTTACTTTTTGTTTACTCCTACAATCTATCCATCGGCATTGGTGAATTAGCAGACACCTCCTTTGTCAGGCTTCCTGCCTCCCTTCATGTATCTGCAGAGATATTTAATTAAAAAGGGGATGAGAAGTGAAATTCTGCTTGGTGCAAAGCACAGCACCAGAAATAACTTATTTTTTGAGAGGGCCTCTGTGCCTCCCTCTGCCTATAGAATTCTACAGAAGACAGTTAAAGGATGGGAGAATGTAACCCAATTCCACCTGTCCAAAATAAAAGATAAAATCATGAGGTTAAAAGCATCTGAGGAGGTGGCAGGAGACAGCCTCCCCTGTTTTCAGCCGCTTGGAAGCCATTTTGTGGAGACGGTGATTCCCCACTTCATTGACAGCCATTTTGTGAGATTATCCATCTCAGGTTTTCAGATTGCCATGTACCATCAGCTGGCAGCGATGGCCTCTTCCTGCAGTTTTGGGTTCTTGCCTTGCTCACGAGTCTTACTTCGTTCTTCCAGAACTCAAGGTGCAGCCGCAGAATTTGCAAGAGGAAAGCCAGAATCACCCGAGCAGCAGAGAACACGAGGAGCCGCTTTTGACTCAGCAGCCCCCATCTTTGAAAAAGCAGGAGAGCGACCTCAAGGACAGTACAGATACGCCAACATCTGGAATTGGCACCGACACCAACAGTTGGCTGGATTCCCAGCCTCCCTTCAAGAGCCATTTGCCCCTCATGACTCAACTCAACCATCTGCAGGAAGAAACCAAAAGGTCAGTTCTTCTGGAATTGCATCCGAGATGCTGGGAGAGTTTTTTTTTTTTTTTTTAATTTGATTTATATGCCGCCCTTCTCCGGAGACTCAGGGCGGCTTAGCCTTCATTCTTTTGTATATTTATACAAAGTCAGCTTATTGCCCCCACAAACTGGGTCCTCATTTCACCTACCTTAGAAAGGATGGAAGGCTGAGTCAACCTTGAGCCTTGGAGAGATTCGAACCAGCAGTAAATTGCAGGCAGCTGTGTTAAAAACAGGGTGCGTAGACCACTGTACCATCAAGGCTCTTGGGACGAGCAGTAGGGTTGGAGCTGCACTAAGCCACTGTGAAGTGGTGCAACTAGGTAAACCAGGGGTGAAATCTAGCAGGTTCTGACAGGTTCTGGAGAACCAGTAGCGGAAATTTTGAGCAGTTCCGAGAACCAGTAGCAGAAATTTTGAGCTGTTTTGAGCTGGCCCCAGGGTGGGGTGGGAATGGAGATTTTGCAATATCCTTCCCCCAGGAATGGGGAGGGAATGGGGATTTTGCAGTATCCTTCCCCTGGAGTGGGGTGGGAATGGAGATTTTGCAGTATCCTTCCCCTGGAGTGGGGTGGGAATGGAGATTTTGCAGTATCCTTCCCCTGGAGTGGGGTGGGAATGGGGATTTTGCAGTATCCTTCCCCTGGAGTGGGGTGGGAATGGGGATTTTGCAGTATCCTTCCCCTGGAGTGGGGTGGGAATGGAGATTTTGCAGTATCATTCCCCTGCCACACCGACCAAGTCACACCACGCCCACCAAGCCACGCCCACAGAACCAGTAGTAAAAAAAAAATGAATTTCACCATTGAGTTAAATAGACATCCTTTAAAACAAGCAAGCATCAGATAGGAATATCTGCAAGTAAGTAGAGGTAGCCCTTGACCTCCATTTATTTAGTGACCGTTCGAAGTTACAACGGCACTGAAAAAAGTGACTTATGACCATTTCCCACACTTAATGACTGTTGTAGCTTCTGCATAGTCAATGTGATCCAAATTAGGATGCTTGGCCACTGGTATGCATTTACCATGGTTTCAGGGTCCTGGGATCACCTTTCGGGATCTTCTGACAAGGAAAGTCAAGGGAGAAGCCAGGTCGACTTCACAACCGTGTTACTAACTTAGCAACTGCAGTGATTCTCTTAACAACTGGGATGGGGAAGGTCATAAAATGGCCAAAACTCACTTAACAACTGCCTTGTTTAGCAATGGAAATTTTGTGTTCAATAGTTGTGAGTCGAGGACAGTGGTGGGTTTCAAAAAATTTTAGTACCGGTTCTGTGGGTGTGGCTTGGTGGGTGTGGCTTGGGTATGGCGGGGGAAGGATATTGTAAAATCTCCATTCCCACCTCACCCCAGGGGAAGGACACTGCAAAATCCCCATTCCCTCCCGATCAGCTGGGACTCAGGAGGCAGAGAATAGATGGGGGCGGGGCCAGTTAGAATTTTTATTACCGGTTCTCTGAACTACTCAAAATTTCCCCTACCGGTTCTTCAGAACTGGTCAGAACCTGCTGAAACTCACCTCTGGTCGAGGACTACCTCAACAGATATATGTTATGGAGATTCTCAATCATCCAGGTCACGGTTGTTCCAAAAAGATGTTTTTTTTCCAAAAGGCGACTGAACTTTCTTTTTTTTTTTATTATTTAGCACGATTTGTCCATTATGCTATATCAGAAAGAATCAAGCCACATTAAGGATTTAGGAATGAATACATACCAAACCCTGGTTTAAATCTTCTCACTAATCAGGTTTTAAATTTAGGAACATGACCAGTTTATCCTGATCTTTTTTTTGGCTCTGGCAGGTTGCAGTGGAAACTGGTAGAGAAGCAGCAGGAATATCAGAGGCTCCTACAAGAAGCCCTGAAGATCATGGAACAGGACGCCTGGTCTCTGAGAAGGCCACAGATAATCGGTGAGGTTTCGGATAGTTTAAGACTAGAATCAGTGGCTGAGAGTAACATTTCTTTTCATGTGCCCAGCAAAGTTGAAGTGGAACCTTTTTAAATAGACTGGCATGGAGGCAAAGACATCAGTGGGGGCAAAAGAATGAAAATGGGGCTATTACCAAAACTGTGCCCCTTTTTTATATTTATGGTAAAGGTAAAGATTCCCCTCGTACATATGTGCTAGTCATTCCCAACTCTAGGGGGCGGTGCTCTCTCCGTTTCAAAGCTGAAGAGCCAGCGCTGTCCGAAGACTTCTCCGTGGTCATGTGACCAGCATGACTCAACGCCAAAGGGGCATGGAACGCTGTTCCCTTCCCACCAAAGGTGGTCCCTATTTTTCAACTTGCATTTTTTACGTGCTTTCTTTTTCTTTCTTTCTTGTACGTGCTTTACGTGCCAGCTAGGTTGGCAGAAGCTGGGACAAGTAACGGGAGCTCACTCACCCCGTTACGCGGCACTAGGGATTCGAACCGCTGAACTGCTGACCTTTTGATCGACAAGCTCAGTGTCTTAGCCACTGAGCCACTGCGTCCCTTTCCTACAGAGATAAAAGGAGCCCAAATGTGCCAAAATTCTCTTCTTGACAGACTAATCTCTGTGCAATCTGTTTTTTCTAAAAGAAAAACCCTTCAATATAACAAAGTGACTCGCCTTAAGTCCCATACGCATTAATAGAAGACCAGTATTATTTTTAAAACAAACAAGCAGCATTCTGCACCTTGTAATAATAGGGAAAAATGGTCCTCGTCACCATCAGAGGCTGGGACAAGTAACGGGAGCTCACCCCATTACGCGGCACTAGGGATTCGAACCACTGAACTGCTGACCGCATCCCTATATTTATATTATATGTATGACAGAGCTTCAATTGCATAGCGGTGCCTGCCTTTTTTGACCCCCTCTTTCCCAGGTCAGATGTTGTTTGCTGGAGGACAACTTAATTGATTTCCAATTTTGCAAGAGACAAAGAACTTACAGTAGTTCAGGCAAATTAAGCCTTATGACTTGTTCCTTGGAAATCCAGTCTGTCGGCTCTTTAAAAGTAGAATCTGTGGATCTTCAGGTACTTCTTTGTGGAAAGTTGTCTTAGGATCCAATCTGGGTTGGTTACCAAGATCAGAGATTTAATCTTCTGAAATTTGGTCCTGGTGACCGACCCAGATTGGATCCTGCAATATCATCCTAGGATAGGAATCCCCCAACCCCTGGGCCACACACACACTGTGTGTGTGTGTGTGTGTGTGTGTGTCTCTCACACAAAACTATCTCCCGTTGTGCCCCGACCACTGTCCCGGGCCACCAGCCCTGAAAGGTTGGGGACCACTGTCCTACACATGCATATTTGCCTTCATTTGTGAAAATTGTCTTCGATCAAGACAGATTCTGCATCAAACAGGTTTCATATTCCCAGCCATCTGCAGTAAGTTGCCATGCAGTGGCTCAAGAGACTTGACTGCTGTGGTCTCTCCCCAAACAGGATTCTCCTCTTTTTTTTAAAAGCCGCAACAAATGAACTTGTTCGAGATAAAGGTTGCACATTTTGCTTTTATGTACAGGGTAATATAAACATTTGACTAGGTTCCTGTAACACAGCAATGCACAAAAACCCTTCATGGATAAAATTAATTAAGCCTCTCTTATTGGGCCAATGTGTCTCCTCAAGTCTTGAACTTTCCACTTTTTTTTTAAAAAAAATTTGATTTATATGCCGCCCTTCTCCGGAGACTCAGGGCAGCTTACAATGCGCTAAGCAATAGCCTTCATACTTTTGTATATTTATACAAAGTCGGCTTATTGCCCCCACAACTGGGTCCTCAATTTACCTACCTTAGAAAGGATGGAAGGCTGAGTCAACCTTGAGCCTGGCAAGATTCAAACCTGCAGTAATTGCAGGCAGCTGGTCTTAATAACAGGGTGCTTTAGACCACTGTACTACCAAGGCTCACTGTACTACCAACAACTTGAAGGGTGTTGTGGGAACTCCATATATTTAATTATCTATTGATAGTATTAAAATTAGAATTTAGTAGCAAAGGGGAGGGGCCTACACACGGTTCTCGAATCTTTCAGATGCAGCCTTCAGAGCAGAAGCAGCAGAAGCTTCTCTTTGAAGTCTTCTGCTGTCAGGATCATCTCAGAGCCATTTGGACCCATTTTCCACAGAAAAGAAAACACCGGGAGCCACAAAACCTGGGTGGGCATGGCCAACTCGATGTCACTCACTTCCACCAGTCACATGACACACACACACACACACACACACACACACACGCCATGCCTACCCAGCTGGTCATTAGGGCAAAGAACCAGTTGTTAAAAAACACCGGAAACCACACAATCCTTTTGACATCTCTTTCTCTCCCCTCCCTCCCTCTCTCTTCCCCTCTCTCTGTATCTCTCTGTCTCTGCCCTGGCCACTTCTCCATCCCCCGCCGTCGCCCTTACCTTCTCAGGCCAGGTGAGGAGTGACTGGGAGGGGAGGGTGAGGCCAGCCAATGGTGGGATCACCTGACAGGGAGCCACAGCAGAGGGCCCAAAGAGCCACATGTGGCTCCGGAGCCGCAGGTTGCTGATCCTTAGCCTGATGTAACAGGCAGTCCACACAGACTCGAGCTTTGCAGTGGTAGAGAAGCAAGACTTGTCTTCTAGACTTGTTTCCCTTGTTGTGAAACCGCATAGCCTCTTCTGCCTGTTCTCCCAGCTTTCCATTTCCTCCAGGAGGAGAGCTGGATACAGCTTTGGGAACAACAACAACAAAGACCATCTGAAGCGAGGAATTGCGAGGGAATTTGTGTGGAGTGGAGTGTCAGGGAACAAAATTGGTCCAAGAAGGAGCTTTGATTTGATTTCTTTCCTATCTGCCTTCCTAGAAATCCCTCCTTCTCCAACTTCCTGGGACCAAGAAGAAAATGCTGGAGATCCCCTCCTGGCAGAGTGGTTAGAGAAACATGGCGCAGACAAAGCCACAGTGGCAGTGGTAGGTCTGATTCAGCAGCAGGTGGTATCAACATCTGCCCCTACTTCTGTTTCCCCAGATGAGTGGCATAATGGTTAGACCAGGGGTCTGCAACCTTAAACACTCAGAGCAATTTGGACCTGTTTCCCAGAGAAAAGAAAACACCGGGATCCTCAAAACTCTTCCTGTGCCTGACTATTTCCTGAGAGGCCACAGAACTAGCATATGTAGTTGAATTAAATGTTCTGTTTTCTTCTGAAATTTTTCTTTTCTTGGATTTATCCATACTTGGCTTACCGGGGGTTGAAAAGCTCAATAAATCACATGCCGGCGGGTGTTGCATATTGGTGGTTGTGACGCATATTTTGAGTGATAGAGAGCCGCAGCAGAGGGGTGAAAGAGCCACACGTGGCTCCAGAGCCGCAGGTTGCTGACCTCTGGGTTAGACAAAGAACAGGGGAGACCTGCAGTCCAGACTCCATTCAACTGTGGAGCTTACTAAAATGACTTCCATTCATTCATTCTTGCTTGCCATTCAACCTGTTTGGCAAAGGTGATGTAAGGTGGTGGCTTTAAGAATCGCATCGGGCAAAAGAAATTCCACATTCAACACTTGAGCTTGCAGGAAAAACCTGGGATGTAAATCAAGCCAGGCATTGAAATTATCCTCTTCTCTTAAAAGTTCTGCTACCATGGATTCACCCTGAACGATTTGCTGAAGTTGGCTACAATCGATGATCTCCGGTACACGTGCATCAGGTAGGGTGGAAAGGGGCAATCATTTCGGGACCAGCATGTAATTTTGCCTGATAAGCAAGGCTCCAAAGATAATTTCGTTTTTTAAAAAAAATGATTTAAAATCCTGAAAAGTTTGGGTACTATTATTATGCCTGTAAGATTTAAGTATCATCACACTTATCATGCAGATGCCAGCTGCACCTGCTGCAGATAACATGGTATTATCCTTGGCACCAATGTTAGTTTCTTGATTACTAAGAAAAAAAATGCATATTTAAGCAGAATGTCTCTAACATTTCAAAGATGGTGCTGCTGTTTCTCTTCCTTCCTTATTTGGGAGCTCCTGGGGATTGATCTTGTGATCCTGCAATAATAGATTTTTTTTTAAAAAATGCAAGCCAGTTACTGTATTTTTCGGAGTATAAGATGCACCTTTTTCCCCCCTAAAAGGGGGTGAAAATTTGGGTGCGTCTTATACACCGAATGTAGCCCCACCCACCCACTGGCCCTCACCCTTTGGCCTCTGCCTCCTAGCAATTAACCTCGTTGCAGCAAGCAGCAAGAAGAAACAGCCCATTTCAGCTTCAGCACAGCCTAATTAGCACAAGTTCGTTGTCCGTTGGATCGACCTCCCGACTCTCAGCTGTTTCAGGCTGCAGGGATTGCCATTGCCTATTGCTGTGTGGGCCTCTGCTGCTTGCTGCAAGGAGGTGAATTGCTGGGAGCAGATTTTTTTTTTCTTGTGCTAATCAAGCTATGCTGAAAACAAAAATGAAAGTAAAACAGGCTGTTTGCTGTAATGAAGCAAAATTGCTGAGAGGCAGAGGCAGATTTCTTTTTCTTGTTTTCCTCACCAAAAGGTGTGTCTTATAATGCAGAGCGTTTTATACTCCAAAAAATACGGTAATTCCTCTAAAAGCGGGCTGTATATCAATAAGGAGGAAACACAGGAAGCTGCCTTTCGTTCTGTTCGATGTTACTTTTGACCTACCAACAAATGTTCATTTCCACAGCCGTAGAGATGCCAGTTGGTTAATTGGTTGTCTTCTCTTGGCAGAGGGGGAATGGTGTGCCGTATTTGGAAAGCCATCGTGGACCACCGACAAAACCTGTCCAAGCAGCAGCTACACCAGCAACCGTGAGAAGAAAAAAGAGGAAAGGAAGCCTTGGATTTCTTTGCAGGACCACAATCTCTGGTCGTCCGGCCCATCTTCTCACCAGCAGTTGAGATATAAGACTGGAAAGATTTTTCTAACTTGTCAGTCCTCATATTGAGGTCAGAGATTGGCTTTTTCATCTTTCCTTTGGCCCAGGAAAATGACCCCTCCCCAAAAAAATCATCTTTAGAGCAAACAGATTTGGGGAGAACGTCACAGTTTCCGTGGAAGACTTTCTGCTGAATTTAGCAATATGCATTATGGACTGAGGAAAAAAGCAGAAAATGTTTTCTTGCTGAAAGTACCAAAAAAAGGACTGAAGAATGTTGTGATACTCTACCGTTATTAGAGAGAGGGGCTGCTCCAGGATCAGGAGTTTCTTTGTTGGAGCCTCATCTTGGCTATGGAGATCAATTTGGCAATTTTGGACTGCTCTACGTCTCCTCCCCTCCAAGCCTGCAGTCCAGGGGTGGGTTTCAGCAGGTTCTGACCAATTCTGGAGAACCGGTAGCGGACGTTTTGAGTAGTTCAGAGAACTGGTAGCAAAAATTCTGACTGGCCCCACCATCTATTCTCTGCCTCCCAAGTCCCAGCCGATCAGGAGGAAATGGGGATTTTGCAGTAACCTTCCCCTGCCACGCCCACCAAGCCATGCCACGCCCACCAAGCCACACCCACACAACCGGTAGTAAAAATTCTGACTGGCCCCACCCCCATCTATTCTCTGCCACCCAAGTCCCAGCTGATCGGGAGGAAATGGGGATTTTTTTTAAAAAAAATTGATTTATATGCCGCTCTTCTCCGGAGACTCAAGGTGGCTTACAATGTGCTAAGCAATAGCCTTCATTCTTTTGTATATTTATACAAAATTTTGCAGTGACCTTCCCCTGGGGTGGGGTGGCAATGGAGATTTTATAGTATCCTTCCCCTGCCATGCCCACCAAGCCATGCCACACCCACAGAACTGGTAATAAAAAAATTTGGAAACCCACCACTGCTGCAGTCTCTAGTGAAAACCCAGCAATGCAGCTGTAGGAGTTGGTTGTGGCATCAGCAGTGGTGGAAGTCAAGGAATTTAACAACCAGTTCTCTGCTCTAATGATTTCTTCCAACAAACCAGTTTGCCAAAGCGTTCAGAAAGTTAACAACCGGTTCTCCCAAAGTGGTGCAAACTGGCTGAATCCCACCACTGTGCGTTAGTGGGATGAGAGACACTGCAAGCCAGGCTTCAGGGGAGCTCGAGAAAGTAAAGAGGACTTAATGGGACTGCTTATGTGTCTCTGGATCTCTACAAGGAACGAAGGTGGGGTGTGCAGAGAAGCTTAATAAAAATGGTTATTTAAAAATACAGTAAGAATCATCGGCCGTGTGCATCGAGAACACTGGAAAGGGGCAAAGGTAACCATAAGGCAGTTTATTTCCTTGAAATAAGGTGGGTGTTCTTAGTCGTCCCACTGTAGAGGTTTTTCACAAGAGTTCTGTAGAAGCCCCTTAAGACAGTAAGAAGAGGCAAACTTCACATATCAATACAGTTATTATTCTGCCTTTGTCTCAGGGGCCACCGCTTTTTTTCCAGCCATCAGGAACCTGATCCTAGGAAAAACCTCTCAAAACCAAAGGGGTTGTAATGAGGGTACAGTCATCAATTTGCCACCAGGCTGATCCTTCCTGATAGCAGAGGAATCCTCAGCCAAAGGCTAGGATGAAGTCCTTGAACTCAGGTTGGTCCTCAAGGGAAGAGTAGCTTCCACCCACTGTTGAGGTTGCTGGAATATCATCTCCCAGGTGTGGCGCTCTTCCTCTGTTGAATCCATCCAGGGGACTGGTAGACCATAGCTGTTTCCTGCATTAAAAGCAGAGTCTCAAGTCAGAGCTTACCTTATACAGTATATACATATGAAGAACGATTGCAGGAATTGGGTATGTCTAGTCTAGTGAAAAGAAGAACGAGGGATGACATGATTCCAATATCTCAGGGGCTGCCACAAAGAAGGAGTCAAGCTATTCTCCAAAGCACTTGAGGGCAGGACAAGAAGCAATGGGTGGAAACTAATCAAGGAGAGAAGCAACTTAGAACTAAGGAGAAATTTCCTGATGGTTAGAATGATTAATCAGTGGAACAATTTGCCTCCAGAAGTGGTGAATACTCCAACACTGGAAGTTTTTAAGAAGATGTGGGATAACCATTTGTCTGAAATGATGTAGGGTTTCCTGCCTAAGCAGGGGGTTGGACTAGAAGACCGCCAAGGTCCCTTCCAACTCTGTTATTCTATTTCTATATGATAAGCATATTTTGCAGGCTGTCTGATTTCTAAAACAATTTTTCTGGATAAGAACTATACACACACACAATACAGAATGTCACTGTTACTCTTAGGCTCGGGAGCATACAATTACATCCTCAAAGAAAGACCTGTGTGCATGCAGCACTGGCTACCTAATCTTCGACAAGGAGTTGTAGACCTCCTCTTATTAAATTATCTAGGGATGTGGAAAACTTACTGTTCCCCTTTTGGGTCATCTTGATTTGGGGAGTGGGGGTGGCATTTGCTAATTTTCCAGACATTGATTCTCCAAACCGTGTGTTCTAGATCTGGAGTCTCCAACCTTGGCAACTTTAAGACTTGTGGACTTCAACTCCCTGAATTCCTCAGCCGGCAAAGCTGGGAGTTGAAGTCCACAAGTCTTAAAGTTGCCAAGGTTGGAGACCCCAGTTCTAGATGACACTTATTTTGGGATTGGGTTACTGCTCTAGAACAAGCAGGGGAGTTGATTTCTGGAAAACTGACAGAATTACCCCAGAAGAGAGGAGGAATGGAACATTATGAAGTTCTCCAGTATTTTCTTTTCAAAACAATAGGCTTTGTACATCCATCCTTCGTTATTTTAATGCTTTGATGTCTCACCTGTGCCAAGACTCAACCGGATGCCTCCAAGCCGATGCTTCGAGAAAGTCTCCCGTTGCCACACAGTGAATTCGGCACATGCCTCTGCTAAGTCCTTAACCTCAAAGCCATCATAGACCATAGTGTGATTGAAAGTGGGGTTGAGAGTCCTTTTCACAATTCGGGTCTTCTGGCGGCTCAACTTGGTGTCATCAGGGAGGATGTAGCTAGAAGAGGGTGATAAGGAGATAAGATGGATATTTTTGAAGTTTCACGCTGAACTGGACAGGAAAGAGTTCTTCAATTTGGAGTTCTTCATTTTAATAATAGCCACGCTTCCAAGTTCCTGGCTTGCTGTTATCAAACTAATACTGTGTAAACTGAGCTCTTTGCAGGGATATTTTTTTTATTTTTTATTTTTATTTTTTATTTGATTCTCCGGAGACTCAGGGCAGCTTACAGTGCGTTAAGGAATAGCCTTCATACTTTTGTATATTTTATACAAAGTCAGCTTATTGCCCCCACAATCCGGGTCCTCATTTTACCTACCTTAGAAAGGATGGAAGGCTGAGTCAACCTTGAGCCTGGTGAGATTTGAACTTGCAGTAATTGCAGGCAGCTGATGTTAATAACAGTGCTTTAGTCTGCTGCGCCACCAGGGCTCTTGAAATCCAGCAGGTTCTAACAGGTTCTGGAGAACCGGTAGCGGAAATTTTGAGTAGTTCGGAGAACCGGCAAATACCACCTCTGGCTGGCCCCAGAGTGGGGAGGGAATGGGGATTTTGCAATATCCTTCCCCCAGGACTGGGGAGGGAATGGAGATTTTGCAGTATCCTTCCCCTGGAATGGGGTAGAAATGGAGATTTTGCAGTATCCTTTCCCTGCCACACCCACAGAACCAGTAGGGGAAAATTTTGAATATCACCTCTGGTCCATTGTATACAGTACAGTAGACTTTTTCAGTGAGGGCTAAACACTGAGAAATCAGGGCTCAAACTAGCTGATCCAAACTAATAACATATTTTATTTAACAAAAAGAAGCTCTATGTTAGGATGTATGTATGAGGTGGATCAAGACTATTAAAAAGAGGGATTAAGCCTTTCTCCACAGGATTTTTCCTCCTTAAAAAGTTTGTTTGCCACTACAATTAATCTATTTATGATATATACTCTTCTTAGATGGACCATCTAGCACTGGGATTACATATATATATATAGTCAACCTAAAATGTAATGTTCATTCCAGTCACATCAGATTCCACTACCTTTCTTTGAAAGGTTGACCCAACAAATCACACACTTGTCTAGTTACATCTACAGAGAAGTGCCCATCCATTGACAAAGAGTGTTTGAATTCCATCAGGTTCACTGAGTCCAGAGTTTAAAATTATTCAAGTGCACCATTGCGCAAACATCCGTCAAGGCTACTATTCTGTGTCATGCAGGAGCCCATCCAATAGACACAGATTACTGGGACACAACAATGGGAATTCCCTAATTGCATAACACAGAGACAGGCTTAACCATAATTTCAACCGGTAGACAGAGCATCCTAGACCAAGCCAAGTCCAAAAATCCTAAGAGAATTTGTGGAAGCCTGACAGTCAAGACACATCAGCTATCAACAGCTGTGTAGAGATAAACCACATCTACTTGTCATTTAAAAGAGACAATAAAAAACTAAAAAGGAACAAAAAGACCAAAACATCTCCTTACCGGCAATAACACCCAGATAAACAGAGATTAACATCAAGATTAACACCAGACAACCAAATTGTAAACAACAATCAAGGAACTATCATGAACTCAAAACAATCGAACAACAGCCTAATCAAGCAACCACCAAGAACACTTACCAACACAGGGCAAACAAGTTGTATTTAAACAGAGCAAATCCCATTCCTTTTTAGCACTGATGATGTTATCTAGTTGGGTAATGAAACATCTGCAAGAAAACAAGTTCTGAGTGCCCCAAGGACCTCACAATCATGTGTGTCCATATTTTTCCCCTTTCCCCCCAAATGAGTGTGTGTGTGGAAGGGGGGGGGGGTTCTTTGTGTCCCTGGCATTGGGTGAAAAGGCATTAACAAATGATCTGAGTGATCTACAAGACTTTAGTACTGATTAGTTAACTGTCTTTTGAGTGCTGATGCAATAGAATAAGTTGTCTAGAAATTCCTTCTTTCTTAAGAGTTTTTACCTTCCCTCTTATAGGTATATGGGGTTAAACCAGGGGTGAAATCAATCAGGTTCTGACAGGTTCTGGAGAACCGGCAGCGGAAATTTTGAACCGTTTGGAGAACCAGCAAATACCACCTCTGGCTGGCCCCAGAGTTGGGTGGGAATGGAGATTTTGCAATATCCTTCCCTTGGAGTGGGGAGAGAATGGAGATTTTGCAGTATCCTTCCCCTGCCACGCCCACCAAACCACGCTCACAGAACCGGTAGTAAAAAATTTTGAATTTCACCACTGACTATAACCCTTCAAAGTATAGATAACAGATTCGTTTTAAATACAGTTGTTTTCCTGTTGTCAAAAAGAGTTTTGCAGAAAGAACAAGGAATATTAGTCAAGGTCTTATTTGGTGAAAGGAGGAGAAAAAAAGACAGGGGGACAGATTGAATAATTGTGATTGTCCTACTGAGAAAGGCGAGGGACATCGAGATACATCGATATATATCAAGCTATGTAATACTTAAAACCAGCCCGGCCTTCAGTTTCTTAGCCAACCCAAATCTTTGTTCATTACAAGAGACTTACAACCACTGATAGTTACCATTGAACGAAGGTATCTACTGTGGTTCCCCACCGAGGTACAAGTTTCTCTGCATTCTTGATCCACATATGGAGTTCTCCGGTGGGAGGAAGTCCTGGCTCTGAAATACAATTATGTTAAGAAAGGGGACTCTGGAAGGCAGACCCCTCCACCCTCAACACAATGCCCACCTCCAGTTCAATACCCCTCCTTAGCCCAAATCATCCAAAGATTGCAGATCTGTGTCACTTATTCTAGATCAGTGTTGGCAAACCTTTTCGACACTGAGTGCCGAAACGGGAGAGTGCGCATGCACGCATGTGCCAGAAACCGGAAGAGCAGCTGCCCAGGGCGCATGCGCGCGCCGGGTGGCTGCTCTTCTGGTTTCCGGCACGCGCATGCGCCCCGACCAGCTGGTCTTTGGGCGCATGCATGCACACCAGAAACCAGAAGACCAGGTTGCCAGTGTGCATGCATGTGCTAGAATCCGGAAGAACATCCATCCAGCGTGCGCATATGCACCAGACAACTGCTCTTCTGATTTCTGTGAAGACCAGCTGTTCCGTGCGCCAGAACCCATAAGAGCAATGGGAGATGGCTCGCGTGCCCAGAAAGATGGCTCTGTGTGCCACTTCCGGCATGCATGGCATACGTTTGCCATCATGGCTCTAGATTTTAGAACCCGAGCTTCTTCCAGTGCCCAGAGTGGATTAACTAATGAGTTCTGGAGTCAACGTCCCTTGGATTCCTCCCAAAACAAGGAACTGTTATTCTTTAAGGTATCATAAAACAAGTTTATTTGAGCACAAATGCCTGCCAGTGACAGAGGACTATAGTCTGCAAAAGCAATAGTAAATATTTATTTTATTTTATTATTTATTTTATTTTATTTTATTTTATTTTATTTTATTTTATTTTATTTTATTTTATTTTATTTTATTTTATTTTATTTTATTTTATTTTATTTTATTTTATTTTATTATTTTATTTTATTTTATTTTATTTTATTTTATTTTATTTTATTTTATTATTTTATTTTATTTTATTTTATTTTATTTTATTTTATTTTATTTTATTTTTTTATTTTTGAATTTGTATACCGCTCTTCTCCCTAAGGACTCAGGGCGGTGTACAGCCACGTAAAAACATAGACTACAAATATTAAAATACCATTAAAAGATATATATAAATTTGGCCCCATAATTAAAAACAGTAACAAACCAATTAAAACATTTAAAAAGTGTTAGGCTAGCCCGGCTTGCTGAAAAAAGAAAGTTTTAAGGGCACGGCGGAAGGCACCGAGGTCTTGGATTCTCCTTATCTCTGGGGGCAGCTGGTTCCAGAGGGTAGGTGCCCCCACAGAGAAGGCCCTCCCCCTTGGGGTCACCAGCCTACATTTTTTGGCTGATGGCACCCCGAGGAGGCCTTCTCTGTGGGAGCGCACAGGTCGATGGGAGGCCGTCGGTAGCAGCAGGCGGTCTCGAAGATATCTAGGTCCTATGCCATGGAGCGCTTTAAAGGTGATAACCAACACCTTGAAGCGCACCCAGAAGACCACTGAGAGCCAGTGCAGCTCACGCAGGAGAGGTGTTATATGGGAGCGCCAGGTAGCTCCCGTGACTATCCACGCGGCCGCATTCTGGACCAGTTGGAGCCAAATATGTTGGGTTTTCAAGTGCCAGAAGTATTTGTTTGATTTTTTTTCCCCCACAGCTACGTCTCTGGAAGGTATTATATTTTTTTCCTTCCTTTGCACTGTCCTAGAACTAGAGGAGGGGGCTTCCTCCCTTTTAAAGCCAGTGGGGAGAAAGACCACCAAGTGAGCCAAATAGAACTGTTTCCCCTTCTTCCCAAACATCAGATTTTTTAAAGTGATGGATTAGCTGCATTTCACCCACCCCCACCTACTAGTAAGAATGGTCTCTTCTTATTCTATTTTATTTTATTTTTGGCTTTTCCATCATGATTTAGACAGGGATGGGCTTCAAAAATTTTAGCAAGGGGTTCTCTGCCCGGTTACTGGGTGGGTGTGGCCATGGTGGGTGTGGCCTAGTCAGCCTTCAGCACCAGGGGGGGAGGGGCATTTTTGTCCTCCCCTGGCTCTGGAGGCTTTCCTTGAGCCTCCAGGAGGGCGAAAACAGCCACCCCAAGCTACAGAGGCCCTCTGGACCGGCCTTCCCAAACTTCCGGTAGGCCCGTTTTTCGCCCTTCCCAAGCCTCGGTGCACGCCCTGCATTTACCTGCATCCAAAACGGGCCGCGTGGGGACTCCTGGGAGGGGCAGGGCAGGGTGGGCAGGGCCAGCCAGGAGTGGGATTTGGGAGTTCTCCAAACTGCACAGAATCTTAGCTACAAGTTCTTCTGAACCCCTGCAGACCCCCAGCAGCCCACTCCTGGATTTAGAGTACCCCTCTTTTTTTTCTTTTTTCTTTTTAATTTGATTTATATGCTGCCCTTCTCCGGAGACTCAGGGCGCTTACAATGCGTTAAGCAATAGCCTTCATCCTTTTGTATATTTATACAAAGTCAGCTTATTGCCCTCACAAACTGGGTCCTCATTTCATCTACCTTAGAAAGGATGGAAGGCTGAGTCAACCTTGAGCCTTGGAGAGATTCGAACCAGCAGTAATTGCAGGCAGCTGTGTTAATAATAGGGTGCTTAGGCCACTGTACTATCAAGGCTCTCTACAGTAACTCTTAGAAGTCTCTTATCTCAGCATTTCTGCCTGATAAAACTGGATTATATAATTTGAAACTGCAAATTTGAAAGCACAGAGAAGAGCAACAAAGATGATTAGGGGGTCTGGAGGCTAAATGATATGATGAAGAGTTGAGGGAACTAAGTATGCCAAGCCTAATGAAGAGAAGAATTAAGGGGTGACATGATAGCAGTCTTCCAATACTTGAGGGGCTCTCACAGAGAAGAGGGGGTAGACTTATTATCCAAAGCATCAGAGAGCAGGACAAGAAACAATGGGTGGCAGCTCATTAAAGAGAGATCCTGGAACTAAGAATAAATTTCCTGACAGAACACTTAATGGAGCAGCTTGCCTCCTAGAGTTGAGTGTACTCCATCATTGGAGGTTTTTAAGAAACAATTGGACCACCATTATCCAAGATGGTTTAAGGTCTCCTGCCTTTATTTATTTATATTTCATGTTTCTAGACCACCCATCTCCTTCAAGGAGAGGCTCTTGGGTAAAGGGTTGGACTAGTAACCACCAAGATCACTTCCAGTCTTATGACTCTATGAAATGCTAGTTTTATTCATTCTCATGATTCTATTTTTTTTTTTAATTTGATTTATATGCCGCCCTTCTCCGGAGACTCAGGGCGGCTTACAATGCGTTAAGCAATAGCCTTCATTCTTTTGTATATTTTATACAAAGTCATCTTATTGCCCCCATAATCTGGGTCCTCATTTCACCTACCTTAGAAAGGATGGAAGGCTGAGTCAACCTTGAGCCTTGGAGAGATTCGAACCAGCAGAAATTGCAGGCAGCTGTGTTAATGACAGGGTGCACCAAACCACTGTACTATCAAGGCTCTTGAGGTCAGCTAAGGAAATGTTTCCTTTGGGAGTCATAATGGTGGGTATTGAAGAAGGAATGGACATTTTCATTCCAGTCTGAAACCATAGCAGGTAAAGGAGAATGCCTAAAAAAACCCCAGGGATCCTTAAATCTCACCTTCTGATCCAGCTGGAATAAATTTCAGGGCCAGGTTGAGTTTACCATGGTTGGAGACCATATCTGGTGTAGCAGGAGTCTGAAAAAGCGGAAAGGAGAAATTCAGCCAACAGCAGGAATGTGGTTATGAGTTCCAAGGTTCCTTCCTTCTATATAATTCATTCATTCATCAATCAATCAATCAATCAATCATTGAATTCAATTTATTGTGGGCAAAGACCAGTACAAATAATAAACAAATAAAATTTAAGACAGAGTTAAAATACATTTGTAAAATAACCTATCTAGCAGCTAATATGGGAAATCCAGGATATAGCCTATGCTAAATTATAATGTAAATTGTAAAATTATATTAAGCATGATGTCTAAAATTTACTATATCATTCTATGAAAACACTGCTCCAAAACTGGTTTTAGGTTTGCAAGAACTCTAGGCAAATTGCACAAGTGACAAGTCTGTATTGATGCTTCTAATTGAATTATATAGGTTATATCCATAATGTTGCATTGCTAAAGGGCAATTTTATTCAACCAGGCATTCACTGAAAATATTGGAATTGTAACTAGTGGAGGGTATGTGGAAGAAAGGATTGGAATTTACACTGAATTATCATTTTAAAGAGAATTTTTATAAAATAATGTATCAGTCTGGGACAAAGAATCAGGACCATACATTAAGTTCCAATTAAGATTTATTGCCCAAGCCTATAAACAAATATCTAGTCAACTAATGGTCTGCACTAAATTGGCACTAGATAATAGTCAATGGAATTCAAAAGGAGCTGGACTTGGAAGCATTTATGAACATGTAACAATTCTAAGCTAAATCCTCCCATGATTCTACCTCCTGGCTCTGCCTCTTCTTCTCCAGCAGTATCACTGGTATATAATCATAATCATAATCATCTTATTATTATTATTACTACTACTACTACTAATAATAATAATAATAATTAATAATAATAATTAATAATAATAAAAAATAATAAAAAATGCTGAACTGGAAAACCTGGACCGGAAAACGCGGAAACTTTTAAATATGTACCACGCTTTACATCCACGAAGTGACATCGACAGGTTGTACCTGCCAAGAAAAATAGGGGGCAAAGGACTATTGCAAATCCATCAAACAGTAGAAGAAGAAAAACGAAGTTTGAATGATTATGTGAACCAAAGTACAGAAAAATTGCTGCAGGCTGTGAAAACAGAGAACATTATAAAAACAACAGAAACAAAGGCAGAATATAAGGAAAAACAGCTGCATGACAGATTAAATAGATGGAAATCCAAAGCTTTGCATGGATAGCACTTGAAAAACATTGAAGGAAAATGTGATGACAACTTTACATGGGCATGGCTTAAGATGGGAACCATCAAGAAAGAAACGGAAGGTTTAATACTCGCTGCTCAAGAACAAGCACTACAAATTAATGCCATGAAAGCAAAGATACAAAAATCCACCGACAATCCAAATTGCCAATTTTGCAACAACAAAGTCGAAACTGTTTCACATTTAATATGTGAATGCAACATAATCTCCAAACTGATTACAAAGCTAGACACGACCGAGTTGCTAAATTAATCCACTGGTCATTATGTAAAAAATACAATTTACCCGTATCTCAAAAGTCATGGGAACATAAAGTGGAAAAAGTTATAGAAAATGAGAAGGTGAAGATCTTGTGGGACTTTCTAATACAGACAGATTGTCATTTGGAACACAACACACCAGATATCACAGTTGTCGAAAACCGAAACGTACAATTTATTGACATCGCGGTACCAGGAGATGTAAGAGTCGAAGAAAAAGAACTGGAAAAAATCATGAAATATCGCGACCTGGCCATTGAAACTACACGGCTATGGATGAAACATGTAACAGTGATACCCATTGTCATCGGGGCACTTGGTACCATGTCCAAGAATTTTATAAGATACATCAACAAATTGCAATAACACCAGCGGAACTGCAAAAAACTGCGCTACTTGGAACATCGTACATCTTAAGAAGATACTTGGTTGATACCTAGGACGCTGGCAGCAACCCGTATCAACCATTAGCACCAGTCAATGGTATTTGTGATGCATTTTTGAATGTTCAGTTGACTGAGTTTCATGTTTAATGAATAAAGTAAATAATAATAACTTTATTGTCATTGTACATGTATACACAGTATACCCATACAACAAAATTCACTTAACATTCAAAATCCAGGTCCAACACACATAACAATCCCCAAATACACACCCCCACCTACCACAGATTCCCCACCCCTAAACCACCCAAACATCCACACAACAGACCAAGTAATGCTATCTAGCAGCTCACTGATATATGGCACTGGATAAATTGTCAAAAGTGTATGACTTGAAATATTTGTTGGGAATGTAATCAAACCAAAGGAACGTTCTTTCATCTTTAGTGGACATGCCACAAAGCTAGAAAATATTGGGTTCAACTATGCATATTAATGCAGAAGATTTAAAAGTGAATGTACAATTCAAATCAGAGGGTTTTGTTTTGAATTTAATGGACAAACAAATGGAAACATATCATGGAACTTTATGTGTGTGTGTATGTGTGTGACAGTGGCAGCGAGATTTTTATATGCTTAAAGCTGGAAGAACTTATAAATACCCATAATGGAAAAAAATGGATGGTGAAGCTGATAGAATTGGCAGAGATGAAAAAATTGATGAAAGAAAAGACAAAATTTGACAAATTTTATTTCTATTTGAAAATCATTTTTTGGACTATTTGCGGGAAACTGAAATAACTGTTAATTAAATTTTGGGTACAAATTTGATGTCTTTTTAAAAAGTCTATCTGTACCAAAGAAAGTTGGAAGTCAGTCTTTTTCTATCTTTTTACTTTTTTTCCACTCTCTTCTCACTTTTACCTCTTTTCTTTCCTGAGCTTCCCCCCCCCCCCCAAATCTTTTCCTGTTTATCTTTTGACTTTGTACATTGTTTGAAAATCAATAATATTATACGAAAGAAAATGTTGCAATTACGTTCTCAGAAACACCATTCAACATGGGGATTCTGGGAACTGCAATCCTAGCGTATCTGTGCAGGGTTACAGTTTGGGGTGGGGTGGGGGGAAGGCTGCTGGGGACTATTATGGGAAATTCGACAGGGACCCTATGGGAAGCCCTAATTAGCCCCGCCTAATGGATAGGCTGGAAGGCTGGGGATAGGGGAGCTGTCCAGGGATGGCTGGTGCTGATGTAAACCCAGAGAAGTGGCACAATGTGTATGCAATGGTGGGTCCAGCCCTCTCAATTTCTGGCAAATAGATGGGGAAGAAATGGAGGTAGTGACAGATTTTATTTTCCTGGGCTCCAAGATCACCGCAGATGGGGACTGCAGCCAAGAAATTAAAAGGAAAGCTATGGCAAATCTAGACAGCTTACTAAAAAGCAGGGACATCAACTTGCCAACAAAAGTGTGTATAGTCAAGGCTATGGTTTTCCCAGTTGCAATGTATGGCTGTGAAAGTTGGACCATAAGAAAGGCTGAGCGTCAAAGAATTGAGGCCTTTGAACTTTGGTGCTGGAGAAGAATCCTGCAAGTCCCTTGGACTGCAAGGCGATCAAATTGGTCAGTCCTAGAGGAGATCAACCCTGACTGCTCTTTAGAAGGCCAGATCCTAGAGATGAAACTCAAATACTTTGACCACCTAATGAGAAGGATTAGATGGTCAAATGGGAAAGATTGAGGGCAAAAGAAGAAGGGGTCGGCAGAGAACGAGGTGGCTGGATGGAGTCACTGAAGCACTCGGTGTGAGCTTAAATGGACTCCAGAGGATGGTAGAGGACAGGAAGGCCTAGAGGAACGTTGCCCATGGGGTCGCGATGGGTTGGACACAACTTCACAACTAACAACAACAATGTAATGGTGAGGTTTAACAGCAATTTCCTCCCTCTGTTCTCTGGTCTTTCCCCAAGTAGATCTTCAAGGAGCAGCTTTATATGGTAAAAATTACAATGGCCATATGTGCATTTGTTAGTTTATTAAACTTTATAGTTATAGTTTATTAAACTTCTATACTGCCCTTCTCCCGAAGGACTCAGGGTGGTGTACAGCCATATTAAAACAAACATATACTCACAAAATTTAAAAAACAATTTAAAATAAATATATAAATTTGGCCCTTATGTTAAAAGCTGCAAACACCCAATTTAAAATTCATTTTCTAAGCCAGCCCGGCCTGTTGGAACAAAAGAGTCTTGAGGGCGCAGCGGAAGGTATGCAGGCCGGGGATCATACAGACCTCTAGGGGCAGCTCATTCCAGGGGGCAGGTGCCCCCACAGAGAAGGCTCTCCCCCTGGGTGTTGCCAGTCGACATTGTTTGGCTGACGGCACCCTGAGGAGTCCCTCTCCGTGGAAGCGTATTGGCCAGTGGGAGGCTATCGTTGGCAGAAGGCGATCTCGTATATTTGTCCACATATGCAATATTTCTCTAGAACAATTGCGAACACGTGCCCTTCTTTACGATTTATATTGTTTTATTGAAGTTTCTTAGTATGATTTATGTTGGTTGCTTATTTAGTATCCTATGACTATCACTAAGTGTTGTATCTTATGATTTATGATGAATGTTTATGATGACTATGATCATGATTTATCACTCATAGCTTTTATGTACACGGAGAGCAGTGCACCGAAGACAAATTCCTTGTGTGCCAGTCACACTTGGCCAATAAAGAATTCTATTCCATTCCATTCTATTCCATTCCATTCCGTGTCCAGTCCATTCCATTCCAACCCATGTCGCCACTACCGGTTCGCCCGAATCAGTCCGAACCGGCTGAATACCACCTCTGATTTTCTTAATATCTACCCTTTTTCCCCCAAAATAAGACATCCCCTGATAATAAGCCCAATCCGGCTTCTGAGTGCATGGCAATAAGGCAGTAGTGGGTTGCTCCCGGTTCAGTCTGGTTCTGGTTCCGCCCACCCACCTGGACATCATCATGGACAATCTGTGCATGCACAGAAGCTTCTATGCATACGCAGAAGTGCGTACGCACGCTCCTGTTGCAAACCGGTAGCGGCGGTAAGTAGAATCCATGCCTGCAATAAGGCCAAGCACTTATTTCAGGATTCAAAAAAATATAAAACAGTGTCTTATTTTCGGGGGAACACGGTAGCACATCAATGATAGAAGATATGGGGTTTCTTATTGAGGCTGATTCAGTCACATAACTATGCAAGCAGCATCCAGCTAACGCACACCAGAGCTTCACCCTTCTTTTTGTCCTCCTACGCTTGCTCGCTTTATGGCCTAATTGCTATACCATTAATTATCTTCCTGCCAGCATTAGACTTGCTTCTCCTGATAAGAAAGCATGACTATACTAAGCCTTAGCTAGGTACCCAGGCATTACGACATTCCCCAAAGAGTTAATCAAGGACTTATAAAAAAAAAAATAGCACCTTCCGTTGGCTAGGCAACCTTGATCTTCTTTTGATTGTCTTCAGATCCTCTTCTCCTGCTGAGCCAAGTACACAGTTCCCATGCCATGTCATTCTCCTCCTGATTTCTCTGTTAACTCATTTTCAGGGATCTTGAATTACCCTGGAAATTGTCTCTGTTCAGCAGCTCATGACTGTAATTTCATCTTTTGCTTGCTAGTCATTTTCTCTTAGCTTCTCTTCCCTCTCTGAATCCAATTTCAACATTACTAACTTCCCGTTAGCTTCTTAGACCATTTCAGCTTCCCTTCCCTGGAGAGATTATCTCTCTTGAAAAACCCAGGAGTTTCCCGGCTTCAAATTATCACAACTATAAGTTTATCTGTCTGGGGGAACATGTTGCAAGATGGCAAATAGCATCTGCCTTCTCTCTTCTGTCACACCCATGAAGATAATATTCATTTAGGCCAGTATTTGTTAACCTCAGCAACTTTAAGATGGACAACAACTTCCAGAATTCCTACCTACAATCAACAGTTGACTTTCCTTCCTCCATTTCCTTTTTTTTTTAGCTACAGTAATTGACAATCCATAAGAGGCCTTTTTCAGTCTTTTCATGTATTTCAGCAGGACTGCAGAAGACAGGTAGTCCTTGCTCCATTTTATGTCCTTTCTTGCAACAGTTGTTTATTTATTTATTTATTTATTATTCGTATTTCTATGCCGCCCAACTCTCCGAGGACTCTGGGCGGCTTACAATAAAGACAATATGAACAATATTCAATAAAAGACGTTAAAAACCCATGTTAAGAGAATCATTGTGGTTGTTAAGTTAGCAATGTGATTGTTAAGTGAATCCCACTGACTTTGCTTGTGAGAAGGTCACAAAAGGAGATACATGACCCCAGGACATTGCAGCCATCATAAATATGAACCAGTTGCCGAATGTCTGAATTTTGACCCCATGACCATGGGGGATGCTGCAACAGTCGTGTGACAAATGATCATATCACTTTTTTCAGTGCCGTTATAACTTCAGTCACTAAATGAAATCTTATTAAGTCAAGGACTATCTGTATATCAGACTATAAGACGCACCGGACTATGAGATGCACCTAAATTTAGAAGAGGAAAACAACAACAAAAAGGTTTTGGTCTCCGTGCACCCCATTTTTGGAAAAACGGGCCAAAAATAGCTTTGAAAACAGGCCAAAAAAAGCCTTGAAACCAGGCCAAAAAAAGCCTCAAAACCGGCCTGGAAAAAGCCTCAAAAACAGGCCGAAAAAAGCCTTGAATATGGGCTGGAAAAAGCCTCAGAAACGGACCAAAAAAATCTCAAATACGGGCTGAAAAAACCCTTGAAAATGGGCTGAAAAAAGCCCAAAAATGGGGCGTGCGGAGGCCATAAAATGGCTGGCGGGTGTGCGGGGCTTCAGCAATATTCGGTCTATAAGACGCACAGACATTTTCACCCCCTTTTGGGTGATAAAAAAGTGTGTCTCATAGTCCAAAAACGGTATATAAAATTGTCTATTTCACCACCCACAAAGAGTGAGTATCAGGGTTCCAAGTAACACCCCCAACGAAAGAAGACTCCGAGGCTTGAAATTCCACAAAGTCCCATTTTATTAGAGATGTCACATTGGCACATCTGGGAAAACCAGAATCTGAAAGCTTCTAGGTTTTCCGCACCCAAAGGAAAGTCCAAATCCCTGCCCCAGCACCCACATGTCCATCACATGTCCCGATCAATGCACCATCCCAACTGGAGATGCCTCCTAGTCACAACCCTCCAGGTGTGTGATGCCCTTGACTCTCAGAGAAAGGAATGTTATTATGACTATATATCACCCTGGCTCCGTACAATCCCCCCTCCCAGTTTCCCACAGCACTAAATGTGGCAGGCCTGGAGATCCAATGCAAAGATGGCTTCCAGAGCTGACAGTGAGATTGTAAATCAGGGCAATAGTTGGATTCTAGGATAAGATATTGAGGCTGGGAGGTTTCACCAGCTATCACTTGCACTCTGCACTGAACCACAGACCCTCCTTCACAATTTGCAGTGGCTCTATGACTCAGTTGGCTTTTCCACTTCAAAGAGCCACATTTGTCTACACACCTACACAAAATTAATTCCTGTCTGAGCACGAGCTTCAACAGAAGAAGAAAACAGGGCACAGTCGTCTCCACTACTTCCTGTGGTTGCCAACTGAACTTAATTGGAGACGAAATTTCAAAGCTTAAGTGAACCAATGGTTCTCCGAGGATAAGCTAAAGGAGTGCCCAGGGATTCCAATCTTCCTCTCCACAGTTATATATATATATATATATATATATATATATATATATATATATATATATATATATATATATATATATATATATATATATATAATTCTAATCAAACCTCTCTAAGATTACACTATAATTCCCTTCTTTCTATAACCTATTTTTTCTAATCATCCAAACAGTAAGTCACAATATTGTTTTCTTTTTTACGCAAAAAAAAATCCATAAAGAGTTTCCAGTCATTGATGAAGGTCAATAGCTATCTTTCTCTAACCCAAGAAGTCAATTTTTCCACCTCAACAAGTCCTGTCAATTTCACTAACTATTCCTCTACAGGGGGTTATGCCAAGTCTTTCCATCGTTGTAACTATAATAATCTTGCCACACTATTTATATAGTAAAAAAAAAAATCTTCTGTGACTCTTTTTTAACTGTGTAGCCATCAGTCCTAAAAGTTCTGGCTCCAATTATATACTAATCTTTAATATTGTCTATATTGCAATCTGTTTTTAAAGCTTTTTTACATGTCCCCCAAGCATGATAAAATGTCCCTTCATGTTGTTACATTTATAACGTAATTTTGGAATGCCTGCCTTTATTGATTGATTGATTGATTGATTGGTTCGATGTATATGCCGCCCTTCTCCGGAGACTCAAGGCGGCTTACAATGCGTTAAGCAATAGCCTTCATACTTTTGTATATACCTGCTTAGTAGGGCTTTCGGGGACCCCTAAGCGATGTTCTTTTTTATACAAAGTCAGCTTACTGCCCCCACAATCTGGGTCCTCATTTTACATTCCTCGAAAGGATGGAAGGCTGAGTCAACCTTTATGCATTCTAGATAGCTTCTTCGGTGTATGACTCTGTGTGTGTCTGTGTGTTTTCTGTTATTTCCTTTCTCCTATATCTCCTTTTTTTTTGTCTCTTTTCCTTTCTTCACCCCTTTTTTCACATTTAATATATTGTTTTCTTTGAATATATTTCTCATTATATATGTAAAATCTTTTAATAAAAAATTATTTCTACAAAAGAGTGGTGCTTGGCTCACTCCTCATCGCCTTTTCCTCTCATGTTAAACTTTGTTTAGATTTAGACCTAAGGAAAGGGACATTGTTGTTTTTTACAGGTACTCCTTGACTTACAACTACAACTGAGCCCAAAATTTATGTTGCTAAGTGAGATATTGGTTAAGTCAGGGGTCAGCAACCTTAAACACTCAAAGAGCCACAAAGGCCCTAACTGGAAGCTCCCCGTTCAATTCTGGAGCCAACCGGAAGTCGGGTTCCCCCAACCATAATGTCTCCTCCTAGTGCGGCATCTTTTTTCCTCTGCCAACCAGAAGTCCGGTTCCCCCACCATAGTCTCCTAGCATGGCATCCTTTTTCCTCTACCTGTCCTAAGTGAAAGCCCTATCAATTGTGGAGCCAACCGTGGATAGGGAGCCGCAACAGAGGGATGAAAGAGCCACATGCGGCTCCAGAGCCGCAGGTTACTGACTCCTGGGTTAAGTGAATTTTGCCCCATTTTACGACCTTTCTTGCCACAGTTGATAAGTGAATCACTGAAGTTATTACATTAGGAACACGGTTGTTCGTGAATCTGGCTTCCTCATTGACTCTGCTGATCAGAAGTTCGCAAAAGGTGATCACATGACCCCCAGGACACTGCAACCGTCATAAATATGAACCAGTTGCCAAGCATCCAAATTGTGATCACATGACCATGGGGATGCTGCAATGGTGATAAGTGTGAAAAAGTCACTTTTGTTGGCACCGTTATAATTTCAATCACTAAATGAGCTGTTGTAATTCGAGGACTACCTATATTATAAACTGACCCGGCAATTTCAGATTCAGCATTGGCACTTAACTGCTATAAACAAGCAAACAAATCTGGCTGCAAGCAGGGTTTTGGTTTAGTTGGCAGTGGGAGTCCAAGCATTAAGGTTTACTCAATTAATCATGGTCCAAAAAAGGAAGGACTAAGTCATGTGTGAAGATGGTCAGAAGGAGAGATGGAAATATTTTGGGAAAGTTTGCAACATAAAGCATCAGGATGGTAGACTTGCATCTGACCTGCATGACTTTCAAACCGCTGATAGAAACTCAAAGAGTACAACTGTTCTCCATACAGAATCAGTTAGCTTAGCAGAGCAGAACTAAAACACCGAGGAGAAAGCTGTAGCATCTACTTTTCCATGAGGAAGAAATTCTGATACCCACTTTCATGGAGAATTAGATATCTAATCACCCACATACGAAACATCCCCTTCTGTTGTTACACAAGGTGAGATGCTACAGATGCTTCGGGAAACTAATACGAGGACACCCATTTTCCCTGTCATCTGGTCCAACCGGGGTCACTTACCTTGGGCTGCAGGTTGAACCACTTTGGACTTGTGTTGCTCCAATCCCAGGTATTCAAGGCCATCTCCACTTCTCCCAGGAAAACGTTTCGGCCCAGGGAATCATGATGCCAGACAGACAGGTTCAGGATCCTCCCGTGGAGTTCAGCCTTTTCAATCTTGTACTATAGATCAAGATGGGTGGAAAAACAGGAGAAAAGGGAAGGTGAAAACATGGACAACTTTAGGGGACACTCCAACTGCCTACCTAACAGCAGGGTTGGACTGCTGGGGGCTCGCAGGGGTTCGGGAGAACCTCTAGCTAAGATTCTGTGCAATTCGGAGAACCCCCAAATCCCACTCCTGGCTGGCCCCGCCCAACCCACCCCCCACCCCAGGAGTCCCCACGCGGCCTGTTCTAAATGCAGGTAAGTGCAGGGCGTGCAGGGAGTCTCGGGGAGGGCAATAAACAAGCCAACCGGAAGTTTGGGAAGAATTTCTTCTTCGCTCCTGAGCCTGGGGAGGCTGTTTTCGCCCTCCCCGAGGCTCGAGGAAAGCCTTCGGAGCCCGGGGAGGGCAAACACACACACACACACACACACACATACACCCACTCTAATGCAGGAGGCTGACTAGGCCATGCCCACCATGGCCACGCTTACCCAGCAACCGGGCAGAGAACCCCTTGCTAAAGTTTTTGAAGCCCAATGCTGCCTAACAGTCATGTACAGCAGCAAACCCCAACTTTTGGGGCATCAGGGACCAGTTCCATGGAAAAAAAGATTTCCATAAATTATGGTGTGGAGGGAAAGTGCGGTTTTATGTGCTACCTAGTGCAGATGAAGCTTCATTCGTTTGCGTGGCCGAGTTCCCAACAGGCCGCGGACTATTACCAGTCCGTGGCTCGGGAGTTGGGGAACCCTGATGTAGAGCAACTGTTCAGAAACATCTGAAAGACCGTGTCTTCCCATTCCTGATTCAGGTAGCAGAAAACAGTGAGCATCTTCCCCTAAATCAGGGGTGAAATGCTCCCGGTTCGGACCGGATTGCCCGATCCAGTAGCAATGGAGGCAGGTGGTTCAGAGAACCAGTAGAAAAATCCCTGCCCTCCCCCCATGCCCAGCTGAGCTGCACAATCATCAGAGGCTTTGTTTTTTACTTTTAAAAGCATTTTTTCTACAACCTCTTAGGCTGAAAAAATGCTTTTAAAAGTAAAAAAAGCCTCTGATCACGCGGCTCAGCTGGGAACGTCAAAGGCTTTTAAAAGCATTTTTGAAGAGGTTGTAGAAAAAATGCTTTTAAAAGCCGCTGATGATCCCAGCTGAGTTGCCTGATGGGCAGAGGCTTTTTAAAAGAAAAAAAGCCTCTGCCGATCAGGCAACTCAGATGGGATCGTCAGAGCCTTTTGAAAGCATTTTTTAACAACCTCTTCACCGAAGAGGTTGTAGAAAAAATGGTTTTAAAAGTAAAAAAAAAAAAAAATTGGCCACGCCCACCCAGTCACATTACCACCACCACCACCAAGCCACGCCCACAGAACCGGTAGTAACAAATTTTAGATTTCACCACTGCCTTAAGTGTCTCATGTAGGACAGGAGTGGGCAAAAAGATCTGGACTATATTTTAGCCATGCTGGCTGGGGAATTCTGGGAGTTGAAGTCCACCCGTCTTTAAGTTGCCAAAGTTGAAAACACTGCTTTGGATTAGTTGAGTATAAAAGATAACCATTCTGATGTTCTCAGAAATATTCTGTTCTTCCAGAACCACACTGAGCAGAAGGGACTCAAGGGTTTTCCAAAAGTCAATTGTCTGGAACAGAAACAGAAATTGTCTGGTGGTGTTCCAGAAATGGCTTGCTTCTGAAAAGCTACCGAATCTCTACGCCAGGAAATGTCTGCATTAGGAATTCCAGGAGAAAGACTAGAAGCATTTGAAATGTGGATTTACAGGCAGCTATTACGTATAAATTGGGTTGACAAAATCAGAAATGAGGAGGTGATAAGCCACCTGGGAAAGCCAAGGGAAATCATCAAAACCGTAAAAAAGCAAAAGTTAGAATACTTTGGACATGTGATGTGACATCCGGAAAAATACAGCATCTTTCACTTAATCCTCCAGGGAAAGTTATTGAAGGAAAATGATAGGATTGCCAACATGATCGTCAATGTCCAATGATGGATATGGCAGAAGAAGAAGAAGAAGAAGGGATGAAAAATCTTGAGGCCAATGTAGGTGCTCTGGATGGAAAGCTCAAAAAAACTCTAGCCCAAATTATAAATAGACTATTGTTTTGAGATTTGATGTGGAATTTTATCCTTAGCTCCAGTCCATGGATACTCTTTTCAGGAATGGCTGATTTTATCTCACCAGGAGAAAACAGACTGATTTTAAGGGAAGACATGCTCAATGGAAAGATTAAAATAAAATCTTAATTTAAAAATAGAGGGTGGAATCAGATTCGGGGGTTGGAAATTTAGATATGTTCCTGAATACTCTTCTCTACAGCGACACCCAGAAAAATACAGCATCCTTCACTTAATCCTCCAGGGAAAGATTGAAGGCAAACGAGGTCCAGGCAGAAGAAGAAGATCATGGCTTCAAAACCTAAGGGACTGGTTTGGACAAAACTCAACAGCACTTTTTCGTGCGGCTGTTGAGAAAAACAGGATTGTCAACATGATCGCCAATACCTGATAATAGATATGGCACAAGAAGGAGGAGGAGGAGGAGAAAGAAGGGATGTCTTGAGAAGGCTGGAAGGCTTTGCCCTTGGAAAGGTGACTTTGCAGACAACTTTGCTTTTGATTAGAAGGAGCTCACATCAGAAGCTGCTGCATCTCCCTCACCTTAAGAGTCTCATTAAAGATAGGATCTAAACTTCTCTTCTTGACAGCAGTTTTCCTCTTGCTGTGATTGGATCTGTCAGGAAGCAGGTAGGTTTTGACATATCTGGGTGGGTGAGAAAGGCATTACAAAGTCAGTGTAAGTCACCATGACAGCCTTGCCCTAATTTGGCATCTGATGCCCTGGAATGAGGTTTTAATCATCCGAGGCTTTTCTATAAAATACACCGTTCGTATCACAAATGATGTACAAACAAGTTTGCATAACGGCCTTCGGCCAATCACGTCTGATGTCAAGCAATTTGCAGACAAGCAATCCGTTTACAGGATTTGATCAAGTTGACCTCATTTGCCTAAGCACATCATTATGTAAAATTTATTTTACTTGGTTCTGCAAACGATGCCAATTTATGCAAATAACTCCTGTGGTTTTACACCAGTACAAAAGCTATCAGAATATCCAGATTTAACTCATTACAGGTAGTCCTTGACGTACAGCCACAATTGACCCCCAAATTTCTGTTGTTAAGGAAGACATTTGTTAAGTGAGTATTGCCCCATTTTACGACCTTTGTTGCCACAGTTGTTAAGTGAATCACTGCAGTTGATAAATTAGTGCCATGGTTGTTAAGCGAATCTGGCTCCCACATTGATTTTGCTTGGCAAAAGGTGGCAAAAGGTGATCTAGGGACACAGTAGTGGTCATAAGTATGAACCAGTTGCCAAGCATCTGGATTTTGATCGTATGATCATGGGGCTGGTACAAAGGTCGTAAGTGTGAAAAATGGTCATAAATCATTTTTTTCAGTGCTGTTGTAACTTTGAATGATCAGTAAATGAACTGTTGTAAGTTGAGGACTACCAGCAATGTCCTTATGGCCCATCAGTGCTCGTCTTAAGACAGGGCTGTTCACCCAAGGATGAAAGATGCCAAGATATTAGTCAAACCCTTCACTAAACGAACTGTTGTAAGTCGAGGACTACCTGTATTGTGGGAATGTCCAAATCCAGATGTCCTCAAGTAAAACACAATCTGCTAAAGGGAGGTCTATTAAATCAAAGTTTGACTATGGTATCATCCTGCTAGTAGCGGCCACAAGTCCCTTGAAAGACCTGAACAGCTTCTATCCTTCCTAAATTGTGAGGCACACACCCAGATGCCCTCCAGCCATTCAAGGATGTGGCAACTGTTGGTCTGCAGCTAAGAGCCAGCCCCTTCCCCAAACGTACGGATCTGACCGCTGTTTTTTAGCTTCAGCAAGATCCCGGCACTGAATGATCTGGACGTGAAGCTCCTTCTTGGAGGAGTCGTAGCGCAAGGAGAACTGGATGCAACCACGGACGTCGATGCTCCCAATGTCATTGTCGCTGAACATGCTCGCCATACTGCCACTCATCTGCAGTGAGATGAGAACAGTCAAGGATCAAGAAAGGAAGAGGCAGATTCCCAAGGTAGGTCGAGGACAATGTTTCGGTCTCGCGAGTGTGAAATCTTTCAAGGAAATTGGAAACAATACAAAACTGAACACTGTTCAATAGCTATACTACACCCAGCCCTTCTCTCAGGAGTAAGAGGAGGAGGGGAGGGACAGGAGGGGAGGGGAGGGGAGAAGAGAGGGGAGAGGGAAGGGAAAGGGAGAGGGGAGGGGAGGGGAGGAGAAGAGAAGAGAAGAGAAGAGAAGAGAAGGGAAGGGAAGGGAAGGGAAGGGAAGGGAAGGGAAGGGAAGGGAAGGGAAGGGAAGGGAAGGGAAGGGAAGGGAAGGGAAGGGAGAGGAGAGGAGAGGAGAGGAGAGGAGAGGGGAGGAGAAGGAAGAGGGGAGGGGGAAGAAAAGGGAAGAGGAGATGGAAGGGGAAGGGAGAAGGGAGAAGGGAAGAGAAGAGAAGGGGGAGGAAAGAGGGGAGGAGAGAGGGGAGGGAGGGGAAAAGAAAAGGGAAGGGGAGATGGGAGGGGAAGGGAGGAGGGCACAGAAGAGGAGAGGAGGGAAGGGAAGAGGCGAGAGGAGAGGAGAGGGAAGGGGAGGAAAGAGGAGAGGGGAGGAGAGGAGAGGGGAGGAGAGGGAAGGGGAGGAAAGAGAGGGGAGGGGAGGGGAGGAAAGAGAGGAGAAGGGAGGGGAGGGGAGAGGAGAAGGAAGGGAAGGGGAGAAAAGAGGGGAGAGGGGAGGGGAGGGGAGGGGAGGGGAGGGGAGAGGAGAGGAGAGGGGAGGGGAGGGGAGGGGAGAGGAGAGGAGAGGGAAGGGAAGGGGAGAAAAGAGGGGAGAGGAGAGGAGAGGGAAGGGGAGGAAAGAGAGGAGAAGGGAGGGGAGGGGAGAGGAGAGGGGAGAAAAGAGGGGAGAGGGGAGGGGAGAGGAGAGGAGAGGAGAGGATCCTAATAATTATGATTTTAAACCACTGGATACCTTTAGCCTAAAGAAGAAAAGCTTAAGGACAGACATGGTCTTCCAATGCCTGCAGAGCTGCCACCAGGGAGAGAATGTAGCTGTACTCTCTACAGTCTCTGAAGGTAGGATAAAAACCAAACCCTGAAAGATTTGCATGCAGATATATCCAAACTTGAAATAAGGAGTTGTTTTCTAGTGGAAGAGCCTCCCTTCTGGAGTTATTCCAATAGGCATTTGTCTGGGATGATCTAAAGATACCTGTCCTCCAAACATTCACTCCAACCCTAAGATTGAAAACCATCCAGGATAGAATAACAGGGAAATTAGTATTTATCTACTGAAGCAGTCTATAACTCCTTCACCCCAAGAACCATTTTTGCAATTCTTGGAACTTGTTTTGCCCATAAAAGGCTAAAAAAATTATGACACCGTTTCCTGCCATGTGGAGAAGACGAAACACAGAGAAACGAAAAGTCCTAAACAAGGCTTAATACATTTTAAAATGCCAGGACAAACTTTTCCCCCAAACCTATGCGCTGATATCAAAGCTAATTTCATATCTGGGGGGGAAAAAAACTCAAATCTGATATAGAATTGAATTCAACGTGGAATCCAGTTTTGCACTACAAACGTACAAACAGGTTTGCACCGTAGATAAATTTTCCTAATATTAGTAATAAAGATGAAGATATTGATCTCTTTATGATCTTCTAAATTCAGCAAATTCCTTACATTAAGCAGAAATGGCTACAGTTTTTTATCCTAGTTTATTAAGTTACAATTTGAGTCATACTGGTTATAGCTGTGAAACGCCACCTAATACTCTGATTTTAATTGTGATCAATTTTAGTACTGACTTAAAGTTTGCAATTAGCACAACATACTGTAACGTGGAATACTTAGAAATGTGCAGATTTCTTATCAACGCCATTTGGAATTGTTCTTTCTCTTCCCTTCTGTTGTCTTCAGATATTATAAATATTATTATCATTATGAATTTCAGCAACATGATTTGCATCATCATCCTATATCTGTGATGGCGAACCTATGGCACATGTGCAACAGGTGGCACAAGGAGCCATATTGGTGGGCACACGAGCATTGCCCTAGTTCAGCTCCAGCGCACTGGCCACCTGATTTTTGGGCCTTCCAGGCCGGAAGTCAGGAAACAGGCTGTTTCTGGCCTCCGGGGGTGTGTGGGGAAGGCCGTTTTTGTCCTTCCCAGGCTCCTAGAAAGTCCCTGGAGCCTGGGGAGGGCGAAAAATGACCTACCGGGCCCGCCATGCCATCACGTGCCAAAAGCGTGGGGAGCGTGGTGGTGGGGGTGCATTGAATTATGGGTTTGGGCACACCCTCGCGCACCCCCCCCCGCGCTCTCCATGCTTTTGGCACGCGACTGCAAAAAGGTTAGCCATCGCTGCCCTATATAATAAAGCTTTTAGCTCCCCCAGAAAATGTTACGTTTTTATGGCAACCATGAAATCACATACCGTGGAGGAACTCAAACTGGAGAAGGAAGAGCTAGCATTTAGCCCTTTATTTGGGGGGCTCACTGGATTCGCCGTTGAAGGGGATGAAACCAAAGCTGACCCCCGTCCATTTTCCAATCCGTTGTTATTCTAAGGTTTTGAAATAATTGGGAGAAGAAAAGAGGAAGAGTTGTTCTCATAAGATGCCTGCAATACGGTAATCTCCCTAACCTTAAAATCCATCACTGGGAAATTCCAGCTGCAATAGGATACATACAAGAAGAGACTGCACATCAAAACTTTAGTACAAGGGTGTCAAAAACTCACGGATGACACATTATCATCATGTGATGTATTGCAACTTTCCCCCCCCTTCACTAAAACGGGGGTGGGGGTGGCCAGCGCGTGACACATCTGGCCCACGGGCCGCGAGTTTGATATCCCTGCTTTACTATGTCCTTCTGTATGTGAATTCCCAGTTGGAGTAAAAATTCAATGCTACCAATCCCCATTCAGAGAGTAGAGAAGCAAAAGACAATATATGCTGTGTGCCTCATTATAGAAGTAGCCAAACAATCGGAAACAACAGAAATGGCGTGCATTACGTTAATTGTTCAGACTCTGCCCGATATGGACCATGATTAATATATGTATATGCAGGAGTGGGCTGCTGGAGGTTCGCATGGGTACGGAAGAACCTCTAGCTAAGATTCTGTGCAGTTCCGAGAACCCCCAAATCCCACTCCTGGCTGGCCCTGCCCACCCCTCCTCTCACAGAAGTCCCCACGTGGCCCATTTTGTATGCAGGTAAGCACAAGGCACGTGCAGAGGCTCGGGGAGGGCAAAAAACGGGCCTACCAGAAGTTCAGGAAGGCCGGAAACAGGCCCGTTTCCGGCCTCCAGAGGGCCTCCAGAGCCTGGGGAGGCCGTTTTCGCCCTCCTGGAAGCTCAAGGAAAGCCTCTGGAGCCCAGGGAGGGCAAAAATGCCCCCCAGGCATGGTGCAGGAGGCCCACTAGACCACACCCACCATGGTTACGCCCATCCAGCAACCAGGCAGAGAACCCCTTGCTAAAATTTTTGAAGCCCACCCCTTTGTATATGTGCATGCATGTATGGGTGTATGTATAAATGCTCAAGCTCCATTCAGTCGTCCCCGCAAGTCCACCCAGACGCAAAGGGTTACAGGGTCGTTAAAAGAAAAAGTAAGAGGCCATTTCTGCCTTTGTACCTGCACTGGGTCCTTGACAGCTGGGTCCACTCCAGGCTTTTCTTGTTCCTCTGTCTCAGAATTCAGGCTGCTAAATGAGCTGCTTCTCTCTGCAACAACCAGCGGGGTTAAGGGATAAGGAGAAAATGAGGCATGGGACTTGGAAGCTCAACAATTCTGTGTCAAGATTTAATGCTGCCATCCAGTCATAAGATACAGCACAAAGAAGGAGCCTGGGTAGCTCTGCAGACAAGGCACTGCAATTTAACACCAGCTGTCTGCAATTAAGTAAGCTCGAATCTTGCCAGGCTCAAGGTTGACTGAGCCTTCCATCCTTTCTAAGGTAGGTAAATTGAGGACCCAGTTTGTGGGGGCAATAAGCTGAATTTGTATAAAATTTACAAAAGTATGAAGGCTATTGCTTAACGCATTGTAAGCCGCCCTGAGTCTCCGGAGAAGGGCGGCATATAAATAAAAAAAAAGGAAGAAGAAGAAGAAGAAGAAGAAGAAGGAGAAGGAGAAGGAGAAGGAGGAGGAGGAGGAGGAGGAGGAGGAGGAGGAGGAGGAGGAGGAGGAGGAGGAGGAGGAGGAGGAGAAGAAGGAGGAGGAGGAGGAGGAGGAGGAGGAGGAGGAGGAGGAGGAGGAGGAGAAGAAGAAGAAGAAGAAGAAGAAGAAGAAGAAGAAGAAGAAGAAGAAGAAGAAGAAGAAGAAGAAGAAGAAGAAGAAGAAGAAGAAGAAGAAGAAGGAGAAGAAGAAGAAGAAGAAGAGGAGGAGGAACTGCCACAAAATGTCACAACATGGGATGTTCCTGTACAGCAGTGTTTCTCAACCTTGGCAGCTGGAAGATGGAAGGACTTCAACTCCCAGAATTTCCTAGCCAGCCTAGCTGAAGACTAGCTGGCTGGGGAATTCTGGGAGTTGAAGTCCACCCATCTTCCAGCTACCAAGGTTGAGAAACACTGCTGTACAGAATGCCAGCCAGCCAGTTCCATGCCACTTGCACCCAACACCCAGACATCCGCTCAGAGACAGTGGACGTGCCTTTTCATCATTAGATGGCTTTGGACCCTTCCCCCAAATATTAGAAGGTTGTTTTCATAAAGCAGGGGTCTCCAAACTTGGCAACTTTTGTTGTTAATTGCAAAGTCGTGTCCGACCCATCGTGACCCCATGGACAACGTTCCTCCAGGCCTTCCTGTCTTCTACCATCCCCTGGAGACCATTTAAGCTCACGTCGACTGCTTCAGTGACTCCATCCAGCCACCTCGTTCTCTGCCGTCCCCTTCTTCTTTTGCCCTCAATCTTTCCCAGCATTAGGCTCTTCTCCAATGAGTTCTTCCTTCTCATTAGGTGGCCAAAATATTTGAGTTTCATCTTCAGGATCTGGCCTTCTAAAGAGCAGTGAGGGTTGATCTCCTCTAGGACTGACCGGTTTGATCGCCTTGCAGTCCAAGGGACTCGCAGGAGTCTTCTCCAGCACCAGAGTTCAAAGGCCTCAATTCTTTAAGAACTTTAAGCATGGCTGCTAATGGGTTTGTGCACAGTAGGGATAGAGAGGAAGAAGCTGACTATTAGTTTTTGTAAATGGTTTGCTTCATGCTTTGGAAACCAACAAAGAGCTGGTCAGGGATAGAAGGTCCTAGGGCCACCATAAGCTATGAATTCTTATTGGTGCTTTCTAGGACCTTCATTATATTCTTTTCTCCCCAACCCTGGTCTTTGCATTGAGAAATGGCTTCCTTGAGTACAGATGGAAATGCTGTCCCTCAAAATAAGCACCCTGATTGGGAGAAGAAATGGATTTTCATCAGATTACAGTGGTACCTTGGTACTCAACTGCTTTGAAACTCATCAAATTTGGCAGTCAACACACATTTTAATGCAAAATTTTGTCCTGGTATTCATTGTTTGTTTGGTACTCAACACGCAATAGCAATAGCAATAGCACTTAAGAATTATATATTGCTTCACAGTGCTTTAAAAGGTAAAGGTAAAGGTTCCCCTCACACATATGTGCTAGTCGTTCCCGACTCTAGGGGACAGTGCTCATCTCTGTTTCAAAGCTGAAGAGCCAGCGCTGTCCGAAGACGTCTCCGTGGTCATATGGCCGGCATGACTCAACGCCAAAGGCGCACGGAACGCTGTTACCTTCCCACCAAAGGGGGTCCCTATTTTTCTACTTGTATTTTTTACGTACTTTCGAACTGCTAGGTTGGCAGAAGCTGGGACAAGGAACAGGAGCTCACCCCATTACGCAGCACTAGGGATTCAAACCACTGAACTGTCGATCTTTCAATCGACAAGCTCAGCGTCTTAGCCACTGAGCCACTGCGTCCCTTCACAGTGCTTTACAGCCCTTTCTAAGCAGTTTACAGAATCAGCAAATTGCCCCCAACAGTCTGGATCTTCATTTTACCAACTTCATAAAGATGGAACCTTGAGCCGCTCAGAATCGAACTCCTGGAGTGAGCAGTGTTTTAGCCTAACCCTAACCCTAACCCTAACCACTGTGCCACCACAGCTGAAGCTAGAACTTGTCAGTGTTGGCTGCCTTGTGACTCACTACATTATTCCTTATGGGAAAAATTTGTTTGGTATTCATCATTTTTGGTACTCATCTTGCCTCCCAGAACCAATTAACAATGAATGCTGAGGTACCACCGTAATGGCTACGGGGATGTGAATGCTGCTACCTTTTTCTGATCCCTGCAGCCCCAACTGCAGGGTCCACCTTGGTGGCGCATCAGACTAAAGCACTGTTAAGTAACACCAGCTGCCTGCAATTACTGCAAGTTCAAATCTCACCAGGCTCAAGGTTGACTCAGCCTTCCATCCTTTCGAGGTAGGTAAAATGAGGGCCCGGATTGTGGGGGCAATAAGCTGACTTTGTATAAAAAAGAACACCGCTTGGGGCGGGGCGAAAGCCCTACTAAGCAGGTATATACAAAAGTATGAAGGCTATTGCTTAATGCCTTGTAAGCCACCCTGAGTCTCCGGAAAAGGGCGGCATATAAATCGAACCAATAAATAAATAAATAAATGAATAAAACCCTCCCACTAGTTCAGGGGGACCTGCGTGGATATTTACACCAGAAAGAAAGCACCACCCACTAATGCATTTGAATACATTTTCCACGTATTTGTTTTGTGGCTGCTCCCGGCACTGATGCATATTTCTTTTGAATGTTTACCTAGAGTGTTTTCAACAGCCAACTCTGGGAAGCAGACCACATCCTTGGACATGAGGTTGGGCTCCTAAGAGAGAATAAAGAGAAGCGACCTGCTGTGGTTACTGAACACAGATGATCTGAATACAAATGTGTCTTCGGATCCTTATCAGCATAAGCCAAACTGCACCAGTGACTGTAACTCCAGAGCTACAGTACAGCCTGAGCCATTTGTCAAAATAGTCGGAGGGTTACAACAACCAAATGCTCTGAAATCCGCAAGTCTCCAGGGATGTTTGCAGATTTCTAACAATAAAAGTCTTTTTCCTTAGATTTTTCAAATGTTATTTGTAACAAAGGCCATCCTTGCACTCAGAACGAAGAATCAAGATTTTTTTTAAAGGGGGCCAATGTAATACCGAAGGGCAAACAGAGGCTTTCTGGATTTTGCCAAATTTAGTCTCCTTATGACTAAGTGAGAACTGGAAATACCGAACCATCTAGAGGTTGCTGGCTTGGGTTTCTGGAGCTGAATTGATGTTTCTGCATTTTAGAAATGATGCTCAGCTATTCACTTCCTGCTCCCCGTGTGCTACTGGCAGGGAGAGCGTTAGAAATGAGTATGTTGGGCAACTGTCCTGACCCTCCTTCTGCTCCACCACTTTAACTCTACTGTTCTACCTACTTGGTATCACTGCCATTTACAACTAGCACAAATGTTCACAACCACCATCCACTCTGGATGAAGGATTCCATGGCCATAATAAACCACTTACCGGGGTCTTTGTCAGTTGGAATGACGGAGGCACAGCAGTCTTAGGGAGCAGTCTATAAGGAAACGGACATGTGATTAAAATTATAATTTCATAGCAAGCCCTCCGGTTCCATCCATAAGAGAGGTCTGCTTGAGTCCCACCCAGATTGCCTTCCAGAAGCTGCTGATAAGGGCATTTGGCCTTGAATCAAACCTTGATTGCATCTTGGTTTGATTATGGCTTTGTTTGATTCATGTAATTTTATCCTATAATCCGCGGGCCTTTTATTTGTATACATTTGTTTATTATATATTCTTTCTGAAGCATCTTTTGTGTAAAGTACCAAAATTCCTTAGGGATTTGGCATTCTACAAATAACAGCACTAAATATGATAAGGATTTAGAATAGTATTGACTATTCTAAAGTCAATGTTGTGTTCTAAAAGAAAAGATTTGTTTTCTGGGAAAATATTAACGGACCATGGAGGGACAATGTCAATACTATTCTTCAAATACCTGAAGGGTTTTTATATAGGAAAAGAAAACAACTTGTCTTCTACTGTCCCAGATAAGGATACATTTCAACTGAAAAGTATTATTAGTAAAAGCAGTTAAAACCAGGGTGGAAGCCAATTGGAGTGGAGAGCATATGGCTCAGCAGATGATGCTGAACTACACTTCCCAGCTCTCCTTATCACTGACCATGCCAGTGGGTGCTCCCGAGAGCTGTAGTTCAGTATCATCTGGAGGACACAAGATCTCTTTAATATAAGGGATTCAAGGACATTCCCTTCAGTTGAGATCTTCAAGAAGAAGTTGGATTATTATGTCTTGGGAATGTTCTACTTCTGGATTTCTTCAAAAATTTTGGATTGCAAATAGGAAAAAGCAGAGCTCAGGTGATATGCAGGTGATCAGCAAGATACTCAAAGGTTTAACAGTAAGAGAAATAATTCTATCATGTTAAATCCAGGAAAGGAATACATTTACTTATGAAGGGTCTACATTAAGCTCTGATTCTAGCAATGTAACCAAATCTTTTGAGTTGGGCATCGGTTCAGAAGAAATATCTTGTTCTGAAATTCTTCAAACCATGTGTTCAACCAAGGAACATAATTACAATGTCTGGGTTGACATTTCTTTTTGCTGACCAAACGTGTTTCAAGAGCCATTGCTGCCACATTTTCTATTACCTCTAGCTCATTGCTTGAGCTTCTGTTGCAAGACCTTCCTATGTCATCACCCTTAAAAAATGTCTACAGCTTTCTCAAATAGCTCTTCCTCCTTGATAATTTAGGAAATGTTTTCTGCTGTAAGAATAAAGCTTTAGCTGTTTGGACAACTTTTCGAGAAGCTTGCATTTTCATAGCAAAGAACACAACTTCCTTCCACCTGAATATGAAAGCCACTTACACATCCATAGTCTCCATCGTCTTCTCATCTTCTGGCACATTCATAGCCTCCATCGATTTCTCATCCTCTGGCACATCGATGGCCTCCATTGTCTTCTCATCCTCTGGCACATCCATGGCCTCCATTGTCTTCTCATCCTCTGGCACAGGTTCACTGATCACATCTACATTCTTCAGGCTGCTTTGTTGCTTGAGTTCCTGTTCACCTGTTTGGTACAGTGCAAGTAGTAACATCAAAGAGAGAAATTTCTAGAACTAAGGAGAAATTTCCTGGCAGTTAGAACAATTACCCAGCAGTATGGCTTGCCTTCAGAAGTGATCCAACACTATGTTTTTTTAAAGAAGAGATTGGATAGCCATTTGTCCGGTATGGTATTGGTTCTCCTGCTTGATCAGGGGTTGGACTAAAAGATCTCCACGGTCCCTTCCAACTTCCAACTAGGTGTTATTTTGTATTCTGTATTGTTTTACTGCCTAGCTTTAAGTCTTGTCACAAAGTCAACATTAACTAAAGGCACTTTCCTTTTCAGAAACAATGCTGCATTGAATCAAAAGAATGAGAACCCCAAACTGAGGATCCTGAGCAACCTGAGACAATCCTCTCCTTTAAAAACTACATTAAAAGCTACATTTTATGATTGTGAGAGTTATTAAGCAATGAAACAGTCTGCCTCCTAAAATGTGAATTTTAGTGAATACTTTTAGTGAATATTGGAGGTTTTCAAGACAGGATGGGACAGGCATTTGTCCAGAACAGGTTGTCTCCAAACTTGCCAACTTTATGACTTCTGGACTTCAATTCCCAAAATTCCCCAGCCAACATGGCTGGCTGAAGAATTCTGCGAGTTGAAGTTCACAAGTCTTAAAGTTGCCAAGTTTATATGAAGATTATATGAGGAGCAGACTTCAGAAATTAGTGAGCTCCCAAAAGATTGCTCCTCTTGTTTCCTTCCTTTTCCCTAATCTTGGAACCTAAGGAATAAGAGGACAGTCAAATGTCTATGGAGATTCTCAGTCATCCAGGTCATGGTTGGCTGAAGAAGCCTCTTGGACGAGAAGCAGGTGTGGGCTCCTGGGGGTTTGGCAGGGTTAGGGCGATCCTCTAGCCAAGGATCGTCAGGGTTCGGCAAACCCCCAAATGCCACCCCTGGCTGGCCACGCCCACTCCACCCCTCCCCTCCCAGAAGTCTCCACATGGCCCATTCATCATTCCAGGTAAGTGCAGGGACCATGCATAGGGTCTGGGAGGGCAAATAACGGGCCTACCGGAGGTTCTGGAAGTCCAGAAATGGGCCTGTTTCTGGCCTCCGGAGAGCCTCCGGACCCCAGGGGAAGCTGTTTTCACCCTCACGGAGGCTCGAGAAAAGCCTCTGGAGCCTGGGGAGAGTGAAAAATGCCCCACCACCATTGTGGTGCAGGTGACCGACTAGGCCACACCCACCCAGCAATGGGGCAGCGAACCCGTTGCTAAAGGATCTGAAGCCCACCCCTGGTGAGAAGTGAAAGGTCTTCAAAGAAAAACCAGAAAGTTTAGCTGCCTCTTGAAAAAGCACCTTTGGGACAAGAGGACAGTCAAGCACTTTCTTCTCTTACCTTTGGGCTTCTTCTTCCGGCGGATGGAAGCTCGGACAATGTCTGCCCCAAAGAGATTGCGCTGGTGTCGTTTGGAACGGACATCACGAAACCATTCGCCAGAAAAGATCTTCAGCCAGTTCGGGTCAGAGATAGACTTGCGCAGTTTGCTTAAAGGGGGCAGAGAGAGGGAAAGAGAAACGGGCAAGTTGGAAAGCTTCCATGGGCCAGAACCTCCACTTTCTCTTCCTCCTCCTCCTCCTCATTATCACCTATTTACAATCCAATTGTTTTGTCCAGCAAGCTTTCAAGGCAGCTGACCAAACACCGGGGTAGTTGGAAGTGAATCAAAATGATTAAAATGATTAATTCGAGCCAAGAAGGATCTGGGAAAAGGAGACGCCAAAGCTTCTGGAAAGCTGAAGCTCTGGTAGCTAAAGGCAACCTTGTGATTGCTTTGCTGGAAGTAAGTTCAAATTGAACTCAAGATGACTGCTTTGTAAGGCATAAAATTGGACAGTAACCCCTATGCCAGGGGGGACATGTGTCATCTTTCAGACTCAGGTAAATCACACCTGGCATGACCGAATCTGAGATGCTGAAAGGTTTTAGGCCAAATAAGCTAGGAGGGATATATAGGCTCAGGGGTGGGCCTCAAAAATTTTATCAAGGGGTTCTCTGCCCGGTTGCTGAGTGGGTGTGGCCATGGTGGGCGTGGCCTAGTTGGCCTCCTGCACCACAGCGGGTGAGGGGCTTTTTGCTCTCCCCAGGCTCGGGAGGTTTTCGTCGAGCCTCCGGGAGGGTGAAAATGGCCTCCCCAGGCTCCGGAGGCCCCTTAGGCCCGTTTTTCGCCCTTCCCAAGCCTCCACGCGTGCCCTTACCTGCATCCAAAATTGGCCGTGGGGGGACTCCTGGGAGGGGAGGGGTGAGGTAGGCGGGGTCAGCCAGGAGTGGGATTTGGGGGTTCTCCGAACTGCACAGAATCTGAACTAGAGGTTCTCGCGAACCCCCAGCAGCGAACCCCTGATATGCTCCCAACTCAAATGTAAACTAATCAAATGTAAACTCAATACTCTGGGCAGTTTGCTACACAATCAAAAGTGTATTGCTGCTTTGTAAGAGCATTATCAACTAGGAGGGACCTCAAAGTTTATTAGAGACGATAGTTGGCAAGGGAGGATAAGTGACTTAAGGTATTATGATACAAAATATGCACTTTCTGATGCTATTGCTGCAAATTTATAATTTGCCTCACTTGCATACAGGTAGTTCTTGACTTACGACCACAATTAAGCCCAGCATTTCTGTTGTTAAATGAGACATTTGTTCAGTGAATTTTGCCCTGCTTTACAACTTTTCTTGACATAGTTGTTAAGTGAATTACTGCAATTGGTAGGTTAGCAACCCCGTTGTTAAGTGAATCCGGCTTCTCCATTGACTTTGCTTCTCAGAAGGTCACAAAAGGTGATCACATGACCTCGGGGCACTGCAACCGTCATAAATATGAGGCAGTTGCCAAGCATCTGAATTTGATCACATAGCCACAGGGATGCCACAACCATCGTAAGTGTGAAACATGGTCATCAGTCACATTTTTCAGTGCTGTTGTAACTTTGAAGGGTCACTAAATGAACTGTTGTAAGTGGAGGACTACCAGCAATGTCCTTATGGCCCATCAGTGCTGGTCTTTTAAAAAGCTCTTAAGACCTGGCTGTTCACCCAGGCATAGGTGCCAAGATATTAGTCAAATCTGGGTGGTGTTACTAGTCTACTATTGACAGTTATATCCTCAATTGCCATTTTTCAGGCTTTCGTGCATATGCATCAGTGGTGAAATCCAATTTTTTTTTTAATACTGGTCTGTGGACATGGCAGGGGAAGGATACTGCAAAATCCCCATTCCCTCCCCACTCCTAGGGGAAGGATATTGCAAAATCTCCATTCCCACCCCACTCTGGGGCCAGCCAGAGGTGGCATTTGCCAGTTCTCCAAACTACTCAAAATTTCCGCTGCCAGTTCTCCAGAACCTGTCAGAACCTGCTGGATTTCACCCCTGATATGCCTATGTATATGTAATTCTTATGTTTATATTTTTCACTATACAGATCGTCCTCTGGTTTTTGGTTGTCGATCAAGGCAGTTTTTAAGTGGCTCACATCTGATTTTGTCACTGTTTTATTACTACAGTTAAGCAAATCACTGCCGGTGTTAAGAGACTCACACGCGGTCATTGACCCAATCCAGCTTTCCCCATTGACTTTGCTTGCAGGAAGCCAACTGAGGTCGTCACAAATGGCAATCGTACAACCCAGCTGCAACCCTCATAAATATATGTTGGTTGCCAAGCACCCAAATTTTGTTCACGTGGCCATGGGGGATGCTGCAACGGTTCTAAGTGCAAATACTGGTTGTAAGTCATTAAATGAATGAAGACTGAGGACTATCTGTATATGCTGCCCAGAGTTGCCTTGGTGAGAAGGGCGGCCATGTAACTTGAATCAGATCAATAAATTATGTTGTGCATGACATCATCGTGGTTTCTAACAGATGCCAAATGCCTACAGAATTTTTTTAAAAAAACTTAATGGGGATGGACACGAAAGCAGCATCTGTTCCAGGGGTGAAATCTAAAATTTGTTACTACCGGTTCTGTGGGCGTGGCTTAGGGGGGTAATGTGACTGGGTGGGCGTGGCCATTTTTTTATTTTTTTTACTTTTAAAACTATTTTTTCTATGACCTCTTCGGGGAAGAGGTTGTAAAAAAATGCTTTCAAAAGGCTCTGACGATCCCAGCTGAGTTGCCTGATGGGCAGAGACTTTTTTTCTTTTAAATGCCTCTGACGATCAGGCAACTCAGCTGGGATCGTCAAGAGGCATTTAAAAGAAAAAATAGTTTTTCTTTTAAAAGCCTTTGATGATCCCAGCTGAGCCGCGCAATCATCAGAGGCTTTTTTTTTTTTTACCTTTAAAAGCATTTTTTCGGCCAAAGAGGTTGTAGAAAAAATGCTTTTAAAAGTAAAAAAAAAAAAGCCTCTGATGATTGTGCAGTTTAGCTGGGCATGGGGGGGGGGAGGGGCAAGGATTTTTGCTACCAGTTCTCCGAACCACCCGCCTCCATCGCTACCGGATTGGGCGATCCAGTCCGAACCGGGAGCATTTCACCCCTGATCTGTTCGTCTAAGCATCAGTGGCTCTGGGTTTCTTGATAACATCTTGGGTGGGGATATGGCAAGACAAAAATGAAAGGAAGAATAATGTAATGGACCCTCTCCTGTGCTTCTCCTTTAAGCACGTGGGTAGCAAAATGTCCCACTCAAATCTTGCACTCCAGTATGGCTCGGCCAATACAAAAGGTGTACCAGGTCTCAGATGTGGCCTGATGACCATAGATGGCCTATCTATGGCTTCCACGAACGAAACCATGGAAGACATCTTAAAGAAAAGACACCCCCCCACACACAATTAGAAATAGAGATCATTCTGATCTAGCCACTTTAAGAAAAGCATCCAAAAACCTATTGAGACAACCACCGCAGAACAGGTTCTCACTTGATACGTCCTTCCTCGGACATCTGGAGTTGCATGTCTCTCTGCAAAACTTCCACAATTGCATTCTGCTCCTCCTCGGTCAGGAAGCTGAGGTCCAGCAGGGCCTCGATGCCAGCGTCTTGATCCATGGGAAATACTTAGTAAGAATGCTTCAAGTCAACACCCTGCAGTTCTAATCCCACCAGCGTTTGCTAAACATTAGCGTCCTCCTGGCGGTACATCCTCAGTGTCGAATTGGAAGGTCCAGCCAGGAGACAAACGTTATTGTTCTCCTTGTTGCCATAGGTACAGGAACAATTCTGAAGAAGGAAGCACCTGGCTCTAACCGATGAGACATGGGGGATGACTCTCCATTCAGGTTGCCTTCGGAGGAGATGCACCCTACGGGGGGAAAGATAAAGGAATGATTTTTTTTTTAAGCTAAAAAAAGGGCCCATGGCCCTCTCAAATTGATCCACATGTAGGTAGCTTTTCTTTAAAAAAAAGAGAGAGGAGGGGAAGGTCAAAGAAAGTATGCTTATTGGAAGATGCAACAATGCAGTGGTGGAATTCAAATGTTTTTTACTACCAGTTCTGTGGGCGTGGCTTGGTGGGCGTGGCAGGAGAAGGATACTGCAAAATCGCCATTCCCTCCCCACTCCAGGGGAAGGATATTGCAAAATCTCCATTCCCACTGCACTCTGGGGCCAGCCAGAGGTGGTATTTGCCGGTTCTCCGAACTACTCAAAATTTCCGCTACCGGTTCTCCAGAACCTGTCAGAACTTGCTGAATTTCATCACTGCAACAATGGCTGTGTATAGCAATGTGCTTCTCTCCAAATTGCTATACATGGGAGCTGAATTTGTCAACAAAAATATAAATGAGTGCACCAAGAACATGATATTTAGGAAGCGAAGAGAGAGGGAGAAAATAAATTGGTGCTGAATAAATGTGGATTGAATCCAAACATGAGTGACTGGTTTGAAAGGATTACATTATTATTTATTCTCTGTTATAATATCAATATATTTTAGCTTTCCATCTGCGAGAGGGATCTTGGAGTCCTAGTGGGCAAGCACTTAAGTATGAGCCAGCAGTCTGCTGCATCTGCCAAAAAAAAGACAACGCAATTCTAGGCTGTATTAACAGAAGGTCATGTGGCATCAAGGTCATGTGAAGTGTTAATACCACTTTATAATGTCTTGGTAAGACCACTCTTGGAATATTGCATCCAGTTTCGGTCACCATGATATTCAAAAAAGGATGTTGAGACTCTAGGAGTGTAGAGAAGAACAACTACAGCCTGGATAGCTCAACAGACAGAGCTCTGTAATTTAACACCAGCTGTCTGCAATTAAAGTAAGATCGAATCTCGCCAGGCTTAAGGTTGACTCAGCCTTCCATCCTTTCTAAGGTAGGTAAAATGAGGACCCAGATTGTGGGGGCAATAAGCTGACTTTGTATAAATATACAAAAGTATGAAGGCTATTGCTTAACGCATTGTAAACCGCCCTGATTCTCCGGAGAAGGGCAGCATATAAATCAAATTAAAATAAAAAAATAAAAAATAAACAACAAAGATGATTAGATGATAAAGATGATAAAGATATGAAAAATGTTTGGAGGAATTGGGTAAGTCTACATAGTTTAATGAAAAGAAGGACTAGCGGTGAGATGATAGCAGTGTTCCAACATCTAAGAACACATTTCCTGATGGTTAGAACAATTAATCAATGGAATGTCTTGCTTACAGAAATTGTGGGTGCTCCAACACTGGAGGTTTTTAAGGAGAAACCGGACAACCATTTGTTTGAAATGATGATATAGGGTTTCCTGCTTGAGCAGGGAGTTGGACTAGAACAGGGGTCTCCAACCTTGGCAACTTTTAAGACTTTTGGACTTCAACTCCCAGAATTCCTCAGCCAGCAAAGCTGGACTAGAAGACTTCCAAGGTCCCTCCCAAGTCTGTTATTCCATTTATCTCCCAATTGCAACTCTAGAACATAGAATTTAAAAAACAACAAAAGCAATGCAAGAAAGTAATTATAACAACAGTACAGTAATATCATAATGGCACCCAAGAACAATCTAACAATTTAACAATAATAATCATAATAAGAAACTTATTTGATGGGCTCATCAATATTGATGGGCTCATCTGGACTCCACACTTGAAGGAACAATCAGTTCTTCAAGGATTTATGAAACGCCAGTGGGGTCATTGCCAAGCAAATACAGTGGCACCTTGGTACTCAATGTTAATTGGTTCAGGGAGGCACAATGAGTACCAAAAATGATGAGTACCAAAGATTTTTTTCTCAAAAGGAATAATGTAGTGAGTCATAAGGCAGCTGACATTGACAAGTTCTGGCTTGTGCATTGAATACCAAGGACGTGATGAGTACCGGGACAAAATTTTCGCATCAAAATGCATTGAGTACCAAATTTGACGAGTTTCAAAGCAGTTGAGTACCAAGCTACTACCACTGCATCAAGGGATATGATGTTCCATAGAGCAGAACCTGCATGCCTTTTGGGCTCCAACAGATGGCATTGTTTACGAGTTAGGATGGAGTGGGCAAAACCATGGCAGCTTTGGGACCTGTGGTCTTCAACCCCCAATCATGCCACCTCAGGAATTCTGGGAGTTGAACTCAACAGGTCGTATAAAGTTGCCATAGTTGCCCATCCCTGACTTATGACTTGGAACATGGCCAACTTGCAAAATTTGGGACAAGAAAAAAATATTTGGAGAAAGCGGTGTAGTCATATAGAGGGAATCCATGAGGACCCAATTATACAAAAGGAATCTGTGAAAGAAGAGTGAATGGGTCAAGATTATTAACTTTATTTAATATATTTTTAAATTGTTTTTAAATTTTATATATGTGTTTGTTTTATCTTGGCTGTGCACCACCCTGAGTCCTTCAGGAGAAGGGTGGTATAAAAATTAGATTAAATAAATAAATAAATAAATAAGAGTAAGGAGAAGATCAAGAGAGCCATGGATGGATGGAGCTGAGGTTGCCGATCCTTCCAGCAGCTGTAAGAGAGCCTGTCTCTCTCCCTTCATATTTATTTTTCTTTTATAACAAGCATTCAGCATACTGTAACCAGGGGTGGGCTTCAAAAATTTTAGCAAGGGGTCCTCTGCCTGGTTGCTGGGTGGGCGTGGCCATGATGGGCAGGGCCTAGTCGGCCTCCTACACCACGGGGGGGGCGTCTTTGCCCTCCCCAGGCTCCAGAGGCTTTCCTCAAGCCTCCAGGAGGGCGAAAACGGCCTCCCCAGGCTCCGGAGGCCCTCTGGAGGCCAGAAATGGGCCTGTTTCTGGCCTTCCCGAACTTCTGGTAGGCCCGTTTTTCAGCCTCCCTGAGCCTCCACACACGTCCTGCACTTACTTGCATCCAAAACGGGCTGCATGGGGACTCCTGGAAGGGGCCGGGTGGATTGGGAGGGGCCAGCCAGGAGTGGGATTTGGGGGTTCTCTAAACTGCACAGAATCTTAGCTAGAGGTTCCACTGAACCCCCAGCAGCCCACCCCTGACTATAACTACAGAGTATGCCCAACAGAGAGAAGGTTTGAGGAAAGCTTTTGTTTGTTTTGGAAACCATAAAGTTGTATTTCTATCACAAGATTCTTATTGTGGGTTCAGTCAATCTCAACACTTCCCTGAGCGTGTCAAGGCCTTTCTCTTCTTTCTCAAGTTTCCTGTTTTGCTCCTTGTCTGTGTAGCTCCCGCCATCTGCATTCACCCTTAAAAGGCAGGAACAATTAAGGAAGAACTACCTACTATTGAAGAATGGACATTAAAAGTAGCTAATTCGGCGCAGATGGCTAAAATCTCTGCATATTTGAAGGACCGTTCGAATGAAAGATATGTACTGGAATGGAGAAGATGGATTGACTATATTCAAAACAAATATGGGACTAAAAAGTTGCAAATAGTTTATGAATGAAATATTTAGATGATTTTTCTTTTTATTCTGACATCTTAGTACCTATGGGGGAGTTAAAGAGTAAGGGGAAGTTAAGAGCTTATAGTTAGTTTGTTTATGTTAGATTATGTTTGCTAAATGCAATACCCTGTATTTTGCTCTGGGAAGTCGGGGTGGGGGGGGGGGGAGAAGGGAATGGGTGTGGGGGAGGGGGGAATTTGTTTGTAAAACATTTTAAAACTTTTCAATTAAAAAAAAAAGGCAGGAACAATTGTGTTCCACCATAACATTAAAAAAAACAAAAAATACATTACAATCAATGGCTATTTGGCTGCACAATTGCATTTTATTCATTTTTAATTCTCTGTTTCGTGTTTGTAAAGACTTTTCTGTCGTTTACGGAGAATTGCGCCGAAGTCTGTGGCAAATCCCCTTTCAAAAGGGTGATTGCTCGAGAAGAGAAATAGAGCTTGAATAACTTGGCAGCCCCTTAAAAGGTTCTTTCATGCACACTTCAAAAGAATGAATGAAAGTTTTGAAAACTGTTTGTTTTGATGACCAACAGGACTTCCTACTCTACTTGCTAAAACGCTTTGGCATGGAATTACAAAACTCAAGAGACGGGCAATGTCTGTGAAGAAGTAAAGAACCTCTTAGAATCAAAAGACTAATAGAAATGCAAAAAAAAAAAAATGAAAGCCCTTAAAGCTTTTGCATTTTTGCTATGTGGACATCTCCTCGTCAACTGTTTTTCAGCACAACCTATAAATTTCTTAGTGGCCTTCCTGTAGATGATGAAAGAAACTTTGAGCAACCACTCCTTGTGTCACAATAATCCAGAGGAGGCCTTTTTCACAAACAGGAGTCACAGTTCCTGGGCCACCCAGACCAAGAGACACTTCCAAAAGCTAGCCAGGTTGGCCTAGTGATGAAGGCACCAGGCTAGAAAGTAAGAGATTGTGCGTTCAAGTCCCGCCTTAACCATGAAAACCAACTGGGTGACTTTGAACGAGTTACTCTCTCTCAGCTCAATTCACCTCACAGGGTTGTTGTTGTTGTGGGGAAAATAGGAGGAGGAAGACATGTTGGATATATTCACCACCTTGTCTGTAGAGATTCTTAGTCATCCAGGTCATGGTTGTCTCAAAGGTGCTTTTTCAGGAGGCAACTGGACTTTCTTGTTTTTTCTTTTGAAGACGTTTCGCTTCTCATCCAAGAAGCTTCTTCAGCTCTGATGGGATAGTGGGGAATGGAAGGATTTATATTCCTTGCAGACACCTGGAAATTTGCATCCTTTCCAGAGGAAAAAAATTGCAGACTACAGGAACCAAGGTGACCCTGAGGATACAAATAAACCTCCAAGTGCTCAGGCACCCTCTAAAAGGATGCAGTTGCCTCCTGAAAAAGCACCTTGGGGTTCACCACCTTGGTTGTTTGTAAAAATAATAAAGGTGGGAAATGATAGATAGATAGATAGATAGATAGATAGATAGATAGCGAAATAGAGATAGAGAGAGAGATTAGATATAGATAGATAGATAGATAGATAGATAGATAGATAGATAGATAGATGATAGATAGATAGATAGATAGATATAGACAGACAGACAGAGAGAGAGAGAGATTAGATAGATACAGAGAGAGAGAGAAATAGAGATAGAGAGAGAGATATATAGAGATAGATAGAGATAGATTAGATAGAGACAGAGATAGATATAGAAATAGATAGAGATGATAGCTAGCTAGCTAGCTAGCTAGCTAGCTAGCTAGATAGCTAGATAGAGATAGATAGACAGATGATAAAATATCATGGCAATGGCCCAGTTCATTTCAGTCATTATTATCAAAGTTTTTGTCAATGATCTGCCTGCTCACTTGTTAGACAAAGCGATAGTCCTCAATTTACAACCATTCATATAGCATCTGTTCGAGGTTCCAGCAGCACTGAAAAAAGGGACTTACAACCATTCCTTACACTTATGACTGTCCTGGCAGTCATAAATACATGCCGGTTACCAAGCATCTGAAATTTGATCATGTGACCATGGGAATGTCGCAACAGTCGTATGAGCTGTGGTGGCGCAGTGGTTAGAGTGCAGTACTGCAGGCTACTTCTGCTGACTGCCGGCCGCTTGCAATTTGGCAATTCGAATCGCACCAGGCTCAAGGTTGATTCAGCCTTCCATCCTTCCGAGATGGGTAAAATGAGGACCCAGATTGTTGGGGGCAATAGGCTGACTCCGTAAACCGGTTAGAGAGGGCTGTAAAGCACTGTAAAGTGGTATATAAGTCTAAGTGCTATTGCTAAATGCTAAGTGTGAAAAATGGCTATAAGTCATTTTTTTTAGTGCCGCTTTGACTTGGTCACTAAACAAATGATTGTAAACTGAGGACTGTTTAGGGCAAAGGGGTGTGATTAAGACACTTCAATGGTTTATATGCTTTATTTGTAATTTAAAAGGGGGGGGGGAACCAGGCTTATAGCCCAGCTGTTCAAGACTCCAGAAAGAAAATAGGAGGAATCCCAAACAGTTTTTACACTCATACACATTAGTGATTAAATACTGTCTGGCAATCAAGATTGCACCCAACACCACAGCATATCACAAGCAGCCATTAAACAGCCACTCTTTTAAAAGGCAGTGTTTAAAAACTAACAAACAGGGAAACTTCACCATTCAACAAACTCGAAAATAAGGCTCAGATAAGCAGCTTAGATGCCCATAGACCTATTTTTGCTGCAACAAACTAGGGTAGATATATTTCTACCTGCAACAGGAAGGCTATGTCTCTCCACTGGAAGTGGGGAAAACTTTGGTGAAGAATGGTGTCAACCTTCCACATTCAAACCCAGAAAAAAAGAAAGAAAAGAAAAAATTGGGGAGGGCTGTGCAAAGAAAACCGGTTTGTCAACTCTCAGGAAGGGATGTGGTTTGTCCAAATGTATCTACAGTAACCTGTGTCAGATTCAAGGTCTTATCTGGGGGGCTGGGAGGCGGAGGAAGAGAGATTCCAGAAAGCAGGTAAATCTCAACCAGGCGGTTGATTCTGAACTCCCCAAAGTTGCGTTCACACACAACACATGGCATCACAAAATAAGCAGCCACAATATAACCTTGTGGGTTTATGAAGTTTAGTCCAGGCGAATCAAGTTGAGCAAAAGCCATTAATTATGACTAAATACAGCACAGCCAAATTGTGGATGGACATCTGGCTGAAAAAAACATCTTGCTTCGTTTACTGCTTGGTTATCACACTGAAGACAAATCAGCCATCAATAGACATAATGATATTAACAACATGTATAGATTATACAAGAGAGACTATCACCCAATCAGGGGTGAAATCCAGCTGGTTCTGACAGGTTCTGGAGAACCAGTAGTGGAAATTTTGAATAGTTCGGAGAACTGGCAAATACCACCTCTGTCTGGGGTGGGAATGGTGATTTTTACAACATCCTTCCCCTAGAGTGGGGTGGAAATGGGGATTTTGCAGCATCCTTCCCTTGCCACGCTCACCACGCCACACCACGTCCACAGAACCGGTAGTAAAAAAAATTGAATTTCACCACTGCACCCAATCCAAAAAGGAACAAAAAGACTCCAGCACCTCTCCACCAGCGATCAGCACCCAGATCAGCATAGATTAGCTCCAAGGTTAACATCAGCCCAACAATCATGTCAACAATACCCCAATCAAGAAACTGCCAAAGAAGCCAACAGCAAACAGACCAACTAAAGAACCTCTAAGACCAACCCCACCCACGCTGACAGACAAGCCAGTGGAGCCTGGATAGCTCTGCAGACAAGGCACTGCAATTTAACACCAGCTGTCTGCAATTAAAGTAAGTTCGAATCTTGCCAGGCTCAAGGTTGACTCAGCCTTCCATCCTTTCTAAGGGAGGTAAATTGAGGACCCAGTTTGTGGGGGCAATAAGCTTTGTATAAAATATACAAAAGTATGAAGGCTATTGCTTAACACACTGTAAGCCGCCCTAAGTCTCCAGAGAAGGGCGGCATATAAATCAAATTAAAAAAAAAAAAAAAGCCACTAGAACAGAGTGCCGAAAAGGGAGTGTGTGCCCATGTCAGCTGTGCAACCCAGAAGAGGAGCTGCAAAGGGGGCATGCACGCGCATGCACGGGCCAGGAAATAAACTTCCGGTTTCTGGCACATGCATGCGCACTGGCCACCAAGTCATCCTGTTACTGGTGCGCATGCACGTGTGATGATCAGCTAATTGGCGCACATGCCCACGCCAGAAAATGTTTCCGTTTCCAGCACTGCCACACGCACAAAGGCCAGCTGATCATTGCATGCGCATGTGCGCCACTAACCCGGAAGAGGAACAGGCAATGCTGCGCGTGCCAGGCGAAATGGCTCCAGGTGCCACTTGGGGCACGCATGCCATAGGTTCGCCATCACGGCACTAGAATATAAACTGACAGCAAACAGCACTCTTTAATAGAAATAGAATAACAGAGTTGGAAGGGACTTTGGAGGTCTTCTAATCCAACCCCCTGCCCAGGCAGGAAACCCTACACCACTTCAGACAAATGGTTATCCAACGTCTTCTTAAAAATGTCCGGTGTTGGAGCATAGCACTGATGATGTTACCTATTTGGGTAATGAAACGTCTGCAAGAAAACAAGCAAGCTCAGAGAGAATCAAGGAGCCCTCATTACTTTCTTACAGACCTCACCTGCACCATGATCATAAGACGTGCCTTAGGAAGACTGGTGATAAAGTTGATCTATATTAGAGTCATTAAGATACAGCTTTGAATGTTGAATTTAAAAGTTTAAAGGTTTCCCCTCTCCAGTTGTGACAAAAGGGCAGTGCTCATCTCCGATATCTCAGCCGATGGAGCCTGCATTGTCTGAGAGACACTTCTGGCATCATGTGGCCAGCATAAAAGTACTGACTGCTGTTACCTTCCCACTGAAGGGGTACCTATTTATCTACTCGCATTTGCTTGCTTTCAAACTGCTAGATAAGCAGGAGCTGGGAGATGAGTACTGGGCAGGGTGGATAAAAATCAATGATTTTTTTAAAAAATTTTTTTAAAAAATCAGATTTTTTAAATTTAAATCGGATTTTTTTGATTTAAATCGGATTTTTTTGATTTTTATCGAATTCATTTTAATAAAAAACTTTTGGGGTAAAAATCTATCGTAAGATAGTTTTCTATTTAAGATACATAAATAATTTAGTTTATTCAGCATGAAATGGAGCTTAGTTAGGTAGCATGAGGCTGTATATTCTGCAACACTGGGACTATCGGTGAGTCAACAGTGGGTCAAAGGAGTAGCAGAGATGACAGTTGCTCTTTAAAAATTATGATTTAAATCGAGTTGATTTAAATCAAGCCTTTTTACTAGTGATTTAAATCATGATTTAAATTGTGATTTAAATCAACTCAATTTAAATCAAATCCACCCTGGTACTGGGAGCTCATCCCTTCATGCAACGCTTGGGTCTCGAATCGAGGCTGTTGGCTTTCCAGCTGATAGTCCCAAAGGTGCTTTTTTTCAAGAGGCAACTGGACCAGAAAGTCCAGTTGCCTCTTGAAAAAAAGCACCTTTGGGACAACCATGATCTGGATGACTGAGAATCTCCATAGACATTTTCCAGCTGAGCCATCATGCCACCCCTGAACATTGTTGTTGAGTTGAAGTTCACAGGTCTTAAAGTTGCCAAGGCTGGACGCTCCTGGACTAGACTGAAGAATTGAGCAACATTTCCCCAAAAGGTAATAGCAAACCACTTCAGTATTGTTGCACAAAATGCCACATGACCATATCCATACATTCACAAAGAATCCAAGGCAACTTAGTGGAGACTTGATTTTAGTCTCATATCACAAGATGTTAATGATTTAGAGAAGCCACATTCACTTGGGTTCAACAACAATCATCAAGGGCTTTAATGCAAGAATAAAGTAAATATATATCAATTTATTTCTCGTACTTCAGTTAAAAAATAAGCATCTAAATGCAGTGAAATCCGTAGGGTGCAATTATATGTAATGTGAGCAGTGTGAATGGGTTAATGCCGTTCTCAGCTTCAAGAAGCAAATGCACTCAGCATAGAGGATTTTGGATGATATGAAAACCAAGGTTAAAAACACATTTCATAATAGCAATAGCACTTATATATCTCTTCACAGTGCTTTACAGCCCTTTCTAAGCAATTTACAGAGTCAGCTTATTGCCCCCAACAATCTGGGTTCTCATTTTACCAACCTCAGAAGGATGGAAGGCTGAGTCAACCTTGAGCTGGTGAGGATCGAACTTCAGGCTATAGGCAGGGTTAGCTTGCAATACTGCATTCTAACCACTGCGCCACCACAGCTCTTAAGACAGCTGCCGGTCTTAAGTGAACAGCAATAGGTCTTAGACTTACATACCCCTTCAGTGCTTTATAGCCCTCTCTAAGCGGTTTACAAAGTCAGCCTATTGGCCTCTGACAATCTGGGTCCTCATTTTACCCACCTCGGAAGGATGGAAGGCTGAGTCAACCTTGAGCCAGTGAGGATCGAACTGCCAAACTAGCCTGCAGTACTGCATTCTAACCATCATGCTATTAAAACCCCCTCCCATGATGCACATTGTGATGCACATCAAAAAGGTATAGTTATGGTTGTCATCTTGACAACCTACAGGAGTGTAGGGTGAGTAGGAGCTGCTGGGACCCCTTCTCAGAATTCCCCAGCAGCTTGGACCATATCTGGAAATTTCAGCAGTTGTTTTTTTTTTTTTTAGTTTTAAAATTTTTTTATTAAACAAACATTAAAAACATTGGACATAGTGTGACCATCCCAGTCTCGTCATATCCATACATATTTTTTTACATAACAACAAATATAATTACTATTTAACATACATTACTATTTCGTTCTTATTTACATATCCCTTGTCCTCATTTACATATTTGTCTAAATATTATATTATCCAGTATCCATTTTACAAACTCCTAACTCTTTTTTGTTCCAACTCCTTTTCTCCTTTCCAACCATTGGTACACTTTGTTCCAAATTTTATACTATCTTGTCTCATCCTTGTCTTTGAGTTCTAGTGTCAGCTTGTCAATTTCTGCACATATCAATATTTTCTTTATTATTTCTTCTTCTGGGGGGTGGGGGGGGTTCTTCCTTTTTCCAGTATTGTGCATAAACGAGCCTTGCCGCTGTTATAACCTGCAGCATTAAGTATATCAATCCTTTGCTATATTTCTCTTTTGTGATTCCTAATAGGGATAGTTCTGGCCTCAGATCTGTGTTTTGGTCTAATATCTCCTCCTTCAGTTAGATATTTCAGCAGTTGTGATTGCGAGTGAGTGAGAAGAACCTCGCTGCTTGTGAAATGACTTTTAAGGCAGTTCAGGGCAATGAAGCAGCTGGCTTCATGCCCTCACGCCATTCTGTTGCTTCACAGAGCAGATCAAATCTTTCTAGCTGTTTCTTTGGCGGTAGCCTTCTTCCACCGATTGCCCAAGTATTTGTGTCTTTCCCAATCTAAGTTGCAAAAGGCTATGCTTGCAACCGACTTGCTTGACTGTAAGATGTGTATGAACTGGCCGGCAAGTGGGGGAAACTCTGTAATTTTTTCCTCAGAAGTGCATTTTTAAACACAGCATGTGTCACATTCTGGAACCGTCACTCTTGTAGGAGTGAAGAAATGAAGTGACTTGCATTCAACTAGGGATCTGTAAGATCCCAGGTTGAGGAAGGCTTTTCCAGATAAAATTCAGTTTATTCACCTGCAATACTTGGTACCCTCCAGATGTAGTGGCCCAAGACCCCTCCCCAATTCCTAGCCAATGGCCGTACTAATTCCAGCTTCTAGCTGTTGCAGTCCTCTCATATATAAAATCTCTAATAGATTTTATATATGATCCGTTCCAGTCGTTCAAGCCAGGTAAAGCAGGGAAATTGGCTGATGATCTCTGGAGGGCTCAGGACAGGGGTTGTTCCTCTGTCCTGGACCTATTAGATCTCTCAGCGGCTTTTGATACCATCGACCATGGTATCATGCTGCGAAGATTGGAGGGGTTGGGAGTGGGGGGCACCGTGCTACGGTGGTTCTCCTCCTTCTTCTCCGACCGTATGCAGTTTGTGTTGGCAGGGGGACAGAGGTCGACCTCAAGGCGCCTTGTTTGTGGGGTGCCGCAAGGGTCAGTACTCTCGCCCCTTCTGTTCAACATTTATGTGAAGCCGCCGGGCGAGATCATCTGTGGTTTCGGGGTAAGGTTCCACCAGTACGCTGACGATACTCAGCTGTACATCTCCACCCCGGACCACCCCAATGATGCCCTTGACGTGATGTCCCGATGCCTGGAGGCCGTGCGGATCTGGATGGGGAGGAACAAGCTCAGACTCAACCCTTCCAAGACCGAGTGACTGTGGTTTCCGGCATCCCGGTATAGTCAGCTGGCTCCATCGCTGACTATTGGGAGCGAGATCTTGTCCCCCTTAGAGAGGGTTCGCAACTTGGGTGTTCTCCTGGATGCATGGGTGTCCTTGGAAGATCATATGACGGCCGTGGCCAGGGGAGCTTTTTATCAGGTTCGCCTGATACACCAGTTGCATCCCTTTCTGGACCAGGATGCCCTGTGCACGGTCACTCATGCTCTCGTCACGTCACGTCTGGACTACTGCAATGCTCTCTACATGGGGCTCCCCTTGCAGAGCGCTCGGAGGCTCCAACTGGTCCAGAATGCGGCCACACAGGTGGTTATGGGGGCGATCGACACACTCACGTAACACCCCTCCTGCGCGAGCTGCACTGGCTCCCGGTGGTCTTCCAAGTGCGATTCAAGGTGTTGGTCACCACCTTTAAAGCGCTCCATGGCTTAGGACCGGGGTATATACGAGACCGCCTTCTGCCAGCAACAGCCTCCCACCGGCCAATACGCTCCCACAGAGAGGGGCTCCTCAGGGTGCCTTCGGCCAAACAATGCTGACTGGTGACACCCAGGGGGAGAGCCTTCTCTGTGGGGGCACCAGCCCTCTGGAATAAACTGCCCCTTGAAATTCGTCTCATCCTTGACCTGCGCACCTTTCGCCATGCCTTGAAGACCCTTTTGTTTCAACAAGCCGGCCTGGCATAATACGAATTTTAGAATGGGTGTATGTCTGTTTTAATCTATGGGCCAAATTTTTATATATTCGATTTTAAATTGTTTTAAATTTTGTAAATTTATGTTTTTTAATATGGCTGTACACCACCCTGAGTCCTCCAGGAGAAGGGCGGTATAGAAATCTAATAAACATAACATAAGAAACATAACATAAGTGCTCTTGCTATGGTGGCAGTCACCATTTTGACCATTTTGGATCGTCACCAACATGGATCCTTTATCTTCCTGAGTACAGATAGTCAGGGGTGAAATCCAGCAGGTTCTGACAGGTTCTGGAGAACAGGTAGTGGAAATTTTGAGCACTTCGGAGAACCAGCAAATACTACCCAGCTTTGTTGGCTGGGGAATTCTGGGAGTTGAAGTCCTCCAGGCTTAAAGTTGCCAAGGTTGGAGACCCCTGCTATAATGGTTGTTAAGTGTGAAATTCAGATACTTGGCAACTGGCTCGTATTTATGGCGATCGTCCTATGTCTCAGGTGTCATGGGATCACCTGTGGCGACCTTCTGAAGACAGATTCCCCATTGACTTTGTTGGTCAAAAGGTCGCCAAAACTTATCCCATGATACCTGCTGGGACATAGGACGACTGCCATAAAAATGAGCCACCTTGCCAAGGATCTGAATTTTGATCACGTGACCATGGGGATGCTATAAATTGTTGTAACGTGTGAAAAATGGTCATCGGTCACTTTTTTCAGTGCCGTTGTAAGTTTGAATGGTCACTAAATGAATGGTTGTAAGTCAAGGACTACCCGTTTGCAGCAGATGTTACAAGTGGGACTCTGAATGCCAAACCACATACCTTCCCCCAAAAGGAAACAGGTAATCCTTCAAAAATAGAGGCATCCCACCACAAAGCCTTACAAGCATCCCACAAAATGTCATACCAAACAAAAACAAAGTAAGCACACCCCGAAAAGAAAAACAGCTCACTCCTAAATATACGAGGTTATCTGTCATCTACCTACATAAATTTCCTCTCTCCCACAAAAATATTAAGCAACAACCAACCTTCAAACCCACAAGCAAAACACATACCTCATAATGAACAGAAAACAACCTTTTGCAAATCGACAACTGAAGGAGTTAGTTTTCTGCGGTTGGGGTAATATAACTGTTATCTGTTCAATGCCAGGCAAGAGAGAGAAAAAATATCTGGTGCAGAAAATAATACTCTGCTTGGTTGTCTGCCATAGCAATTCCACTTTGCCAACCACAATTTAATGTTGAATGTTACAGGCCAGGGTATTTTTAAGTGTGGTTTCTAAGATTCTTGGGGGATCTCCCAAGAACCTCTGCAAAATCAAAATTAAATTCCCTGTGTGTCCAATCACACTTGGCCAATGAAGAATTCTAATCTAATCTAATCTAATTTTAAACTTCTTGGTTCTGGTTTCAGTATAGTTTCATCATCATAATCTGTGTAGCTTTAATGTTTTCATATTTTAATTATTTTTTTGCTTTATCATTTGTAAGCTGAAATATATAAATATAAACATATAAACATACATATAAATATAAACATAAACATATACATATAAACATACATATAAACATACACATCACATACACATACACATATACACATATAAACATATAAACATACATATAAACATACACATCACATACACATATAAACATATAAATATATAAACATATAAACATACATATACATATACATATAAACATAAACATATACATATAAACATATACATATAAACAAACATACATATAAACATAGACATACATATACACATTCACATATACATATAAACATATAAACATACATATACATATAAATATAAACATATACATATAAACAAACATACATATAAACATATAAACATATAAACATAAAACCATCATGAGAAGTGGCAGTGGCAGCGAATGATCAATATAATGTTATTTTGGGGTCCTCCATAATTTTTAAAAGAGGAAAGGGGTCTTGAGAGAAAAAAAAAAGATACACTGATCTAAATAAATGCAACCATTATGCTGCATCTCAAGTTTTTTCAGTCTTTTCTCATTTGACCTCCCCAACCTCCATGCCAACTTTTTCCATTACCAAGGGCTGCAAAACTGCATAGCAGTAAATAACACATGGATTTTGCTGGAGGGAAAAGAGTGGAAACGCCTGGTGTGGCATATGTACAGTATGTATAAGTAAAATAAATTCATTCATTCAGCATTCCTACTATGCCGCTTCCTGCCTTTTCAATGTGCTCCTAATAATTTGGCAGATTGTACCAGATTTCAGCTGCTAGGGAAGGGAGTCCAGGTCTCCCCCAAAAGAGAAGCGGGTTGGAAGCTGCAAATGCCCCAGAAATTGATAAGCTACGTCAACTGATTTACTTTCCAAATGTATTACTATATGAGTTGTTCAGAGAAAAGTTCAGAGAAGAGCAACTGAGATGATCAAGGACCTGGAGACTAAAACATGATGAATGGCTGCAGGATTTGGGCTGCATATGACAAATTAGAGGCGATATGATAGCAGTATTCCAGTATTTGAGGGGCTGCCACAAAGAAGAGAGGATCAAATTATTCTCCAAAGCACCAGAGGGCAGAACCAGAAACAATGGCTGTAAACTAATCAACCTGGAATTAAGGAGAACCTTCCTAACAGTGAGGACAACTAACCAGTGGAACAGCTTTGCCTTCAGAAATTGTGGGCGCTCCATCACTGGAGGTTTTTAAGAAGAGACTGGACAGTAACTTATCCGAAATAGTCTAGGTTCTCCTGCTTGAGCAGAGGGCTGGACTAGAAGACCTCCAAGATGCCTTCCAGCTGTATTGTATTCTTCTATATTCTTCTTTCTGCAAAGTCTTTCAGTTTGCTAGACTTAATTTTGGCCAAGCTTGGAAATTTCTCAGTGGATCAAGGAAGGAATCCGAGTTTGCCCCTTTAAATGAGCACAGAAATTGGGAACCTGCTTATACAATATAAAGGCATTCCTGCAAGGAAACCTCTGAATAAATGATTAAGTTATGGGAAGTGAGATTCCAACGGAACAAGAAAAAATCCGACACATCAGACCAGTTTGGCAGAAGAAGCAATGACAGAAGGAGATGATGAGCTTCTGTTCCAAAAGATGTACGGGCACAAGCTGGACAACCATCTGCAAGGAAAGCTTCATTTTGGATTCTTGCCCTCAGCACTGGGGTTGGTCTCAGCGGGCTTCCAACTGCTTGATTCCAAGATAGGCCTCTTGCTTTGCAAACACCTATTACAAGGAGCTCTACCTATTGTGGCCAGTGGGAAAAAATTAAAAGGTGTTCCTCTTCCTTGCACATTTTGAAAATGGAGAAATCTCAGCCAAGAATAAGGTGATGTATAGTATCAAACACCAGCATGGAATTACAGGCTACGGAGGATCCCAGATCTGCGCACTTTCCGCCGTGCTCTTAAGACCCTCCTATTCCAGCAAGCCGGCCTAGCCTAATTTTCTCCCCTTTCTTTTAAATTTTTAAACTGAAATTTTAATTTGTTTTAAATTATTGGGATTTTTAATTGTCTTGGGCTAAATTATTTAATTCGGTTTTAAATTGTTTCTAACTTTTGTATTTCTGTATTTTATTCTGTGCCTGTTCACCGCCTTGAGTCCTTCAAGAGTAGGGCGGTATACAAATTTAATAAAACATAAACAAACATAAACAAACAGGCAGTAGTTCCTTACAAAAGGGTCAAAGGTTGTTCTTGGTTTATGACCATTCATTTAACAACCAAAGTTACAACAGTCTCAGGAAAAACGCTTTATGAATCTTTATTCACATTTATACCTCCATGGTCATGTGATCAGTTGGTTTTATTATTGGGCTGGGTTCAGGGGTGGGTACTACTTACCTTTACTACCGGTTCGCAATGGGACCTCATGCACGTGCAGAAGCGTTTTGATGACATCAGGGTCAGTGGGCGGAGCCTCCCAGCAGTTTTACTACCGGTTCTACAGAACCGGTGTGAACCCGGGCAACCCACCACTGGCTAGGTTGACATTTTATAGTTTGTGAATGGTTCGGTTGAGATCGGCATATGGGGGACTGATTGGGGTAGATTCAGCGGTGGGATTCAAACAATTTTACAACCAGTTCTCTGCCTTAATGATTTCTTCCAACAACCAGTTTACCAAACTGCTTAGAAAGTTAACAACCAGTTCTTCCGAAGTGGTGCAAACTGGCTGAATCCCACCACTGGGTAGATTGTAGGGGTGACACTGAAATATAATGTTATCGTATTGTATTTATCCATATATTAAATTATTGTATTTTATTCCAATCTCATTTTAAATTGTATTTTATTCCAATTCCATTTAAAATTGTTTTCATCAGATTTTAATAATAATTTGTGTTTGGAACTCTGCACTTTGATATGGCCCATGGGCTAATCAATAAAGTAAACTAACTATATTTTGTGTTTACATAATTATGTAATCTGTTTGCTTTATGTTGTCTGGGCCTTTTTTTCCTGCTGTATGCCACCCAGTCAAACAGTTTGAGTTGGATGGCTTTATAAAAAGTGTGTGTGTGTGTGTCAGAGGTGATATTCAGCAGGTTCTGATCAGTTCTGGAGAACCGGTAGCGGAAATTTTGAGTAGTTCAGAGAACCGGTAAATACCACCTTTGATTGGCCCCGCCCACATCTATTCTCCCAAGTCCCAGCTGATCGGAAGGAAATGGGGATTTTGCAGTAACCTTCCCCTGGAGTGGGGAGGGGATGGAGATTTTACAGTATCCTTCTCCTGCCACGCCCACCAAGCCATGCCACACCCACAGAACCTGTAGTAAAAAATTTTGAAACCCACCACTGGTGTGTGTAAAAAAACAAACAAATAAATGTCGTTATATTCAGACCAGTGGTGGGTTGCTCCCGGTTCGCACCGGTTCTATAGAACCAGTAGTAAAACTGGCAGGAGGCTCCGCCTACCAACCCCGATGTCATCAAAATGCTTCTGCGCATGCGCGCGAGGGAAGCAAGCATACACAGTCCCATTCAGGAGGGGTTCTAAATTTTTTTACTACTGATTCTGTGGGTGTGGCTTATTTTGTGGGCATGGCTTGATGATCATGTGACAATTCTTTAGGATTTAGCAGAGATACTGGTCTACCAGGCTTTTAACTGCTTGCAGAGCTGTACCGATCTACTCATTTTGTTTTTGGAGGCACTGGTCTACCCATTTATTTTTGCAGGCACTGGTCTACTCATTTGTTTTCTTTTACCAGTGATCAGCTGTAGGGTGGTCCTTTGAAGCCCCGCGGCAAGAGTTTAAACAGTTTTTTTTCCCTCTAGCTGATAGCTGGGACTCAGGAGGCAGCAATAGATTGGGGGTGGGGCCAAATAAAAGGTAAGAATAATGTGGGGGGTCTGGGGGAGCCCAGAACCAGTTCAGTGATGTCATAGCGTCACCGCTACCGGCTCGACCAAACCGGGCCGAACCGGGAGGAACCCACCACTGGTCCCATTGCGAACTGGTAGTAAACCTTGCCTTCAACCAGAATAGCAAAATGCATCTGTCCACTAGACCCCTGGTCTATAAATATCTCAAACATGACATGGGTGACTACGCAATAAATAAACTGAGTAAATAAAAATTGCAAACTAGAAGCTTAAGGCCTAGTGCAGACAGAATATATGTACGGCTGTTTGAAGTGTGCTATGCACAACACAGAACAGCCAATGTGTGTCCACTTCTTCCTGTGGTTTATTGGCGAATAAGCCCGGCTTCTCTATTCTGCCCTAACAGAAAACAGCAAAATACTTCTTTACTGCATTGGTATCCTGTGTCTCCCCTGCTTTTATTTCCACAACAGCTATCCTGCAAGGTAGGCTGAGTTGAGAGAGAAAGACTACTAGAGCATCTGTTGACCAAATCCTCTTCAATATAAAGACAGTGTTTCTCAATCTTGGGGAGTTTTAAGCCGTGTGGACTTCAATTCCCATAATTCCCTAGCCAGCATGTTAAAGTATAACTCATTTGACCATTTCTCCTTCCTGTGGTTTGTTGGTGAGTAAGCCCAGCTTCTTTATTCTAGCATACAGGACAGCAGGAAGTATGTCTGACTGAGGAATTGTGGGAGTTGAAGTCTAACAGCTTAAAGCTTCCAAGGTTGAGAAATACTGTACTGACATAGGGTCATTTATTGCCCAAAGCTTTATGCACTCCGTCCTCCCCCAAACACTGCAAGGATTGCTTATTCAATGGCTACTGAGCACAACTTGTAAACAGCCAAATAATGGAGAACAGCAACAAAAATGCGTTGCTACGGATCAGGGAAATGAACTATGAAGCTGCAGAACAAGGTTTATAGTCTCAGCTATCCTATAGCCTCCTAGATTTATCAGAGCAAATTAAGAACACAGTTTATATTTTAACAGCCCCATCTTCACACCTTTACTTCCTCTGTGCATATTTATCATCAACGGGTTTTTTTTTTTTTTGCTAAAAACTGCAAGCTCTTTGCAACTCCTGGCATGTGTTAAGTTTACCTTGGCTTCTGAAGCTGGCTTATCACCATTCAAGAAAAACTTCGGGAAATGAAAGCGTAAATAGATAAAAAGCACTGTAAAAAAGTAACTTAACTTTTTAAAAAGCCTGCTCGGCCACCACATAATAATCACACGATTTAAAAGCAATAGGAGCCAGTGTTTACTTTAGTATATTTAGTTTTCATACCCTTGTATTAGTACAGGTAGTCCTCAACTTACAATCACAACTGAACCCAAAAATTGATGCTGTTAAGTGAGATATTTGTTAAGTCTCACTTGTCCCATTTTACGATCTTTCTCGCCACAGTTGTTAAGTGAATCACTGCAGTGGATAAGTTAGTAAGCTGGTTGTTAAGGGAATCTGGCTTCCCCATTGACATGGCTTGTGAGAAGGTCGCAAAAGGGGATCCCAGGAAACTGCAACTGTCATAAATGTGAGTCAGTTGTCGAGCATCTCAATTTTGATCGCACGACCATGGGGATGCTGCAAAGGTCATAACTGTGAATGGTCATGTAACATTTTTCAGTGCAATTGAGTAACTTCGGTCACTAAATGAACTGTTGTAAGTCAAGGACTACTTGTACATTAATTTCTGTTGCTAAGCAAGACTGTTATGTGAGTTTTGCCCCATTTCAATAACTGTGGCCTTTCTTACCACAGTTAAGTGGTAGTGGTAGTAGTTAAGTACTGGTAGTTATTACATTAGTAACACAGTTTTTAACGGAATCTGGCTTCCCCATTAACTTTGTTTGTCAGAAGGTCACAAAATGTGATCACAAGCAGTGGTGAAATCCAAATTTTTTTTACTACCGGTTCTGCGGGTGTGGCTTGGTGGGCGTGACGTGGCTTGGTGGGCATGGCTTGGCAGACGTAGTACGGGAAGGATACTGCAAAATCTCCATTCCCACACCACTCCAGGGGAAAGATACTGCAAAATCCCCATTCCCACCCCACTCCTGGGGGAAGGATATTGCAAAATCTCCATTCCCACCCCACTCTGGGGCCAGCCAGAGGTGGCATTTGCCGGTTCTCTGAACTACTCAAAATTTCCGCTACCGGTTCTCCCGAACCTGTCAGAACCTGCTGGATTTCACCTCTGATCACAAGACCCTGAGACACTGCAATCAATCATAAATACATGCTAGTTGCCAAATTTTGATCACGTAACTATGTATGAAAAATGGCCACGTCACTTTTTTCGGTGCCGTTGTAACTTTGAACGGTCCCTAGATGAGCTGTTGAGGGTTGAAGACTACCTTCATTGAGTCATGTAATGGTAGTACTAAATACCAACTCTGAGCAACACAACGCTACTGAGCAATTCTTTTGCTCTCTGGTTGTCCTAAACTAAGGCTTCTGGATGATCACTAGGAGTTGTCCAGTTAGACCAGGGGTGACAAACTCGATTTCATTGAGGGACAGATCAGGGTTGTGCTTGACCTTGCGGAGGGGGGGAGGGGGGCAGGCCAGCTCAACGTCACTCGGAGGTTCCATTTTCGGCTGAAATGGGCTCCTGCAGCCCTCTGCAGGAGGCCGTTGAGGCCAAAAATGGAGCCCAAGTGGGCCATGTTCAGCCTCCCCAAACTCTGTTTTCACTGGCAGAGGGCTGCAGGAGACCATTGCAGCCGAACATGGAGCCTGGGAGGGCCGCGCTCTGTTTTCCCTGGCAGAGGCACCATGGGCCGGTCCTTCACTGTTTCCAGGGCCACCCCGCGAGCCAGATCTAAGCACCCCATAGGACGGATCTGGCCCGCGGGCCTTGAGTTTGACACCCCTGAGTTATCACCTATCTTTTCCTGCAAGATACTCCTACATTACCGTCGAAGCAAGGTAAGATTCTACCGAGCAACCACATCCTGTTTAGATCAAGTTAAAGGCTTTCAAAGCACACATCTCACCTCACCTCACATCTACACAAACAGTGCTGATAGTGTGTGCTTCTCCCCTTGTGCTGATTGTGGTCCCACTGGGACTCCCCAAAGCGACCGTGACTGAAGATGTGGGTGGTATGGAAAGAAATAAATAGCTGGTGGTACCTAAAGCACTAAGAAAACAAAAACAAAAACAATGGTACGGAAGAAATGATGGAAAATCTGTAGAAGGTTCCTGGTGAAGGTCCTGCAAGTTCCTCCTTAGGTATTTACAAGCTTCACCTGTTGGAACATAGACACTCCCTTTCTAAACAAAGGATATCCTTGCTAAAAGGGTTGTGTGTGCACACACCATGCAACGGGGAGCCTGCTGTAAAATTAAGGACTGCCTACTACTTCAAGCCATGTATTAAATGGGTTTAAAACTTTTAGTAGCTGCATAGAAAGGGGCGACTTAAGTAGAAAAACAATATTAAAGGGCACCCTTTGTTTATTTTGGGTGTCCACTTTGATTTTGAAAGGGACACGGTGGCTCAGTGGCTAAGACGCTGAGCTTGTCGATCAAAAGGTCGGCAGTTCAGTGGTTCGAATCCCTAGTGCCGCGTAACGGGGTGAGCTCCCGTTACTTGTCCCAGCTTCTGTCCCAGTTCGAAAGCACGTAAAAAATGCAAGTAGAAAAATAGGGACCACCTTTGGTGGGAAGGTAACAGCGTTCCGTGCGCCTTCGCCGTTTAAGTCATGCCGGCCACAGGACCACGAAGATGTCTTCGGACAGCGCTGGTTCTTCTGGCTTTGAAACGGAGATATAGCACCACCCCCTAGAGTCGAGAACAACTAACATATAGGTGCGAGGGGAACCTTTACCTTTACTTTACTTTGCTTTGGAGGTTTTGCTCAACCAAGGTGAGAGCATTTATATATTTTTTTTAAAAAAGAAACTATTTTTCACAAAGAAATGACAGCTGTACGTGATCCAGCTCTCGGTGGAAAATAATACAACCCTCTGAACAGAATTCCTAAAAGCAACTTCAGAGCTAAAAAAGCAATGATGAAGGAATAAAAATGTTTGTGATGAGCTGACCAGCTCCTATATAATGGCCTTCTACTTTTTCTTAATAACATCCGATTGTGGAGTAAAACTGACACTGTTTAAATAAGCTTTTTAAGTGGGCAAAGCCAGGTGATGCTTCAAAGGAAGCGATGTAATTTTATCTTCTTGATGCTCCTCCAGAGAGATTTAGGAGACTCCTCCTTTTGGAAGATGCCCCTAGTTTGGATATGACCTTTCCCTGCAGGTCAGATTGTTTTCCCTGTTCTTCAACCTTTGGTACCAGGAAACACCCCATGTTTTGCACTCTTGTGCATTTGAGACATAGCATCAACCGCCTCTTGTCTTTCAAATGCCACTCTTGTTGAGGTAGCTATGTTTAAAATTATTATGTAGCCTGCTTGGATAGATATTTATGCATGGGCTTAATTAGAGGTTCATCCCACCTTTATTACTTTATGGGTCACTCAAACCAGCAAACATACTAAATATTTTCTTCCTCCTCTTATTTTTCCCACACAACCAACCTATGAGGTGGGTTGGGCTGAGAGTCACTGGCTCAAAGTCACCCAGCCGGCTTTCATGCCTAAGGCAGGACTAGAACTCAGAGTCTCCTAGCGATTGGTCCAAAGTGATCCAGCCAGCTTTCATACCTAAGACAGAACTAGAATTTCAGTGTCTCCTGCTATCTAGGACAGGGGTCAGCAACCTGCGGCTCTGGAGCCGCATGCGGCTCTTTGGGCCCTCTGCTGTGGCTCCCTGTCAGGTGATCCCACCACTGGCTGGACCCGCCTCTCACCCTCCCCTCCCAGTCACTCCTCGCCTGGCCTGAGAAGGTAAGGGTGATAGCGGGGGATAGAGAAGCAGCCAGGGCAGAGACAGCAAGATACAGAGAGGGGGATGGAGAGAGATACAGAGAGAGAGGGAAAAAGGGGGGGAGAGAGGGAGGGAGGGGAGAGAGAGATATGTCAAAAGGATTTTGTGGATCACTGTGTTTTTTAACAACTTGTTCTCTGCCCTAATGACCGGCTGGGTAGGCATAGCTAGGGGGTCATGTGACTGGTGGAAGTGAGTGACAGAGTTGGCCATGCCCATCCAGGTTTTGTGGCTCCCGATATTTTCTTTTCCGTGGGAAACGGGTCCAAATGGCTCTTTGAGTATTTAACGTTGCAGACCCCTGATCTAGGACAGCAACTTAACCACTATACCAGACTGGTTTTACATCTTACCTTCCTTTTTAAATGGCTTGTAGCTCACCACTCAAGAATACCTTTATCTTTTTTTCCTCCCTGAACCTGCCAGAAGAGCTTTTGGGACAGCAGAAAGGGCACAAATGTTTTAAACAAAATGCAAATTCTGAGTACAAGTAAAAGTTCCCTTTAAGCAAAATGTGCAGGTAGTTTGTTTCTCTGCCCCCCCCCCCTCTGGGGCTTACCACATTTTGAAGTAACAAAGCAAATTAAAAAAGGAAGTTCTAGTAACAACATTAAGTGCAAAGCTTCACAGTCTTTAGCTCCAAGTCCTGTTTTGCAAAAGGGTTGTGGCGCCTTTAAAATGTTTGTTTAGACCAGCAAAGAGATATTTTAAAAAAATCAAATAAAAAAAAAATCTTTGAAAAGCAGATCTTGTTTTGGATTTACAAAATACAAGTCAAGTTTCTCCAGAAAGAAAACAGGAAAGAAACAGAAACAGAAGGAAGTGCTTGTGCCAAAGACAGAAGTACTCTCGTTCTACCTTTACTCCAAAATAAGCAGCATCCTGCAAAGTTGTGCTGCAATAGGTAGACATTCATCAGTACCAAACCAAAGGGGAACTGAAAGGTAGCTGGCTCTCCCTGTTTGATGTCTGCCTGTTAAGAACACCACTGTTAAGCAAGGAAGAACCTAGCAAGAAAAGGGACTGCAGTCTCCCTGTTGCACTCTTTGCTTCTTTCCCTTGGGGTAAGTTTTATGGAAAGGTTTTTACACTATAAAAGATAAACAAGGGGGAAAAATGTGCAACAGAAAAGTAGAAAAAGTGCTAGAAACCGAAAAATTTAAAAAAAGAAAATGGGAAGGTAAAGGAGCAGTTTCCTATCTTTTTCATCACATTACAGACATTTAAACAGTTAAAAAAGTAACAGATTTGGAAGGGGTCTTGGAGGTCATCTAGTCCAACCCCGTTCATGCAAGAGATCTGTACTAGGGATTCGAACCACCGACCTTTCTGATCGACAAGCTCAGTGTCTTAGCCACTGAGCCACCCAGTCAGACTTCTCTTTGGATTTTAAGAGTACCAACATTGGGAGCCTAGCATAACCTGTGGCCCGTGCACTTTTAATAGGCCACTCAGGTCCAGGAGAAGAAAAGGATTAAGGGTTAGGGCTGGCTAACTACCTTTAAGAACAGACACTGGAAACCCTAAAGAGCAAGGATACTTGGGTGTGGAGATGCCTGTGTAAAACCACTCCGGGTCAGGTGCCTTTAACCAAGTTGCCAGAGTCACACTGAACCTTCAACTAGTCAAACTTTTTTGGGGGAATTTTTTTTTATTTTTAAACAAACATAAAACCATCTTCAATTACAAACAGTGTCGGTTGGTTACAAGTCATTTGTGTATCTTCACCATATTCATAGCTTACAGTTTACCTAATTTCTCATCTTGATCGATCTAATATAACAAAATAATCTAAGATTTGAGTTAATTTATATCAGGGTGGATTTGATTTAAATCGAGTTGATGTAAATCATGATTTAAATCACTAGTAAAAAGGCTTGATTTAAATCATAATTTTTAAAGAGCAATTGTCATCTCTGCTACTCCTTTGACCCACTGTTGACTCACCCATAGTCCCAGTGTTGCAGAATATACAGCCTCATGCTACATAACTAAGCTCCATTTCATGCTGAATAAACTAAATTATTTATGTATCTTAAATAGAAAACTATCTTACGATAGATTTTTACCCCAAAAGTTTTTTATTAAAATAAATTAGATAAAAATAAAAAAAATCCGATTTAAATAAAAAAAATCCGATTTAAATAAAAAAAATCTTATTTTTTTTTAATTTTTTTTAAAAAATCATTGATTTTATCCACCCTGATTTATATTACAACATTCATGTCATCGTCCTAAATCGCTCCAATAATAATACATCTTTATGTTTTATAGAATTCTAGAATTCTTGTATTAGAAAGATCTGGACCATATTTCATTTCCTTTTTTTTTTTAATCTAGCCATTGATACAATAGGTCCCATATCTTATAATATTATTAACTAGTCAAACTTGAGTTCCCGCCACCTACCTCTCCGCCCCAAAACTAACCAAGAGAAACCAAGTTCAGCACAGCGCCGAGCGAAGGAAGGGATCTACTCTCTCGGGGGAGACGGATCTACTCGCTCAGGGGGGTCTGAGCTCCAAAACGACCCCCTCGCTCTATTCAGAGGGGGAACCCCGCAGAAGAAACCAGGGCAAAAAGACTTGGCAGCTCCGGAAAAGCTGCCAGCAGCGCTCCAGGCTGGGTTTTCCCACAGCTCAGCTTTGTGACTTCGTGGCTCGGCGTATATTGCACAAGTGCAGCCGAGTTTCAAGAAACTCCTAAGGCTTCGCGTGTTGTCTGAACACGCCCCGTAGGTACCAAACGCGCCCATACACGCAGACGTGCACACACAAACGCATACCCGGGCTTCCCCTTCTTTGCCCTGGCCGGTGCCCAACCACCCAGGTGCGCGCACAATGGAACAAGGCTCTCTTGCCAGTCAGGAGGGACCAAGGACAAGGCACCACCTTACCCCACTCTTTGCCTTTCTCGACGGCTTCCTCTTGGCTCGCTTTCCGTGCCCTGCTCGGCCCGCCGGCCATATGTTTCCAAGGCGGCGAACTTTCGGCGCAAACGCATTAAATCCCCAACTTTGAAGTTGGCTCAAAGTTGGGGAAAGTGCAAAGAGCGCGCGCGCGCGTTACCTGGCCAGGTGGGCTCCTCTCCCTTTCTGCAAGACTCAGCAGCCGCCGGCAAGCGAGGCGGGAGCAGGCGAGGCGAGGCGACTGACTGAGCTCTTTCCTCCGGAGAAATAGGTTCTTAGAAGCGCCCTTGGCGTCCGCCCTGCCGGGCAGCCTTTTCTCAACTAGGCGCCTGCGAGGCAGGCGAGGCAGGGAGACCCAGCAGCTGAATCAACCGCAGGAGGAGGAGGAGGGAAAAAACCGCCCAGCGCAGCCGCCGGGAAACCAGGCCTGGAGTCCCAAGCAGCTGGCTGGACGGAACTGGAACGGAGTCGTCGAAGGCGCTCGTCTCGGGAAAGGGTGCTTTTTATTCAAGAGGCAACTGGGCTTTCTGGGTTTTTTTTTAACAGTAACAGAGTTGGAAGGGACCTTAGAGGTCATCTAGTCCAACCCCCTGCTCACGCAGGACACCTGTACTTGGGATTTGAACCGCCGACTTTTCTGATCGGCAAGCTCAGTGTCTTAGCCACTGAGCCACCCAGTCAGACTTCTCTTTGGATTTTAAGGGTACCAACATTGGGAGCCTAGCATAACCTGTGGCCCATGCACTTTTAATAGGCCACTCAGGTGCAGGAGAAGAAAAGGATTAAGGGTTAGAGCTGGCTAACTTTATCTTTAAGATTCGAACCAGCGACCTTTCTGATCAACAAGCTCAGTGTTTTAGCCACTGAGCCACCTAGGAGATTGAACCACCTAGGGTGGTGATGGGGGAAATGTTGGGGTGCCTTTTCGCACCACTGGCTCCCCACCCCCTCCTCAAACAGCACGCGGGCTGGAATTTGCACAAGGTTCTCCAGCCCCAATCCACTGCCAGACAATATTAAATTAAATCAAAAGGTAATGCATATTAAAAAGCAGAGACATCACCCTGCCAATAAAAGTGTGTATCGTCAAGGCTATGGTTTTCCCAGTTGCAATGTATGGCTGTGAAAGTTGGACCATAAGAAAGGCTGAGCGCCAAAGAATTGAGGCCTTTGAACTCTGGTGCTGGAGAAGGCTCCTGCGAGTCCCTTGGACTGCAAGGCGATCAAACCGGTCAGTCCTAGAGGAGATCAACTCTGACTGCTCTTTAGAAGGCCAGATCCTGAAGATGAAACTCAAATACTTTGGCCACCTAATGAAAAGGAAGGACTCACTGGAGAAGAGCCTAATGCTGAGAAAGATGGAGGGCAAAAGAAGAAGGGGATGGCAGAGAACGAGGTGGCTGGATGGAGTCACTGAAGCAGTAGGCGGGAGCTTAAATGGACTCCAGAGGATGGTAGAGGACAGGAAGACCTGGAGGAACATTGTCCATGGGGTTGCGATGGGTTGGACATGACTTCGAAACTAACAACAAATGCAGATGCTGGAATTGGGTGCCCAAAATGATGACTCATATTCAAGGGGGGCTTCAGGGATCCCGGAGAACGGACTAAAGATACGAGGGATGCCAGTATTTCTTCTTCAAGGGGTCTCTGGGGAAAGCATACATTGTTCCCGAGGATGAAAGGAGAAAAGAATGTTTTATTTTTAAGTTTTAGGTCTTCCCCCACCCCTTTCCTCTATTCTGGAAAAGCAGGGCAGTTTAGCTGGGAATAGTATCTTCGGAACCACCCTGTAGTAGGTTGTAGGAAGTCAGAGTAGGACGCTGTGGTTGGGAAACTGGCTTTTCCTGTATGATCGATTGTTGTTGTTTTTTTTCATTTAAAAAAGGAGTTAGTAAGGAAAACAGCCAAGTCTCTGGTGTACCATATATAAAATCACGTGGAAGTGGTAGCATGGCTTCACCACAAAAATCTAAGATCTCTGTTTCGAGGAGCAAGTTATTTTGTGCTTGGCTTGAAATGTATACAGCAGGGGTTGGTGACTATGGCCCCCTTTACAACCTGTGGACTTCAACCCCCAGAATTCCTGAGCTAGCATGGCTCCCTCTTTCTTTTGCTTCACAGACCTGCGAAGTAATAGTAATAGCACTTAGACTTATATACCACTTCATAGTGCTTCACAGCTCTCTCTAAGCAGTTTACAGAGTCAGCCTATTGCCCCCAACAATCTGGGTCCTCATTTTACCCACCTCGGAAGGATGGGAGGCTGAGTCAACCTTGAGCCTGGTGATGAGATTTGAACTGCCGAACTGCAGCTGGCAGTCAGCTGAAGCAGCTTGCAGTGCTGCACTTTAACCACTGTGCCACCTCAGCAAGGATTGGTGATAGTAAAGTTACTTTTTCATCACTATTGTAATTGCAAATGGTCACTATCCAAGGCAGTCACTAAACAAGGATTACCTATATCCTACTATTCCTTGGGCATATAGGTGGTATTTTTATATAGTGGCTAGAGTTGTGATGGCAAACCTATGGCATGTCCCCCAGCACACACTGCCTTGCCTGTTTGTCTTTTGGGTTTCTGGCGCGAATGCGTGTGCGATGATCAGCTGTCCTTTGCGCACGGAGCAGTGCCGAAAACCAGCATGTGTGATCCCTTTGCGCGCATGGCAGTGCCAAAAACCAGCCTGCACATGTGTGCCAGCCTGCTGTTCGTCGGGCGTGCATGCGCACTAGAACCCAGAAGTTCGGCTTTTCTGGAGTGTGGCCTCGACAAGCATGTGCGATGTTTCCATCACTGGCCTAGCTAGAGTCGCTGAGATTGAGTAGAAAAGAACACTGCAAAAGTTCATCTTCATTGGCCTTGGTGTTTACGCTTTTCCCTAGCTGCAAAAGGCCATCTCAGAAGGCTCAGTTATCCTAAAGCACTCCCCTCCTCTTTCTCAAGGAAATTATAACACTTTAAAAACAAAGGAAGCTATTTTATCTGAGCTCTCAGAGCTCACCTGGCCCATGTGAGCAGATGTATCTACTTTGTCCTGATGAGCTATTAGGGACAGAATGCACTGTTAGGCCGCAGAGAACATGACAGCCAGTATGTTAGTTCGTTAAAATGTGGAATGTTTTTTTCCTAACTTGCCCAGAACTCATGAAAGAGGAGAGGAAGGGGAGGGGGGGTTCAAAAATTTTAGCAAGGGGTTCTCTGTCCCGTTGCTGGCTGGGCGTGGCCTAGTTTGCCTCCTGCACCACTGCGAGGGTGGGGGTGTTTTTGCCGTCCCCGTGCTCTGGAGGCTTTCTTCGAGCCTCCGGGAGGGTGAAAACGGCTTCCCCAGGCTCTGGAGGCCGGAAACAGACCCACTTCCAGCCTTCCCGAACTTCCAGTAGGCCCGTTTTTTGCCCTCCTGGAGTCTCCGTGTGCGCCCTGCACTTACCTACATCCAAAACGGGCCGCGTGGGGACTCCTGGGAGGGGTGGGCAGAGCCAGCCAGGAGTGGGATTTGGGGGTTCTCCAAACTGCATAGAATCTTAGCTAGAGGACCTCCCGAACCCCTGCAAACCTCCAGCAGCCCACCCCTGAAAGGGAGGAATTGAATATTTGCATGGCCTCTCAAATCTCCAATCTTGAGTACAGCTCAACCAGCATCTTGGGTTTGGAGAGCTGTTTAGGTAGGAAACTCTTTACTACAGAAGAGCCAGGGACAATGAGATGAAAACCTCTCGTTCAGAAGTTCTGCCTATAAATGGATGTGCACTCAATCAACCTATTGTTCAATTCACTATGGATGGGTGGACTTTTTCACACCCTGTTATTCCTTCTTATGGGTCTTTTCTCTTTATGTTGGATCTTGGTTAGGCCAGTGTTTCTCAACTTCAGCCATTTGAAGATGTGTGGACTTCCAATTCCCAGAAGCTGTGCTGCCTGGGGAATTCTGGGAGTTGAAATCCACATATCTTCAAGTTGATGAAGTTGAGAAACACTGCATTAGACTAGGGGTCTCCAACCTTGGCAACTTTAAGACTTGTGAACTTTAACTCCCAGCAAAGGTGGCTGAGGAATTCTGGGAGTTGAAGTCCACAAGTCTTAAAAGTTGCCAAGGTTGGAGACCCCTGGATTAGACAGTTCTTTGGAGATATAAACCTTTCAAGCAGAGGAGACCCCATCACCCAAGCTGGGTGGAAAAATTAAATTCAGGTAAACAGAAAGCAAAAAGATGTGTAAGAATCACTGGGTTAAAAATTGTTTTTACTATGACATTTTTTTTTCAATACAATAAAACATAATGTTGTACCAGATGCTTGGCAGCCTTGGAAGTTTTTTTTTTTTTAAATGTATCACGTGCTGAAGTCTAGAGCTGATGCCGGCCCACGTGTTATATTTTCCCAAGATTGCACACAATATGGTTGAGAAATTTTAATGTCTATTAATTCACCGGCTACATGCCTACGTTACGGCATCAAATGCCAGCTTGAGAGCCCGATCTATACTTGCACTTGAATTCTGCAACTGGGCCTTCAAATTGTGGCTGCTTATTTTATCAACCTGGACTCTGGACCTTATTAAACGTTCTTTCCCTTTGCACTTCCCAAAACAATAGCCAGTGTCAGCAGCCTTAAGATGTGTGGACTTCAAGTCCCAGAATTCCCTGGCGAACCAGCTCATGCTACACCCATCAAAGTACATACACATAGGAGCATCCTTTTCATGCTAAGTCTGTATCCTGTTGGTTTAATTCAGTGGAATTCATGGAATGAATTAAGCACAACAGATTTCTAACTTCATACACATTCCTTCTATTGTCATATATGCCAAGTCACTTATACTTTTGAATTAAGGCAGTGAGTGCTCACCTGTAGTTTACTTAACTCTGGTTTACTAAAACGCACACACATAATAGTGGTGGGTTTCAAATTTTTTTACTACCGGTTCTGTGGGTGTGGCTTGGTGCGCATGGCAGGGGAAGGATACTGTAAAATCTCCATTCCCACCCGAATCCAGGGGAAGGTTACTACAAAATCCCCATTTCCTCCCAATCAGCTGGGACTCGTGAGGCAGAGAATAGATGGGGACAGGGCCAGTCAGAGGTGGTATTTACCGGTTCTCCGAACTACTCAAAATTTCCGCTACCAGTTCTCCAGAACTGGTCAGAACCTGCTGAAACCCACCTCTGATGCATACGCAATTGAGTGTGCTCGCACAATATATTCATATAAAATCACAGTCCATAGCTATAAAATCACATTGGCTAGTTTGCATAGCCTGTAAGCCACAGGAGGGAAGTAAACCAGATCTCATCTTAGTATGCTCGTGAATCAAGCTGATGAGTTTCACACAGGCCCTGCCGAACACATCAATATGTAGAAAGTCAAGCAGTTTGATCCCTATAATGACAAGTCAGATTCCTTTGGGATGCTCATGAGCAGGACTTGGTTCCAACCATCTCTCCTGCTGTTGATCCCTAGTCAGAGATCTACCGTTTCTGAAGGATAAACTTTGCTCGTCTCTTCCTGCTTGCAAGGAAGACTGTCTTGCGTGGACTGTCCATATTTCCGATATCACATTAGTAAAGAAAAGTCATCTTTGCAGTTCTCCCAGGAATTGGAGATGAGGGAGTCAAGATTAGGGAGTCAAGATCTGCTTTTTCTTAATCTACGGCTATTCCACCTCTTCTATAAGAAGATCAGAATTATTGGCACACTATTGTTCTTTCTTCACATAATGTTCCATCTGTCTGCTAAGAACAGGATTTCTCAACCTGGGCCACTAAAATGTATGATCTGCAGTTCTCAGAATTCTGGCAGCTGCTGTCCACACATCTTAAAGTGGTCCAGGGTAAGAAACCCTGGTCTAGAGTACAGAACATGTGGCAAACCAAAGTCCCACTGTAACTAAGGAATTGGTTTCCCCAACAAGCCATGTTGATAAATGGTCTTGTTGGTATATAGAACAAGATAAAATTCTCTTAGTTAAGATGGACTGCAAGAATCCAGGACACCTATTCTTCTAGGAAACTAAATATTTGAACACATCAGGATTTTGACTTGCCTCTACTCCTCAAAAATACAAGACTGGCACTAAAAGAATGCAATCGTTTGTCCCCAGTTAGTCAAACCACCTAGAGAAATTCCTTGTGACTAGGAAAGGAAGTTCCTTGAATCTACACAGATCTTAATCTAGAAGTTCTTTAAAATTTAGTTTTTGATGGAAAGGACATCTCCAAGCCACAGGCTTTGTTTGAAAAAAAAAAGATGCCATTGCAAAGAAAATGCAGAAAACCATCAGAGGTCATATGTCCACTGCTGAGATTTGTGTGATGCGGCGATCAGAATCCATTTCGTAACGATAGTGGTACTCCTCCATCAGGTTCTGGCAAGCATCCCGTAGACCATTCACCCAGGTCTTGATGCCCTCGCGATTCAGGTAAAGCACAAAGAGGAAGATGATGCCGATTATCCCCAGAACTATACCTAATGCAGCATATGAGGACTGAAGAACATTTTCACTATGTTGACTGTAGTGGCACTCCAGATCTGCCCCCACTAGTTCCACCAAGGTGGTGTTCTTCAGATCCTGGGGGAAAATGCAGGCTAGTTTTTCCACATCTACTACTTGTCGGCTTTGGTTCAGCCAGTTGACCAGTTCTTCAATGTCACAATTGCATACAAAAGGATTGTCTTTCAGAAAGAGGCTAAGGTGGGACTGCCTCTCCAGGGCAAACAGAGCTTCCCTCCTCAAAGTTTTGAAGGCATTTGAGGTCAAATCAAGGTACTTCAGGTGAAGTCCAGAAAAGGTAGAGTTCTTAATATCGATCAAGGAATTGTTCCTCAAGTCTAGGTACTCAAGTTTAGGGAGGCTGGATAACATTCCAAGGGGCAAGTAGATGATCTTGTTGCTGGTGAGTTCAAGCTTGGAGAGATTCTGGAAACCCCCTTGGACAAGGGCAGCTGCCACCGGGCGGATGGCAGAGAAGTTGTACAATGAGTGACTGAGATTCAGCTCCTGGATTGAATTGTTTCTAGCACTGAAAGCATCCGGGTGGATGGTGACTAAGTGGTTATAACTCAAGTCCAAGTAACGCAGGTTCTGGAGATCAGAGAAGGCGTGGGACTCCACAGCATTAATCCTGGAAGGTGAAAAGGGACAACACTGACATCATTCAAGAGTAACCTCATCTGAAATATATATTTAAACATTTCTTTAATCTTTTTATTGCTAGACCCCCTCGTAAAGCCAGTCAACAGGAAGATGAAAGAACATTCCATAGAACTCAAAAGGGGATCTCTGGCATATCTAACTCAAAGGACCAGGCAGTGGCTAATAAAGAGAAAAATGCTGATTGACAGCTGATAACAAAGATGTAGTGCAGGCAGTTTTAATTGGTAGGATTTTACTGGGGGAAAAGTGCAGGCTGCTTAAATTTCTTTCTTTCCTCCTTGGGCTCATAAGCATCTGCAAGCCAGGAGGATTTTGAACAGCTCACATAAAGAAAGGAGTAAAGCCCATTTCTTTTAGCATAGTGACATTGACCAGAAGGAAATTATGAAACTGACTAGATCAGGTTTTCCGATAACACGAGGTATGGAATTACGGTACAATCAGAGAATTTGCAAAGCACCAAGAGAACATAGAAAACACGTATTCGTTCTCCCTTTCAGTTTCCTGCAGGACTGACAGACAGGAAACCTACATCAAAGGCCCAGGAATGGTGCCATGAGGATTATAACTGTATAGCTGAACTACATAAAAATTGCACATTGGATCACAGAGAACTAAAAAACACCAAATTATTGGCTGCCCAGAAGGCTTGGCACACTTATTAAGTGTAAGCCTCATGCTCACAATTTATATCCATGTTTTTCCAAACTTGACAACTTTAAGATGTACGGACTTCAACTCTGAGAATTCCTTAACCAGCATTTGGAAACAATACTTTAATCAAGATGCTTCGTGCATGGCACAGGCCTGCTGTAAAAACAGGACCCATCTCCAACATCATTTCCTTCCAATGTTGCAGTAGGTTGAAAATAATAAAAATGGAGGCCTTTGCATAGCATAATGGAAGTGTATCCATCCTGCCCCCATCCCCCATCAAAGATGAACTGGGGGATCAATAGTATCTTGGGTTGGCTTGAGGGAGCACCAAGGAACATCCTCACTATTTACCTTTTTGCCAATTGAGAATTGCCAAAGCAGCTGGGTTGTGTCTAGGCAAACTCCCTCTCCTAGCGATCACTCTGAGAAAGTGGCCACTGTATTTTGCAGTTAGTCCTCAACATAAGGTAAAGGTAAAGGTTTCCCTCGCACATATGTGCTAGTCGTTCCTGACTCTAGGGGGCGGTGCTCATCTTTGTTTCAAAGCCGAAGAGCCAGTACTGTCCGAAGACGTCTCCATGGTCATGTGGCCGGCATGACTAGACACCAAAGGCGCACAGAAAGCTGTTACCTTCCCACCAAAAGTGGTCCCTATTTTTCTACTTGCATTTCTTACGTGCTTTCGAACTGCTAGGTTGGCAGAAGCTGGGACAAGTAACGGGAGCTCACCCTGTTACATGGCACTAGGGATTCAAACCGCTGAACTGCCGACCTTTCGATCGACAAGCTCAGTATCTTAGCCACTGAGCCACCATGTCCCTGTCCTCAACATAAGACCATTCATTTACTGTTTGAAGTTACAACAATGCTGGAAAAAAGTGACTTACAACCAGTCCTTGCATTTATTACCATCATAGCATTCCCATGGTCACATGATCAACATTTGGGCACTTGGCTAACTGGCATGTATTTATGATGGTTGCAGCGTCTTGGGGTCGCCTGATCTCCATTTGCAACTTTCCCAGCTAATTTTCAACGAGAAAACTCAATGGAGGAAACCACATTCCTTTAACAAAAGGGCGATTCACTTCAGAACCGCAGGAAAAAAAGATCATAAAACTGGGCACGACTCACTTAACTGCCTCGCTTAGTGACAGAAGTTCCAGTCGGGTCTAGGCTTACTCGCTGCAGTCAACTCACCATGGCCAACTTGCCACCAACTTGCTATGAACAAACTCTGCATAGCCAATTCACCACAGCCAATTCACCGCGGGACAATTTGCTGCAGAACAAAAGTTGCACGAATGTCGAAGAAATAGTGGAATATAATCATTAAAGAAAGGATGCCAAAGGAGGGACAAAATGAAATGTGAATAACAATTTAAGTACTTTTTAAATAATGAAAGTGAATTGTTGAATTGTCCCATGGCAAGTTGGCCATGTTGAGTTGGCTGCAGCGAGTTGGTCCATTCCGTTCCAGTCCCAATTATGATTGTAAATCAAGGACCACCTGTACTTTTCCTCCAATGCTTGAGGTTCTTAACCTAATATGCTCCCACCCTGTATCCTTCTTAAGCCAATAATAACAAGGGCAGCCCTGTCTCCTATCCTACTCCATTTTATCCTAGTTCTTCACCCACCAGGAAGCTTTACCTGTTGTTAGCCAAGGAGAGCGTGACCAGATTGCGGAGTCCTTGGAGATCCTGGCTACCAACATAGGCAATCTGGTTGCCAGTTATAAAGAGGTTGCGGGTATACCCAGGAATGCCGGCTGGGATGGAGGTCAGTTCCTTCTGGACACACTTCACTGTACGAGCTGGCTCAGAACATTCACAAGGAACAGGGCACGGATGGCAGGAAAGGGGTGCCAGAAACAACAAAAGGAGAGTCCAACCACCGTAGAGGCTCCCAGGGGTCATTTCCAATCAATGCCAATTGTAGCAATTCCTGGCTGACAAAGGAAGAAAAAGATGATCAGAATCCATAAACAGAATCTATTCCAAGACAGGGAAAGAAGAGGAATCTTTGACCTACAATTCTAATGCATTGGTCTACAATTCTCAGAACTCCCAGTCAACATCATTAACAGAGACATGTCCCAAAGTATAAAATATCAAGACAGGCCTCCAGCACTGGTATTGTAGCATATTTTTTCTGTGACCCAAGTGCAGGATGTGGGATAAATCTCTTTTAAGTTACAGGATAGCAAATTTCAGTTGAATATTTAAGAAGAATTTTGCAGTGGCAAGAACTGTTTTTAGAGTGGAATCATTGGGGAATGGTTTGGGGAGATGGTGAACCCTTCTCTAGAGGAGTTCAGATAAAACTCTCTGTAGGAGTGCTAAAATCTGAATTTCTGCCCTAAACAGATTTGATTCAATGCAATGGTGTGAAGTCCCCTTAAATCATGAAATCTATGAAATTCTGTCTACCCTTCCTCTTTCTCTTCCACAGAATGGAACTCAAAGGCTTTCCATCCCAGCCAAAACTTTATCTGGCTTCTACTAGATTACGGTACTTCATACAACGTCAGACTCCACTTTTTGGGCTTAGCATTCAAAATGCTTCAGAGATAAATACCTATTCACACAAACATTACAAAACCTCTAACTAAACCTTCGTAAGCTGTAAGGTTGAACAAGATCAAGTTGTAACGTTATCCATTTACATCAGTCTGGAAGATGGAAGTAGTTTATCTTTTGCAATCTGGCCATCCTAGGCTCTCAGGCTATGCACGCAATTCTCACACCCAACATTTCTGGTTCAATGAATCAGGTAGCAAATGAGAATTAAGCCATTCCTCTATAGCAGGGCTCTCCAACCCTGGCAACTTTAAGACTAGTGGACTTCAACTCCCAATCTTCAATCTTGCCAAGATTGGAGACCCCTGCTCTATAGAGTCTCTGAAGAGCCTAGTATGGGTAAGGATAGGGCATGCCATCTTTCTCCAGTGCCAACTTTCCAGCTGTGTGGAATTTCACTGTTAACATTTTTTTACTGTCCAGTTAGTGAAATGTTGAGACTCTTGAGATGAATGAGTGGAGTGGGAGACATTATTTTTTCTAGGTGCTTAAAAAAAGAAGACAACATTTCCTTTTCCTTAAAAATAAGTTCTGATTTGTTGCCCCTTATGCACATGGGAAATATTTCATCGTAGTTGAAATGGGATGTCTGTTCTAGAAAGTTAGAACTGGATTGTCTCGTTCCCCCTTCATTCTGGGATGGGAGCTAATGGGAGGAGTCCAGGCTGGAGAAAGCAAAGTAAATGAATTTGGTAAGAAGGTTTACCTTACAATACCTGGTAAATATAGATAAAAGATAAGATTTGAACTGTAATTTTATTTTAGCCACTGAAATCCTGACCTGTTCAAATATCTGTCATAAAGCAAAACTACTTTTTTAAAGTAACTCTGTAATAATTGCTCCACTATCAAGACAACGGGTGAGTTTGACATTCCTCATCCTGGGGTCCTTCCACTGTGCTGGACATCATCTCCTGCCAGGATGAGTAATAGATTTTTCTTGTCTAATAAGGTTTTCATTTCCACCCCCCACCCCACTACCTTGGCAGTTGTCATAAATACACCACAATCCAATCTTCTGACCACACCTGTTTACAGAATGAAGGAGGAATGAGACAATCTGGTTCTAACTTTCTACAACGGACATCCCATTTTGACTACAATGGAAGAGACTCCTGAAATATTTCCCATGTGCATTTCAACTCCCTGCAAGCCGAAAACCAACGTAAGAGAGAACGCCAGAACTTATTTCTCAGGAAAAGTCTTTTTCTTTTTAAAAAAAAAAGCATCTATAAAAGATAATGTCCACTCATATAAAAGAAGACATTTCATTTAAAAAAAAAAATCCTTCATCAATTCCAGACCACCCTTTAGCCAGAGTGGATCCTGGAGAAAATAATCATTACATTTCCATCCTATTCCATCGCCATCACTCTGCTAAGCAAATAATTCCCTCAACACTGTCAAACTATTCACTAAGTCTGCACTACTATTAATCTTCTCATCATTCCCACCACGCATCTCCTTCCACTTATGACTGTATGACTGCAATTTTGTTGCTTGTATCCTTATGATTTATATTGATATTGTTTCCTGATTGCTTATTTGTACCCTATAACTACCATTAAATGTTGTACCTTAGGATTCTTGATGAACGTCTTTTTTTCTTTTATGTACACTGAGAGCTTATGCACCGAAGACAAATTCCTTGTGTGTCCAATCACACTTGGCCAATAAAATAATTCTATTCTATTCTATTACCCTCAGTGCTCAAAGGGACCCACAGACAGTAAGATACAACAAGCATAGAAATCATTATTAAATCAAGGTAAGAAAAAGATAAGCATGCACCCACCGGTGAAAAGCTACTGTTGCTGGGTAAATCAGATTAAAAGCTGGACGCCGGCCTGAACATCAGGGACTTCTCCATCTCTCCAGGCTGAAGTTAGCTGCCTGCTCGCCCCTCTGCCCTTTTCAATGCCTCCCACCCACCCGACCAAATCTTGGGGGCCAAGCAGCCAATCAGAGGACAGGTCTGCCACCCCCACCATCCCCCACCCGCCCTCCCTTCCCCAATACAACCCCCTCCCCAAAACGACCCCGTCTCCCCCTCTGCTTTTAAACAAATGCACCCCACTAACGGCTTCTCCAGGCGGCTAGGCAGACGCACAAATCAAAAAGCGTCATTTCTTTTCAAAAAAAAAAAAAAAAAAAAAAACCGGGGGGAGGGGAGGAAGGAGCGAAACGCGAAACTGAGGCAAACTTCTCCCCCCCGGGAGAAGCTGCTTGTTTTCAGCCCCTCCCCACAGCCCCCGCCTTCCCAGCCCCGGGAAAAAAAGAGGTGGGGGGAAGAGTCTTTTCCCTTCTCCGGCAGGGATCCGCCAGGCCAGACAATGGGATGCGATGGGTTCCGAGGGGCGAAGAGGGCGGGGATGCCGGGCATTGGGGGTCCCGCCTCGTTTTCCCAGCCTTCCGAGCCCGCCCCCTTAAAGACAGACCCGCCCGTCTGGCAGAGCTCGGAAGCCCCTCCGTTCACCCCCCTCTCCCCTCTCCCCCGCTCGTTTTAATCTTTCCCTGACCCCTCCCTGAGGCTGGGGTCTTATTTGCCCCAGCAACAGCTGCAAATAAAAGAGGGGAGGGGTGATTTATGTGCTTTCTTCCTCCCATCACTTAACAGGGCATCTTTTTCACCAAGTTGCCCTCAGCTGGTACCCTCCAAAGATCTAACTAGGTCAGTGGTCACCAACTATGGACCACTGGGGGTCCGTGAGGCACTTTTGGTGGTCCGCCGAAAAATTATTTGCTTTTTTTTATATTGCACTAAATCAGAAGGTCCTCAAACTACGGCCCCTGGGCTGGATACGTGCAATGAATATTTGTGTTGCTGCAGAGAGTCTGCCCCTCCGGGGTCTTTTTGTGTGGGTTGGAGGGGGGCAGACTTGGGGTCGGCTTCAGCCTCCTGGTGTGGGGCTTTGGGCGAAGGCTGGAGGGAAGCACCGCTGGTGGTGAAGAGCCACAGGGCCTCGTTCCAGTGGGACTGCATCATGGCCTGGAACTGGCTGACCATCTCAGCCCGCTGAGCCTCCAGGTGCTGGTACCTGGCCTTGCACTCCCACAGGTCTTCCCTCTGTTTGGAAAGCCTATGCTCGTAGTCCTCAGTGAGGTGCTTCTGCAGAGCCTCCTTCTTGGTCAGATCCAATTTGAAGTGAGCCAGCTGTTTTGCCAACTCTTTCTCATGGTAGCTGCTTAGCTCCAACAACTGCTTCCTGTTGGGGCCCTAAGGAGTCCGGGCAGGCAGGGGAGGAATGGGTGGGAGGGGAGGGGCGAGTAGAGGCTGGCAAGATGCCCCTTGATGTGAGTGACATTGAGTTGTCCACACCCACCCAGTCACATGCCCACCCAGCTGGTCATTATGCAGGTCATATTAGTGGTCCACGGAATTTAACATGAATTTAGTGGTCCCTGAGGTCTGAAAGGTTGGTGAACCCTGAACTAAGTGGCTCAATGGCTAAGACACTGAGCTTGTGCACCAGAAAGTTTGGCAGTTCAGTGGTTCGAATCACTAGTACAGGTCTCCTGCATGAGACTAGATGACCTCCAAGGTCCCTTCCAACTCTGGTACTATTATTATTATTAAATGTGATTGCTGACAATCCTTATCATGCCCAGCTAGCATATCTGGGAAAAGGTGTCCCCCTGCTTCTGGAAGGATCCCTTGGTCACCTGGACACCTATCAATCCGGAATGGGCTGCAACTACTTTAAAGCATCCATCCCAGAGTGGAAATTAAAGTCTGGGTTGATTGATTGATTGATTTTCATTCATGCAATTAGTGAATTCAAATGTTTTTTACTACCAGTTCTGTGGGTGTGGCTTGGTGGGTGTGGCAGGAGAAGGATACTGCAAAATCTCCATTCCCACCCCACTCCAGGGGAAGGATACTGCAAAATCTCCATTCCCACCCCACTCCTGGGGGAAGGATACTGCAAAATCTTCATTCCCACCTCACTCTGGGGCCAGCCAGAGGTGGTACTTGCCAGTTCTCCGAACTACTCAAAATTTCTGCTACTGGTTCTCCAGAATCTGTCAGAACCTGTTGGATTTCACCCCTGGATTAAGGTCAAATTATTGGTGGTAGGAGAATGTAAGGGCCCCATCTGGGGAAAAAAATGACCACTTCTCTTGTAGATGTGTTTCCAAACCATCAGCAATTGAGTTGCTACTTTTGCTCTGCTGTCATGTAAAACTTGGAAAGAACTACTTAAGTTCTTAGCTGTCACCATAGCTTTATTTTGCTGTAAACTTTTATAGCTAATCCTCCTTGTATTACTTTATTTTACAATGTTTTACTGTTACTTGATTGCATTTTATGGCATATTTTATTATGTTATGTTTGATGCTATATCCTGTGGATACAGCAATAAATTTATTTATTATGTCTCCAAAACAGATAAAGGACGTCAAGTTGCACTTCATATCTTTTCCCTTTTTCCAAAAATTTAGGACACTCTACCCGGGACTCACTCGTCCTCCCTGCATTTTATCCGCTTAGAATTTAGGCAAACCTTTTCTCTATTAAAAACTTCAACATAGTTCCATTTTTGAAAGGGGAGGGGGCTTCAAAAAGGCATCCATTCATTCTTATCTCAGAATTACAGAATAACAGAGTTGGAAGGGATATTGGAGATCTTCTACTTCAAACCCCCCCCCCCTCAAGTAGGTGAGCCAATATCATTCTGGACAAATAGCTATCCAATCTCTTTGAAAACCTTCAATGATGGAGCACCCACAATGTCTGGAGGCAAGCCATTCCACTGATTGATTGTTCCCACTGACAGAAAATTTCTCCTTAATTCGAGGTTAGATGTCTCTTTGTTAAGCTTCCATCTTTCTTGTCTTGCCCTCAGGTGCTTTGGAAAATAGTCCCTCTTCTCTGTGTCAGCCCCTCAAATATTGGAAGACTACTAGCAAGTCACCCCTCGTCCTTCTCTTTGTTAGACTCAACGTACTGAGTTCCCATAAACATTCTCTATACAGTTTAGCCTCCAGTTCCCTAACCATTTTTGTTGCTCTTCTCTGCACTCTTTCTAGAGACTCAACAATCTTTTTTATATCCGTTCTATCTAATCCAGGGATGTCAAACTCAATTTCACTGAGGGCCGCATGAGAGTTGTGTTTGACCTCAGGATGGGCGTAGCCAGGGGCTGTGGCCAGCTTGACATCACTCGTGTCAGGGCGCTTGTGGTGGCCCAAGAGCTCTGCCAGCAGAAATGGGCTTCCAAGCGCTGTTTTCAGCCACAATGGCCTCCTGCAGCCCCCCCACCTCACCCGAGCTCCATTTTTGCTGGCAGAAGGCTGCAGGAGGTCATTGCAGCCGAAAACAGAACCTGAGAAGGCTGCTCGTGGCCCTCTAGAGCTCCATTTTCGCTGGCAGAAGCACCACGGGCCAGTCCTTCACTGTTTCCAGGGTGGCCCTGCAGGCCAGATCTAAGTACCCCGTTGGCCAAATCCAGCCCACAGGTCTTGAATCTGCCACCCCGATTTAATCTCTACACACACACACACACACACACAAACCTTTCTGACTTTTCTTTCTCCATGCAACAAAGAAATAATATACAGTTCTTATAAACTAAATCATAGACATAAGCAAAGAGAGGATGCCTAAAGTTACATTTATGAGAGGGAAAATATACCTAAACTGTCCACCTGGGCCCATTTACCTTGTGACATGCTATCTTGCAAACTTTAAAAAAAAAGATGCAATAGTGGAAAACACTGGTAGAGGACGAAAACATTTCATTTCCCCACTTTTAAAGACTAGTTTTGCCCGCATTCCCTTCCCCCAAATATTATGCAGCATTTCACAATCAGAACCAAATCTTGGTAGCCAAGATTAGAGAACTGGCTGGCAAGGGTGAAACATGAAGCAGGCGACTTGAGAGTTTGGAACGTATTATCTGATGAGCAGATGGGAAGCTGAAGCAAGAGGATCATCAAGCAATGCAGCTTTCCTTGGATAAACAACAGCGGAAGAAGAGAGCAAGAGCAGGAATGAGGCTAATGAATCAAGACAAGCTGTAAATCTTGGCTGAGTTAAAAACAGCATTCATTCTCATAGCAGGCAAAATGTTTAGAAAGGACCGCACTGTGCCTGAAAAGACTCACTTCTCGCACCTGTCCAGAAATACTTAAATTGAAATAAGAATGCTGGATATCATCAGCCAGATCAAAACTTCATATTTTGGTGTCCAATTTGTGATTGGATTCACACATAATGTAAAACCACAGGGTTTGAGACTTAACACAATATTACCCTTCTCATCTTTCCTACTACCTTCCCCTATTGGTATCTTATGATTTATCACTTGTTTGTATCTTATGATTTTTATGGTTGTATCTTGGGATTTATTATCTCTGGTTTATCACTTTGTTGTTTGTCTCAGTTTTTACACAGAGAGCTTATGCAGCGGAGACAAATTCCTTGTGTGTCCAATCACACTTGACCAATAAGGAATATTCCAATGTATGTCTCCAGCTAGTGTGGTTTATAGCGTCATGCCTTTTGAAACTCGGCCATTGGTGGTTTTACTCAATAAACCATGGTTAAAGATACCCCAACTTCAGTGCTATGGAAATCCAATGCATATATTGTGGGAGCTTTATCATTGGAAGCTTTCAAGAAGAGATTGGACTGCCATTTGTCTAGAAATGGTGTAGTTGGGTCTCCTGTTTAGGCGGGGGTGGGCTAGATGACCTACAAGGTCCCTTCCAACTCTGATAATCTGTTATAGAATTCTTTATTGGCCAGGTGTGATTGGACACACAAGGAATTTGTCTTTGGTGTATATGCTCTCAGTGTACACAAGGAGAATAGAATGCAATGCATTCATCAAGAATAAAAAGCTACAACACTTAATGATAGTCAAGGTTGAATCAAATCATACTAGGAAACAAATAAAGACAATATAAATTGAAAGATACAAGCAACTTGGTTATAGTAATAAGTGGGAAGAGAGAGATACTAGTAAGGAAGAGAAGAATAATAGCAATACAGTCTTAGTAAATTATTTGACAGTTGTGGGAATTAGTTGTTAAGCAGAGTGATGGCATTCAGGGAAAAGACTGTCCTTGTGTCTAGTTGTTTTGGTGTGCAGTGCCCTATAGCCTCGTTTTGAGGGTAGAAGTTGAAACAATTTATGTCCAGGATGTGAGAGGTCTGTAGCAGGGGTGAAATCCAGCAGCTTCTAACAGGTTCTGAAGAACCAGTAGCGGAAATTTTGAGCAGTTTGGAGAACGGCAAATACCACCTCTGGCTGGCCCCAGGGTGAGGAGGGAATGGAGATTTTGCAGTATCCTTCTCCTGCCACGCCCATCAAGCCACGCCCACAGAACTGGTAGTGAAAAAAATTGGATTTCACCACTGGTCTGTAGATATTTTCACAGCCCACTTTTTGACTCGTGCAGTATACAGATCCCCAATGGAAGGCAGGTTATTCCAGGTTCTAAAACTGCTGATGGTTTTGGATCTCTCTTTTACGTTCACACATGCATGCGATGCTTGCTTGTGTCTTGCACAGGGGAAGGAGTTGGGCTCCCTGACTGCCTCTCATTTGATCTAAGCCTCTGTTTTTTTAAAAAAAAGAGGAAGCGGGGGAGAAGTTACTTAACGGAGCATCAGGCCACAGTGGGGGAGGTGAAGGCAGAAGGGAAAGGAAGACGAAGCAACAGAGACCCCTCATTTCAAAAGCCCTGGAGGCCCACCAGCTTAAGTGCAATTTGATATCATTGCACCAGGAAGGCCTTTGATGGGAGGAGGGAGGGAGGGGGGAAAGAGATGGCTTGCAGAAGGGAAAAGACACCCTCCCCATCATCCAGCTGTGACCAACCCCCTTTCCCCACATCAAAGCATGCCTGGCAGCTGGATCCTGTGGCGACAGGCCTTCCTCCTTTGCAAACTCTTGCTTTCACAGGCTTTCCTGCTGGGTGGGTTCTTTCCCTGCCTTTCAAGCCTCTCTTTCTGTCCTCCCAAAGAACCACATAGTTTCCCTTAAATCCTGGAATGTTAATTCCCTGCCGCTGGGATCTCTTTCTTTGGTTCTCCCCTTCCCCCCTCCCTTCTCCCCCACCTCTCCTTTTTGGATAGAGAAAGAAGGGCCCCATAGCAATGGATCCGATGGGAGGCAGGAAAGAGAAATGCCCAAGCCAAAGAGGATTAGGCAACCTCCGTGATTCAGAATGAACCGCCTGGTTTGTGCCTCTAACTACAGTGTGTGTTGTTGAGTCGATCATAACTGAGTCGGCCTGCATCTCATGTTGAAGACACTAAGCTCCAATCCAACAAAATGCAAAGTGTTAATATCACTTTATAATGCTTTGGTAAGGCCACACTTGGAATTCTGCATCCAGTTTTGGTCGTCACGATGTTCAAAAAGATGTGGAGACTCTAGAAAGAGTGCAGAGAAGAGCAAGAAAGATGATTAGGGGACTGGAGGATAAAACATACAAAGAAGGGTTGCAGGAACTGGGTATGTCTAGTTTAATGAAAAGAAGGACTAGGGGAGACATCATAGCAGTCTTCCAATATCTCAGGGGTTGCCACAAAGAAGAGGGAGTCAAGTTATTCTCCAAAGCACCAGAGGGCAGGACAAGAAGCAATGGGTGGAAACTAATCAAGGAGAGAAGCAACCTGGAACTAAGGAGAAATTTCCTGACAGTTAGAACAATTAATCAGTGGAACAATTGCCTCCAAAGTTGCCTCCAGAAGTTGTAAACTCCAACACTGGAAGTTTTTAAGAAGATGTTGGATAACCATTTGTCTGAAGTGGTTTCCTGCCTAAGCAGGGGGTTGGACTAGAAGACCTCCCAGGTCCCTTCCAACTCTGTTATTCTATTCTATTCTATTCTATTCTATTCTATTCTATTCTATTCTATTCTATTCTATTCTATTCTATTCTATTCTATTCTATTCTATTCTAACACACCTTACAGCAAGGGTGTCCATCCTTGGCAACTTTTAAGACCTGTGGACCTCAACTCCTAGAATTTCTGGCTGGGAAATTCTAGGAGTTGAAGTCCACAGGTCTTAAAGTTGCCAAAGTTAGACAACCTTGCCTTACAGCTTACCTATTGTGAAAACTCAGATATTGTATCAGTGAAATGTATCCCAAATAAGTCTGCGCACTCTGTGGAGTCTTAGACTTAGGGGAAGTCTTCCCCACTTCAGACAGGACACCAGTGTTGTCTCCACAAACCTCCTCCAGGTGGAGAAGAAGGTAGAGAAATGGAATGGGCAATTTCTCCATTTTTTTTTTCCAGAGAAGAAGAATTTGAGCTTCCTAATCCACCTCCAATCCAAGTACTAGGCAGATCTAACCATGCTTAGCTTTTTCAAGTCCAGCAAAGATATCTCTAATGAATAGCCTGTTGCTATAGGAAACACCTAGGTATCTGAAACTAGGTAAGCGTGCTGAGAAAACCCTTCCCCCCAAAAAAGGGGGAAGGAAAGGGAGAATAGGAAGACAGGGTGGCTTCCTCATTGTGTTGCTCATAATATTAGAAAGTATAACGACATTTTAAAGATCAGCCTAAGGCAGTTTGCTAACCTTGCTTTTTAAACGTGTTGCAAAATTCTTTTGACAAGAACTGCAGTTAAATCTGTCTTGGTTATCAGACAAGACCTTTCAATCCACTCCAAGGGCCTGGCCTAAATCTTCTCCCCTTTTTAAATGTAAATTTTAATTTGTTTTTAAATGATGGGGTATTTTAAATTCAGCCAAATTATTTAATTCGTTTTTATTCTATTTTAAATTTTTGTATTTATGTGTTTTATCCTCTGGCTGTTCACTGCCCTGAGTCCTTCGGGAGTAGGGCGGTATAGAAATTTAAATAAATAAATAATAAATAAATAAATAAGTGCTGGAACACCGCCTGATAAAGATTATAACAGCCTGCAGACTGTTCTGTTATACACCTAGTCCTTGACTTATAACCATCCCTATAGCAACTGTTTGAAATTACAACAGCACTGTAAAAAGTGACTTATAACTGGCCCTCACACTTATAAGGTAAAGGTAAAGGTTCCTCTCGCACATATGTACTAGTCGTTCCTGACTCTAGGGGGCGGTGCCAGTGGTGAAATCCAAATTTTTTTACTACCGGTTCTGTGGGCGTGGCTTGGTGGGCATGGTGTGGCTTGGCTTGGTGGGCGTGGCAGGGGAAGAATACTGCAAAATCCCCATTCCCTCTCCACTCCTGGGGGAAGGATATTGCAAAATCTCGATTCCCACTCCACTCTGGGGCCAGCCAGAGGTGGTATTTGCTGGATCTCCGAACTACTCAAAATTTCCGCTACCAGTTCTCTGAACTGCTCAAAATTTCCATTACCAGTTCTCCAGAACCTGTCAGAACCTGCTGGATTTCACCTCTGGGCGGTGCTCATCTCTGTTTCAAAGCCAAAGAGCCAGCGCTGTCCGAAGACGTCTCCGTGGTCATGTGGCCAGCATGACTAAACGCCAAAGGCGCATAAAATGCTGTTACTTTTCCACCAAAAGTGGTCCCTATTTTTCTACTTGCATTTTTTATGTGCTTTCAAACTGCTAGGTTGACAGAAGCTGGGGCAAATAACGGGAGCTCACCCCGTTACACGGCACTAGGGATTCGAACTACTGAACTGCCGATCTTTCAATCGTCAAGCTCAGCGTCTTTGCCACTGAGCCACTGCGTCCTTTATCTCACACTTATAACCAGTAGTGGGATTCAAATCCAGGCGCTACCAGTTTGCTATTGGGAGTGCACGAGTGCGCACTTCTGCGCATGTGCAGAAGGTTCTGCACATGCGCAAAGGGTTTTTGATGACATCTGGGCAGGTGGGCGGAGCCTCCTGCTGCTGCCGCTACCGATTCACCTGAACCAGGGCGAACTGGTAGCAACCCACCCCTGTTTATAACACTCTTCAAAATCTGGGCACTTGGCAACCAGCAATGTATTCACAATGGTGTTCTGTCCCCAACCACACGCGCACACACCAACAGACGTTCAAGAGTTAAAGACCAAACCAACCGGCAAAATCCTTTTCCTTATGATAACGGAACTTGGCAACAACCTAGTGGCTGCCTGCCAAGAGTTTATTATTTACAAAGAGGAGAGATAACTTCTCCCCACTCCTGGTACATCAAAAGAAACAGCTCAATAATTACGGAGTCAATCAAGTCCAGAGATAATCCAGCAATGTCTATAGCAAAAAGTCCGGCAATGCAGAATGGCGTGGAAGCTTTCAGCTTTGTTCGTCACAAGGCTTGACTGGCCACCACGCTCCCTTTTATATCCTGTGGGGTGTGGTCCAGTGACTCAGCCTAATCTTGGGCACGCCTTTTCTTCTGTTGCGCGCACTTATCTCTGCGACGCTGGCATGAATCCAGCCAAGACTCATTACCCTCATCACTGTCCATCTGTGGCTGCATGGACGTGCTTGGCCCCAGCCCTATTTCTTGCCCTTCGGAAGGCTTTGCCAGAGAGGAGGGTCCTGGAAAGGGAGGCCTTGCCAATTCCTCTCCTTCACTCTCAGAGTCCTCTCCTGCCGATGACCCAGGCTCAGATAACGGAGCCACAACAAATGGCTGCAGCATCCCAGAGATATGTCTATGGAGATTCTCAATCATCCAGATCATGGGTGTCCCAAAGGTGCTTTTTCGAAAGGCAGTTGGGCCTTCAGGGTTTTTCCTTGAAAACATTTAGCTTCTTCAGCTCTGTGATGAAGAAGCTTCTTGAACAAGAAATGAAATGTTTTCAAACTAAAAATAATGTCCGGTTTTTGGAAAACCACTTTTGAGATCCCAGGGACATGGGATTGCCATTTCCAATCATCCCCCGTGATTTCCGACAAGCAAAGTCAATGTGGGAATCCAGATTTGCTTAACAACCATATCATTCATTTATCTAGTGTAGTGATTTGCTTAACAATCCTGGCAAAAAGGTTGTAAAATTGGGGGTGACTCACTTAACAACCTCCTTGCTTAGCAATGGAAATTCTGATCTCAGTTATGGCTATAAATACAGGTAAATGAAAAGGTATTTTTTTCCCCAGATTCACAGAAAAGGCCTTAGAAAGAATCTAGGGAAGTCTTTAGGGGGGAGGGTTCATCTAGTCCAGTGCAGTGATGGGTTCCTCCCGGTTCGGCCGAGCCGGTAGCGGTGATGCTATTACGTCACCGAACCGGTTCTCTTTCTTCGGGAGCTGGGCCCTCTTGCCCACCCCCGCATTATTCCGACCTTATATTTCTTCTTTTTTCGCCCAGCTGAGAGGTGTGGCAGAGGTGATTGCGACGAAGCACGCGCACAAAGAGAACCAGTAGTAAAACCGGTTAGAACCCACTGGTGGTCCGCGAGAAAGTTTTGGTGGTCCGCAGAAAAATGATTTGAATTTTTTATATTGCACTAAATACTATTTATCTTTTTAAAAAATTCATATTAGTGATCTGCGGGATTTAAAATTATGAATGTAGTGGTCCCTAAAGGTCCGAAAGATTGGTGAACCCTGATCTAGTCAACTTTTTATCCAACAAAGGATATTTACAAAATAAGCAGGGTGATCCCAGATGCAGCCTGTTTGTTTCCTGCATCCCAAATAAAATAAAATAAAACAATTGGCCTTACTAGTTTTAAAAAAAGGATTGTCATAAGGTTATTTCTAGAACTAACCTAGCCTTTTAATTTCAGACTATCCTGTGGACAGATGGTATGCTGCCCATAAAAAGCCATAAAAAGGTGGGGCTTCAATCCTAATGAGTTGTGATGTGGGAGGCATTTGATAAATAAATAATATCACGGCCACTATCTTGATTTTTTTTTTAACCATGCTTTGCACACAGCCCTTGTTTAAGATAATAAGGAAGCCAATTCATCACTGATAGTTTTAAGCCTGCTCTGCAAAGAGGACTCTGCAATAAGGAATTATGATGATTGAGCTTTTGAACCAGATTATGTTACAATGATACATTAACAGATTAACAGATTTAGAAGGGACTTTATAGGTCATCTAGATCAACTCCCCTCCCCCTCCCCCTCTCCCCCCCCCCCCGCCTAAGCAGGAGACCCTACACCATTTCTGACATATCTAAAGCTCCATCCATGCTTTTGTATTCCTAATATTTTATTTTTATTTTATTTTATTTTGTCAAGCATGTATTAGATAACAGATATAAACATGGTTATTAATACATGAAATGGTTACAAATAAAAGGGGGACATTAGGACAGGGACAGCAGGCACGCTGGTGCGCTTATGCACGCCCCGTACAGACCTCTTAGGAATGGAGTGAGATCGACAGGCAGTTTAAGGTTAAAGTTTTGGGGGTTTGGGGAAGAAACCAGAGAGTCAGGTAGTGCATTCCAGGCATTGACCACTCTGTTGCTGAAGTCGTATTTTCTGCAATCGAGTTTGGTGCGGTTTACCTTTGTAATCTACTTGTTTGTATCTATTGTGTGCTCTTGTATTGTTGTGGTTGTGGTCAATGGTGAAATCCAAATTTTTAAACAATCGGTTCCGTGGACGTGGCTTGGTGGGCGTGCTGTGGCTTGGTGGGCGTGCTGTGGTGGGCGTGGCAGGGGAAGGATATTGCAAAATCCCCATTCCCTCCCCACTCCTGGGGGAAGGATATTGCAAAATCTCCATTCCCACCCCACTCCTGGGGGAAGGATATTACAAAATCTCCATTCCCACCCCACTCCTGGGGGAAGGATATTGCAAAATCTCCATTCCCTCCGCACTCCTGGGGGAAGGATATTGCAAAATCTCCATTCCCACCCCACTCTGGGGCCAGCCAGAGGTGGTATTTGCCGTTCTCCGAACTGCTCAAAATTTCCACTACCGGTTCTCCAGAACCTGTCAGAATCTGCTGGATTTCACCCCTGGTTGAAGCTGAAGTAGTCATTGACAGATAGTCAATGACAATATACTAGATCTGTGTCACTCTTCACCCCCACCCCATCCAAAGTAGTTCTGCTTTCCTCTCCAAGTTAAAAACCCAAGGCAACTCAACGCTAGTCCCATTTCACAGAGAGGAAAATCGGAACAACCCAGCTGAGATCTCCCACACACAGTATACAGTATTTCTGACCAAGACCAAGCGGTCAGTTGGCTGTGGGCTTCTCAGCTTTTGGCTTTCCTCAGCTGAGATCAAAAGCCAGCAGTAATTGTCTAACGACCCCCATGTCAGCATGAACACAGCTCAGACGTCATCATCAATCAAGGTTGTGACAGCAGAGGCCGGAATGGTGGCAACAGACACCAGTCTCAGAGGGGGAGAGAGTGATTGTGGGTCCAATGAGACAAAGCCTGAGAGGAATTTAATAAATGGAAGCGGCAGGGACTCGGGCTAGAGCTGCCAGCCAACTAATAGCAACCTGCTTTTAATTAGGGGACATTCTCTCTAAGTCAGCTGCTCCAATGGGGCCCTGGCGTTGATCAGTTGAGGAATTCGAGAGAATCAGAAAATGGAAGTCTCAGCTGCTCTGTCAGTAACTACAGAGACAAAGTCTCTGTGTAATCTTCTCCCCTCCCAAACTAAATACAACTAGTGGTGGGCTTCAATTGTTTTCACTACCGGTTCTGTGGGCGTGGCTTGGTGGGCGTGGCAGGGGAAGGTTACTGCAAAATCCCCATTTCCTCCTGATCAGCTGGGACTTGGGAGGCAGAGAATAGATGGAGGCAGGGCCAGTCAGAATTTTTACTACCGGTTCTCTAAACTACTCAAAATTTCTGCTACCGGTTCTCCAGAACTGGTCAGGACCTGCTGAAACCCACCTCTGAATACAACCCTCTTTCCTAGCCTGCCTCTGCCAAGAAGGAAGAGTCCTCGTTCGTAATTTTTAAAGGTTCTTTCAAGAGGAAAACACATTCAGAATGGAGAGCTAGATTTCATTTGCAGAGCAAGAGTGGGTGCCAAAAATACTTCCAAACCTGATCGTTTTGGAAAGTAAATCCCCATTCAAAGCAGGCCTCGCTTCAAGCTTTTGCTTTACCAGTCTCTTGCTTTTTTTTTTTTTAATTTGATTTATATGCCGCCCTTCTCCGGAGACTCAGGGCGGCTTACAATGTGCTCAGCAATAGTCTTCATACTTTTGTATATTTATACAAGGTCAGCTTATTGCCCCCCACAACTGGGTCCTCAATTTACCTACCTTAGAAAGGATGGAAGGCTGAGTCAACCTAGAGCCTGGCGAGATTCGAACCTGCAGTAATTGCAGGCAGCTGGTCTTAATAACCGGGTGCTTTAGACCACTGTACTACCAAGGCTCTATTGCTTGATTGCAGCTTCTTCTCCCTCGTCTATTCCAGCATCAAAACTAGACAAGATTCAAAATGCTGATTCGAAGAGGGAGATAGGTACACCCTGGCGGTACAACATTCAAAGCTCTGAATGACTGCCCACCAATCAGTTTTCCCAGCTGTTGAATAGCATAACAGCAAGGGATACCAATTCAATGACTTAAAGATTGAATGATAGTTCCCCAGCCCCAAGGACTGGAACCATTGCAAAACCATTTCTGGCAGGCCTGAGGCCGTTGATCTCACTGTTGCGATCTGGCGAGATCCGGCCATGAATGGTGTGAATGGGTTTTAATTGTTTTTAATGTTTTAATGTTTAATGTTTTTATATATGGTTTTTAAATGCATTGTAAGCCGCCTTGAGTCTTCGGAGAAAGGCAGCATACAAGTTGAACAAACAAACAAACAAACAAACAAAACAGTGCTTCCCTATCCAACAGACATTTTTGAATCAGAATAGAGCTGGAAGGACCTTGGAGGTCCTCTAGTCCAACCCCCTACTCAAGCAGGAGACCTTATAGTCCATTTCAGACAAGTGACTATCGTCTCTTTTTAAAAACCTCCAGTGATGAAGCTGTTTCACTGGTTAATTGTTCTCAGTGTTAGGAAGTTTCTCCTTAGCTTCAGGTTTTTTCCCTTGATTAGTTTCCATCCATTGTTTCTTGTCCTGCCTACAGGTGGCTTTGGTAAATAAGTTGACCCCTTCTTTTTTGCGGCAACCTCTCAAATACTGGAATACTGCTATGTCACCCCTAGTCCTTTTCTCTAGAGCACCACGGTCGTGGCATCTAAAGCAGGCAAGCAGAATTATCAGGGTTCCAACATAGTTTTGCCATAAATTATCTACCAAGGTAACAAAAAAAACACTATTAGAACCAATAAAGAATATTCATAGGTCAAGGTTGAAATGAGGGCTCCTTGCTGCTTTCTTGAGCTTGATTGTGGGCTGTGAAGATGTTACCTAGTTTGAGTAATGAAACTTCTGCAAGAAAACAATCATTGCTGGTGGATGTTGTTGTTCTTAGTTGCGAAGTTGTGTCCAACCCATCGCAACCCCATGGACAACGTTCCTCCAGGTCTTCCTGTCCTCTACCATCCTCTGGAGTCCATTTAAGCTCCCGCCTACTGCTTCAGTGACTCCATCCAGCCACCTCGTTCTCTGCCATCCCCTTCTTCTTTTGCCCTCCATCTTTCTCAGCATTAGGCTCTTCTCCAGTGAGTCCTTCCTTTTCATTAGGTGGCCAAAGAATTTGAGTTTCATCTTCAGGATCTGGCCTTCTAAAGAGCAGTCAGAGTTGATCTCCTCTAGGACTGACCAGCTTGATCACCTTGCAGTCCAAGGGACTCGCAGGAGTCTTCTCCAGCACCATAGTTCAAAAGCCCCAATTCTTTGACGCTCAGCCTTCCTTATGGTCCAACTTTCACAGTCATATATTACAACTGGGGAAACCATAGCATTGACTATATGCACTTTTGTTGGTAGGGTGATGTCTCTGCTTCTCCATTGCTGGTGGAGAAAAGAACAAAAAGGATCCAAGCACCTCTCCAAACGTCTGCAAAACAAGCAAGTTCAGAGAGCACCAAGGACCCCTCAGACCTGAGAGCACCTTGCAAGCTTCTATTTCTGCTGTAGATGGTCTCAAGGAAGACCTCTTACAGGGAGACGAATCCCACTGTTGCCCCCAGAGATGATTCCCAGCTCCATCAGCTGCATATGTTGCCTTACTTCTAGCAGGTTATCACCAAATGAACTTTGAAGTTCAGCAGGACGTGTGCCAGGATACAACTTCCCTTTGTCAACAGAACAAAAGCTGTCAACTGAAAGGGGCCGCTCTCTTCCATCGAAGTGGGTGTCTGCTGATTATAGACAACACCCAAACATTGACTGCATTGCAGGACTGTTCAGACTTGTTAAATAGCCAGGTGAGTTGTTGACATGAGGAATTGGCCAAAATGGAGGGGGGGGAAAGCTTCCCTTAGACCAGTTAGTAGTTTAAAAATTCTCTACCAAGCATAGATTATCATAACGGAGAGTAAGTGGAATGAATGTGTAATAATTACATAATTTGAAGACCTAAATGGGACCTACAGCAAAACAATGCAGTGTAGAACAACCTTTTGGTGTACTAGCCAACAATCCCTATTTTAGCAATCTCCATGCCCCATTCACTCTGGCTTTTGTCTTCTGTTCTGTAAGAAACTCTTATGTCCAATGATCAGGCATAGTCCTAACCAGATTGCGTTGGGGTTTTCCCCTTTCCTAGGTCATTTTCTTTATAGATAGTCCATGTGATGTCTCCCGTTTCCCTTGGACGACGACTCAGATTCTTCCTCGGAGATCAGCTCAAGGGAGGATGAGCTCAGTCCTGGCAGTCAGGAATTGGGTTAATTGATCACTGAACTGCAGGGTGAAAGAGATTTACGGGAAACTTCGGCTGGGGACAGCTTGCAGGGACAGTCAGTGAAGAGGAGGAGGAGCTGCCTTCCTTGGTGGATCCGAGAGCACGCAGGGCAGAGAAAAGACAAGAGCAATGGAGATTTGCCAGATTTCTCGGGAGAAGGCCCTGCCTGTCTTGATTGGCTGCACCAGAAAGCTATTTATCATGGGCATAGGAAGGAAGGCATTGCTGGGAACGTGTTTGGGTTTTTGCAAAGCTGGCTGAGGAATTCTGGGAGTTGAAGTCTACAAGTCTTAAAGTAGCCAAGGTTGGAGACCCCTGCTCCAGAGGATGAAAGTCTCCATTTTGGAGAGGGAAGAAAAATTGTAATCCCGCCCTATTTCTCTTCAATTTCAGAAAGAGTAGAATAGCTAATTTCAGATGCATTTATTTATATTTTTATCTTACCTTTATTTTTATAAACAACTCAAGGTGGCGAACATACATAGTACTCCTTTTGCCTCCTATTTTCCCCGCAACAACAACAACTCTGTGAGGTGGGTTGGAGTGAGAGAGTTCCTGGGCCAAAATCACCCAATTGGCTTTCATGTGTAAGACAGGACTAGAACTCACAGTCTCCTGGTTTCTAGCCTGGTGCTTTAATCACTTAAAAATAACTAACATAAAATATATTTGAGTCACTGATTTTGAACACAAACTTCTCTTCTTCCTGGACGAAAAGAAACAACAGCCAGTGCAGCTTGCTGGAGTACACAAATGCATTTATTTTTCACCCTCATTGGGATAATGAAATTACAGCAGCAGACTTTGGTATTTACAAAGGAATCAAGCAACTGGACCAGAAGACCATTTTAGGTAGACACCAGCAAAGGAAAGAACGAACGAATTGATGGGAGCTTTACAGAGAAAGCTAAACAAAAGGCAAAATGGAAGACAGTAACAACAATGAAACAATGTAAAGGGAAAAAAAGGTAATGAGTGAAAACTTTGGAAAGTACTTTGGACTTGGACCAAATCCCTACAACTAAGACACTTCAAGGCAGATGTGAATGCAGTATAAATATAGAATTCACAGATCATGTCACTACATATAGCAGATCGGGGCATTTTACGGCCCCTGGGTCACATCCAGCCCTTTGGCTGTCCCTGCCTGGTTCACTTGAGGTTTATCAGAAATTAGAGCTCAAATGTAAATAAGTGTAAGGCCATGCTTACAATACAACTGCATCACTTTTATTTTGAAAGTGATTTTCCCTCTCCCAATTTATGTATGTGTGCCTATGCACCTTCACAATAATGTGTTGGTCCTTCTGGTTTCACACTCCACAACAGTCCCAGTTTCTCACATGGCCCCTTGGGAAAATAAATTTCCCATCCCGACATACAGGTTTCTCACTACATCTACCCAACCAAATAGTAATATATATATTTTTTTCTTGACTCCACAATGAGAGCTAGTCAGGGGGCTATCTGCAAGCATGGCCAGGCAGGCTCCAATCAAGATTTAAACCACCAAAATGCCTATCCAGAAGTGGGTTGAGGAAGACTCTCGGTCATCCAAGGAAAGGTGTCCGAAGATTGAATTATGGCAACTGGACTAATTATCTTTTTTTGTTCATTTGAGACATTTTGCTGCTCATCCAAGCAGCTTCATCAGCTTCATCACTTTGACCCAGAAGTGTTTCCCATAGAAGATTTTAAAACACAGTAAGAACTAGTCATTAACGTAGATTTTGAAAGATGAATAGTTTTCATGCGGCTGTTAAACGGAGTAGACAACGTAGGTTTGGGTAAAATATTTGAGATAGGATTGTGCGAAGGCTAGAAACCGCAATTTGACTACAACACGTGCACTCCACTACCTACCTGCCTTGCTTAAGCTGCATTTTTTCCACCCAAGGTCCTGCAAACTTATTTTTGGCTTTCCCCAATCTCTGGAACCCCAATAAAGCAGATTTGCAAATATAATGTAGGGTAAAATCATCCCTAAGCCGCTTTCCCATAAAGGGTGTGGCTTAGTTGTTAGAGGGAACCTAAGAACTTAATTTAGAAGTGGTAGCAATTTGTAACAGAGAAACTGTTTCCAATAGTAGTTCTACTGGCTAGGACTACTAGGAAATCCTTCCTCAAGGGAGCAAAATAACAAGAAAATCAGAATCTGCAGCTTTAGCTTTTCCATAGCTTTAAGTCTCCCGCCCCCCCCCCCGCCCAACTTCATATTCTCCTTTGAGCCTCCCTATTGATCATTCATTGGCCGGTTCACAAATATAGGCTTTTAAAAAAATAATCCTGTAGGGACCAAAATAATGGAAGGGGAGGGAGAGGAAGGGATGTTGAGAAAAGAAGAGAAAAAACAACCACAGTCACTTTCTGTGATTTTTTTTCTTTTTTGGCTCCTCCAGCAAGCTTCACATTTTGGTAATGCTTATACAGTCATATTATGTCAGAAAAGCACTTTCCGTTTTGATTGAAAAGATGAGCTTAGATCACTGCTATGATAGAAAGACAAGTTGGCTTTAAGCTCCAGGTCTGGGAAAAGCTTAGGCTTCCTGGAGCTTTTTTATTTTTATTTTTTTGGCAAGTCACTATGAGGGGTGGGGTGGGGAAATAAAAAGGGAAAAAAGTTGAGTAATGTGTGCGTTATTAATTCAGTCTATTATTTCCATAAGAACTAGAATCCCCTACTGGGACGTAAGCGAAATAGCCCAAGGAATAGCTTGATGGAACACCACACGGTGTCACTTTGATGTAAGACCTTTGATCTCTAATCAGCCTAGAGCTTATGGATCAGTTTTCTTACAGCTGCCATCATTCATGCTTGAAATGGCTGAATGCAACGGAGACCCCCAAGACCTGCTAAGCCACAGGTGCCTCTCTTGTACACAGCACGCATCTTTGGCACCGCAGGAGGAACAAAAGGACGAAGGCTAGCAAGGGAACAAGGAGGGTGGAAATGAAAGGAAAGCATGGCGGTTTATTATTATTTTTTTAGGTCACCTTCAGTTAAAGAGAAGAGGGTGCCCCCTTTTTTTTCCACACAACAGGCAAGGAAAGCCATAAGCCCGAATTAAATTAAAATTCATCTGAGCAGCTATTGCTCTTTCGATACCTGGCCACAGCAGGGGAAAAGCTGAGCCCTAAAGGAATGATTCATGTTTCCTAACAGCAGATATGACGCTGGTATGGCTTCTAGCATCCAAACCCTCGCTATAAAAGATGAAGTGTTTTAATGGCTGCGGGTGAGGTTTCCAGTGACTTCCAAGGCACAGTATAATGTATGACGAACTCAGGTAGAGCTAGGGCTTTGGAAATAAATTCTATAATAAGGGTAATGAGGAAGTCTTACCAGAATTCTCGAGAAACAGCTCCTCAAAGAGAGCAGTTTACATTCTTTTTAGCGGGTCTGTGACAAGGGGGCAGTTTAAGCTGACAAGAAGGTAACGAAGATCCATTGAGATCAACTGCCTTTCGAATGCTGGTTCCTAGGAGACTAGAGTCAAGACACATACAAACAACGAGACAGACTTTCTGTGCGGTGGGTTAAGAGGAAAACAACATTCATCTTTAGTTAAAACTCCTGTTCTGCGCCAGAAGAAACTTAAAATTAATCTCGTCTCACAGAAAGCCCTGCATAGACCAAGCGGGTCATTCTTCCAGTTTGAGGCCACCATCATCACTGGAAATCCCATCATTCAGTGCAAGCAAATATTACCCCATCCCAGGGTAGTGGCTACAAGATAGCCACCTTCCATTTAGTGCCCATTAATCACCTCTGGGGAAAATCAGAGAAAGTTACCCCCCTCCTTAGACATCTCACCCAAGGTTAATGAAACCCTCCCTTCATTGTCCTGTCGACCCAAACCCTATTTGGGATTTCCATGTGGGAACCTTTGGTCACAAAGGTTTAGGCGAGAAGTACAATGCAAGAGTATCCCTCCTTTCCCAATCCCAAAACGTTCCGAGTCAAGTAGGTTGAAAGAAACCATCCTCATCCAAACAAAGAATCCCAGGGGATAACAGCAGAGTTGTTATTACAAAATACAAATGGAGTTCTTTCGTTCTTTCTTTTTTTGAGGGCTTTCCACACCATGCAGCTCTCTATGCCTTCCTGGGCTGAAAAGCCACAGATTCCATCACTTGACTTCAAAGGGGACAAAGGGGAAGGTGGACGGACGGACGGACACACCAATGTCATCCATCACCGCATGTGAAGAGTCAAGATGACTATCAGGATAATCCCCAAAAAGAGGAAGAAGGGAAGCCAAGTCTTCACAAAGCCTCCTATGCTGTAAAAGAGAGAAAAGAGATTTCAGAAAACAAAATGGGAGAGGAGCCCATAAGCCACTGAAGTGTAGCCACGGAGGACCAGGAATAGAAAGAGAAGAAGGGAATAAGCAGAACAGAGCAAAGGAAAGGGGCATATTAAGCCAGGAGTGTCCAACCATGACAACTTTAAGAGCTGTGGACTTCAATTCCCAGAATTCCCCAGCCAGCATAACTGGCTGGAGAATTCTGGGAGTTGAAGTCCACAAGTTTTCAAACCTAAACACTAACTGAATAATCCTGGTTGAGCCCTGTTTCCACCTACTCTTTTTTTAAATCTCTGCCAATTTCATTGGCTAACTCTTTGGAAGAAACGCTGGCAAAGAACCATTCACACTCATGGTCCATAAGGAATAACAATCAATCCTTCATTCGTTTATTTTAACTGGCATACAGATAGTATAAAGTACATGGTATATTAAGTGCCATAACCACACAGATGCACAATCTGGGTGATGTACAGTAGATTTCCAAGGTTTTCTGACTTCCTGTTATTTTACAATCAAATGATATTCTGCCATCTGTCAAATTCACTGATAAAATTATGAATGCTTCAGCAAAGTGGAAATGGACTTCTGGAAGAAATACAATCTCTGTTGCATTCTGATATTCGATATAAACTCTCAGAGCTTTTTTTTAAAATTAGGTTCTAAGCTAGAGGAGTTGAGAATTTTATTAAAACAATTATTACTACTTCACAAGCCTGAAAGTTGTTGTCACTGCATTTTTGGCAGGAATGTTCTCTTTCATAGACTATTTAGTAGCACAATATAAAGCTATGCAATAATATTTAATACACAAACAATATTAAATTAAATATTAATATTAAATAATAGTTACCATTTCTGAATGGCCTATCCGGGTCAACAAGTGAATGGGTTGAGAAATGCTATTTTGTCAAAAGAGACTTATTTCTTCCTTCTAATGGCACTATTTTCTACATCATAACGAGCTAGCACAATGCATCTGCAAACACTTAGACCAGACACTGAACTAGCTTTCAGCAACCTCTTAAAAAGCTCTTAAAAAACAGTGAAGTTAGTAGCCCTTAAAGTTACTGACATAACAGTGTAAGCAGTCTCAGAAGGCAAAAAGTGTCAATTGCACTTGGTTCTGTGTAACCTTCTGACTTTCCACATTACCATAAGAATAAACTATGCAAATTGGGAAGCATTAGAGGCTTTTTTGTAAAACCTTGCAGAAGTTCCTACTGGACTGTGTCTGCTACTCCTCTACGTATAGCAGTACAAGAATAGACATTCAATACAAAATATATATACAAAAGTATGAAGGCTACTGCTTAACGCATTGTAAGCCGCCCTGAGTCTCCGGAAAAGGGCGGCATATAAATCGAACCAATAAATAAATAAATAAATACATACATACATACATACATACATTCATATATACATACATACATACGAGGATGTGCAAATTTGGGATTGTACAAATAATTTGCAATGGGGGAGGAAAAAACCTCTACACCACAAGCATCAATGGATCTAAAGCAGACCTGTCAAACTCCCATCCCGTGGGCCGGATGTGTCACATGCTGGCCACGCCCACGCTCGGTTTAGCGAAGGGGAAAAAATGTCACGTAATGATGCCGTGACACTGTGAGTTTGACACCCCTGATCTAGGTACAAGGGATGTAAAATTATCTGCCTATTACATACATGAGACGTTAAAGGAGAACCAAGCTCTGGATTAAAATGTTCTCTCTCTCTTTTACTCAAAGATACAAAAGCAACAGAGTTTTCTACTCACCTTACATACTTTCCATACAGCAAGGAGAAAAAACAAAGTTTGATCATGTTCCAGGAAGTACTGTTGTCATATCGCATGAGATTTAAGGCTAGAGCTACATGAGAATGGCAATTGTCACAACAGAGGTTATGCTATAAGAGAGAGGAAAAAAATGTACAAATGAAGATACCTCTACTTCAAATATCTTCTCTAGACATACTCAATACTTAGATAGAGAAGATGTTCTGACCTAGGCTCCCTTAAAAAGCAGAAAGCGGGAATTGGTCCTGACAAAACCTCTTTTATTTACATGACTTTCATTCACAGTCAGCAAGGTTTGTCCAAACAGTTTTTCAAAGGAATATTTGTCAACACACCTTATCTCGTTTGGCAAGTTGCCACGTAAGTTGTTTCCAAACGCAGAGTAAGGCAAAACTTGGCATAGAGTCTCTTAGAGTCACGAACAGAACTTTCCACTTTTGAAACTACCGAACAAATTGTTTCCTGCAAAATCTCACTCCCCGTTGACTCCTCTTTTGTTTCCTATGGGAGGGGCCAACCATCTCCAAGTTACTCCCAAGTCGACCCTGCTTTCTGAGTTGTCTTCTGGCAGCTCTGCACATGTGCACACTGGGAACGGGCTACAGCTGTTCCTCTGCCTCACTGATGTCTATCTCCCTCTCTGCCTCCGACGCAGAGCCCTCGTTCGAGCTTTCCCCAGCCCCCAGGACTGGCCCATGTTCCTCCTCAACCTCCTCACTGTCTGACTCTGCTGCCAGCTCTGCTGGCCGCCGGCGGGCCACAACAGAAGACGTCCTCAAGCTTAAACTGAGAACCGAACTTTACTCACCATTCGGTGCTTATATTCCTCAGAGGCATCATGTACTGCTGTATCCCAAGCATTGGGACCACAGGAATAGACTTTGTTGGGATCCAGCTTCCAGTATCTGACAGAAGAGTGGGGAGGGCAAATCAAAATTGTTTTCCCGCTTTCATCACATGGAACACCTCACATTTTGAAAAGTTACTAAAGTATTCAAATAGCACAATTCCAAATACAGGTAGTCCTCAGCTTACAACCATTCGCTGAGGGACCATTTGAAGCTACAGCGGCACTGAAAAAAGGCCCTTACAAGTGGCTTTCACGACTGTTGCAGCATCCCCACAGACATGGGATCGAACTTTGGACACTTGGCAACTGGCATGTATTGTTGATGGTTGCCGTGTCTGAGTCATGTGATCACCTTTGGTGACCTCCTGACAAGCAAAGTTAATGGGGAAGCCGGATTCACTTAGCCACTGTGTTACTAATTTAACAGCTGCAGTGATTCACTTAACGACTATGGCAAGGAAGGTCATAAATCGGAGCACTTAACTGTCTCACTTAGCAACAGAAATTTTGGCCTCAATTTTGGTTGTAATTTTTAGTTCATGGCATACTTTCATGGCTGGTGAAAGTTATCACTAAGGATCTAATTGAACATCTGCTGAAATATTACTGTATATGTATTTCTAGTCCTTATAGCTGCAAATGAAGCTTGAAGATACATGATTCAAGGCTCAAGAAATCTCAGAAATTGAGTGCAAAATTTTCAAGGAATTAAGGCTCTTGCCAAGATAACTTGAGTAATTACCTTAATCAAAATCCATCAACAGGAGATATAATTAAAATAGTACTGTATTTTTCGGAGTATAAAATGCATCTGAATATAAGGCGCACCTTAAGTTTTTGGGGAGGAAAATAAGAAAAAAAGCTGATTGGCAGGTGGATCAGCCTCCCGGAATACCACCAATCAGCTGTTCCCAGAGGTGAATTTTAGCAACAGGTTCCTGGTTGTGAGTTCTGTGCCTTTTTTTTTTTTTTTTTTTGGCTTTTTTTTCTGAAACTTCTGAAACTTTTTTTCCTGCCTCTGAAAGCCTCTGAAACAGCTTCAGAAAAAAAGCCTCTGAAGCTCTGTTTGGGGGCTTCTTTTCTGAAGCTTCGTTTCTGATGATTTTTTCCGCCTCTGAAACCTTCGTTTGAGAAGCTGGGCAGGGTTACATTCGAGTATAAGATGCACCCAGATTTTCACCTTCTTTTTAGGGGGAAAAAGGTGTGTCTTATACTCCAAAAAATACAGTATGTCCCTTGTCCCTTGCTGCTCTTTGTGCCTATAACTGCATTATCACCCATCTTGCACTATATTCGCTCCTCCACCCCCGACAAAGCCTGCCAGTTTTGTAAATTATTTGATAGATTTTTGCTCCTCAACATGTCTGTAGTTCTACCCGGCATATGTAATTTTTGTTTGTTCTAGCATTTCTTTGCTGCATTATCTTTCCCTTTCAGTAAAACCCAAATAGACTTGAGAATGAAAAATAAAGCACTATCACGTAAAGACTCACATTTCTTAAAACAGCAACTGACAAAAATTTAAACTAACAAATTACAATTTAGGAGAATGTCAGGCTTGCACTGAATAAACTAAACATGAAATAGCTGTATAAAGGAGCAGAACAAACACTATGATATTTATATTGGTTGTCTCAAAGAGTATCCTTCAACTGCTTTTACCATTTTACCGTATTTTTCGGAGAATAAGACACACCTTTTCCCCCCTAAAAGGGGGTGAAAATTTAAGTGTGTCTTATACAACGAATGTAGCCCCGCCCATCCACTGGCCCCCACCCTTTGGCCTCTGCCTCCCAGCAATTACCTTCTTGCAGCAAGCAGCAAGAGCTCGTTTCAGCTTCAGCACAGCCTAATCAGCACAAGTTGATTGGATCAGCCTCCCGACTCTCTGCTGTTTTGCTGTGTGCGGGCCTCTGCTGCTTGCTGCAAGGAGGTAAATTGCTGGAGCAGATTTTTTCCCCCTTGTGCTAATCAAGCTATGCTGAAAACGAAAATGAAAGTAAAGCAGGCTGTTTCTGCTAGGAGGCAAAATTGCTGGGAGGCAGAGGCAGATTTCTTTTTCTTGTTTTCCTCACCAAAAAAGGTAGGTGCGTCTTATAGTCTGGTGCGTTTTATATTCTGAAAAATACGGTAAATAACAGTCTAGTTGGTTGGTAGTGGCAACTCCTGTAAGATTTTTTTTATCTAATAGGGAATAAATTCCCTAGAAGCATGAGCAAAGTCAAAATTTATTTTTGAGTAGACATACACTGAATGTTAATCTTAATTTCCCTTTCTTTTGCACCAGTTTATGGAACTTTAAAATCTGCATTGTTTTGGTTCCCACAAAAGAGGTGTCAGATGGAAGCAGAAAGGGCTAATATAAGAGAAAAACCAACATTTGGATAGACAGAAGAGCTACTTGGATCATTAACTTCAGCTCACTCATTAACAGTAGAAAGCTTGATTAGATCAGAAGTTCAGATGATTGTGAATACAAAGAGGTTTAATGTTATGTTGCCTTATTGGTGCATGCTCCAACAGCCAACTGTAATCTTTGTTTTTGTCTTCTTAACTGGAATATGGCATCTATTGTTCTGTTTCAGCCACAAAAATACATTTGCAAATTAAAATGTGGAGGGGGAAATAACACTTACTTCACAGGCTTTCCAAAAGCCATGTTGTCTTCCTAAAGAGGATAGGGAACAAAAGAAAAAAGGAAAAGCACATTTCAGTTACCAAATCAGCTATACTTGTGATAACATTGTTTGTTCTGCTTATGTCCTCCAAAATTAGCTGTACTGAGTTTACATTGACCATGTATATCACATGTGACATGTGATGCGACACCCAGAAAAATATGGCATACTTCACTTAATCCTCCAGAGAAAGGTTGAAGGCAAATGAGGTCCAGGCAGAAGAACATCATAGCTTCAAAATCTAAGGGGCTGGTTTGGACAAAACTCAGCAGCAGTTTTTTGTGCGGCTGTTGATAAAAATAAGATGGCCAACATCCGATGATGGATATGGCACAAGATGATGTATATGACACTAAACTGTTTAACCATGGTTTACTGAATAAACTATCCTTGGTGGAGTCATAAACCATAGTTTATCAACTGCAAAAGTTAAGCCTATACAACATGTAGTGTCAAAACTCAAACAAAATTTCCAAATCCAATTTGTCTTCCTGCTGAGAAACAAGACACAATTCACTTCTTTAACCTTCTCTGGGTGAGGATTTATTCAAAGTTCAAATCTTTATTGTCAGTGCACAACATATGTACAATGAGATTGGTTGAGCTCCCTCAATGCACACACCCCCAACACAATACAACTCACAGTGAAGACAAAAAATCCTTAATCTAATAAATCATATTAACAACCCCCAGTCCTATTGTACCAGTGTGAACATGTTACACATTCCATCATACTATGTAGTTATGTTATTTTGCATTCAGGAGTCTGACAGCCCACGGATAAAAACTGTTCTTCAGCCTGTTTGTGCGTCTGCTTATGCTTCTATATATCCTTCCCGACGGCAGGATAAAGAAATGGTGACCAGGGTTTGAGTCATCCCTGAGGATTTTCCTCACTCTTCTAAGGCAGTGAGCCCTAGCGATGTCATCTAGTGGTATCAGGGGACAGCCCACGAAGTTTTGTGCTGTGCTCATCACCCTCTGTAATGTTTTTCTATCCGCGGCTGTCAAACCGGCATGCCATACCGTGATGCAATAAGTGAGGACGCTTTCTCCTCCTCCCTCTCTGGTGCCCTCCACAACCATCAGGGGAGAATGTTAAAGAGTTGTACTCCCATACATCCAGAGGTACTAAGCTGAAAATGGCTGAGTTTAAATCTTTCTTATTTATTATCCAGAACAGTGTTTCTCAATCTTGGCAGCTTGAAGGTCTGTGAAGTTAAGGATACCAGCTAGGGAATTCTGAGAGTTGGAAGTCCAAAACTCTTAAAGTTGCCAAGGGAAAACTCTGTTGTAGAGGAACAAACTTCTACTTACAGAGACATAGTAAGGCCCTGCAAAATCTCGGATGACTCCTGCAGAAGTGCAAATGCCCATGTGGCCAATGATCGGGAAGAGCCATCTGCAGAAAGAAGAAAAGCATCCAGAGAGTCATTTCTTTCTTCACATTGAAAAAAAAACCTGTAATCTGTCAGGAATCTGTAGAACTGGTCGTCCATGGTCACACTGGATAGAATGAAAATGGACAAAAAAAATCAAAAGAAGTTAAATATGTTTGCTCTTAACCAAGAATGTATCCTTCTAGCTGCAAAACTACAACTCAACTCCTTTACAAATCCTGTTCCCATATATACATATGTTCTGTATAAATATATTAAAAACACAGATAAGAATATTTCTAGGATACAATGAGAGGTGCGCCCCAAATCCTGCCACCTTAGATGCAGTGTCAGAGACTAATATTCAGATCTCATTTTTGCAGCAACAGCAGCAGCAATGCAAAGTTTAATTTCAATCAAAATCGTGGCTCTGAGAGAGGGAGCCCTTAAGACTTTCTATAGTTTTCCAAATTTGAATTTAATTCCTTAATCAATTAGCCCCGGATGTGTGTGGGGTGTTTGTGTATAAGAGAATAACTGGATGGAAGAAAACAAAACCATCTTCTTCGGTCCTAATTGGAGCTTGCCGCTGCCATGCTAAAGTCCAAGTACCTCAGCCGATAGAAATGCTCATGGCACATAAGACATTTACAGGTAGTCCTCGACTTACAATCACAATTAAGCACAAAATTTCTGTTGTTAAGTGAAACATTTGTTAAGTGAGTTTTGCCTCATTTTACGATCTTTCTTGCCACAGTTGTTAAGTGAATCACTGCAATTGTTAAGATAGTCACATGCTTGTTAAGCGAACCTGGCTTCTCCATTGACTTTGCTTATCAGGAGGTTGCCAAGGGTGACAACGTGAATCCAGGACACTGCCATGGTCATAAAGACGAGTCAGCTGCCAAGCGTTTTTGAATTTTGATCATGTGACCACGGGGATGCCACAATGGTCTAAAGTGTGAAAAGCAGTCGTAAGTCATTTTTTTCAGTGCCATGTAACTCTGAACGGTCTTTAAACGAACTGTTGTAAGTAGAGGACTGTACCTGTGTAAGCTAAAGAGGAATAGGACAAGAAAATCCTGCTGATGATATTACTTAGTAATATAATATATAATAGAATAACACAGTTGGAAGGGACCTTAGAGGTCTTCTAGTCCAACCCCCTGCTTAGGCAGGAAACCTTACACCACTTCAGACAAATGGTTATCCAACATCTTCTTAAAAACTTCCAGAGTTGGAGCATTCACAACTACTGGAGGCAAATTGTTCCACTGATTAATTGTTCTAATTGTTAGGAAATTTCTCCTTAGTTCTAAGTAGCTTCTCTGATTGATTAGTTTCTACCTGTTGCTTCTTGTCCTGCCCTCAGGTGCTTTGGAGAATAGTTTGACTCCCTCTTCTTTGTGGCAGCCCCTGAGATATTGGAAGACTACTATCACGTCTCCCCTAGTCCTTCTTTTCATCAGACTAGACATACCCAATTCCAACAACCGTTCTTCATGTGTTTTATCCTCCAATCGTTCCCACCACCCAATCTCCTTCCACCTATGACTGTATGACTGTAACTTTGTTGCTTGTATCCTTATGATTTATATTGATATTGTTTCCCGATTGCTTATTTGTACCCTATGACTATCATTAAGTGTTGTACCTTATGATTCTTTATATATATATATATATTTTATTTTATTTTTTTTTTGTTATCTTTTTTATCTTTTTATTTTTTTTTATTGCAAAAGTTTTACAATTACATTTTCACCCCATTTTTCCCCTCAACCCACCCCAAACTCCCCAACCTAACCCTCCCAAACCCCCCCTAACCATCCCCCCCCCCGATTCTTGATGAGCATATCTTTTCTTTTTATGTATACTGAGAGCACAGGCACCAAGACAAATTCCTTGTGTGTCCAATCACACTTCCATTCCACTCCACTCTATTCCACTCCACTCCACCATTCTTATTGCACTTCTCTGCACTCTTTCTAGAGCAGTGTTTCTCAACCTTGCCAAATCTAAGATGTGCAGACTTCAACTCCTAGAATTCCATAGCCAGACTTGCTGGCTGGGGAATTCTGGGAGTTGAAATCCACATGTCATAGAATTGCTAAGGTTGAGAAACACTGTTCTAGAGTCTCCACATCTTTGCAACATTCAAGTGTGACCTTACCAAGGCATTTATAAAGTGCTATTAAGTCTTGAATCTTGATCCTGATAATGAAACAGTTCAATAACTAAATATGAAACAAGCTGGGGAGAGCCAGCCACACTGGCAGAAATGCTCATAGCTGCAACCGAAGCAACCAACTACCCAAAGGCTTGCACAACCACACAGCCAATAAACCAGAGGTCTTCAAAACTTGGCCGCTTTAAGACTTGTGGACTTCAACTCCCAGAATTCTCTCAGATATTTGAACAGGCCAGGATTTCAATGGCTAAAATAGAATTACAGCTCAAATCTTATCTATATTTACCAGGTATTGTAAGGTAAACCTTCTTACCAAATTCATTTACTTTGCTTTCTCCAGCCTGGACTCCTCCCGTTAGCTCCCATCCCAGAATGAAGGGGGAATGAGACAATCCAGTTCTAACTTTCCAGAACAGAGATCCCATTTCAACTACAATGAAATATTCCCCATGTGCATAAGGGGAAACAAATCAGAATTTATTTTTAAGGAAAAGGAAATGTTGTCTTCTTTTTTTAAGCATCTAGGTAAAATAATGTCTCCCACTCAGGGTGGATTTGATTTAAATCGAGTTGATTTAAATCACAATTTAAATCATGATTTAAATCACTAGTAAAAAGGCTTGATTTAAATCAACTCGATTTAAATCATAATTTTTAAAGAGCAACTGTCATCTCTGCTACTCCTTTGACCCACTGTAGACTCACCGATAGTCCCAGTGTTGCAGAATATACAGCCTCATGCTACATAACTATGCTCCATTTCATGCTGAATAAACTAAATTATTTATGTATCTTAAATAGAAAACTATCTTACGATATATTTTTACCTCAAAAGTTTTTTATTAAAATAAATTCGATAAAAATCAAAAAAATCCAATTTAAATCAAAAAAATCCGATTTAATCTGATTTTTTGGATTTTTTTTTTTAAAAAAGCATTGATTTTTATCCACCCTGCTCCCATTCCACTCACTCATCGCAAGAGTCTCAACATTTTACTAACTGGACAGTAAAAAAAATGTTAACAGTGAAATTCCACACAGCTGGAAAGTTGGCACTGGAGAAAGATGGCATGTCCTATCCTCACCCATACTAGGCTCTTCAGAGACTCTATAGAGCAGGGGTCTCCAATCTTGGCAACTTTTAAGACTTGTGGACTTCAACTCCCAGAATTCTGGGAGTTGAAGTCCACAAGTCTTAAAGCGGCCAAGTTTGAAGACCTCTGAAACAAACAAACCACCACCATTAGAGGCGCGTGCGAGATTCCCCCACCTCACAACCTTGTTGGGTGGCTCCAGAGAGAGAGAGAGAGAGAGAGAGAGAGAGGGAGAGAGAAAGAGAGGGAGAGAGACCGCGCCGGGTTCTCCTGCAAAAGCAGCAGGAACTGTCGACTCCCCGACCCATCATCCCCAACACCGGCTCGCCCTCTTCAGCCCTGCGCTGCCCCCCCGCCTTCCAGCAGCCCCTCAGGCAGGAGACCGTCGCTCACGTGAGAACGGGGATCGGCGTCCACACGACGCAGTAGGGGAAGCGGCTGCGTTCCGGATCCAGCGCCGCCCCGAGGGACCCGCCGACTCCCACCGCCACAGCGCCGTGGAACTGCTTCATCTTCCCCTCCGCGGCTTCCTCTTCCTCCATCACCGGGAGGGGGGGAGGAGGAGGAGGAGGAGGAGTTGTTGCCCTGAATGGCGTCACTTCCTGGAGACGGGGCTCCCGCTTCCGGACAACGGCGGGGCGGGGCCGGCGAGGCCTTTAGAGCTGGGTGTCGGGGATCGGAGGAGGCGTGGCCTAACTCTGCTTCCTGAAGGTGATGCTTTCCCCGCCCCCAAAAGGCGGCTGGAGTTTGTTTTTGGCTTGAAGACGTTTCGCTTCTCGTCCCGGAAGCTTCTTCAGTTCTGTTCTGACGTTCTGAACAAAGAAACAAAAGTAGATGGATAGACGGATGGATAGATATAGAGATAGGTAGGTAGATGGATGTAGATAGGTAGATATTGCTGAATGATGGATGGACAGATGGATGGGGGAGAGAGAGAGATAAAATATACAGACAGATAGATGATAGACAGAGATAGGTAGATATGGATGGATGGATAGATGAGATAGATTAGATAGATGATAGACATAGATAGATAGGGAGGAATAGGCTCAGGCTCAACCCATCCAAGACCCAGTGGCTGTGGTTTCCGATGTCCCGATATGGTCAGTTGGCGCCATCACTGACTATTGGGGGTGAATCATTGGCCCCCACAGAGAGGGTTCGCAACTTGGGTGTCCTCCTTGATTCACGGCTGTCTTTAGAAGAGCATTTGACGGCCGTGACCGGGAGGATTTTTCATCAGGTTCGCCTGATTCACTAGTTGCGTCCCTTTCTGGATCGGGACTCCCTACGCACGGTCACTCATGCCCTCGTCACCTCCCGTCTGGACTATTGTAACGCTCTCTACATGGGGCTCCCCTTGAGGTGCACCAGGAGACTCCAACTGGCGCAGTGTGCAGCCACGCGGGTGGTGATGGGATTGACATGGCGTTCCCATGTAACACCTCTCCTGTGCGAGCTGCACTGGCTCCCAGTGGTTTTCCAGGTGTGCTTCAAGGTTTTGGTTACCACCTTTAGAGCGCTCCATGGCTTAGGACCTGGTTATCTACGGGACCGCCTACTACCACCAATAGCCTCCCACCGGCCGGCACGCTCTCACAGAGAGGGGCTCCTCCAGGTGCAGTCGGCCAAACAATGTTGACTGGCAGCCCCTAGGGGGAGAGCCTTCTCTGTGGGGGCACCTACTATCTGGAACAAGGTCCCCCCGGAGATACGGAGGATCCTGGATCTGCGCACCTTCCACCACGCTCTTAAGACCTTTTTATTCCACCAGGCGGGCCTGGCCTAATCTTTTCCCTCTTTTTAATTATGCAAATTTTAATCGGTTTTTAAATGATTGGGGTGTTTTAATCTGTCTGGGTCAAATTGTTTAATTTGATTTTACTTTGTTTTTAAATTTTGTATCTGTATTTTTACTGGTTGGCTGTTCACCACCCTGAGTCCTTCGGGAGTAGGGCGGTATATAAAATAAAATAAAGTAAGTAAGTAAAGTAAGATAGGTGGATAGATAGATAAGATAGATAGAGATAGGTAGATATGGATGGATGAATGGATAGATGAGATAGATTATAGATGATGGATAGACTAGATAGATAGATAGATAGATAGATAGATAGATAAATAAAACTTTTATTGTCCAGTTGCCTTTTGAAAAGAAAGCATGGTTGGGACCTGGATGACTGAGAATCCCCATAGATACCTAGCTCTCGGTGGTACAGGCAAGTCCTTGACTTACATTTCATTTAGTGGCCGTTCAAAGTTACAATGGCATTGAAAAAAATGATTAATGCTTTGGCTGCTTGGAAGGGGGTCTTTTCTTCCTAGGTGAGACCCTCTGTGAAAACTCACCGGTGCCTTTAAACTGGTCCCTTTTTCCTCACCCCAGCTTAATGAAGTTATTAGGAAATGATGGAGGCAAGGTTGAATCAATGAACTTAGAGGTAGCGGGGCTCAGAAAAGTCTATGGGAAGGGAGGAAGATCAGAAAAGTTAATAATTTGAAGACCTGACCAAATTGTGGAGTTCTACACTGGATGTAGCTGCTCAATTGATAGCAGATTACACTCCTCCCCCCACTTGCTCTCTGCTTTTTACCTGTTCACCTTTTTGGTTATCACATTGGTGTAGTTTACTCATGTTCTTTTGTCATTGTTTATTTTATTGTTCTATTATTTTACTTGTTTACACTCCTTTCATTTTTCTTTTTTTTATTATTGTAAGCCACTTAAGGGTAGGCTTAAGGAAAGTAGATAGGAAGATAGGTGGCAAATAAATTTAACAAATAATAACTGTTGACTCAAAGTTCGGCTTTTTTTTTTTTTTTTTTGCCATGCCTTCACATGTTTTTTTGATCCTTTGGTTGTGGCCTCCATCTTGACTTTCTTGACTCCTTCCCTGTAGACACCCTGATCATAATACGTCTTGGAGCATGTCAACTGATATGAAAAATTTGGAGAACTGTGCTAAATATAAATGGATGTTCAATTTTTTTTCAAAAAAAAAAAAGATTGCAGATAACGTTGATGGGAAAATGGTCAGAAGTAAACAGGAAAATTTGTATACAATAGAGAAGACTTTCAGGAAAGTGGACGGTGGAGACTAAATATATTTTGCTATGACTTCTGCAAATCTGATTTTGTCAATAGCAGCCAGTAAAACAACAACACCCCTTTATTTCTGAAATAAAATGGAAATTGAAAACTTCCAATATTATTTAGTACTTCGTTAAGTTTGACTTGGCTCAAAAGTCAGCAATGCTGGTTTGATGCATACACACCTGTTTTGATAATTTTTACAGCAGGTTGAATGAACACAGAAGCAAATATTTTAGATGACAGATGTTTTTTCTAAATGATTATTTGTGTGTGGAATATTACTCTGTCTGAAAAGTCAGTGCACAGTATCAGAAATGAATTTATATATTGGTAACCATCTTCAACATGTACCTAAAATAGCCTTTTCCATAAATTTGTTCCATCATCTCTTTTTAGAGCATCCAAGTTTAGGATTAACACTGCATTTTGTGATACCGGTGCCAGAATTTATATAGGCCTTCTTACATTTTGATTCTCAAAATCTAATGCCCTAATTTTACAACATAATCTCATCACTGGAGTTCTGTTTGGGAATAATACTGAAGGAGGGACTACTGTAAACTGGATATCAGGTTGAACAAGTAAATAATCCTTCATATGCTAATCTTTCAATCAGCAGAGCTGTCAGAACAATAGAATATGTATCTTGGTTATTACAATTCTGGCCCCTTGTATGGAGAGGATTTAACTAGTTCTGACCTGCACCATCTTAATCACATGCACTCCAGTAAAACACTGGCAGGTCACAAACGATTTCCAATATTATTTAAGTTTGGGACAAAAAGAGAGAGAAGTGATTGACAGAGCACTTAACAAAAAGCAGAGCACCTTAGAGAATTTAAAATAGCATTGTGATGAATCATAATGAGCAAAAATGAAAATGTGATGAAGCAAGCACACAAACATAACACACACATATTAAAATGTGATTAACAATAGCAATTAAGAGAATTTTGAAAAGCATATGTACAAATTATCCTCTTAGCAAGAGAAACAGTCATCTATCAGGCATCATTGCTGCTGCAGATGTCTACTTTTGCTCAGGACATACAAGCCTCCCCCCCCCAATAATTTGAATTTTTTGTTTTCTTTAAACAAGCAGCAGCAAAAGTGCATAAAGTACATTGCAACATATAAAGCAGGTAGGCTCACACACTGTGCCAAGGCACAATGTGGCTTGTTTCCTCTTGGGTTAGTTTTGGGTTAAATTAATTTAGTCACTGTGGTTTATATCCATGGCTTGTGGGTTAGTGCAGTATGATCCAAGGCTTCTGCAATAATTAATAGCTTTGCACTCTGATCTACAACTTGCCAAACAAGCGCAATTTGTTTGGTAAATGTCTTAGCCCTATTTTGCGTTTTCCTACTTCTAAAAATCTCCCATTCTCTTCCCCACCCCTGCCCCATCAAATGTAGATTCAAATTAATGTTCTTAATATCTATGCACTCATAGTCCACTGCTAGGAGAACTGAATCTGCTAATTTTGCATTCTCCCCGTGTGAACTATTCAATGTCAAGTTCTTCCTATCAGGTTTATTAAAATATTACAGTTTAGCAGTTTTTCCAGGATTATGGAATAAGATAAAGGCTGTAGGAAGTGGTGTTCTATAAGTATATATAACAGGAGTGTCAAACTCAAGGCCTGTGGGTGCTTAAATCTGGCCCATGGACCACCCTGGAAACAGCAAAGGACCGTCCCGCGTTGCGTCTGCTAGCAAAAACGGGCTCCAAAGCTCTGTTTCCGGCTGTGACAGCCTCCTGCAACCCTCTGCCAGCGGAAACGGAGCCCGGAGCGCTCGGGCCATCACAGGCGCCCTTGACACGAGTGACGTTGAACTGGTCACGCCTACCCCGCCTCCCCTTGGTCAAACACAACCCTGATGTGGCCCTCAATGAAATGGAGTTTGACACCCCTGATATAGAACATTATAGAACAAGATACAGGTAGCCCTCAAGTTACAACCGCACTGAAAAAAGGGTCTTGTGATTGTTTTTACACTTGTAGCATCCCCATGGTCACATGATCAAAATTCAGATGCTTGGCAAGTGGCTCACAATTTTGATGACTGCAGTGTCCTGGGGTTACGAAGTCACCTTTTGCAACCTTCTGACGAGCAAAAGTCAATGGGGAAGCCAAATTCGCATAACAGCTGTGTTATTAACTTAACAACTGCAGTGATTCACTTAACAACTGTGTCAAGAAAGGTTGTAAAAGGGGGCAAAACTCACTTAACAACGGTCTCACTTAGCAACGGAAATTTTGGGCTCAGTTGTGGGCATACTACTACTACTACTACTACTTGTAACACATTGGTTTTTTTAAAAAAACGTTGTAATCAAGAACATGCCTTATGGAACCATTCATCCATGCATATATAACCATTCATAGTTTATATCCACAAATCTTCAGTTAATGCAGATGCCAAGCATAGACTGTCTTACATTGGGACAAACTATCCAGCTATGTAAATCACACCTATTTGCTCTTGACTGATATTATCTTCCCAAGGCTAAAGCAGAGATCTTTGCGCACCACTTATATATCTATTCCTTTTAAATAAAGGCAATACAGACTGAAACTAGGATATTCTTCATGTGGTGACTATCATATCTACCTGTGAAGATATAGCCACTGTTTCCATCTTAAATAACAAAAACTGTAGCCAGAATCTCTTGTATACCCTACTTCATGTGTGGCACAAAACATTCGATGTTTTTTAAAAAAGCTAAACAATTGTCTGTGTGTATAATGTCTGCCAACAGGTAGTACAATCCAGTAGTATTTCAGCAATACTACTGGTTCTAATAGTACATTCATTTATACCACTAAGAGTACATTCTAGTATCTTTATTACAGCTAGTAATATCTCATTGCTATTACCTCTACTTCACAACAAAGCTACTTGGGCACCCAGGCACTCTTAAATACAGCTGCTGAGAACAAATGTACTCAAAACCCTCGAGTTTGTTTACCTTGTTGAACGTTCAAGTAACATGAACAAAAGGCAACCAACATCCATATCACTATTTATAGATTTCTGCGTAAATACTGTGTACATGCGTGTGTAAACACAAGATAAAATTAGGCTGTAGGAAGTGGTGTTCTATAAACATATAAGAACTTTAAAGGTAGCCTGCGAACTGCTTCAAAGGACTGACTCAAGCAAGCTGTACACAATGAGCAGCTTGATACCATATAACTTTTAGCATCTTTGAATCATGTTTGGTTATTCCTGATAATCTAATCGACAGAAAATGAAGGTATTTTTTTTAAATAAAAAAAAGAAAGTAATGTAAGGTACAAGAGCTAACTTATACTAAGCTTTTAACGTACAATCACATTCAAATTCACCTGTCTCAACTAGAGAGGACCAATACTCAAATGTTTATTTCTAAATGATACATTTAGAAACCTTAAAAAGCCAATAAAAGGAATTGTTTCATAAGCAGGAAACTCTGTAATTTTTAAGATTTTAGCAGTGGTGACTGACATAAACTCTTCTTGGGCAAGGAATACAATCAACAATTCTCTATTTTTATACAGCACAGATGCAGCTTTTAAATGGACAACTAAAAATGGGGAATAAGTAAAAAAATAAATGTTAAGGTTTATTTGTGCCAAACTGCAAGATTGGACATTAGCTAACATATATATATCAAACCACTGATTATCTCTTTGTAAAAGGCACAGTAGATAAGCACCAGGTCCAAACTGTCTCAAAAACAGAAAGACACCAAAACTAGAACAAAGTAATGTTTAATTGCTTAATCCTTTCTCTTCCAGGAACCAGAAAAACAGAAACATGCCACTCTGAGTAACAACAACACAACAACAACAGAAGACTTAAGGCTGGTTGCAAAGACAGTGTTTCAGGAAGAAAATTTACACAAAGCAACCACTTTACCAGCAACCCAAATGAAGTTTTTTCTTTATAACTATTATACACAGGAGCGATTTCACTACTAATTATAAAAATAGCTTTGTTGGGTGTTTTTTTGAAAAAGGGAGTAATTAGCCAAAAGGAAAAAAGTAGTTCTGTCCCATATTTAGTAATGGGACACATACCCAAACCACGGTTAACCATAACCATTCCTCTTTCAGAATTTTCTACTCAGTCCCATAGAATGATCCTTCCCCCCCCCCCCCCCCCAAATAGAATGAATGAAGCATTCTGGAATATGGAGAACGAAGCACTTTCTAATATATGGAACTGTGTTTAGCCCACCTCTTCCTGCCAAGGGGTGACCAATTAAAATAAACAGAACTTGGTGCTTTAATATCAGAAGTTGCGCAGTGAAACAAATGATCCCGTCTAATGAAAGTTTCTTTTAATTAAGAATAATAAAAGGAAGCAAGCAAGCAGGCTGCAAAGCAAAATAAGCAGACTTTAGCATCCTTTTTTTATTCGCAGCTATGTCCTGGGAACATAAAAAAAGCCTTGTAGTGAAAACTGTGGGGTGCCAACAGGCATTGTGGAAACATAATGAAGAGGTTAAGTGTTTTTGCAACATGCCACTCTTATTTCTGTCAACGTCTCCTTAACCGTTTGTGACTATCCTTGTTCTGGTAGAGGTTCTGTGAACTAACACTTTTACCCTGGTATCAACTTTGTGAATATGGCTACAGCAGGCCACACACACACACACACCCGACCATGGCGGATTCACACTTTTTTTTTTAACGTGGGTGTAACCCAAATCAAGGGGAAGCATTTGACAAAGAGGAATTTCAGGCTATCAAGACTTGCTCCTGCAAAGCAGGTGTAAGTGGGGGCTTGTGCACCCTTGGTACTTCTCTCTACAAGCTGTACGTAAAACACTTCTCTTCAAAATGTAGAAAAATAAATTAGTTCTGAAGTACCCAGTTACACACAACATTCATTCTTCTTGCTTCTTGGAATATTTCATACTTCTAAAAACCACTGGACAGGAAAGGAGCATAATAGTTTTGTTCCATGAACAATGGCGGTTGGTTTTGTAGCTTTCCACCCCCCAGCATTTTTCTAGGTCAGGAAAAAGATCAATCTAACCTAGCATCACATTCTCTACAAGGGGTCGGGAGAAGGTATCGGCAGCCCTCTAATTATTGCTGAATTCCAATTCCCAGCAGAGATTAAACCAGCGCAGCCGTTATGGGGGATCATGGGAATTACATCAACAGCTGGAAACCACAGCTTTCTTATCCCTTACACCTTTTAGGCTGACGAAAATGCTTTACCGATGCAAGGTAATTGAATGAGCCAGTATGACTGCAGTTGGCACTAGCAGGTATTTGGGAAGAGGAAAAACAACCACCCAGGTTTCTTAAGGTGTGAATGGATTCCTCCTCTTCCAGATTAACGAAAAAAACTGGGAGTAACCAAATGGGAATTAAAGGATGCAGAAAACACCATAATGGGAAGAGATAATCTAGGGCAGCGTTGTTCAAACTTGCCAACTTTATGATGCATGGACTTCAATTCTCAGAATTGCTAGGGAATTCTAAAGAGTTGAAATGCATACATCTTAAAAGTTGCCAAGTTTTTTTTTTAAAAAAACCCCACCTGGTCTACAGTGACTTCCTTGGGTCAGAAAGACTATCGCTAAATGTATGCTGCCGCAGGGTATTCTTTGGCCAGAATTAGCAAGCAGGAAGAGACCAAGGAAAGATGTTTCGTGGAACTTTAGGCAGGTATAGATAGAGTGGTTGTACAAATGATGTCACTTATATAATATTACACCAGACATCCTGATGTACTAATCATTTGCACAATCATTGTTTGTTATGGACATTACTGATGGGGATGGCGACTTCAGTGACACTCCCAGATTTCTAACATACACATCATGGTAACTATGGTTGTTGGCCAAGCTATTTGGTGAGAAAATCTGCTGTGATTTCTTAAGTCCATTATGAATCAGTGGATGTGAGCACAATACTATCCTGATTTGCTTTCAGTTCCAACTGAATAAGCCACAGAAGGCAGGAATGATCTCACTTGCCCCATCACCCACTGCATCCCAGGTTGTGTGGACAGCAGAACTGATGCCATTCTCTGTTCTAGAAAAATCCTTAATGACAGAATCTGTTAAGGGCCGATTTTCCTAAAGATGAGAGTCTCCACCCGACATACAATTCCTCTCAAAAGATTTGGTTAAGACACGTATCTTTGCCATACATCTTTCCCACATTCACTCAAGGAAAGAAGGCTACAACATGAAAAGAATCAGGAAATAGATGAGAAAGGAAGTTCCTGTAGATTCTTTAGGATTTAATGACAAAAGAAAGGAATAAAAAGAACTGTGCAGTGGAGGTCACAGCAGCAATAAGGAAAGAGGCAGCTTTATCCCAAATCTTTCACCAGTTCATTATCATAATGGTACTGTATAGCTTTGTTGAAGCTTTGTCTCCACTAGCAAGGATATTTTTTTTTCCAGCAAACACCCCACTCCTTACCCACCGAGAGATGGGAACTTAGTTATTTTGGGGAAAGGGAAAGTTAAGTTTTCCAAAAGCAGTCACATCAGATAATTTTACTTGCTCATGTTATATAAGCCGCCAAGCTTCGTGCTGTAGCTTCCCACCGTTGCAGTTTTCTCTTGGTTTCTTCTGTGTGCAGATAGATGGGAAGTGTGAGGTACCAACCAGAGTGAGGCTCTCTGCCCAATACCAGCTTTCTGTACTTCCCTAGCCATGTTCACTGAGCATCCATGTATTTAGCGACCTTCTCACGGCCGTGTTTTCGATGCGTGTACATGTTCACCAGCTGTTGTGTGGGGGCTGAATTACAAACTCGCGGCATGGCAGGCAAGCTGAGTTTGGGAGACAGAGATCGCAGCATTGAACATCATTCCATAATCCCTGCCCTAGTTTACATTTTATTGAGTTTTCAACAACCTCTCTGCAAAACACACTCATGTAGGCAATGCTTCCCACCATCCAGCCACACTGGATGAAGGGATGGGTCACCAGTTGTACACTGCTCACAGACAATGTGGAAAAGGAATCCCAGCTTCTGCTGGGAGGGCAAAAACTCAACAGGCCACATTACCATGCTGCTTAATAGTAGAACAGGGGAAGGAAGAAATTGTAGCAGCAGTCAAAAAACTCAGTCACTTCTGCCCTCGCTGGCATATCCCATCCTGTGCATAGTGTGAAACAGTGCAGTCCTTCCAAGTTCAAACGGAGCAAACTAGATTTCCCTTCAAACGAAACAAAACAAAAATGAAAACCAAAAAAAAAAAAAAAATAAGGAAGGAGAGGCCATTCAACTTTAGCTGGTCCGGCAGTGGACCTGATTCTCAGAGCTGTCTTCGTCATCCGAGCCTCCAGACCCACCACCAGTCATTCCTGTGATCCGGTAGCCCATGTTCATCAACATCACCTCCAAGGGATCAGCATTCATCCGCCTCTGATTGGCTTGGGAAGCACCTTCCATATCTTCTACCACTCGCCCGTTCAGTGCTTCGCTCTGTGAAACAAAACGGAAAGACCAAAGCCCCCAAGTTGACTATTTGAGGGTTCTACTTAAAAGTAGCTTTCTACACACCGTTCAGATAGCACAACAGGAGAAGCCTTCAAGGCAAAAAGTGGATTGTTTGACTTGACGGTGTAGTATTGCATGGTCATGGTTTAGAATTAAATTATAAGGAAATCCAGAAGCAGCTAAAGGAAATATTTATTTACCCGACATACGGTTATATTCAGGAGTTTGTTGCCCTCAGAGGTGGTGATGGCCACTCCTTTGGCAGTTTAAAAAGAGCCTGGGTAAATCTATAGAGGGTCAGGGCTAGCCATGATCTAGCCATGGTTCTGATGCTTCCAAATACATTTAGTTGGCCGCCGTAGAAACTAGAATGCTGGTCTGAGTGAGTAAATCTATTTTTACATTCTTGTGATGTATGGATTTGCACATCTAGCTAAGGCTAATGGTGGTTAATGTTGAGCCCGAATTTGACATATGTGTAGCCATTTTATTTAGCTCTCTATTATAATCATGTATTCCTTTTCTTTCTCTTTACTATGTAAGGGGGGTTTTCGGGCTCACCACATTCTTACGGTGGGGGGGAAGGAGCAAATAGATAGTGAGGATTGTTTTGGCTTCTTTCCTGTGGGAACAGAGGCTGCTCCTGGTGAGAATGGAAGGTGGAGTTTGAAGACACTGGGAAATGTGGATTGAGAGTTTATTGGAGAACGTGACTTTTGAGGGATGTTTCTAACTTACAATATAATGTGGTGTAATTCCGGTTTGTGTCAGATCCGGAATTACAACAGACTTTGCCAATTTGATGCCTATCTAAATAAAAGAAATTTGTTTTGGAAGATGGAACTTTGCCTATTTCTTTTTGAATAGGTTTCATCACTTGGAAACCCGACAGTTAATTTAACACAGCACACTAAATCCTTGCTTGTTTCAGTAGGGCATGTCAACCTAACAATACAGTTAGATAACGCTTTCCTCTGCCAGATGGGTAGGCAGGATTTATACACAGTAGGCCTGTTATCCTCGAGCATGGAAATATCATTTAGAAATCCCTCAGATAGTGGCTTTTAGTTCAAGATGCCGTAAAAGTTATTTCTGTGCCAATACATGCAAAGGGACTTGATGCTTTTTGAGCCTCATGAGGAAAACATCTCCCTGCCCCTGCGTCACTAAAGAGTCAACATTAAAGCATAATTGCCCTAACAAGAACAAAAATCAGTTTGCTTAAAGTAAAAAAACAACAACACTGTAATACCTGAAAGAAAGTTTATTACACTGCTAGGTGTGTGTATAAGATATTCACTAGGTTGAATATTTTATACACAGATCCAATACTGCCCACAAAATCCTAACTATTCTGATTAGCAAGGTTTGGTCTAATGAAGGAGAATATTTGTAGCTCAGGGTTGACATGAGGGGTCCTTGGTGTTCTCTGAGCTTGCTTGTTTTCTTGCAGACGTTTCTTTATCCAAATTAGGTAACATAATCAGTGCTAGTCAGGGGTGGGCTTCAAAAATTTTAGCAAGGGGTACTCTGCCCGGTTGCTGGGTGGGCGTGGCCTAGTCGGCCTCCTGCACCACGGCAGGGGGGGGGGGCGTTTTGCCCTCCCCAGGCTTTGGAGGCTTTCCTCAAGGCTCTGGGAGGGCGAAAACGGCCTCCCCAGGCTCTGGAGGCCCTCTGGAGGCCGGAAACGGACCTGTTCTTCCTGAACTTCCGGTAAGCCAGTTTTTCACCCTCCCCGAGCCTTTGCATGTGCCCTGCACTTACCTGCATCCGAAACGGGCTGCATGGGGACTCCTGGGAGGGGAGGGGAGGGGAGGGGAGGGGTAGGCGGGTCCAGCCAGGCGTGGAATTCGGGGGTTCTCCGAACTGCACAGAATCTTAGCTAGAGGGTCTCCCGAACCCCTGCGAACCCCCAGCAGCCTACCCCTGGTGCTAGTAAGGAATGCAGTTCATATTCTGGTGGCTTGCCCTGTCAGTGTTGGTGGGGGCATTCAGCACCCAGATCAGCATAGATTAACTCCAAGGTTAACATCAGATCAGACCAACAATCATGTAAACAATACTCCAATCAAGGAACTGCCGAAAGAGCCAACATTAAACAGCCCAACCAAAGAATCTCTTAAGACCACACCCACCAACACTTACCTAACAAGCAAGCTCAGAGAGCAATAAGGACCCCTTAAGATTTGATCTATCAGAGTTATATTAAGATACTTATGACTAGTCAAGCAACTCTTGCATTAAGAGATGATAGCCCATCCTTCTACCAATTAGGGTCCAGAAAGAAAAGCATATCAGGAACACACCACCAAGCCCAGGAAAAATCCCAAATGCCAACCAGCAACACCGTTCTATGAAGCAGTCATTATAGGCAGTCTTGATTAAAGACTGATGATTTTATGACCGTTTGCAAGTTTTGACGGCCATGGAATGGGTGCGTTAAAGCCAATAAAGAACTTCCAGTCATTGTAAATGGCCACACTGCCTGCCCAGTCATGTAACCACATGTCTGGCAGATCAGCTTTATGACCTGTTCTGAAATTCCACGATCTTGTGAGCATGACTTTTGTTGGCTTTTGCCATTTTTTACTGGTTTTGGGGGTGAGGGGGATGGGGAACCCATTCGTTTAACAATCATGGTGTTCATTTAACAACCACCATGAAAAAAGCCAGAAATTTACTTCTGGTTATGTGGGTGCCTCAACTTATGATCATAACTATAATTTATGTTGATAACTTATGTAAGTCGTATAACTTATGGTCAACACTATATGGTCATAAGTCAATTCCCTGTAAAACCATTAATAAATATTTAAGATATTTTGGAAAGTTTTGTTCTATTTCCAGGGAGAAAAATGGAGCATTTCAGAGCCCTGCCAATATAGCTATCCATAAGCCTTTTCCCTTATTGAGGAAGTTTCCTCAACTTGGTCAGAAGTCAAAAGTTTTCTCCATTGCAGAATAGCATTAATCCCGATCCAAAAGGACCACAGATTCCATCAAATTCTAGTACATAATTATATATTTTGGTTATTAATTTTTCATCTGGGTCAATCATTATTTTATCTAATTGTTTTGGTAGAATTTCAATGCCATATTCATTTTTATCTTTTATATATCTTGATTTTAATTGTAGATAAGGCCACCAATCTATATTTATTCCTTGTTCTTCCAATTCTTGCATACTTTTTAGATTCTCCTGGTTGTCTAAAATTTCATTGTATTTTAGCATTTTACTTAAATTCAATGTATTAGGATGGATCATTGCTTCCATAGTTGAAACCCAATTTGGGATTTTTATGTAATGTTTTTTCTTAATTTCATGCCATGAGGACCACAGATTCCAACCCAGGTAGAACCCCCTGCCCCCGATCTTACTTCTGGCCTGGGATTCCAAAGCCGTACCACTGGATCGATGCCACTGGTGGCCAGGAAGCAGTAGCTCGGGTGGGGCTGGAGGCAGTTCACAATCGACTCGTCGCCCTGCAGCACTCGCACCAGATTAGTTGTTTCTTTCTCCCAGATAAAGAAGGAACCATCATCGGAGCCACTGATGATATACTGCGCATTGCTAGGAGGCAACCAAAAACAGCAGGTTTAGTGGTTGGTTACATTTATAGACTGCACAAAGCGTTTCCTTCTCCCTCGAACCATGATATTGAGTAGTACTAATCAGTGGGTGGAATTCAAATATTTTTACTACTGGTTTTGTGGGCGTGGCTTGGTGGGTGTGGTGTGGCTTGGCAGGGGAAGGATACTGCAAAATCTCCATTCCCACCCCACTCCAGGGGAAGGATGCTGCAAAATCTCCATTCCCACCCCACTCCAGGGGAAGGATGCTGCAAAATCCCCATTTCTTCCCAATCAGCTGGGACTTGGGAGGCAGAGAATAGATGTGGGCGGGGTCAGTCAGAATTTTTACTACTGGTTCTCTGAATTTCCATTACCAGTTCTCCAGAACTGGTCAGAACCTGCTGAAACCCACCTCTGGGACACAGGGAAAACAATTTTTAACTAATTTAATTCTCGCCGAAATCAGGACTCAGGGTGAAGTTGCTCTTCCTGTCTGATATAGGATTGGGATAAATAAATACCTGGGCAACGCCAGGTTATCAATTATTAGTTAAATTAGTTTTTTTTAAAATTAGGAGCAGTAATTTTAGGTTTTTAGATTTAGGATTACATAGGACTTAAGTCTTAAATTACGAGTTCTGGAACTTATCAGCATTTGCCAATGCTGTGGGAGTATGTTTTTTAAAAAAAGCCCCCAGAAGGAATTTGCGGAGACAGCAGCACCCCACAAAAAACACCCCCACCCTTGGCCTGGAGAGGCGGCTCCCTACCTGCCAAAGAAGTTCGCCTCTTTGATGTCTGTGGTGGTGTTGCAGTGGCCGCAGTATCTGAATTTGTAGTCATAGCTGCGCTCCCTCAGCACCATTTCATCCTCCGATATTGAATCCTTGCGGCCAGTTGCTCGCAGCCAGATGGGGCCACTCCCTTTCTTGTCTTCCCCTGGAGAAAATGAAATTGCTAAGTTATACTTCTTTTGGGAACTTTGGGGAAATACCAATGATGCGAGTCGCAGAAAAGCGAGATGGAAGGCCATTTTTTTAAAAAAAAAATAAGTAACAGCTGGAGACGGCTGTGGCCGGGAGGACTTTTTATCAGGTTCGCCTGATCCGCCAGTTGCGTTCCTTTCTGGATCGGGACTTGTTACGTATGGTCCCTCATGCCCTCATCACTTCCTGCCTGGACTACTGCAGTGCTCTCTACATGGGGCTCCCCTTGAGGAGCACCCGGAGGCTCAAGCTGGTCCAGAATGTGGCTGTGCGGGTGGTTACGGGAGCGACGTGGCACTCCCATGTGACTCCCCTCCTGCGTGAGCTGCACTGGCTCCCGGTGATCTTCCGGGTGCGCTTCAAGATTTTGGTTACCACCTTTAGAGCGCTCCATGGCTTAGGACCAGGGTACCTACGAGACCGCCTTCTGCCACCAGTAGCCTTTCACCAACCAGTACGCTCCCATAGAGAGGGTCTTCTCAGGGTGCCATTGGTCAAATAATGTCGACTGGCGGCCCCCGGGGAGAGCCTTCTCTATGGGGGTACCTGCCATCTGGAACGAGCTCCCCCCGGAGATATGGAAGATCCCGGATTTGCAGGCAAATTGCAGGCAGCCGGCAGTCAGCAGAAGTAGCCTGCAGTATTACACTCTAACCATTGTGCCACTGCGGCTCATAGAAATAGAATGAAGGTGGTAAAAGAAAGCAAAGGCAGTACAGGTAGTCCTTGACTTATGACCACAACGGAGCCCAACATTTCTGTTAAGTGAGGCATTTGTGAAGTGCCCCGTTTCATGACCTTTCTTGCCTCCGTTGTTATGTGAATCATTGCAGTTAATAAAGTTAGTCACTCAGTTGTTAAGTGAATGTGGCTTCCCCGTTGACTTTGCTTGTCAGAAGGTCGCAAAAGGGGATCACATGAGTCTGGGGCACGGTAATGGTCATAAATACGAACCAATTGCCAAACATCTGAATTTTGATCACATGACCACGGGGATGCTGCAAAGGTGGTAATGGTGAAAAATGGTCATAGGTCATTTGAACGGTCCCTAAATGAACTGCTGTAAGTCGAGTACTATCTGTACTGGTTCTGAGTAATCAGGGGTGGGTTCTAATTTTTTTTACTACCGGTTCTGTGGGCGTGGCTTATTTTGTGGGTGTGGCTTGATGGTCATGTGACAATTCTTTATGATTTAGCAGAGGTACTGGTCTACCAGGCTTTTAACTGCTTGCAGAGCTGTATCGGTCTACTCATTTGTTTTTGGAGGCACCGGTCTACCACCACTCTGCTTTTTAACACTGATCAGCTGTAGGGTGGCCCTTTGAAGCCCCACGGCAAGAGTTTAAACAGTTTTTTTCCTTCTAGCCGATCAGATGGGACTCGGGAGGCAGCAATAGAATGGAGGTGGGACCAAATAAAAGGTAAGAATAAAGCGGTGGGGGGCGGGAAGGCCCAGCTTCCGAACAAAGAGAACCGGTTCAGTGACGTCATATCTTCACCGCTACCGGCTCAGCCGAACAGGGCTAAACCGGGAGGAACCCACCACTGTGAGTAATGCTCCCAACCAATTCAAGACTCTGAGGCCTTGGCTTCCTCAAAAATCCTGTTTATCGTATCATATCGGCACGGTCAAAGGTGAAACCAGCACTGAATAATCCCTGCGTTTTTGGTATAATACTAAAGAACAAATACTGTCCACCCCCCTTGTGTCACATTTCACGATAGCCAACCAAAGAGGTGATGAACTTCTCAGCGCTCCCTCCTGCCGTTGCTAGGGCACGTTGATTTGGCCTTGGTTCTCAGGAGCCTTATCGTTGTTATGTCTGGCACACTGGAGGAAAACATTCTACATTCTACATTCCATAAATCCCCTCCCCCCCCCCCCCCCCCACATAAGTATAGCAACTAAGAAACGAAGCAAGAAAAGACTCTAGCTTCAGCTAGAGTCGTTGTACCAATAATCATAGATGCAACCCCAAAGCAACTGGAGCACCACTTGAATACCATCAGCATTGACAAATTCCACCATCAGTCAACTGCGAAAGGCAGCTTTACTCAGCTTACATCCTGTGATGATACCTCTAACACCATGAAACACAACATCTGCCTATTCCAGGTCCTTGGAAAAGACTCGACAGGTGGATAAAAATGCCAAATCCGGTATGAACATCTGGCTGGTTGTGTGATGATCCATAATAATTTGATTTCACAGGGACAATTTTCTATACAATCCTCTCTCTCCCAACTAATTTTGCAGATATGGAACAAAAATTGTAATATAGCCACTTCACTAAAGCCATACAGTGAATGCAAGGCTGAAAAGGAGTGTGAATGTAGGACTTTCTGATCCAAGCTATCACTATTCTCATCAGTTTCTTTTCCAAAGCTACAGATTAGTCTAGGCACATGGGCACTAAATGATCAAACTGTTTTTCTTCTGATTTTTCCACCCTTCAGATTTAAATAGCTGATCCCCACCCACTAAGGCTGTCCTGACCAAGATGTTTCTTAGTCGCAGCATTTTTTTAAAAAGATGTGTGGACTTATCCCTTTCACAGGGGTTATTTTGCCCCTCCTAAAATGTTAAAAGCTAATGCCACATAGTACACACACCATTGGCGTCTCTTAAAAATCTGTCCCTTTAAGAATAAAGAATGCCCAAGAGCGAGAAAATACTGGACAAAAATACACACATGGTTGGAAAAAATGATAAAACTACATATAGATTTGAAACTAGAGATATTTTTGCTGCCTATTCTACCAGAAAAATATGACAAAAAGACTACATATTTGATTTTGCTTATATTAACGGCAGCCAGAATTGTATTTGCGCAACAATGGAAAAGTGATGAGATCCCATCTGAGGAGAATGTAATTAAAAAAACATTAGCGTGTGCAGAAATGGATAGATTAACACTTGCTATTAAGGATAAAGAAGAAACTGAATGTTTTTTGATATGGAACACATTTTATCAATGGTTAGATAATTGAAACAGAAGTTAGAAAGGAAGAGATATAAAGGGAGAAAATGGTAGAGAGGAGAGTTGTTAAAGAAGACAATGTTAAATGTTAAGCATTAAGGTTATTATATCATAATGTTAGTATATTGTTAATATGATGGCGATGATTAAATATAATGAAGATGTATAAATATTACTATCAAAATATAATTGTACCTGGAATACATACTGTTTGGTGAACATTGAGTGTTATATAAATACAACAAAACATGAAAAAAAGAAAAGAACAAAGAATGTTTTTCACACTTAGGGCAGGAGTGCAAGGTGTTGTCTTTTTAAGTCCTCACCGTTATCACTTTTGGAGAAAAGGGCAGCATTGATGTCCCGGTCCAGGGCATCGCAAGCGCTGCTGTGGGCTTGCTCGGGAAACTTTCCTTTGAAATCATCCAGACACTCCAGGGCTTCTGCTACATACTTCAGCTCGAAGAGGCAGCGGGCCAGGCGGAAGTGAGCCTTCAAGTGGCAAGGATTCAGGGAGATGGCCCTTAGGCAGTCTCGGAGCGCATCGTAGTGATCTCCATCCCTGCAAAAAAATCAAGTTGATCCTTTTATTCTCTCACCACCACCACCACCCAAATACATATTTGGAAACGGTTGTAGGAAGGTGCCTCTGATCTATCCAGCTCAGCCTCTGTCTATCTGATTAACAGAGGAAGGAAAGGAAAGGAGTCCCTGCAGAAATTTACTCTGCGAGTGTATTCTTCAAAATGAAAAAGGTCTTCTGCAGTCACGACATAAGCCTAAGAATCAGGCTTGTCAGATGTTACATTGTAAGAAGTTAGCACTCACCCCTCTCCTAGGAAAATGAGATAGAAGACTCCTGCGAGTCCCTTGGACTGCAAAGCAATCAAACTGATCAGTCCCAGAGGAGATCAACCCTGACTGCTCTTTAGAAGGCCAGATCCTGAAGATGAAACTCAAATACTTTGGCCACCTAATGAGAAGGAAGGACTCACTGGAGAAGAGCCTAATGCTGGGAACAATTGAGGGCAAAAGAAGAAGGGGACGACAGAGAATGAAGTGGCTGGATGGAGTCACTGAAGCAGTCGGCGCAAGCTTAAATGGACTTCAGAGGATGGTAGAAGACAGGAAGGCCTAGAGGAACGTTGTCTATGAGGTCACGATGGGTTGGACATGACTTCGCAACTAACAACAACAAAAAGGGCAGAATATTTCCCCTAAAAGGGAGGCAGAAACTCAGCCCCCACCCCACCTTTCTCAATGGGCCATTAAGGCCTGGGCCAGTCATAACAAAGATCTACCTCCTTCAGGCAGAGCCATTTAATTGTCCTTCATTGCATCACCCAGCAAGATTCAACCAAACTTAACACATAGACACTTAAAAAGCTAGCTATGACCTCTGACAGCAACCAATCTTCAAAGCCAGAGAGGGTATAAAACCCAGGGACTCCCAGCATCTCTTCCCTTTTTTGCCCAGGAGCTCAAGCCATATGACCCTGTTCATCAATAAATTTTCTTTCCAAGCAACTTCCATGAATCCAGTGTCTTTTCTCCCACCTGGAACTGAACCCAGATGGACATTTCTTCCAACACCTTTTCTATCCTGCTCTACGAAGCGGAGAGTTGGTCTGTGACAGAAAGCCACTTGAAGAGACTAGAAGCATTTGAAATGTGGATTTACAGGCGGCTGTTATGTATAAGGGGGTTTGATAAAATCAGAAATGAGGAGGTGATGAGCCACTTGGGAAAGCAAAGCAAAGGGAAATATCAAAAACCATAAAAAAGACAAAGTTAGAATATTTTGGACATGTGATGCGACATCCGGAAAAATACAGCATATTTGATGGATATGGCACAGGAAGAAGAGTCACTGCTGACTCTAGGGGCAATGCTTATCTCTGTTTCAAGGCCATTGAGCCAGCACTGTCCGAAGACATTTCTGCACTCATGTGGCCAGCATGACGTCAGGGAGCGCTGTTTTCTCCCCACTGAAGTGGTACCTATTTATCTACTTGCATTTACATCTTGTAGGAATGCATAAAGTAATCTTTCCAATACACAATGAATCTCTGTCAAGCTCCTCTGACTGGAGAACAATCCAGAAAAGATTCCACAGACCTCTAAAATTGTACTGAGAGCCTCTTATGGAAAACACACGGGATCTAGAATCTGGATGGAATAATTTTTGAAATTCAATGCAAGTCGACTAGAAAAGTTGATTGTGGCCAGGCCTCCCAGGAAGGGAGGTGTCACTTACCACTTGCGCTTCATGTAAGCAGCTGCTCGGTTCCCATAGAGCATGGCATTGTTGGGGGCTTTCTGAACAGCTCTGCTGTAGAGCTGGATGGCTTGAGTCCACTGCTGGCAAGCAAAAGCCTCATTGGCCTGCAGCTTAATCTTCTCGAGATAGGGAGGTAGCTCTACCTGTGGGCTGCAAAAACCAAGACTTGGTTGAGAACATCAATCCAAACCATGTTGGGTTTAGCCATGGCTCATTCCATCAACCGTATCTGACTGGATTGATATAACTCACTAAGCCAGATCAACCAATCAGCTTGCATACTTAAGTCCTAACAGAGCTTGGGTAGAAAATAATGCTGTGGTGTGTTTAGGGGACATTTTTCTAGAGGCAGGGGTAGGCTGCTGGGGGTTGGCAGGGGTTCAGGAGAACCTCTATCTAAGATTCTGTGCAGTTCGGAGAATCGCAATTACTGCGAGTTCAATTCTCACCAGGCTCAAGGTTGACTCAACCTTCCATCCTTTCTAAGGTGGGTAAAATGAGGACCCGGTTTGTGGGGGCAATAAGCTGACTTTGTATCAAATATACAAAAGTATGAAGGCTATTGCTTAACGCATTGTAAGCCGCCCTGAGTCTCCGGAGAAGGGTGGCATATAAAAATAAAAATAAATAAAAAATAAAACCCCCAAATCCCACTCCTGGTTGGCCCCACCCACCCCACCCCTCCCAGAAGTCCCCACGCAGCCCGTTTTGGATGCAGGTAATTGCAGGGTACGAACGGAGGCTCGGGAAGGGTGAAAAATAGGCCTACTGGAAGCTCAGGAAGGCCTCCAGAGGGCCTCTGGAGCCTGGGGAGGCCGTTTTTGCCCTCTCTCTCGAGGAAAGCCTCCAGAGCCCAGGGAGGGGAAAAACGCCCTCACCCCCCTGGCATGGTGCAGGAGGCCGACTAGGCCATGCCCACCCAGCAACCAGGCAGAGAACCCCTTGCTAAAATTTTTGAAGCTCAGCCCTTTCTAGAGGGCCTTTTTTTTAAAAAAAAAAAAAAAGACAAGTATTTTCATCCCAGACCGTGGCTTTCTAATGTGGGGAGTATGCATGTGCATGAAGAAAACTCAGCTTTTACAGTCCTTCCCCATCCCAAAATAATAGGGTTATGCAACTGCTTCTTGCTGGATGAAACAATTCTTCCTCGTTCTGGCAACCAGCACAATTCCTAGCCACGAATGTTTCATCTAGGCAAGGAGGAGGGGATACAGTAACAGAGTTGGAAGGGATCTTGGAGGTCATCCAGTCCAACCCCCTGCTCACGCAGGAGACCTGTACTAGGGATTCGAACCGCCGACCTCTCTGATTGACAAGCTCAGTGTCTTAGCTACTGAGCCACCTCGTCAGGCTAGATCCCGCACTAGATTCTGTGGGCAGAAAAGGAGGAGACCTTACCTGACATGGGCTCGCCCCTCAGACAGCCGGAAACCATTGCTGTGGAGGTGGATGCCATTTGACACGCCATTGGCCGATGTTTTCCCGTTCTGCACCTCTGAGGGTCATAAAATGAAGTGAGCTTCAATTTTTGTAGTTATGGCTTTAAATGTTGGTTTTATTGGAATGGTTTATTTCAGATATTTTTTATTGTATTCTCGTAAACCATTCTGAGCACTTCGGGGAAGCAAAGCAATATAGAAACCGTGGAATCATAAGAAGTGGAATAAGTCTGAAGCAAGGGTAAAGTGCAAGTGGCAGATAGGCATTCTTCTATACCGTGCAGATTTTCAATTTTGGGGGAATTAGCAACCTGGGAGAAGACCCAGCACTACAAGCAAAAAATAAAAATAAAAAATGCTTAATCAGCCTGACATCTAATACTTTAGGAGATTGTAGGTTGGGTAAGACTGGGTTAGGCAATGGCTAAATTGACCAGCGAAGATAAATCTGTGTTATTGGAATCCAGCAACCTACCAATTTCACTTTGAATGCAATAACAGATTAACAGAGTTGAAAGGGACCTTGTAGGTCATCTAGTCCAACCCTCCGCCCAAGCAGGAGACCCTACACCATTTCTGACAGATGGCAGTCCAGTCTCTTCTTGAAAGCTTCCAGTGATGAAGCTCCCACAACTTCCGAAGGCAACTTCTGTTCCACTGGTTGATTGTTCTCTCACTGTCAGAAAATTTCTCCTTATTTCTAGGATGAATCTCTCCTTGATCTGTTTCCATCCATTATTCCTTGTCTGGCCTTCAGGTGCTTTGGAAAATAGCTTGACCCCCTCCTCTCTGTGGCAGCCCCTCAAATATTGGAGCACTGCTATCATGTCTCCCCTGGAAAAGTACAGCATTCTTACCCCCTGGAGTATGGCATTTTTTTGGCAGGAGAAAAGTGTATGGCCGCTGCTTATACGTCAGGTCGAATAAGTAAACCTAAAAATCAAAGAAATGCAATGAATCTACAAATGACATAGGAACAGTAAGTTTTCAGCCAGAATTGCTCACAAGAAAACCCTAACTTGGTGCTGATTAACGCATGTAAGTCTAGCGCAGGGTCTGCAACCTTAAACACTCAAAGAGCCATTTGGACCCGTTTCCCACAGAAAAGAAAACACCGGGAGCCACAAAACCCTTCCTGTGCCTGACTATTTCTTGAGCAGTCACAAAACTAGCATATGTAGTTGAATTAAATTTTGTTTTCTTCTGAAACTTTTCTTTTCTTGGATTTATCCATGGTTGGCCTACCGGGGCGGTTGAAAAGCTCAATAAATCGGTGCTGGCAGGTGTCACAAATTGGCGGTTGTGACGCATATTTTGAGTGACAGGGAGCTGCAGCAGAGAGGTGAAAGAGCAGGGGTGAAATCCAATTTTTTTCCCTTACTGGTTCTGTGGGCATGGCTTGGTGGGCGTGGCAAGGGAAGGATACTGCAAAATCTCCATTCCCACCCCACTCTAGGGCCAGCTAGAGGTGGCATTTGCCAGTTCTCCGAACTACTCAAAATTTTCTCTACCGGTTCTCCAGAACCTGTCAGAAGCCGCTGGATTTCACCCCTGTGAAAGAGCCACATGCGGCTCCAGAGCCGCAGGTTGCTGACCCCTGGTCTAGCGGAAGCTATTCATATTTTTTTATAGGGCAAAGGAAAATGTGCATTTAGAAAAAGTCTCTCGTAAAACGGGATTCAAAACTGCATGAATACAGCAGAAGATTTAGCTTCACCTAAACCATGAGAAAAATCAATTTCAGTTCTTAGAAATCTAAAGAATGAGTCATCTTTTGGCTGAGGAAGCAGTTCTGCCAATCAGGGCAGACCAGACTCCCAATTTTTGGTATTAACAGCTTCCCACACCTCTCGGAAACTATATTCATGAGCAGCAGAATGGTTACCTAAGGCCAGTGGAGGAAGCTGGATTCACTTAACGACTGCATGATTCATCTAACAACTGTAGTCATTCGCTTAACAACTGTGGCAAAAAAAGTCTTAAAATCGGGTGCTATTCAATGAACTGCCTTGCTTAGCAACAGAAATGCTGGTCCCAATCGTGGTCATAAGTCAAGGACTACCTGTATGGAGTCGAGGCAAAAGATTTGCAGCCAAATCCTGATCTGGGGAACCTGATACAGGCTGTGGCAGAATTTCATAATCATTTATTTTCTGGCTAACTCTTTGTAGACATTAATAAGAACAATTTATTTGAGAAAGCAGCAATTACTGGGTGCAATATATGAAATTCAGTACAATGGGGATGGGTGTGGGATGACTAGAACAGCTTTGAAGCGCTGGGGAATTTATAAATGGATTGAAGGCCATCTGAGGTGGACCATTTAAATATCCTGATAATATTTCAGAATGACTGAATCAGCCTGAGTGCTGAAATCAGCTCAGTGAAATGCTGAAAGCAGCCAAATATTAACAGAATAACAGAGTTGGAAGGGACCTTGGAGATCTTCTAGTCCAACCCTATGCTCAATCAGGAAACCCTATACCAGTGATGGCTAACTTTTTGCCATCGCATGCCAGGAAGGGGGGGGGGGCGGGGGAGGTTCATGCGCGTATGTGCCCACAACCATAATTCTATGCGCCCCGCCCTGTGTATGCGTGCGCAACCTCCCCTCTCCCCCCGGCACATGATGGCCAGGTAGGCCTGTTTTTCTTTCTCACCTGGCTCCAGATCCTCTCTATGCATCTGGGGAGGGTGAAAACAGCCTTCCCCACTCCCTTGGAGGCCCTCCGGAGGCCTGAAATGGCCCATTTCCCAATTCCCAGTGGGATGTTTTTTGCTGTCCTCAGCTGCCAGAGCCTCTCTAGGAGTCTCTGGAGGCTGGGGAAAGCAAAAAAGTCACTTCCTGTTCCACCAGGAGTTGGGAAATGGGCTGTTTCAGGCCTCCGGAGAGCGTGGGGAAGGCTGTTTTCACCCTCCCCAGATGCATAGAGAGGATCTGGAGCCAGGTGAGAAAGAAAAATGGGCCTTCCCCACCCTACCCCAGGCCCTCCGGAGGCAGGAACAGCCTGTTTCCTACTTCTGGTGGGCCCAGAAGGCCCAAAAATCAGCTGGCTGGCGTGCACATGCATGCCAGAGCTGAGCTAACATGCCCACTAATATGGCTATGAGTGCCTCCTGTGGTACGCGTGCCATAGGTTCACCATCAGAGCCCTATACCATTTCAGAGAAATGATTGTCCAATCTCTTCTTAAAAGCCTCCAGTGATGGAGCACTCATAATATCTGAAGGCAAAGCTGTTCAACTGGTTAATTCTTCTCACTGTTATTTCTCCTTAGTTCTAGCTTGCTACTCTCTTTGATTAGTTTCCATCCATTGCTTTTTGTTCTGCCTTCCAGGTGCTTTGGAGAATAGGTTGAAACCCCCTCCTTCTTTATGGAAGCCCCTTAGATATTGGAACAGTGTTAGATTACCTGTTCTCCTCCCATGTTGACTAAGAGCTCTGTACCATCTGGGCTGAAAGTGACATAGGTAGCTACCAAAACTCTCAGTCGGTTATTGTAGTCAGGTAATTTCACTGGAAGATGCCCTACAGAAGGAAAAAACAACCCAAGCACAATTAATACATACAACTTGATAGAATGGATGCTGCCTTAGCTAAGTATTTGCAAATAGAAAAGCCTTTTAAAATAAAATAAAAGCTATATCCATTTATTGTGCAGATTCTACTTTCAGCAAAAAAAAGAAAAAAAAAGAATCATTAACTACTTTGCAGCAGAAGTGATTAAAAGCTAAGGATCCATCTTTACTCCACCCAACTGTAAGTTACTAAAATGTACACTCCGTCATTTCTCATCATAATAGGCTGACACCCCCCCCCCCATGAATTTTGCTGAATCCACTAAAACGTCTCCTGGATGGGGCACCATCCAGAGATAAACTTACCTGCTACGTAGTATTGAGCAGCGCCATCTGGGAGGGGTTTCTGTCGATCACAGAATGTATGGACACCAGCCGCAGGGTTCTGTTTCATGCTTTTCCTAAGCCAAAAGAGAGAGGAAAATTTATATTTTGTGCATACATTTTCTTCTCAAGACATTTCTCCTTCTATTGGTGAAGAGAAAAAGAAAATCATGACAGCCCAGGCATATTAAGAGAGGGGAAACATAGTTATGTCAACATACTGGGGCACATCTGATAGATTTTGTAAATTTTACTGCAACAGACTGAGATTCATAACCTGTTTTACTGAAAATAAGACCCAACTGGAAAATAAGTCCTAGCATTTTTCAGGATGCTCGTAATATAAACCCTACCCCCCAGGGGTGAAATTCAAAATTTTTCCCTACTGGTTCTGTGGGTGTGGCTTGGTGGGAATGGCAGAGGAAGGATACTGCAAAATCTCCATTCCCACCCCACTCTGGGGCCAGCTAAAGGTGGTATTTGCCGGTTCTCCGAACTACTCAAAATTTCCACTACCGGTTCTCCAGAACCTATTAGAACCTGCTGAATTTCAGCCCTGCCTACCCCCAAAATAAGCCCTAGTAAAGATTGTCAGCCAGATGGATGCATTTAATTTAATTAATTATATTTATATGCTGCCCCTCTCCGAAGACTCAGGGCGGCTCACAATACATTTAAAAAATCATTATAAAAAGACATTGAAAAATTACAAAACATTAAAAACATTAAAAACTCATTCACACCATTCATGGTCAGATCTCACCAGATCACAAGAGCGAGATCAATGGCCCCAGGCCTGCCAGAAAAGCCAGGTCTTCACCGCTTTTCGGAAGGCCAATAGGGTGGGGATGGTCCGGACCTCAGGAGGTAACTGGTTCCAGAGAGCTGGGGCAGCCACAGGGAAGGCCCTCCCCCGCGGGCCTGCCAGCCGACATTGTTTAGCTGATGGGACCCGGAGACCAACTCTGTGGGATCTTACCGGTCGCTGGGAGCTATGCGGCAGAAGGCGGTGTCGAAGATAACCTGGCCCTGAGCCATATAGGACTTTAAAAGTAATAACCAACACCTTGAATTGTGACCGGAGACCAATAGGGAGCCAGTGCAGCTCGCAGAGAATTGGTGTAATGTGGGTGTACCTAGGTGCACCCACGACAGCTCGCGTGGCTGCGTTCTGGACCAACTGTACTCTCCGAACACTTTTCAAGGGTAGCCCCATTTAGTACTGAATTCCCCCAAAAATAAGACCTAACTGTTCTGCCCCAGCTACGGACCCCAAAGAACGCAACACACCCAAAGTCCATACAAACCTTAGTTTACTAATTAAGGATTACTAATGAGCTTTCTTAGTAGTTGTTCGAACACAAGTACAGTTTAAATCAGTCTTTTCTGAACAAGGGCTGTTAATTTAACTTCATTAACAGCTGACAAGAATCCAAAGAATAACAACTCAATTCTGAGGCACAGTATTTCAGATAACCATAACCTTACTGTGATTGGCAGAATGCCCAGAAGCAATTTGCAGGAAAACTGACAAGAGAGAAACAAGAGCCGAATCAAACGTTTCTGGAATCAAGATGCGAAGGAATATGAATGAAGTTGTTTCCTGTAAATTGCATCAGTCGTCATCCTTCCTTAAACAGGCTAGGGGAGTGGTCAATTAGTCCCAAGCCTTACTCTCGAAGAGACCTCCTCCTGAGGAGCCACTCCTGCCTTTTAAGAGCTCTGCGCACTCGTGCATCGAGAAGAGGCTCCTGCTCTTCTTCCTCTTCACTTATGGGAGCTTCTGGAGGTTCTGAAGGCCCTGGATGAATCCCCGCCTCTGGCACCACATCCTCTCCAGCCTCCTCATTGTCTGACTCGAGCGCCAGCTGCACAGGCTGCTGGCACAGCACACCAGCCTCCTCGCTGTCGGAATCAGCTACTAACTGCACAGGCTGCTGACGGGCCACAACACTAACCAGAAAATAAGCCCTAATGTGTCTAAGTTGGAGCCGCTAAGTTATCAGTCTTCACTTCTGTTACCTGTGGTTGTGGATCATGCGTATGTCGTAAATCCGGACAAAGGGTCCACTGGCTCCCACAGCGAGATAGTTATTGTCCTGGGGATTGACTGTGAGGCACTTTGCCTCCACAAGCTGCCCACAGTATTCAGTCAGGTCTATCAGAACTTCTGAGTGTTTGCTATTCTCTCGCAAGTCATACTGTCTAAAAAAATAAATAAATAAGGAAGAATAAAAATATTAGCAGGCCTTCAGAAATCAGAAGCAAGCAGAAGCACCACAATTTTGACCCCACCATGAAAAAGTGAGCTAAGTAATTATAAAATTATTTATTAAAAGTAAGCAATGTATTAGTGTATTGCTCAATTCTAAATTCAATTAAATCATGTTTTAGAGCAGGGGTCTCCAACCTTGGCAACTTTAAGCCTGGAGGATTTCAACTCCTAGAATTCCCCAGCCAGCTTGGCTGGGAGTTGAATTCTGGGAGTTGAAGTCCTCCAGGTTTAAAGTTTCAAGGTTGGAGACCTCCGTTTTAGAGCAAAGCTGGCTGGGGAATTCTGGGAGTTGAAGTCTTCCAGGCTTAAAATTGCCACAGTTGGAGACCTCTGTTTTAGAGCAAGGGTCCCCAGCCCCCCGTCTGTGGATCGGCATCGGTTCATATCATGCCATCAACTGTGCCACGCAAACAAGCAAAGCCCCATCCCTGGGATGCAGGCAGCACACGAAATCACATCCCCCTCCGGTCCGCAGAAAAAACTTTCTCCATGGAATCGATCCCTTTCTCCATGGTGCCAAAAGGTTGGAGGGGGTGGGGGACAGTTTTAGAGGGTCACTTTATTGCAGAGTCCTGGTTTTAAGCCCTAGTGGTACAGTTTATTGGTTTGGCCATAACATTTCTGCAACACACAGTAATTAAACAGAGCGGAACCCTAAGCTGTGTGTCAGCGTTCCAAGCAGTGGTAGGTTGCCCCCAGTTCAGACCAGTTCTCAAGAACCGATAGTAAAACCGGCGGGAGGCCCCGCCCACCGCCCAGGATGTCATCATCGGCGATCTGCGCATGTGCAGAAGCGCAGTCCCATTGCGAACCAGTAGTAAAGGTAAGTAGAACCCACTCCTGGTTCCAAGTAATGCACCCATAGAAAACAAAGTCCAAGGCACTTGAGCTCCTCAAAGAACAGTTTATTGGATACATCATATTGGAACAAACTGGTGAAAGCCGACTCTGAGGTTTCCTGCGGCTTTCATCTAATTAAAAGTTTTCCCTTTCCCCCCCCCCAAATCATTGGTCACGCTATCCAATCCAGGTGCTGGCCGGTTGGTTGCTGGGTTACTTTGCTCCTCCTCTGGCCAGCCACCTGTGAGAATGTCCTTGGTTCTCACAGGAAAACTTTATTGTTTTGGCTACAAAACCCCATCTAACTATTTCCCCACACACACACACCATTGTGTGGCAACCCTGAAGCCTCCAAGATGGCTTCAGCCAGCCAACCTCAGGGTTGACCCTGTGTTCCCCAACAACATCAGACAAATTGTACCTGATTAGCCCGTCTTCTGCCGCACTCCAGAAGGTGTTGGGCCACATCGGAGCTGTGGCAATTCGCTTGACTCTGTTTTTGTGATCCCCAAACATGTGGGTCGTTTCTTTGACAGTCAAGTCGTGGACGTGCACTTTGGAATCAGCGGCCCCAGTAATAAGTATCCGGTCCTCTGCATGCGGCAAGAACTGTGGAAAATAAGCATGATATCTTTCATGGCAAGAAGGGCTTCCCTACTGATGGATAAAAAGACATCTTTGGAGGAACATGTCACTTAACAGCCAGAGATTATTGGCTTTGTAGTCAAATACCTACTCATCCTAACCTCAACATTTAATCTTGACACGGCTACAGGTGGTCCTCATCTTAAGACCCCCAACTGAGTCCAACCTTTCTGTTTTTAAGTGAGACAGTTGTTAATTGAACTTTGCCCCATTTTACGATTTTTTTTTGCAACAGTTGTTAAGCGAGTCACGGCAGTTGTTAAGTTAGCCTCACGCTTGTTAAGTGAATCTTGTCTCCCCCATTGACTTTGCCGGTCAGGAAGTCACAAAAGGCGATCACATGACTCTGGGACGCTGCAACCATCACGAGTCAGTTGCCAAACATCCGAATTTTGATCATGTGGCTATGGGGATGCTGCAATGGTTGTTAACTGTGAAAAATGGCCATAAGTCACTTTTTTTTTAGTGCCGTTGTAACTTCAAATGGTCTCCGGGGGATGGTAGAAGACAGGAAGGCCTGGAGGAAAGTTGTCCATGGGGTCGTGATGGGTTGGACACGACTTCGCAACTAACAACAACAACAACTTCAAACAGTCAACTAAATGAACTGTTGTAAGTCGAGGACTACCTGTTCTTAGTGTTTTACCACCTTCTTCCAAATCCACCTACCTTGACAGAAAATATGTTTGCTGTATGCCCCGTGTGCATGGAAAGGAGTTTCTTATGGTGCAGAGGATCCCACACAATGGTGTGCTGGTCATCAGAGCCAGAGGCCAGCAAGCTGAAAAGGCAAGAGGCACAAAAGCATATTAGCAAACCATTGCTACAAACTCATGTCTTTCTGCATTCATTCGCCGAGATCTCGTAAAGTCAAGTCGTGTCAATTTCTTAAAGACAATCTCATAGAGATGCTCATCTCTCATAGAACAATGTTTCCCAACCTGAGCCATGATACCCCAAGCCCAGGGGTGGGCAATTGTGGCTCTTTTACAACCTGTGGACTTCAACTCCCAGAATTCCTGAGACAGCTTGGCTATCTCAGGAATTCTGGGAGTTGAAGTCCACAGGTTGTAAAAGAGCCACAATTGCCCAACCCCGCCCCAGCCAGCATTGGGATACACACTTTAAAAGGGCTAAGGTTGGGAAACAAAGATCTAGATCAGCGATGGCTATCCTTTTTCTCGTTGTGTGCCGAAACTAGGTGCATGCACGCGTGCCGGCACCCATAATGCAATGCATACACCCCCCCATGCATGCACGCATGACTCCCCACTCCCCCTACCCCCCACGCATGTGCATGCAACCCCTCCTGCCCATTTTTGGCCTAGCAGGCCTACCTGCCTGGGCCCAAAAACAGGCCATGGGGGAGCACACTGCACCCACCACCACCTGTGCATACATGTATGACCCCATGCATGCACGCGCATCTCCCGCATGCGTCCCCCGTGCATCCTGAAAATCAGCTGGCCGCTGGGAGTCGCGCATGTGCATGCCTGCATGGTGGAGCTGAGCTGGGCGACAGCTCGCCTGCCCAGAGAGGGCTCTGTGTGCCAGCTGTGGCACGTATGCCATAGGTTCACCATCACGGATTTAGAGCAAGGGTCCCCAGGCCCCAGAGCCATGGCCTATTAGGAATTGGGCCACACAAGAGGAGGGCTGACATGCATGTGTGCATGCAGCTCAACTCGCATACTGCTCACATGCCCCGGTTCCCTCTCCCTCTCCCCCAGCTGGGCCACAAGCCGCAAATGTTGGGGACCACTGATCTAGAGCCAATGGGGGTTTCAGAGCACAGCAAAGAACTCTCAAGGAGCAGCTGTCCATTATATTTGTAACTTAGTTCACCAGGAATCTATTAACAAGGCGGGTAAATGAACACTATACACCTCCAGGAAATACAATTAGAAATTCTCCCCTGGGCTACAGAGGTTTTCTATAGGCATTCATTGAAAGTGCCTACTCTTTCTTAAGGATACTTTCATATTCAGATTAAAGCCTGAATTAAGCATAGGAGCCTTCCTACTCTTGCCAGAACCCATAGGCTCTGCATTCTTCATGCAAAACCTTTCTTCAACCTTCAGCAAAGTCTCTCTGAATTATATGATGTAATCTTTGACACATGTGGTTATTGTATGAGATACTTAAAATAGGTTCTGCCTTACTGTGTGTCACTCTTCCTAAATGCTCGAACACAACACTGGATGAAGTCAAATTTAAGAATGGTCTTTCAAGGTCAGACTTAGACTTAGACCAGGGATCTGCAACCTTAAACACTCAAAGAGCCATTTGGACCCATTTCCCACAGAAAAGAAAATACCGGGAGCCACAAAACCTGGGTGGGCGTGGCCAACTCGATGTCACTCACTTCCACCCCCAGCCACGCCCACCCAGGTTTTGTGGCTCCCGGTGTTTTCTGTGGGAAACAGGTATCTCTCTCTCTCTCTGTCTCTCTCTCAGGCCAGGAGAGGAGTGACTGGAACGGGAGAGTGAGGGGCGGGGCCAGCCAGTGGTGGGTTCAGTCGATAGGGAGCCACAGCAGGGGGACGAAAGAGACGCATGTGGCTCCGGAGCCGCGGGTTGCAGACACCGAACTTAGACTACCCTTGCTGTCACTTTGAATGTACACTAATCGATATACATGAAATTGAAATTTCGTTGCATACAAAGGGCCACCACCTCCAATATGCACGACATAAACATGACAAAATAAATAAATAAAATACCAAATTGTGCATATACCCACATATATGACACAGAGAAACAACACAGTCTAATTCGGATATAATACATGTACATGGCGAGAGAAATGAATCTTGCGAGATTACCAGACGGATGGCCTAGGGAACAAAGCGGTTACAGAATCTGGTCGTCCTCCTAGAAATACTTCTAAAGCTCCTCCCAGAGGGGAGCAACAGAAACAAACTAAGGTGATCCAGCAATCCCCAGGCCCATCTCCTAGCTTTGGAGACAAATCTATTTTCAGAGACATACTTACTTTCCCTTTTCATTCCATTCAAGGCAGTTGACACAGCCAGCATGACCCTAAAAAAAAAGAAAACCACCAATGTCAGAGCTTTACCAATTTCAGATTACTCACTCAAAGGGATAAAGGAAAATCTACCATATTCTGACATGTCCCATTTTTCTTCCTGTTTTAAGCTTTTCAGAGCTTCTTCTGATCATTGAATGGTGTTCCATTTTGCTTCCATTGCTAATCCTAATGTATCCAAGCCTATGTGTGTATCTTTTGAACAAATCTTCCTACATCATATTATTGAAGTAATATGAGTTAATGTATGGGCAGTTTGCTTATGTTAGATTATGTTTGTTAAATGCAATACCCTGTATTTTGCTCTGGGAAGTCGGGGGGGGGGACGAAGGGAAGGGGGGGAAGGGGGGGGAAATAATAAAGAGATCCCAACAAGGTTTGGCAGATCTAAGAATCAGAAAAGAGTTAATGTATGGGCAATGGGAAATGATCTCGCCTTACACTGAGAGGTAAAAAGAAAAGTGATGAATTCTAGAGCACCTCATGGATTATTCAATGCCATTTTTTAATTATATGATCAACAAACTACATCCTTAATATTTACAAGACCATTTTTGTAATAGTACTCCAAACATGAAACTTTAACTCTCAACTTATCTTAAATATAACACTAAAGCACGATTAATTTAGAAAAAAAAGACATACAGATAATCCTTGACTTACAACCATTTGTTTAGTTACCATTCAACGTTACAACAGCGCTGCAAAGTTGATTTATGACCGCTTTTCACACTTACGACTGCTGCAGCATCCCCATGGTCACGTGATCAAAATTCAGATGCTTGGCAACTGGCATGTACTTATGACAGTTGCAATGTTCCAGGATCATGTGCTTCACCTTTTGTGACCTTCTGACAAAGCAAAGTCAATAGGGAAGCCAACGATCGGCATTACTAACTTAAGTGCAGTAATTCACTTAACTGTGGCAGGAAAGGTCATAAAATGGGACAAAACTCACTTAGCAACTGTCTTGTTAGCAACAGAAATTTTGGGCTCAATTGTGGTTGTAAGTCAAGAATTACTTGCAATTTTACCCCTACACAGGGTTACCTATAATAGAATCTGGTTAGCTATGGATGTCTTTCCAACCTAATAATGTCTAAATACAGATTGACGCTCCCATCATTCTCACTCCCACAGATCATAAGGACACGCAGTTGCCACCAGGTTATCACAATATCTCAACAAAAGAGAGGGATAATTTAAAGTAAATTAGACAAGGATTACTCCTGTCCCATTGAAATGATTTTTCCTTGTTATTTTTTCCCCTTTGGGGAGGATATTTTTCATATTGACTTATCAATATCAAAAGGAGAAAATATTGCATCCTGATCCTGCTTGTTCCAATTCCATTTTGAAATTGCTTCTATTCTTTCTGATGGAGGGATTCACCACAGACCAAACTGGGCATTGTTGCTGGCACATCTAAACTTGGCCCCAATAAAGAACGGGCCTAGCCATGGCAATAACAGATTTATTTCCCCATAACAATCTCAGGTCTAACAACAGTCACACTGAAGTTTGACAAGCTGCTCATTAAGAAAAAAAATTGAGGGGCTGGGGATTAGCAAATTAAGGTTTTACTACCCTGTTTCCCCCCAAATAAGACATCCCCTGATAATAAGCCCAATCACTCTTTTGAGCTCATGGCAATAAGGCTGAGTGCTTATTTTAGGGTTCAAAAAAATATACAACAGGGTTTTATTTTCGGGGAAAGACGGTATTATCTTTTCAATCTGTTAAATTTAGAAAAAATTTAGGAGAAATAAGGTATAGGAATAATTAACCTTCAATAAACTAGGAAATGCTTTACAAATAAAAAAATATACATTATTTTTGCTACCATGACCGTCCTCCACTTACTTGCAGCTCCGCTTCCAAGCCCAGACGCTGAATGAATGGGTCGGTAACATGATAGTGTCGCTCAAAACTGAGGGCACCCTTTTCCTATAAACAACAGATAAATACAATTAATGGAGAGGCCTTAAGAACATTCTACATCCAACCATAATTCTTTAGCGTAAGACACCATGAAGGAGAATAGATACCTCTGATCTCCAAATAATCATGCAAAAATAATAATAATAATAATATCCAGGTCCATCTAACTTGCCCTTCCCTGATCTAGTCTACTGACTAGATTTTTCCTGAAATGCAACAGTCAGAACTGGATGAAATATTCAAAATGAGATTAATCAATACAGAACGTACCGGTAGTGGAGATAGATTTCCCCACAACAATTATTATGGTCACCCACTCCAAAAGGCTCTGGCTGACTTTGATTTGGGAACCAGACTTTTATGAATGTAGCTTTAAATTGCATCTAAAAATATCTGTTCTTATATACTGACATATATTGATTGATATTCATCTTGTTAACAAGTGAAATTGCAGAATCTGCTCTCCTCATTTATTCAGGTGACCCTGAGGGCACAGATAAACCTCCAAGTGGCTTCAACAACTCTCAGAAAGAGTGCTAATGACCAGATGATAGCAAGGAATATATTCTCCACCATTCATTCAGAACTGAAGAAGTTTCTTAGATGAGAAATGAAATGTCTTCAAGCAAAAACCTGTAAGAGCCTGTAGTACAGTGGACTAAAGCACTGTTATTAAAATCTGCTGCTTGCAATTACTGCAAGTTCAAATCTCACCAGGCTCAAGGTTGACTCAGCCTTCCATCCTTTCAAAGGTAGGTAAAATGAGGACCCAGATTGTGGGGGCAATAAGCTGACTTTGTATAAATATACAAAAGTATGAAGGCATTGCTTAACGCATTGTAAGCCGCCCTGAGTCTCCAGAGAAGGGCGGCATATAAATTAAAAGCAAAAAAAAAAACAAAAAAAACAAAGAAAAACTCCAGTTGCCTTTTGAAAAACCACCTTAGGGACAACCATGGCCTGGATGACTGAGAATCTCCATAGACATTTCATTTCCATCTTCCAGAGCATTAGTTATCCCTCCAGTTCTGTGACATCTGCAAATTCCTTCTCTCTCTTCATTTTCATCTATTTTATTCATCTATCTCTATCTCTTCATAAGATATTATGGACCTTAAGACTAAACAATGGGAAACAACACTTGATGTCTTTTGCATTCTGATGAAGATAGATGAATAACATGGTTTTCTAACCAGCTTAGGAAACATCTCATAGAAATGTCACCCAGTCGGTGTTTAACGAGCTTGATAATTAGATTGCACAATAAGCAGTCACCACAGTTTGTCAAGTCTCATGACAAAAGCAGGGGGAATAATCTGAATGTATGACAGCAGAAGAGAGCACCTAGGATCAATAGAAAGGGTCTCTTGCTAACTGCTCAGTACTCTTTGATGCAAAGAATGAGAAAAGGATGAATAAGGCTCAGCAGCTTGTTCCATTCATCTTGGGCATGACTTCTGGCAAAGACACAAAGCAGTCTCTGACGAAGAAGACAAACAAACAGACAGGAGCAACAAGAAAATCAGTCCCCAAGATGGCCTCTCTAAAAGCTTTCCTCCTCCACTTCAGCTCACCCTCTAGCAAAATGCTGTTAATGACTCTTTAAGACAAGAAGTACCTTGAGCTGCCTGCTAATGAGGTCTCCAATAATATTTGCTTTTGCCATCTTTTCACAATAGGGCCTACGAAAGCAAGTTAGTGATGGTCTTGCTGTGAATCCAAGCATTCCAGCAGAGTTCATGTCCATTGAGAAGGCATTGAAATTACCTGTAATTTGGAGAGAAGAGGGGGAGGAGAGAGAGAGGAGAAAGCTTTGAAATTATTTATACATAAAATTATGGAGCTGTTCTAGACGACAAAAGGAAATTTTAATATGAGGTTTTCAAATATTTCCCTCAGTCATTTGATTTCTAAAGTTACGTACATACATCCCTCTCCATATTTATTTATTTATTATTTATTTATTAGTTTGATTTATATGCCGTCCTTCTCCGGAGACTCAGGGTGGCTTACAATGCGTTAAGCAATAGCCTTCATACTTTTGTATATACCTGCTTAGTAGGGCTTTTTGGCCCCCCCTAAGCGGTGTTCTATTTTATACAAAGTCAGCTTATTGCCCCCACAAACCGGGTCCTCATTTTACCTACCTCGGAAGGATGGAAGGCTGAGTCAACCTTGAGCCTGGTGAGAATTGAACTCGCAGTAATTGCAGGCAGCTGGCAGCTAAATATTACTTTAACAGTAGTTTAGTCCACTGCGCCACCAGGCTCTTTATAGATAGATGGAGCCTTGGTTTAAATTCTTAGATATAGTTCTCAGTGGAAATTAAAATACTCTCCCCCCTCCCCAATAGCTTTCAGAACTTTTAACTGATGACACAAGATCTCATTTTAAGACATCTGCCAAATTCAAGATAAACAGCTTATATGGTGATCACAGAAACCATATATAATAAAAAGCATATGACTGTTATGTGTACAGTATAAACAACTTTGTAGTCACAATTGTTTTTTCCACATAAGTTGCATTCAAAAATAAAACTTTTTTTCAATGTTTAGAAATAGCACAACAATGCAGAATGTCAACGGAATGTATGAAATCCTGACATCTTCAACATCAATGGTTAACACAGACAGACAAGAAAACTCAGGTTAGGTTTTAGCCAATTGTAAAGCTGCTCCCCAAAACATTACTGATATCAAAGAACATCACTCGGTCCTGCCATAGCACAGCAGAGTTGATGAAATTTTTGAAGACTTCTGAAATATTAAAGATGGAAGCTTCCTCTAACAATCACAGTGATGAAATTGGAAAGAGAGCTACATTTTGGAAGATGAAGAGGGTAAGGCTTATGTATTATTATTATTATTATTATTATTATTATTATTATTATTTTATTATTAATCATATTTCTATGCCGCCCATTCTCTGAGGACTCTGGGTGGCTTGCAACAATCGACAGTATACTAAATAGCATATTGCCCCCAACAATCTGGGTCCTCATTTTACCCACCTCGGAAGGATGGAAGGCTGAGTCAACCTTGAGCCGGTGAGATTTGATCTGCTGCTCTGCTGAACTAGCGGACAGCTGAAGTAGCTGCAGTACTGCACTTTAACCACTGCGTCACCTTGGCCCATGTTCCACTCATGACTTCCATGGTGAGATTATAGTAATTATGGGTTGAATATTGGTGATCAGGAGCTGATTGGGGTGCTGGTATTCTAACCAGTCACAAAAGAACTTAAAGGCAGGATAATTGTATTTTATCCTCACAGTGCTTTCAGTCAGCCGGGCTATACTGGCGGTTCTTGACTTAAAACCATTCATTTAATGACCTATTTGAAGTTACAACAGTACGTTAAGAAATTTATCACCAATCCTCACAAACATTGCAGCATCCCTGGTCAATTAATCAAAATTTGGGTGCTTGACAACTGCCATGTATTTGGGAGGGCCGCAGTGTCCTGGATCATCTGATCGCCATTTGTGACCTTCCCAGATGGCTTCCAAACAAGCAAAGTCAATGGGGGAAAGGAAGCTGAATTTGCTTAATGACTGTGTGACCCACTTGACAACTGCAGTGATTTGCTTAACAACGTTAGGGGGGAAAGGGTCATAAAATCAAACATGTCTCAATTAACAATCGCTTTGCTAAGCCACAAACTTTTTTGTCCCAACTGTGGTCATAAGTTGAGGATTTACTGAGGATCACTGAGCCGCGGTGGTGCAGTGGTTAAGAGTGCAGTACTGCAGGCTACTTCTGCCGCCTGCCAGCTGCCTGCAATTTGGCAGTTCAAATCTCACCAGGCTCAAGGTTGACTCAGCCTTCTATCCTTTCAAGGTGGGTAAAATGAGGACCCAGATTATTGGGGGCAATAGGCTGACTCTGTAAACAGCTTAGAAAGGGCTGCAAAGCCCTGTAAAGTGATATATAAGTCTAAGTGCTATTGCTATTACCTGTACTGGTAAAAAAGTGTACAAATGAAATGCTGTTCTCTAAATTATATTTAAATTGAATAGTGTTGCTATTGACGTATATGGCAGTAATCGTATTATTTAATGTGGAATTGATTAAAATAAATATACCTTCAATGAAATTTAATTTTGATTCTGGTTCTGCTCCTTTTTTTTAAATAATACACCCTCTTTCTTACATATCATTCAAAGACCCTATGCAGCTCTCAATCCAAAAAAGATAGTACATCTGGCTTTAGAGCAGTGGTTCTCAACCTGTGGGTCGGGACCCCTTTGGGGGTCGAACGACCCTTTCACAGGGGTCACCTAAGACCATCGGAAAACACATATTTTCAATGGTCTTAGGGATAATTTTATGGTTGGGGGTCACCACAACTTGAGGAACTGTATTAAAGGGTCGCGGCATTAGGAAGGTTGAGACCCACTGCTTTAGAGGATGCCACAAAAGTTTGGAAAGTAACTACAAGTAAATTCTCCAATAGTATATAAGCAATTTAATATTTTACATATGTAAGCTCAAGTACAGAAGCATTCTGTGATGGATTAGAAAACAATTCTGTAGGACTACTAAATTTAGTTATCTATTTTCATAGCCTTGCCTGACAAAGTCATCTTTCAGCTATGTAACTTAATTTCCCAGAATTCAGAACCAGCGTGCCTGTTGCTCAGAATTCTGGGAACTGAATTGTAGAGTTTTGGAGGATGAAGAAAGATGCAATCATTAATATAATTTGCTCCCAGAAGGAGCAATGACCAAAAGTACTAATTACAATCATTCTGAAAAATGATTTTCTAATGACAATTACTTGGAGGAATCATTTTTAAAATTTCCCTTCATATTTTAAGTACAATGTAAAGCTATGAATGCTAAAAATTGCTATTGCAATAGAGAAAAATTAGGTTGGGGCATCTACTTTTTAGAGCAACAAATGAAAACTTGGTTCTTAAGTCAATATTGTGATCTGAGTTCAGAAAGCCTATCATGGAAACCCATGGTAGACCTCATGATATACTAAAAGATTTTTGATTCAATTTTCCCATTATAGATACCAGATACCAGCTCTTATATTTCTGATAAACAACATTGTTGGGTTAGACATGGGGCTTGGGTTTTATTAGGGAGAAAGAAATGTCTTTCTTTTGAAAGAAATTCATTTTTAAACATGGAAATGTTTGTTAAATCTTAACAAAAAGTATCAAGAACAGAAAACAAAACTACAGAAATGTAACACCCAACACATAATTTAGGAATATATATATATATATATATATATATATATATAAATTTGTACCTTAAGGAGATCCAAAAGAAAGTTTAAGGATTCGTATAAAATGGACACACATAGGTTGAGTCATAGTTTGTTGAGCAAGTCACAATTGGATGAGATCACACATGCAGACCAGAAATGATTAAAGTAATTACTTAGGGCACACAAGATTCTATACCCCAAATAAAACAACAACATAGCATGTGATAGTCATTGTAAATTCAGGCTGGATTAGATTTGAAAGTGAATATTTAGGTTTCTAGTAAAAATTAATAGCAACTCTATTTTAAAATACAGAATACATGAATGTATGTGAATTAAAAAATACAATAGTCTGTTTTGGATATGTGCACATGCTTAACATGGCACCAAGGCAAAATAAACCCAAAATGCATGGACATATTAATTTAAAAATGAAAACAACACAAAATCTAAATTAGAACAGTGCAACAAAATGAATGTTTATCTCAGCAAAATAGCCAAGAGTTTATGTTACTGAGAAACTGCAACAAGTGAAGCTATTTAAGAATTTATGAAGCCAACACTTGGAAAAAATAAAGAATAAAATCCTTCCAAAGCTACTAATATACTAGCAAGACCCAGGATGACACAAACTGTATTCATACAACACCCTGAACCACATAAAAATTAATGTCTTAACCCAGCCGTGTTATTAATTTATGTTCAAGTATGTCATGCAAACAAAAAATCACCTTCCCATAGCAAGATCCTTAGTATGATCATTGATAGAAATTATAAACCGCTGAAAACTAATAGGCTAAGAAAGGACATTAATCATTCAAACAATAAATCAGGGTTTTCCAAGGGCCCGATTCATATGCAACACCAAGCCACAATTAGTACAGTCATACCCCAACCCCACAATTTAACAAACCATAATTAATTCCAGGCAATCTCAACCCAGCCACTGCTTTTAGGAAGAATTTTGACTCTCATTAGTGTAAAGCAGAAAAGAAAAACTGCAGCATGGAAAGAAACTTGACAGATCCCTGCAAAGGAATCCTGGTACAGTAGGAAGCAATAGGAATATGAATAGGAAGTGAGCAACACTTGTGCACATACTCAGAGGATAGTTCAGTTTGCTGTTATTTTCACTCCACCGCAACTCCTTCAGCCCAAAGACTGAGCCCACCAGAAACCTACACCAACAACCAGCAAGGCAGGCTAGGGAAAAAAAAAAAGCTCTTTCAAGAGAGGAAAAGAAAGAGGTCTTGAGAAAGCCGGAGAAGTGGCCGGAGGGAGAGCTGTGTGGTGCCTTTAATGATCTGACTCTACTTCTCACTTTCCACCCCGCAGAGTGCAATTTAAAGCACAAAAAGTCTCTGCCAGAAGTTTGTGCCGAGCGGGAGGAAGTTTTGGGCTCTCCAAAGATGCTTCGCACACTCAAGTAGTACCTGGGAATCCTGACAGCATCTCTTTGGAAGATCCATCCTGCCCGCTCTGGGCAGGTGACACCCATCCCCAAAACTCTGGAGAGTTAGTGCCAGGCTGGCGAAAGGGGGCAAACTGGATGCATCCACATACCCCCACTGAATGGACGTGAAGACATTTCCCAAAAGCTTTGGCAAGAGGAAAACAGGTATGTGTCCCCCCGCCAGATCCTTCCTCTCTTGGAGTGGGATGGGTGGGTGGGGAGCAATGGCAAGGTTTTTTTTTGGGGGGGAGGACAGATTCCCAGCTCTTCCCAGCAGATCCCTTTGGAATCTGCTGGGAAGAGCCACGCCAAAAGGAAAAGGGGCAGAGTGGGGTTTTTTTTTGGGGGGGAGGGGAGGTTTCAAGAGATGGTAGGTGGGTCAAAAAAAATCAGGGTGGGGTGGGGGGGTGATAAGAATGGACGCCTCTGGAGGAAGGCTCCTCCTTCTCTTCCTCCTCCTCCAATCACCCCCATCGCTCCCCACCTGCAGAAAGACCCTCACGCCCCCCCCACTCCCCTCGGCCGTGGCTGATGGGCGTTGTAGTCCAGGCAGCGGAAAGGCTCCCGGGGTGGGGAGGGAGGGAGGTTGGTTCTTTTAAGGCAGGCGGAGGACGGGGAAGGAGAGCTCCGTCCGGGTTACCTGTCAGGCCTCCTCAAGGCAGGCTCAGCAGCCGCAGCAGCCAGTGGACGAAGCCCCCGAACTTCCATGCAGGGGGGCGGCCTGACCCCTGTGCCAGGGCAGGGGCCCCTCCAGGAGGTGAGAGAGTGGCTGGAAGGCCGCTTGAGCCGCTCGCCAGGCTGCGTAGCACCGCCCGGCCCGGCTGGGACCTGAGACCTCGGCGGCCCCCGCCTCTGTTTATCCTTTCCAGCTGTCTCGGGCTCAGCAAAGCCCCCAACGCCGCTTCCCCCTCCTCCTCTTCTCCCTCCCTCCCCTTTCTCCACCGTTGCGCCCGGCAGTGCGCCTGCGCGACGCTAACTGCGCCACCAGCCCTCTCGATCTCAACGCCGGCCCTTCCGCCGCGCGAGCGGCGCAGACACGCTCCGGGAATAAGCAAAACCCACCCTCTTTTAACTCTTCCGCGCCTGATTGGTCCGAGGGAAAGGAGTGACAGTTATTCTGGCCAAAGGGAACTCGCCAATTGGCGGGCGGCCCGGGCCAATCTGCGCAGTTAGAGTAAGAGAAAAGAAGGAGACGACACAGGGAACACAAGGGGGCGGGGTTATTACGGGTGGAGGGGATGCTGGGACTTGAAGTTTACCAAAGGGGCCGTGGTCTCTCCTAAGGCAAATTAGAGACGTGTTTTCTTGAACTTTTTGAGCCCGACGGGACCCCTCCGTACTTTTAAAAATTTTGGAGGGCCCCAGAAGAACTTCAGTTTGTATGGGTTATATTTATCGATGTGTACTGTATTAAAAATTGAAACTAATGCCTGCATAGAATATTGGTTGAACCATGTAAAAAGGAACAAGCATTATTGTAAATATTCACATAATTTTTAAAAGTTAATTAAAAAAATAACTATTGTTTTAAGAAATAAAAATAATAATTCCAATGTCTTCGATATCTGGCAGATAATTTTGATTTTGTGGACCTCCTAAGATTTTGGGAGATCCCCAGATGTCCTTGTATTACACTTTTAAGAAATACTGAACTAGAGAAAGAAGTATTACAGTTGGAGGTTAGGAAGGGAGGAAGTCAGCAGCAGCAGCATACTACCACCGTTTTTGTGGCAGTGGGGGAGTCCCTTAAGACTTAAGTTGTATAAGGTGCTTCCAGGGAAATTATTTCCTAATATCCATGCACAGAATTACAAAGTTTCAGACTGATTTTTTTTAAATGGAATATTGCCAAGAAAGAGGATACAAAGACATGTTTCAGAAAAGCGGTTGTTTTAAAAGTATGGAAAATTACACCTTTAAGATATAGGAACCTTTGCCCACATGATCCAAGCAAATGCCCAGTTAAGCATACCTGACTGGGCAAACATATATGGGATTTCTACCACATCATTCTCAGATTAAACCAGGCTGGAGAGGGAGTTAATAACCCTGCAAAGCAGGGGTGCTATTCAGCAAGTTCTGACAGGTTCTGGAGAACCGGTAGCAGAAATTTTGAGTTCTGCTGGAGAACCAGCAAATACCACCTCTGGCTGCCTCAGAGTGGGGTGGGAATTGAGATTTTGCAATATCCTTCCCCCTGGAGTGGCGTGGGAATGGAGATTTTGCAGTATCCTTCCCCTGCCAAGCCCACCAAGCCACGCCCACAGAACCTGTATTAAAAAAAAGACTGCTGCAAAGACTGGGTTTTTCAACATAGCACACTGGATCACTGTTTTCTGAACAAATCCCTGTTCACACTGTAGGAAGTTAGCACCCACCCCTTTCCTGGAAGAATGAAATATTTTAGGAAATATTAAAAAGGCAGAATATTATGTTTCCCTGGTTGAGAAATGGAGAAACATGTTTTAAAGACAAAGCAACTCCCACCTTCCTGCTCCCCCCCTTTGTTAATGGGCCAGAGGCAGAAACAGAAACTAACACAATGGGACCCATCTAGCAACAGAAACTCCCCACATGGCACCTGGGAAAATTACATCAGCCAGCAAGGCTAGCTAAGACCCCCACCCTCTGGGAGTCTGATAACCAATCAGGATACTCTTTCTGGGCCCCAGGAAGTTCAAAGCCAGAGAAAGCATAAAACCCGGGGACTCGCTGTATCTCTGCCCTTTTCGGTTCAGGAACTCAAGCCATGTGATCCTGTCCACCATTAAACCAACTTTCCAAGCAGTCTCCATATTTCCAGTGTCTTTTTCCCCACTTGGAGCTGAATCTAGAAGGATATTTCTTCCTACAACACAATACACTAAGCCAGTGTTTCTGAACCTCAGCAACGTTAAGATCTGCAGTATGAATTTTGGGTGCAAATTCATACATGATGCAAAAGATATTGTAGATTAATATTACAATGAAACCAGAATTATTTTGTATTGGTTACTTTATGGATACTGAACTAAAAAAGAAATATTGAGAACTATTATTGTACAGCCTGTGGTAACTGCAGCAAGATTATTGTATGCACAAAAATGAGTTGCAGTTCCAGTAACTTCCAAAGTTGACCTTTGAGGAAACTGAATGTCTTTCTCTCTTTGCAGGTAAAAGCATCTCAGACTGTAACTTGAATACACCATTTTTGAAGATAACCTTTTCTGTATACGGTAGTACATCTTACTTGGAGATGTTTGTAGCTTTAGCAGCTTAATTCCTCTGTTATAAAAAATATTTTTTCTCCACATGGAGGCAGCCTCTGCAGAATATTCCTTACTAGTTCCTCCTCTCTGCTGTTTTGCAAACTATTATCTTTACAACCCTTTGAAAACTGCAGTCAGGGTCTGAGTTGCGGTGATGTTGCTGCAGTGTAGAATGTTGCAATGTCCATAGTTTTACCATTTTTCAGAGTTACTGCTTAGCTAGCCTTTGCATGTCTTGTGGGCAGCTTATACTGAATTTTTAAATTCATTTTCTCACTGGTCTGAAAGTTGAGAACTCACTACGATTCAAGGAAGGATGTGTAAAAGGGCTTTTTTTAGAGACCAGCCAGATATGAAACAAATGCCTAATAGAATTCTTTTTTGGCCAAGAGTGATTGGACAAACAAGGAATTTGTTTTTGTTGCATATGCTCTCAGTGTACATAAAAAGACAAGATACATTTGTCAAGAATCATAAGGTACAACACTTAATGACAGTCATTGTTTACACATAAGCAATGAAATCATACTAGGAAACAATATCAATATAAATTGTAAGGATACCAGCAACAAAGTTACGGTCATACAGTCATAAGTGGAAGGAGATGGGTGATAGGAATGATGAGAAGAATAATAGTAATACTAATGCAGCCTTAGTGAATAGTTTGAAAGTGTTGAGGGAATTATTTGTTTAGCAGAGTGATGGCGTTTGGGAAACAACCGTCCTTGTGTCTAGTTGTTCTGGTGTGCAGTGCTCTATAGCGTCGTTTTGAGGGTAGGAGTTGAAACAGTTTATCTCCAGGATGCGAGGGGTCTGTCGATATTTTCACAGCCCTCTTTTTGACTCGTGCAATATACAGGTCCTCAATGGAAGGCAGGTTGGTAGCAATTGTTTTTTCTGCAGTTCTAATTAGGAGGAGCCTGGTGGCTCAGCAGACTAAAGCACTGTTATTAACATCAAGCTGTCTGCAATTACTGTAAGTTCAAATCTCAAGGTTGACTCAGCCTTCCATCCTTTCTAAGGTAGGTAAAATGAGGACCCAATTTGTGGGGGCAATAAGCTGACTTTGTATAAATATACAAAAGTATGAAGGCTATTGCTTAGCGCATTGTAAGCCGCCCTGAGTCTCCAGAGAAGGGCGGCATGTAAATAAATTTTTTTAAAAAAATCCTCTGAAGTCTCTACTGTTGATACTTGTTGTCTAGTATTGTAAGAGGTGATAGTATGGGAGGGTTTCTCCTAAAGTCTACCACCATTTCTACAGTTTTGAGTGTGTTCAGTTCCAGATTGTTCTGGTCACACCATGAGGCTAGTTGTTCAACCTCCCACTGGTATGTGGATTCTGGTCTCAATTGTGCTCATAGATAGATAGATAGATATAGATACTGTAGTTAGGTAGGTAGGTAGGTAGGTAGGTAGGAAGAAAGAAAGAAGAAAGAAAGAAAGAAAGAAAGAAAGAAAGAAAGAAAGAAAGAAAGAAAAAGAATTCTTTATTGGCCAAGTGTGATTGGACACACAAGGAATTTGTCTTTGGTGCATGGACTCTCAGTGTACATAAAAGATACATAAATGGAATAAATGGAGGACTATCTATACAGTTAATCCTCAATTTATAACCACAGTTGAGCCCAAAATTTCGGTTGCTAAGCGAGATAGTTGCTCCACTTCATGACCTTTCTTGCCACAATTGTTAAATGAATTACTGCAGTTGTTAAGTTAGTCATATGGTTGTAAAGTGAATTGAGCTTCCTTATTGACTTTGCTTGTCAGAAGGTCGCAAAAGGTGAGCACATGACACTACAAAACCCTCATAAATATGAACCAAGCATCCGAATTTTAATCATATGACCGTGGGGATGCTGCAATAGTCACAAGTGTGAAAAACGGTCATAAGTCACTTTTTTAGTGCTTTCATAACTTCAAACAGTCACTAAATGAATGGTTGCAAAGTGAGGATTACCTGTATATGACTTCTCCTATATCTCAGGCCAACTGCTCCCATCTATACTATGAAGATGCTGGAACAAGGCCTTCTCTTCCCTACTGGTTGTCATCTGGACATATCAGCATTTCAGATTTGGTAGCTCCAGTTAAGAATTGCTGAGGTGTCCCAAAGGTGCTTGATTTCAGGAAGCACCTGGGCTTTTATGTTTTTTTTCTTTGAAGGCGTTTCGCTTCTCATCCCAGAAGCTTTTTCAGTTCTGACTGGATGGTGGGGAATAGAAGGATTTATACTCCTTGCAGACAGCTGGTCACTTGCATCCTTTTAGAGAGTCGTTGAGGCTACTTGGAGGTTTTATCTGTGTCTTCAGAGTCACCCGAGTGGTGCAAATGGTTGTGGAGCCTTGCTGGAACTGTTGAAAAGGACTGTGTTGTAGACTGAAAATCAATGATGTTGCATTTCCCCCCTTTGTTCAATTGAACAGCTTGAGAGAGACCTGTTCAATTTTGCCATAGTTGGCCTTCTTTCAAACCAGTGAGCCTCTCTGTCCAAAATGTGGACTTTGCTATCTTCAAAAGAGCGGCTTTTGTCTTTTAAATGCAGATACCAGCGACTGGTAAGATCCCACAGAGTTGGTCTCCTCCAGGTCCCGTCAGCTAAACAATGTTGGCTGGCGGGCCCATGGGGGAGGGCATTCTCTGTGGCTGCCCCAGCTCTCTGGAACCAGTTACCTCCTGGGGTCCAGACCATCCCCACCCTATTGGCCTTCCGAAAAGCGGTGAAGACCTGGCTTTTCTAGCAGGCTTGGGGCCGTTAATCTCGGTGTTGCGATCTTGTGAGATCCGGCCATGAATGGTGTGAATGGGTTTTAATGTTTTAATTTTTAAATGCTTTTATAATGGTATTTTTTTTCTTTTTCTTTTTTTTTGTAAATGCATTGTAAGCCGCCCTGAGTCTCCGGAGAAGGACGGCATATAAATTGAATGAATGAATGAATGAACGAATGAATAAATAATAACAGAATACTAGAGTTGGAAGGGACCTTGGAGGTCTTCCAGTCCAACCTTCCTGCTCAAGCCGGAGACCCTACACCGCTCCAGACAAATGGTTGTCCAGTCTTTTCTTAAAAACTTGCAGTGATGGAGCACTCACAACTTCTGGAGGCAAGCTGTTCCGCTGGTTAATTGTCCTCACTGTTAGGAAGTTTCTCCTTAATTCCAGGCTGCTTCTCTCCTTGATAAACGGACTGCTGAATCTGAAGTCCTGATGGGTTTGTTCTCCCATGTTAACAGCTGGCTAAAATAGGATGCCAATGTCCAGCTGTCTGCAAGGAGTATCAATCCTTCCATTCCCCCACCATCCAGTCAAGAGCTGAAGAAGCTTCTTGGGTGAGAAGCGAAATGTCTTCAAAAGGAAAAAAAAAACCCAAGAAGGTCCAGTTGCCTGGGAGCGGGGGGGGGGGGGGGGGCGGAAACACCTTTGGGATGATGACGATCTGAATGACCGAGAATCTCTAACAAGACTAATTTGCTGAGGTGATTTTTCTCTTTGCAGGGTGGGGGAGGTGTGACCCGGCGGCCGCCATCGCGGCTTGCTGTTCCCCATCCCCCACACACACACTTTTCAGTCGCCGACTCGGTAGCTGCCCTTGGAAAGCGGCTGGCTATAAACGGCCCACCTAAAGACGTCTCCAGGCCAGGGGTGAAATCCAACAGATTCTGACAGGTTCTGGAGAACCGGTAGCGGAAATTTTGAGCAGTTCGGAGAACTGGCAAATGCCACCTCTGGCTGGCCCCAGAGTGGGGTGGGAATGGAGATTTTGCAATATCCTTCCCCTGGAGTGAGGAGAGAATGGAAATTTTGCAATATCCTTCCCTCAGGAGTGGGGAAGGAATGGGGATTTTGCAGTATCCTTCCCCTGGAGTGGAGTGGGAATGGGGATTTTGCAGTATTCTTCCCCTGGAGTGGGGTGGGAATGGGGATTTTGCAGTATTCTTCCCTCAGGAGTGGGGAGGGAATGGGGATTTTGTAGTATCCTTCCCCCAGGAGTGGGGTGGGAATGGGGATTTTGCAGTATCCTTCCCCTGGAGTTGGGTGAGAATGGGGATTTTGCAGTGTCCTTCCCCTGGAGTTGGGTGGGAATGGAAATTTTGCAATATCCTTCCCTCAGGAGTGGGGAAGGAATGGGGATTTTGCAGTATCCTTCCCCCGGAGTGCGGTGGGAATGGGGATTTTGCAGTATTCTTCCCCTGGACTGGGGTGGGAATGGAGATTTTGCAATATCCTTCCCTCAGGAGTAGAGAGGGAATGGGGATTTTGTAGTATCCTTCCCCCAGGAGTGGGGTGGGAATGGGGATTTTGCAGTATCCTTCCCCTGGAGTTGGGTGAGAATGGGGATTTTGCAGTGTCCTTCCCTTGGAGTGGGATGGGAATGGAAATTTTGCAGTGTCCTTCCCTTGGAGTGAGGCGGGAATGGAGATTTTGCAGTATCCTTCTCCAGCCACGCCCACCAAGCCACGCCCACAGAACCGGTAGTAAAAAAAAAATGTGGCTTTCACCACTGCTCCAGGCACCGGGGCCATGGCTCGAAGCAATCGCTCCCCCCCCCCCCCCCCGTCCTCCTTCGGTTGGCCGGCACCCAAGCCCTCCCTCCTGGCCGGTTGCGACGCCGAGGCTCCCGCGTGTAGTGCTGCTTCCAGCCGGCGGAGGCTGCTGCTGTGGCGGCGAGGGAGGGAGGGAGGGAGGGAGGCGCGGCGTCGGCGCCCTCCTCTCCTCCCCTCCTCTCCCCTCCTCTCCCTCCGCTTCTCCCCGCGGTGTCCTTGTCTCGGCATAGATCGGGCTAAGGCAGCAGGCGGGCGGGAGCGTTTCCTCCGGCCGCGCTTCGGTGGGAGCCCCGGAGGGGAGGAGCAGCCTGGCCAGGAGGAGCTCGCCCCGCTGCGGCCGCACGAGGATCCGGAACAAGCTCAGCTTCCTTCTTCCCAAGCCCTCCGTGCCTGCCGCCGCCGCCGCTGCCTCCTCCTGGCCTGCCGGCTGGTTGCCTGCCTCCTGAAGCCACCCCGCCCCGCGAGGCGTCTTCTTCTTCTTCTTCTTCTTGCAGGTCGTCAGAAAGCGGCCTGACTGCTGCGGTTTGCCTCGCTTTTTTCTTTCTTTGGCTCTCCCAATTGCTCGCTTCTTCCGACCAACCTGCCCTTTCTCACCCACCCACCCGGCCGCCGCTGCCCCCCTCCTCCTGGCCCGGCTCTTCTGCGGCTGCTGCTGCTGCTGCTGCTGGTAGTAGTAGTGCTGGGGGAGTCCCTCCTGCTCCCAGCCGGCCCTTCCGACCTGCCCCGCTCAGCTGTCCTTGGAGATGAGGTGAAGTGTAACAGTAAGGGACCCGGGAGGTCATCTAGCCCAACCCCCGACCTTAGACGAGGGGATTCGAACCTGCCGAACCCGCCGATCTTCCTGCTCGACAAGCTCAGGGGGTCTTTAGCCTCTGAGCCACCTTAAGTCAGGCCCAAGTTGAAGACCGCTCGCCTGGGGAAGGCGGATTTAAGGCACACCGGGTGGATGATCGGCTTGCGGTTCGCCGGCTGAGCGCCGCCACCCTTGGATCTGAAGGCTCTCGTCCTCCTCTCCCCGCAGAGACGGTCCCCCGAGGAAGGCGCAACCGGCCGCCGCCCCCCCCAGTCCTCAACTGGCCCTTTCCTAATTATGAGCGCTGCTTCCTCCGATCGAGCGCCGCTTCGGGTGGATTTCTCCGGGCTCCGGTCGGTCGGGGGCCTTCGCTGATTCCGCAGACCCCCCACCCCCCCCATCCAATGAAGCCTTGATCGCCAGGCAGGGTCGTCGGAAATCCACCCCCCACCCCACCTCCCCTTCTCTCTTGCCTTGCCTCCTGCTTTTCCCGGGCGGGAAACGTTGAAGAGCAACATGCCGGCGCAATGCCCGGAGAGGCCCCGCTGTTCCTTCCGCGCTTTGCCTTTCCTCTTTGGCGCAGCTGCCCTGCTGGGGCTGCTGCCGGTGCTTCGGAGCTCCGGTTCGGATACTCCCATGGAGATCACGCCGCAGCCCAGCTTGGTGACCGAAGGCATCACCGCCTCTCCGCCGGTTCCGGCCGAGAGCCCCCCCGACACCGGACACCCCAAGAACGTTTCCACCAACGGGCACGGCAAGCATCGGAAACTTTTCCCGGTCCTGGCTCTTCAGTACGAAGCGGTGCACGTGCCCTTTGAGATTACGCTCTGGATCTTGCTGGCCTGCTTGATGAAACTAGGTAGGTTGGTTTGGGGGGTGTGTGTGTGTGTGTTTGTGTGAGTAAGCGACACAAAAGTTATGGCGTGCCATGCAGAAAAAGAACTTTTGTTTGCTCCAAGGTCTCCTTCCCACTTTCTTAAATGCCCTCCTTTTCTGTTGAGCGGAACAGAAAAGCTGCCCCTTCAGGGAAAGGTGATACAGGTAGTCCTCAATTTACAATCATTAATTTAGTGACCATTGGAAGTTACAATGGCAGCGAAAATAAGTGACCGGTCCTCGCACTCTTACAACCGTCCCAGCATTCCCATGGTCATGGGGTCAAAATTCAGGGGTTTGACACATCTGACAGGGTTGCAGTGGAACTGCCATTTGTGACCTTCCTGGCTGGCTTCGGGCAAGCAAAAAGTCAATGAGGGAAGCTAGATTTGCTTAATGACTGCACAATTTCCTTAACAACCGCAGTATTTGCTTTATAACCCTGGCCAAAAAAAAAAAAAAAAAAAAAAAAGGTTGTAAAATTAGGAGTAACTCACTTAACAACTGCCTTGCTGAACAATTGGCTCCAATTGCGGTCGTAGGTTGAAGACTACCTGTATATTCCTCCAGAGATGCTCTGTAGCCATATGGTGTAACATGGGCGACCAGGAAATTACGGAAGGCAGCTTCCAACAATTTATGAGCCCTGGTGGCTCAATGGTTAGAATGCAGTATTGCAAGCTATCTCTGCCCCCAGCCTGGAGTTTGATCCTCATGGGCTCAAGGTTGACTCGGCCTTCCATCCTTCTGAGGTTGGTAAAATGAGGACCCAGTTTGTTGGGGGCAATAAGCTGATTCTTTAAACCGCTTAGAGAGGGCAGTAAAAGATCTATGAAGTGGTACATAAGTCTGAGGATTATTGCTAGAGAAGAGGTGCAAGGATGATCATAAAGGCAAATCCATGTGCATTTGATGGTCTTGTTTCTCTTGGCATGTGCTCTGTATTACCTGACTCACAGCATTCCTGAGGGTCAGAAGTCAAATAAATCATGGTGCAATTATGATGCCTTCTGATGCACATAAAGGACAGGTGGAGCTTTGACACTAACACCATCGTGACCCCCTGCGTGTACAAGAAGTGTATTCTTTCAGGTTAATCTTGTAACTAAGTGTATTATGTGCTAGGCAGCATAGAGGTTATTCTGGTTTATTTTTGGAAATTTAAGTGGATCAGGAAGGAGATTGGTGAGCATGGGCTAAATTGTATTCCTCCGCTATCTGTGTGTGATCTCCATTGGGACACAATTGAGTCTGCAGGAGAAAAGTGTGTATGTGTTTTTCCCTAGCAGTCAAGGTATATTTTTAAAATAGGTGCCCCTCCCTATAGTTATGATCTCTTTCTCCAAGCAGACATCCTGCTGGCTTCTTAGCTTTGTCTGGACTGGATAGTATTGGTGTGAGAATGCAACACAGTTGGAAGACACCTGGAGAAAAGGCTGGCCTGATAGAATAGCTGGGCAGCCTTCTGTTGAGAATCCTCTAATGCAAATCTATGGAGAACCAGGAATGTGAATGCTAAATTTTGCTTTCTTGTCCGTCTTCATTTGACACCTTGGTTGACTAGGTTTTTTTCATTAGAGGTATGTGTGAGCAGTACTTCTGAAGAAGACAACTCTATAAGCAGGTCCTTTGCCTGCAGAAGATCCCATGTTTAATATCTGACATGACTAGCAGAGTATGCTGCCCAAAATTCTGAAGCTGCTATGCTGATTCAGGCTTGACGAGCCACTGGTTTAATATAATACGAAAACTTCCTGTGTTCCCAAGAAACATGTAGGAATATTTCTGACCAGGTTTCTTTTAGGCAAGTAATATTCTGAATTTAGGCACCGAATTTAAGTGAGGACACTGATGAGATTTAGGAAAAAAACATGTCCCATTGTCCCATTTCTCTTTATCTAAGTTTGGATTTTATATTTGGCTTCTGAAGCTAGGTGAAATAGCTTTACTGGCTCTTCTTGATAGAGCAATAATACCGTGTTTTCCCAAAAATAAGACCCTGTCTTATTTTTTTTGAACCCCGAAATAAGCACTTGGCCTTATTTTGGGGGAGGTCTTATTATTTTGGGGTGTGTGGAGCAAGATGGGGCTCCTCTTGCCATCTTGCCTGATTTTCAGCTCTGCTTTTAAATATTTTCAGGGAGGGCTTATTTTCAGGGGGAGGCTTATTTTAGCACATGTGCTCAAAAGCCCGATTGGGCTTATTATCAGGGGACGTCTTCTTTTCGGGGAAACAGGATATTTATACACCAAGTCACAGAAAGCCTCTTGGATTTGGGAAAGAACAGTACAACTGGTATAGAGAAATGCCCCCTTTTTTACACTCCATCAAAATTTGCCTTATAAATGGAAAACTTATGCCAATATGAGTAGGCTGCAAGCTGATCTTTGAACATATTGGTTATTACTTTTACGGGTGCCTGTTTTGTCTATCTTGCAATCTCATACATTTTTTTTCCTGATTTAGACTGGACAGTTACAGTAATTTATTAGAGGGCATCCCTGCTAAAACAGAGACTGGTATTTAAGACTGGAGAGAAGAACTCTTGTGCGCAATATTTTCGTTTAATAAGGAGGAAGGCAAGTTCTTTCTCCTGGATGGGAACACTGCACATTTCTTCGGCTGTATGATTCTTGCACATTCTTGTGCACTAACCCATCTGCAACAAAATTAAGGAACTGGACTGTTGGGGGAAGTGCTGTTGTGCAAGCTTTTAGGCAAGAAGGAATATCATGGAAGAGGACAAATGGCTTGTAACAAACTTTCTATTCCTAAATAGAGCCTAGCAGGAGGAGATCTCCCCTGTGGATTTATGTCTAGTTACTTTGTAAAAGGCCTCCTTTCAAATATTTATTTCTAAAGGGAAGCTTAATGTGGGAGGAAGGAAACAAAATATTGCTTGGCCTGGTCAGATTTTAAAAACAAAGTTGAAATCTCTGCAGCTGAACTCTGCAAAGTCTGAAATGAGCCTGCCACTTGTGAAGGAATGGTGGGACAATTCAACAATTCAATTTAATTACTTAAAATAATTAAAACAGTATTTTCATTTTAGTCATTCATATTTCATTTTGTCCCTCCTTCAGCATCCTTTCCTTAATTATTCTATTCCACTATTCTTTTGATATTTGTGTAACTTTTGTCCCGTGGCGAGTTGGCCATAGTGAGTTGGCTGCAGTGAGTTTGGTGTAGTGAGTTGGCCAAGGCGAGTTGGGGAACTATAGGCAGGTATGGGGTGCTTGTAATAGTGACGTGATGTACATAATTGCAGCAGACATCCTGATGTCATAATCACATTTGCACAAGAGGCGCCTGTTGACATCATAGTTTGTTATGGACATTATTGTTGGGGACACTCAGATTTCTAATATGCACATCATGCTAACTATGGTTTGTTGGCCATGCCAATTGGTGAGAAAATCCACTATGATTTATTTAGTCAACCACAGTACAAATTGGTGAATGCGAACACAGTATTAATTTGGTTTATGTTTGCTGGCGAATTTGGGGGTTGAAGTCCATGCATCTTAAAGAGGCTGAGGTTAAGTTACAGCTCTAAACTGTAGCCTAAGAAGTTACTCCACTGCATACAGAAAGTTATATGAAGTTGGTAGGCACCTTGGTAGTCTGGTCCAATGCGGTACATTGAGATAAAGCGTCTTCTTCTTGTTTTTGAGCAACAGACCTTTGATGACAAAATGTTTCTGTTGTAACTTGGAAACACCAAGGAATAATGCTGACATGTGACACTTGAAAGGTCCCTCAAGAAAAATAAGCTAAAAGAGGATAAAAAGATCAGAAGGAGGCAATTCTAATTTTGACTATTGTGGTCCTTGGGGTCTATGCCAACAAGCTGGAGCATCTATTTGTCTGCGCTCTGGGAAGCTGCAACTCAGGATGCGCCCCAGCAGGATTTATTGATAGGATTTATACAGTTTATTGATTGACTCAGTCCTGAAGGACTCTAGTGAGTGTACGAAACATAATAACCACAATAGCAGTGTATTATAATTCAAAACAGTCATGTTTACTCATGATTAAATAATTATTTTGTAATAGCTTCTTGACCTTTTTGACTTAGGTCAAGTGCAGTATGATTCATCAACTGAATAGAGTTAAGTTCCTACAACATATTAAGCTAAGAAAATTTTAAAAGAACGCCAAGATTAACATTCACCAGGCCACACATGTTGTGCTGTTTCTGGTTAGGTAATTGATTTGATCAGAATGTTGTCTGAATTCAGTTCCTGGGTAAACGAGCAGAGAGCTGTAGGGTTTTTCTGCTGTTGAGCCAAATAACATTTTCCCTGCAGCATTTCAGTTCTGTTTATTGATGGCAACCTTGGACTTAGAAGGTGATGGATGAGAAAATGGAAAAACATCTCTGTAGAAGCTGGTGGAAATCAGGAGGAGGCTGTTAGGGTGCTGAGCTGTAGGTAAACAAATGCTCAGTTCCAAGCATCTCTTTGACTCCTGCTATGGTTTGTGGTTGGCTTCCTGCCTGGCATTTTGGAAGACTGGCAAAATACTGTCTTTTATGCTAGCTGGTGGAGGGCAGAGAGAGAAAACCATGGGGGAAATCAAGAAAGGGTCTCTAACTATGCTTGGATGGAGGGATATTTGGTTACCTAACATGTTGTTGTTGTTGTTGTTGTGGTTGTTGTGGTTGTTGTTAGTTGTGAAGTCATGTCCGACCCATCGCAACCCCATGGACAATGTTCCACCAGGCCTTCCTGTCCTCTACCATCCTCTGGAGTCATGTAAGATCACACCTATTGCTTCAGTGACTCCATCCAGCCACTTCATTCTCTGCTGTCCCCTTCTTCTTTTGTCCTCAATCGTTCCCAGCATTAGGCTCTTCTCCAGTGAGTCCTTCCTTCTCATTAGGTGGACGAAGTATTTGAGTTTCATCTTCAGGATCTGGCCTTCTAAAGAGCAGTCAGGGTTTGGCAAAAATACAACCCAAAAATAGCCCAATCTTCTGGAAGTGTAAGAAGACACAAGGAACCTTCTATCATTTATGGTGGACATGCCCGGTAGCAAAGAAATTTTGGTCTAACATCAAAAAATGGTTGGAACAAATAACAGAAACACAGATAGCTAAAGAACTAGAAACATTTTTACTAAGAATTTTTAATAAACCATACCCTAAAGATAATAAATATCTCACAATTCACATACTAACAGCTGCAAGAATAATATATGCAAAAAATTGGAAACAAGAAAAACGCCAAACGAAAAAGATTTAATAGAAAAAATTCTAGAATGTGCTGAAATGGACAGGTTAACCAAAGAAATACAAGAAAGAGAAGAATCAGACTACTACAAAATATGGAATAAATGGTATAATTGGTTAAACATTAGAAATAAACAAAAAATCTAGAGGGGAAATATTACCAGTATAGAAAATGTCATTAGACTAAGGAGAGGGGAAGAAATATATAACAAGCAGAATGTCACTTTGAAACAATGCTTAAGAAGGAAACATAATTTCTTTTTGTTTATATGTTGTATAAATGTTTGTTGTGTGTATGTCATGTTATGTTTTTTTTAATATTTATACTCTAATAAAAATTTAATTTTATAAAGAGCAGTCAGGGTTGATCTCCTCTAGAACTGACCGGTTTGATCGCCTTGCAGTCCAAGGTTCTCGCAGGAGTCTACTGAACATTTAATTTCAAGTAAATGTGCCATGGATGCACTATGCAGACATAGGGTGGTTTCTGCAGAGAAGGTTGGTTGTTAAATTAAGTCTGTGTTGAGTCAAGCTTGACTCCTGGTTCAGTGGTGGGTTCCTCCTGGTTCGGTCCGGTTCGGCCGAGCCGGTAGCGGTGACGATATGACGTCACCGAACCGGTTCTCCCCCCTCCCTTCCCCCCCTACCCCCCCACTTTATTATTACCTTTTATTTGGTCCCACCCCCAATCTAATGCTGCCTCCTGAGTCCCAGCTGATGACTAGAGGGAAAAAAACTGTTTAAACTCTTGCCGTGGGGCTTCAAAGGGCCGTCCTACACCTGATCAGTGTTAAAAGCAAACAAATGAGTCGGGTCATAAGTGCGAGGACTGGTCGTAAGTACGAGGACCTTCCAGAAATGACTCTGACCAACTAGCCATGCCCACCTAGTCACATGACCTCCAAGCCACACCCACAAAATAAGCCACGCCCACAGAACCGATAGTAAAAAAATTTAGAACCCACCCCTGTCCTGGTTACTTCAGGACATGTTTTTGCGGCTCTCTTGGAAATATTAGGAAAGAATTGGTTTGTCTTTGCCTTATTCTGAGATGGTTTTTTTCAAGTTCCCTGGAGGCCTGTTCCCTATCCAAATGTTCACCAGCTCTAATTCCACTTACCTTTTGGAGATCTGTCAGAGTTGTTTAATGCTGCAGCTGCTGCTGGTCGATGAGTGGACGCTTGCAAACGATGATGCTAGTTTTATTCTTAACTTACTGCACTTGTAAACTTCAAAGCAGATGGGAGGATTTCACTGAAACCCTAGCCAAGACTACTATTGAAATATTGAGATAGGGAGATGGGCAGCATATACATCTAATAAATAAGGTAACCTAATTTTAGGATAATGAAGTCTGTTTTTAATTCGTTAAACTTCAAAGTTGTTTTCAACTGTCAAAGGCCATTTCAAAGGGGATGGAATATTGAGATCAGATTGGGGTTAACTGTAGGAGTGATGACTTACTATGAACATGTCTTTGTTCTTTTGTATTTTTGTGTTTGTTTTATATTTTTGATACAGTCAAATGACTAAATCAATAAAGTTTTTTTTATTATTAATTAAACAATATGCTTTCTTAGTTATGATTCCAGTCCAATCTTTGAATACATATGTTGGCCTAAGCCACGTTTTGGTTTAACCATGATCATTGGTAGGGCACTTTTGATAGAATAGAATAGAATAGAATAGAATAGAATAGAATAGAATAGAATAGAATAGTAGAATAGCCTAGCCTAGCCTAGCCTAGAATTCTTTATTGGCCAAATGTGATCGGACACACAAGGAATTTGTCTCCACGTAATCCTCGACTGACAATCATTTTTTTTAGTGACCAAAGTCAACAGGGAAAGCCAGATTTGCTTAACAACCACGTGATTCACTCAACAGTTGCAGTGATTTGCTTAACAAAATATGGCAAAAGAATATTGTAAAATCAGGCACAACAGCAGCTTTGCTTATCAATGGAAAGTCCCAACTGTGGTTATAAGTCAAGGGTTACCTGTATTTTGTTGCTATGCAGATATTTCTGATTTTTTACCAAAATATTTGAAGGAACTAAGGCTCAGTGGAAGCCGAGTACTTGTTCAAAAAGCAAGACATTGGGGGCTACATTTTGGGGATCAACCAGTAAAGCAGATCTGGAGATGTTAAAAGCCTTCTCTTTGTGCAGATAATATAGAACTAAGCAGACAGATGGTGCATTTCCTATATCATCCCAAATATTTTATATTCTCTTAAAAAAAATAGAACATTGGAAGAGCAAAGTAAAATAAATGCCAATACAAAAGGAAAAAAAAGAAAATGAGAAAATATGTAGTGGGCGGAAGATAAAACATCAGTAAATAAACAGTATTTACAATTGCTGTAAATGTTTAAAATACACTGCTGCTTTATTTCAATAATTAATTATGTTTAGCTCTCTTGAAAGAGTTGATGGCTGACTCAAAAAGGTATCAGAGCTGTAGAGTTCTGTGGATAAAATCTGCATGCAGAAATCCTGGCATATTTTTTCATGCTATCTAAACTAGTATGATGAAAGGGCTTTTTCCCCCTCCCAGGAAAACTTTAAATGGATAGAATAAAGTTGCTGTTGTTTTTTAATTCTATCTATGCCACAATAAAGCTGGTTCCTTCTCAATTGCTACCAGTATAATGTGAAGTTCTAAAGTAGACCTTTCCTTTCCTTTCCTTTCCTTTCCTTTCCTTTCCTTTCCTTTCCTTTCCTTTCCTTTCCTTTCCTTTCCTTTCCTTTCCTTTCCTCTCCTCTCCTCTCCTCTCCTCTCCTCTCCTCTCCTCTCCTCCTCTCCTCTCCTCTCCCTTCCCTTCCCCACCTGCCCCTCCTTTCCTTTCCTCTCCTCTCCTCTCCTCTCCTCTCCTTTCTCCTCTCCTGTCCCTCTCCTCTCCTCTTCTCTCCTCTCCTCTCCCTTCCCTTCCCTTCCCCACCTGCCCCTCCCTCCCTCCCTCTTTCTTGTGAGTATAAATCAATTTATTTTAAATTCATATTAGTTTTGTGCCCATTTACTTCAGCTACAAATGTTTAATTCTCAAGAAAAGATATGTCTGTACAGGATTTACTTTTTTAGTCTGATGTGGCTTTTTTTCTCAGAATACAAATTTAGCCCTTACTGTAGAACACTCTTTTCTGTGCATCTTGGTATCTGTTTCTAAAGTCATGGTTTATCTTGCAAGGTTTGTTTGGAGATGTGTGTTCTAATCTGCCCATTGACTTTAGCAGTGCAAATTAAATCGTCTACAGAACGCAAGGTGAAATTCTCAAACATCTGTAGCAGCTGGTAGAGAAAAGCCCTGATAATATATGATAAAGGTGTAGAGAACAGAACTGCGATTCCAGGTGCTAGAAATGCCCCTGTATTATTCTGTACAATATTGGTGGGTGAGCAGACACCTACTCTATAGCCAGCAGTTTCAATTTTAGGTCAGACCAAAATGGATAATTATTTAGGAATGGTTTTCAGCCTTAGCTCAGAGATCTCAATTGCAGCGTGCAGACTAACAATTTAGTTCCGTATTCTAGTTGTCTCCCAAATAAATGTATGGGTTGCTAAAACTGATTATTGGATGGATGCACTGCTTCATCCTACTAACGTGAGGTAAGCTCAGAAATAAAGATTTGATCCACATTTCCAATTCGCCGCCTGCACCTCTGTGTCTGCTTGTTTAACTATCACTGTTTCTAAAATCTACAGTAATTGACGGGCAATTCCAGACCAGTTCAAAATAACAGGGCATGCATATGCCTTGTAAGTCTTTCACTCTTGAGTTGCTTACAGCATATATTTTTTTCTGACTCCTGCTCCTCATTCACAAATGAGCTGTTATGTGTCTCCCAAACACCTTATATTTGCTTATTTCCACCAAACTGAAGGAAGGGATGAGGCATCATTATTTGAATGAACCTGTGTTTGAATCAGCACCTTTTTTTTTTTTTAACAACATGCGTTCATCCGATACTGCACTCTGTGGTTAGGAACGATGTTTAAGTCAAACTGATGGTATATTTAATTTATATATCCAGGAGCCCTCAAGCAGTCGCATTCACGACAAACCATTTTATTTCTTTATCAGCTAAATATAAATTATATATGTATACTTTACAATAATGCGTATGTATGTATGCATGTATGTATGTGTTTCTCTTTAGCCAGGTTCTTCCTACGTAAACCAAGATTTTTATGCAGCCCTAGTTTAGTAAAATCCCAATCCACTAGTTTCTAGGCTTTTTTGATTTAGACTTCTAGACTTAGACTTCTAGACTTTAATTTAGACTTAGTCTCCCAATGGGCAGCAGGGTGCTTGCTGGCTGCCGGAAAAAAAAAAGCCTAGAAACTAGTGGATTGGTATTTCACTGAATTAGGGCTGCATAAAAATCTTGGTTTATGTAGGAAGAACCTGGCTAAAGAGAAATACACATAAAGGCCTACGAAAAGAAAAGAAAACATACACACACTCACACACACATATAAATTCATGGTATAAGATTATATTTAGAGCATCCTTAAAGTTAGCATTGAGATTATCCCTAGCAAGTACTTTTTTATTATTTTATTTTGATTCAAACATCATCTTCCATTAAACAGTGTGTCGTCTGGGTATAAATATTTTGTGCAAATATTTTATACAATAACAATTACAATTTACAGTCATGTTTATTATTTTATCTATTCTTAACTTAATACTAATATTAATATATACCATACCTAATACTATAACAGTTCTCTTCTTAACTTATTTGTTAAAACATTTTCTCTATTTCACTCCGCTGCTTTTTTCCAATTTTTGTATTTATTATCTAACCATTAATAAAATAATTCCCAGATGTTATAGTAATCAAATTGTTCCTTCTCTTTAATTTCAAGTGTTAACCTATTCATTTCTGCACACCTAACCAGTATTTTTGTTGTAATGATGATGGCTGTAGTTCAAAATATTTACGGAATACCAGACTGAAGCCAGCTGTTTCAGAAATTACGTTCAATTAATCTAATTAAAAAGCTATTCTTTTCTAAAACGGCTTCATTGGACTAATTGGTTTTCTAAGCTGACACCTTTTGGGGTAAGCTGGTGCCAAAAAGCAATTAAGAAGTGATATGTCCTGTCCCCTGTTTTGTAGGCTTGTATATATCTGGTTCCTGTTTTGCATTTAAAAATTTCTTTTTTGTTAATATTACTTTTGGCCTCAGATCAAAAATTGTACTGCTAAAGAAGCATAAAAGTTTCCATGCTTAATTTAGGGGAAAAAAGAAAGTTATTTCCTTATTCCTAGGTCTCTATAGCCTCCTTTTTAATTTATTGCCACATGATTATTTTTAAATTCTATCTTCATTAATATAGGTAATTACCAGGGGTGGGCCGCTGGGGCTTCGCAGGGGTTCAGGAGAACCTCTAGCTAAGATTCTGTGAAATTCGGAGAACCCCCAAATCCCACTCCTGGTTGGCCGTGCCTACCCCGCCCTGCCCCTCCCAGGAGTCCCCATGCGGCCTGTTTTAGATGCAGGTAAGTGCAGGATGCGCGTGGAGGCTCAGGGAGAGCGAAAAACAGGCCTACTGGACGTTTGAGAAGGCCAGAAATGGGCCCGTTTCTGGCCTTCTCAAAGGGGGCCTCTGGAGCCAGGGGAGGCCATTTTCACCCTCCTAGAGGCTTGAGGAAATCCTCCAGAGCCCAAGGAGGGCAAAAACGCCCCCTCCCTGCCGTGGTGCAGGAGGCCGACTAGGTCACCCCCACCATGGCCACGGCCACCCAGCAACCCGGCAGAGAACCCCTTGCTAAAATTTTTGAAGCCCACCCCTGAAACAGTTCCTGTCAAGTTACATACAGGTGATGCTCATCTTATAAAAACGGTTTAGCCACAGGGGTGAAATGGTCCCGGATCGGACTGGATCGCCTGATCCGGTAGCAATCTTGGTTGGTGGTTCGGCGATCCGGTAGCGATGGCTGAGCAAAGCTCCTCCCACCCGCCCAGATGTCAGTACTTCCTGGTTTTAACACATGCTTCCTGGTATTGCACATGCGCAGAAGGTCTGCGCACGCATGTGGTGTGTGCACTTCCGAATTGGTAAGGAAGGTAAGTAGATTTCACCCCTCTTTAGCCACCATTAGAAGATACAACTGCACTTTAAAAAATGAGTTATGATCATTACAGCATCCCCATGGTCATGTGATCAAATTCAGGTGTTTGGGAAAGGCATGTATTTATGACAGCCAAATCAACTGCTTTAATTAGAGTTTGCCTAAATTTAGTGATGAATGGAGACAAATATACGTGTCCCAGGATAATGTTGCAGGATCCAATCTGGATTGGTCACTGGGACCGGAGGTTGGTCCATATTCACTACTAGAATATGACATCTTCCAGTATTAATAGCACTTAGAATTACATACCGCTTCACAGTGCTTTATAGCCCTCTCTCAGTGGTTTGCAGAATCAGCCTATTGCCCCCAACAATCTGGCTCCTCCTTTTACCAACCTCAGAAGGTTGGAAGGCTGAGTCAGCCTTGAGCCAGTGAGGATCGAACCCCTGGCAGACTGCAGAATTAGCCTGCAATGCTGCATTCTAACCACTGCGCCACCACGACTCAGTAGAGAAAAGTTTCCTGAGGATGAGCTTCAGTACGAGGCCAAAAGCTCGGAAGACTAAACCTCTGGTCCCAGTGAGGGACCCAGATTGGATCCTGCAAAGGTAGTGATGATGGAAAACCCTTATTGACATTTATTTATTTATTTATTTATTTATTTATTTATTTATTTATTTATTGGTTCGATTTATTTATTTATTGGTTCAATTTATACGCCGCCCTTCTGCGGAGACTCAGGGCAGCTTACAATGCGTTAAGCAATAGCCTTCATACTTTTGTATATACCTGCTTAGTAGGGCTTTCGGCCCCCCCTAAGCGGTGTTCTTTTTTATACAAAGTCAGCTTATTGCCCCCACAATCCGGGTCCTCATTTTACCTACCTCGGAAGGATGGAAGGCTGAGTCAATCTTTTGCAGGAAACATAAAAAGTTATCACATCGTTTTATCGGTGTTTACTTTTTCTATATCCTCTCCTGCTGGATCCTTGATAGCGCCTATTTATTTATTAAATTATATATCGCCTGACTCTGCATATGTGCATAAGGTCTACCAATCAATGGGCGGATGATTTGGAAATTACTTCAGAGTTTTTCTTAACATTGCCATTAATTTTTCTTTGGCTAAACCAAGGGCCTTCTGGAGGTAAGATTTTGAATATTATCCACTGCTCAGTAAGCAATGACAGTCATAAGGCATTAGCCATCTGTTCTTTGACATTTGTCAAGGAGCCAGACATCAGACTACAGAGCATCTCCGATGAGGAATGCTGTGGATTGAGATAGAAGCTCATGCTTAATTTTTTTCCCTAATTTTTCTCCTTTTTCTTCCTATGTCAAAATATTATGTTCATTTTTCTTGGCGGAGGAGGGATGCTCCTATTTTCCTGTTTGCACCAATAATCCTCCACCACTTTCTTTCTCAAGGTATACAGTCTTGAACACAATACAGGTAGCCCTCTACTTACAACCACCATTGAGCCCAAAATTTCTGTTGCTAGGTGAGACAATGAAGTGAGTTTTTTAAGCGAGTTTGCCTCATTGTATGACCTTTCTTTCCACAGTTGTTAAGTGAATCATGGCAGTTGTTAAATTAGTAACAGGGTTGTTAAGTGAATCTGGCTTCCCCATTGACTTAATAAAGATATTATAAAGAAAAAGAGATGCAAAACCAAAAAAAGAGAGAGAGAGAAAAACTCATTACTCATCACTGAACTACAGTCACATCTAAGCCCAAAAAGCATCTCAGCTGACATTCTTCATCATATGAAACCTAGCAGAGAAACAAGGCAAAGCTAAAAGGGCCCCCAAAAGCAGAAGTGCGGGAAGAGGAAGAGGAAGAGGAAAAAATCCTTCTGAGTGGTAACTAAAAAGATACTGAGGGTCTTGGAGTCAAGTTTCATGCAGGTTTCTTGGCAGCTTTGCATAAGAAGCTTCCCAAGGCTTTGTTGTTCTTCCAACTTCCCAGTCTAACCAAAAGCCCAGGTATTTGAGTACCAACCAAACTGGGGAAGGTTTCTTTTATTTAGACTCTCACAGAGGAATCAGAGGAGCCTGGTGACGCAGCAGACTAATAGCCTGTTATTAACATTCAGCTGCCTGCAATTACTGCAAGTTCAAATCTCGCCAGGCTCAAGGTTGACTCAGCCTTCCATCCTTTCTAAGGTAGGTAAATTGAGGACCCAGTTTGTGGGGGCAATAAGCTGACTTTGTATAAATATACAAAAGGATGAAGGCTATTGCTTAACGCACTGTAAGCCGCCCTGAATCTCCGGAGAAGGGCAGCATATAAATCAAATTAAAATAAAAAATAAAATAAAATAAAAATTAAAGTTCAGCATCAAATATTGAAATACAAACTAACATTAATGAAAAGGGGAGAGGAATAAAAAAAAATAAATGTGAGAAAAAGTATAGATCAAAAAAAATGTATAACAGGAACGGTCTTTGACTTTCGTTTAGAACCGAAATAACGCAACCACCTCTCAATTTAATGCCAATCCATAAAACATCTTAAAATACTAATAATCAACATTCTTAAAAAAACCCTCCAATATTCATGAAATATTCTTCCCTTCTTTTAATCTACAATGTGGCAAATTAGCGAAATAAATAACCTTATATTCAAAAAGCTATAATATTTTTCTGGTTCAATCCATTGTAATCCTTGTTTATGCACCTCTTGAGTTCGTGACTGAACTGTCGCTTATAGGCTGACCCAGAAAATACGAGGTCTTTGGGGAGGGTGAGATTGCCTTTATATAATTTTGGCAAGCAAGATTAACTGTAGAACAGTCTTGACTTATTATTTTGCAGTTGTTCTTGACAAGGGTAACAGTTTGCTGATTCCTCTTTGCAGGCAGGTGGGCGGGTAGACAGGCTCGTCCCAGTTTCAAAAGACTTACTGGTATTTTTTTTTTAAAGCCAGGAGTGTCCAACCTTGGCAACTTTAAGACTTCTAGACTTCAACTCCCAGAATTCCCCAGCTAGCATGATTTAGGTTGCTTCGAGATCATGCAACAAATCTTCTTAGTAAATCAGTTCATAACACTGGATTAAAAATAATAGCTAAGGAAGGTTTCCTGTTTTATTATTTATTTTGATTGGTCCTGAATCTTTCTGGGTTTAATTTCAAAGAAGAGGGGTGACCAGTTCTAAGCTGGCAAGAGAGTGACACAATTTCCTCCCTATCCAAAGTTTCTATTTCATAATGTTATATATCTCTTTTTTGGTTCCATGACAGTAATTGAAAGACTGGTATGAAAATAACTGTCCCACAGTGCAATTACACCCAGAGTGGAAAATCACATTTGCACTTATTTGTGGGAGTTGAAATCCATAAGTCTTTAAGTTGCCATGGCTGGACACCCCTGTGTTATAGGAATAGAATAGAATAGATAGAATAGAATTCTTTATTGGCCAAGCGTGATTGGACACACAAGGAATTTGTCTTGGTGCATATGCTCTCAGTGTACATAAAATGACAAGATACATTTGTCAAGAATCATAAGGTACAACACTTAATGATAGTCATAGGATACAAATAAGCAATCAAATCATATTAGGAAACAGTCAATATAATTCATAAGGATACAAGCAACAAGGTTACAGTCGTACAGTCATAAGTGGGAGGAGATGGGTGATAGGAACTATGAGAAGATTAATAGTAGTGCAGACTTAGTAAATAGTTTGACAGTGTTGAGGGAATTCTTTGTTTAGCAGAGGGATGACGTTCGAGAAAAAGCTGTCCTTGTGTCTAGTTGTTCTGGTGTGCAATGCTCTATAGCATCATTTTGAGGATAGAAGTTGAAACAGTTTATCTCCAGGATGCGTGGGGTCTGTAAATATTTTCACAGCCCTCTTTTTGACTCATGCAATAGGTCCTCAATAGAAGGCAGGTGGGTAGTAATTTTTTTTTTTTTTTTTTGCAGTTCTGCAGTAGGGGAGCTCAATAGCTCCATCTCATAGATGCGTGTTTAGTCAATAGGCTATTTTTGTAATGTGGGATAATTGTACTGTATTACAGAAACGTCACTAGTTCCATCAGCCTGTTTCTTGTAATGATATCCTGGCTTTTGATTGCTCTCTGAGGACCAATGCTCAATACGATGAAATCTTGGAGTCATGATTGGCCTGGGAGTAGAGATTCATTTCTTACCTGTCCAAATGTTATTATCCCATTCTTCCTTAGTGAAATAATTCACTTATACATTTTCTGTTGCTCTTAATTATTTTGCTGGATTTTAACGTGGTAAAATGCCAGTTGTTCATCTGTGATGAGTTAGCTTTCCTCTCTTCTAGATTAGTAACTTGAAAAAATTTTTGGTTTGTACTTCTTTGTTTCCCCCTTTCCTTCCAGATCATCAATATGTCAAAAAATCAAACATGGGCAAAAACATGTGTGACAATGTAGGTGAGGAATCCTTTTTTTTATTAATTCATTTGCAAACCTTACTTCAAGTAATTTCCTTTGTTGAGTTCTAAAATATACTTTTTTTGCATCTGAGAGAAATGGAAAATAAGCCCACATGTGTTTTCCTGCTCTGTGCAACATCTTGTGTAATATGGAATTGCATTGTGGGACTGTTACTCTCATATCATTTCTTCAATTACTGTCATGGGACCAAAAAAGAGATATATCACATTATGAAATGGAAAATTTGGATAGGGAGGAAATCGTCTCACTCTGTTATCACTTTAGAACCCACAGCTCTTCTTTGAAACTAAATCCAGGGAGATTCAGGACCAATGGAAATAAATAATAAAGCAGGAAACCTTTCCTAATTATTATTTTTAATCCAGCGTTATGAACTGTCTTATTAAGAAAATTTGTTGCAATAGCCTGAAGCAACCTAATTGAACGTGGCTTTTCTTTTATAAAATGTGAAATACGTTTCAGTCTGTTTTAATGAATATCATTAATGGATACAGGATGTATCTGGAATCAATTATTAGTAAAATAGCATTTCCCTCTCTTGGTTACACATTTGTTCAAGGACAGAATAGGTAAAGGTAAATATTCCCCTCGTGCCTATGTGCTAGTCGTTCCTGACTCTAGGTGGCGGTGCTAATCTCCGTTTCAAAGCTGAAGAGCCAGCGTTGTCTGAAGACGTCTCCGTGGTCATGTGGCGGGCATGACTAAATGCCAAAGGCGCCCGAAACGCTGTTACCTTCCCACCAAAGGTGGTCCCTATTTTTCATCTTGCATTTTTTACGTGCTTTCGAACTGCTAGGTTGGCAGAAGCTGGGACAAGGAACGGGAGCTCACCTCGTTATGCGGCACTAGGGATTTGAACTGTTGAACTTTCAATCGACAAGCTCAGCGTTTTAGCCACTGAGCCATCGCGTCCCTTCAAGGACAGAATACTGTAAGACATTTTCCATTTCATACAGCATTCATAGCATCATAGAATCATAAGGCTAGAAGGGACTTTGGAGGTCTTTTAGGCCAACCCTCCTGCCCAAGGCAAGAGTCATTATTCCATCCAATATTTGTCCAATCTTTTCTTGATGTAGCACCAACAATTTCAGGAGGCAAGCCATTCTTTCCAACAATGTTGCTGATTCTCCTAGCTCAAATCCACTTAGAAAGATACTTGAAACTTATTTCAACCCAGCATGATGATACCATCATAGTGGGGAGGAGCAAATCAACATGGAATGTGCAACACTGTCTGCTTAAAACTTTCTTAATCCATAACGCAGCACTCTGTTCTCTCAAAGTTGACTGCATTTATTCTGGTCTTTAATCTCCAAAGCTCTTTTTTCACTTGTATAAATTCCATTGTTTCAGGGGTGGGTCCTAAATTTTTTTACTACCGGTTCTGTGGGCGTGGCTTATTGTGTGGGCGTGGCTTGATGGTCATGTGACAATTATTTAGGATTTAGCAGAGGTACTGGTCTACCAGGCTTTTAACTGCTTGCAGAGCTGTACTGATCTACCCATTTTTGCAGACACTGATCTACTCATATATTTTTGCAGGCACTTGTCTACCCATTTATTTTTGCAGGCACTGATTTACTTATGTATTTTTGCAGGCACTGGTCTACCCATTTATTTTTGCAGGCACCGGTTTACTCATTTGTTTTCTTTTAATACTGATCAGTTGTAGGGCGGCCCTTTGAAGTCCCGCGGCAAGAGTTTAAACAGTTTTTTCCCTCTAGCCATCAGCTGGGACTCAGGAGGCAGCAATAGATTGGGGGTTGGGCCAAATAAAAGGTAAGAATAACGCGGGGGTGGATGGGGTGGGTGGGGAGGCGGGGAGCGAGGGGAGGCCAGAACCGGTTCGGTGATGTCATATCATCAGCGCTACCGGCTCGGCGGAACTGGGCCGAACTGGGAGGAACCCACCACTGCATTGTTTGTCTTCTTAGCATGTTAACCCAACAGTTTGCATATAACCTCATTTAGGTATGATTAATGAGCTGAGCTGAAGCTGGAAGCTACCAACCAGCAATTTTCTACTAAAGTAACATCCATCCTCCCTTCAAGTTATGTTCAGTTATTTCACAAGCATACTGTATCAGGGTAATTTTAAGATATATCAAGTGCTGCTTGACAATTATCAGGTTATAAAAGAGACTGCAATATTGTATTGTATTTTTGATGTCTATGTTTTAAAGGCATATGCAAGGAAACAATTCTAAACTGAGTGTCTCAGTAGAAAGCCTTATATTTAGAGGAATTTGTCAAGATGGTCACTAGTGAAGGAAGAACCGAAAAGGACAAAGAACATCATCTCCTACCAAAAAAGTGGATGCTGTAGCAAATTTTAAACTAGGGAATATATCGGTTTGCCAGCATCATGTTACATTTTAGTGCTATTTCCTGCAGAGGTAGACAACATCTGAAAAACCTGAATTATCTAATTTCCTATGTACCATGTTTTTATGAAAAAATGCTGAATGCAACTACAGACTGGAAAGAGTATCGGAAAAGGGTTGAAAACTTGTTATTGAGGTATATCACTAAATTCACACTGCCTTTGCTTGCAGTTTTGATCAACCGTCAGCTTATTGCCTTGTCTAGTGGTGGACAAACTGTGGCTCATCTTAACCTTAATTAGTGGAAATGAAAGTCTAAGAAGAGCTTTGGTGGAGAATGCAAAATGTTTATCTAGATTAGCCTTTTCTGACACAATAGCTGATGTATTGCATCCCAGAAGCTTGCAAGGACTTGAAGTTTTCTGCAGTTCTCTCTCAGACACCTGCGTTTAGGCCAAATATCTATGGAGATTCTCAATCATACAGGTCATGGTTATTCCAAAGGTGCTTTTTTCAACTGGACTTTCTTGGGTTTTTTTCTCTTTGAAAATGTAAACTTCTTCTTGTAACTTTTAATCTAAGACGCTTCTTCAGTTGTAACTTCTCATCCAAGAAGCTTCTTCAGTTCTAACTTCTCATCCAATAAGCTTCTTCAGTTCTAACTTCTCATCCAAGAAGTTTGTTCAGTTTTAACTTTTCATCCAAGAAGTTTCCTCAGTTACAACTGAAGAAGCTTGTTGGATGAAAACCAAAAGGTTTTCAAAGAGGAAAAAAAAAACCCCAAGAAAGTTCAGTTGCCTTTTGAAAAAAGCATCTTTGGGACTGGGTTTAGGCCCTTTCAGTCTAATTATGTCAACAGTCCTGAGGTGGGGTGGGGGGTCACAAGGGAATGGCAATCTGATGAGGTGTTTCCATTTGTTCATATCCGGTGCCCTCTCTTAACCTTTTTCATAATGACATTATTATTATTTTTTTTAAAAAATGAATGTTTTTAAAATTGCTTTTTTACGGTGTAGGAAGTTAGCACCCACCCCTCTCCTAGAAGAATGAAATATATTTACGAAATATTAAAAAGGCAGAATATTACATTTCCCTGGATGAGAAATGGAGAAACATGTTTTAAAGACAAAGCAGCTCCCTGCAGCTCCCTGCCTCCCCCCACCTTTGTCAATGGGCCAGAGGCAGAAACTCATTCCCCCCACCTTTGTCAATGGACCATCATGTGCAACACAATAGGACCCCTCTAGCAATAGAAACTCACCACAGGGCAAGGCTCAAGCAAGCTTGAGAGACAACCTACAAAGTTAGCTAAGACCCCTGCCCCCTGGGAGTTTGACAACCAATCAGGATTTATTATATAGGGACAGGAAACACTAAGGTGGGGTCCAACAGGGGGTATAAACTCAGGCACTCTCAGTATCTTGGCCCTTCTTTTTGGTTCTTTACACAACACTGTGAAGCATGTGATCGCCTTTTCTGTTCAGGAACTCAAACCATGTGATTCCTGTCTACCATTAAACCATCTTTCCAAGCAGTCTCCGTGTTTCCAGTGTCTTTTTCCCCACTTGGAACTGGACCCAGAAGGATATTTCTTCCAACAACGGTCTGTTTGTATGCTGCCCACAATCACATCACATGAGATGGGCAGCCATATAAATATAACAAATAGATAAATACATTTAGTTAATGGCCATCAGTGCATTTGAGGGCAGCACATTCTATTATTTAAATATACATACTGTAGTAGGGACAAAACCACAGAGAAGGCAAGACCTAAGCAATTCAATTGATCTAGAATAGAGGTCTCCAAACTTGGGAAGTTTAAGACTAGTGGACCTCAGCTCTTAGCATGGGTGGCTAAGGAATTCTCGGAGTTGAAATCTACAAGTATTAAACTTGCCAAGTTTGGAAGCCCTGATCTAGAACCTACTAGGATTGGTTATCTCTTGCATGGGGAACTCCATGAATGTTTTATGGTTGTTGGCTAGTCTGGGTTATCAAAAAAGCATTTGGGAGAAATAGTGATAAATCCCTTTCAGCATCTGCCAAGAAAGCAGCATAGATATGTCCACTCAGGTTATCAAGAGTTGAACTCAATTCTAAGCCAACTTTACTTGCTTCTTCCTTTATTCTCTAAGTTCTTTAATTCTTTTTTTATTCTTTAAAAAGAATATTAATGTTCTTTATTCCTTTATTCTTAAAAATGCCATTAGGGAATGGGCATAGGAAGAAATGCCCATAGCAAGGTAGGTCTACAGTTAAGGAAAGACGAAGTTCTACATAGTGACTTTAAAATAAAATTTTCACTTCAGGCTTCTAGTCTAAAAGTAGATAAGGACTACAGGTGTTGTTTCTTTTTAAGAAGAATTCAACCAGTTCTGTAACAAGCAAGTTTGAGAATGTTGTTGTTAGTAGCAAAGTCATGTCCGACCCATCGCGACCCCATGGACAATGTTCCTTCAGGCCTTCCTGTCCTCTACCATCCCCTGGAGTCCATTTAAACTCACGTCTGCTGCTTCAGTGACTCCATCCAGCCATCTCGGTCTCTGCCGTCCCCTTCTTCTTTTGCCCTCAATCGTTCCCAGCATTAGGCTCTTCTCCAGTGAGTCCTTCCTTCTCATTAGGTGGCCAAAGTATTTGAGTTTCATCTTCAGGATCTGGCCTTCTAAAGAGCAGTCAGGGTTGATCTCCTCTAGGACTGACCGGTTTGATCGCCTTGCAGTCCAATGTAGACATTATAAATATTAAGATGCATATCAGTGTATTGTCGTCATTCTATCAACTGGGTAAGTTTCACTATTGTGGACAAACTTTATGCACATTTATTTAACTTGCCTGATAAATGGCTTGAATGCACTGAGGGAAAATATTTTTTAAAGAAGAAAAGTAAATAGGAATAAAGAATGAATTGAAGGAGCTGGTTTGTAAACAATTATGATTCTTGGTCTCCCTAAGGTTTAATTTGTTTAAGGTGAAAGTTAAAATCCCATCAGAATGAAAGGAGGCCTGCTTATGAAAAGATCCAGACATTACACTGTAAATCTTACAGTGTTTTTTTTTCTTATCTTCTGTGTTTTCTTATCAAGAAGGACATACTGCTGATTCCCAGTGCCAGTAATTAAAAGGAAAAACTTTTTAAAAATGTTTTGAAATTTTAAAAAACAGATGTGTTTGCAAATCTAGCAACTTAGGATAAATTAATGATTATGTTTCTTTCATGCACTGTGGTTTTTGTTTTTGAAAAAAAAAAAGGGCACCGATTAGTTGCTACATCCTGTAAGAATCAGCACCAGATTCCACAATTCCTTTTTTATTTGCTTACTCCTTTACTTTTGCATTTTGCACAAAGCAGTGTAAAACCAACTCCATTATCTACAACTCATTTTTTGGTTTTAATACTTTTTTTTAAAATTTGATTTATATGCCGCCCTTCTCCGGAGACTCAGGGTGGCTTACAATGCGTTAAGCAATAGCCTTCATACTTTTGTATATTTATACAAAGTCAGCTTATTGCCCCCACAATCTGGGTCCTCATTTCACCTACCTTAGAAAGGATGGAAGGCTGAGTCAACCTTGAGCCTGGTGAGATTCAAACTTACAGTAATTGCAGACAGCTGGTGTTAATCACAATGCTTTTATCTGCTGAGCCACCAGGCCCTTGTCTTTTTTTTAAAAAAACAATGTTTTTTAAATGCCATCAAATCCTTAATAAACAGAAACCACTCATTAAACCCAATCCTGGTTTCATTTATTTATTTATTTACATTTAATATTCTTCTCCGCTGTCATATATATATGACCCATAGGGTCAGAATCTGAGGGTCAGCTGACAAAATGGAAATGACGATAGAAAAAAATTTAACAAGGTCTATATGTCAACTCCAACAAAGAAGAGAGACAAAGGATCTTTGGTGTTAAGAAGTTAAGGAAGGCCTCCCGAAGTCTCATCTCAAGGTGAAGGCTATGGGAGAATAAACCCAGATTGTGATTGTTTGTTTATTTGTTTATTTAAAACGTTTATGTAGCTGCCCATCTTTCAACTAACTCTTCGAGCATTTTTTTTTTGCAAATCTTGATTTGCAGGAAATCAGTGATAATATATGCCTGACTTAGAGAGAGTATATGCTGCTTTTTTATGCAATGAGTTAATTTAGATAATTTTATATCTTTGGAGCGAAGGAGCATATTTACCCGTGTTTCCCCCAAAATAAGACCGGGTCTTATATTAATTTTTGCTCCAAAAGATGCATTAGGGCTTATTTTCTGGTTAGGTCTTATTTTTGGGGAAATACAGTACTTAAATACATCCATCTGGCTGACAATCTTAACACGGGCTTATTTTGGGGGTAGGGCTTATATTATGAGCATCCTGAAAAATCATGCTAGGACTTATTTTCCAGCTGGGTCTTATGTTCGGGGAAACAGGGTAGGTGTAATGCGTATTAATGTATTTCACATACAGGTAGTCATCAATGTACAACAGTTCGCTTAGTGACTGTTCAAAGTTACAACAGCACCGAAAAAAGTGACTTATGACCGAATTTCACGCTTACGATTGTTGCAGCATTTCCAGGGTCACATGATCAAAATTCAGATGCTTGGCAACTGATTCGTATTTATGACGGTCGCAGTGTCCCGGGGTCATTGGATCCCCTTTTGCGACCTTCTGACAAGCAAAGTCAATGAGGAAGCCAGATTCACTTACCAGGTTACTAACTAAGCAGCTTTAGTAAATCATTTAAGAACTGTGGCAAGGAAGGTTGTAAAATGAAGCAAAATCCACTTTTAACAACTGTCTTGCTTAGCAACAGAAATTTTGGGCTTCATTGTGGTCGTAAGTAGAGAACGATAAATTGTGTGATAAATCAAAACAAAAAACGGGCACCTATTACCATATGTGGTGGACTTTTGTAAAAGCAAAAAAAAAAAAATGGGCAAAAATACATACATGGTTAGAAAAGATGATAGGAAAACATGTAGATTTTAAACCTGAACTTTTTCTATGCGGTATAGCACCAGAAAAAATTGATAAACAAAACATATATTTAATATTGCATGTATTAACAGCAGCGAGGATTATATTTGCACAATATCCGAAAAATGAAGAAATAACACGAGATGAAGAGATGATTAGGACGATACTAGATTGTGCAGAAATGGACAGACTCACATTGAAGATTAAAAAGAAAGATGATACAGAATATTATCAAACATGGAATTTATTCTACCAGTGGCTGGAAAAAAGGGGTGGAGATTACAAACCCAATCTGTACTGCTAAGAAAATAAAATAACCCAGACAACACAATGTTTATTAAGCACTAATGAAATGTAAACAATAGAAAATTAATAAAACTTTATTTTAAAAAAATGAGATAAATAAATTGTGCTGTATTTGGTGAAGCCTTCCTGTTCTGTATACTGTGCAACGCCCAAAATCTTTCCTGATGCACCACATCCTACCGAACTGGGGATCACTAGTAAGAAACTGCTGGAAAGAAACTTTACCCTACAGGTTGTTGGCTGTCAGCCATTCATTATCCTTAAAATGGAATGCAAAAAATTTGCCCAAGGATAAGATAGTATCGAGAGCCAGTTTGGTCTAGTGATTAAGTAAGGCACCAGGCTAGAAACCGAGAGCAGTGAGTTTTAGTCCCGCCTTAGGCAGGGAGCCAGCTGGTTGACCTTGGGCCAGTTGCTTTCAGCTCTAGAAAGAAGATGCCAAGGGCACACCACTTCTGAAAAACCTCCCCAAGAAAACTGGAGAGACATGTCCAGGCAGGTGCCAGGAGTCAAGACCGACTTAAAGGCACCGGAACAAAAAATAAATAAGTGTTAGAGACCTGGGTTCTGAGTCTAACATTCCTGTGGGTTGGATTTTCTCAACAGTTATGTTTAATTGCATAATATAATTATATGCATGTCTGGCAACATCAAAGCAGCTCGGGGGGGGGGGGGGGGAACAGTTAAAAAAGCCGCCTTTCTTTCTTAGATTTATTGGTAGCCACTTTGCGAGGGGTAAAGCCTGTTCTGCCCTTTTAAGAGTTCTGTACATATAATCATTAATCAAAGTTCAGTTACCCTCAATGTGCTGTTTTGTATAGGTATTGTTTGTGTAGTACGGTAGGAAGGGACAAGTTGAAAAGATTTGAAATGAAGGCTAGACCGGATTATCTGGTTTGGGGGTGAAACAAATTTGTAATTAGACGTAAAGTGAAAAAAATGATCTCTCCACTGTTCAGAGATCTTCAAATTAGGAGCATGGAACATCAGTTGTTTAAACCAGGGGTTTCCAATCTTGGCAACTTTAAGACTTGTGGACTTCAACTCCCAGAATTCCCCAGCCAGCATTCAATTCTGGAAGTTGAAGTCCACACATCTTAAAGTTGCCAAGTTTGAAAAAAATACTGCACTAGATTTTTTTGACCCCTCTCTTCTTTTCCCAGAGAAATTATTATAAAAGAGGAGCATAACTCAGTCACAGACATGTGTTTTGAATGCCAAAACATTTCATGTTCAGACCTTCAATTATTTTTTAGCTAGGAACTGGCCAGCATAGATGCAGCTAGCCCAGGGGTCTGCAACTTTAAACACTCAAAGAGCCATTTGGACCCATTTCCCACAGAAAAAAAAACACCGGGAGCCATAAAATCTGGATGGGCGGGGCCAACTCGACATCACTCACTTCCATCAGTCACATGATCCCCTAGGCATGCCTACCCAGCCAGTCATTAGGGTAGAGAACTGGTTGTTAAAAAACACCGGGAAACACAAAATCCTTTTGACATCTCTTTCTCTCTCTCTTTCTTCCCACTCTCTCTCCCTCTCTCCCCCCACTCTCTCTGTATTTCTATGTCTCTGCCCCAGCCTCTTTTCCATCTCTCACTGTCCATCCTTACCTTCACAAGCCAGGCGAGGAATGAGTGGCAGGGGAGTGCGAGGGGTAGAGACAGCCAGTGGTGGGAATATCTGACAGGGAGCCACAGTAGAGGGCCCAAAGAGAGGTTGCTGACACCCGAGCTAACCAGATATTCTGCTGGTATTTTTTTTCTCTTAACCAACTCTTATTTGCTCCAAGTGGCAGGATCCTTGTACAAAATATTAAAAGAGTTCTGTCCAAAACGTTTTGAAGGATCACAAGTAGCATACAGTACAGTACAGCTGCTGTGAGAGCAGGCAGTGAGAAATGCATTGCTAACAATTGTCATTCTGGACCAAATGGAGAAATAGCATCACCTGATCTCCGACAAACCTCCTATGTCCCTTCTCAGCCCAAAAATAATATTAGGATTCTGCATGCTTTGAAAATAATCCTGAACAAGTGCTTCAGAAATTATCCTTCTGAGTCATTATTTTTGAAGTGCACCCAGCTCTAAAAAGCACTCCCTTTTATATCAACTATTTACGAGGGATTGTGGTTTTCCATCAAAAGCCAACTCCCAACTCTCTCTAAACAGACTTGTTCAATCTACTAAAGTGTAAAAGTAGCCCTCAACGTACAACCAATTGTTTAGTGACTGAAGTTGAAGACTGAAGTGACCTACTATCTGGAATGAGCTCTCCCTGGAGATACGGAGGATCCTGGATCTGTGCACCTTCCATCGCGCTTTCAAGACTTTTTTATTCCATCAAGCCGGCCTGGCCTAAATCTTTCCCCTTTAAAATGTAAATTTTAATTTGTTTTTAAAATTATTGGGTATTTTAAATTTGTCTCGGCCAAATTGTTTAATTCGGTTTTATTCTGTTTTTAAATTTTGTATTTATGTGTTTTATTCTGTGGCTGTTCACTGCCCTGAGTTCTTCGGGAGTAGGGCGGTATACAAATCCAATAAATGAAATGAAATGAAATGAAGTTATATCATCACTGAAGAAAGTGACTGATGACTTTTTTTCACATGGACGACCATTCTAGCATCCCCGTGGTCACATGATCAAAATTCAGAAGCTTAGCAACTGACTCATACTTAAGACGGTTGCAGTGTCCCGAGATCCTGTGATCCCCTTTTGCAACTTTCTGACAAACCAAGTCAATGAGGAATCCAGATTTCACTTAACAACCATGTGACTAATTTAACAGTTACAATGATTCACTTAACAACTGACAAGAAAGGCTATAAAATGGGGCAAAACTTGCTCATATAAATGTTTCACTTCACAACAGAAATTTTGGACTCAGTTGTGGTTGTAAAGTTGACTGTAACTTATTTATATGAATATAAAGACAGTCACTTTTACTGAGAGTGGATGTTGCTTTGAGTTGTGCAAAGTTTTTAGCATTGTCTAAAACCCATGTAAACAAGGAGCTACTTTCTTATCCTGGTACCCCCAGGTGTGTTAGTTCTTCTCCTCTACTTCAGTCCTGTCCCCCCACCTCCTGTTGGCCAGGTTGCTAGGAGATGAGGACAGGGGTGAAATGCTCTCGGTTCGGACCGGATCACCCAATGCCGTAGCAATGGAAGCGGGTGGTTCGGAGAATCAGTAGCAAGAATCCCTGCGCTCCCCCTCGCCATGCCCAGCTGAGCCGCGCGATCATCAGAGGCTATTTTTTTAACTTTTAAAAGCATTTTTTCTACAACCTCTTCGGCCAAAAAAAATCTTCTAAAAGTAAAAAAAAAGCCTCTGATGATCGCGCAGTTCAGCTGGGATCGTCAGAGGCTTTTAAAAGCATTTTTTCTACAGCCTCTTCGGCTGAAGAGGTTATAGGGAAAAAAATGCTTTTAAAAGCCTCTGACGATCCCAGCTGAGTTGCCTGATCGTCAGAGGCTTTTAAAAACATTTTTTCCTGCAACCTCTTCGACCGAAGAGGTTGTAGAAAAAAATGCTTTTAAAAGCAAAAAAAAAAAAAAGTTGGCCACAGCCACCCAGTATCCCCCATACATATCCCCCTCCACCAAGCCATGCCCACAAAACCGGTAGTAACAAATTTTACATTTCACCACTGGATGAGGAGGATTGAATGCCAAGCCTTCCAAGGTGGTTTATAGTGAGATGACCCAAGATCTGTTTCATTGGTAAGCTGGCAGAGTTTTTGATTCAGTTCAGAGGTGGTATTCAGCCGGTTCAGATGATTTAGCCCGAACCGGTAGCAGAGATTGCGAGTGGGGCCATCCATCCACCCCGGGGCCATGCCTTCCTATTTAGCCACGTTTTCGAGGCCTGGGGCATGCACAGAAGGCGTGCGTGTGAGCAAAGCAAATGCACGGAAGGCTGGGCGCATTGCATGGAAGGTGCACATGAAGAGCAAAGCGGATGTGCCGTGAGCCAGCATGCGTGTGTGCGGTGAACAATATCTGAAACTCACTGCTGATTCAGTTGGCTTGTAAAGAAATGTTGTTAGAGATAAGGCCTCTTTATCTGCCATCTTGAGAGTTCCTGGAACTTTCCTGCATGCAAACATACGCCCACATATACACATACTACATAGATGCTAACCTTAGCACACCAATCTCTTTCAGGATACCAATGTTGTGCAAAGGTCAGGGGCATCTATGGTGTGTGTGTGTGAAACCAGTATAACCAGTAAGAGGATAGTGCATATAAAAGAAGAGCAGATCTACAGTTGCTTGATGGTGGCCACCATCTGGTCTTAGTTTTCCCTTCCCCCTTCCTGACTGTCCCTGAACTGGAGACAGGAAGGTCTGTGGACACCATTTTGCCTACCTCTGTTTTATTCGGTGTTCTCCGCAGGGAAATGTTCTCTGGTAGAGAAGAAAAGATTGAAAGTACAATAGGTTGTTCTGTAAGTCTCTTTCATCTGCCCCTTTGCTATTATTTGCTGTCTTATCAGGATTTTCCTTTTCTTACACTTGCTGGGGAAACACAATTGCTCAGAGAGTCTAATTTACTCTCTACGGTTACTGCCAACGCCAGAGTTATTTCTCATCCTCAGTGGGGGCAGGCATAATTCATTCTAAGTTGCAGAGAGAATTTTAAGGAGCAGAGAACCTAGTAGTAAAATCCTTTCCTTTTTTGCTTCTGCACAAAAAAAGCATGAGATCAGGGGTGAAATCCAGCAGGTTCTGACAGGTTCTGGAGAACCGGTAGCGGAAATTTTGAGCAGTTCAGAGAACTGGCAAATACCACCTCTGGCTGGCCCCAGAGTGGGGTGGGAATGGGGATTTTGCAATATCCTTCCCCCAGGAGTAGGGAGGGAATGGAGAATTTGCAATATCCTTCTCCCAGGAGTGGGGAGGGAATGGGGATTTTGCAGTATCCTTCCCCCAGGAGTGGGGTGGGAATGGAGATTTTGCAATATCCTTCCCCCAGGAATGGGGAGGGAATGGGGATTTTGCAGTATCCTTCCCCTGGAGTGGGGTGGGAATGGAGATTTTGCAATATCCTTCCCCCAAGAGTGGGGAGGGAATGGGGATTTTGTAGTATCTTTTCCCTGCCACACCCACCAAGCCACGCCCACCAAGCCAGGCCCATAGAACCGGTAGTAAAAAAAATTGAATTCCACCAGTGCATGAAATGGTCATTGCTGTAATCAAGCCTAATTGTTTTCTAAAAAATACTGGTAGTCTTTGACTTACAACAGTTCATTTAGTGACTGTTCAAAGTTACAACAGCACTAAAAAAAGTCATCTATGATTGTTTTCACTCTTATGACCGTTGCCACATCCCCACTGTCACGTGATCAAAATTCAGACACTGGGCAAGTGTCCCAGAGTCTTGTGATTATCTTTGGCGACCTTCTCATCAGTAAAATCAATGGGGAAGCCAGATTCAGTTTTCAACTGTGTTACTAACTTAACAACTGCAGTTGTTAAGTTAGTTGTTAACAGTTGTGGCAAGAAAGGTCATAAAACGGGGCAAAGCTCACTTAACAACTGTCACTGAGCAATAGAAATTTTGGGCTCAGTTGTGATCGTAAATCAAGAACTATCTGCGGCTAGATTTTTCTAGCCCAAGAAAATGTTACCAAGTTTTAAATACTTACAGTTCTTAGATATTAGTATTAAGTATTTATACTTATCAGCTATGTAGCAAAATCCTAAACTTTCTGTTATGTAGATATAAAAACTTGTTAGGATAGAAAAGTTCATAACTGTGTTAAGTTTTAAATTGCTGAGCATCTCGATTTCTGCTATGAGTTCTGGTTCCTCTCAAAAACTGATCAAAAACAGAAATAGTTTAAACTTTTATGTATTGGTTTATAGTTTAATAGCTTGCTTTTTCACACACATTTTAAGTGGTTGATAACTTAGTGAGAAAAATCAATAAAAGTATCTTGATTATGTGCCATCAAATTGTTGTCAACTCTTAGTGACCACTTAGTTACCGTATTTTTCAGAGTATAAGATGCACCAGAGTATAAGACGCGCCTTAGTTTTTTGGGAGGAAAATAAGAAAAAAGCTGATTGGCAGGTGGATCAGCCTCCTGGAATATCCCCAATCAGCTGTTCCCAGAGGTGAATTTTAGCAATAGGTTCTTTGGTTGTCAGCTCTGTGCCTTGCTTTTTTTTCTGCCTCTGAAAGCCTCTGAAACAGAGTTTCAGAAAAAAAGCCTCTGAAGCTCTGTTTGTGGGCTTCTTTTCTTCTTTTTTTTTTATTAAAAAGTTTTAGAAAGGACTTTTTTTCTGAAGCTCTGTTTGGGGGCTTCTTTTCTGAAGCTTCGTTTCTGATGCTTTTTGCAGCCTCCGTTTGAGAAGCTGGGTGGGGCTACATTCAGAGTATAAAATGCTCTGATTTTCACCCTCTTTTTTGGGGGAAAAGAGGATTTTCACCCTCTTTTTTGGGGGAAAAAGGTGCGTCTTATACTCCAAAAAATATGGTAGTTTTTCTCCTACCTGCCTGAACCTGGTCCTTCCGGTCTTCCAAAGGCATGCCTGTTGCCACTATATAGGTGGTCCTCAATTTAACAACCATTTACCCATTCAGAGTTACAATTTAGAGCCATGGTGAGGCCGTGCAGTGGTTAGAATGCAGTACTACCGGCTCCTTCTACTGACTGCCGGCTGCAGTTCGATTCTGACCGGCTCAAGGTTGACTCAGCCTTCCATCCTTCCAAGAGGGGTAAAATGAGAACCCAGATTGTTGAAGGCAATATGCTGACTCTGTAAACTGCTTAGAGAGGGCTGTAAAGCACTGTAAAGCGATATATAAGTCTAAGTGCTATTGCTATTAGTAACAGAAATAACTGTTACTAAGTAACTGGTCCCAATTGTGGTTGTAATTCTAGGATTATCTGCAACTATGAGTCCATCCATCTTGTTGCTACTTGTCTTCTTCTTTTTATTCTTTCTCATCATTAGAGGCTTCTCTAGAGACAAAGTTTTTCCACATTATGTCTGAAAGAACATAACAAAATACCCAAACAAACTAGAAGGAAACAGTATCAGAATGAGGAGTCAGTTTTGAAGATGTAATACCCTGTTTCCCCGAAAATAAGACCGAACCAGAAAATAAGCCCTAGCATGATTTTTCAGGATGCTCGTAATATAAGCCCTACCCCCAAAATAAGCCCCAGTTAAGATCATCAGCAGACGGAGGCGTTTAGTACTGTATTTTCCCCAAAATAAGACCTAACTGCAAAATTAGCCATAATGCGTCTTTTGGAGCAAAAATTAATATGGTCTTATTTTGGGGGAAACTCAGTAGAAAAGGGAAAAGTTATGGTTAAAATTGCTAAAGAAAGAAAGATTTAAAGGAAACTTTGTTGCTACAAAGACACAAAGTCTCAACCTAACACAAATACAACTGTTATCCAGGATGGGCATCTCAACTAAGCTAAATTCAAAGCTGTCATATTAACTTTAGTCCAATGTTTCCCATTGTTGGCATCTTGACCCCCCAGGGGGAGGGCCTTCTCTGTGGGGGCACCCACCCTCTGGAACCAACTGCCCCCAGAGATAAGGAGAATCCAAGACCTCGGTGCCTTCCGCCGTGCCCTTAAAACCTTTTTTCAGCAAGCCGGGCTAGCTTAACTTTTTTTCTTAATTTTTTAAATGTTTTAAACGGGTTTGTTATTGTTCTTAAATTACGGGGCCAAATTTATATATATTCTTTTAATACTATTTTAATGTTTGTAATTTATGTTTTTATTCGGCTGTACACCGCCCTGAGTCCTCAGGGAGAAGGGCAGTATATAAATTGGATATAAAATAAAATAAATAAAAATAAAATCTTCCAGGTATGCAGATGTCAACTTTCAAGAATTCTCATCAATAGCTTTGCTGGCTGTGGAATTCTGGAATTTGAAATTGACACACCTGGCAATTGCCAGTTTGGAAATATTACTTTACTCCATTTCTCTTTTTTTCCAAACTTAAGCTCATGTTGGCTCCCTTCCATATTTGCTGTGAATTGTTAACAGAGTGCCTGTATAATTTATAGGCATGTTTTATGTATATTTCTTCCACAGAGACATTTTTACGTGCTCTTTCTCTCTAGATGCATTATGGCACACACCAGATCGTGGAGTATAAGTTGCCCCTGGTTTATTTATGAATTTCCAGCCTGTATCTTCTGCAGTCTTATCGAGAAGTATGCAATTAATGTTGCTAGTTTCTGGGCAAGGTCTGTTTAACCTGTTCATATTCCAATCTTGCATTTTATAGTTTTAAATTTTTTATCATATAGTATGGCATATTTTAATTGTGATGCTTCTGATACCAATAAACAAACATCGAGAAGTAAGTTCCAGTAAAATATAATTGATGGGACTTATTGCCGTGTGTGTGTGTTTGTGTGTGTGTGTAAAGGAGAAGAGGAAAATTCCCTATGACCCAGTTCAGAAGTGGAGAATACATGATCTGTTCCAGCCAAGTTTATTTGAATAGCACTAGGAACAGATCACTAGATCCTGCCCACTGAAGGAGGATACCTTTATATAGTTGTATAACAAATGCTGACCAGTAACAATGTCCACTGTCAGTCATTGTATTTTTGATAGCATTGGTTAATATTTCTGCTTATGGTGAAATAAGCAGAATAATAAAGCAGAGGTTGGCAGGAATCTGTTTTTCTGATAAATTAGTACTTCCTAGTTCCCCTTTAAAAACACAAGTGCTGATTTAAGATAACTCATGATACAACAAAGTCAATTGACTATGCTAAAACCTTTGATTGTGTGGATCACAACAAATTGTGGCAAGTTCTCAAAGAGATGGGAGTACCAGACCATCTTATTTGTCTCTTGAGAAACCTATACGGGGGTCAAGAAGCAACAGTGAGAACTGGACACGGAACCACTGATTGGTTCAAAATTGAGAAAGGCATTTGGCAAGGCTGTATACTGTTGCCCTGCCTATTTAACTTATATGCAGAGCACATCATGAGAAAGGCAGAGCTAGAAGTTCTGAAGTTGGAATTAAGATTGCCAGGAGAAATATCAACAACCTCAGATATGCAGATGATACCACTCTAATGGCAGAAAGTGAAGAGGAACTAAAGAGCCTTCTGATGCGAGTGAAGGAGGAGAGTGCAAAAGTTGGCTTGAAACTCAACATTAAGAAAAGTAAGATCATGGCTCCCGGCCCTCTCAATTCCTGGGAAATAGATGGGGCAGAAATGGAGGTAGTGACAGATTTTATTTTCCTGGGCTCCAAGATCACTGCAGATGGGGACTATAGCCAAGAAATTAAAAGACGCTTGCTCCTGGGGAGGAAAGCTATGGCAAATCTAGATAGCATACCTTCCAACAAAAGTGCGTATAGTCAAGGCTATGGTTTTCCCAGTTGCAATGTATGGCTGTGAAAGTTGGACCATAAGGAAGGCTGAGCGTCAAAGAACTGAGCCTTTTAAACTATGGTGGTGGAGAAGACGCTTGCGAGTCCCTTGGACCGCAAGGTGATCCAACCGGTCAGTCCTAGAGGAGATCAACCCTGACTGTTCTTTAGAAGGCCAGATTCTGAAGATGAAACTCAAATATTTTGGCCACCTAATAAGAAGGAAGGACTCACTGAAGAAGAGCCTAATGCTGGGAAACATTGAGGGCAAAAGAAGAACAAGAGCCTTGATGGTGCAGCAGACTAAAGTGCTGTTAACTAGCACCAGCTGCCTGCAATTACTGCAAGTTCAAATCTCACCAGGCTCAAGGTTGATTCAGCCTTCCATCCTTTCGAGGTAGGTAAAATGAGGACCTGGATTGTGGGGGCAATAAGATGACTTTGTATAAAAAAGAAAACCGCTTAAATAAATAAATAAACAAACAAACAAACAAATAAATAAATAAGAATGGGACGGCAGAAAATGAGGTGGCTGGATGGAGTCACTGAAGCAGTCGGCGTGAGCTTAAATGGTCTCCAGGGGATGGTAGAGGACAGGAAGGCCTGGAGGAAAGTTGTCCATGGAGCCGCTATGGGTTGGACACAGGGGTCAAATGCTCCGGATCGGACCAGATCACCCGATCCGGTAGCAATTTTTCCCTGTGGTTCGGCGATCCGGTAGTGATTGCCACCCGGATGTCATTACTTCCTGGTTTTAACCAAGAAGTAATGTTTTTTTCCTTCTGCGCATGCACAGAAGGTTTTGCACATGAGCAGAAGGTGTGTGCGCGCATGTAATGCGCACGGGTGCACACTTCCAAACCAGTAAGGAAGGTAAGTAGATTTCACCTCTGTTTGGACCCGACTTTGCAACTAACAACAACATTCAAAATGATACAGCATTTTGAAATATCTAAGCAGGTTATTAGGAAGACATAGTTGAATTTAGGGGCCTTAGTAATTTGAAGGTTCAGGTATTTACTTCTTCAAAGGGTTGTGCTTATATAGTTTGTCTTTAGTATTAAGGGGATGGGCCTTCAATGACATTTCTTAATCAATGCTTCTCAATCTTGACTACTTAAGGATGGGTGGACTTTGACTCCCAGAATCCCCCAGCCAGCTGGGAGTGGAAGCCCACACATTTTCAAGTTGTTGAGAGTGAGAAAGAATGGACTTGACATTTCTTCTTACTCGATTTTGCTAGCCCTGTAGGGCTAAATAGAAGGTGTACCGGTAGTCCTTTACTTAAAACCACAATTGAGCCCGAACTTTCTGTTGCTAAGTGAGACATTTGTTAAGTGAGTTTTATCCCATTTTACAACCTTCCTTGCCACCGTTAACTGAATCACTGCAGTTGTTAAATTAGTCACATGGTTGTTAAATGAATCTGGCTTCCTCATTGACTTTTGCTTGTTCAGAAGGTTGCAAAAGGGGATCACATGATCCGGGACACCGCAACCGTCATAAATGTGAGTCAGTTGCCAAGCGTCTGAATTTTGATCATGTGACCACAGGGATGCCACAATGGTCATAAGTGTGAAAAATGGCCCCAAATCATTTTTCCCAGTGCTGTTGTAACTTCAAACAGTCGCTAAACGAACTGTTGTAAGTGGAGGATTATCTGTATTACTATTCAGAAAATAGAGCCAACCCCATAAATACTAATCTGGCCCTCCCCATTCTAAAAGTACAATGGTTCTTTCTTTCCAATGATTAGGCATACAAATAAAGAAATAATCATGATTAGTAAGTGGTTGTAATACACACTTCTAGGAGGAAAGGTGATATATGGTCACATCAGAGGTGGATTTCAGCAGGTTCTGACCAGTTCTGGAGAACTGGTAGCAGAAATTTTGAGTAGTTCCGAGAACCGGTAAATACCACCTCTGACAGGCCCCACCCCCATCTATTCTCTGCCTCCCGAGTCCCAGCTGATCAGGAAGAAATGGGGATTTTGCAGTATCTTTCCCCTGGAGTGGGGAGGGAATGGAGATTTCGCAGTATCCTTCCCCTGCCACGCCCACCAGGCCACACCCACAGAACCGGTAGTAAAAAAATTTGAAACCTACCACTGGGTCACATGCATAAAAATGGAAAACCTTCAGCTCGCTCTGGTGGATATAGAAAAACTTTGGCTGTTTTAAAAGTAGGGACTTTTAGTTTCTCTTTATTAATTTTATATGTTCAGAAGCTAGGAACAGATGATGGGAAAAACCAAAGATCCTGGCTGGCTGGGGAGCTCTGGAGGTTGACGTCCACAAATCTTAAAAGTTGTCAAGGTTGGATACTCCTAATCTTAAGTATTTGAAACACAAGGGCCATCTGTTCCATCTGTCTATATTTCTGTAAATTAAATAAAAACTTTCTAGAATTTGTGCTAGGTGTAAATGGCTTTTGATCAGGTTTTGGAGTCTAAAAGAAGTTTACTTCTCTGTAAAGTGAGTGAGTTATGTATACGTGAAGCTTTTACCCACTCTTCAAACTGGGCATGAAGATCTTTATGTTATTATAATTTTGTGGCCTATAATAATTTGAGTAACTATACATTTGTAGTACTCTGGAGCCATCTTGTGAACTAATTTGATGAGTATATTTTCTTTTAAGAATTTCCTTTTCTTTTGTCTTTCATTAAAATAATCAGCATTTTATCTTCAGGATCTGGACAATTCTATAATTTGTCTTTATTTCATTCATTCGTTCATTTTTAAAATTCTGCCTTTATTATTTTTTGTAAGTAACTCAAGGCAGTAAACATATCTAATACTCCTTCCTCCTCTTACTTTCCCCACAACAACAACTACCCCCTGAGGTAGGTTGGGCTGAGAGAGAATGATTGCCCAAAATCATCCAGCTAGCTTTCATGCCTAAAGCGAGATTAGAACTCACAATCTTCAAGTTTCTGGGATAGCACCTTAACCATCGTATCAAACAGACTCTTCTGAAACACGACATGTGAGCATTTTAATTTTTAAAAGTTAAGGAGGGTTTTATTTCAAATAAAGATTGGTTCTTTTTAATTTATGAGGGGAGCCTATCTCCTAAAGGCAGGGGTGGGCTTCAAAAATTTTAGCAAGGGGTTGCTGGGTGGGCGTGGCCATGGTGGGTGTGGCCTAGTTGGCCTCCTGCACCACGATGTGGGGGGGAGGCGTTTTTGCCCTTCCTGGGCTCCGGAGGCTTTTTTTGAGCCTCCGGGAGGGTGAAAACGACCTCCCCAGGCTCTAGAGGCCCTCTGGGCCTTCCTGAACTTCCAGTAGGCCCATTTTTTGCCCTCCCCAAACTTCCACATGTGCCCTGTACTTACCTGCCTCCAAAACGGGCTGCGTGGGGACTCCTGGGAGGGGAGCGGCGGGGTGGGTGGGGCCAGCCAGGAGTGGGATTTGGGGGTTCTCCGAACTCCAAATTTTAGCTAGAGGTTCTCCCGAACTCCTGCGAACCCCCAGCAGCCCATCCCTACTTAAAGGGTAGGCAGGAAGGTCTGAATCTCTAGACACATATCTACACTATACAGTATGTATAGCTCCACAACTTTTCTATTTTTAGCTTTTAATATAGTACAGTTTGTGAAAACACAATGCCTCTCAAACGTTAAGGGATAAGTGTTGTAGGCCAGATGTAGAGCCGCTTGGAAGATAGGTGATGCCATCAGAAAGTCTGTAGAGATTCTCAGTCATCCAGGTCGTGGTTGTCCCAAAGGTGCTTTTTCAGGAGGCAACTGGACTTTCTTGTTTTTTTCTTTGAAGACATTTTGCTTTTCCTCCAAGAAACTTTTTCAGCTCTGATGGAATAGTGGGGAATGGAAGGATTTATCTTCCTTGCAGACAGCTGGTCATTTGCATCCTTTTAGAGGATCGTTGAAGCATCAGAATTACAGATAGTCCTCAAATTGGGACCAGAATTTCCGTGGCTTAACAGGGAGGTTATTAATGAGTCGTGTTTTTTTTTTTTTTTTTTTTTTTGCCATGGTCTATCTTGGCAACTTTAAAATGGGTGGACTTCAACTCCCAGAATTCTCCAGGCACCATGGCTTAAAGATGCCAAGATTGAGAGACATTGATTAAGAGGGATACTTCTTTGTTCTTTCCCTTGTAATGTTTTTTTTTTTTTCACTGTAGATAGGAAAATGGTAACATAGGTCATCCCATTAGTTTCCTGCAGTCTACACTCAAGTCCATTTTATAGACCAGATAAGCAAGGCTTTGTTGTCATGACTTCTTATCTCTTTCAGTAGAGTGGTTTCTGTTGACATAAGGCAGGAACAGCCAAGGCAAATGTGTAGGTGTGTTACATTTTTTTTTTTGAATGCACAAATATTTGCAGAAGGGACTGAAACGGTGCTCGGTGGGGGAGCAGATGCCTGACATGCCATTTTTGACTGGGGAAAGGTTAAACTTGCCTTAAGATCAGGACACCTTTTTAAAACCAGGTAGCAGGTATGTGTAAATTAGGTTTGAGTTCTTGTACCTGGTGCAGTTCAGCCTGCAGCGTCCTTCAGAAGGTCAACTCTGCAGGAGATACATACATAGATGAGCAATCCAATTTCTATATATTAGCAACTCATCCTGGCTCAGTGTATTTGTGGGGCAACGTCAGAGCTATTTCTGGGTTTACTTCGTTGAGTACAGAAGGAGCCACCGACAGCCTCTGGAAATTTAGCATTGTTAGCAAGCTGCTTTTTTGTGCCTGGGATTGAATTTGTACCTCCTTCTCCGATTTTTTTTTTTCCAGAATTTTATTCTGTTCTTTGGTGGCATCTAGCAGATTGTGCTAGGGGTACAAGTCTCCCTGGCTTCTGTTTCTCCTCCTCCTTTTCCTCCTCCTCTTTCATAACATTAAAACAAAATACTTATGAACTCTATCTGAAATACTGTCCCATAAAGCAAGGGTCACCAACCTTTCGGACCTCAGGGACCACTAAATTCGTAATTTTAAAACCTGTGGACCATTAATATGATCTGCCTAATGACTGGCTGAGTGGGCGTGGCTAGGTAGTCATGTGACTGGGCGGGCGGGCCAACTCAATGTAACTCACGTGGAGAGGCGCCTCGCTAGCCTCTACTCACCCCTCCCCTCCCAACCACTCCTCGCCTCCCCAGGCTCCTTAGGGTCCCAACAGGAAGCAGTTGTTGGAGCTAAGCAGCCACCACGAGAAAGAGTTGGCAAAACAGCTGGCTCAATTCAAATTGGATCTGATCAAGAAGGAGGCTTAGCAGAAGCACCTCACTGAGGACTATATACCTGCTTGGCTGAGCTCTGTAGCCAATGTACTTAAGGAGAGCTGAATTATGGTTTGTGTGGACACTACACCATTTTACCTGCTGATATGCTGTAACTCTATATTTGATCTCTACATGATCATTGTTTGATCATGGTTATTTATTGCTTCTCTAATATTTATTAACTGTTTTTTATATTGAACTGTGTTCCTGATTGAAACTAAAGAAGATCTGTTTTATGGTATTTTTCTACAACTGGTAAGAAGACTTTATATTTGGAAAATATCCCTGGACTGATCTTTATCTCACTTTATATGTGTATGACTTGGAATGTTTTTGGACTATGATTTTGCTTTTTCCCTAAAAGTAAAATATTATCAAAACCCAGTTTGTTTGTATGTGGACTGTTATTATCCACAATCATTCTCAGTCGCTTTCGTGCATAAACTCAAAGGGTACTCTGCTCAATAACTCACAGCATTGGTTATGAGACAAGAATATCCTTAACACACGCATTGCATTTTAGGGGTTCAGGCGCACATGCGCGCATTCGCTCAGGCACGCATACACACTTTGGGCACTCGGTCCGGAAAAGGTCCTGCTTTATAGGATTCGAAGAGAGTGGATAGCAAAAGTTTATCTTTTTAAAAAATGGGTTTTAAAAGCGTCTTGATTTTGTGGACTTCAGGCTGTAGCATTTTCCTTACAAAATAAAGTTTATTTGGATTCTGGAATCAGCATTTGATAGCAAATCTGCTTCGCTGTGATATTGGACTGGACATGATGTTACGCTAAGGAAGCATTTCTCCAATCTGGCCATTTAAAGATGCACAGCCTGGGGAATTCTGGGAGTTGAAGTCTGCACATCATATAAGCAGCCAAGTATGAGAAACGCTAAGCAAGGATTTTTTAAAAACATCTAGACTTGTCCCACTAGCCACATATAATGCCAAATATTTATTATTTAGTATAATAATCAATCATGGTGTGGTTCATAGATTCCATTAAATGGAAAGCAAGCAAGCTCCAATGTTACAGTCTGATGCTATGCATTAAACAAACAAGCTAGGCTTCCTTTAAAAAAAGTTTTTAATGAATGGTTCTATTGTATGTATCATTAGGTTGCTTCCCCCCCCCACTCCTTATTCCCAGGACACCTTATTTTCTCAAGTGGAGTGCCCTGCAGCAACTGTCACTATTAACCAGTAGATATTCTTTCAACACTATGACAAAGTTTTATATGCTTCTGCAACGGGGGGTGGGTGGGGGGGGTTCCTAAATTTTTTTACTACCGGTTCTGTAGGTGTGGCTTATTTTGTAGGCGTGGTTTGATGGTCATGTGACAATTTCTTAGGATTTAGCAGGCTTTTAACTGCTTGCAGAGTCATACTGGTCTACCCATTTGTTTTTGGAGCGTTCCAGTCTACCCATTTGTTTTTGGAGCGCACTGGTCTACCACCACACTGCCTTTTACTGCTGATCAGCTGTAGAGTGGCCCTTTGAAGCCCCCCAAGAGTTTAAATAGTTTTTTTCCTTCTAGCCGATCAGCTGGGACTCAGGAGGCAGTGAATAGATTGGGGGTGGGGCCAGGCAGAGGTTGTATTTACCGGTTCTCCGAACTACTCAAAATTTCCACTACCGGTTCGCAAGAACCGGGGAGAACCAGTAGCAACCCACCACTGTTCTGCAGCAAGGATTTTATGCTGTGTTTTACCTTGGCTACTCCATCACTTCTGGCCCTGGCTTTCTTGGATCTGATGTGTGGTGGCAGCCAAAAAAGCCAATGCAATCCTAAATTGCATTGGCAGAGAGATACAATCAAGATCAAGGGAGGTACTAATACCACTCTATAAAGCCTTAGTACAGGGGTCTGCAACCTTAAACACTCAAAGAGCCATTTGGACCCATTTCCCACAGAAAAGAAAACACTGGGAGCCACAAAACCTGGGTGGGCGTGGCCAGCTCGATGTCACTCACTTCCACCAGTCACATGATCCCCTAGCCACGCCTACCCAGCCGGTCATTAGGGCAAAGAACCGCTTGTTAAAAAACACCAGGAACCACAAAACCCTTTTGACATCTCTCTCTCTCCCCCTCCCTCCCCCTCCCTCTCTCCCCCGACTCTCTGTATCTCTCTTATGTCTCTTTTTTCTCCCCCACTCTCTGTATCTCTCTGTCTCTGCCCTGGCCGCTTCTCCATCCCAAGCAGTCACCCTTACCTTCTCAGGCCAGGCGAGGAGTGACTGGGAGGGGAGGGCGAGGCTCAGGGCCAGCCAGTGGTGGCCAGCCAGTGTGGCCACTGTCACCCGACAGGGCCCATAGAGCCGCATGCAGCTCCGGAGCTGCAGGTTACTGCCACCCGCCTTAGTAAGACCACACCTAGAGTACTGCATCCAGTTTTACTATAAAAAAAGATGTTGAGACTCTAGAAAAAGTGCAGAGAAGAGCAACCAGGATGATTAGGGAACTGGAGACTAAAACATACGATGGACGGTTGCAGAAACTGGGCATGGATAGTTTAGTGAAGAGAAGGACCAGAGGGGACAGGATAGTAGTCTTCCAATATTTGAGGGGCTGCCACAGAGAGGAGGGGCTCAAGCTATTTTCCAAAGCACCTGAAGGCCAGACAAGGAATAATGGATGGAAACTGAACAAGGAAAGATTCAACCTAAAAATAAGGAGAAATTTTCTGACAGTGAGAGCAATCAACCAATGGAACAGCTTGCCTTGGGAAGTTGTGGGAGCTTCTTTACTGGAAGCTTTCAAGAAGAGATTGGACTGCCATTTGTCAGAAATGGTGTAGGGTCTCCTGCCTGGGTAGGGGATTGAACTGGATGGCCTACAAAGTCCCTTCCAACTCTGTTAATCTGTAATCTGTAATATGATACAAAAAATAGATGAAACAAATTTCTCTATTTTTCCTCTCACTCTTATGAGGAAAGGGAGATTTAATCCTTACCACTTTTTTTGTCAAGGCCTTTTTCTTCTCCCTCCAAATTCCTGAACAGCTTTGATAGGATAAGACATTTTTGGCTTGTGAAACATAAACAGGCGTCTCTTCAGCTGCCCAACCAAATGGAGCATTGTGTTTTCCTTGGCAGCCAATGCAAGATACTTTTGAAGGGAGATGAACTAAAAATGGAGCCATGTATTTTCTATTGGAAGCGATAGTTTAGCGCGGATATTAACATTTCGGGCCATGGGAATTTCCTCTAATTAGCAGAGTTTGCAAGTCAATGATCTATCTCTTGGTAATCAATATACAGGTAGTCCTCGACTTACAACAGTTCATTTAGTGACCGTTTGAAATTACAATGCCACTGAAAAACCATTTTTCACACATTTGACCATGGCTGCATCCCCATGATCATGTGATTTACATTTGGATGCTTGACAACTGGTTCATATTTATGATGGTTGCAGTGTCCCAGGGTCACGTGATTACCTTTTGCGACCTTCTGGCAAGCAAAGTCAATGGGAAAGGCACAACTGCAGTGATTCACGCAACAAATAGCAATAGCACTTAGATTTATATATCACTTCATAGTGCTTTTACAGCCCCCTCTAAGTGGTTTACAGAGTCAGCCTATTGCCCCCCAACAATCTGGGTCCTCATTTTATCCACCTCAGAAGGATGGAAGGCTGAGGAGTCAACCTTATGGCAAGAAAAGTCGTAAAATGGGGCAAAACTCACTTAACAAATTTCTCACTTAGCAACATACATTTTGGGGTCAATTGTGGTCATAAGTCAAGGACTACCTGTATTAGGGTAGTGTGATGCTGAAATTGATCACTGGTTTCCCTGTTCCTTCTGCCCAAAACTTTTAAAGAGAGCTTGGTACCAAATATAGCTCTCAATTTTCTCTAATGCTTCTCTAAATTGTGCTCAGATTCTTTTCACTTCCACACAGTCACTGGCTTTGGCAAAGCTGCTGCATAACCTTCCATAACTTCAAGGGGGAAAAAAACCCAAAGAAAGTCCAGTTGCCTTTTGAAAAAGCAACTTTTGTACAACCATGACCTGGATGACTGAGAATCTCCATAGACAGCCTTCCATAACTGCCCCCAAAGTCACTTCTTTGCATTCTTAGTGCATCCTCCAATAGGAGAGAACCAAAAACAGGAGGCATCTGAAGATTGCTCCATCCTCAGTCTTCACCTGAAGGAAAGGAGGAATTATGGAGAGGGGACAAAAGTGGGAAGATAATCTCCTCCTCCCTTCAATTATTGATAAGCAATATTTACTGAAGGAAGTAGCAGGCTATTAGCAAAAGATTTCAGCAAGTGCTGTGATTCAGGAAGAAACCCTAGATAAAGGCACAATGTTCAAACCTTCTGGTTTCATTGCCTTCCCTTCCTGTTGTTGTTGTTAGTTGTGAAGTCATGTCCGACCCATCGTGACCTACTTCTGTTGAGTGAGCTGGCCATCCATATATTCTTTCCTATAATGCTTCTTGTTCTTTGAATTTCTCTTAGAATCTCATCGGTTCTATCCAATCACAGTATTCTTAGTCTTCCCTTTCCATCTATTCCCTTTTCTTCATATAATGATTTTGTTGTTCGATCCTCGTTCATTTTCCATGGGTAACCAAAGCATTCCTTTGCCGCTGTCACTCCTTGTAATGCTATGTGGGAGGAACCTTGGGAGACAGGAGGAAGAGCCACAGCCTTAGACATTTGTCAGCTGCCATCTTAAGCTTGCTGTGCTTTGCTATTATGAGAGATTGCCATGAACTGGGGATGGGGATGGGAAGGGGGAATGAAAAGGGCAATTGAAAGTAGATGCTGTACATCCTCGAGGCACTGCTTCAGGATCATCCAGCTGGAAGAAGGTGGGAGTTGTATTCCAACCTGCGCTTCAACTGACCGTTATGAAAACATCTTTGCATTTGACTTGATTGGTTAACTGGGGTGGGCAATGAGAGACAGTTAAAGGGGGGAAAGTAGAACATAGGGATTTTGACGTGCGATTCTCAGTTCTGGCTATGCAATACTGCAATCCACTTGATCACTAATAAAACTATAACTTTCTCAACAAATGGAGCCAAGGATCATTTCTGTTTAGAGGTTTTAAGTCGTGGCAGGTCTGATAACAATGGTCTGATGGAGGGATGGTGTCTCAGAAGGGACTGTGATCCTCAGGAGTAAGTGAAGTCCCCTTGGGTATTGAACTGAGAAGTCTTGGTGATTTCTTGGACAAAGGTCGGTTTTTTTGGTCTACTTTCTGGTGTAGCCTGCAGTGTTGATGGTCTCCCATTCAGCTCCATTGAACCAGGCTCAACTTAACTTCTGTGTTTTAGAATGTCTGAGTCTGTCCAGAGAAGGCAAACAAGGTTCTAGCAACTGCTAGACTACAGCAAGGGACTACTTCCCACATGCTTGGTGTTCTAACCACCCCTGCACTCTTATCGAACAAGGCAATTCTCCTACGCCACAGCTGGTATCTGTAGATATAACTATTTATTCTTATCTGGGAGGAAAGCAAGTGAAGGCCCCAATGAAATTGAAGGGCTTCCTGCTGAAGCAGATTAGCTCCCTGGCTTTTAATTACGCACCAGAAAAGTATAGATTCCATTGTGCTTACACAGAGGAGTTTTTCCCTATAATTTTGCATAATTAAAAATCAAGCCTATTGTATTTTGCTTGGTCTATGGGCATAATTGCCACTTCTGGATTTTACTGTTATTCATTCCTAGAGAGAGAAGTTGGGTTTGTTATTCCCTAGGCTTCTTCACTTAGATTTCAGTGGGACTCATTTCTCGCTCAAAGGCAGCCCAGCTGATTTAAAGGCTCGGAGCAAAGCATTTCTTTGAAGAGAGAAAACTTAACAGTGTGAGAACTTTTTAATTTATAGGATAGGCAACCCAATGAAGGGGTGTATGAGGTAAAATACAACATTATACACGGTCTGAAAAAAAAGGAGTTTGGGATTTTAATCCTTTTCCTTATAATATTAATGTTCTGAGAACATCCAATTAAATAGGGATATAGAAAGAAGGTAATTTTTCAGATGTATTTCAACCTTCATGATTTCCAGATATGTGGACTTCAACTCCCAAAGTTCTCAGCAGGGGCTTGCTGGATAGGGCATTCTGGGAGTTGAAGTCCATGGATCTGGATGTGATCAAGATTGAGAAACAATGAACATGGGATGGATGGTAAGAAACCTGTATGGCTTTAAAGGAAGGTTAGACAAATTCTTCAAGATGAGTGGTAATGATAGTCATATTGTAGGAGAAGGAATGGCAGAACCTAGAGGTGGAGTGAAAAGAGGGATAAACCTAGAATCCCTATGTAGTCACAAATTAATGAAACACAATCCCCCCCCCCTTGAGTGTGTTAATCCTTATGTAAGTCTAACCAGGTGCTGACCGTTAGTTGAGAAGATTCCTCTGCATAAGCCTTTAGTAATAAATCAGTTTAATTGAGCCTTCACTATGGACCTGGTCTTTTGCACCTGATACATATGTTCTCATATATTCTAATCTAACCAATAGGGAAGTCATGCATATCATGGTATTAGTAATGGGGAACCCAAACAATTAAGTTCTGTCATGTTTATTTCTTACTTGGGAGCTTTTCACAGGTATCTTAGTTGGGAAGAAGTGTTGAATTAGACAGATTCAGTCTGATCAGATTTGATTATTGATCTTTTAAACATTCATATATGGCAGTACAATTTTGCTTTTTCAAGCATTACTGATTACAGTTCTTACTGAGAAGTGAGGAATGATAATACACTAACCCAAAACTCTTCAGTTAATATTTGTGCATAACTTCCTCCCACTTGGTCAAGTAAAATATTGGTTTCTCAATTAACCTGGGAATAATAATTAAGATGAGCAAGGACAGGTGACAACCAGCAGTCCCGGGCTATTTCAGCAGTGACTGTCCAAAAATGTAAACATTAGACTCTCAAGTTTTTAACTTCTATTATTTCTCTTCTGCCCTGCCAAGATACTGACTTTTTAACGCTGTTGCAAGCAATTAATTGTTTAATTTTATGCTTCATTTTTGTGTGCAATAAATATTATAATCAAACTACATCTGACAGTCTTCTGCCAACTGAAGCCAAGTCTTGAACAAGAGATTAAATGTCTGGGACCACTATGATTTATCACTGAGCCAACTTGGGACACAATACCCATAGCTATCAAAGGTGGCGTTCCTATGCTTTGTTAGGTTAAAATTTAGCTGCTTTACTTTATGGTTTGTATGGATATAGTTAACATAACTGTTTTTATTGTAATATTTATATATAGATTTTATGTTTTTATGTCTATTTGTATACTTCCCAGTGGTTCTATGAGGGAGATGGGCAGTCTCTAAATATAATGTGAGGGAGGGAGGGGGGAAGGAAGGAGTGAGAGGGAGAGGGAGAGAAGGGGGAGAGGGAGAGGGAGAGGGAGAGAGGGAGAGAAAGAGAGATGATAGGGACAGATAGATGATAGAAGATAGATGATATAGCTAGCTAGACAGACAGACAGACAGATAGACCTATCATATGATGAATAGCTGGCTGGAGAATTCTGGGAGTTGAAGTCCACAAGTCTTAAAGCTGCCAAGTTTGAAGACCTCTGAGGTAAGGGAACTAGGTATGTTTAGTCTAACAAAGAGAAGGCTTAGGTGAGACAGCAGTCTTCCAATACTTGAAAGACTGTTACAGGATAGAGGCGTCAGTTTATTCTCTATAGCAGGACAAGAAGCTCATCAGAGGAACATCCAAGCTGGAAATAAGGAAGAATTTTCTGATAGTGAGAACAATTGATCAATGGCATAGACTTCCCTGAGTTGTGGATACTCAATCACTGTAGGTTTTCCAAAAATTGATATTTGACTGGGATAGTGTAAAGCTCCTGCCTTGAGCAGGAGGTTGTACTAGATGACCTCTAAGGTCCCTTCCAGCCTTATGATTAGATAGATAGATAGATAGATAGATAGATAGATAGATAGATAGATAGATAGATAGATGATGGATGGGTTTGTGTGTGGGTGTGGGTCTGTGGGCAGGCAGGCAGGCAGACAGACAGACAGATCCTTGGACTGATGAATGGATGAATGAGTGGATGGATGGTGGATCCTTGATTTGGAATGGTGTCAAAATGAATCCAGCATTTTGAAGTTCACATCAAGCTGTGCAAAGATCCAAACATCAATTGGAGAAAGATGTGGGTGGCTAGGCAGTCTCTCTCTCTGCATCTGACAAAGGAAACTAAGAAACTGATGTTGTTTGGGGAAAAGGGGTAACAAGGTTTCTGTTTGCTTTAACGAACTAGGATTTTAAAGCAAGATCGCGCCCATTGAGACAAGTTTAAGTCTCCAATGTAGCGAATTAGTTTTTTTACAAACCACACCATAGTTTTTTTTAACTTAATATTTTCAACGTTCTGAATGATTCTAGTACTTTTAATTACCATGTAATTTAATTTTTCTGTGTTGGTTTTCTCAAATTATTCGTTTTCAGTTTTGAAAGGTCCAAAAGACTCTTTTGACAGCCTCAGAAGAATTATGTGGTGGGTACCAGCTGTTTATTCTTCTGCTTGAAAAACCATAATTACTTCATGACTCATTCCTTGTGTTTAGGCCTATAAATACTATTCAGTGCTAATAAGACGTGAAATTCAAAATAGCCAGCCTGGGATGCTCAGAATTCTTGTTTTATACCAGGGAACGCAGTCCAAATGCTACAGCCGCCACCATGATGGGCTGCTTGGTCAATTCATGATCTGCAGTGCAAACGCTATCAAATTATTAATTAAGTCATAAGGAAGAGAAAGCTATAAAATGAAGAGAGAGAAAAAAGGGAAAGAGGGAAAAGAAATTAAGATTGTATCAGGCTTGTCAACCAGCCCAAGAATTTTTTAAATGGTCAAGAATGGTGTGGAGTTATTCAATTGTCATTCTTTTTTTTTCTTCATTTACGTTTTTTATTTTTTATAAAAATGTCAAATCAATCCGTGAACAGTATGGCACCTGGGCGCCATACATTCCAGTACAAACAAAATTGATCAGATTAAACATTATTATTATTACATTCAATCAATTTATGAAATTCCCATAACAATACACATCTGTATTAGGTTATAGTCTATCATTATTCAATTATTCCACCTATTTCTCATTATTACTTTCATTTTATCAAATAAAAATGTAATACATTAATATTCCCTTTATTTTTATCTCTTACTCTAGCTTTTAATCATATCACCCTATATTAAAAAGGTTTTAATTTCTTTCCTATCTGACTTCTAATCATGTCACCTGCCTACAAAAAGAGAAAGAGAGAAAAAGAATAGAGAGGGAGATAGGAAAAGACAATTCAGAACAACAACCAAGAACAGGAATCATCCATCCATCATTTCTTGCCTGCTTTATACTTTAATTGCTATACTTTAAATAAAGAGGGGTAGAAGGAAAAGCAAGTCAAAGCAACAATAAAGAAAGAAAAAGAAAGAAAGAAATCATCTACCCATCGCCTCTTGCCCGCTTCGATACTTCAATTGCTATGCTTTTTTTTTGACTTGTCTCCCCCATGCCTCTCTTAACTCTCCATCTATATCTATTTCTTGGATGTCCCATCTAAGTGTTCCTCCCACCTCTACCTTCTTCCACTGCCTATTTTCTAAGATTGTTACTGAGGCCCCTGCCTCCATTTCAAACATATTTATTTATTTATTTATTTATTTATTTAGTTAGTTAGTTAGTTAGTTAGTTAGTTAGTTAGTTAGTTAGTTAGTTAGTTATTAAATTTATATACCATCCTACTCCTGAAGGACTCAGGGCGGTGAACAGCCAAAGATAAAATACACATAGTACAAACGTTAAAAAAACCATTAAAATTATATTAAATACTTTGGCCCAGAACAAATTTAAAACACCCCAATTTATAAAACAAATTTAAAAGCAATTAAAAGGGAGGTTAGGCCAGACCAGCCTGCTGGAATAAGAATGTTTTGAGGGGACGGCAGAAAGTGCACAAATCCGCAAATATCTTCCAGAGGTGGGTTTCAGCAGGTTCTGACCAGTTTTTTTGAGTAGTTGGGAGAACCGGTAGTAAAAATTCTGACTGGTCCCGCCCCCATGTGTTCTCTGCCTCCCAAGTCCCAGCTCATTGGGAGGAAATGGGGATTTTGCAGTAACCTTCCCCTGGAGTGGGGTGGGAATGGAGATTTTACAGTATCCTTTCCCTGCCATGCCCACCAAGCCACACCCACAGAACCAATAGTAATTTTTTTTGAAACCCACCACTGATATCTTCCCACTTTCTTAGTATGTTTCAATTGTCATTCTTAATAATTTCCCTCCTCTGCTATTTTCTTTTCATTGTAAGACAGAAGCCTGTGCTCCAATCTTTGGGCCCCCTCCAGGATGTCAAATTACATTTGGCCAAATGCCCCCCCCAAACCGCACCTAGGTTCCATACTGTCCCCTGCCCAAAAACTACCTTCAGTGGTTGAACTTGAGGCGGAGGAAACAATACTACTAGTACCGTGTTTCCCCGAAAATAAGACCCGGGTCTTATATTTTTTTGAACCCTGAAATAAGCGCTTGGCCTTATTGCCATGCGCTCCAAAGCCCAATTGGGTTTATTATCAGGGGATGTCTTATTTTGGGGGAAACAGGTTAGATGTTTTACATGGAGAAAAGAGACTGCTGGGCCTTAGGGCCAAGCCATCATAAAGGTCTCTCCTATCACTGTGTATAATCCTCACTTACACTTCCTTTTTAGACGTGAAGTTAACTTTTTGCAGTTAGTCTTTATTGGTCTATCGTTTTATACCGCCTACAGCAAGTTGCTTTCCCAGTAAGGCGAAAGTAAAACCGCTGCCCAGGGCCTTAAAATGTAATGATCAGCAAAGGAGTGGAAGGAAGAGAGCAATAAAACTCTCTTCAACAAAAGATGAATCTGAAAATCAGGATGAAATTTAGTTCTTTTTTTTTAGTGAAACATTAAAAAAAGTTCTTAGGAACTGAAGTTAAGAAAAGCAACTCGGGATTTAGCTTAAAAAGTTGGAGAAGAGAAGAGGGAGGGAGGGAGGAAGTTGTGTATATGTGTGTGTTTGTGTGTGTGTGTGTGTGTGTGTGTGTGTGGTGGTATTCACTTATCTTTGCTACCGGTTCGCAAATGGGAGCACACGCGCCACCTCTCCGCATGCGCAGGACGTTCTGTGCTTACGCAGAGCAACAAAAATGGGACGTGATGATGTCTGGGTGGGTAGGCAGAGCCTCCTGCAGCTGCTGCTACCGGTTTTCCCGAACCGGATAGAACCAGCTGAATAGCACCATTGGTGTGTGTGCGTATATGTGTGTGAAAGGGGGGAGGAGAGGGAGGGAGAGGTATATATTGTTGACCTGCTGGCAATCCACAGAAAGAAATCATGAAAAGCAAAGTGGAAATAATAAGATAGAAGTTCTTACAGCATTCAGCCAGGACTATTTTCAGACTGACAGGGAGCAAGCAATGGGGTGCTAGAAGGCATGGGTGAAATCCAGCAGGTTCTGGCAGGTTCTGGAGAACTGGTAGCGGACATTTTGAGCAGTTCGGAGAACCGGTAGCGGAAATTTTGAGTAGTTGAGAGAACCGGCAAATACCACCTCTGGCTAGCCTCAGAGTGGGGTGGGAATGGGGATTTTGCAGTATCCTTCCCCCAGGAGTGGGGTAGGAATGGAGTTTTTGCAGTATCCTTCCCCTGCCATGCCCACCAAGTCACGCCCACCAAGCCACACCATGCCCCCCCAGCCACGCCCACAGAACCGGTAGTAAAAAAAACTGGATTTCACCACTACTAGAAGGAGTAGCTATATCAAAACTCAAGGAGCTCTAGGAGTCTATCCGCTTGCTAGATACATCTTTTAAATATATATTTGAACTACTTTTCATATATTTTTCTGCGGGTCCAGTGGAACGAAGGAAGGAAGGGAAATTAAACGAAAGCTGGCTATCTTTGGATTTAAATTTTAATAACTGTTCCCCTATACCCGTGATGGCGAACCTACGGCACGCGTGCCAGAGGTGGCACACAGAGCCCTCTCTGTGAGCACGCGCACTGTCACCAGCTACTCTTCCGGGTTTCATCACTGGCCAGCTGGTTCAGCACGCATGTGCACCGGGCCAGCTGCTCTGTTCTGGGTTCTGGCGCATGCATGCGCGCCGGCCAGCTGGTATTCGAAGACCAGTTGTGCGGCACACATGTGCGCGCTGGAACCTAGAACAGAGCAGCTGACCAGTGTGCATGTGTGTGATGGAACCCGGAAGAGCAACTGGCTGCCGCGCACATGTGCACCGGCCAGCTGCTCTCTTCTGGGTTCTAGCACGCCATCATATGCGCGCGTTCCAGTTTTGGCACTCGATGCCGAAAAGGTTAGCCATCATTGCCCTATACAGTAGGGCAGATCCTCGCTTGACATGCTTGCCAGCTGTTGTCATAGTATTCCCTTTTTAAGCTGCTGTATGGCACTACGAAAAAAAGTTTATTTTATAAAGAGCCGAGGAGCATCTGAATGCTGCAGAAGAGGGTTCCCTTGGTTACAGTAAGAAGCCAATGACGTGGGAAGGGCACCAGAGTCTTGGCTTCAGAATGAAATCTTTGGCTCCCCAGATAGGAAAAAAGATGCTTATAAATTCCTGCTGCTTTCGGGAGTGTTTATTATTCTGCCTTTACTGCCCTTACGTCTCCCTTTTAAAACATACTTCATGTGCTGCCCTTCCCAACCTCTAGATTTTTTTTTCCTCTGACCTTTTGCTTGTGCTGGCTGGAATTAGAATATGGAATAAATGGTATAAATCACTCGAGACTAGAAATAAAGAACAATAATGATAAGGAGAGAAGATTAGAAGTACAATAGATAGATAGATAGATAGATAGATAGATAGATAGATAGATAGATCAATAGATATAGATATAGATATAGAGATAACAAATGTATGGAGAGAAATAAAAATGTATATAACAGGAATGTAGAAATGTATAATATTAAAGATATAATTAAAATATATAGATCTCTATAGGGGGAAGGGAAGGAGAAAAAAAAAGGAAACGAGGGGAAGAAGAACAAGTTTTAGACTAAGATATAGGGGAAGAAGAATAAAATAACAAATGGAAGACCACTATGAAACAATGCTTAAAAATGATAAGATATTTATATGTTGTATGTTGTGTAAATGTCAAATATGTGTGTTAATAAAACTATAAATTAAAAAAAAAAGAAACATACCTCATGTGTTGCCCTTCCCAACCTCTAGATTTTTTTTCCTCTGACCCTTTGTTTGTGCTGGCTGGAATTCATGAGAGCTGTAGCCTAAACATCTGGAAGGTTCCAGATTGGGAAGGAGGATCTCGTGTGAATTTCAGGGTGTTTTTTTTCCCCCACCTCTCAGAGACGGGTATGTGGATTTGAGTTTGTGTCACAGTTTGAAGGCCTCCATCCAGTTTGTTGTTACTTGCTTTACATAATAATAGGATCACGTGTCAATGAAGCAAACTGATAATGAATAGGCCACCGTCAAAAATGCAATAGAGCAAATAAAAATTGGCACAATCAATATTTTAAAAATTCAGGGCACCGAGGGAGGAGAACAGTTACTCCTGACAGTTAGAACAATTAGTCAGTGGAACAACTTGCCTCCAGAAGTTGTGGGGGCTCCACCACTGGAAGTTTTTAAGAAGAGGTTGAACAACCATTTGTCTGAAATGGTATAGGGCCGTGATGGTGAACCTATGGCACAGTTGCCACAGGTGGCACATGGAGCCATATCGGTGGGCACGCGAGCTCAGCTCCGGCACATATGCGTGCGCCAGCCAGCTGATTTTCGGGCCTTCTGGGCCCACCAGAAGTCAGGAAACACACTGTTTCCGGCCTCCGGAGGGCTCTGGGGGGGTGGGGAAGGTCGTTTTTGCCCTTCCCAGGCTCCTAGAAAGGCTCTGGAATCTGGGGAGAGCAAAAAAACGGGCCTACCGGGCCCACCGTGCCATCACGTGCCAAAAGCGGGGGGAGCACAGGGGGGCAGGGTGCATAGAATTATGGATGTGGGCACACTTGTATGTGACCCCACCACGCTCCCCCCATTTTTGGCATGCAATGGCAAAAAGGTTAGCCATCACTGGTATAGGGTTAGCTGTCTGAGCAGGAGGTTGGACTAGAAGATCGGTGGGATTCAAATATTTTAACAACAGGTTCTCTGCCCTAATGACTGGCTGGGTGGGCGAGGCCATGGTGGGCGTGGCCAGGGGATGTGACAGGCAGCACTTGGCCTCCTGCACCCCCCCTTGGAGCAAAAACAGACCATTGGGGGGCCGCCCCCCTGTGCCCCGTTGGACCAGGGGTTGGAGGTTGGGGACCCCTGAGCTAACTGATGGCTAGTGGCTTGTGTCCTGGGCATGGCTCTTATATATGGTTTATCAAAAGAGGATCAAAAAAGTCTATTTGTTCTTAGAAGTTAAGAATTTTCCTACCTGTTCACCTCTAGCTGAAAGATGCTCTCTGCAGCAGAAAGTGTGGCTTTATAAACCTGGTTTTTAGTTACACATCTTGTAATCTAATTACCTGGCTTGACAATTTTGTGTTCCTAATTCATGATTGTCTGGCTGTTGACCATGCAGTTCATTTTGGAGAATGTTCCAAGTTGCCTCCTGCTATCCAGGAGCTCCAGTTATATAAACGATAGAAGATGCAAATTGAATGAGTGCTCTGAATTTCGTCAAGATCAAAGACACAATGAAAGCTTTCTCCCTGCGGATGTATTTTTAGAACTGTCCAAAAAATAATAATGAAAAAAAGAATTTTGAATGTTATGTTCATTAGGCATTCCCTCCTAATGGAAGTTTGGCAGCCCATGGGGACAAAGTGAGAGACATAATTGCTAGGTGTGAGTCTAATTCACACTTGGTTTGCTGCCTTTTGTGATTGGAAAGTGATTTCTTCGCAGCCTTTAGCAGCGCGAAGAACATGCACATCTGTAGGCAACCAACTTCCACCTGTTTTTATTTGGCTTAGTTTGGCAAAAAATAGGAAGTGCTAGCAAGGCTACCAAGAGCGATGACTCAGTGATTAAAGATGTTGATCTTATCAATTGGAAAGCTAATTGGATTTGAGACCTGAGTGCCGCATAATAAGATGAGATCTCATTAACGTGCCCCAGCTCCTCCCCACCTAGCAGTCCGAAAGCATGCAAATGCGAGCAGACAAATAGGTACCACTTCGGTGGGAAGGGAACAGCGTTCCGTGTGCCTCGGCATATAGTCATGCTGACCACATAACAACGGTAGCATCTTCAGCCCCACTCCTAGTCTCGGACACAGGGAAACCTTGACATTTACCTTTACTGGCAAGGACCAAATTAAAATTGGTAGTAATTTGAAAGGGGATAGACACCTACTGCTTGATCTCCAGATTTTTTCATGCAACTTGTTAACCAACTTCATCGCGCAATTTTCTCTACATCAGTTTTTCCTCAATCCTGGCAACTTTCAAGATATGGGAACTTCAACTCCCAGAATTCCCCATTCAGCCTTGCTGGGAGTTGAAGTCCACCTATCTTAAAGCTGCCAAGGTTGAAAAAATCCTGATCTAGGCCATAACGAAAAACGGGCCTACCGGGCCCACCGTGCCATCGTGTGCCAAAAGCAGGGGGGAGCATGGGGGGCGGTCACATGTGCATGCGCAGGAGGGTGGGGCGCATTGAATTATGGATGTGGGCACACGTACCCGCAACCCCCCCCTCTCCTACCGCTTTTGGCATGCGACGGCAAAAAGGTTAGCCATCACTGGTATAGGGTTTCCTGTCTGAGCAGGGGGTTGGACTAGAAGACCTCCAAGGGCCTTTCCAACTCTCTTATTCTATTCTATTCTTGTCAGATCAGTGCTTCTCTACCTTGATTGGCTAGCTGGGGAATTTTGGGACTTGGCGTCCCCTCGTTAAAATTAAAATTGCCAAGGTTGAGAAACACTGCTCTACATTCAGCGAATGGGGAGGGAAATGGAAAGCAGAAACAGGTATCTCTATCCATTTCAGCGACTGCCGCTTTAATATTGTGGTGGTGCAGGAGATGCATTTTTTTCTCTCACAGCTGCAGCAGGCTGCTGACTCATCATTTTGTCCTTAGATGACCCCCACCGGTTTCTTGCCTGCTGTACAGGAGGCTGTGGGGAAGAGGAGAAAAGAGGTGGGGGGGGGAAGTGGAATGTCATTGTGAAGAAGTCAAGCTTAAAGCTGCTGCATCCAAAGCCTTCTGAATTCGGCTAGACGTTTGTCATTCCTGGGACTGGTGTTTTTTTTTTTTCCTGCAGTGTGCAAGAGTTGCATCGTCCCAGCTGGTGGTGTTGCTAGAAATATGGGAGAAAGGCTGAATTCTATAAGCTGTGCCTACGACACAAGTATGAGCATATGGCTATTTTCATGTTTAGTCTGGTTTTCTTGGTTACTTTTGGGCGTTGCCAAGTTAATATGATACCAGAATGAAAACGATGAAGACCTGCTCTAAAAATAATTTCCGAAACCCCTGCAAAACTAGCTGTTTAGACCAGCTTCAAATAATAAACAGACTGCTTTAAATGATACAATGGGAGAAGAAGATGCTCCTTGAGTTTTCAGCGTCAGCACTTATGCAAGAATTACAAAGCGGGAACATATCCAATCCATGGTTGTCCGGTTTCTTCTTAAATCTCTCAACTGAGGGAGGAGCTATGCACCATTTCTTTTGGTATTGTTCCCATTGTTGAAAGTCTATGGAGATTCTCGGTCATCCAGGTCATGGGGGGGGGGGCAGGGATTTTTGCTACCGGTTCTCCAAACCACCCACCGCCATCGCTACCGGATCGGACGATTCGGTCCAAATCGGGAGCATTTCACCCCTGCTCCCGCCGGTTTTACTACTGGTTCTATAGAACTGGTCCGAACTGGGGGCAACCCACCACTGTGCTTACCATCGTTTTTGTCCCTAAACAAAATATCAAATTGTATTTATAGAAATATTAAAAATCGATAACAGGTTGTAGGGAGGGGATGGCTGGGATTGAATATCTCTATATTTAGAGGGAACAGCCAACAGAATATCAGAATGAGAATTATTCCTATCTGGGAGTTAACAATTTCATTTTATTCTGCCTCCAAGAATTGGCCAGCATTATGTTATCCCTGAATGTGCTCAGTCGTTTTCCTTTTTTCTCATGTCTCATTTTTCTCCCCCCAAAAAAATGCTTGGTTCACTTTTGCTGCCTCAGTTCTCCCCAGACTCATGATCACTGTCTGTTGGTGGAAATGTTGTAGTTTTGGGCTACCTCACCATGCCAAGCCCAGACTGATTGTTGGAAATAAGGAATTGAGGATACATATGACATTAAATAAGGAAGAGCGGTCAATAATTAAACTGTGCCAGGTTCCTCCTCTCATTCATGTCTACTTCTGGAAGCGATACGAGATGGGAATTAAATTGGAGAGGAGATGTGGTAAGAAAGATGCAGCTTCATTACAGATAAATTGTTCTAGCTGTGCAATTTTACTAACCTAATAAGCCCAGCTGAGTTATCTGGAATTTACTCCAGGGTAACTTCATGTAACATACCAGCTAATGACTATTGCATAATCCAGGCTGATTACAGATTCCAATGTATTCTGCTGCAGAAATCAGGTTGTCCAGGAGCCAAAATGTGCCACTGTGTTTCTTTAAAGGACCAAGTCTTGTTTCAGGATCCTTCAGTCTTTCACATCCAGATTCTAGGAGATGGTGTAATAAAGCATCCTTGGTGTTCTCTGAGCTTGGTTGTTTCCTTGAAGACATTTCATTACCCAACCAGGTAACATCATCAGTGCACAGATGATGTAAGTTTAGTTTCTTGGCAAAACTGAAGAACTGGAGGATGCAGCTTTACTAAAGCTACTAAAATCTTGACCGTATTGCTTTTGTCTCTACTTACAGGATTCCACGTGATTCCAACCCTTTCCAGCATAGTTCCTGAGAGCTGCTTACTCATTGTCGTAGGACTGCTGGTTGGTGCACTCATTAAAGCCGTGGGAGAAAACCCTCCAGTCCTAAATTCCAAAGTCTTCTTCCTCTTCCTCCTCCCACCCATCATCCTGGACGCTGGTTACTTCTTGCCCTTGCGCCAATTCACTGAGAACGTGGGCACCATCTTGATTTTCGCGGTGATTGGGACATTATGGAATGCTTTCTTCGTAGGGTCTCTGATGTACGCTGTGTGCCGGATAGGTGGCCCTCTTTTATCAGACATTGGCCTCTTGGACAACCTGCTCTTTGGCAGCATCATCTCCGCGGTGGACCCTGTGGCTGTGCTGGCTGTATTTGAGGAGATTCACATCAATGAACTTTTGCACATCTTGGTGTTTGGCGAGTCGTTGCTGAATGACGCCGTTACTGTGGTAAGTAGAGAGCGCAGCTTTGGCAGAGCTGGCTCTGTCCTGGAATAAAGGAAGATTTTGTGGATTTGAGCACTGCCTGAAAGCAGCAAAGGAGGAGGAGGCACCTAAAATGTCTTGTGCACGATTCAACCAGGGGTGAAATGCTACTGGTTCACTCCGATTCAGGCGAACCGGTAGTTAAAAACAGCTACCGTTTCCTCCGAACCGGTATTTCCTACGATCAGCTGTGAAGCGGGGTTTAGCTTTGCTAGAAAGCAGGAAATCCTGCTTTCCAGCAAAGCTAAACTGCCCTGCACAGCTGATCCCTCCCCCGCTGTTTTACTTATCTTCCCAAGCCTTCTTTTGGCGCGTACTGCTGCCAAAAACAGAGCGCATGTGTGGTGTGCACTGTGTGTGTGCATGCAGCATGCGTTTGGCGCACTGCACATGCGTACGCAGTATGCATTTGGCACACAATGCGCAGCCAGAGAACTGGTACCAGACCAGTTCGGATTTCACCACTGGATTCAACACAATGTTCATACTGCCAAAGAAACACACTGCATGCGGGCATTGATGTAGGGATTATTAGTCGAGAGATTTCTGTCTCCAGAAGGGATCAGCTGATGCCAAGGGAACCTCAAAGGAAGGATCACTTTGCCTTTTGATTTCTTGGCATCCTTAAACTCTTAGCTTCTCTTGGTCAGAAATATCCTCTGTCTGTTCAGGATGAAGTGAACATTCATTTGACAGGCACCTACTTCTTGTCCTCCTTAATATTAGAGAGCCCAGGGATAGAAAACCGAGTTTGTCTGCAGAAGATCACAGATAATGTTGTGGCCCGTCAGCGGCCTGTGCAGCTAGTAGCTGATTCCGACAGCGAGGAGGCTGGTGTGGTGCTGCGCCAGCAGCCTGTGCAGCTGGCACTTGAGTCAGACAATGAGGAGGCTGGAGAAGATGTGGTGCCAGAGGTGGAGATTCAGCCAGGGCCTTCAGAACCTCCAGAAGCTCCCATAAGTGAAGAGGAAGAAGAGGAGGACCCTCTTCTTGATGCACGGGCGCGCAGAGCTGCCAAAAGGCAGGAGTGATTCTTGTGAACCGGTAGTGGAGATTTTGAATAGTTCGGCGAACCAGTAAATACCATCTCTGCCTGGCCCTGCCCCCAATCTATTCGCTGCCTCCCAAGTCCCAGTTGATTGGCTAGAAGGAAAAAATCAGGGCTCACTTGACAAAGAAGAGAAAAAACAACAACAAGACACAGTCGCTTTAAATTAAGAAGCCAAGAAGCCTCCCAACTGATCGGCTAGAATCGATCCGCTCCTTGTAAACCACTCGGTGGTGGTAGATTGGCAATCGAGGCCAAGCGGCCTGAAAGCGGTTTCCGATGCTCTCAGTGATGGCAGAGCGGAAAAAAACTATTTAAACTCTTGCCGCGGCGCTTCAAAGGGCCGCCCTACAGCTGATCAGTGGTAAAAGGCAGTGTGGTGGTAGACCGGTGCCTCCAAAAACAAATGGGTAGACCGGTGCCTGCAAAAACAATTGAGTAGACCGATGTCTGCAAAAACAAATGGGTAGACCGGTACAGCTCTGCAAGCAGTTAAAAGCCTGGTAGACCAGTACCTCTGCTAAATCCTAAAGAATTGTTTGTCACATGACCATCAAACTACGCCCACAAAATAAGCCACGCCCACAGAACCGGTAGTAAAAAATTTTAGAACCCACCCCTGATTCCATCAGTTTGTAGATTTAATTTATTTAATTTAAGAGCTTCAGATAAGTGGGTAGAAAGGTCCACTCTAAAGATCAGAGGACCTGCTGCCGGCCACTGTTAACAGTACTGAAGTAGTTGGCCCAAGAGATTGGCCTGAATATGAGAATTAATTTACTGTAGTCATGGCTAATGGACTTCATAATACATTGGTTGAAACCTTACTACCCTTTTTAAAAATTAAAGCATTCATTCCAGCCTCTTAATCAGAGATTCCCCAAGTGCCTAGCAATATTTATCCAAAATCCAGTAGAAAACGATAAAGCCCCAAACATAATTTGCAACAAGTGAAACTAAAATAGCTAATGGGCCACTAAAAAAAGCCTTTGAGGACATCAATAGATACTTAGCAACTGGAAAAAGATGACGGCTCTCTAAAGGTGAAGCCCGCTAAATGTCAGAAACCAAAGGAAAAGTTCGGGCAAAATCTTTTAACTTCACGAAACACATTCGTGCATTTGTTTTTAAATTTACTGCATTATATTTCAGGTAGTCTAATACCTTATTTATTTAAAACAAGGTAGTCCTCAAACTAAGATCATTCATTTAGCGACCATTCAAACCTATGATGACACTGAAAAAAGTGACTTACAACAGGTACTCACACTTAAAACCATTGCAGTATTCCCATGGTCACAGGATCAACATTCAGGGGCTTGGCAATTTTAACAGATTAACAGAGTTGGAAGGGACCTTGTAGGTCATCTAGTCCAACCCCGCCCCCAATTGGCATTTATTTACTAGGATTGCAGAATCCCAGGGTCATGTGACCACCATTTGCCTTTATTTTATTTCATTTTATATTTTATTTCATTTTTTAAATTTGTGTGCCTCCTGTCTCATCTAGAAATGACTCTCGATGGCTAACAGAACATTAAAAAGGAGATCAACATTAAAATGATAAAACAATAATTAACAATAATAACGATAATTTACAGTTTAAAAATGGGAGGAAGGGAGCACAAAGTACACGGGGAGAGGTGGGGTCTTCTCTTAATCTAGTAGCCACCTCTAGAGTGGTGCCCCTTCCCATTCAGGCCAACTGGTAGAGCCAGGTCTTCAGGTCCTTATGGAAGGTCAGGAGGGTGGGTGCGGATCTCACTCCCTAGAGGGTTTGCCCTAGCTTACAATTAGTTTAATTTAGTTTAGTTTATTGTCATTGCACGCCGTACAACGAAATTAAATGCCATCTTCAGTGTACATTATAACTATAAAAATAAAACACAAGCACACATCCTTCACATTCTCTACAATTGAATTGAAAACCCTTGATATTGCAATATTGCACTATACAGTAGAATTCAATATAGTTACCGCCCTGGGATAGAAGCTGTTTTTCAGCCTATTTGTCCTTGTTTTTATTATCCTGTACCATCTGCCAGAGGGTAATAGTTCAAAAAAAAAAAAAAAGGGTGCCCAGGATGAGATGGATCTTTAAGAATGTTTTGAACTTTCTTAAGGCAGCGGGAGCTATAAAGCTCTTCCAAAGAGGGGAGAGGGCAACCAGTGATCCTCTGGGCAATGATGTTGACCCTCTGGAGCGCTGTCCTATCTGCCACTGTGCAACTGGCAAACCATACACAGCGGCAGTAAGTTAAAATACTCTCTATGGTGCAGTGGTAGAAGGTCACCAGCAGTTTTTCATTCAGTTGTTGTTTCCTGAGAAGTCTCCAATAGTATAATCTCTGCTGGGCCCTTTTGACCAGTGCTGCAATGTGAGCACCCCAGGGCAGGTCCTCTTTTATGCTAACACCCAGAAACTTAAAACTGGCCACTTGCTCCACTCAGTCTCCATTGAGAAGCAAGGGCTGGATGTCTGATCTGTTCCTTCTATAGTCCACTATAAGTCCACTCCTTGGTCTTATTGGTGTTAAGGACCAAGTTATTGTCTCCACACCACAAAAGCAACCAGATGAGAAAATTGGCAGGTTTATGTTACATTTCACAGCTCTGTGAGCAATTCAGAACAGAGTTTTGGTTGAAGTAATTCTGAAGAGCCTTGATAGTACAGTGGTTTAGTGAACCCTGTTATTAACACAGCTGCCTGCAATTTCTGCTGGTTCGAATCTCTCCAAGGCTCAAGGTTGACTCAGCCTTCCATCCTTTCTAAGGTAGGTGAAATGAGGACCCAGTTTGTGGGGGCAATAAGCTGACTTTGTATAAAATATACAAAAGGATGAAGGCTATTGCTTAACGCATTGTAAGCCGCCCTGAGTCTCCGGAGAAGGGCGGCATATAAATCAAATTAAAAAAAAAAAAAAATTATGGATGGAAAGATATAGAAGACCAGCCTCCCAGACAAGGGAAATTGGCCAATCAGTAGTGTGGCAAGATGTGGACAACTTAGCAGCAAGGATTACTTATGAGATGATTTGTATAAAGCAAGGGCCTGTTGGAATGACCTGAAAATAAATTGGTTGGGTAATCACTTGAGTTGATCGGGGGAGGTTTGTTGTTAGTGGACAGGTTAAGAAATTATTAAGAGTTGGAAAGGCGATTGTTTGTTCTGTGTAGCTGTCATGTAGCTCTTTTGAGATCCAGTTCTCTGCTGTTTTAGATATAAGGATCAGCCCTATTAGTAGAGCGAGAGAGTGCTACCTCCAATAGCACCAAAGGATGAAGGAGGATTGTGATGTCTGGAAGGACAATGCTATATTGTGCTTCATGGTCTTTCCTTACCAACTCTTAGAGGTAGACTGGACAAGAGGCATCAGCCATGAGTACTAACACTACTACCTTTATTCTAAGATTATAGTAACAGTATCTTGCAAGTCTGGAAGTAGATCTCTCCTCCTCATCTTTACAAGTCAGGCATTAGGGAGGGTCTCTTCTGAGACATTTGTCATGCCCCATTGCTTCTGCAGGCTAAGGTGTTCCAAGTAACACCTCCAACGAAATCAAACTCCGAGGCTTAAATTTCCTCAAAGCTAATTTTTATTAGAGATGTCATATTGGCACATCTGGGAAAACCCGAATCTGAGAGCTTCAGGGTTTTCCTCACCCAAAAGAAAGATACCTCCCCAGTCTTCTCAACACAGCTGCAGGGCAACTCGGCCTTGACTTCCTGGAAAGAATGTTATTTTGACTACATATCATCTTCACTCCATACAATCCCCCCTCCCATTCTCCCACAGTAGAATTTGTGGCAGGCCTGAAGGCTCACAGGTAAAAGATGGCTTCTAGGTCTGACAGGTGCCTCATATATGGTCATTGAAGAGTTGATGCTTTCCAATTGTGGAGTGCTGGAGAAGACCTTTGAGAGTCTCTTTCGACTGCAGGGAGATCAAATCAGTCGATCCTAAAGGAAATCAACCCTGACTGTTCTTTGGAAGGACAGATACTGAAGCTGAAACTCAAGTACTTTGGCCACCTAATGAGAAGAGAGGCCTCTGGTGTTGGGAAAGATAGAAGGCAAAAGGAGAAGGGGATGGCAGAGGTTGAGATGGTTAGATAGGGTCATCAAGGCAACGAAGATGAAGATGGGCAAATTCTGGGAGACAGGAGAGCCTGGTGGGCTATGGTCCTGGGGCCATGTAGTGTTGGACAGAATGACTGAACAACAGCAACAAACATGACGTTGCCTAGTCTACGACTTTTTCTGTTTCTCAAGAACACTCTTACAGAACATTAAACTCGGCTGTTTCCTCTATAGCAGGAAATATTACCCAGCATTTGTACTGAAGAAAGAGTCAATTTCTGGCCATCTCCTTCATAGGAAGTGACATTTTGTCATTAGTCCTGGTAGAAAACTGTTAGTTCTGCTCAAACATTATTCTGCAAAGATGGTATCAGAACTGCCATCTCATGCCCACACTTTGCATTCACCAGCTGCCAATGTGCAGGGGGGAGGCTGGGGGGAGGGAGCTGGATGGGTTGGGGGGGAAGGCTAACAACTCGTACTTTCTAGAGACCAATATGGCATTCCTAATAAAATTTTGGCACAGCTGGTGAAGGACCCGAGGTTTTCCCCAGCCAAATCAAAACCCGAAGTTCCTGTCCCCCCCCTCAGGTCACACATCCATCTCATGGCCCAATCAGGTCATAGTCCTCCTCCGGCTATCTCAGGTCCACACCTTCCAAGTACTTGGTGGGGATGTCCTTGGCTCCCACAGGAAAGAATGTTAATATACCATTCCTAATATAATTTAAGGGACACGGTGGCTCAGTGGCTAAGACAGTGAGCTTGTCGATCAGAAAGGTTGGCAGTTTAGCGGTTCGAATCCCTAGCGTCGCGTAACAGAGTGAGCTCCCGTGTCTTGTCCCAGCTTCTGCCAACCTAGTTTGAAAGCATGTAAAAATGCAAGTAGAAAAATAGGGACCACCTTTGGTGGGAAGGTAACAGTGTTCCGTGAGCCTTTGGCGTTTAGTCATGGCGGCCACATGACCATGGAAACGTCTTCAGACAGCGCTGGCTCTTCGGCTTTGAAATGGAGATGAGCACTGCCCCCCTAGAGTCGGGAACGACTAGCATGTATGTGCAAGGGGAGCCTTTACCTTAATAAAATTTAACTTTGAGGAAACTCCAGGCCTCAGAGTTTTGATTTAGTTGGGACTGTTACTTGAAACCCTGACAGTAGAGTTAGCTCATCTGGTCATTTTCCTGTCTGATCTACCACATACAGCTTACACAGCAACCCTTGAAGTAGATAGACTTCCTCTTCTTCCAACTCTCTATCTGATGTACTGCCAACGATCGTAGCTTGTAGCAATGTTAGCTATAATAACATGCATAGAAAAAGAAAAATATGGAAAGGAATTTTCTTGCACACCATTTATATTTTAAGCTGCATTTTCTGGGGAACCCACTATGGTTAATGTAAGAGATCTACTGTGCTTTCGATCTCTAACGTAAGGAAGGTCCCTTCCCCCTTCCTCATCAGGAGGCATTTGAAAGAGCAGAAAGGATGGAGTGGAAAAACTGGCTTTAACCATGTTATTTATTTATAGCTGGGACAGCGAAAGGGCACGAAGGAATGACTAATTCGTGCAAAGTCATGATTGCTACATAGCCCAAGAAGGTCTCTGTAAATTCAGAGAAATGCCAAAATAATATTTTAAATATATAAAGTTTATTGTCATTGTACGTATATACACATATGTACAATGAAATTCACATAACACCCAGAGACCAAGCCCAACACACATGACAATCCCCAGACATACCCCCACCCACCAAAAATTTCCCATCCCTCAACCACCCAAACATCCACACAACAGACCAAGTAATGCTGTCCAACAGCTCACTGATGGTGGCCCTTTAGTTCATTGCTGAGTGCAGTTATAGTTCTGGGATAAAAACTATTCAGAAAACGTGAGGTCCGAGTTTTAATTGTTCTGTATCTTCTGCCAAAAGGTAGAAGGTCCAAAAAGATAGGAAGAGTCTCTGAGAATGTTGTGCAACTTCCTCAAACAGCGAGATGCAAAGATGTCATCCAGGGCTGGTAGCTAGAGTCCGATGATATTCTGGGGAGTTTTAATAATTCTCTGTAGAAGGAATTCTGGGAGTTGAAGTCCACAAGTCTTAAAGTTGCCAAGGTTGGAGACCCCCTGATCTAGAAGATGTCTTGGATTATCTTATTAAGTGGTTAAGATGCAGTGAAGCTATTAACCTTATATCATCTTCTGCCATAAAGCATCATGACGCTTAAAAAAAAATTGCAGAAACATCCAATGCTGTTCCTTCCTTCTGTCTCTTGGCTTGCCCTGAATTTATGCTGCCCCAGCAGCAAAGTGGATGCCGCAGACATGAGCCAACGCATATTAGATCTTGCACAATCTTGCTTTCCTTTTTGATGTCCGTTCTCCAGCCCCCTGCAGGATGAGAGGGAGATGATGTAATGTCCTGACCACAGCAAGGTCTCAAAGAAAAAGACATAGGCTCCTGAGAGCTGGATCAGGTTCAGATTGTAATTGGCGAAGACAGGGAAGGCTTTCATTAGTCTTCAAAAGGAAGTCTAGGTTTGCTGGAAATTGGGCAGCATATCAATATTTTAACAGTAACAGTAACAGAATTGGAAGGGATCTTAGAGGTCATCTAGTCCAACCCCCTGTTCATGCAGGAGAACCTAATTTATTGTTGTCAATTGCACAGTCAGCCAGATGATTAGACTGGATTTGGCCTTTTTTATCCATCTACCGAATCTTTCCCAAGGACCTGGGATAGGCAGATATTGTTGTTTGATGGTATTAAAGGTATTGTTGTAAGCTGTAAACTGTTCCGAGGAAAGCTGCCTTTTGCAATTGACTTGATGGTGATTTTTGTCAATGCTGATGGTGCTCCAGAAGTTGGAATTGCACACAAGGTACCTATTTTTGGTACTACCTTTGCTTCCTTTCGCCAGAGTTGTTCTATTTCAGGACTTTGTATTGTGATTTTCTCCAGTTTAGTCTGCTGTCTCCAGATACTGCAATATTCTCTATTCAGATTGAGAGGTCCTTGGTGCTCTCTGAGCCTGTTTGTTTTCTTGCAGGCGTCTTATTACCCAAACTGGATAACATCATCAGTGCCATTCAGATTATCATTATAATTGGTTGCACAGTCAGACAGATATTTAGACTCGATTCGGCACTTTTATCCACTTCCCAAGGACATAAGATAGGCAGATGTTGTTTTTTTGAGGGTCTTAAAGGTGTGCCAAGTAAAGCTGCCTTTTGCAATTGACTGGTGGTGATTTTGCCAATGCCAATGGTTTTCAAATGGTGCTCCTGACATTTTGGAGGCAAGGCCCCTATTTATTGCTACCATCTTTGCTTTCTTTTGCCATAGACGTTCTACTTCTATTTGCAGGTCTTTATATTTTGTTTAGGTCCACAACTCCTGAAATTCCCAGCAACACACTTAAAAAGTGAAGGTCGGTGGAAGCCGGGTTATATGATGCCTTTGTTCTAGTTCGTCTAGTTCTTAAAGGCAAGCAATGTTGGTAAAAAAAAATTAAAATGTCTATCCAGCGTACATCTATACAGCAATGCAGAAATGATTTGACATTGCCTTCTTCCAAGATGCAGAGAGTATTGTGTAGGAAATAAGTGGGTAATGAGTCTTTTTGTTTCAGCAAAATTGGTTATGCTCACTAGAGAATTGGAAATTGGAGGAAGGGAGCGAAGGTGATCCTTTTATTCATTTTCACACATCCTAGCCATGGAAAACTCCCTTGCAGAGGGGTGCGGGGTCACTGTTTATCTTGGGAAGTTCCCATCCAGGCAGGAAGAGGGATCAAGCTGGGAGTTAGTCTTGAGTCTTTGCCCATCTACAAGAGACCTAGGACTGGGCTTCTCTCTTAAATTCCATGAAACCTTAAGGGAGGCCCTGCCTCTCCTCCTTTCCTAAGAAAATATAGACCAGGAGTCAGCAACCCGCGGCTCTGGAGCCGCATGTGGCTCTTTCATCCCTCTGCTGCGTCTCCCTGTTGCTGGTCGGCTCCACAATTGATAGGGCTTTCAGTTAGGACAGGCAGAGTAAAAAGGATCCTGTGGTAGGAGGAGACTCTATGGTGGGGGAATTCTTCTTCCGGTCAGCAGAAGAAAAATGACGCTGCGCTAGGAGGAGATTCTATGATGGGGGAACCGGACTTCTGGTCAGCTCCAGAACTGAATGGGGGCTTCCGGTTAGAACCTTTGTGGCTCTTTGAGTGTTTAAAGTTGCCGACCCCTGGTATAGACTCTTGAAATGTGGTAGTTCAAAAGAAACCTTTTATTGAGAAGAAGTGATAGCAGGACAAAGGCAGAGCAGACTCTAAATTCCCTCCCAACTACACAGTTAGAAATAGGACTTTAGAACCCCTCCCTCCAGTCTGATTGTCTTATTCCTAACAGTCCTCGACTTACAACAGTTCATTTAGTGGCCATTCACAGTTACAACGGCACTGAGAAACGTGACTTTTTATGACCGCTTTTCATAGTTACAACCTTTGCAGCGTCCCCCATGATCACATGATCAAAATTCAGACGCATGGTAACTGCCTTATATTTATGACGGTTGCAGTGTCCCAGGGTCACGCGATCCCCTTTTGCGACCTTCTGACCAACAAAAGTCCATGGGGAAGCCAGATTCACTTAACAACCAGGTTACTAACTTATCAGCTGCAGTGATTCGCTTAACAACTGTGGCAAGAAAAGTTGTAAACCGGGGCAAAACTCACTTAACAAATGTCTCTCTTAACAGCACAAAATGTTGGGGCTCAATTGTGGTTGTAAGTTGAGGACTACCTTTCAATAAATAACCTAGGTTCCCAAAAGAAAAGGCGAAGGGCGTTAAAGCGACTCAATTTGCCTAAGGGGAAATTGGTAGCAGGGGGTGCATTAATGTAGATTAGAAGATCAGCAAGTATTGCAGCTTGAAGAAATGTATATGGTTATCCTTTTTTTAAAAAAAGGATACTTTTAAAAAAAGTATTGTGGCACAGTGGTTAGAATGCCGCGTTAGAATGCAAGCTAACCCTGCCTGTTGCCAGGAGTTCGATCCTGAACCGGCTCAAGGTTGACTCAGCCTTCCATCCATCCGAGGTGGGTAAAATGAGGACCCAGATTGTTGGGGACAATAGGCTGACTCTATAAATCTCTTAGAGAGGGCTGTAAAGCACTATAAAGTGGTATATAATTGCTATTGGTATAGCTTGTAATTGGTGATATTCAGCTGGTTCGTACCAGTTCGTGTGAACCGGTAGTAGAGAATGCGGGTGTGCCTGCCCACCTGCTCCGGTGCTATGCCGTCCTATTTAGCCACGTTTTCGAGGCCGGGCACATGTGTGAAAAGTGCAGACGTGAGCAAAGAGCATGTGAGCGTGTGCGTGGCGAACCTGTAGTAACGATTTGTGAAACCCCCTCTCTGCTGGTAATCCATTGCAGAGGAAACTTTGAGAACTGGAAAGCCATTTTAAATGAAAGAGACGGAATGAGAAAAATAGATACCCAGATGATGTCAAGTAAAAGGAGAAAGGGGAAGGGGGGGGGTTAAAGGGAAAAAAGTGAGATATTATAAAAATGTACGCAAATGATGAAATAAAAATAAATAATAATTGAATAACAAATTGAAATGAGAATAAAGATAATTAGAAAATCGGGGCTGCTTGAATACCACTTTAGATTGAATTGAAAAGGGAAACAACAGGAGAGGAGGAAGGAGTAGAGAGAGAGGAAGGGAGAAGAGAGGAGAGGAGAAAGAAGAAAGGGAAAAGGAGAGGAAGAAAAGGGAGGGGAAAGAGGAGTAGCGGAGAAGGTTAGAAGAGGGGAAGAAAAGAGGAGTGGGGGAAGAGAAGAGGAAGTAGGAAAGAGAAGGAGAGGAAGAATGAAGGAAGTAGGAGAAGAGAGAGGAAGGAAGAGAAGGGGAGGAGAAGAAGAAAGGTTGGAGTAAAGGTAAGGGGTAAAAGAGCAGCCCCAAAAAAGTTAAAATTAAAAATGAAAGTTAAAAGAAAAGATGAATGGAAAATGATGAAAATGACTGTACATGTAAACGTGTTTATGAGAAATAAAAATAATTTTTTAAATAAATAAATAAATAAATGAAAGAGGCATGATAGCAGGATAGGTACTGGGAAGAAGAAACCAGGAGAGCCATTGTGCCTGAAATTTCAATGAAAGAATTCACTGTGGAGCAAATTTTTGATTATACTCCAAACCAGTCTCTCTAAACAAAATAACATTTGTACAAACTTTAGTAGCAAAGATTGCTCTCGGTGGCTGAATAAGTTTGGAAATACATTTAGGAGGCTAAAAATAATTGTACAGTATTTCAACATTAGTGCGGTGTTCTATTCTTAGCCAGTTTTGTTTTATATATCAAAGCAGAGGGGAAAAAGAGAAAAGAAAAGCACCCATTTAGAGCAACTGATCTGTACTGGAAGCAGGGGTGAAATCTACTTACCTTCCCAACCAGTTCGGAAGTGCATGAGCCACGCTTCGACCCTCTGCGCATGCGCAGAGGGTAAAAAACAGGTTATTTCCTGGTTAAAACCAGGAAGTAACGACAACTGGGCAGGTGGGTGGAGCCTCGGGCCACCATCGCTACAGGTTTTCCAAACCATTGGCTGCCATTGATACCGGTCCGAACTGGGAGCATTTCACCCCTGATTGGAAGCCAATAGTAGGTTGCCCCCGGTTCGCACTGGTTCTATAGAACCAGTAGTAAAACCGGCGGGAGACTCCGCCCACTGACCCTGATGTCATCAAAATGCTTCTGCGCATGCGTGCAGCCCTGCTGTGAACCGGTAATAAAGGTAAATAGAACCCACCTCTGTTGGAAGCTCTTGATAATAATTCCCCAGCAGCATGGTGGCATCTAAGTTCAAAAATACTTAACAAGGCTGAATCTTGTTTGTATTTCAATAGAAGGCTACTAGGGAAGACATCTCAGGACTGACAGGTAATAAACCATCATTTGTTTAAACCAGACATGAATGCCAAAACCTCATCAGCTGTTCTTCTATACAAAGTTTGGCTCTTAAGTTTAAACTGAGATTTGAGACCGGTTTTACCAACCACCCTCTGAAATTATTTACTGGCTCTTGATTTACAATTGGAGTAGTGCGGTGGCCTAGAGGTGGAGCTCTCGCCTCACAATCAGGAGGCTGTGAGTTCGATCCTAGGTAAAGGCAGATATTTCTCTCTCTGGCCACACATTGATCGCGTTGGTTGATGATCTCTGGAGGGCTCGGGACAGGGGTTGCTCCTCTGTCCTGGTCCTATTAGACCTCTCAGCGGCTTTTGATACCATCAACCATGATATCATGCTGCACCGGTTGGAAGAGTTAGGGGTGGGGGGAACTGTATTACGGTGGTTCTCCTCCTTTCTGTCTGACCGGTTGCAGTCTGTGTTGGCAGGGGGGCAGAGGTCGACCCCGAGGCCCCTCATATGTGGGGTGCGACAAGGGTCGGTCTTCTCGCCCCTTTTGTTCAACATTTATGTAAAGCTGCTGGCCAAGATCATCCGTGGTTTCGGGGTGAAGTACCACCAGTACGCTGATGACACCCAGCTGTACATCTCCACCCCGGACCACCCCAACAATGCTCTTGAAGTGATGTCCCGGTGTCTGGAGGCCGTGCGGATCTGGATGGGGAGGAACAGGCTCAGGCTCAACTCTTCCAAGATCAAGTGGCTGTGGTTTCCGATGTCCCGATATAGTCAGTTGACGCCATCGCTGACTATTGGGGGCGAATCGCTGGCCCCCACGGAGAGGGCTCGCAACTTGGGTGTCCTCCTTGATTCATGGCTGTCTTTAGAAGAGCACTTGACAGCCGTGACTGGGAGGATTTTTCATCAGGTTCGCCTGATTCGCCAGTTGCGTCCCTTTCTGGATCGGGACTCCCTACACACAGTCACTCATGCCCTTGTCACTTCCCGCCTAGACTACTGTAACGCTCTCTACATGGGGCTCCCCTTGAGGAGCACCCGGAGGCTCCAACTGGCGCAGAGTGCAGCCGCGCGGGTGGTTATGGGAGCAACATGGCACTCCCATGTGACACCTCTCCTGCGCGAGCTGCACTGGCTCCCGGTGGTCTTCCGGGTGCACTTCAAGGTTTTGGTCACCACCTTTAGAGCGCTCCATGGCTTAGGACCTGGTTATTTACGGGACTGCCTACTACCACAAACAGCCTCCCACTGGCCAGTACGCTCTCATAGAGAGGGCCTCCTCCGGGTGCCATCAGCCAAACAATGTCGACTGGCGGCCCCCAGGGGGAGGGCCTTCTCTGTGGGAGCACCCACTATCTGGAACGAGCTCCTCCCAGAGATACGGAGGATCCCGGATCTGCGCACTTTCCGCCGTGCTCTTAAGACCCTCCTATTCCAGCAAGCCCGCCTGGCCTAATTTTCTCCCCTGTTTTAAAAGTCTTTTAAATCGAAATTTTAATCTGTTTTAAATTATTGGGATTTTTAATTGTCTCGGGCTAAATTATTTAATTTGGTTTTAATTATGTTTCTAACTTTTGTATCTATGTATTTTATTTTGTGCCTGTTCACCACCCTGAGTCCTTCGGGAGTAGGGCGGTATATAAATTTAATAAAAACAAAAACAAACAAAAACAAACTAAGAATGTATCTGCTGAACAAAACTCCGCATTGGCGACAGGAAGGGCATCCGGCCATTAAAACACTCTGCTAGCTCCATTCAGTTGTCCAGACTCCACCCTGCAAGGGATTATGGGGTCGTTAAATGAAGATGATGATCTTGATTTACAATTGAAGTATACCTGTATTAAAACCCATATCTCCATTTGAAATGCAACAGAACTCAGCTCAGATCACAATGTGGAAGCCAGTATATGAGAGAAGGAAAGAAATTGTGCAGAACTGATTCTTGCCGGCTTCCTTAACTGTACTGGATAGTCCTCAACTTACAACAGTTTGTTCACTGACCGTTCAAAGTTACAACTGCACTGAAAAAGTGACTTATGACCACTTCCCACCCTTATGACCATTGCAGCATCTTCATAGTCACATTATCAAAACTCAGGTGCTTGGCAACTGGTCCATATTTATGATGGTTGTAATGACCTTTTGTGACCTTTGACAAGCAAAGTCAAGGGAGAAGCCAGATTCATTGAACAACAACGTTACTAACGTGACAACTGTGACGATTCACTTAACAACTGTGGCAAGAAAGATTGTAAAGTGGGACAAAGCTCACTTCACAAATGTCTCCCTTAGCAACAGAAATGTTGGGCTCAAGTGTGTTTGGTCGTAAATCAAGGATTACCTGGGTAGTTGGACTGAAAAGACCGATCCTAAATGGTAGGGAGATGATGTTCCCGCCATTTTCCTGGTCCTTCTCTGCATTGAGGGTTTTGTTGTTCTAGCCAAGGAAGCCAGCTTGGCGCACGGTTTGCTGTGCTGATCCTCAGAGAGCAATTATGATCAGTTCGTACTCAGCAGGACAAATGCTGCAGTTTTTTTTTTATAAAAAAAAACGATGTTCCCCTTTGATCCAACTTTCCTCCTTCCCTTTCATTTCCTTTTAACAACCCCATAATCCCTTATGGGGTGGAGTCTGGGCAACTGAACGGAGCTGAGTGTTTACTGGCCGGATGCCTTTCCTGACACCAATGCGGAGTTATATTCAGCAGATATATTCTCCTTTTAAAGTTCAAAATTTTCTAAACAGTTTATATCCTATCCTATTCCAAAGGTATTTTCTTTTGGGTTTCTTTTCTTATAGTCAATTTAGTCTCTCCAAATTCAATATCCACATTTAAAATTTAAGTATCCAAAAGTATTCTGGGAACTCAGAAGCATCACGGTGAGACTGGTTGGGAAAACCCCAGGCTCTAATGAGCCTGGCGAAAACTCAGCCAGACGAACTGCTGTCGGGGGGGGGGGGGGGGGGTGTCTTTGAAACGGAACTGTCCTGTAGGGACAGTGAAGAAGGAGAGGCACCTCAGTTGGCTAAAGAGGAACAGGCAAGGTCCTCGAAAAACTAGAGAAAACTCTTCGATCCGACGGCGGGGGACGGCGGACATTGTGAACCACCATGAAGCTGGGGCATCCGGAATAAGAATTGTGCAGGAGCGAAGATTTGAGCAGAGCTTTGGTACCGGGTGAGTGACTAGCCAACTCACAGATAATAAAGGAAAAAAATTGGAAAACTTTAAAGTTACCCCGGCGTGGAAACAGCGGCTAAACAGCGGAATTGGATACTTAAATTTTAAATGTGGATAGTGAATTTAGCAGATATATTCTCAACATGCCCAGAGAGAGAAATAATCTGCCACTACCTAGGATCGAACTCACTGCCTCCTGATTGTGAGGCGAGAGCTCCACCTCTAGGCCACTGCACCATTCTTTCTCCTTCCCTTTATGGGATAGTAATTCCCTTTTTGTGTTGGCACACCTATTGGCAACCTCTGATCACTGCCTAGGTGGGCTGAGACGGCTTTTCTCTCCCTCCTTTGTGTCTCCCCAGGTTCTCTACCACCTTTTTGAAGAGTTTGCCACCTTTGAGAAAGTCACCCTCACGGACATCGTCTTGGGCTTCCTGAGCTTCTTTGTGGTAGCCCTGGGGGGCATCTTTGTCGGGGTTGTCTATGGCATCATCGGAGCCTTCACTTCCCGCTTCACCTCCCACATCCGGGTCATCGAACCTCTTTTCGTCTTTCTGTACAGTTACATGGCATATCTGTCTGCAGAAGTCTTCCACCTGTCAGGCATCATGGCGTAAGTATTAGACTTGGATGGGGGCAAGTGGTGTTCTTCAGGCATTTTGGATTGGAGCTCTCATCAGCCCCCCATTAGCAGAGGAGTTTGGAAGGGACTGTAGGAATTGTAGTCCATTCATCTGAGAGGAAACTGGATTGCCTGCCCCTACTGTAGAAATTAATAGGGATGTGGTGGCTCAGTGGCTAAAATGCTGAGCTTGTCGATCAAAAGGTCGGCAGTTCAGCAGTTCGAATCCCAAGTGCCGCATAATGGGGTGAGCTCCCGTTACTTGTCCCAGCTTCTGCCAACCAAGCAGTTCAAAAGCCTGTAAAAAATGCAAGTAGAAAAATAGGGACCCCCTTTGGTGGGAAGATAACAGCGTTCCGTGCGCCTTTGGCATTGAGTCATGCCGGCCACATGGCCACAGAGACGTCTTCAGACAGCGTTGGTTCTTCAGCTTTGAAATAAAGATGAGCACCGCCCTCTAGAGTTGGGAACGACTATCACATATGTGCGAGGGGAACCTTTACCTTTACCTTACTGTAGAAATTGAACTACGATGAGTTCATGGACATTCATGGTAGCATCTAGTGATCTCTCAAAAATATGTAGAGCTCAGCCTGTTTAGTAATGGGTGGAAGACCACAAGAACACACCAGGGCTGTAGGCTAGACTCCAAATTTGAGAAAACAAAACAGCCTGCAAACCATTTTTGTATTGTTGCTATGTCCATGAAATTCCTAGGAGTTGAGGTTGACTTTAGATCAAAACCTTTAGAACAGGGCTCTCCAAACTTGGCAACTTTAAGACATGGGGACTTCCAACTCCCAGAATTCCCTAGCCAGCCACAAGTCTTAAAAGTTACCAATTTTGGAGCACCCTGCTTTAGATCATAGGCAGCTGACTTATTTTAAGGTATTTATTTATTAAATGATTTGTTAGAATTGCAGCCTCTCTTTCCTCCAAGAACTCATTTGCATTCGTGCCCTCTCTCCTTCAACAGCCAAGGTGGTGCAGTGGTTAGAAAGCAGTACTGCAGGCTACTTCTGCTGACTGCCAGCTGCCAACAGTTTGAGTCTCACCAGGCTCAGGGTTGACTCAGCCTCCCATCCTTCCGAGGTGGGTAAAATGAGGACCCAGATTGTTGAGGGCAATAGGCTGGCTCTGTAAACTGCTTAGAGAGGGCTGTAAAAGCACTATGAAGCGGTATATAAGTCTAAGTGCTATTGCTATGATAGGTTGAAGTGAGAAAGAGAAAGAGAGAGAAATTGGCTCGAAGTCACCTAGATAATCAGTCAGTTATAAAACTATCTTAATAAATAGTAAATAAAATTTAAGATAAAATTAAACAGTAAAATAACCTGACTGGAATCCATATGTGAGGTCCAAAAGAAGCAATCTATGTCTAGGTTATAAAAAATGTGATAACATCTGAATTTGCAAAAATGTGATTGTATCTAAACTGTAAGTAAAACACAATATGTAAATAATGATAATCACAAAATAAAAAGACCTTCAAACGGAAGTAGAACAACTATGGCAAAAGAAAGCCAATAGGAATAGGCGTCTTGGGCCCATCAATCCCAAACATTTGGAGCACCACTTAAAAATCATCGGCATTGACGAATCAGGATCAGTCAATTGCAAAAGGCAGCTTTTGCATGGTGGAGCAGTGGTTAGAATGCAGTATTGCAGGCTAATTCTGCTGGCTGTTAGCAGTTCGATCCTGGCCAGCTCAAGGTTGACTCAGCCTTCCTTCCTTCCAAGGTTGGTAAAATGAGGACCCAGTTTGTTGGGGGCAATATGCTGATTCTGTAATCCGCTTAGAGAGGGCTGTAAAAGCACTGTGAAGCGGTATATAAGTCTAAGTGCTTTTGCTATTGCATAGCTGGCTGAAAAATTTTGGGAGTTGAAGTCCACAAGTCTTAAAGCTACCAAGTTTGAAGGCCTCTGAAATAGTCCCCAATTTATGACCATAACTGAGGCCAGAATTTCTGTTGGTAAACAAGTAAATCTGACCTCCCCAATTGACTTTGTAAATTTAAGTAAATCCGACTTCCCCAATTGACTTTGCATGTTGAAAGGCGGCTGGGAGAGTCGGAAGTGGGACTTTACAACCGTCGTAAATACATATTAGTTGCCAAGCATTCAAATTTTGATCAGTGACCATGGGGAATACTGCGAGGGTCATAAGTGAGAGATCTGGTCACAAGTCCCTATTTTCAGTGCCATTGTAACTGAAGCTTTTCTTCTCCCGCCTGACTGCCAGAAGAAGGACGTTGCTTTTAGTTGCTCTCGGGGGCTCCAACGAAGCATGTTGCCCGTCCTCCATTTTGTCCCCCAATTCTCTTGGAGGCTGACAGAACAGCAGCTTTCTGCCAAGTTTGCGGGGTGACTCATCCTCCGGCTCCCTGGCTGGCGACGCCAACACTGTCAGCAGAATCGACTAGAAAACCTCCCTCGCTATAAAACCAACAGAGACAAGAGCGCCAACTCAGTCAGGGCCATAAAAGAAGTGGCCGTGGGGAAGTTGGGGTGGGAAAGCGCAGTGGGGGACACACAACCTTTTGAATTCAGCGGTACTTGGCCCTGTCTTACTGATGCGCTTCCCTTAGGAATGTAGATGAGTCATTGTAGATCTACTGCTGAGCTATAATCTTGACTCACCCTGATTAGCTGAGTAAAGAAATGGGGAGAAATTGCTAGGAGGGGGTGGGGGCAACAGGTTTCTAGTTCACCTCTTCCTGCCCCTCCCCCCCGCCACCCCCCCCCCCGCAGACAACTGGCAGAGGTGAATGGGAAGATAAATCTCTCTCTCTCTCTCTCTCTCTCTCTCTCTCTTTCACATCCTTATTACTGAATCACAGTTTTTACCACAACCCCCTGAGTCTGTCGTCCTTCCTTCCTTCCTTCCTTCCTTCCTTCCTTCCTTCTTTCCTCCCTCCCTCCCTCCTTCCCTCCCTCCCATCCTTATTACTGAACTACAGTTTTTACCACAATCCCTGAGTCTTCCTTCCTTCCTTCCCTTCCTTTCTCACATCCTTATTACTGAACTACAGCTTTTATCACAACCCCTGAGTCTGTCTTCCTTCCTTCCTTCCTTCCTTCCTTCCTTCCTTCCTTCCTTCCTTCCTTTCCTCCCTCCCTCCCTCCCTCTCTCACATCCTTATTACAGAACTACAGCTTTTATCACAACCCCCGAGTCTTCCTTCCTTCCTTCCTTCCTTCCTTCCTTCCTTCCTTCCTTCCTTCCTTCCTTCCTTTCCTCCCTCCCTCCCTCTCTCTCTCCCTCCCTCCCTCACTTCCTTATTACTGTACAGTTTTTATCACAACCCCTGAGTCTTCCTTCCTTCCTTCCTCCCTCCCTCCCTCTGTCCCTCTTTCTTTCTCTCTCTCTCTCTCTCAACAAGCAAAAAGATAAAGGACTAAAATACAAATGAATAAACACACAATTTAAACATGGTCCAGGAATTATATCCTTAGATAAGGAACAAGTGAAGAATACATTAAATTGTTTGAAAAGATTAAACGTCGCCTTTTAAGTTCTAAGCTAAAGGAACATATGGGTGTCTAGGCTGGGTGTGAAGCCATGGGAAGGCCACTTCCTCCAAGAGCATATTTTAGTCTTGCGTAGGGGTTAAGAGAGGAAAAATGTCTCCCACTTACTCACACGTAGGCAGTTCCTGATTGCCAGGAACAACCAAATATGAATGCTTAACACAAGATTTTATATTAAGGCTCATTTTGAGTGATGTGGATCGCTCCTCCAAGCATTCCTCTCTCCATCTCTTCCTTCCAAGCGTGATCATCTGGTGGAATGGACCATCTTCTCAGCAAGATCAGGGATGTTGGTGCTCTCTTCAGTCTTCCCACAGCCCATTTCTCTCTTTCTTGCAGGCTGATTGCTGCAGGGGTGGTGATGCGCCCTTATGTGGAGGCCAATATCTCCCACAAGTCCCACACAACCATCAAATATTTCCTGAAGATGTGGAGCAGCGTCAGTGAGACCCTTATCTTCATCTTCCTTGGTGTCTCCACCGTGGCTGGGAAGCACCACTGGAACTGGGCCTTCGTCATTTGCACCCTGATTTTCTGCTTGATTGCCAGGGTTTTAGGTCTGGACCTGTTGCTCAAATTGGAAATAGGGCAGGGGTGATAAATGAAAGTTTTTCATTTACATGGCTTGGGGACCAGATTATTTGAAGACTCACATCTCCTTAGTTAAGCATCTTCCCAGCTCACTAGAATGTGAAGGCGAGGTCTATCGTGGGTCCCTATCTATTAGGGAGGTACATCTTGTGGGATGAAGGTAAAGGGTTTTCTCCATGGTGGCATGGTGGATATTCCCTCCCTGGGGAATATCATTCCCTCAAAGATAAGATTGGCCCCCACCTTGTTCCTGAGGGTGGCTCAATAGCTAAGATGCTGAGCTTGTCGATCGAAAGGTTGGCAGTTCAGCGATTCAAATCCCTAGTGCCGCGTGACGGGGTGAGCTCCCATTACTTGTCCCAGCATCTCCCAACCTAGCAGTTTGAAAGCACATAAAAAATGCAAGTAGAAAAATAGGGATCATCTTTGGTGGGAAGGTAACAGTGTTCCATGCGCCTTTGGCATTTAGTCATGCTGGCCACATGACCACGGAGACGTCTTCGGACAGCGCTGGCTCTTCAGCTTTAAAACGGAGATGAGCACCGCCCCCTAGAGTCGGGAACAACTAGCACATATGTGTGAGGGGAACCTTTACCTTTACCTTGTTACTTTTCTGGAAGATGCGGTTTTGTCAGTGGTTGACAAAAGATCCCCTGGTTGATACAGAACTAATCAGGTGGCGGGCATGAGTGTGTGATCATCACTGCTGAGGTGGGTGGAGGGTTCCTGGGTTTTTACACTGTGACATTTTGATGTTGTAAGTAGCCTGGAGTCATTGCGTGTACTGACTCACATAATAAATTAAATAAATAAATACCTGCCACCGGCAAACTCTCCTGCAAGCTTTTACAGGAAGCGTCCATGCATAAAAATGGACAGAGGGAGAACATGTTATTGTCACCTAAATTTCTGGGCCATTGCTCCCGTTAGGATGTAGGGAGCCATCATATGCAGCGGGGTATTTCTCTGCCCCAAAGAGATGCTTAGAAAACAAGCTGGATTTGTATAACATGCTATTATGTTATATAAACTGCGGTGGCGCAGTGGTTAGAATGCAGTACTGCAGGCTACTCCTGCTGGCTGCTGGCTGCCTGCAATTTGGCAGATCGAATCTCACCAGGCTCAAGGTTGACTCAGCCTTCCATCCTTCCGAGGTGGGTAAAATGAGGACCCAGATTGTTGGGGGCAATAGGCTGACTCTGTAAATCACTTAAGAGAGGGCTGTAAAGCACTGTAAAGTGGTATATAAGTCTAAGTGCTATTGCTATTAGAGTATGAGGGTAGCCCTCGACAAGATAGGTGGCAAATAAATTTAATAAACAAACAAATGTTAGGTTTTGCACGCTATGTGTGTATGTGTGTGTGGGGCCCACTAACCGTCTACCCGATCAGTGTAAATGCGCTGTGCGAACCTTGTGATTTGAAACCTTGAAAAAACAAAAACCAAGAGCTCTGTATATGTCAAAAGTGCCATTAGGTAATCTGTGGCTCTCTGTCTTTTCAAATTCTGTTCAGGTGTGCTGGGGTTGACATGGTTCATCAACAAATTTCGCATTGTGAAGTTGAGCCCGAAGGATCAGTTCATCATTGCCTACGGTGGCCTGCGAGGGGCCATCGCCTTCTCTCTCGGCTACCTCCTGGAACATCAGCATTTCCCAATGCGAGACATGTTTCTCACAGCGATCATCACAGTGATATTCTTCACAGTCTTTGTGCAGGTAGATCTGTGTAGCCCATCCCCGTTCGCCATCCCTCCTGACATCCTTCACAATCCAGTCTAAAACCTCCCATCTGGATTTGTGAGTGTCCCTCCCAAAGAAATAAAATATGTCCTTTCTCCCCTTCTCCTACATCTTCGTTTATTAAAAATCCAGGGGAGTCTGGTAGTACCTTTTCTGATTGACAGGTTTTACAGAAAGGCATAAGATTTCATGAGCTGAGACATCAGCTGCATAGAGCGACTGGGCTGATTTAAATTGGGGTGAGTTTGCGAGAAGACGGAATGGAAGACAGGATGATTATGCAGATTATAAATGAGAGAGATTGCTGGTGTCCTGTTAATTAACCCTAAGCAATCCTCATCTCATCCCAAGTATATAAATCCTAGATCAGTCAAGCTACTTACACACATTGTTGAAGTGAGCTCACGAAAGTGTATGCCTTTATTTATTAAACATATAGGCCAGTGATGGCAAACCTTTTTGCCATTGTGTGCCAAAAGCTGGGGGAGCATGGGAGGGTGTTGTGTGTGTGCATGCCCACACCCATAATGCAATGCCCCCCGCGCGCCCCATCCTGCGATGCCCCGCCCCCTGCACATGCGCGTGCCCCTCTCCCGTGCCCCATTTTGGGCCTAGCAAGCCTCCCTGAAGCCTCCAGAGGCCAGAAATGGCCCATTTCTGGACTTCTGGTAGGCCCTATAGGTCCGTTTTTCACCCTCCCCGGGCTCCAGAGGCTTTCCTGGAGCCTGGGGAAAGCAAACACAGCCCATTTCCGGACTTCCGGAAGGCCCATTTTTCACCCTCCCAGAGCCTCCACATGTGCCCTGTACTTACCTGGCATCCAAAATGCCGTCTGAATGGATGGTGGGAATGGAAGGAAAAATTGCCAAGTTTGGAGACCTCCTGGAATCAGAAAAAACAGGGGAGATAATCTTTCAAGCTCAGCCACTGCTACAGAGGTGGGGCTAGCAAAGTGTTTGGGAAGAGCATTTCTGAAGGAAAATGAAAAATGAACTGACTTTGGGTATGGCCAGGGGTGGGCTGCTAGGGGTTCCCAGGGATTTGGGAGAACCTCTAGCTAAGATTCTGTACAGTTCGGAGAATCCCCAAATCCCATTCCTGGCTGGCCCCACCCTCCCCTCCCCTCCCAGGAGTCCCCATGTGGCCCGTTTTGGATGCAGGTAAGTGTAGGGCGTGCAGGGAGGCTCAGGGAGGGTGGAAAATGGGCCTACTGGGAGTTCGGGAAGGCCAGAAATGGGCCCATTTCCAGCCTCCAGAGGGCCTCCAGAGCCTGGGGAGGCTGTTTTTGCCCTCCTGGAGGCTCGAGCAAAGCCTCTGGAGCCCCGGGAGGGCAAAAACCCCAGCATGGTGTAGGAGGCTGACTAGGCCACGCCCACCATGGCCACGCCCACCCAGCAACCGGGCAGAGAACCCCTTGCTAAAATTTTTGAAGCCTACCCCTGGGTATGGCTGATGGAATTTAACCTGGCTTGTCTATCTGCAGGGTATGACCATCCGCCCTCTGGTGGATCTTCTGGCGGTGAAAAAAAAGCAGGAGACCAAGAGGTCCATTAACGAGGAAATTCACACTCAGGTGATGATGCCTTTCTAGCTGCTGTAAAGCATCTTTGTGGTGTGTATGTGTGAATGCAACTGCCACCAGTTGTGTTGATATTCTTCCCATCTGTAAAATGTATTTTTAAATATTTTAAAAATGTTTTTAATGTTTTCTACATTGCCTTTCACAATATTCAACCTTTCAAATATTTTTTTTAATAGATAGTCCTCAACTTACGACCACAATTGGAATTTTGCCATCATTTTTACTGTGGACATTAAGTGAAACACCGCAGTTTTTTAACTGAATCACATGGTTGTTTTGCGTGATGGTTGTGACTTCAAGGACTGGTCGTAAGCCACTTTTCCTGAGGCTGTCGTAACTTTGAGTCATTGTTAAAGGAACAATCTGAAGTGGAGGACTAGGGTACCTCCGTGATTTAATAATTAAAGCAAGGACTCTACCGCCACCTATGACAGAACCTTGGCAGCGCAACTTAAATGAAATGTCTTGTGCTCTTAATTCAGCCTTCCCCAACCTGGTGCCCTCAAGATAGTCGTCTTACTGGATAGAGTAGAGGAAAGTTGTGCCCCTGGTTGTTAGTTCCCCATCAAAAGGACTTCCAGGAGATAGCAAAATATAATCATAGCAAATTAATGAACCCTACTGGAGGAAGCTTTGTATTTTGAGGGCTGGTCAAGGAAGTTACATTGCGAAGATAGGCTTCTATTGGAGAGACAAGGTTTGACTTACAGCCTTTTTTGTTTAATGACCATGGTGATGCAGTGGTTAGAATGAAGTACTGCAGGCTACTTCTGCTGACTGCCGGCTGCCAGCAATTTGGCAATTCGAAGTTCACCAGCTCAAGGTTGACTCAGCCTCCTATCCTTCCGAGATCAGTAAAATGAGGACCCATATTGTTGGGGGCAATAGGCTGACTCTGTAAAACTGCTTAGAGAGAGCTGTAAAGCACTGTGAAGCAGTATATCAGTCTTAAGTGCTACTGCTATTCAAAGTTACAACAGCACTGAAAAAAACTGACTTACGACCGTTTTTTTTTACACTTAAAACCATTGCACCATCCCCATGGTCACACGATCAAAATTTGGATGCTTGGCAACTGGCATGTATTTATGATGGTTGCAGTGTCCCTGGGTCATGTGATCCCCTTTCCGACCAGTAAAGTCAGTGGGGAAGCCAGATTCACTTAACAACCGCGTAACTAGCTTAACCACTTAAATTGTTAAGTGAAGCAGTGCTTCACTTAACAGTTGTCTCAAGAAAGTTCATAACATGGGGCAAAACTCACACAACAACTGCCTTGCTTAGCAATAGGGCTCAATTGTGGTCGTAAGTCGAGGACTACCTGTATTTAGGTGCCATCAAGTTGGCACTGAACTCCTGTTGACTGCTGTATGGAATTCTTGACTATCCTGATCTTATAGCTGGGAACTCTTCCAGGAATAGTTCTGTATTCTGATTGATCTCATCCATCCACTGTATCCATTGTTTATTCCTTGTGCTTTCCTTAATGTCGCCAAGCCCTCTTTCTCGTCCATTATCCACTTAGATCCCATCCCTCAACTATGTGGTTTTCTGCAGGGAGTTATCAAGCTTTATGTGGTTTGAATTTCAAACCTTTATTGTCAATGCACAACATGTGTACTATGAGATTGGCTGAGCCTCCCTTAGTTCACCCCTCCCCCGCAACACAAATACATCTCAATAACTCACAATGAAAGAAAGAAAATCCTTAACCCAGTAAATCATACTAACGAACACAAAATCCTCAATTGTTGTGGCCCACCAGTGGCCAGCGGAGCTGGTGGCAGACTCAGACAGTGAGGAGGTTGGGGAGGAACATGGGCCAGTCCTGGAGTCTGGGGAAGGCTCTGATAAGTGCTCTGCGTTGAAGACAGAGATGGGGCCAGGGTCCTCTGACAGCTGTCAGCTGCCTTTGGAGTCGGACATCTGTGGGGCAGAAGAACAGCTGGAGCCTGTTCCCAGTGTGCGCATGTGCAGAGCTGCCAGGAGAAGGGAACAGCTAAGGAACAAGGGTCGACTCGGGAGTAAAGCCACAGGTGGACGGTGAATGGCCCCTCCCATAGGGAATAAAGAGGAGCAAAAGGAGAAGGGAGTTTGCAGGAGGCAATTTGTTTGCTTAATTGGTTCGTGACTCTCAGAGACTCCTTGCCAAGTTTTGAAGATATCGGCCTGGCAGCTCTCCAAGCCAGATAAGGTCTGTGACTGTAAATCCTCCCTTGAAAGACTTTGCTGGATAACTTAATAAAAAGGGATTTTTGTTGGGACAAGGCGTTTGCTTCATGCTCTTGGGAAGCCTAGGTCAGAACAGCTATACATATATGTGCATAGTATTACATTATAATATATTGCACCAATATGAACCTGTTGCATGTTGCGCTGGCCTTGCAAGTCTATCATACTACGTACTTATGATGCATTCAGGAGTCTAACAGCCCACAGATAAAAGCTGTTTTTCAGCCTGTTTGTGTGGCTGGCAACGCTTCTATATCTCCTGCCCGATGGTAGGAGAGTAAAGAAGTGCTGACCAGGGTGTGAGTCATCTCTGAGGATTTTCCTCACTCTTCTAAGGCAGCAAGTCCTAGCTATCTCATCTAGTGGTATCAGGGGACAGCCCACAATGTTTTGTGCCGTGCTCATCACCTTCTGTAGTGTCTATCTATCCGTGTTTGTCAAGCCAGCATACCATACTGTAATGCAATAAGTGAGAACGCTTTCTATTGTAGCCCGATAAAAGGAGGTTGTGGGACATGGTGGCTCAGTGATTAAGACGCTGAGCTGGTCGGTCGAAAGGTCAGCAGTTCAGCGGTTTGAATCCCGAGTGCCATGTAACGGGGTGAACTCCCGTTACTTGTCCCAGCTTCTGCCAACCTAGCAGTTCGATAGCCCGTAAAAAATGCAGGTAGAAAATAGGGATCCCCTTTGGTGGGAAGGTAACAACGTTCCTTTGGCATTTAGTCATGCTGGCCACATGACCACGGAGACGTCTTTGGACAGCTCTGGCTCTTTGGCTTTGAAACGGAGATGAGCACCGCCCCTTAGAGTCGGGAATGACTAGCACATAGGTGCGAGGGGAACCTTTACCTTTACCGTTAAAAGGAGGTCATTAGTTGTTGTTCCACCTTGTTCTTCCGCAAGACCCTGAGGACGTGGAGTCTTCGTTGGGCCTTCCTGGCCACCTGGATTGTGTTATTTTTCCAGGTGAGATCTTCACTAAGGTGGACTCCCAGGAATTTGAAGGTCTAGAATTTACGGGTTTTTCCTCATAATTCATGGTATTACCAGTCCTTTTCACACTTGCAATTGGGAGGTGTCATTCTTCTTGAGAGAAGTCAGGCTTCAGTAAATGAACAATAAATTCACTTTTCTTCCTTTTGAAATAGTTTCTGGATCATCTCTTGACGGGGATTGAGGATATATGCGGCCACTATGGGCATCATCACTGGAAGGACAAGTAAGTGTCACCATAGCAGAAGAAACAAATAAAGTCAACAGTTGTTGAAATACTTATTCAATTTGTACATGTTTGCTTTCTCAAGTCAGTTCTTAGTTAATTGTTTTGAAAATTCGTACCGATCATATCTAGTTTTGCAGGCCTGGTAGCGGAAATTTTGAGCAGTTCGGAGAACCGGCAAATACAACCTCTGGCTGGCTCCAGAGTGGGGTGGGAATGGGGATTTTGCAATATCCTTCCCCTGGAGTGGGGTGGGAATGGAGAATTTGCAATATCCTTCCCCTGGAGTGGGGTGGGAATGGAGATTTTGCAGTATCCTTCTTCTGCCATGCCCACCAAGCCACACCCATAGAACCGGTAGTAAAAAAAAAATTGGATTTTACCACTGCCCTGGGGTCATGTGATCAAAATTCGGACACATGTATTTATGACAGTTGCAGGGTCTTGGGGTGACTTTTTGCCACTTTCTGATGAGCAAAGTCAGTGGGGAAGCCAAGATTCACTTAACACCCGTGTTATTAACTTAAGAACGGCAGTGATTCCCTCAACAACTGTGGCGAGAAAGGTCGTAAAATGAGGTAAAACTCATTTAACCACTGTCTCGCTTAGCAATGGAAAGTTGGTGCTCAATTGTGGACATAAGTCAAGGACTATCTGTTGTAGTATTTGATTGCTGCCTTTGGATATCACATCTTATAAGACAAAGCGTTGGGACCAGTCCTCCATTTACGAAGAGCCTCGGTGGCGCAGTGGTTAGAGTGCAGTACTGCAGGCTCCTTCTGCTGACTGCCGGCTGCCAGCAATTTGGCAGTCTGAATCTCACCAGGCTCAAGGTTGACTCAGCCTTCCATCCTTCCGAGGTGGGTAAAATGAGGACCCAGATTGTTGGGGGCAATAGGCTGACTCCATAAACCGTTTAGAGAGGGCTGTAAAACACTGTGAAGCGGTATATAAGTCTATGTGCTATTGCTATCTTCCATTCTTCTCCTCTCCCTGATCATGCCTCTGTTTGTATGGTTTCTCCAAAGGCTAAACCGTTTCAACAAGAAATATGTGAAGAAGTGCCTGATTGCTGGGGAAAGATCCAAAGAGCCCCAGTTGATCGCCTTCTATCATAAAATGGAGATGAAGCAAGCAATTGAGTTGGTGGAAAGTGGAGGGATGGGCAAGATCCCCTCGGCCGTCTCCACCGTTTCGATGCAGTAAGTAGCAGTGGGAAATCGTGGCAGGAGGATTCTGATGGGTTAAGGTCACCCTCACCTTCTGACTCTCTCATTTAGCAACCATTGAGGGCAGGACAAGAAGCAACAGGTGGAAACTAATCAAGGAGAGAAGCAACTTAGAACTAAGGAGAAATTTCCTGACAGTTAGAATAATTAATCAGTGGAACAACTTGCCTCCAGAAGTTGTAAATGCTCCAACACTGGAAGTTTTTAAGAAGATGTTGGATAACCATTTGTCTGAAGAGGTGTAGGGTTTCCTGCCTAAGCAATGGGTTGGACTAGAAGACTTCCAAGGTCCCTTCCAACTCTGTTATTCTATTCTATTCTATTCTATTCTATTCTATTCTATTCTATTCTATTCTATTCTATTCTATTCTACTCTTCTTCTACTCTATTCTATTCTTCTACTCTACTCTTCTACTCTATTCTATACTTCTACTGTAGTCTACTCTACTCTATTCTACCCTCCTCTACTCTTTTTCTACTCTACTTTATTCTGTTCTTCTACTCTACTCTTCTTCTACTCTACTTTATTCTATTCTTCTACTCTACTTTTCTTCTACACTACTTACTCTACTCTACTCTATTCTATTCTTCTACTCTACTCTTCTACCCTACTCTATTCTATTCTTCTATTCTACTCTTCTTCTACTCTACTCTACTCTACTCTACTCTACTCTACTCTACTCTTCTACTCTACTCTTCTTCTACTCTACTCTACTCTACTCTACTCTACTCTATTGATTCAAAATCACAATGATATAAGACAAAGCTTTGGGACCAATCCTCCATTTTCGATCATTGCAGCATCCAAAAGTCGTGTGATAACTATTCCCCTGCTTCACAACTGGCTTGCAACAAGCAGAGTTAATAGAGAAGGAGGAAGTAAAATAGTAAGTTGTGCCCACATATGATGTTTTGCTGAATGACAGAACAGGGCATGAGGTCTTAAGCCTGTTGCGGTCACACGGTTTTCCAGTTTTCCACTTATCAACTGAAGTGCTTGGGTGATAATCCCAAAAGCGGACGCTAAGCGAGAACTATCTGTAAGGGGGAAAAGAGACATTCTTAATCGTTCTGTCCAAAGAATCTGGAGGTCCTACTTAGAGAGCCTTTCCCATTTGCACTTCCCCAAGGCAGGAATCAACTCCTTTTCATCTTGCAGGAATATCAATCCGAAAACATTGCCGATAGAACGCATTTTGCCAGCTCTGTCCAAGGACAAAGAGGAAGAGATTCGAAAGATCCTGCGCAACAACTTGCAAAAAACCAGGCAGAGGGTAAGCGCAAGGACCTTTTTCCAGCCAATATTTAAAAAAAAAATTGCAGAAGATTCTCTCTCCCTGTGCTTTCTTGTTCCCCCTTTCAGTCTTCCACTCCAGCAGAAACATAGTTCAGCAATGCAGAGAGATCACTGTTAACTTCCTGTTAGTCAGTGGGCTAAGAAAGAGATAATGAGGATGGGCTTTGGAGTAGTAGATATAAAGGATTGGCAGATGTGCTTCGAGCAATGGTTATTACCACACGCAATAGGCAACCAGCAGCCCGCCAGATGTCAATGGATTCATTTCTTGTCATTACTGATAGCTGCGGACTCCTTGATAGAGTACTCATCTCAAATGATCTAAGTGCCAGAGCTCACTGCAACAACATTGCCAAAAAGGCATTAAGAGTTGTTAACCTAAACTTGCATAGCTTCTTCTCTGGTAATATTGTACTGCTAACTAGAGCTTACAAAACATTTGCTAAACCAATTCTCGAATACAGCTCATCTGTCTGGATCCCGCACTGCATATCAGACATTAATACAATTGAGCGAGTCCAGAGATATTTCACGAGAAGAGTCCTCCACTTCTCTGCTCGCAACAGAATACCTTATGCTACCAGGCTCGAAATCTTGGAATTAGATAACTTAGAACTATGCCACCTTCGGTCTGATCTAAGCATAGTACATAAAATTATCTGCTACAACGTCCTACCTGTCAATGACTACTTCAGCTTTAACTGCAATAATATACAAGCACACAATAGATACAAACTTAGGGTAAACCGCTTCAAACTCGATTGCAGAAAATACGACTTCAGCAACAGAGGGGTCAATGCCTGGAATGCACTACCTGACTCTGTGGTTTCATCCCCAAACCCCCAAAACTTTAACCTTAGACTGTCTACTGTTGACCTCACCCCATTCCTAAGAGGTCTGTAAGGGGTGCGCATAAGAGCACCAGTGTGCCTTCCGTCCCTGTCCTATTGTCCCCATTTATTCGTATCCTTATCCTGTATTCATAATCATGTTTATACTTTATCTCTTATCTTATATGTATTTGACAAATAAATAAAATAAAAGAAATACGTAAAAATTTTGAAAGGCTGTATATTGCCTTGCTTTTTAATTCTTTGAATAACATCCTGGAGTCAATTGTGCTGATTTTCGTAGAGATTTGTTGTAAAAGCCATACTTTTTAAACAGGAGGTGAGCATCTGCCTCCCAGTCTAACTAAGCTCTTCTGCTTTCCATTCCAGTTGCGGTCATATAATCGACACACCTTGGTAGCAGATCCTTATGAAGAAGCCTGGAACCAGATGTTGCTGAGAAGACAGAAGGCTCGGCAGCTGGAACAGAAGGTGAAGGGGCGGGAAGGTGGAATCTGGGGAGGGTGGGAGAAGGGACCGTATGAGGTTCTAGAACCGGGGGGGGAGGTCAAACTCAATTTCATTGAGGGTTGTGTTTGACCTCAGGGTGCCAGGGTGGGTGTGGCCAGGGTGGGCGTGACCAGCTTGAAGTCACTCGTGTTGGGGGGGCATCTGTGGCAGCCCGAGCGCTGTGCCAGCGAAAATGGGCTCCTGAGCTCTGTCTCCAGCTGCGACTGCCTCCTGCAACCATCTGCCAGCGAAAACGGAACTCTGTTTTCACTGGCACAGCCACCATGGGCTGGTCCCTTGCTGTTTCCAGGGTGGCTCCGCTGGCCAGATCTAAGCATCCCCGTGGGCCAAATTCAGCCCACGGGCCTTGAGTTTGACACCCCTGTTCTAGACTCTCTGGAAAGGGTCTTCAGTGACTGGCAACTCTTGAGGCTACTTCAAGATCCATCTTTGTTGATGAGCTAAGTTTTTCAAAAGTGATGATCAAATCATGTCGTTCATAATAAGCTCATTTATACACACAGAAACACAAAAGCACACATAAACAAACCCACACATACATACATACATACACTGAGACACACACACACACACATTTTTCAAACTACTCCCTCTGTCTGGGGCTCTTGCCTCTTCTAAATTGAAGCTCCTGCAGATAAAGGATGCTCCAGAAATCTGAACTGGGCTGGATCTCCTGAAAGTGGGAGTTTTTTTAAAATGCATGCCTGTGTGTTTCTGATTCCAGATGAACAACTACCTGACGGTGCCAACACATAAAATAGATTCACCAACTATGTCAAGGGCCCGCATTGGTTCAGGTAAGTGGAAAGATTAAGGGGCAGACTTTGGACCTAACACCTCTTTCTCATTTTTTCATGTCTCACTGGTTTACTTTAATGTAAACAATAGGGAACTTATCAGGGGTGGGTTCTACTTACCTTTACTACCGGTTTGCAACGGGAGTGCGCTCGCATGCTCGCAACTTCTGAGCATGTGCAGATCATACCTTATGACATCCAGGTGGGTGGGCGGAGCCTCCCACCGCTTTTACTACCGGTTCGCAAGAACCGGACATAACCGAAAGCAACCCACCACTGGAACTGATGTATCTCCATCTTCCAGGATAGGTAATGGTGAGAGTTGTGGTTCAACAACATTTGGAAACTGTGGGTAGGTGTGATGGAATCTCCATCTAGAGAGGGGGGTGGGGTTTATGAGACTGATGAGCTGGGTGTCCCTGTGTGGAAGGAAGTGATGGATCTCTCCTCCCCCCCAAAAAAATCCCTAATATGTGGTTGTTCCCAAGAAAGTGGAGTTAAGACAGGGGAGATTCTTCTAAATAAGCAAGCAGCAGTAAAGAAACTTTCTGATCAGCTCACCATTGTTCTGATTTCTTGTGCCTCACGGTGGTTAATATGCCCTTATAATTAGGAAAATGATTTTCCTGATAGATTGGAGCAGAGAAAATAGGGGAGCGGTGTGGTGGCCTAGAGGTGGCGCTCTCGCCTCACCATCAGGAGGCTGTGAGTTCGATCCTTGGTAGAGGTAGATATTTCTCTCTCTGGGCACACTGAAAATATATCTGCTGAACAAAACTCCACATTGGCGACAGGAAGTGCATCCAGCCATTAAAACACTTGGCTAGCTCCATTCAGTTGTGCAGACTTCACCCTGTAAGGAATTTATGGGGTCGTTAAATGAAGATGATGATTGGAGCAGAGAAAATTGATTCTGCTACTTGAGTGGCTTTTTCCTTCAACTCCGCTTCTCTTTGCCTTCTTCTGTAGACCCTCTTGCTTATGAGCCGAAGCCAGATTCTGAGAACGTCCCCATCATAACCATTGACCCAGCGTCCCCACAGTCACCGGAGTCGGTTGACTTGGTGAACGAGACCCTGAAAGGGATGAACCACCTTCCGCCCTCCCCGGAGGAAGATGAAGATGAGGAAGGGCTGATCATGAAGGTCAAAGAGCCATCTTCTCCAGGCACAGATGACGTCTTCACTCCTGGGACAGGCGACAGTCCCAGCAACCAACGGATTATGAGATGCCTGAGTGATCCAGGGCCTCGGCCAGATCCTGAAGAGGGGGAGCCCTTTATCCCCAAAGGGCAGTGAGCCCCGATATGCACTACTTAGACCTAACCTGTAGGGGAGGCTTTTGCACTCCTGTGCAAATTACACATGCCCAGTTATGCCAATCTCTATTTCTTTGTGTCTTTCTCTTCTCTGTTTCTTTCTCTTCAGTGCGGGAGCTTTGCTTAGAAGGCAGCAGAGAGCATCTAAATGGAACATATTTTGTGACCGGAGGCAATAGAACTAGAATCAACCCAGATTCCATATCCAAAGTTGGGAACTCCAATCATTCTATCCGGAGATTATCTCCTCCTGGATAGTAGCATGCTCTGACTCATCGTTGCCTTTTCTCCACTGGCAACTGCACCTTCTCATTTCCTTCAGAGAAACACCTGTACTATAATTCCTTCCTCCCATTTTGAAACACATTAGAAGAACTGAGGACCTTTGGGTGTGCTCAGATATATCAGATGGTGCTGCAGGGATGTCCTGCGTAGGTATTGGATGATCATAGGCACAGGTTTCTAAGATTTTCTTTATTTTTATTTTTTTTAAATCTGAGCCACTGGTTGACCCCGAAAATAAGACCCTGTCTTATATTTTTTTGAACCCTGAAATAAGCGCTTGGCCTTATTGCCATGCACTCAAAATCCTGATTGGGCTTATTATCAGGGGATGTCTTATTTTGGGGAAAACAGGGTAGTTTCCATGCTCAACTGTAAGGCCATGTTTCCTCTTTATCTTTTCTTCTAAGCAGTAAGAGTTTATGAGTTTATTTTTGGTGGGCTTCTATTTAAATCCCATAAGCCATAGATCAGGGGTCTCCAAACTTGGCAACTTTAAGACTTGTGGACTTCAATTCCCAGATTCCTCAGCCAGCAAAGCTGGGAATTGAAGTCACAAGTCTTAAAGTTGCCAAGTTTGGAGACCCCTGCCATAGATAATTGTTCAAAATTGTTGGCGTTCCAAATCTAGGATCACGGGTTTTGCCTTATTTTATGCTTGTAATGGTATTTCCCCCCACCCCCAATCTTTTATTTGATACAAATGAGCAAGTTAACCGTAACCAAAGATTGCTCTTGTACCAATTTTGAATCTACGGCTAAGGAAGCATGGGCACGGGATGCCCAGCATTCTGCTTAGCTGATTGGGTAACTGGCCATCCAAACGAGAAGCTGACGAAGGTTCTGCAAATGGATTGGGCCACTCTTCTCACAGGGAATTGTATAGCATTGCAGTCCAGCACATCTGGAGGGCACCAGGATAAAGATCCCTCCTATATGTGTCTTTCTCTTGGTTGGCTCACTCTTCGTTGTCCTTGCCTGAAGCTGGGAGATTTCAGTTAAAACATGTGTTCACACAGTCCACGTGCAACTCCAAAGGCATGTTTTGACCAAAGATGAATATGTGGTTGTACATATAGGATTGCTTTATTTTATTTTATTTTATTTAGTTTTTAACAATAGGGTAATCATTTCTTGAAGAGATTCTAAATTCCGTGAAAGACGCTAGGATGCCAGTGAAGAACTATTCTACTACCATATATCTGGGGACAGTGATAGTATGCTTATGGCACAGGTTCCCTCTCTTTCTTTTTTTTGTCTGAAAAGCTTCAATTTTCCCCTGCTTGTAAGTTGAGAGCGTGAAACAACATTAGGTGACTGGTTTCGGCCTTGCCGTCTAGCAATATCAGGCGTAGAGAAGACGAGATGCTACCTAGCCTTCTCTCCTTTTATCATTATCTATCTCAGTCAGAATAATTCTGTCTTTTCTTCCCCATCCTTCTCTTTTCTGGTCCTCGGTGCTACCTGGGTTTATTCTGCTCTCCATCCAATCTTCATTCTCCATAATTCATTCGTTTTAATTCCATAATGGGCATCTTCTTTCTAGAAGGTGGCCTTCTAATCAATAAAAGGTAATCTGTCATAAGTCGAGATCTAATCAGAATAGAGCTGGAGGGGACCTTGGAGGTCTTCTAGTCCAACCCATTTGCTCAAGCAGGAGGCTCTAAACCATTTTAGACAAGTGGCTGTCCAGACTCTTTCCTTATAATTTCTGTCTCCATCTGGGTTTCTGAGACTTCAACCTCGGTCTTCTCCCTCCCTTCCTCCCAAATCACATTTGAATTGTGCCATGGTTATCCCTGAGTCAGGGATAAATACATTGTATGTAATAGCAAGGCTCACTTTCCTGGAAATGGCAGGAATCAGGTTTTTATATCAGGGTCTGGGCTGCTACAAACGGATGGAGCGGCCTGCAGAGCAAGCAGCTTCTTTTGAATCCTTTGCAATGAGGAGGAGGATGGAGGAGACGAATGCTGGTTCCTGCTTCGTTCCTGTTTTGTTTTAGTCTAAAACAGGGGCCCCCAAACTTGAGGAACAGGGGTCCTCAAATTGTACGTTTTAGACCAGAGGTCTTCAAACTTGGCAGCTTTAAGACTTTAAGACTTCAACTCCCAGAATTCTCCAGCCAGCTGGACGTACAATTTGAATGAGGCTGTAATCAGTCCGGACCCTACCACTTTTTCAGATCGCAGGGGGGAGGGGACACGATAGAACGCTTCCCTGCATAGAGAATAAAAGTTCTGCATGTAGAAAACCCCTACGTTGGGGAAGGAGGTTCTTCTGGCCTTGCTTTCTTCCAATGACATGCAAGGCGTTTTAATTGTATGGAAAAGCATTGAATAATGCCCCTTTCCAGAATCAACCAACTTGATTATGGTCCACAATGACCTTGACTATACCTGCCACTTCTTTGTGGTGGCCCTTAGCCAAAGATAACCTTCCTTGTTCAGGGTTTTACATAGTCCCTGTTGCTTAGACCAGAAGAAGTAGAGAGTAGGAAAGTCCAAGAAAGAGGCAGAGTGTAACGTCTATTTCTGCTTTCTCCAACATGGTGCTCACCAGATGTTTGGGTCCAACACCTCTCAGCCTCGGCTCATGCTCTCTGTGACAAAATACAGACAAGAGGAGTGGTCCAAAACATCTGGAGGCCTCTATGATTGGGGAGTATTGCAGTTTCTACTATATGAGCCGCGGTGGCGCAGTGGTTAGAGTGCAGTACTGCAGGCTACTTCTGCTGGCTGCCTGCAGTTTGGCAGTTCAAATCCCACCAGGCTCAAGATTGACTCAGCCTTCCATCCTTCCAAGGTGGGTCAATGAGGACCTGGATTGTTGAGGGCGATAGGCTGACTTTGTAAACCGCTTACAGGGGGCTGTAAAGCGGTATATATGTCTTAAGCGCTATTGCTATTGCTATCTCTGGATAGGGAAGTGTAGCACAGCTCTTCACAAACGGAGCGGGGCCCCAATCCTCTCCGGTATAGGGCTCTCGTCCTGCCCTGCTTTTATCTCTCTGTCCAGTTATCCCAAAGCGAGACAAGTCGCCTGCTGGTTTGTTTTTGTGAAGAGTGTGTACATTGAAACTTCTGGTGAGGGAGGGGACGTATAAGAAGACAGTGCGTCTTTGGTATCCGCTCTCCACGGTAGATACCAACTCTGGTTTATTCTTGAGTCTGATTGAAAGCTTTTTTCAAGGATCGTACCCTTTTTCAGAGCCATGCTAGTGCCTGCTGATTTTTTTTCAGTAGTACATAGCCGTCCCTTCTTCCTCCGGCCTACCCTACACCCCACCCACCCCCACCCCCTACCATGAAGGGGGCGTTTCCTCCCTCTGCCCCTGTGCTGTGCCTTTTTAGCCATACAGTGTCTGCCTGTGGAAAATGGTGTTGTGCAATTTTGCCTGTTTGTCTGGCCACCATCTGGGCCCCTCTGGGAGGGCTCCTGGCACTCCCGTGCACCCTTCCATCCAAACAGCGACAAGCTCCCGTCTCTCTCTCTCTCTCTCCCTCCCCCCCCCAATCATCTTTGGTGCAACTCACCCCTTCCTCTGGGCTGGAAGGCCTTTGCACAGCACGGGTGGGGGCGGGCAAAAAGGGAGCCCAGCCAGCTTGCTTTTTCACAGTTCTGTATTCTCAACTTAAGCTGGGCTTTGCCTCTTGTTCTCTGCTTCAGGCCAAGCGGGAACCAGTGGCCTTCAGTAGCCTCTATGCGCTTTCATGTACAATACTGTCTCCGCTAGGAGCCGTTTAAAGCAATGAATCTATTGTATAAAATATTGTGTAAAGAGAGTCTTTTTACATAAATATTCTAATAAATGAATGTTTTAATTTTTAATGGCCTGGGGTGAGTCTCTCTCTCTCTCTTTCTCTTCTCCCCCCCCCCACCTCTCTACACCACCCCTTTTTCTTAACGTTCTTGCTCTGGATTCTGTCAAAGCACATGGGAATCATGTACAAATACTGGGGATAGGAATTGTTTTCAGGCTAAAGTTTATTTGCGTTTATTTGGTGTTGGTTATCACCTTTAAAGCGCTCCATGGCATCGGGCCTAGCTATCTTCGAGACCGCCTGCTGCTACCGACGACCTCCCATCATCCCGTGCGCTCCCACAGAGAGGGCCTCCTCACGGTGCCATCAGCCAATCAATGCAGGCTGGTGACCCCCAGGGGGAGAGCCTTCTTTGTGGGAGCACCTACCCTCTGGAATCAGCTGCCCCCAGAGATAAGGAGAATCCAAGACCTTAGTGCCTTCCGCCATGCCCTTAAAACCCACTTTTTCCAGCAAGCCGGGCTGGCTTAAGAAGAAATTTTAAATGTTTTAATTGATTTGTATTTTTAATTCTGGGCCAAATTTATATATATTTTAATTGTTTTTAATATTTGTATTTCATGTTTTTTAATTCTGACTGTACACCGCCCTGAGTCCTCAGGGAGAAGGGCGATATATAAATTTATAATAATAAATTTGGATTGGCAAGGAACAGTGGTGGGACCAAGTACCCTGTTTCCCCTAAAATAAGACATCCCCTGATAATAAGCCCAATCGGGCTTTTGAGTGCATGTGCTAAAATAAGCCCTCCCTGAAAATAAGCCCTCCCTGAAAATATTTAAACGCATGTGCAGTCAGTCCCCGCCCTTTCCTCTGGTTAGGGTTAGGGAGACAGAGATGGAAATCAGGTAAGGCAGCAAGAGGAGCCCCGTCTTGCTCCACGTGCCCCAAAGTAATAAGACATCCCAGAAAATAAGGCCAAGCACTTATTTCGGGGTTCAGAAAAATATAAGACAGGATCTTATTTTCGGGGAAACACAGTATTAAGTTTGGGTCTCATCTCCCAATGTTTCGGTCTCCAAAATGCAAAATTTCCATGCTTTTGAATAGCTTCTAACAGTGGGTTTCAGAGCATTGTAAGCAGCTGGTCTTGGTCTCTGAAACGATCCATTAGGCTAAGAAGCAGATAAAAATGGTGGGGTCCTGGGGGGGGATCCTTGAGCTTGGTTGTTTTCTCGCAGACATTTCATTGCCAAACTAGGTAACATCATCAACAAAACAAAGTTTAGGTTAATGCAATGTGTAAACTAAACACACACACAATTATGTGCCATAAAGTTGGTGATAACTCTTAGCAACCACTTAGATTTTTCTCCATAATGATCAGTCCTAAATTGATCCTATAGATCCATGATGGCAAACCTTTTAGATGCCGAGTGCCCAAATTACACGCATGCATGCCCAAACGGAAAGGTGCGTGCACTCAAACACGCTCATGCATAGACACGTGCATGTGCTGACATGCATAGACATGCACTCATGCGCAGCAGAGACCCGAAAACCGGCTGGCTGGCGGGAGGCGGGGCATCCCAACACCGGCAGCGCGGCAAGAGGTAAGATCTTTTTCTTTTGTGAGCTTCTGTTTCGTCGTTTGCAGGGAAACTCACCAAAGAAACGCCACGGAGATCTGACTTGGGGCGATGGCGCACGTGCCAGCAGAAAGGGCTCTGCGTGCCACCTCTGGCACGTGTGCCCTAGGTTGGCCAGCACAGCTATAGATCACCCAATAGTACACGTATTGCTACTGTAGCAGACCTTCCCTCTGGCTACTGATTCTCCCCTTCCCCTTTCCTTCACAACTGCCCAACCAGGGGTGAAATGCTCCCGGTTCGGACCGGATCGCCTGATCCGGTAGCAATGGCAGCGGGTGGTTTGGAGAACCGGTAGCAAAAATCCTTGCCCCCCCCCATGCCCAGCTGAGCCGCGCGAACAACCTCTTTGGCTGAAAAAATGCTTTTAAAAGTTAAAAAAAAAGTCTGATGATCGCACGGCTCAGCTGGGATCGTCAGAGGCTTTTAAAAGCATTTTTTTCTGCAACCTCTTTGGCCGAAGAGGTTGTAGAAAAAAAGATGGCTTTAAAAGCCTCTGACGATCCCAGCTGAGTTGCCTGATCATCAGAGGCTTTTAAAAGCATTTTTTTTCTGCAACCTCTTAAGGTTGTAGAAAAAATGCTTTTAAAAGTAAAAAAAAAAAAAAGTTGGCTATGCCCACCCAGTTACATTACCCCCCTCCCCACCAAACCACGCCCACAGAACTGGTAGTAACAAATTGTACATTTCACCACTGTGCCCAACTCATACACATGAATATTAAAAATCCAGAATTAAAAATCTACAGTTTGCTTTGTCTTGTCTGTTGTACAGCTCTTTGCTGACTCCAACAAAATATCTGGGGCACCTTAGATAAATCAGTTTCTTATTCCCTGAGCTTCACGCACCTTATGCAATTGTAAACATCTTTAATATGTCAAAGTTCTCTAAAATGATGTTCCTTAGATACATCTGGCCTTCAATAAATAGGTTAAAAATCCTAACAGTTTACAGATTAACAGAGTTGGAAGAAACCTTGCAGGTCATCCAGTCCAACCCCTTGCCCAAGCAGGAGATCCTACATCTGCCTTTACCTAGGATTGAACTCACAACCTCCTGATTACAACATATGTCAATCTATCCATTGTCAAACATCAATCATCACCATCTTTCTTTATTATAGTCCAATACCAGAACTAAATAATTTAAAATAACTCAAGTATAATCCAAAAATATAAAACCGAATGTTTGATACCTAATATATTTCTACTGATAAATCTAAATACGTCGTGGTCAGATTTTACTGCTGCTCTTCCAGTGCACCACCAAATAAATTATAATTTCTATGAACGCTAGATGGCAAACTTCTCCTTTTAATTATTCCTGCAAATTACTATTGGAAGAGTTGTGTTGAATCTCTAGTTGTATTTGTCTACCAGTCTGGTCATCGTGATCACCTCATGTTCTTCAACACTCATGTTCTTCAATTTACTGGTCTGAGGTGATATATATCTCTTGTGATGCTGCGGATAAATCTGCAAGTCTAATGAGGACAAACTGATAGCTTTTAACCTCCATTACATTTGTCTGATCCTTTAACTCACTGAAGATAATCCATCTTTTGTCTGTGGTATACAAAGGGAAGAGGGTGACTTTTGTTCCTTTTTTTAAAACAACTTTGCAAAGTTCACAAACTACCTCATAAACAGGAAGAGGGGATTAAAACGATTTTTGAACCAGGAGAAAACCAAAGCGATATATTTGTGCGTTTGAGCAGAAGAGTTGTGAACACTTGGATCCTCCAAATCTACATCTTAGTCTTGACAACTTTAAGCCTAGAGAACTTCAACTCCCAGCTTTGCTGGCTGGGGAATTCTGGGAGTTGAAGTCCACCAGGCTTAAAGTTGCCAAGGTTGGAGACTCCTGTTTTAGTCCATCTGTGCACTGAGCCATCTTTGCCGTGTTGAGAGTTGGCATCTTGGGTCTGTTGCTTCTCTAAGGTACTGCTTTAAAACAGTGTCATGACAAGCAAAGATGAAATGATGATCCTGTCAGCTCTACAAGGAGCCTGGCGAGAATTTGCTTCATTTTTACAGAAGAGTTTACCAGTCCATGACTTCATATACCTGGCAGAAGCTCTTAAGATTCGTGAGAAAGCCAAACTGACCAGACAGACTATCCCAAAACACTATGTCATAATGGAAAGTTTCTTCTAGTAGTCGGCAATAGGTCATGCTACATTTTCACCCTACTTGAAACTATAAACGCACAGAACAGTTCGAGCCACTTGTTATAAAATAGGTGACAAAGATTAATTTCAATCTGCCTTTGGGCCAAAGTAGAATAATGTGACTGCTTGGCCTGATACAGCCTTTCCCAGCCTAATCCTTTTCACCTATATGGCTCATTATTTATGCATGTGTATCCCACCTTTATTATTTTTACAAATAACTCACGGTGGCAAACGTATCCAGCACAGCTTCCTCCCCTTATTTTCCTCTACACTTTTCTACTGTTTTTTCCGCCAAAGGTTCATTCACACGTTAAGATTTTCTTGAAGGGCTGTTTATTTACCCACTTATTTTCCCCCTTATTTTGTTTTTTTAAATTACTCCAGCAAATTCAATTCCTCTACCCCCCTTTTTTCAGGTAACCAGGCTCATTCCCACTACACAGGCATTCGCCGGGTATCTCAATGCCCGTCGTTCTGGATCTTAGTCTGTTCTGTTCTCTTGCCCAGGCACCTGTTTTAATAATTTTAATTCTGTGTTTGGATTTTGTAAGCCGCCCAGAATCTACATTATAAATGTAATAATAAACCAATCCATCGCCATCACCATCATCCCAGCTAGAATGACCAGTGGTAACACATGAATCACCTGTCTCTGTTTTTCTTGGGAAAGGCGTTCATCTTAAGCCAAGGAGAAAGCTCATGGCTTCTGCTCATTAGTCCCATGTGCCACCGATTTGGAAAGCCGTCGAGACAGACTTTAAATCTGCCTGATCCCCAAACTTGGGTTGGGGCTTGATTTTGCTGCTGTCAGCAATTGACTCACCAATTCAGGGAGCCACTCAGACTTCTCCAGATTACGATCCAGCGACTCAGTGAGGTATGAAGACAGCAGATGGCATTGTGTTAGAGCCAATTTACATGTTAAGAAAGAGGGAATTCAACCACTCGAGATAGATGAGTGTCACATCAAAACATGGCAACTGCTTCTTTTTCAAACTTGGCAACTACAGGTATATATGGAAAATTAGCAGATAAGGATGAAACAGGGGTAAATAATGTCCTCAGGATAGGTTTAGGATGTCTACATACAGGGAGTTTTTAATGTAAGATTTCCTTTTGTTGATTTTGTTCCAGGGCTCATGTTAGCATGTCTCCTGTTGCCTTCCGGAACAGCCTTCCTACATATGGAAAGGGGACCACCAATATAGCAATAGCAATAGAACTTAGACTTATATACCGCTTCACAGTGCTTTACAGCCCTCTCTAAGTTTACAGAGTCAGCCTGTTGCCCCCCAACAATCTGGGTCCTCATTTTACCGACCTCAGAAGGATGGAAGGCTGAGTCAATCCTGAGCCTGGTGAGATTTGATCTGCCAAACTGCCGGCAGCCAGTGATCAGCAGACGTAGCCTGCAGTACTGCATTCTAACCACTGTGCCACCACAGTGTATAACATCTGCTTTACTGGCAAATGCGCTGGAAGAAAACATGCTGATTCTCTGCTACTCTATATGTGAGGACCTCACAAAGAAAGTGAATGAGATCATTTAACCAACTAATGGTATACATTATACCAAATACAGGAGTCAGTTTGGTGTGGTGGTTAAGACATCAATTCTAGTCCTGCCTTAGGTACCAAGCCAGTTGGCTGACCTTGGGCCGGTCGCATTCTCTCAGCCCAAGGAAAGAGGCAATGGCAAACCACTTCTGAAAAACCTTGGCAAGACAATTACAGGGACTTTCCCAGGGCAGTCTCAGAACCGGACATAACTGAATGGAAGAAAAAAAAAGAGAGAGAGAGAGAGACCAAATATCTATTTTTTTCCAAATTTTGTTAGAGAAAGCCTCACTGACCTGCTTCACTTTGTCTGCATCTTCTTCAGTTTCCCTCCTTTCCTTGTTGCATTTTTTTTAAAAGAACCCCATTGGAAGTGGTATTCAGCAGGTTCTGACCAGTTCTGGAGAACCGGTGGCAGAAATTTTGAGTAGTTCGAAAGAACCGGTAGTAAAAATTCTGACTGGCCCCGCCCACATCTATTCTCTGCCTCCCAAGTCCCAGCTGATTGGGAGGAAATGGGGATTTTGCAGTAACCTTCCCCTGGATTGGGGTGGGAATGGAGATTTTACAGTATTTTTATTTTTATTTTATATCCAATTTATATACTGCCCTTCTCCCTGAGGACTCAGGGCAGTGTACAGCCAAATAAAAACATAAATTACAAACATTAAAATATTATTAAAAGGATATATATAAATTTGGCCCCGTAATTTAAAAACAATAACAAACCAATTTAAAACATTTTAAAAAGTTAAGCCAGCCCGGCTTGCTGAAAAAAGAAGGTTTTAAGGGCACGGCGGAAGGCACCGAGGTCTTGGATTCACCTTATCTCTGGGGGCAGTTGGTTCCAGAGGGTGGGTGCCCTCACAGAGAAGGCCCCTTCTCCTTACCCTGCCACACCCACCAAGCCATGTCCACAGAACCGGTAGTAAAAAAAAATTGAAACCCATCACTGAACCCCATCCTTGTTTGTTTTCAAGTGGGGCAGAGATAGAAACTCTGGAATCTGGCCAGAACTGGGTCCCATTTGATCAACAGGTTCCTGAATGAGTTGATGGCTAGCTAGAATCCCTGATGCTAGCAGAACATGGCTTGTGAATGGCACCCATGAAATCCCTTGACGCAAGCCTCACCCATCCAGTAGCTGACCACAGAGGAGTTATCCTGATCAAAGCTACAGATATCCTGCCTTTTCAATGGACTGTTTATAATGCCATCGCTCTTTGTGATGTTTCTCTTTGGCTGAGTTCACATTAGATGCTTCTGTTCATTTTAACCACAGTTCATTCAGAGAACCTGGCATTCAGGCTTCATGCATCATAGCCCTAAAATGAACTTAGCCACTCCAACTGAGTTTGCATAACCAAAAAGATTAAAATATGGCTGGGTAATTGGTAGTTCTGGGCATTGGACAAATTCAGCATTTAATGGTGGCTCAGTGGCTAAGACCCCGAGCTTGTCGAACGAAAAGTCGGCAGTTCAGTGGTTTGAATCCCCAGTGCCACGTAACGGGGTGAATTCCCATTACATGTCCCAGCTTCTGCCAACCTAGCAGTTTGAAAGCACGCAAAAAATGCAAGTAGAAAAATAGGGACCACCTTTGGTGGGAAGGTAACAGCGTTCCGTGCGCCTTTGGCGTTTAGTCATGCCAGTCACATGATCATGGAGACGTCTTCGGACAGCACTGGTTCTTCGGCTTTGAAACGGAGATGAGCACCGCCCCCTAGAGTCAGGAATGACTAGCACATTACCTTTGCCTTTAAGAAAAGGTAACAGCCATAATTTGTTCACCAAAATTCAAATTAACAGAGAGAATGCGCTAAAGATATAGGAGGTAGCTAAGTTTAAATAAGGTTCGAAGTCTATCTACAAAATGCGATGTAAAATTGGTCTTGTGCAGTGGTGGGTTTCAAATTTTTTTACTACCGGTTCTGTGGGTGGGGCTTGGTAGGCATGGCATGGCTTGGTGGGTGTGGCTTGGTGGGCATAGCAGGGGAAGGATACTGCAAAATCTCCATTCCCACCACAATCCAGGGGAAGGTTACTGCAAAATCCCCATTTCCTCCCTTATCAGCTGGGACTTGGGAGGCAAAGAATAGATGGGGATGGGGCCAGTCAGAATTTTTACTATCGGTTCTTCGAACTACTCAAAATTTCCACTACCGGTTCTCCAGAACTGCTCAGCACCTGCTGAAACCCACCTCTGGTCTTGTATTACATAGATATACTGTATGCAGATGCCCAATAAAAATACTGGCTAACAAATCAAATCCATACAACATAAAGCATAATGTTTGAATCATTAAGGGAAACATCTGTTCCTACTTCAACTGTCTCTATCTACATTCTCTTTCTTGATTACAGAAGAATCTTGAGAAATAATTGTGTATATGTGTGTGTATTTAACTATAGGCTGGGTGCACCCATCATTTAAATGTATTTAAACCTGACCAGACATGACCAGGCCTGGTTCAGAGATATATACAGTAAGCCATGACTTACTTAACCAGTTTGTACTAACTGCAACGGGTAACCTCACACCAACCTTAACCCAGAACTGAACAAGTGACACCATTAACTGGCATTAAACATAAACCCAGTCATGGCGATGTATTGAAATGACTTTTTTTTTAAATTTGATTTATATGCCGCCCTTCTCCGGAGTCTCAGGGCGGCTTACAATGCGTTAAACAATAGCCTTCATCCTTTTGTATATTTATACAAAGTCATCTTATTGCCCCCACAAACTGGATCCTCATTTTACCTACCTTAGAAAGGATGGAAGGCAGAGTCAACCTTGAGCCTTGGAGAGATTCGAACCAGCAGTAATTGCAGGCAGCTGTGTTAATAACAGGGTGCTTAGACCACTGTACTATCAAGGCTCTTGATTTAACCTTGTTACTAGGTTGGCTCGTTACACTGAACCAAGAACTGGCCGATGGATTCACAACATATAAAGGTAAGGCATCCACAGGCCAAAAATGAGCGAAGGTTATAATTAACCAAGCTATGGGTACAGATTCTAAGTACGTAACAAACTAAGCTGGTTAAACGTGTGCATGCAGACCTAAAGGAGAAATCCCTGAGTCTGCATCTACATTCACACACTATCTAGAGAATTTACAGAGATTACCTTGAGAAGGAATGTAGTGGTTAGCAAACATGAATGAAACCCAGGTGAGAAAAAAGGCGTTAGAAAGAAACTTTAAAGTGACTCCACCTTGACTCTCTTTGATATAAGAGGAGGGAAGGGAAAATGCCATCAGGATTTGAGCCAAAATTTCTGTTGCTAAGCAACACATTGTTAAGTGGGGTTTGGCCCATGTTACGACTTTTCTTGCCACCGTTGTTAAGTGCATCGTTGCAATTGTTAAGTTAGTCCAGGTAGTCCTCAACTTACGACCACAATTGAGCCCAACATTTATGTTGCTTAGTGAGAGATTTGTTAAGTGAGTTTTGCCCTATTTTACAACTTTTCTTTTCTTTGTTAAGCGGATCACAGCAGCTGTTAAATCAGTCCCATGGTTGTAAGTCAATCTGGGTTTTTTCCCCCATTGACTTTGCTTGTCCTAAAGTCACACAAGGGGGAAATCACATGACCCCGGGATGCTGCAAACCGTCATAAATATGAGTCAATTGCCGAGCTTGATCACGTGGGATACTGCAACGGTTGTAAGGGTGAAAAACGGTCCTAGGCCACTTTTTTTCAGTGCCGTGGTAACTTTGAACGGTCACTAAATGAACTGTTGTAAGTTGAGGACTACCTGTAACTTGTTAAGTGAACCTGGCTGTCACATTGACTTTGCTTGCCTGAAGGTTGCAAAGAGTGATCCCCTGACCCCCGGGATACTGTGCAACCGTCATAAATATGAGTCAGTTGCCTGGATTTGGCTCATGTGACCATGGGAATGCTGCAATGATTATGTGAAAAACAGACACTTTTTCCGGTGCCGTTGTAACTTTCGTTACTAAATGAATGGTTGTAAGTCAAGGACTACCTCTATAGCCCATATCCGTAGAGTTCCAGGGTATCTTTTACAGTCTTCTTCCTGAACTAGCTATCTCAAAGGACTGACACATTACAATGAGCATAATAACATTTGCTTATGCCTTAGTTTGTTGGCTGAAAAACTTCCAACTATGGTTGACAAAGGGGTGAAATCCAGCAGGTTCTGACAGGTTTTGGAGAACCGGTAGCAGAAATTTTGAGCACTTCGGAGAACCGGCAAATACTACCTCTGGCTGGCCCCAGAGTGGGGTGGGAATGGAGATTTTGCAGTATCCTTCCCCCAGGAGTGGGGAGGGAATGGGGATTTTGCAGTATCCTTCCCCTGGAGTTGGGTGGGAATGGAGATTTTGCAGTATCCTTCCCCCAGGAGTGGGGAGGGAATGGGGATTTTGCAGTATCCTTCCCCCAGGAGTGGGGTGAGAATGGAGATTTTGCAGTATCCTTCCCCTGGAGTGGGGTGAGAATGGAGATTTTGCAGTATCCTTCCCCTGCCACGCCCACAGAACCGATAGTAAAAAAAAATTGAATTTCACCCCTGGTTGACGAAGAATAATTTGCGCTGTAGAATGTTGTGTGAAGCTGGTCAGTTGTGATTTATTCAACAAACTTGAGGGAGAACAACCAACAGATTTCCCCAGTCTCCTGGGGAACTTAAAGGGCTCTAAAATTATGGTTCTGCTGGATTCATCTTCTGATAAACGATGAGTCCAGCAGGGCCATAATCAGGGGTGTGCTTCAAAAATTTTAGCAAGGGGTTCTCTGTCCGGTTGCTGGGTGGGCATGGCCATGGTGGGCATGGCCTAGTTGGCCTTCTGTTATGTATTGATACTTTTAAGCGGGAGTTTCAAACCTGCTTACGTTTCTGATTGGCTGACAGTCTCTCCAGGATTGTATATAAGGAGGACTGCAGCCTCTGAGTTTTTGCTGAAGTCTCACTGTATATTAAAGAGCTGTTGTCACTTGCTTGCTTGTGCCTCTCGTTATTCCCGAACCACTTCATTGGCGACGAAGGTGGGATTGAGGCAACAAGAAGCCAACCAGTGAGACCACGAGCTTCAGCTAGGCGACGAGGCGAACCACAGGAGACATACCGGACATGTCTGCCTACGTTCCGCCCAAGCCTTTTGATCCGACCCGCGAAAAATGGGTCTCGTACCTAACGAGGTTTGAATGCTCGTTAGAAGCCAGCGACATGCAGGGCCTCTCGGCTAATCGAAAGAGAGCCCTATTCCTAAGCCACTGCGGACCGGACGTGTTCGAGATGGCCGAGTCACTGTGTGAGCCAACGCCGGTTCAAACAGTCTCATGGGACACCCTGATGGCAACTCTCCGGGCTCACTACGCTCCGGTCCCCTCCAAGTTCGTGCAGCGATACCAACTGAGGCAACGCGTCCAACGAGAAGGAGAGCCGGTCAGCGCGTACATGGCCAGCCTGAGAAAAGCCGCAACTCATTGCGACTACAGAGACTTGGATGACGCGTTGCTTGAGCAACTGATCTGTGGTGTTCGGGACATTAGGCTGCAACGGCGGCTGCTCGCCAAGCCTGATTTGACGCTCGCCGGAGCCCTTGACGAGGCCAGGGCTCACGAAGCCTCCACAAAGGCCGCTGAAACGCTACAGCGTCCGCCGACCAGCAAAGACAGCCCCAAGTCTGCCCCGGTGCACAGAGAAGACGCCGGATCCAGCTCGGAGTCCGAGTCGGATGAGGACGTCTTCCGAACAGAGCACCGGAGAAAAGACACTGGCAGCCCCCGGCGAAGCTGTCCCAGCTGTGGTGGGCACCATGATAGACTGTCCTGCAAATACAGAGAGGCTATTTGCAGGCGTTGCGAGAAGAAAGGGCACTTGGCGCGAGTCTGCAGAGCCATTCTGCCCAGAAGTCTCAAACCACGTGAGCGCCGCAACCAACCGGAATCAGCGCGCCAGAAGCAGCCAACGAGAGAAGGCGGCGCGAAAAAACGGCGCGAATTTGAACCGCGAGATGGCCGCAGCATACACATCGACCAGGCCAGCACAACGGTCGAGGACAAAGTCAGCACGGTGGTCGAAATCAACGGAAGACCGTGCTCGATGGAGATCGACACCGGATCAGCTCTCTCCATCATGTCGTGGACAACCCTAAAGACCCTCCTGCCGTCGTTCCGGAAGGATCAACTCTCCAGACAGAGACTGCGCATCCTAGACTACCAGGGGAACCGAGTCCCCCTCGAAGGCGTGGGCACGTTCCGGGTCACCTACGGAGACTACGAAAGAGACCTGCCGCTGACCATCGTCACGAAGCAGCTGCCGAGCCTCCTGGGCATGGGGTGGTTCCGAGCCCTTGGCATGGGCTTCACCGGCGTCCACCTGATGTCCAAGTCAACCCTGAAAGACAGCCTCCTGTCCGAGTTCCAGGACGTTTTCGGGGACACATTGGGCAAGTATGTGGGGACCCCTATTTCACTAAACTTAGACCCCAACGTAGCCCAAGTAAGACTTAAGGCCAGAAGAGTGCCGTTCGCATTGAAACCAAAGATCGATGCAGAACTGGACAAACTAATTAAGCAAGGGGTGTTGGTTCCCGTTGACCATGCCAAGTGGGAGACCCCCATAGTCACCCCAGTTAAGTCCGACGGCTCAATCAGAATTTGCGCCGACTACAAGTGCACGATCAACAAGGCTTTGCAGCCGAGCGCCTATCCGGTGCCGATCGTGCACCATCTACTGCACTCCCTGGGCCCCGGAAAAATTTTTGCTAAATTAGACCTGGCCCAAGCCTATCAACAGTTACCGGTCGACGACGCCACGGCAGAGGCGCAAACGATCGTGACTCACAGGGGTGCATTTAAATGCACCAGGCTCCAATTTGGGGTGAGCGTTGCACCCGGCTTATTTCAAAGCACCATGGAGCGCCTGTTGCAAGGACTTCCGGGAGTAGTCCCCTATTTCGATGACGTCTTAGTCAGCGCCCAAGACGAACACCAGCTAGGGGACAGGGTACGGAACGTCCTGTCCAGATTCAGAGAAGCGGGTCTAAGACTTAAAAAGAACAAATGCAGGATAGCGGTTCCCTCGGTAGAATTTCTGGGGTACAGGGTGGACGGCACAGGCATCCACCCTACCGAAAGCAAGGTGAGGGCCATCAAAAGCGCACCAGCCCCCAAATCCAAAGCTGAGCTCCAAGCCTTCCTTGGACTGCTAAATTTCTACTCAATGTTCCTAAGAGACAAGGCCACGGTCGCTGATCCCCTTCACAAACTCTTAGGGAAGAATGTACCATGGGTCTGGGGGAAACCGCAAGCGGCCGCTTTTGAGGCAGTAAAAAAACTTCTATCTGAGGACAGTTTCCTGATCCAATACAATGCAGAGCTGCCGCTCGTCTTAGTTTGCGACGCCTCCCCCGTAGGAGTTGGTGCCGTCCTAGGCCATAGACTGCCGAACGGCCTAGAGGCACCCATTGCCTTCTACTCCCGAACTCTGTCCAGCACAGAACGAAACTATAGCCAATTGGACAGAGAGGCTCTGGCTGCGATTGCGGGGGTTAAGAAGTTCCACGAATACCTCTATGGCCGAAAATTCGAACTTGTGACTGACCATAGACCGTTGCTAGGACTGCTAGCAGGCGACAGGCCAACCCCCGCTGCCCTCTCCCCCCGTTTAACTAGATGGGCGATTTTCTTATCGGCCTACTCGTACCAGCTCGTCCATCGGCCTGGGCGGACCCTGGGTCATGCGGATGCCCTTAGCCGTTGCCCCCTTCCCGACCTGCTGGACAACCCAACACCGGAAACCTCCGTCCTGTTGTTGGACACGTTAACCTTGGGGCCCATCTCCTCCGGCGAGGTGGCGAAGGCATCAAATAGAGACCCTGTTATCCGGACTGTTATGGGTTGGGTTTTGAAAGGGTGGCCGGACAAGGTGGTCGGGGAGGAGTACCAAGGTTTTGCCAACAAACGAAATGAACTGTTTACGCAAGGGGGGTGCTTACTGTGGGGTGACAGGGTGGTAATTCCAGCAAAACTACGAGATAGAGTTTTAGAATTATTGCACGAAGGGCATCCTGGCATCGTTCGGATGAAGTGCTTAGCCCGCAGCTATGTCTGGTGGCCCAACATGGACCAGGTCATTTCCGAGTGGGTGGGGAAGTGCAGGCCCTGCCAGGAGTCTCGCCCCGATCCCCCAGTAGCGCCCATCCGAGAGTGGGAGAAACCAAAAGGCCCATGGGGGAGGATCCACATTGATTTTGCCGGCCCGTTCCATGGCCAAACGTTCTTAATAGTAGTGGATGCCTTCTCAAAATGGCTCGAAATTGTATTAATGCCATCCACAACGGCCGAAGCGGTTATCAAGGCCCTAAGAAAGTTGTTCGCCACCCACGGCCTGCCTGATACCTTGGTATCGGACAATGGGCCCCAATTTACAGCGACCCTTTTCGAAGGCTACTTAGCCGGCCTGGGGATTCGCCATGCCCTATCAGCCCCATTTCACCCGGCTTCCAACGGATTGGCTGAACGATTTGTCAGGACAGCCAAGGAAGCACTGTCCAGATTAGACAATGGGGACTGGCAGGCCAGGATAGATCAATTCCTTGCGGTTCAGCATGCATCACCATGCACAGCAACTGGGAGAAGCCCAGCAGAGCTCCTCATGGGGAGAAAGCTCCGGTGTGTGTTGGACAGGCTTCACCCTAACTATTCGCACGAAAACTTTAAGGGAGAGACCTGTGGCTTAAGGCAGTTTCAGGTCGGGTCCCCGGTGTTCGCTCGCAATTATGCCAGCGGTCCTCTGTGGGTTGCCGGAACCATAGTGGGAATAACAGGCCCAAAATCATACACGGTGGACGTGGGGGTAGATAGACTCTGGAAGCGCCACATAGACCAACTGAGGAAACGGGTGGTTGGCGAGGCAAATATCAACGCAGACATGTCCGAGCCTAACTATGACCACTTCTCCAAAACAGCTAACTCAAGCCCGGGGCCGCGAGAATACTTAGCTGACAAGCCCTGGTTCCAGCGCCGCCCCAGCGAGTCGCCACTCCCAGCTGGGGATAACCACGCCCCGGACAAAATCCAGGAGGTTCCATTGGCGGAGCCGGGAGAGACAAAGAGTCCCTCCGACCAGCTCGACGCCTCACCAAACACTGAACTGCGCAGGTCAACTAGGGCGAGAACTCAGCCTAAGCACCTGCGAGACTTTGTTTGTACATATGTTAATTTTTGAGTGTCAGTGCCTTCTGGGAAGGGAGGGGTGTTATGTATTGATACTTTTAAGCGGGAGTTTCAAACCTGCTTACGTTTCTGATTGGCTGACAGTCTCTCCAGGATTGTATATAAGGAGGACTGCAGCCTCTGAGTTTTTGCTGAAGTCTCACTGTATATTAAAGAGCTGTTGTCACTTGCTTGCTTGTGCCTCTCGTTATTCCCGAACCACTTCACCTTCTATACCACGGCGGGGGTGTATGGGTGTTTTTGCCCTCCCCAGGCTCCAGAGGCTTTCCTCGATCCTCTGGGAGGGCGAAAACGGCCTATCCAGGCTCCGGAGGCCCTCTGGAGGCCCCCTTCCAGAACTTCCTGAACTTCCTGAATTTCCAGTAGGCCCGTTTTTCGCTTCCCTGAGCCTCCGTACACACAGTGCACTTACCTGCGTCCAAAACGGGATGCACCGTGGGGACTTCTGGGAGGGGTGGGGCGGGGTGGGCAGGGCCAGCCAGGGGGGCTCTCTGAACTGAACAGAAAATTAGCTAGAGGTTCTCCCGAACCCCTGCGAAACCCCAGCAGCCCACCCCTGGCCATAATCCTAGAGGCCGACACGTCAGGAGGACACCTTGTTACACTAGCCAGATGTAGGACTCTGGGAAAATGATTCTGGAAGTCAACAGCAACTCCTTAGTTCTAACAAGCTGCTCCAGGCCACAATCAGCAGCTTTGCTAACTTCACTTCCCAGGAATACCTATCACACCTGTATAATTTCGGCACCCAAATTTAGGCTGCTTCCTGAAGCGTCCAAACAGGAGTAGTTGAAGGAAGGGCATTGAGCCTTGAAAGTGGTGAAGATAATATTAATGCCGTGCTCCTTAATTATAATAATTGACCAAAGCAAGGATGAGAAGGATGGTAATTTCCCTTTTTCGTAGGAGAACCTCTGTTCCCAGAGAGGTGGAGTGACAAAATTGTTTCTTGGGCTAGGATGTTTTAATTGAATGTCCTCCTTTGCCTGTTTCCCAGGGTGAGATCCACAAGCTGGGCTGGTATGAAGACCAAACTAAGTAGAGTGAAAGGATGGGTAAGAAAATCACTTTTATGTGCTTTAGTTCAGGTGTCTCCAACCTTGGCAACTTTAAGCCAAAGTTGGCTTAAAGGAGGGGTGTTCAGCAGTGGTGGGTTCCTCCCGGTTCAACCTGGTTCTACTGAGCCGGTAACGGTGATGATATGACGTCACCAAACTGGTTCTGCCCCCCCTCCCCCCTCTCCTCCCCCGCCCCCCTGTTATTCTTGTTACATGTAAATGACTAACCCTGTGATTGATTGAATGTAAATATTAATTCCCTTTTCCAATAACCACCCCATCATAACTCCTCCTTACCTTGACTCCGCCTCCTTAGTATATAAGTCCCATCCCGCTCCTTCATCTTCAGTTTCTCTCGTGTCATGATACCTGTTGTGAAGCAAAATAGAAACAATAAATGTTTATTAATATAAAACTAATGACTTCTATGAGTTATTGGGCTTGATCCTTGAACCTACGTAACAATTCTTACCTTTTATTTGGCCCCACCCCCAATCTATTGCTGCCTCCTGAGTCCCAGCTGATCGGCTAGAAGGAAAAAACTTGTTTAAACTCTTGCCATGGGGCTTCAAATGGCCACCCTACAGCTGATCAGTGTTAAAAAGCAGTGTGGTGGTAGGCCGGTGCCTCCAAAAACAAATGAGTAGACCGGTACAGCTCTGCAAGCAGTTAAAAGGCTAGTAGGCCAGTACCTGTGCTAAATCCTAAATAATTGTCACATGACCATCAAGCCACACCCACAGAACCGGTAGTAAAAAAATTTAGAACCCACCCCTGGTGTTCAGGTGTTGAAGACAAATATTTTGACCCTGAAAACTCACACCTGCAGAACCAAAACACACCTGAAATGTTGGCCCCATGCATTTGGGGAGGAGAAATCTGAAAGTCATGGAACGCATGCTAATATGTTGTGTGTGCCCCGAGGGCACCGTCTGCCCTGGTGTGTGCAAAGTACAGGTAGTCCTCAACTTACGACCACAAACGAGCTCGAAACTTATGTTGCTGCGTGAGAAATTTGTTAAGTGAGTTTTGCCCCATTTTGCGACTTTTCTCACCACATTTGCTAAGTGAATCACTGCGGTTTTTAAATTAGTAATCTGCTTATCAGAAGGTCGCAAAAAAGGATCATATGACCCTGGGACACTGCAACCGTCCTAAATATGAGCCAGCTGCCAAGCGTCCTGAATGTTGATCACGTGACCATGGGGAATGGGATGCTACAATGGTCGTAAGTGTGGAAAAATGGTCACAAGTCACTTTTTTCAAGGCTGTGGTAACCTTGAATGGTCACTAAGTGAAATGTTGTAAATTGAGGATTAACTGTATTGACTTAGAACAGTGTTTCTCAACCTTGGAAGCTTGGAGATGGGTGGACTTCAACTCCCAGAATCCCCCATCCAGCGCTGCTGGCTGGGGGATTCTGGGAGTTGAAGTCCACCCATCTTCAAGCTTCCAAGGTTGAGAAACACTGACTTAGGAGGAGAAGAAAAAGGCTTAAATAATATACCATGGGGAGAGTTGGCTTTTCTGCTTGCTAATTGCTCCTGGTTCAAAATCACAACCCCCCTCCCCCAAAAAAGTCAAGTATTGGAAGGAAATGGCAACAGTTGGCCAACTGTCTTGATTTAAATTCACATCAGCATAAGCAACTCCAGGGGTGGGCTGCTGGGGGTTTGCAGGGGTCTGGCAAAACCTCTAGCTAAGATTCTGTGAAGTTTGGAGAACCTCCAAATCCCACTCCTGGTTGGCCGTGCCCACCCCGCCCTGCCCCTCCCAGGGGTCCCCATGCGGCCTGTTTTGGATGAAGGTAAGTGCAGGGCGCACGCGGAGGCTCGGAGAGGGTGAAAAATGGGTCTACTGGAAGTTTGGGAAGGCCGGAAACAGGCCTGTTTCCATCCTCCAGAGGGCCTCCGGAGGCTCGAGGAAAGCCTCCGGAGCCCGGGGAGGGCAACCCCCCCGCCATGATGCAGGAGGCCGACTAGGCCACGCTCACCATGGCCACACCCACCCAGCAACCGGGCAGAGAACCTGTTGCCCATCCCTGAGCAACTCTCATGCCTGTTGCATTCGGGTGCTGTCTGTCGGCTACCTGGGCGAATGGCCTCGTCTCACCTGGCCTGGAATGAACTCCTGCCCCCAAAGTGGGACTAGGTAGGACAACCTGCCCAAAGTCAGCACTTTCTCATCAGAGTTCTTATCCCAAGGACTTTGCTTTATCAGAAAGGGGAACTTGGACAGCAGGAGCTGGAGGTTTGCTTAGGCTTTCAAAGAGTGCCAGGCAGTGAAGTTCTCCTACCTTTCTACACAACCAATCTGATAAAGTCGTCTTAGTCAATCTGATAAAAGGACAATTTGCATTAGACCAGGTTTTTCAAAGAGAAAAAAAATTTTTTTGGATGAAAATCACAGAGAATGGGGCGTCATCTTCTAAGCTGTCAGGATACAGTTAACTGGCTTGTGAATAGAGTTATGGATAGAGCAGGGGTCGGCAACCTTAAACACTCAAAGAGCCATTAAGGTCCTAACCAGAAGCCCCCCATTCAATTCTGGAGCCGACCAGAAGTCCAGTTCCCCCACCATAGAGTCTCTTCCTAGCATGGCATCCTTTTTTCCTTTGCTGACTGGAAGTCTGGTTCCCCCACCATAGAGTCTCCTCCTAGTGTGGCGTTCTTTTTCCTCTACCTGTCCTAACCAAAAGCCCTAACAATTGTGGAGCCAACGGCAACAGGGAGCCACAGCAGAGGGATGAAAGAGCCACATGCGGCTCCAGAGCCGTGGGTTGCTAACCCCTGGGATAGAGTATTTAGGGGTCAGCTGTGGGATACAAGAACTCCTTGAGCCCGTACAACCCCAATTGAGCCAAAACCTCTGTTGCGAAGGGAGACGGCTGTTAAGTGAGTTTTGTCCCCTTTTATGACCTTTCTTGCTGCAGCTGTTAAATTTTCATCTTTTTTTTTTTTCATTTTATTAGATTTATATACCACCCTACTCCTGAAGGACTCAGGGCGGTGAACAGCCAAAGAGATAAAACACACAGTCTACAAAATTTAAAAGACAATATAAAAACCCATTAAATAATTTGGCCCGGGACAGATTAAAAACCCCAATGTTTTCAAACAAATTTAAAAATGTACAATTAAAAAGGGAAAGTTAGGCCAGGCCAGCCTGTTGAAATAAAAAGGTCTTGAGGGCACGGCGGAAGGTGCGTAAATCCGGGATCCTTCGTATCTCTGGGGGGAGCTCATTCCAGATAGCAGGTGCCTCCACAGAGAAGGCTCTCCCCCTGGGGGCCGCCAGTCGACACTGTTTGGCCGACAGCACCCTAAGGAGCCCCTCTCTATGAGAGCTAACTGGCCGGTGAGAGGCTACTGGTCCCGTAAATGAATCACTGCAGGTGTTCAGTTAGTCACACAGCAATTAAGTGAATCTGGCCTCCTCATTGACTTTTGCTGGTCAGAAGGTTGCAAAGACCCTGGGATACTGTCATAAATACATGTGTCCATATTTTGATCACGTGACCTGCTGCAAATGATCATAAGGGTGAAAAATGGTCATAAATGATTTTTTTTTCAATGCTGCTGTAGCTTCGGTCACTAAATGGATGGTTGTAAGTTGAGGGTCATAAATACAAACCAGTTGCTAACTGTCCGAATTTCAACCACATGACCATAGGGATATCGCAATATCACTTTTTTTCAGTGCCATTGTGGTTTCAAATGGTCACTAAATGAATAGTTGTGAGTCAAGAACTACTTGTATAGAATCTTGCTTTGAGTTCAAGTGGCTTATTCAAGTCTCTAGAAAAAGTGCAGAGAAGTATAACCAGGATGATTAGGGGAGTGGAGGCTAAAACATACGACGAACGGTTACAACCATGATGGTGAATCTATGGCATGCGTGCCCACCATATCGGTGGGCATGCAAGTTCATTTTGGGGCCTTTGGGGCCAACTGGAAGTTGGCAAATGGGCCGTTTCCAGCCTCTAGAGAGGCTCCAGGGGCATGGGGAAGGCCGTTTTCAACCTCCCCAAGCTCCTAGAAAGGCTCTGGAGCTCGGGGAGAGAGAAAAAAGGGCCTACTGGGCCCACCAGGCCATTGCGTGCCAGGAGCGGGGGGGAGCGGAGGGGACGCGTGTGCATGCATGGGGGTGGGGCGCATAGAATTATGGGGGTGGGCATGCGTGCACATGACACCCCCCTTTCCCCTCCTCCCCCCCACTCTTGGCACGCGATGGCAAAAAGGTTAACCATCACTGGGTTACAAGAACTGGTCATGGCTAGTCTAGTGAACAGAAGGATCAGGGGAGACATGATAGCAGGGTTCCAATATTTGAGGGGCTGCCACAGGGAGGAGGGGGCTCAAGCTATTTTCCAAGGCACCTGAAGGCCAGATGAGAAAAAATGGATGGAAACTGACCAAGGAGAGATTCAACCTGGAAATAAGGAGGAGCTTTCTGATAGTGAGAGCAATCAACCCATGGAACAGAAGTTGCCTTTGGAAGTCGTGGGAGCTGCATCACTGGAAGCTTTCAAGAAGAGGCTGGTGTGCCTTCTGTTAGAAATGGGGTAGGGTTTCCTGCTTGGGCAGAGGGAGGTTGGACTAGATGACCTACAAGGTCCCTTCCAATTCTGTTAATCTAATCTAATCTCTCCAAAGTCAACTGTACCGAGAAAACACCAAGAGAGGGAATAAACAGAAGGTTAGTCCTGTTTTTGTTCATTCCAGGCCTTGGAACAGGACCTTCGTAGCAGCTCCTTCTCTGAGTACATCTTACTTTTCACAGCATAAAACAGGCAGGGGTGGAGTCGACATGAGGGTAGGAGAGCTTCCCCTGACTCTGCAGAAGCGGAGTGATTCTGGTTGGGTTACTGCAGACTTTTGTTTTAATTGTGTCTCTCTCTTCTTTTTTTTTCTTCCCCAGTCTGCACAAAAGAAACCCACAAAATACAAAAGGAAGCAACAGCTTCCAAGCCATCTTTGTGGTAGCTGAGCTTCCTGTAAAGATGATTGTTCTGTTTGAACAGGAAATCCCTCATCATCTGCCCATGGGAGCCAATGCTCATCCTGGGTTAGTGGCGGTCTGGATTGGCAGTGTTGTGTAAACACAGCCTTTCAGTGTTGGGGTGGCCAAGCCGTTGGTCTGCATGGCTTGCCTTTGTGGGCCCAGGCCTCTGCTTCTCGGCTGTTGTGCTTGTAGCACATCTCCAGGGCAGTGGTGAAATCCGAACCAGTTTGCTACCAGTTCGCTGGCTGCACACCAGTTCGCTGGCTGCCAAACCAGGGGTGGCTTCTACTTCCCTTTACTACCGGTTCGCAACAGGATTGCGTATGTGCGCGAGTGAAGCGAGTGTGCATGCCTTGATTCTGCGCATGCGCAGATTGCTTCTGATGACGTCAGGGTCAGTGGGTGGAGCCTCCTGGCGGTTTTACTACCGGTTCTATAGAACCGGTCTGAACTGGGGGGCAAACCATCACTGCGCCAAATATGCACTCCATGTGCATGCGCCCACACATGCACAGTATACACCAAAAAGAGGCTTGGGAAGGTAAGTAGTAAAAAAAAAAAAAAAGCTACCAGTTTGGTCAAACCGGTAGTTTAAAAAAGCTACAGGTTCGGGATGAACCAGCAGTTTAAGAAGCTACTGCACGCACCAAAAGGAGACTTGGGAAGGTAAGTAGAACAGCAAAGGGTGGGGGATCAGTTGTGCCCTGCGGTTTAGCTTTGCTAGAAAGCAGGAAATCTTGCTTTCTAGCAAAACTAAACCCCGCGGCACAGGTGATCGTTGGAAATACTGATTTGGAGGAAATGGTAGCTTTTAAAACTACCAGGCATTTCATCCCTGCTTCAGGGAGAAGATGAAGAAGGCCTGGATCATTTTCAGGAGCTATATTCCTGACCCAGCTGAGCCCTGACTTCAAGAAATGGGTGGAGATTTTCTTATCCCCTTGAAATTATGAAAAATACCATAGAGGTAGTCCTCAACTTACGACCACAGTAGACCCCAAAATTTCTGTTGCTATGCGAGACAGTTGTTAAGCACGTTTTGCCCCATTTCATGACCTTTTTTTGACACCGTTGCTAAGTGACGGATACCACTCGGAGGTGGTATTCAGCAAGTTCTGACCAGTTCTGAGGAACCAGTAGCTGAAATTTTGAGTAGTTCAGAGAACTGGTAAATAGCACCTCTGACTGGCCCCGCCCCCATCTATTCTTTGCCTCCTGAGTCCCAGCTGATGGGGAGGAAATGGGGATTTTGCAGTAACCTTCCCCTGGAGTGGGGAGGGAATGGAGATTTTGCAGTATCTTTCCCCTGGAGTGGGGTGGGAATGGAGATCTTACAGTATCCTTCCCCTACTATGCCCACCATGCCACGCCCACCAAGCCATGCCACACCCACCAAGCCACGGCCACAGAACCGGTAGTAAAAAATTTTGATTCCCACCACTGATACAGGACAAGGAAGGGAGGGAAGGGAAGGGAAGAAGGGAGGAAGGGAGGAAGGAAGGAAGGAAGGAAGGATGGATCTTAGATAACAGATTCATCAATATGAGAATCTGTGTGTAACAGGAAAAATCATTGTCACCAAGTTGTCCGATGGTCTTGGTCTTAAGAAAATATCCCAAAAATTGCTTTCTAAGAAAAATGGGACAAGTCTTAGCTTATTTCAGGCAGTAATTCCCCTTTTCCAATTAGGATCAAGTAAGAGAGAAGGAAGACGAGCATGTTAGTTCCGTCCTTCACTTCCATAACTATCTTCATTAGCTAGCACTCTTCATTGGAGAAAGCGTACAAGATCCAGAAGGCCCTGGACAGGTTCACCTCTGGGGACTCAGATCCAGGGATGGGTTCTACTTACCTTTACTACCGGTTCGCAACGGGAGCGTGCATGCATGCACAGAAGCTTCTGCGCATGTGCAAATCGTCAACATGATGTCCGGGCAGGTGGGCGGAGCCTCCCGCCGCTTTTACCACCAGTTCTAAAGAACCGGACAGAACTGGCAACCCACCACTGCTCAGATCCTAACATCAGAACCCTAAAAGCCCTGCTGCATTTGTAATTGTTACAAGGATTGATGGATCAGGCCCGATGAAGAGACTTGAGACTTTAAGTAAAATATCTCTCCTTTTATTTGCAGGTTCATCATATCATCACTTGGTTACATTAGGATCTGAGCAACATGGAGGAGTGTGCCCACCTTTTGTACCTGTGGGCGGGGATTCAGGTAAGGAGGGGGCCTATGGGAGGAGCTGGCCAGGTGGGTGTCTGGGTTAACCCTTGCACTGCTGAGCTATAGCTGGTCCCTGGCACGGGTAGGGCATTTATACCTGACAAATCCCCCTCTAAATGCCTGACCTGTGTCTGTAGGCCTGACTGACCGGTTGGTACCCTGTGGTGAATGTTGAGCTTGGAAACTAAGTGTGAGTGTTGTTTGCCCTGCAGAGGTTTTGTGAGTATGTCTGCGGTCTGTTCTTCTGTATCGCAGTGTATGGCCTTTATGAAACCGATTCTGGAGAGCTGTCTCACGTGCTTGTATTTTATATCTATGTGCCTTGATCTTTGCCCTACAGCGTCGGACATAGATATTTCTATAGCGGCTTTGTTATCCTCGTAAATATTTATTGGGTAAGCTGGTTCTTTCCACACGCTGGCCAGTAGGTTGTCGAACCAGATGAGGTTGTTGGCGGCTTTGGAGAGGCATATGTATTCAGCTTCAGTAGTCGAGGTTGCCACCAAGATTTGCTTGCCTGTATACCAATGTACCGGACTGTTATTTAAGTAGAATATGTATCCAGACGTGCTCTTCCGGCCTTTGGCGTCTCCGGCCCAGTCAGCATCGGCGTAGCAGGAAAGGATGGGTTCGTTGGATTTTTCAGGCTCTAGGGTTAGGCATGCATTGGCACTTTGTTTCAGGTATCTTAGCACCCTTTTCACTGCGTCCCAGTGGTATGTGGTGGGTTTGCTCACGTGTCTGGACAATAAATTAACTGATAGGGCAATGTCTGGTCTTGTCCAGTTAGCGATATACAGGAGAGAGCCTATGACTGACCTGTACAGCGTGTTGTCTTCAAATCCGGGTGATTCATCATGCATGTTTCTCAAGAAGTCCGTCTGCATGGGCGAATCACACCCCTTGGCGTCTGCCATGTTGCACTTGTGGAGTAACTCTTCTATTTTTTCTTTCTGTGACAGCTGGAAACCTTTTGGTGTTTGGTTGACTTGCACCCCCAGGTACCGGTTTATCTTTCCGAGGTATTTTAGGGTGAAGTGCTCGCTCAGTCTGCTGGCAAAGGTGTCGCGGTTCTCTTCGTGCTTGCTGATATATAGTATGTCATCCACGTAAACCAGGATGTATTCTGGCGAGTCCCCCTCCTTCCTGGCGAAGAAGCAGTTGTCAGCTATGGTCGCCGTGAACCCCATAGACTTCAGTGCCTCTACCAAGCATTCGTACCAGCGTTTGCCTGATTGCTTCAGTCCGTATAGGCTCTTGTGGAGTAACCAGGTGTCCCCCCTGTTGGTTTCTTTGCTGTGAGGCGCTCTGATGTATATCTCTTTATCTAGATTGGCGTGCAAGTAGGCGGTCTGCACATCAAACTGGTGCACCTCCAGTCCTAGCAGAGATGCGATGACCAAGGCGCTTTTTACGCTCTCTGTCCTTACGGTGGGCGAGTAGGTGTCAGTGTAGTCCTCCGGGAACCTTTGAGCAAACCCCTGGGCAACTAATCTTGCTTTGTATAGGCTTTGCCCACCCTCTAAGTTTTTGATCTTGAAGATCCATCGGGTGCCTATTGTGTTCTTGCCCTCTGGGACTTTGGTTGGGGTGTAGACCTCTAGCTTCCTCAGGCTGTCCAGCTCTTTGGCCATGGCTAACTCCCACTTTGTCCTCTCTTCCTGGGGTAGTCCCAATACCTCTTCGTAGGAGTTGGGTGTGACATGATTCGTGTGTACGTGCATCACGTAATCATTTAGCCTTCTTGGCAATTGGTTTCTGGTAGACCTGACCGGTCTGTCTACTGTCTGCTCAGTGTCATGCAGATGTCTGGCCTCTCTTTGGGTCAGTGAGTCTACACTTATCTTGGGGTGATTCTCCTTCCATCCCTCAACCTTGATGCCTTGGAAGTTGGGCCTGGGCCTACCCCCTTCCCGTCTATCCACTGTCTCGCTTTCGTCTTGAGCTTGCTCAACTGGACTATCTTCTCGCTTGGTGGATACCTCGTTTAAGTGTATTCTGGACCAGTTGGCTTGCTCATGGAAAGTCGCTGTCCTAGATACCACGAATCTATTATTGCTATCCACAAACCTGAAGCCCTTGGTTCCTGGCTCGTATCCCATAAACCTCAGTCTTCTGGATACCTTGTCCCCTTTTTTGCGTAACTGTTTGGGTATGTGGACATCAGCGGTCACGCCGAATACATGTAAGTGTGCTATCTGTGGCTTTTTGTTGTATATGAGCTCGTATGGTGTTTTGTCTATCACACTGGACCATGTTCTGTTGAGAGTGTAGTTGGAATAGACCAGGGCTTCAGACCAGAAGTGCTGGCCAATGCCCGCGTCCTCTAAGGCGCACCTGACCATCGTCTGGAGTGTGGAGTTGCGCCGTTCTGCGACCCCCTTCTGAAAAGCGGAAAACGGGGACGATGTAAAGTGAATCACGCATTTGGACCTGAGCCAATGGGAGAAGTCCTTAGATAGAAACTCAGATCCTCTGTCAGTCATGATTTGCTTGATCTGTGTGTTGTTTTGGGTTTCTACTCTTTTGTAAAACTCTTTGAATTTCTGGAAGGCCTCATCCTTTTTCCTTAAAGTATAGACGAAGCCATATCGACTAAAGTCATCTACTATGGTGAGAAAGTATCTTTTCTTGTAATTTATGGATGGCCTTAGGGGCCCTACCAGGTCCATGTGAACTAGGTCGAATATTTGTTTGGCGGCGTGTAACGACTTCTTGGGCCTGGGTTTTACCTTTAATTTTGAACATTTGCACACCGAGCACTCGAGGTAGTTTTCACAGTTCTTTATTTTGACACCCTCGGTACAATTGGCCATTTTCTGGACCACGGGGAAGCTGGCGTGCCCTAGCTTCCGGTGTAGCAGATGAGCACAGTCGTCATGCATGGGTTTGCCTATTGAGGGCCCCTTTTGGGTGTGTCTGTTGTGTCGTGTCTCTTGTGTCGTGTCGCCATCACTATCTACCTCTCTCCCATCTACTTGTTCTCCCTCAGTCCTGCCCTGATCAGTGCCCTCTGTGTCCTCTGAGCTGGTGCACACGCTGTGGGCGTCATCCTCATGGAAAGTTATGTACGGTAACCCTTGGTTGACGGTTACTCTCCCTATATCTTCCCCATCCTTGCTGACTTTGACATAACCATTTGTGAAGGTCACCTCAGCCCCTGATTCCTTGCTAAGCTTTACTGCGGCTAGAATGTTGTGGGGTATCCCTGGGACTAGCAGTACCCCCTCTATTTTCCCCAAGCCTGGCAATGTAACTGTCCCTTTGCCTGTCACCCTAACCTGATTTTGGTCTGCGACTTTGATCGAAAAGTCTTCCCTCTTGAATGATGAGAGTAGCTTCTGATTGTAGGTGGTGTGATTGGAGGCTCCCGAGTCCAGGAGCCATGAGCTGGTGCCTTTGTCTTGGTATGTGATGTGTGTGCGCTCGCCTATCCCGTATAATGACCCTGTCCTGCTGTCGCGCGAGTTGTCTCTGTTCCCCCTCCTGTCCCTGGGATTGGGTGAGTCCCTGCGCCTATACCTTTCTTCCGATGTGTGCCTTTCCGTTTGTCTGTGCCTGTGCTCTGGTCTGCCTCTCTCCCTATAGTTCTTGGGGCAGTCCCTTTTGATGTGTCCCCTTGACCCGCAGATATAACATTCTGGCATGTTGTGTTGTCTCTCTTGGAAGACTACTCTCTTCTCACTCTTATGTTCTCTGGGAGGGCCGGGGCGGCTCCTTCTCAGATTATCTTCCGCGATCAGCTTATTGGATAGCTTCTCCACGGATAGCATTCCCAGACTAACGGTATCTAAGTGTGTCAAGAAGTTATTCCATGAGTGATCTAAAGAGTTAATTATTACGCTCTTCATAATCTGGTCGGAAATAACTTCTCCCCTGAGGTGTAGCTCAGCCCTGGTACCGCTTAAGGACACTAGGTGCTCACTCATAGGTGTTCCTGGCTTAAGTCTGGCAGAAAAGAAGTCTTTGGAGATTTGGGTGGTGGTGGACACACTCTCACTGTAAAATAACCCAAACATTTTTCCTATAATTTCTGATACTGTGAGGTTATGTCCAATACAGTGGTAAATAGTGGGTGATATGCTTGCAATTAAAAGATAGAATGCCCTATGGTGCATGCAATCCAGCTCTAAAGACCATGGTCTCTCTGGGGGATCATTAATAAAATGAGACATATTCTCTTTTAGGAATACCACTTGGAGTTGCTGTGACCACTCTAGGATATTGCCCCCATCCATTCTCAACTTGGGAAAGTCAACAGGTAAGTTCCCAGCACTATTAGTAAAGTTACTTACTGCTGGCTGTTGTCCATGGTTCCTTATGTGCCTATAGCAGCAGAAAGGCATGGGAACGCTTGCCGGTAGTTTAAAAGTCCCGCTTTGTAATTTTTTTCTTTTTTCTTCCTCTAGGCGGAAGAGCGCATGCGCGAAGTCCATTTCAGCTCCGCCGTCGCTGTGGAAGGACCTGTTCATCGCGGCTCCGCTGTAGAGGCCTCTGTCGGTCGGGTAGGCCTCGGCTTCGGCCTTGGGAGTCCAGGTGTGCTCCGGAAGGCGTCGTCCAGCAGCTGCTTCTCCGGAATGAAGATCCTGGCGGCGCTGGGGCTCCGGCGATGGCTGTAAGTAGCTGCCCCAATCCATGCGGTCCGGGGTGTGCGGCCTGGGCGATCGGAGGCGCGGTGTCCCTGGGGTGCGAAGGTTGGCTGGCGAGTTGTCGCGGGCGTCGGTGGCTCTCGGGTGGGTGCTTCGTTGCCCCTCTCCTCGTCTTCCCTTTTGTTTTGGCCTCTCCGGCTTCTCTTTAGTGATTTTGAGGCCTGGGCCGAAGGCGGCGGCAAGGGTCTTCATGGCCCTATCCACTTGCCACTCGCTGGGGGTGTACCAGGGGTCGGAGTCGGATTCGGTCTCCTCTCCCCAGTCACTTTCACCATGGTTTATGGTCCGGCATTTTTCGCGCGCCGGCCATTTTGAATTCTGTTTGTTGATTGGTTGGGGGTCGGCCATCTTGTCCGACCACGTGGATAAAGATGGCCGCCGTTTCAAATTTAGAGCGGGGCTTTGGGGCTCGGTGGCCGTTGGAAGTGCCCTTTTGGGCGATCCACTCACCGAGTCCAGCTCCTCGAGTTCGGAGTCCGAGCCTTCTTCGCTCCTTGCCACCTCCCGGTCGATTATGAAGCTCCGCAGGTCGGCAAGGAGGTTCTTGTCGCCGGCTCGCTCTTTCAACAGCTGCAGGATGTCGAGTCGTAGCTTCTCTTCTTCTTGGTCATGGTGGGCCCTTTTCCCTTTCTCGATCTCCCCCCTTTCTTCCGTCGCGGTGGCTTTGGGGGTGGTTGAGGTTCCTGCCTTCCCTGGTGAGTCCGATGGGTTGCTTTCCCGTTGCTTCGGGGGTGTCGCCATTCTGCAGGTAGGTACGGGTCCTTGTCTTGTGGCTTGGGATCTCTGGGCCTTACCAACCATCCTCTGCTACCATTTTGTTACAAGGATTGATGGATCAGGCCCAATGAAGAGACTTGAGACTTTAAGTAAAATATCTCTCCTTTTATTTGCAGGTTCATCATATCATCACTTGGTTACATTAGGATCTGAGCAACATGGAGGAGTGTGCCCACCTTTTGTACCTGTGGGCGGGGATTCAGGTAAGGAGGGGCCTATGGGAGGAGCTGGCCAGGTGGGTGTCTGGGTTAACCCTTGCACTGCTGAGCTATAGCTGGTCCCTGGCACGGGTAGGGCATTTATACCTGACAGTAATGAGCCTAGTAACTAACCCCACAATTTCTCATATTGAACCAGAACACACCAGTGGTGGGTTGCCCCTCAGTTCGTACCGGTTCGCAAGAACCTGCAGTAAAACCGGCGTGAGGTCCCTGCCCACTGCCCCGGATGTCTTCATTGGTGATCTGCGCATGCGCAGAAGTTTCTGTGTGAACGAAGTGCGCGTGCGCGATCCCGTTGCAAACTGGTAGTAAAGGTAAGTAGAACCCACCCCTGGAACACACCCTTTTTTTTTTTTGATTTATATGCCACCCTTCTCCGGAGACTCAGGGCGGCTTACAATGCGTTAAGCAATAGCCTTCATACTTTTGTATATTTATACAAAGTCAGCTTATTGCCCCCACAACTGGGTCCTCAATTTACCTACCTTAGAAAGGATGGAAGGCTGAGTCAACCTTGAGCCTGGAGAGATTCGAACCAGCAGTAATTGCAGGCAGCTGTGTTAATAACAGGGTGCTTAGACCACTGTACTATCAAGGCTCATTGGATTTTGAATGCTTTGGGTTTTGAATGCTGGGACACAACTTCAAGGGCCTTGAACACTAAACTAAGACATGATTTTGTCTTTGCTGAACAATCCTAGTATGAGCATCTTCCGTAATTCAAAGCATGGGTTGGAGATCTGGGTGCTCGCATTTAATTGAACTCCGTGAATTGAGAACTTTGTAAAATCAGAGTTTGAACTGCATGGGGAAACCGAAGTCATTCATTCTCCCCAGCCTTTGCACTTTCCAAAGCGTTCTTCGTAAAATTTATGAACAGAGCTTCTATCACTTTCAGAGTAAACTTGGCTGTGGCCAGTTGGTCTTATTTGTCAATGACTAAACCCTGGGAAGAAGTTAGAGGGCCCCTGACCTATGGTATCCTATCTTACCAGCTCCTGTTTTTTAGACAGGGTAAGGGCAATGCCTTGTTTAAACATAGGAAACTGCTGGTCTCATGTTTAATTTGGCTTGGCAGGGCAACGTGATGTACAAAAGCGATTAGTAATCAGAGTGTGGTTGATCTCCGTTGGATTAGAAAGCTGGAAAAATGATTACTTGGTCTCTTCTATTGTAGGCCAAATTATCCAGCCAATAATTTTAAAATACATACAGGTAGTCCTTGATTTACAACCACAATCGAGCCCAGAATTTATGTTGTTAACTGAGACCTTTGTTAAGTGAGTTTTGTCCCATTTTATGACCTTTCTTGCCACAGTTGTCAACTGAATCACTGCGGTTGTTAAGTTAGGAACAGGGCTGTCAAGTGAATGTGGCTTCCCCGTTGATTTTGCTCGTCAGAAGGTCGCAAAAGGGGATCACATGACCTTGGGACATGACGGCAACGGTCATAAATATGAACCCGTTGCCAAGCATCTGAACATTGATCGATGTCAGCACGTCAAGATGCATTTATCCTAGTGCTGACATGAGAAGGAGAACGCAAGTGTCTGCAATGGGACGGTTGCCTTTCACCTACTTTTTTAGCTGGAGATAATGTCCCCTAGGAGATGGATGGGAGGACGGAAATTGTTTGAGTTGGAGCAGTAGATTAGGGGTGAATGATTGGGAAGATGGCCAATGAATGCAGAGGAGTGGGCGAAGGAAGAGGAGGGATTTTGGGTCAGCACCTCAGTGCTGGCTGCATGAAGTCAGTGTAAAAGTTGCCGTGCTAAATAAAATGGAAGTTTGTTTCAAAAAAGACTTTGTTTGAGATGCAATTTATTTGAAGACGGCCTGAAAACCTGACAATCACATGAATAACGGGATGCTTCAGAGGTTGCAACTGTGAAAAAAGGTCATAAGTCACTTTTTCTGTGCCATTGTAACTTTGAAGGGTCTCTAAATAAACTGTTGTAAATCGAGGACTCCCTGTATTTCCATTTCTTTGGTTGTTGTTGCTTTGCTTCCTTAAGAGCCCCTTTCTAATTATTCTTCAAGAATGGATGAATTCAGGGGATTTGCAGATGGAAGTGGCGTGCTGTGAAATATGATGTGGTCACTTTTGATTTGCAAGCAGTAGTTTGGTGGTCCTCAGCAGCCAGGTGATATTCCTTTTGTAAACTACAGGTAGGATTTCTGGAGAGGCAGGACTGCTGATGTGATGACTTTGGCCTTCTGCATCATGCATGAAGGGGAACTAGAGAATGTTGATGGCAACGTTATCTATTCAGTCATGTCTGACTCTTGACGATTCTACGGACCAGGTCTTTCCACATCTTCCAAACTTGCACTGCTTCTTTGAGTTGTTCTGGTACTCTGGCTGGTTCCAGCCATCATGTTCTTTGGCGGCCTGGTTTGCATAACTCTTCCTAACCAGGGGTGGGATTCACAAATTTTATCAACTGGTTCTCTGCCCGGTTGCTGGGTGGGCATGGCCATGGTGGGCATGCCTACTTGGCTTCCTGCACCATGGCAGGAGGTGGGCATTTTTGCCCTCCCCAAGCTCTGGAGGCTTTCCTCAAGCCTCCAGGAGGGCGAAAACAGCCTCCCCCGGGCTCCAGAGGTCCTCCGGAGGCTGGAAACAGGCCTATTTCCATACTTCCAGAACTTCCAGGAGGCCTGTTTTTTACCATCCACAGGCTTCGGAGGCCTTTCTTGAGCCTCTGGGAGGGCAAAAGTGGCCTCCCCCGGGCTCCAGAGGTCCTCCAGAGGCCGGAAACAGGCCTATTTCCATACTTCCAGAACTTCCAGGAGGCCTGTTTTTTGCCATCCACAGGCTCCGGAGGCCTTTCTTGAGCCTCTGGGAGGGCGAAAATGGCCTCCCTCAGGCTCCGGAGGAAGGCAGATTAAGTAGATTTAAAATGCTACTATGGTTGGTTGCGGTATGTGAGTCACTGATGGTACTAAGTCTTTACTGATACAGGACCTTGATCTTTTCTGGTAGGCTTCCTTTCACGAGAGCTTCTCTTTCCCAATCTCCCAGATTTCGGCACCCTTCTCTTTCCTTAACAATGCGGCCTGGCAGCTGAGTTCAAGGTGAGTTGGTATGTTTGCGGATCAAGGACCCCGAAAAATTTCCATCTGGTGGAAACTTGCTGAGGCTGCTGGAAATCTGTGCCCTTTCTGGCCACGATATGCAGGCAGGCACACTGTGGAAAGTTAACGCCCCTGGGTAGCTCTTTGCCTGGGCTATTTGCTCTCAATTCGTCTAAGGGTCACAGCATGTTTGCTTGACTTTGAAATCATTAAGCTTGTAAAAATGTCATTTCACCCCATTTCCCTTCAGGAAAGGCTGGTCAGACCCCAATGCTAGCTTCCTTACAGGTGCAAGAGCCTTGCACAGAACAAATCCTACTAATCAGTAGCGGGTTTCACTTACCTTAGCTACTGGTTTGGAACTATGAGCGTGCGTGTGTGCATGTTTCGCTCGTGTGCAGTGCTTCTGCGCATGCTCAGAGCTTCTGTGATGATGTCCGGGCAGGTGGGTGGAGCCTCCTGCTGACACAGCTACCGGTTTGCCCGAACCGGGGCGAACCAGTAGAATACCCACCACTGTTACAAATGAAGACAAATATATACGTGTCCCAGGATCCCAGGATAATGTTGCAGGGTCCCAAACCAGAGGTTTAGTTTTCAGACGTGTGCTGGAGCCCATCTTCAGGGACCTTCTCCCTCTCCTGAATGCAGGGATGGGCTGCTGGGGATTCGCAGGGGTTCGGGAGAACCTCTAGCTAAGATTCTGTGCAGTTCCCAATCCAAATCCCAATCCTGGCTGGCCCCTCCCACCCCACCCCGCCCCTCCCAGGAGTCCCCACACGGCCCATTTCAGATGCAAGTAAGTGCAGGGAGGGTGAAAAACAGGCCTATTGGAAGTTCAGGAGAGCTGGAAATGGGCTGTCCCCAGCCTCCATATGGTCTGCGGAGCCTGGGGAAGCCATTTTCTCCCTCCCAGAAGCTTGAAGAAAGCCTCCGGAGCCCGGAGAGGGCAAAAATGCCAGCCCCCCTCCCCCACCGTGATGCAGGAGGCTGACTATGTCCCCATGCCCACAATGGCCACGCCCATCCAGAAACCCGGCAGAGAGCCCCTTGCTAAAATTTTTGAAGCCCACCCCTGTCAAGATCCCAGGATAATGTTTCCGGGTCCAGGACCAGAGGTTTAGTTTTCCAAGCTTTCAGACATGTGCTGGAGCCAGTGGTGGGTTCCAACTGGTGTGTTACTATCGGTTCTCTTTGCCTAGAGAATAGCCAGATAAAAGACAGCATAGCCCATAGCTGCAGAGTGGGTAAAAAAGGAGGCTCTGGAGAGACTTACGTTCTTGGGCTGTACAGGTGACAGCTGGAGAATTTTACTTTCAAACTTGCAAGACTCTGTTAATGTAACCTTCCAACAAAGTAGAATCTGGTTGTGTTTCCTGTCTAGTCTACTTGGCAAGGCTGACAGAGGCAGCTTAGTCCGCAGAAGGAATGTGGGTGTAGCAAACACTTCAGAAGGGACCCTCCCTAGGCTTTTTGGGCTGTAAAAGTGATGGGAGAGAAACGTACTTTCAAAATTGTAAAGTTCTGTTAATGGAAGCTTCCGTTAAAGAAGAATTAATTCAACTGGGTGTGCTTTCTGTCTGGAGTCTTCCCAAGGCTGACATCAACTGTCAGTTCTCAAGGTAAACCAGGCTGGGAACACAACTACATGAGCTAATTCTACTTTACTGTAAGTCCTCATTAAGGGGTTCTTGTAAGTCTCTTCCTCTGATTGCTAAATCCTTGGGGACTCCCCCTTTCTCTCGTTTCCTGGTGGTGCAGTGGTTAGAATGCAGTATTGCAGGTAAACTCTGCTCACAGCCTGGAGTTGGATCCTGACCGGCTCAAGGTTGACTCAGCCCTCTGTCCTTCCGTGGTCAGTAAAATGAGGACCCAGATAGTTGGGGTCAATATGCTGACATTATAAACTGCCTAGAGAATACAGTAAAGCACTGTGGGATGGTATATTAGTCTAAGTGCTGTTGCTATTGCTATTCTTACCATGTTTCCCCAAAAATAAGACCAGGTGTTATATTAATTTTTGCTCCAAAAGATGCATTAGGGCAGTGATAGCTAAACTTTTTGCCGTCGCGTGCCAAAAGCAGGGGGAGTGCGGGGCGGTCGTGCACATGCGTGCCCACATCCATAATTCAATGCGCCCCGCTCATGCGTGTGCGACCCCCCCACTCCCCCCGCTTTTGGCACACGATGGCACAGTGGGACTGCAAGGCCCGTTTTCGCTCTCCCCAGGCTCCAGAGCCTTTCTAGGAGCCTGGGGAGGGTGAAAATGGCCTCCCCTCCTCCTCTGGAGGTGCTCCGATGGCCGGAAATGGCTCATTTCCCGACTTCTGGTGGGCCCGGAAGGCTCAAAAATCAGCTGGCCAGCGCGCGCATGCGTGCCGGAGCTGAGGTAGAGCAACACTTGCGTGCCCACCGCTATGGCTCCGTGTGCCACCTGTGGCATGCGTGCCATAGGCTCACCATTACAGCATTAGGTCTTATTTTCTGGTTAGGTCTTATTTTCAGGGAATACAGTACTGAATGCATTCATCTGGCTGTGGATCTTAATTGGGGCTTATTTTGGGGGTAGGGCTTATATTATGAGCATCCTGAAAAATCATGCTAGGGCTTATTTTCCGGTTGGGTCTTATTTTCAGGGAAACACAGTAACTAGCATCCCTTTCTCTTGCCCCCAAAGTCACCTGCACATTCCATCACCTCACTCTTGCAAGTCGGAAAGTACAGACCAGGGAGAGTCCTAAGTCATTCCCATCCACTATTAAAAATACTACTACAGATGTTTAATTGATTAATTAATTTGGCCACCCCTTTTGTGAATGCATCTCCTGGGGGCAAACAACACATTCAAACAGTTATTTAACGTATGATGAAAACATGACAAACAGAAGTAAACATATATACCAGGGGTGGTATTCACTTACCTTCGCTACTGGCTCGCTACGCTCTCATGCGCCACATCTGTGCATGCAAAGAGCCTTCAAAAATTAATTTGATTACGTCCGGGCAGGTGGGCAGAGCCTCCCACACCCACCGCTACCAGTTCACCCAAACCGGATAGAACCAGCTGAATATAGATATATACACAATCCACGTAATTATATACAAAAATTCTACGAAAGGTACGGCAGCAAGCTAATGACCAATTCAGCTATCCAGGGGATCGCCTCTGGTGTTGCTTCATGCAAGATCTTCCAGGGAATCGGAAAACGCACATCGTGGGCAGTTTTGCACAATATGTTTAATAGTTTGCATATCACTATCAAAGTCGCAATAAGGGGAATGTTTCTAGCCCCGCTGATATAGGGAAGAGGCACTTCTTCCTGTGTCACATCTAATGCTGTTCAGTTTCTGTTTCAGAATTAAAACAATTAAAAAATACATTAGTAAAGAATTTTGGGGAAGAAAAAACTACTGGAGATAAATCCAACAGTACAAATTGAGAAAGACCTCTCAATGGGCCGTTTAGCCACCTCACACACACACACACACACACACACACACACACCCTCCCAGGTTCTACAGTGTCTTCAAATCTTTGCAAAATACCAGCAAGGTTGGGTCCATCTGTTCTCAGGGAATATGATGTTCCAGAGCAGTGGTGGTATTCAGCCGGTTCTATCCGGTTCGAGCAAACTGGTAGCGGCGGCTGTGGGAGGCTCCGCCCACCCGCCCGGACATCATGTCTCATTTTTGATGCTGCGCATGTGCGGAAGGCCATGCGCATGCACCGAAGTGGTGCGAACTGGTAGCGAAGGTAAGTGAATACCATGCCTGTTCCAGAGGGCAAGTTCTGTGACAGAAAGGACATACTTCTGAGGTCTCATATGATTCATTATTTAATTAAAGAAATCTGGGTTGTGCCCTCTTAATCTGCCTAGTGAATAGAATAGAGTAGAGTAGAGTAGAGTAGAGTAGAGTAGAGTAGAGTAGAGTAGAATAGAATAGAATAGAATAGAATAGAATAGAATAGAATAGAATAGAATAGAATAGAATAGAATAGAATAATAGAGTTGTAAAGGATCTTGGAGGTCTTCAGGTCCAACCCTCTGCTTAGGCAGGAAACCCTGTACCATTTTAGACAAATGGTTGTCCAATCTCTTCTTAGAAACTTCCAGTGTTGGAGCATTCACAACTTCTGGAGGCAAGTTGTTCCACTGATTAATTGTTCTAACTGTCAGGAAATTTCTCTTTAGTTCTAAGTTGCTTCTCTCCTTGATTAGTTTCCACCTGGTACTTCTTGTCTTGCCCTCAGGTGCTCTGGTGAATAGTTTGACTCCTTCTTCTTTGTGGCAGCCCCTGAGATATCACTGCTATCATGTCTCCCCTAGTCCTTCTTTTCATTAAACTAGACAAATTACAATTAAACTAGTGGACTGAGTAGAAACCACTTGGAAGAGTGGGTACTGCCAACAACCCAAATAATGTTGGCAGATATACCTGCAAAGAGTTTGGAATTCCCTACTAGGGCCGGGGAAGATCTTTAGTTAAAACCCTGTAGAAGCCCGACGACTCATTGCATGGAGCAGTTCCAAGTTCCTTCCCAATTTCTGATGGTCTATGAACATCCCTTATGCAACTTTAGCTGCGCAACATGTTAACAGCCTGAATTTCTCTCTCCCAACTATGTCAACGCTTATTGTCAGAAAGTCTGAGAATTTTGCGATGACTGTTCTCAGTTTCTCCCTTCCTCAGCAGAATTGTGTTTTGTTTTGTTTTTTGACAGCCCATCAAATGACAGTTGGGTGGCTGCCCAGAAGGTGATTTAAGTAGTGATCACTTTGGAAAAGGTGATTTCCTTTAGCAATCTTCTGCCTTTCAATCTCTGGTCATGATTGCCAGGGAAAGCAAGGGATCTCCATGGGCTGGCAAGCAGATTTAAATCCTGATGTGCTAAGATTTAAAAAAAATGTGCAGATGCAAAAATGTACTTGTGCACATTGGAAGATACACACACTTCAAATGGGGGAGTAATTATGTTATTTATTTATGTTATTATGTTATTTATTTATTTAGAAAGAAACACAGCAGTACAACTCTAAATAATATGGAAAACAAAGGAAAACAGGCTATAAGCAAAAGTAAAAAAAAAGAAAAGAAAGAAGAACAAGAAAAGAGGAAAAAAAATTATAGCCAAGGCTTTCATTTCTAGGTCATATTAAATAAAATGTAAACATTTCCAATTAAAAAAAAAAAACTATTGTTGTAAAATATCACAAAATCTGTGCCAAAGGAAAACATATTGTGTCATTTTTCTGATTAGCAGAAAACATTGCCTTTTCAAAAACGGATAGATTACACATGTCTTGAATCTGATCCTTACTATCTAACATAATAAGCACATTTCCAATTTCTAACTAATGGCACCCAGTAAAAAGCTGGATTCATTCGGATGACATGTATTTCCATTAAATGCAGTTAAAAGTACAATTGATCTCGTAACTCACTGGTCCTTTCTCATTTCTCACACTTATTTATTACCGTATTTTCTGGAGTATAAGAGGCACCTTAGTTTTTGGGGAGGAAAATAAGAAAAAAGCTGATTGGCAGCCTCCCGGAATACCCCCAATCAGCTGTTCCCAGAGGTGAATTTTTAGCAACAGGTTCCTTGGTTGTGAGCTCTGTGCCTTGCTTTTTTCTTTTTTTTTTTGCTTTTTTTTCTGCCTCTGAAACTTCTGAAACTCAGTTTCAGAAAAAACTTTTTTTCCTGCTTCTGAAAGCCTCCAAAACAGAGCTTCAGAAAAAAAAGGCTCTGAAGGCTGTTGCCTCTGTTTGGAGGCTTTTTTTCTGAAGTTCTGTTTGGGGGCTTTTTTTTTGAAGCTTTGTTTCTGATGCTTTTTTCAGCCTCTGAAACCTCCGTTTGAGAAGCTGGGAGGGGCTACATTTGGAGTATAAGACTCACCCAGATTTTCACCCCCTTTTTTGGGGAAAAAAGATGCATCTTATACTCTGAAAAATACGGTAAGTCAATTTTAGCTGCTTCATTGACACAACTTGATAACAATTTTGAAAGTCTCTAGGAGGCCACACCTTTCAAAAGGTGTGTACGTGATTTTGGTTGTACACCTACAGTAAACTACTGTATGAGATAAGATGCTGCAACTCTTGGAAATACATGCTGGTTGCCAAGCATCCAAATTTTGATCATGTGACTATGGGGACGCTACAACAGTCATAAGTGTAAGGATTGGTCATAAGTCACTTTTTCCAGTGCAGCTATAACCTCAGATGGTCGCTTAACGAATGGTTGTAAGCAGGGGTGAAATGTAAAATTTGTTACTACTGGTTCTGTAGGCGTGGCTTGGTGGGAGGGTAATGTGACTGGGTGGGCATGGCCAACTTTTTTTTTAACTTTTCAAAGCATTTTTTCTAATGCTTTGAAAAGCCTCTGCCGATCAGGGAACTCAGCTGGGATTGTCAGAGACTTTTCAAAGCATTTTTTTTACCACCTCTTCGGCCAAGAGGTTGCAGAAAAAAATGCTTTGAAAAGCCTCTGACGATCCCAGCTGAGCCGCGCATTCATCCGAGGCTTTTTTTTTTATTATTATTTTTTATTGAAAAGTTTTAGAATGTTTACAAACAGATTTACCCCCCTCCCCCCCACCCATTCCCTTCTCCCTCCCTCCCTCCCTCCCTCCCTCCCTCCCCCCGACTTCCCAGAGCAAAATACAGGGTATTGCATTTAACAAACATAATCTAACATAAACAAACTAACTATAAGCTCTTAACTCCCCCTTACTCTTTAACTCCCCCATAGTTACCAAAATGTCAGAATAAGAAAAAAAAATCATCTAAATATTTCATTCATAAGCTATTTGCAACTTTTTAGTCCCATATTTGTTTTGTATATAGTCAATCCATCTTCTCCATTCCAGTACATATCTTTCATTCGAACGATCCTTCAAATATGCAGAAATTTTAGCCATCTCCGCCAAGTTAGCTACTTTTAATGTCCATTCTTCAATAGTAGGTAGTTCTCCTTTCTTCCAATATTGCGCCACCAAAAGTCTGGCTGCAGTTATTAAATTCAAAATCAGATTGGTCTCTATAACTGTACAATCTACAGTTATGTCCAATAGAAACAACTGTGGAGTAAATTTTATCTTCCTTTTAAGAATATTTTGTATAATCCACCATATCTTAATCCAAAATGCCTTAATTTTCTTACATGTCCACCATAGCTTTTTTTTTTTTAAAGCATTTTTTCGTCGGAAGAAGTTGTAGAAAAAATACTTTTAAAAGTAAAAAAAAAAAAAAGCCTCTGATGATCGTGCGGCTCAACTGGGTATGGTGGGGGGGGGCAAGGATTTTTGCTACCGGTTCTCCGAACCACCCGCTGTCATCGCTACCGGATCGGGTGAGCATTTTACCCCGGTTGTAAATTGAGGACAACCTGTATGTGAGAACTCCATCAACACAATCTCATGAATTGATCAGCAAAGTAGTTTGTTCGGCCACTGATAACTCATGAATCCTGTTGGCTCCCAGGAGGCTAATGTAAACACAGCCATGCATGCAAGAACAGAGAAGTGAGGAAAGGATGGTGCCAAAAGTCATGCAGGTGTCCTATGTCACTGCACCAGCATAGTAACGCTCTGCTTACAAACACCCTCCGGGTAGACAGGTGTGACCTTCTCCAAGGCAAAGAGAACAAGTGAGAGACAGGGTGCGCATATTTCCAGTGACCTGTGCAGGTTGCCATGGAAATAATACGCACGTCCGTGTTCTTAGTCTAAGTTCGAAGGAACTTCTGGGCTTCCTTGGAAGGATAGCCAAAACACCTTCAATAGATCACTCAGCTGAATGAGTCCGCACTTCACTGACAATTTTAATCCATGCGTGGATTAAATACCGTGTTTCCCCAAAAATAAGACCCTGTCTTATTTTTTATTTTATTTTTTTGAACCCTGAAATAAGTGCTTGGCCTTGTTGCCTTGTGCTCAAAAGCCCAATTGGGCGTATTATCAGGGGAATGTCTTATTTTGGGGGGAACAGGGAAGTGGTTTTCCCAATAGAGGTGTTTTACCTTTCATTCATTCCCCTAAATTTGGTGTTTTTGAAAAGATTCCCTTTTAAAGTTAATGGTTTTTTTAAAAAAGCTTTAAAGGTAAATTGAAGTGGTATAAATTAGACATGGGAAAAAAATGATATACCATATTTTTTGGAGTATAAGACACATTTCCCCCCTCCCCTAAAAGAGGCTGAAAATTGGGTGCATTTTATACTCCAAACATAGCTTTTTTGAAGCTTTTTTTCAGCCCTAACGAGGCGCTAATAAGTGAAGCTATTGAGGCGCTAATGAGTGAAGCGATCTTCCCCGCTTAGCCTGCTTTTCTTATTGCTTCTCTCTCCAAAGATCAGCTGTGCTTTAGAAGCTGTTTTTTTATCCCCTACGCTCAAAACCAGTGAACTAATGTGCTGAAGCTGACCAGACTAAGGACGCTAGCCAGATGAATACCTGATAGGCAGAATCTTTTTCTCCCTATTTTCCTCCCCAAAAAGCAAGCTGCATCTTATGCTCCGAACAATACGGTAATTTTGCAGTCTGGTTTTGCAACCAATTCATGAACTGAACGATCATTCAATTTTGTTAGTAGCAAAACTTTAGAGTCTTTTATAAAATCTATGTCTACAAGAATGAACGTATTCATAAAAAAGAATCCACAAAGTACACAACACTGGGGAAAACTATGTGCAAAGCTAATGCTTGTTAGGGAGAAGGTGCATTTTGGGAGAGGCAGGCACCAAAATAATGCATGTTTTGAATGGATTTAAACTCGTATATTACAGGTAATCCTCAACTTACAATCGTTCATTTAGTGACTGTTCGAAATTACAACAGCACTGGAAAAAAAGTGACTTATGACTATTTTTCACACTTATGAATGTTGCAGCCTCCCCATGGTCATGTGATCGAAATTCAGATGCTTGGCAACTGACTCAAATTTATGACAGTTGCAGCATCCTGGGCAGGGGTAGGTTCTACTTACCTTTACTATCAGTTTGCAATGGGATCGTGCGCACACGCTCGCTTCGTATGTGCTCACTTTGCTCGCACATGCACCTTGCTTCTGCAGATTGCTGATGACAACATCCGGGGCAGTGGGCAGGGCCTCCCACTGGTTTTACTACCAGTTCTTGCAAACCGGTCCAAACTAGGGGCAACACACCACATCCCAGGGTCATGTGATCCCCTTTTGCAACCGGACAAGCAAAGTCAACGGAGAAGCCAGATTCACTTAACAACCGTGTAATTAGCTTAACAACTACAGCGATTCACGTAATGATTATGGCATGAAAGGTCATAAAATGGGGGGGGGGAGAAACTCAACTTAACTTAATATCAGAAATTATGGGCTCAATTATGATCATAATTGAAGGATTACCTGTATTAGGTTTGATTACAAATTTCACGTATTTGCCAAACTTGGACATTGAGAAGAACCAAACTGAAGAAACTGAAACTTATAAACTCCCCCATTTGTACTATAAAAATAGGAAACAAAATACTCTGAGTTGCTAATCACCAAATATGGGAGCCTCATCTTTTCTACTAAATGAAAAACTTGGCGTTGAGTTAGAATGTCCTGACATCAGGGTTCACTCAGCGCGATCAAAGTTGATGGAAGACTGTTTCTTCTTTGATTTTTTTTTCTCTGTTTGTGAGTAAGGGCAAGAGAGTCCTTATCTACACAGACTGATCTCCTACAACAGGGGTGTCAAACTCAAGGCCCATGGGCTGGATTTGGCCCATGGGCCTGCCTTGGAAACAGTGAAGGACTAGCCCGTGGTGCCTTTGCCAGCGAAAACGGAACTCGGCAGGGCGACACATGAGCCTCCCGGGCTCCGTTTTTGGCCGTGACAGCCTCCTACAGCCCTCTGCCAGTGAAAATGGGCTCTATTTTCACTGGCAGAGGTCTGCAGGAGGCTATCGTGGCCAGAAACGGAGCCTTGATGAGTGACGTCCATCCTAGCCATGCCTCCTGCCCCCGAGGTCAAACACATCCCTGATGCGTTCCCTCAATGAAATAGAGTTTGACACCCCTGTTCTACAAAGAATCAACTCTCTCAAACTTAGGGGACAGTCAGTTCACAGATTCCTCTAGTCTACTATGGACAACTCTGTACAATAGACTTAATAGACCTCAGCCAGCAAAATAAAATTATATACCCACATCTGTGCTTCTTTAAATCCATGTTGGAGATTACAGTTCCCAGAAACTTCTCACAAAACATGTCCATAAGGACGAAATAGAAACCTATTGTGTTTGGTGCGACTGTGGTAAAAGATGAGAGCAGGGGTGGGCTTCAAAAGTTTTAGCAAGGGGTTCTCTGCCTGGTTGCTGGGTGGGCGTGGCCATGGTGGGCGTGGCCTAGTCGGCCTCCTGCACCATGACGGTGGGGGGGGGTGTTTTTGTCCTCCCCGGGCTCCGGAGGCTTTCTCTGAACCTCTGGGAGGGTGAAAACGGCCTCCCCAGGCTCCGGAGGCCCTCTGGAGGCCGGTAGGCCCATTTTTCACTCTCCCCAAGCCTCCGGCTGCGCCCTGCTCTTACCTGTATCCAAAACGGGCCGCGTGGGGACTCCTGGAAGGGGTGGGGTGGGCAGGGCCATCCAGGAATGGATTTGGGAGTTCTCCGAACTACACAGAATCTTAGCTAGAGGTTTTCCCGAACCCCTGCAAACCCCCAGCAGCCCACCCCTGGATGAGAGGATGAAAAAGTTGTCTATCTGTAAGGAACAGCTTAGAAAATTCATTCATATGTTCAGGTTTTAGGTAGACTGTTGTTTTCTAGTTGCTCGTTGATGTAGAAACAGAGATGGCACATAACCTAAGCAATGGAAAAATTAAGTGCTCTTAATCTGTTTGCACTGTGAAGGGGGAGAAACTGAAACTCAAATGTTCATTATCTTGGGTGTGTACAAATGCAGTGCCAGGATGTCTCTGAAGGTTATCAGCATTCAAAATTGTGACTGCCCATATTTATAATTCGATAGTATAATGGGATGTTCTAAATGGATCTCCTCTTAAGTGTTTTGGCAACGGGTACATTACATACGAAACATATATTGGATGAGCTATCATTGCAATAGTTTCTACTGGAACTCTAATGTAATATAGTAATTATATGAGCACCATTTCTAGCCAATAGATGGTAGCATTCCATATTCTTAATGCATAAACAAGGTTCCTGTTTGGAAGAAAGTTTCTGAAAGGATTGCATCCATGTTGAAAGTTATGTTATCCCAATAATTTGGAGTTTATTCATTTAAGCCAGGGGTGTCAAACTCAAGGCCTGTGGGCCAAATCCAGCCTGCAATGCGGTTAGATCTGGCCCGTAGGGCTGCCCTGGAAACAGTGAAGGACTGACCCCCGGTGCCTTGACCACAGCCCAGGCCAACCAGGTGCTGATCTACAATTTGATGGTGGCCATTTGGGCCAGAAGGTGGTCAGCCTTAGATTCGTGGAGCCGCCCTGGAGCCAGCGAGGGGCCGTCCTGCCTAGCCCCCTGGGCACGCACTGGAGACAATGGATCCCTCAGCCCCACCCAAGCCACCACAGGCACCCCCAATATGACACTGAGCTGGCCATGCCCACCCCAGCCATGTTGCAACCACCCAGCCACAGCCACCAGGCCCCGGAGGTCAACTATAACCCTGATGCGGCCCTCAATGAAATCGATTTTGACACCCCTGATTTAAGCTATGTTTTCCAGCAAAAGTCCATTTTACTCTTCCAGTTCATCTCTTGGGTCTCTCAAACGTAGGTGACAGATCTCCTAAATAAGTGCCCCAAATAGGTAAGTTGATTTGATTTATCTAAAGTCCCATCTGCTTCTAATTGTTTTAAGTCTTTAAGGAGCCTGGATAGCTCAACAGACAGAGCACTGTAATTTAACACCAGCTGTCTGCAATTAAAGTAAGATCGAATCTTGCCAGGGTCAAGGTTGACTCAGCCTTCCATCCTTTCTAAGGTAGGTAAAATGAGGACCCAGATTGTGGGGGCAATAAGCTGACTTTGTATTTATACAAATATACAAAAGTATGAAGCCTATTGCTTAACGCACTGTAAGCCGCCCTGAGTTTCCGGAGAAGGGTGGGATATAAATCAAATAATAAAAAAAAAAGTCTTGAGTTTTGAGTGGTTGTCTTCATACTTCTTAAACTTGATTTGCTGAATAAACTCTAGTGGGCAGAACTACTGGGAGGCGATCATCACTTTTTTTTTTTTCCTTTTGACTTTGAAATGGACATCCCTAAAAATGGCTAATTTAAGACCATTGTTGGTAGAGTGAAAGTCAAGCAAATTACATTGAATTTCATTGTGAACAGTGAATGGCTACTAAGCCTCCACAAATGTTTACCCAAGATATCGGCTACCTGAAGTGGAACACAAATTGTGACAGTCATATGACTGCGACATTAACATTCATATATTATTATTACTGTTATTAGTTCATGTGTTTTTATTACTATTTTCTATTTGGCCTTTTTTTCCCCTTGTAAATGGTATACCCTGACAATACACTGTATTCAAAAAAGTTTATGAATAAAATTATATTTTAAAAAATGCTATGCCTATCCACCTAATTCTTCTTAGGTTTTTTTTAATCCTTCAGAAAGCAAGACTGAACATACCCTGCATGCAACCGAATTGTCACGGAGGCACAGACTTCATTTGACTCTTGAATCTACCACAGTTCCTTGAAATGTGGGTAGGGCATGATGAAAGCTCTTCCATCAGATAAGGAGGCTTATCAAACTATCTCCAGCCTATTCTTTCTCAAGAGTGTTTTCTTCTTTGACCTGCTGTGCCATTTTGGTGGAAACCAAACAAGGAGAGGAGCAACTTAGAACTAAGGAAAAATTTCCTGACAGTTAGAACAATTAATAAGTGGAACATTAATATTAGTAATAGGAATCTTTAATAAATCATACCCTAAAGATATCAAATACCTTACAATTCACATACTAATAGCTGCAAGAATAATCTATGCAAAAAATTGGAAGCAAGAAAGAACGCCAAACAAAACAGAATTAATAGAAAAAATTCTAGAATGCGCTGAAATGGATAGGTTAACCAAAGAAATACAAGAAAGAGAAGAATCAGACTATTACAAAGTATGGAACAATTGGTATAATTGGTTAAAAACTAGAAACAAACAAAAAATATAGGGGGAAATATTACCGGTATAAAAAATGTTATTACATTAAGGAGAGGTGAAGAAATGTATTATAAGCAGAATGTCACTTTGAAATAATGCTTAAGAAGGAAACATAATACTTTTCTTTTTGTTTATATGTTGTATAAATGTTTGTTGTGTGTATGTTATGTTATTTTTTTTTTAATATTTATACTCTAATAAAAATTTATTTTTTTTAAAAAAAGTGGAACAACTTGCCTCCAGAAGCCGCAAATGCTCCAACACTGTAAGTTTTAAAGAAGATGTTGGATAACCATTTGTCTGAAGTGGTGTAGGGTTTCCTGCCTAGGCAGGGGTTGGAATAGAAGACCTCCAAGGTCCCTTCCAACTCTGTTTTCTCCTAGGAGTTGTTAGAGTTGGATGCATTCTTCTAGACTGCTACCTTTTTGTATAGACAAGAAGCTCTCTAACTTTGTGAGCTAATCTTGGGGATAAGCAGGGTGGGCTGCTGGGGGTTCGCAGGGGTTTGGGAGAACCTCTAACTAAGATTCTGTGCAGTTTGGAGAAGCCCCAAATCCCACTCCTGGCTGGCCCCTCCCCTCCCTCCCCTCCCCATCCCTTTCAGGAGTCCCCATGTGGCCCATTTTGGATACAGGTAAGGGCAGGGCATGGCTGGAGGCTTGGGGAGGGCAAAAAATAGGCCTACTGGAAATTGGGAAGGCAAGAAACAGGCGCGTTTCCGATCTCCAGAGGGCTTCTGAAGCCCGGGGAGGGCAAAAACGCCTCCCAGCTGCCGTGGTGCAGGAGGCTGACTAGGCCACACACACCATGCCCACGCCCACCCAGCAACCGGGCAGAGAAATCCTTGCTAAAATTTTTGAAGTCCACCCCTGGGGATAAGTGATCCCTAGCTTAGTGAAAATAACAGTCAGAAGTTTCTGCCCTTCAGCCTGGACTCTGCAAAGTGGGTCTAATAGTACAAGACCTATTTTAAAAGAATGAAGATGACAGTACTTTGAAAACTGATCCATAAACACCACATCTTGGTTGCTAAAGTCTGAATGATCACTATATGGCCTCAAAGGGATACAGAATACCTGTTTGTTTGTTTGTTTGTTTGTTTGTTTGTTTGATTATTTATTTATTCAAACATGTATAAGATAACAGATATAAGTATAAACATGACTATGCAAACAGGAAATGGATACAAATAAATGGGGACAGTAGGAGAAGGATGGTAGGCATGTTGGTGCACTTATGCACGCCCCTTACAGACCTCTTAGGAATGGGGTGAGGTCAACAGTAGACAGTCTAAGGTTAAAGTTTTGGGGATTTGGGGAAGAAACCACAGATTCAGGTAATGCATTCCAGGCGTTGACCACTCTGTTGCTGAAGTCGTATTTTCTGCAATTGAGTTTGGAGTGGTTTACCTTGAGTTTGGATCTATCGTGTGGTCGTGTATTATTGTGGTTGAAGCTGAAGTAGTCATTGACAGGTAGGATGTTGTGGCAGATAATTTTGTTTACTACACTTAGGTCAGACCGAAGGTGGCGTAGTTCTAAGTTGTCCAAGCCCAAAATTTGAAACCCGGTGGCATAAAGTATTCTGTTGTGAGCAGAGGAGTGGAGGACTCTTCTCGTGAAATATCTCTGGACTCGCTCAATTGTATTAATGTCCGATATACAGTGCGGATTCCAGGCAGATGAGCTATATTCGAGAATTGGTCTACCATTTTCTTTTCTGCCATCTTTTTTCTTTTCTTTTCTTTTCTGCCATCTCCAGACTGTCTGGATTTTTTCTGCCCCCCATGTGACAGTTTAACCATAAATCTTGGTAGTTGGGTTTACAATCCAAAATACAATCCAGAAGTCCTTTACTGATAGCAGCAGCTTTTCTGGGGACAGTGCTTGGAGTGGAAAGCCAAGATTGGCTAATCAGTGTACTTCCAAGCAGTTTTTCCCTTACCCAAAGTAATATTGGGCAAAGGGTATATCAATTCCTGGTCAAATAATTGCAAGAAACAAAAAGCTTTTGCTATAGGTGTTACACGTAGTTAGCAGAAAAACAAATATAGGTCTTTCAAAAGACCTGAACACTCTTATTATTGTCAAAAAAAGTTGGGTCTCATTCTCAGGATCTAGAATGAAAATGCCATGTACAGTTGTACCTCAGTATCAATGTTTTTAATACAGGGATGGGCTGCTGGGGATTTGCAGGGGTTCGAGAGAACCTCTAGCTAAGATTCTGTGCAGTTCGGAGAACCCCCCAAATCCCACTCCTGGCTGGCCCTGTCCATCCCTCCCCTCCCAGGAGTCCCTACGCGGCCCATTTTGGATGCAGGGCATGTGTGGAGGCTCGGGGAGGGTGAAAAACAGGCCTACTGGAAGTTCGGGGAGGCTGGAAACAGGCCTCCAGAGCCTGGGAAGGCCGTTTTTGCCCTCCTGGAGGCTCAAGGAAAACCTCCAGGGCCCGGGGAGGGCAAAAACACCCCCTCCCCACCATGGTGCAGGAGGCCGACTAGGCCAAGATGGCCACGCCCACCCAGCAACCAGGAAGACAACCCCTTGCTAAAATTTTTGAAGACCACCCCTGTTTTAATGAAATTCAGTTCTGGAACTTCTACAGGGCATTCCTACTTGCATGGGTACTGAATGATGTCTGAGATCTGAAGCTCTCCAATTTTTGAAGACCATTCGAGCTGCTGCCTGAAAAGGAGGGGAAAAGCTTTTGTATCTAACTTCCCGATAATTTCTTTTTAAGGAATTCCAGCCCATTAAAAGCCAACCAGAGAGAAAAATTCTACCTCACCATCTCCAAGACTGTTGTCGATGACATGCCCTTTTAGGACCCTGAGTCTAGATTCCCCATTCTAGAGAGCGTTGATTTCAGAGGAAGTAATTTGAATAAATCTACAGGCTTTGTGCAATGTGTGAGCCTCATGATTATGTGATTTTGTTTGGTTTTGGCTTAGCGTGTGGTAGGAACCCAGTCACTGGTATTTATAATTCATCATGGTGGAATGTGTACACTCAGCCATTTTAGCTCAAATGAGCACTGGAAGGACTGAGAAATACGGAGCCTGGTATTCATTATCCTAGCAGCAGCATTCACAAGCTGGTTAAATGGGCCTAATTCATACCAAATACAGATAACAGAGTTGGAAGGGATCTTGGAGGTCTTCTAAATCCAATCCCTTGCTCAAGCAGGAGACCCTATGGCATTCTGTACAAATGGTTGTCTAATCTCTTCTTAAAAACCTCCAGTGATGGAACACCCATAACTTCTGGAGGCAAGTTGTTCCACTGGTTAATTGTTCTCACCGTCAGGAAATTTGTCTTTAATATTAATATTGGATCTCTCTTTGATAAGCTTCCATTAAGAGAGTTGGAAGGAACACCTTAGGTCATCTAGTCCAACCCCCTGCCCAAGCAGACCCTCCCTACACCATTTTTGACAGATGGCAGCGCAGTCTCTTCTTGAAAACTTCCAGTGATGAAGCTCCCACAACTTCTGAAGGCAACTTCTGTCCCATGGGTTGATTGCTCTCACTGTCAGAAAATTTCTTCTTATTTCCAGGTTGAATCTCTCCTTGTTCAGTTTCCATCCATTATTCCTTGTCTGGCCTTTGGGTGCCTTGGAAAATAGCTTGACCCCCCTCCTTTCTGTGGAAGCCCCCCAAATATTGGAACACCGCTACCATGTCTCCCCTGGTCCTTCTCTTCACTAGATCATTTACATCTTGACCTGCCCTAAGGTGCTTTGGAGAATAGGTTGACCCCAGTAGTGGGTTTCAATTTTTTTTTTACTACTGGTTCTGTGGGCGTGGCTTGGTGGGCGTGGCAGGGGAAGGATATTGTAAAATCTCCATTCCCTCCCCAGTCCAGGGGAAGGATACTGCAAAATCCCCATTTCCTCCCGATCAGCTGGGACTTGGGAGGCAGAGAATAGATGGTGGCGGGGCCAGTCAGAATTTTTACTACCGGTTCTCCAAACTACTCAAAATTTCCGCTACCGGTTCTCCAGAACTGGTCAGAACCTGCTGAAACCCACCTCTGGCTGACCCCCTTTTCTTTGTGCCAGCCTCTTAGATATTGGAAGAATGCTATCGTGTCATCCTTAATCCTTGCTGAACTAGACTAAACAAATTCCCACAACGCTTCATTGTATGCTTTAGCTTCCTTCAGTCCCCTACTCATATTTGTCGCTCTTCTCTGCACTCTTTCTAGAATCTCTTTATTCTGAACCCCATCCTCATCTTAATCAGGTTAACCTATTTGGACTGTAAAATGGACAGATGGCCATTATATACCTACCAAAGTTAGCTACATCTAGCTCTTCGGTGCTGTTTCAATCTTTTCAGGTAAGGTGTGATAATTCTGCTTTTAAATGCTTCTAAATTTCCAATTCAGGAAATATAAATTTCCCCAAAGACTCCACTCCTATAAAGATCAGAGAGTGGCCTAGTTCAGGGACTGCCAACTTTGGCTGCTTTAAGACTTGTCCACAAGTCTTAAAGTGACCAAGGTTGGAAACCCCTGGCTTAGTTTACACATTACGCTAAGCCACAGTTTGTTGGTGATGTTTACACATGGCTGGGTTGAGAGAACAAATTGAGCCATGGTTTGTATTATCCATTCTTTATTGAATGAACCACAATGGGCTGGCTTCACACAGCATGCTAAACCACAACCAAACAAACCATGCTGTAATTTAGCCCAATCTGCCAATCTAATCATAACTGTCACTGGATATACATACAGTACTGTGCAAAATCGTGATGTTTGTGTCATTGTTTTGGCCCAGTATGAAATTGAACTCCAGCAACAATTCCCAATTAGCATAGCCATATGGCTTTATCTATGTATTACATCAATCATATACTGCAGTATTCCATCTGAGTCCAGGTGGCTCAAGAGAGCTGTAATACAAAACCCATCTGAAGGTATTAGGGTGGGGAAGGCTGAGCTAAATAATGACCAAATGACATGACCATCCTTGATTCCAAACCAACTGACACATGTCATTTCTCCTATTAATATCTTTTAACCTACTCAGACTGGAGACGAGCGATTCTATGTTCATCACTGTTTGGTATTGACTTTGCCAAGGTCAACTGCACTGTGGTAACAGCAACTTTACCACCTGTGGACTTCAACTCCCAGAATTCCTGCATAGCTGGCTCAAGGATTCTGGGAGTTGAAGTCCACAGGCCATAAAGTTGCCATCGTTGCCCATCCCTGGGCAATAATTACCACTGAAAGTGCTAGTCAATCTTGTCCTTATTTTCCCTTTTGGACGAACTGATCTATGCGAATCAAAGGCTGATTGTGGGTTGTTTTGTTAACAGCCCACATTCTTGCCATGTGGTCTGTGTGGGCCTGGTTATGGAGTGGTGGTGCAAGCGACCATTCCAGCCAGTTCTTTGAATGGCACCTGGCAAAGGAAGCTTTCTGAAGCCTATTTCTCTTGGCAGTAACTCAAGCCTAAGGATCAACTAAGATGTCTACTGTTATTTGTTCTTAAGAGACCATTTCTTTGTAATAGATGCAATCTTGTTTCTATAGTTGATTAACTGCCAGTTTGGGGGTCATGCCAAGCCTCTTATATAAGCAGATAACTTGAAGAGAGTTTCTTCTGTCCATTGATTACCTCAAGAGGTACATTGTTTCATGCACGGTTTTGGCATTTGTATCCCAAAGGCCTTTGTCATCTGAAGTGAGGTCACGAATAGTAAGAAGCAGAACCACAGGCCATTGATCCTAAAGGAACATTTCATTTCATGTGAGCAGATCAGTTGTCATGAGAGGTGGGGGGTGTGCCAGTGGTGAAATGTAAAATTTATTACTACCAGTTCTATGGGCATGGCTTGGTGGTGGTGGTGGTAATGTGACTGGGTGGGCATGGCCAACTTTTTTTTTTTACTTTTAAAAGCATTTTTAATAGGTTGTAAAAAATGCTTTTAAAAGGTAAAAAAAAGACTGATGATCACAGCTGTGGCGCACGATTGTCAGAGCCTTTTTTAAAAACCTTTTAAAAGCAGGAAGTAATGACACTCGGGCGGGTAGGCGGAGCCTCGCACCGCCATCGCTACCAGTCCTCCGAACCACCTGCCACAATCACTACCGGATCATCCGATCCGGTCTGAACCGGGAGCATTTCACCCCTGGGGTGTGCCCATCCAAAACCCATCACCATGATGTGGTCAGCTACAAACTCCATTTCTAGCTCACACTCCCCCCCCAAATACTCTCTGACACCCCAATCTTATATTTCTAGATGTACTGTTGGTTTGGAGCCTCTGACCACTTTTATTTTTTAAAAAACTATATGGAATCCACAGGTATTCTACTGCAATAACACACGGGCAAACAATAGCTACAAACTCAAGGTAAACCCCTCCAAACTCGATTGCAGAAAATATGACTTCAGCAATGGTCAGTGCCTGGAATGCACTACCTGACTCTGTGGTTACGTCCCCAAATCCCCATAACTTTACCCTTAGACTGTCTACTGTTGACCTCACCCCATTCCTAAGAGGTCTGTAAGGGGCATGCATAAGTGCACCAGTGTGCCTACCGTCCCTGTCCTACTGTCCCCATTTATTCGTATCCATTTCCTGTATTCATAATCATGTTTATACTTATATCTGTTATCTTATACATGTTTGAATAAATAAATTAATAAAACAAAACAAAACAAACAAACAAACAAACATCCCTCTGAGGCCATCTAGTGAACATCCAGACTTTAGCAATCAAGATGTGGTGTTTATCCACAACTCTGGGAAGCAGGCTATTCCATTGATTAATTGTTCTATCAGAAAATTCTTCCTTATTTCCAGCTTGGATGTTCCTCTGATGAGCGTCTTGTCCTGCTTTCAGGTGCTATAGAGAATAAACTGACGCCCTCTATCCTGTGACAGTCCTTCAAGTATTAAAAGACTGCTATCTCCCCTAAGCCTTCTCTTTGTTAGGCTAAACATACCTAGTTCTTTTACCTGTTCATCATATGATGTCTGTTTGTCTGTCTGTCTACATCATCTATCTATCCCCATCCCCCCCCCCCCATCCCTCCCTCTCTCATCTATATTTAGAGACTGCCCATTTCCCTCATAGAACCACTGGGAAGTATACAAATAGACACAAAAACATAAAAACTATATATAAATATTACAATAAAAACACTTATGTTAGCTATAGGCCCACTTTGCAGATATGAGTCCAGGCTGAAGGGTAGAAACTTTTGACTTGTTATTTTCACTAAGCTGGGGATCGCCAAGGTTAGCTCGCAAAGTTGGAGAGCTTCTTGTCTATTCAAAAAGGTAGCAGTCAAGACCAGGGGTCCCCAACCCTGGCAACTTGAAGACTTGTGGACTTCACCTCCCAGAATTCCTCAGCCAGCAAAGCTGGAGTTGAAGTCTTAAAGTTGCTAAGGTTGGAGACCTCTGGTCTAGAAGAATGCATCCAACTCTAACGAGTCCCAGGAGAAAACACTGCTTGAAAGTACTCTTTTTAGACTGGAAATTGCTTTTCTGCCCACCCCATTCCTAAGAGGTCCATATCCCTGTCCTACCGTCCTCATTTATTCATACTCATTTCCTGTGTTCATGTCTATATTTATACTTATACTTGTTTTCTCGTACATGTTTGACAAACTAAATCAATAAAATAAAATTCGGGGGAGAGGAAGGATGATGTTGCAGGTTAGTGACTTTGCAGAATTGCACTATTTGCCCTACAAAAATCTGAAAAAAGAATCAGCTACAAGCAGAGCACGGGTAGCAATAGTGGATGCCAATGGAAGCATTCATAAGTGCCCTACCGATATCTATGAACAGGATGTTGTCCACAGCTGATAGCTTTTTCCTTTTGCCCTGCCCTTCCTCCAGGGGTGTCTGCCAGAGGAATACAAAGGTTAAAATGGTGCCACAACCAGAGAAAAAAAGGGGGTGGAGTTTTGATTGTAAGGTTGTGGTTGCTAGCTTTTTGACCCACCCTCCCTTTGAACACTCATGTCTCCCTCTGAAACTTCTGCCTAGAAAAATGTTGAACGTCTTATGCTACAAACCAGTGGTGGGTTGCCCCCGGTTCGCACCGGTTCTATAGAACCGGTAGTAAAACCAGCAGGAGGCTCCGCCCACCAACCCCATCATCGAAACGCTTCTGCACATGCATAGAAGAGCGGCCCCGCTGCGAACCGGTAGTAAAGGTAAGTAGAACCCACCTCTGCTACAAACCCAAAGATCAAGATAATTGGATAGTTGTTACAAAATTATGGGTTGCCTCACTTTGCTGGATAAATTTGGCTACCACTGTCAATGGGAGCTTTTTAAAATTAACATTTAGAATATGCTCTTTAGCACCAGGAATACTTCTTGTTGATCAGGATGGCAAAATACACATGTTCATTAAAGGCAACCAGACATCAATAAATAGAATACCTTCCAATGTGTACTAACTTTCTTCCAAAGTTTTCCCCCAAAATTTTCTTTGAGAAAAGATTGGTGTGTGTTTTTTTTAAATCTTCTTCACCCGGTGCTTTTAAATCTCTTTTCCACTTCTTTAAGTGGCCTTTTTTTGAGTGCCTATCATTGTTGTAATATTAAGGATGCTGGTGTTATTGTCATTTTCTGTTTGCAGATTCCTGCATATCTACCCTCTTTCTAAGATTGGGAAAAAGTTTCATGGGAATAGTACTTCCCTTATGATTTTTGCCTCTGAGATTTCTTTAGAGACCTGGGCAGCCAAGGAGATTGCTGGAGCGATAACTGTGGAATTAAAAAAAATTAGGATCTACTCTTGGCTACCCTCCGAGTAAGGGAAATCAATACCAGAGCTTGTGAGAATTTTATCCCTATTTTTTTCTGCACTAAAACAACATGGGGGCCAATTTCTTTGCCATCAAACAGAATGAGAACAGTCTCCCAAAGTGCAGAAGAAAGCTCTGGCAGGATATTCACCCTTTTTTTTTTCACCAAGCAAACTCCAAATGGCCAGCAGGCAAACATTTCAGGAGGAATAATAGAGAACAGCTGAGACTTGAATCAAGCTCGGAGCCAGAAAGAAAGTCTTCATTTATTAACGATGGATTCCACAAAGACTTGTCCAAGTCAAAGGGTCTCTGCTCTGCCAGGTTCCTGTCAAGTCTAATGAACCCTGTGCAACACTTAATTAGCCACAAAGGGCAAGTAGGAAATGAGTAGCCCACAAAACAACCCAGACATCCTTAAAAAGACACAAGCGTAGCAGGAAATGACTGGACAAACCTGACAGGTAACTTACCTGGATGAGCAAATGCTGCATTTATTTAACCTTTGACAAGCCTGAGAATTGCTCCGAAGAAGATCTGATTCTCCTCCCTAAGAACCGATCCCACAAAGGAGCACACACCTATTCCGAAGCTTATTCTGATATCCGCAATTCAATCACGGATTAGGAGTGAGGTTAACTACTCAAGGAATTATCTTACAGAGCTTGTATGCCTCAGGTAGAACTACACTGGCCTAGTCAGCTGTTGACCAGGATCCTTTTCTTCCAACAATGATGGTGAGGAGAACAACAGGAAGTCTTTGATTACATTAGTAAACAGTGCAATGGGGAAGTTAGGGTGTTGGGCTAGGACTGGAGAGATCTGGGTTCAAGTCTCCTCTCAGCCATGGAAACTCAACTGGCTGGGTGACTTTGAGTCAGTCACTCTCTCAGCCCAACCTACCTTACTTACAGGACTGTTGTTGTGGGAATAAAATGTAAGGTGATCTCCACATAAGCTGCTTTGAGGTTTTAGTGGTAAGGCTGTAGCAAAGCTTTAAAAATTGTGCTTTATACTAAATCCGTGATGGCGAATCTTTGGCACGTGTGCCAGAGGTGGCACACAGAGCCGTCTCTGTGGACATGTGTGCCGTCACCAGCTGCTCTTCACAGGCGCTAGAGTGCCGGAAAACGGTCAGAAAAATGGCCAGAAAACAGCCTGGAAAATGGCCCGAAAAACGGCCAAAAAACAGGCATGTGTGCACCAGCCAACTGGTCTTCGGGTTTCCGGTGCTCTGGCGTGTGCATGTACATGCACACGTGTTCCACTTTGGGCACTCGGTCCTGAAAAGGTTCACCACAGGTGGGTTCTACTTACCTTTACTACCAATTCGCATCACGCCCGCACGCATGCATAGATCAACTTTGATGACGTCTGGGTCAGTGGGCGGAGCCTCCCACCAGTTTTACTACCGGTTCTTGCGAACCGGTCCGAACCGGGGGCAACCCACCACTGGTTCGCCATCATTGTACTAAATCATATTGTTGGCCCGTTTAGTTCAGTATGGTTTTACTCGCTAAATCATGGTCTGAGTAAAACACAATAGCATAAATTCAGGCCCCCACATTGCTACAAACCACATTATGGATTAGTACGATGTGGGGGTTTTTTCCTCATTTTTTTAAGATAAGCTACAATAAGCCAAGATAAGCATCAACAACAAAGGAATAAACAGTCGAATATATTGTACACTAACCCTTGGTTGAGTGTCAGTCACAATGGCCTGACTCCAATGTAATACTAACCTATAAATTATGGCTTGTAAAATACAGGGACCAGGTTCACACACCCGGCTAATCTGTAATGTAGTTTGATTGGTTTTAAGCTGGCACGCTGTCAAACCACATATAATAGGCAAACCAAAGGACAAAGATTAACAGATATTAAAAATTTGTCGTTAACGTCAGACAAAAATATGTAATCATGAGCTGTGCTATCTCTTCTCATACATGAGCATTAACACAGCTATGTAAAACATGGTTTATGGCTTAGAACAATGTTATTGAATATTGTGTGTTGAGGGACCCTGACATAGTGCAGTGTATAATCCCAGTCATTTCCAGCAGTTCAGAAACATGTCTTTCTCAGCCTTTAAAAACCAAATAAATAGGAGCCAAACACACCTGGTCATTGTTAACAAAACTTCAGGATGACTGGGGCTTGACTGTTATAGGAGTTTATCAACTGATCATGCCGTCATATATATTCTATAAGCATATACTTATGCCTCTGTAATTTCTAAGACTGTCAAGTTGCACATCATAATTATTACAAGAATCACATGGTCACAATTGAGATGCTTGGCAACTGGCATGTATTTATGATGGTTGCATTATCCTGGGGTGATCACCATTTGCTACTCTCCTAGCCGGCTTTTGGTAAGCAAAGTCATTGAGCAGAGGTCTTCAAACTTGGCAGCTTTAAGATTTGTGGACTTCAACTCCCAGAATGCTGGCTGGAAAATTCTGGGAGTTGAAGTCCACAACTCTTAAAAGTTGCCAAGTTTGAAGACCTCTGTCATTGAGGGATACCAGATTTTCTTACAACTGAGTGATTTGCTTAACAATCGTAGCAAAAAAAAAAAGGGGGGGGGGTTTACAAAATCAGGCATATCTCATTTAGTGACCGACTTTCCGGTCCCAATTGTAGTTGTAAGTCAAAGACTACCTGTACTGGGTTGACAAGCGTTATCCCCTTAGCATGACTGTCTTCCCAAGTTGTTCTGTCATCTCTGATGTATAACAGAATCTCAGCTACCAAGTCTGACACCTTCTTTAGCATTAAGGTACAGACTGCCGTTCTCCTGCCCTTTACAGCACCTGCAAATGTGAGAGAGGAGTGTATGATACGGAAAAAAAATTAATGGTGCTGCAGTGGTTGAACCCCAGGTGGTCTTTTGACCTTATATCCTGGGGGGGGAGGGGGGAGAGGCAGTTTCAATCATTTAATAAAGAATTTGAATGGAAGAATTCCTGACCACGAATTTGGTCCTGTCCTGCCCTGCCCTTTTTCTGATAGCCATCTGGAAAAAAAAAAAGATTGGGTATGTCTGTTTTCTGTATTCCAAATCTAACCTCTTTAACTTTTAAAAGGCTAAACTTGCAGCACAACAAACTTGCAGAATAGAGACAAAAAGCAAAGAATACTTGGTCTACCAGGAAGGAGGGAGGGATGGTGGTGTAAGACTAGAAGCAATGTTTCTCAACCATGTCAACTTGAAGATGTGTGGACTTCAATTCAATGGTGAAATCCAATTTTTTTTACTACCTGTTCTGTGGGTGTGGCTTGGTGGGCATGGCAGGGAAAGGATACTGCAAAATCCCCATTCCCTCCCCACTCCTGGGGGAAGGATATTGCAAAATCTCCATTCCCACCCCACTCCAGGGGAAAGATACTGCAAAATATCCATTCCCACCCCACTCTGGGGCCAGCCAGAGATGGTATTTGCCAGTTCTCCGAACTACTCAAAATTTCCGCCACCGGTTCTCCAGAACCTGTCAGAACCTGCTGGATTTCACCCCTGCTTCAGTTCCCAGAATTCCCCAGCCAGCATAAGCAAAAATGCACATGCCTTAAAGTTAATAAGGTTGAGAAACACCAGACTGTATGTGTGCAGGTGAAAATAGCATGTGGAACATTCAGGAATGTAGGAGGCATGCAAGTAAGGTTTGGGCAGGTAATAAAAATGAACTGCAAAAGATCTGAAATTTGAAGATAAACCCTTATTTTGAGGGGCGGGGGCGGATGAGACTTTCTTTAGGCCCCACCGGTCTAATTTTCCTCTATTGCCATCTGCCAAGAAGCAGCTCATCCATCCTTAAAGCCTTGGTAATTATTAGCAAATCTGGAATGAAGCATCAGCATTAATTCCAAGCTGCTGGTCTGAGTGGGTCAATTGGCTATTTACTTTCATTTGAAAGACATATTGGATGTGTTAGCTAGCAGAACAAACAAATACATGCCGAACAGATGAACCAAAGGGTAGGTGGAAAATGTGGTTTAATATTTCAGCAGGAGTTTAATTAGACCTGGATACAATACAGGTCTCTATATTGGAAAAGCAAGCACAAAGAAGCCAGCTAATATGCTGGTTTATTCTGGAAGCCTTTCAAAGAGTTGAGTCATTCTCTCTTGTTGGGTTCTTCACCATATTCAGTGCTGTTACAGAAACATCCATTGTCCTCTTTTAAAATTTCCTCCGCACTTTCCAGATGTGCTCATGTCTTGGATTATAGTTCCCAGAATTCCAAGGCAAAGTGTAATCCAGAACATCTGGAGGGTACAATACTAGATTGGAGAAAGTTAGGTGACACAGTACTAATCGTTCATGGTGTCCTTTGCATTGTTTGTATTTTTGTATGTCTCCATATAAATCATGCTTTCATGCAGGCAGTAAAGCTGAAAGCCTAGTTAAGGAATCCAGAGTGATTTGGTCTGGAAATTATGAAATCTGGTACCCTCTCTTGAAAACACCATCTTTCAAACCATCTGGTTTTGACTTCTACCCAATCTCCGATCTTGCCTTTCTGGAGAAAACATTTAATGGAATGGCTGAATTTCCACTACAGAGGATTTAAAGTCAGAGCTCAAACACAGGCACAGATGCTGGATTGCATTGGGCACGTGCCAGGATCTGGGTGGAGAGATGTAGTTCACTTTTTTTGGCAGCATGTAATACTTTCAATCATGGCATTCCGGCTGTCTGAGAGGTTTGGAGCAGAGGTGGGATTTGTATAATTTACCTACCGGTTCACCCAGCACTGAAAATGTGAGTGTGTGTGCCAGGGGTTGGTTTTACTTACCTTTACTACCCTTTCGCAACGGGATTGTGCTGCACATGCCCAGAAGCTTCTGTGCATTAGCAGATCGCCGATGACAACATCCAGGGCAGTAGGCGGAGCCTCCCGCTGGTTTTACTACCGGTTCTTGTGAACTGGTCTGAACTAGGGGCAACGCACCACTGGTGTGTGCATGCACCCAGCCTTCTGTACATGTGCTTTGCTTGTGCATGCCCCTTCCGCACATTTATTTTATTTTATTTTATTTTATTTTATTTTATTTTATTTTATTTTATTTTATTATTTTATTATTTTATTTTATTTTATTTTATTTTATTTTATTTTATTATTTTATTTTATTTTATTTTATTTTATTTTATTTTATTATTTTATTATTTTATTTTATTTTATTTTATTTTATTTTATTTTATTTTATTTTATTTTATTATTATTTTATTTTATTTTATTTTATTTTATTTTATTTTATTTTATTTTATTTATTTTATTTTATTTTATTTTATTTTATTTTATTATTTTATTTTATTTTATTTTATTTTATTTTATTTTATTTTATTTTATTTTATTTTATTTTATTTTATTTTATTTATTTTATTTTATTTTATTTTATTTTATTTTATTTTATTTTATTTTATTTTATTTTATTTTATTTTATTTTATTTTATTTTATTATTTTATTTTATTTTATTTTATTTTATTTTATTTTATTTTATTTTATTTTATTTTATTTTATTTTATTTTATTTTATTTTATTTTATTTTATTTTATTTTATTTTGAATTTGTATACCGCCCTTCTCTCTGAGGACTCAGGGCGGTGAACAGCCAGGTAAAAACATCAAATACAAATATTAAAATACAGTTAAAATATATATATAAATTTGGCCCCTTTAATTAAAACGATAAACAAAACAAAAACACTTAAAAAGAATTAGGCCAGCCCGGCTTGTTGGAAAAGGAAGGTTTTAAGGGCACGGCGGAAGGCACTGAGATCATGGATTCTCCTTATCTCTGGGGGCAGCTGATTCCAGAGGGTAGGTGCCCCCACAGAGAAGACCCTCCCCCTGGGGGTCACCAGCCTGCATTGTTTGGCTGATGGCACCCCGAGGAGGCCCTCTCTGTGGGAGCGCACGGATCGATGGGAGGTTGTCGGTGGCAGCAGGCGGTCTCGAAGATAGCTAGGCCCTATGCCATGGAGCGCTTTAAAGGTGATAACCAACACCTTGAAGCGCACCCGGAAGACCACCAGGAGCCAGTGCAGCTCACACAGGAGCGGTGTTACATGGGAGCGCCACGCTGCTCCCGTCACTACCCGCGCTGCTGCGTTCTGGACCAGTTGGAGCCTCCAGGTGCTCTTCAAGGGGAGCCCCATGTAGAGAGTGTTGCAGTAATCAAAGCGAGAGGTTACGAGGGCATGAGTTACTGTGCACAGGGAATCCCGATCAAGAAAGGGCCGCAACTGGCGAATCAGGCGAACCTGACAAAAGGTCCCCCTGGTTACAGCCATCAGATGTTCCTCCAAGGACAGCTGTGTATCCAGGAGGACTCCCAGATTGCGAGCCGTCTCTGTGGGGGCCAAAGACTCGCCCCCAGTAGTCAGTGATGGAGTCAACTGACTATATCGGGATGCCGGGAACCACAGCCACTCAGTCTTGGAAGGGTTGAGCTTGAGCCTCTTCCTCCCCATCCACATGCGCTTGGCCTCAAAAACATGCCTAAATAGGACAGCATAGAGCCAGGGCAGGGGGGCAGGGGGAAATTTCCACTACCGGTTCGCTTGAACCGGTCCGAACCGGCTGAATACCACCTCTGGTTTGGAGACACTTAAAGGTCCACCCCATGAGAGGTTAAGAGAAAAGGGATAGGACAGAATGGAGGGAGGAGGTGGATTGCCCAGGAAGGAGGGGCTGCAGTCCAGAAGAGTAAGAGGCAACTCAGCCCAGATATCATGTGTGAGAGAAAGAGAGTGAAGACAATTCCTCCCTAATAGTTCACAGAATATATTGTAGATGCAGATAGGAGGGTCCTCAGTCTGGCAAGATTTTGTCTGTAGGTGTGAAAATAAGAAACTCTGCTTGGAAGAATTGCCAGGTGTCATTCTTAGTTTGGGGGCCTGACAGTAGACCTTCTCAAAGGCAACACCAACACTATGGAACAGTTTACTTCCTGAGATTCATTTGGTCTGGAGGTGGGTTTCAGCAGGTTCTGACCAGTTCTGGAGAACCAGAGTGGAAATTTTGAGTAGTTCGGCGAACCGGTAGTAAAAATTCTGACTGGCCCCATTCCCATCTATTCTCTGCCTCTTGAGTCCCAGTTGATTGAGAGGAAATGGGGATTTTGCAATATCCTTCCCCTGGAGTGGGGAGGGAATGGAGATTTTACAGTATCCTTCCCCTGCCATGCCCAAGCCACACGCACCAAGCCTTGCCACGCCCACCAAGCCACGCCCACAGAACCGGTAGTAAAAAAAATTTGAAACCCACCACTGATTTGGTCGTCACCCTGCTAGATTTTTATAAAAGCCTAGAATGACTAATTCTGACAGATTTATGGGCTGCCATTTCTTTTTCCAGGATTTTCACCCTGATTATGTTTTTAAGTTAAAGATCTGATGGGATGTAGCGGTGAAGGTGCTGGAGTTGGAGGAGAGATACCCAGGTTCTAATCCTCTCTTAGGCATGGAAATTGGCTGGGTGGTTTGGGGCCGGTCGGTCCCCCACTTTCAGCCCAAATCAGCATCTGTCTCTGAGACAAGCTGGCTGAAAACCAAACACCCTTTTCTCACTTTGGTACGTGAACTGCAGCGAGTGCAATTCGAAATAAGCAATCCTTGTAACTAAGCAGAACAAATGCTGGGAACAACAACATGTGTTTTTAAGTTAATGGGATTTTTGTGGATTGGGGTGTGTGTGAAGAATGTTTAGATGTTTATGTTTGTTGCATTTCATTGTCATCAACTCCCTTGAGTCTCTGTGATTGGGTGGTATTCAAAAGCTTGGTAGTATTATTTCTTCTTCTTCTTCTTCTTCTTCTTCTTCTTCTTCTTCTTCTTCTTCTTCTTCTTCTTCTTCTTCTTCTTCTTCTTCTTCTTCTTCTTCTTCTTCTTCTTCTCCTCCTCCTCCTCCTCCTCCTCCTCCTCCTCCTCCTCCTCCTCCTCCTCCTCCTCCTCCCTGACATGGATTTTTTTAAAACAAGAAATCCATTACTGTACCCTTATTGCCTTCATAAGAATACTAATATTCTTATAATTTTTTGCTACTAATACAGCCACTGCTACTATTATAGCTATGAGGCGATCTCCAATTTGTAGTTGGAAGTGATAAAAAATATCTTTTACTACTCTACCATCGGCCATGGAGCACTTTTACCAACCAGCAGTCCTTTTTTAAAAAAATACGTTTTATTAATTTTCTATTAATTACATCCCTTAGTGCTTAATAAACACTGTGTTGTCTGGGTATTTAATTTGCTTAACAATACAAATGCCCTTCTTACTCTCCCCCCTTTTTTCCCCAACCACTGGTAAAATAAATTCCAAGTTTGATAATATTCTGTGTCTTCCTTCTGTTCTATTTTCGATATAAGTCTATCCATTTCTAATGGATACCAGCTTAATATCTGAATTATCACTTCATCTTGAGGTGTTTCTTCCTCTTTCCAATATTGTGCGAAGGTAATCCTCACTGCTGTTAAAACATGTAATGCTAAAAACATACTTCTCTTATCAATTTTTTTCTAATATCATACCTAATAAAAACAGTTCAGGTTTAAAATCTACATGTTTCCCTATTACATAGATCAGGAGTGGGTTCTACTTGCCTTTACTACCGGTTTGCAACAGGGCCGTGAGCACATGCTTGCTTCACTCACGCACACGTGTGCTCTTCTGCGCATGCGCAGAAGCTTTTTGATGATGTCAGGGTGGGTGGACGGAGCCTCCCTCTGGTTTTACTACCGGTTCTACAGAACCAGTCGGAACTGGGGGCAACCCACCACTGACATAGACGGCCAGCAGTCTTATACTTTTTATCCTTTTGCAGATGGATATTACAGTGTCAGTGTCCTCACCATTGCCTTCATATGCACAATCCTGAGAAGAGTTTAAATATAACCCACTGTAGCCCTGCTTCCCAATCTTGGCAACCTCTGGTTTAGAGAATTCTTTCATTTAAAATATTTGCATCCTGCTTTTCTACTTAAGAACAGAGCAGGTTTTAAAGTGCAGTATTCAAAGCAACACATAAGCCTTTCTTTGACTTATACTACTGTTTTTACAGCTTCCAGATCTGATGGTAGAGTTAAAAGGATCCAGTTTGGGAGCTTACAAGAAAAATAATAAAATATTGTTTTAAGAAGTATAACTCTTCTACTACATAATGTTTTTTTTTTTAAAAAAACATACAATATAGATCTATGAAGTATACTTGAAATTTTCATACCCCAGGAGCAATTATTTAGATTTACCTTACTACATGTAAATAACATTTGACTTAGCAGTAAGAAGATGAAGAATTAGCTTATTTTGGGTTTGCTGGTCCAATTCAGCGTTACAAGATAATTGTAAGCTAAGTGATATTTTTCTGTCCCACCTTCCTCCCCGAATGTCTGGAAATTCACTCCCATGCAGGGGTGAAATCCAGCAGCTTCTGACAGGTTCTGGAGAACCGGTAGTGGAAATTTTGAGTAGTTCGGAGAACCGGCAAATACCACCTCTGGCTGGCCCCAGAATGGGGTTGGAATGGATATTTTGCAGTACCCTTCCCCTGCCATCCCCATCAAGCCACGCCCACAGAACCGGTAGTAAAAAAATTTGGACTTCACCACTGCTCCCATGCATTGGTTAAACAATACAAGGCAATCTGCAGGAGAATCAAAAAAGTTAGGATAGTCACCCCAACCTGAAGATCAAACTCCCATCCACTTTAAGGTGTGTCCCATGTAAGAATAGGCAGGGCTTTGATAGCATCTTGACCCACAAATGCTCCTGCTGAAGTATGTGGAAAACCTACGTCTCCAAACAGATGTGAGATTACCTTCCATTCTGAAACCAAGCCAGTTCCTATTGTACATTTCTCTATCTGGGACATATTCTCCCCATCTAGTTCTGTCTTATGCAGTGATGCAACTCCAAATCTTTCTAGTCCAAGGTCAGCAACCCGCGGCTCTGGAGCCGCATGTGGCTCTTTCATCCCTCTGCTGCGGCTCCCTGTGTCTGGTTGGCTCCACAATTGATAGGGCTTTCGGTTAGGACAGGAAGAGGAAAAAGGATGCAGCACTAGGAGGAGACTCTATGGTGGGGGAACCGGACTTCTGGTTGGCTCCAGAATTGAACGGGGGCTTCCGGTTTGGACCTTTGTGGCTTTTTGAGTGTTTAAGGTTGCCAACCCCTGCTCTAGTCCATCCTCAGATCTCACCAGCAGACTTGCTCCATGAGTCAACTCATGTGCCTTATCATGTCCAGAATCCCACCTATTTCCCATTTTTTGTCCAAGAGCCAACCTGTCCAGTCAGTGCTGAGAATACGATTCTGCCTGGACCAGATGATCAGGAAGCTTCCCATTTATGGTTTATGAGATATCTCCCCACACTTTCAAGACTGACTGTACATTATTGGTGTCTTTATCTCTTCTGTGTGGAGATGCAGAGAGGGGGTGGGCAGAAAAGGCATACAGCTGTTCTTAGCTGTGATTGGTTAAACAGAATAAATAAATAAATAACATAGTCACAGAGTTGGAAGGGACCTTGGAGGTCTTCTAGTCCAACCCCCTGCTCAGGCAGAAGACCCCATACCATTTCAGACATTTCTGGCCACTAAGGAGATGCTATTTGGATCCAGCCAGTATGTTTGGAGACCAACTGGATTTCTTTGCTATTTGTCAGTGAATAGACCCTTATCTTGGTTTGGTAACTGTGAGGTCGCCTCCCTCACAGAAAGAGACAGGGAAGTCCAAGTGGAAGATGAATCGGAGAGGGTAAAACTTTGCATGGAAATTTACCATGCAAAGGGTACAATTTGGGGTACAATTTACCCCATGGAATTGAGGAATGGAGGACTGAAGAATCTGCTGACTCAGTTCTTCTTGTCCTGGGTTTTCTTTTGCTTGCATTTCATAGGTCTGTCTGCTGGTGGAGCCTCTAAGAAAAAGTGGCAGTCCCCTTATTCAGCTAGCCCATATACAAAGGTTGGAAACCCATTAGTGCAGATGTCTCCAATCTTGGCCACTTTAAGACTTGTGGACTTTAACTCCCACAATTCCTCAGCCAGCAAAGTTGAAGTCCACAAGTCTTAAAGTGTCCAAGATTGGAGACACCTACATTAGTGGATCCGCCATGCCTTAAAAGTCCCACTTTACAAGTTGGACCCCAGCCTCTGTGAAAAAAGAAATCTGTTTTCGTTTGGAAAAAAATGAAGTTCAGAAATTGTTCCAACCTGAAGCAAGGCAAATGCGTACAAACGAACGCTTCCATTCCCACCCCACCCTTTGCCATGATCTTTTCATTCTTCTTTGTTTCATTCTAGGGTGGAGGCCGGCTGACAGACTCATTCCCAGCAGGTGTCACTGTGGGTTGTGTTAAACAGCACACACCAAGGTATTCGGTGTTGTTCTATCAGGTTATATCATTTGCCTACATTTCTTAATGACAGCCTGCCCGGCTCCAGCCCCTTTCATCTTGGGATTGTAAAGCATGTTACAAGGTCTCATTAAATCTCACTACACCCCGTGTGAGGTAGGTGTTAAGTATTATTAATTGCGTTGTACAGCAGAGCAAAACTGAAGCATGAAGCCGTCAGACAACTTGCCTCTAGTTACAGAGGAAGTCTGTGACAAAGCCATTCCAAGAATCCAAGCAATGGCTCACCACTCCTTTTTAGCTTTTACCATTCCAATAACTACTGGCACATCAAAGCAACTATCTAGTTATCTTTGGTGATGCACTGTTGTTTGCTTCTTCTTCTTCTTCTTCTTCTTCTTCTTCTTCTTCTTCTTCTTCTTCTTCTCCTCCTCCTCCTCCTCCTCCTCCTCCTCCTCCTCCTCCTCCTCCTCCTCTTCCTCCTCCTCCTCCTTCTTATTTTTTTTTTTAATTTATATGCCGCCCTTCTCCGGAGACTCAGGGTGGCTTACAGTGCATTAAGCAATAGCCTTCATACTTTTGTATATTTTATACAAAGTCAGCTTATTGCCCCCACAAACTGGGTCCTCAATTTACCTACCTTAGAAAGGATGGAAGGCTGAGTCAACCTTGAGCCTGGCAAGATTCGAACTTGCTTAAGCTTCTTCTTCTTCTTCTTCTTCTTCTTCTTCTTCTTCTTCTTCTTCTTCTTCTTCTTCTTCTTCTTCTTCTTCTTCTTCTTCTTCTTCTTCTTCTTCTTCTTCTTCTTCTCCTCCTCCTCCTCCTCCTCCTCCTCCTCCTCCTCCTCCTCCTCCTCCTCCTCCTCCTTCTTCTGTCTCATGTAGGGACATGCTACACCAGCTTAGCTCGCCATCCAACTTTCTATAGCAGAATTTGGCATTTGATATAAGCCTAGAGCAGGGTTTCTCACCCTTAACAACTTTAAGATATTTATTGGTTTTTTTGTTTGTTGGTTTGTTTCTTTATCAATAGGTACAAGGAAACAAGTAACAGTATAGACATAGACATGGACACATGAAAAAACTTGGCACAAATAAAAGGATGTAAATAGGCAAAACATAGCCATAAACACATAGAATGATTACATATAAATGGGGACAGTAGGACAGGGATGGTAGGCACACTGATGCGCTTATGCACACCCCCTTAGGGACCTCTTAAGAAAAATGAAAGGTCCACGATAGACAGTTTAAGGTAAAAGGTATGGGGATTAGGAAGACTAACAACAGGATCAGGTAGAGTGTTCCAGACATTTACTACTCTATTGCAGAAGTCATTTTTCCTACAATCAAGATTAGAGCGAATTACATTGAGTTTGAATCTATTGATAGCCCTTATGTTATTGCGGTTGAAATTAAAGTATTCATTTACAGGTAGGACTTTTTGGTAAATAATCTTATGAACTAAACATTAGCATATATGTGGACTTCAACTCCCAGAATTCTCTAGCCAGCCATTCTAGGAACAGAAGTCCAGATATCATTAAAGCTCCTAAGTTATTTATTAGTCCAATTTATATGCCGCCCTTCTCCATAGACTCAGGGCGGCTTACAATGCATTATAGCAATAGCCTGCATACTTTTTTGTGTATACCTGCTTATTAGGGCTTTCGCGCCCCAGTGGTGTTGTTTTATACAAAGTTGGCTTATTGCCCCCACAATCCGGGTTGTTGGAGAAACATTGGCCTAGAGTTTAGATGTTCTGCTTCTAAGGTGTTCTTTTTAGGATGCAATCAATGCATCTGGAATTCTAGCCTAGTTGAAGGGTTCAAATTTAATGGCTAGCTTTCTGATGAACAAAATGTTTAAGCAGAATCAGAGGCTTAATATCACACATGACATTAAGTCAAAATGGGGTTCGCTTATTTGTGGCTCAACGTGGCATATGGCTGAGGAAAACTACTTACGCAAGTTAGTTAAACAAGTAAGGACAATGTGTGACTCAAACTTTGATTTGACACACTGCTGAACCAGGATTTTAATCCCTGGTTTGTTGAATAATCCATCATGGTCTGGCTTGAATATACGAGGAAGCTGTAATTGGATGTGCTCGTGCTAACCCCAAAACACACAGATCAGGTTATGGTTCAGCATAATGTTTGAATCCAATTACTCAAATCAGATCTTTATTATGGTCATTGTAGTCCAGCATAAGGAGAATGGGGGAACAGTCAATACATCCAATTATTGGTTGCATTGGTTTTTCATTACAAGCACTGGTTTGTCTCCTCTTCTGGTGTTGACATGTCACACTTCCATGCTTGCTTTCAACGAACCAGTTTCAGTTAAATGCTATCTTTGAAACTTGAAACTCTCATTAATTTTAACCACAGGTAATAGAAACAATATCCTTTTGTAAGCCACAGAAAGGTGTTGCTTTGCTTCATTATCATTATATAGCTAAACTGTCACATCTTTGGTGAGGTGATTAAAACAAAAAACGGTGGACATTTCCAATCTCTTTTTTGTGGCCATGTTAAAAGACAAAATGGAAGGAAAAAATGGGCTGCATCAGGAAATGATTCTGTGTCATGCAGCATTTTTGGTCTCACCCTTCTGAGAAGCTAAGAAAAGAAGATTAACCTGCACAAATTTGCCAAGATACCTGGCATTCAGAAGGAGACGGCTACAAAAGCTGTTAGCACTAGACCGCCATTGCAATTATTAAGCACAAAGAGCCATGTTTTCTCCCAAATGATGCCTTTAAGCATTTCTCTTTGCCAACAATCCCTACATCTTCTCTAGTAAGTTTCACGATTTAGGTAAGCACTGTGTTATTCTATCCTATCCAATAGAATAAATCTGAAAAGAAATTGAAAGGAAGTATATACTATTAGAATACAGGAGTTGTTAACAAGGAGAATATTCCACAGCAAAGAAGATAGAAAGGAGAGAGGAGTAGAGGGTAGGAAGAGGAGAGAGAGGGAGAGGAATGGAAGAAAGGGAAAAGGAGAGGAAGGAAGGGTAGGGGATAGGAGTAGGAGAGAAGGTGAGTAGGGGGGAAAGAAGAGAGGAGTGGGGGAAAGGAAGGGGAAGTAGGATGAGGTAGGAGAGGAGGGAAGAGAAAGGAGAGGAGAGGAGGGAGGGAAGGGAAGGAAAAGAGGAGAAGAAGAAGAGTTGTTGCGAAATGAGGGAAGAAAGGGTAGAAGAGCAACTCCAAATGTAATTAAAATGCCTTATTTTAATGCTTTCTTTAAGGAAAACATGTATATGTAGGATTAATTATGTATAAGAAAATGCACATTTTATATTATTTGTATAAGAAATAAAACTGAAAAACTTTTCAAAAAAAAAGCACTGTGTGAATAAATACTTCTTGTTGCCTCTTGATGCAGTCAGAATCCTGGGATAACTGGTTATAGTATTTTAAAAAGAGGGTGAAGAGAAAAGAAATCCATTTTTTTGGTCATTTTTTCCACAGAATGTATTGTTTTGTTTTGTTTTATGTTTTGTATTTTGTTTAGTCTTATTTTATTATTTCATTTTATATTTTATATTTTATATTTTATATTTATTTTATATTTTATTTATTTTTTACTTTTACTTTTATTATTTTATTTTATTTTATTTATTTGCCACCCATCTTGCTGTGGAGCTACTCTGGGTGGATCACAACAATAAAATGGGGAACAATAAAATGGGGAAAATGAAAAAATAACAATAGTAAAGGAATCATATAATAAAAATAAACAGGGAAATTTTTATTTCACTTAGTGTCATCTTTTACATCACAGGCATGATCGGATGTAACTGAGGCTTTTTTATGTATTAAAAAGTCTAGTTTATTGTTCCATTCAAATTTAGTCATTAGATAAATGTCTAATTGCTAACAATTAGCCAAATTGTTGATGGCCTCAATGGATTTAAAGATACTTACAACTCCATTCTGTTTCAGTGACAACAGAGCCTCCAATATCTTCATTTGAACTTAAAACACAGTTACTAATGTTGAATTGCAAATGGCACTTATTTATTTACTGAATGGTGAACAAATTTTCTGTGGTAATCAGCTCCATGGGAGTTTACAGTGACTGGAAAACAAACATCACCCACAATATGAAAGAACACAAAAGAAAACCAACAAAGGTGTCAGAAGCAAAATAAAACAATTGCTGGGGGAAAAAAACATTAAGAAAGAGCCTCAAATTCCCTGGAAGCCAGAAACAATTTTATCTGGTGTCTAAATATAACAAAGACATCATCAGGCGAATGTATCTTGGGAGAAAGTTCCAGAATTTGGACAAAAAAACAAAGAGAAGCTTCTATTTCAGATTTGACCTTTTTTTCCTTTTATGTAAATATTAAGAGCTTAGTTTTGGCATCTGATCCAAACTACAGTGACATGGCATATTTGACATGGGAATTATGTCAGATATAATTCCCACCCACCCCCATATGATTGTCTATAATCATAGGGGGTATATGTCACAATGATATTACATGTGTCATAACTTCGTTGTCCAGATGGCACCAATTATGGAATTGGTGTCAGTTGCATGACTGACTTCATGACTAGATGTCAATTCTTCCTTTCTATGAAGAGACCCATGGAATATTTCAATTCTGTCAATTAATTCTACTGCTGTTCACAACCATGTTCGACCAACCTTGTGTTTGAAAGAACATAGAACACAGAATCATGGTACTGGAAGGGCCCTTGGAGATCTTCTAGTCCAATCCTCAGCTCAAGGCAGGAGACCTTATACTGTCCCGATCAAATGGCTTTCCAGTCTAATTTTGAAAACCTCCAGTGAGGGAGAGGCAACACAAGCTTCCATCCATCACTTCTTGTCTTGCCCTCTGGTGCTTTGGAGAATAAGTCAATCTCCTCTTCTCTGGGACAGCCCCTCAAATACTGGAACACAGTTTTGATCATTTTGATTAATTCAAATCAGTGCTTTTGAAGGGAGCAAAATACCTTGGTTTCAAAAATTTGCTCAATTCACTTGCCAACATATAGCTCCTCACAACAGCTGAAGGCAGAATAGCAGTCTTTATCGGCTCATTAAGCCACCATCGTACAACCTTCTAGATAAGGTTAAAATTGAGAGGATGGTTGGTTGGTCAATGTATTGTGGGATATGAAGCCACTGTTTTTGTATGTATTTGAATCAGACCATTATCCTATGCCCTTTCATGGATCACTGCCTTGTCGTGGCGAAGGGGCTTGCATAGTGCTATGAAGCTATGAGCTATGCCGTGCAGGGCCACCCAAGATGGACAGTTCATAACAGAGAGCTCTGACAAAACATGATCCACTGGAGAAGGAAATGGCAATCCACTCCAGTATCTTTGCCATGAAAAGACTTGGGAACTGCAGCCAAGAAATTAAATGATGCTTGCTCCTGGGGAGGAAAGCTATGGCAAATCTAGACAACGTACTAAAAAGCAGAGACATCACCCTGCCAACAAAAGTGTGTCTAGTCAAGGCTATGGTTTTCCCAGTTGCAATGGATGGCTGTGAAAGTTGGACCATAAGGAAGGCTGAGCGCCAAAGAATGGAGGCCTTTGAACTCTGGTGCTGAAGAAGATTCCTGCGAGTCCCTTGGACTGCAAGGCGATCAAACCGGTCAGTCCTAGAGGAGATCAATCCTGACTGCTCTTTAGAAGGCCAGATCCTGAAGATGAAACTCAAATACTTTGGTCACCTAATGAGAAGGAAGGACTCACTGGAGAAGAGCCTAATGCTGGGAAAGACTGAGGGCAAAAGAAGAAGGGGACGGCAGAGAACGAGGTGGCTGGATGGAGTCACTGAAGCAGTCGGCGTGAGTTTAAATGGTCTCCGGGAGATGATAGAGGACAGGAAAGCCTGGAGGAAAGTTGTCCATGGGGTTGCGATGGGTCAGACATGACTTCACAACTAACTATTATCCTATGACCGTGATGGTGAACCTATGGTACGTGTGCCAGAGGTGGCACACAGCGCTCTTTCTGTGGGCATGAGAGCCCTAGTTCAGCTCTGCCATGCATGCCCGCACACCTCTCGCCGGCCAGCTGGTCTTCAGGTCTCTGCCATGCATGCACGAGGGGGCACACATGCATGCACAGGGGGAAGGATGTGTTCAGGGGGCAGGGGGCACATGGGGGCACGTGCGCATGCACAGGAGGTGGGCACATGCAGGGGCCATGTGTGCATACGCCGGGGCCACATGTGAATGCACGGTGACAGGGTGCATGCACATGGCCTGCAAACTAATTGTATTTTGGGGAATCAGGTGCACACGCACGCACACACTTTGTGCACTCGGTCCGGAAAAGGTTAGCCATCACTGTCCTATGCCATAATATGATTTATTTGTTGGAGAACTAAAGTGTCATGTGAATTCAACCACTATATTTTGTTAACAGGGCTGGGTTTTGCATGCCATGAGAACACCCTGCTTTCAATCAATCCCTAAAATACTATTTGAACATGTTTAATTGCAGTTCCAGGAAGCATATATGCTGCCCAGGTCAGGCAATTCCAAAGATCAGCTTTGCAAAAGCTGGAATCTGGTTCATTTTAAACCCTAGTAAATGGTCCTTGATCACAGTTTAGCAAGATATTTTAGGCCCTGGTGGGAGCTACATTTTCAGCACTGCTGGACACGACATTCCTTAAGAGTTCATTGTCCAAAATTAGAAACGGGATTTCAAATAGGTTCTTTGAGGACAGGATGACCTTAGATAGAATGGCAGGTGGTATTTCCTAGCTCCACAGTCTGTTCCCAGCTTTGCCTTTTTGTAGTTCTTGTCCTGTTCACTCAGCAAAGTTTCCAATCTGATCTCGGATATAAGTGCTAACTTCTCTCCCCCGGTGCCAGAAAATACAGGCAGCAGAATTACATTGCAGGATAAGATGCTATTATTTTATTGTGCCAATAATGAACACTATAGAGAGCGTAGACACCATTTTTGGTCATCCACATTTTAAAATCTCTGTAAGAGGAGAAGTAGATTACCGGGAATAACAATGTCTTTTCTTAAAGGTTTTTTTTTTAAAAATATGTTTAGGTATTTAACAGTGTGTATTTACACACTGGTTCCATAGAACAGGATTAGCTCTGCTCATTTCTTGGCACCTCCTGTTAGGAGCAGGAAGCAGGATCCTCAGCTTCATTCCTAGAGAGTCACCACTGAGCAAAATGAATGATTCGCAGACGGAAGGACAAGGATGCAGATCAAGCCAATGTCAAAATGACCACCAAATGTTGTCAGAATGGCCATCAGCATTGGGTGATGCTACTATTCTGAGACCAAAAAAAAAAAAAAAAAAAAAAGACATGGAAGCAATAATATAAACCCTAGAAATAGGCATCAAATGTCTATGGAAATAAATAATCACTCCCTACTTTCTCACAGGGAATCAATGTACCTCCATGCACAAAATGCCCTTGCCCTCTCTGAAGTAGCGCTGTCTGGATTGTGCCCTCTTTGCACCAATTCAGAAATATTCAGTGCAGCCCTAGCCTGAGAGAGAAAGAGAGAGATGGAGAGAGAGGGGGGGAGGGAGGGAGGGAGAGATATGAAGAGACAGATGGAGAAAGATGAAAGGGGGGGGAGAGAGAGATGAAGAGAAAGATGGAGAAAGATGGAGAGAGAGAGATGAAGAGACAGATGGAGAGAGAGATGAAGAGAGATGGAAAGAGATGAGAGAGAGAGGTGAAGAGAGAGAGATGGGGAGAGAGAGAGGGTGGGAGAGAGAGATGGAGAGAGATGGAGAGAGAGAGAGAGATGCCAAAAGTTTCGCTATCACTGGCCTAGGTCTAGTACCAGTAGCTATATATATGGATTGTGGTGATTAACTATTTGTACAGGTAATCCTTGACTTACACTCATTCGTTCAGTGATCATTCGAAGTTACAAAGATGCTGAAAAAAGTAAGTTACAACCGGTCCTCGCACTTATGATTCTTGCAGCATCTCCGTGGTTACAGGATCGAAATTCTGGCACTTGGCAATTGGGATGTATTTATGATGGTTGGACTGTTTCAGGATCATGTAATGGCCATTTGGGACTTTCCTAGTCAATGGGAGAAGCCAGATTTGCTTAACAACTGTGTGATTCAGTTAATAACCACAGCAAAAAAAAAAAGTCATAAAATTGGGCATGAATTACTGAACAATCGCCTTGCTTAGTGACAGGACGTTCGGTTCCAATTGGGATCATAAGCTGAGGACTACCTATATTTGACCACATAGAAAGTGGTCAAATCAGTCAGGGGAAATGTAAGCATGTAAGCAAGAGAGCTTCCATGCCATTGTGGGAAAGGCCTGGAATGAACCATACAGGTAGACCTTGACATACAACCATTCATTTAGTGATCACTCAAAGTTAAAGGCACTGAAAAAAAAATGACTTATGACTGTTTTTCACCTTCTGACAAGCAGTCAATGGGAAGCCAGATTCACTTGATGACCATGTTACTAACTTAATAACTGCAGTGATTCACTTAACAACTGTGGCTAGAAAGGTTGTAAAATGGGACAAAATTCACTTAACAATTGTCTTGCTTAGTAATATTGGGCTACGTTGTGGTTGTAAGTCAAGGACTGCCTATACATATATGATCAAAGCAGGCAATGTTCTCATGCATAGTGGACAAGATTTTCAGGGATTTATCAGGTAATTCAGGATACACCTGTATTGAATGATTAGACTATCATACAAGATGAAAGTTTAGCAAGGAGTGCAGAATTATTAAGTATCAAGGAAGTTCCTTCCTTCCTTCCTTCCTTCCTTCCTTCCTTCCTTCCTTCCTTCCTTCCTTCCTTCCTTGGAAGTATTGGTGAAATACAGTACTAGCCTAAATGTCTGATATCCATGAGAAGAAGTAATCAGAAATTTATAGCATGTCTTTAAGAGCTTAAAGTAGCTAGGAAAAAAACTTATTCAAGATGAAGCAAAGATTTGACATATTTTATTCAACTGCATATTCAGTATTTATTGTCACTTACAAAATTTCACTTACAAAAATGTTATTCGGCCTTTATCTTCACCCTCTTACCTGATAGGAATATATATACATACATACATATATATATTAAACTTTTGCAGAATGAACAAAAGTAAGTTATATCCATTCTTATATCCATATGTATATATTATACGGATATATCCATCTATCTATCTATCTATCTATCTATCTATCTATCTATCTATCTATCACAGGGGTGTCAAACTCAATTTCATTGAGGGCCGCATCAGGATTGTGTTTGACCTCGGGGCGGGGGGGGCATGGCCAGCTCGATGTCACTCATGTCGAGGATTCCTGTGGTGGCTCAAGTGCTCTGCCAGCGAAAACAGGCTCCCATGGTCCGTTTTCTGCTGTGAAGGCCTCCTACAACCCTCTGCCAGCGAAAGTTCTAGGAGGCCAGAGGCCATCACAGCAGAAAACGGAGCTTGGGAGCCCATTTTCAGTGGCAGAGGCATCGCGAGCCAGTTCTTCACTGTTTCCAGGGTGGCCTTATAGGCCAGATTGAAGCACCCTGCGGGCCGGATCTGGCCCCAGGGCTTCAAGTTTGACACCCCTGATCTAATGGTGTATACACACACACACACACACACACACACACCAAACATACGAATACAAGACTGGATATATTCATATAATATACAGTATATATGGATAGAAGAATGGATATCATATAACTTATTTTAGTTCATTCCGTAAACATTTCAGCAAGTTATATCCATTCTTTATATGCATGATTGATGTTGAGGCTGGACCACATTCTTTGCATTACGAATATCAAATAACTTTTTTTTTTAAGTTTTCGACCTTCATCGTGAAGACATTTGCACCGATCTGATTCTTTCTCTGCCACTTTCTCTCTCTTTTTTTTACACCCTCACTGCCCTTGGCTGTTTCTGCTCTCACTGTCACTTAATCCAATCATCTGTGGTGGCTTATGCAATTTTTGACAGCGAGGTGACAGATGCCCATTAACCAAATCACGTGGGCTGCCATAGTCCATCACGTGAAGGGCAAAGTAACCAACTGAGGTTGGAAGACAGGAAAAGCAGAATAAGATGTAGGAACCCGAGGGAAACTGTCAGGATTAGATTCATAAATACTTTAGGAGCTGCATCACTTTAGATTCAGTCTCAAAGCACTGTATTTTTTGGAGTATAAGACGCACTTTTCTCCCTCCTAAAAGAGGCTGAAAATTTGGGTGCGTCTTATACTCCGAAAGTAGCTTTTTCTAAGCTTTTTTTCAGCCCTAACGAGGCCCTAGCGAGTGAAGTGGTCTCCATGGTTTGCCTGCTTTTCTCATTGCTTCTCTCTCAAAAGATCAATTGTGCTTTAGAAGCTGGTTTTTTATCTCCAAGCAGGGGATAAAAACCAGCAAACTAATGTGCTGAAGCTCACCAGTCTAAGGACGCTAGCCAGATGAATACCTGGTAGGCAGATTCTCCCACACACACACACCCTCTATTTTCCTCCCCAAAAACTAAGCTGCGTCTTATACTCCGGTGCATCTTATACTCCAGTGCATCTTATACTCCGAAAAATGTGGTATTTCAGAGACCATGGAAGCTTGAATAAAGCATTGGTCCGACACTCTTTAAAGCAGAGCCAAAGGGCACAATCTCTGGAAAAGGCACAAGCTTTAAGGCAGGAGTCTCCAAACTTGGCAACTTGAAGACTTATGGACTTCAACAAATTGAAGCAAAGCTGGCTGAAGAATTCTGAAAGTTGAAGTCCACAAGTCTTCAAGTTGCCAAGATTGAAGACCCCTGCATTAAGGTGTTATAAACAAGTAAATGTACTCCTTGACTTACAACCGCAATTGAGCCCCAAATTTCTGTCGCTAAGTGAGACAATTGTTAAGTGACTTTTATTTTATGACCTTTCTGGCCAGTGTTGTTAAGTGAATCACTGCAGTTGTTAAGTTAGCAACATGATTGTAAAAGTGATCCTGGCTACCCCGTTGACTTTGCTTTTCAGAAGGTCGCAAAAGGTGATCGATCACATGACCTGGGGACACTGCAACCATCCTAAATACATACGTCCATATTTCGATCAAATGACCATGGGCATGTTGCAAAGGTCGTAAGAGTGAAAAAGGGTCATAATTTTTTTTTCAATGCTGTTGTAGCTTCAGTCACTAAATGAATGGTTGTAAGTTGAGGTCTACCCGTACTACCTTTACTCTCAGAAGTATCTTCTGGACACCATCCTAAATTGTTGCATCATTGTGATCCTAAACTTAATTGCAACAACCTGAATTCTTGACAATGTATAAATAGTGAGTTTCTTCTGAATTGCGGACAGATGCAATTAATTTAAATTTCGGTTTCATTCTTTAAACACTGTTAATATTTGAATGAATTAAATATATTAATTCAGAATATATAATCTAGACCTAATTAAAAGTCAGTTTGTTGAAAGCCTTAACCAAGGGTGAAATGTTCCCGGTTTGGACCGGATTGCCCGATCTGGTAACGATGACAGTGGTTGGTTCGGAGAACTGGTAGCAAAAATCCCTGCCCGCCCCCCATGCCCAGCTGAGCCGCGCAATCATCAGAGGCTTTTTTTTTTACTTTTAAAAGCATTTTTTCTTTGGCCGAAGAAAAAAATGCTTTTAAAAGTAAAAAAAAAAGCCTCTGATGATTGCGTGGCTCAGCTGGGATCGTCAGAGCCTTTTAAAAGCATTTTTTTCCTGCAACCTCTTCGGCCAAAGAAGTTATAGAAAAAATGCTTTTAAAAGTTAAAAAAAAAAGTTGGCCACACCCACCCAATCACATTACCACCCCCCCACCAAGCCACACCCATAAACCGGTAGTAACAAATTTTACATTTCACCATTGGCCTAAACTCTATTTCTCCCAGTTCAACACGACTTGCCTTGTGCTAAAAAAACCAATAAAACTATAAAGCTGAGCATTACATATGGTTATCCAGAAATGTCCCACTGTATTCAGCTTTAGTTGCTTTTGAATAAACATGCACAGAGTGGCTAGATTTACATATTATATCGGTACCATTTCTCACAATGAGAGGTTACTGAATAAGGCATAATGGCTTCTTTACATATTCTGCTTAAATCAAAATCAAACAATCAATTGGGGCAGGGGTGGGTTCCACTTACCTTTACTACCGGTTCGCAACGGGAGCGCGCACGAATGCGCAGATCACCCATGATGACGTTGTGGCTGGTGGGCGGAGCCTCCCGCCAGTTTTACTACCGGTTCTATCATTGGTATCCTTCAGTCTCAAGGATGAAGAAAGACTATGGTATCGTGCTCTGGAAAGAGGTCCTAAAACAGCATCTAGTGTGACTAAAAGGCCAATTCGAGAGTGGCAATCCCTTCCACACTGAGGGTAGATACATTCTGTCCCCTGCCCAACTCCCAGATTTCGCTGGTTCCGGGACTGCCTCTTTGCCTCGGCCTGCCGAACAAGTGTCTCTTCGAATTGGAGAAGGCCATGCTGCGTCTTTAGCCTCCAAGCTGAATGATCGGAGGTCAAGGTTTCCCAGTTGTTAATGTCCATTCCCAGGGCCTTTAAGTCCCTCTTGCAAATATCCTTATATCGCAGCTGTGGTCTCCCTCTGAGGCGCTTTCCCTGCACTAATTCTCCATACAGGAGATCTTTCAGAATCCGACCATCAGCCATTTTCACGACATGCCCCTGTCAGCGTAGACGTCGCTGTTTCAATAGTGTATACATGCTAGAAATTCCAGCACGTTCCAAGACTGCACTGTTTGGAACTTTGGAACCAGTTCTATAGAACCAGACCAAACTGGGAGCAGCCCACCACTGAATTGGAGTCAATTGGCTGGAAGCATATCACTGTAGCAGTGTTTCTCAACCTTGGCCATTTTACATTTTTAGCATGCTGGCTGGGGAAATCAGGGAAATGAAGTCCATATGGCATAAAACGTCCCAGGTTGAGAATATGATGGGCTCAAGGTCACCCAGCCGCTTTCCGTACCGAAGGCAGGACTAGAACTCACAGTCTCCTGGTTTCTAGGCTAGTCTCTTAACCATTGCACCAAACTGTCTGACTCCCTTGCAATTAGTAATTGTGATGAATCGATGTTGGCGTGTCCTGATGCTGCTGCTATCATTGATACATTTAAATAATGACCGTCAATAAATATTAATCACTGGCTTGGTTTCTATAGAACAAGCTTTCTTCCTGAAGCTGGTAACAACCTATATCTTATGCAAGACCCAAACATTCCCCAAGAAATTTGTTGTACACCTTATTTCTCCATTCAATTTACTGTCCTTGCTCCTGGGTGCCTCTAGTCTAAGGGTCTCCAACCTTGGCAACTTTAAGACTTGTGGACTTCAACTCCCTTGTGCAACTTCAGCTTGTGATCAAACTACAGGCTGCTTTTGCATCACAAGCTGATGTAAGTTACTTTTAACAGGTTTTCTTCATGCCTTAAGGTGATCTGTGATTCCCATTCAGGTTATGTAGGGTCCTATCTTATTTTGATCACATCATGGGATCCAATTCCTTCAAAACATCTATTCTGCTAGGAATGGCTGGGGGTGCTAGAAAATGAAGCTGTCAAAGGGCACACGGGACTGATGCCATCAAGAAAGAGAAGCGTTTTAAACCCGAAAGCATTCAGTGATGCAGTGAAACCCTTGGAAAGAATGAAGAGAGCTAATCTATGAAGGGGCTGAAAGTCAGCTGTGACTAGACAAGACTAAAGCAGGGGTCTCCAACCTTGGCAACTTTAAGACTTGTGGACTTCAACTCCCAGAATTCCTCAGCCAGCCATGCTTCTTGGCCTCTTGGTTGGCCATTTATTCAGAAACTGGTCTGAGGCAAACCAATAGTTTCTCATTGATACTTGAGGGGCTGCCACAGAGAGGAGGAGATCAAGCTATTTTCCAAAGCACCTGAAGGCCAGACAGGGAATAATGGATGGAAACTGACCAAGGAGAGATTCAACCTAGAAATAAGGAGAACATTTCTGACAGTAAGAGCAATCAACCAATGGAACAGAAGTTGCCTTCAGAAGTTGTGGGAGCTTCATCACTGGAGGCTTTCAAGAAGAGATTGGACTGCCATCTGTCAGAAATGGTGTAAGGTCTCCTGCTTGGGCAGGGAGTTGGACTAGATGATAATCAAGATCCCTTCCCACTCTGTTAATCTGTTAATACGGTTCACCCAAAAGCTTAAGCCACAAACCAGGTTCATATCTCACATTGACCCTAAATGTGAGAGCCTTCCACCGTGCCCTTAAAACTTTCTTTTTTCAGCAAGCCGGGCTGGCTTAATATATTTTTTAAATATTTTTAATTGGTTTCTTATTTTAAATTGGGGCCAAATTAATTTTTTTTTTTAATTGTTTTTAATGTTTGTATTGTATGTTTTTTATCTGGCTGTACACCGTCCTGAGTCCCTCGGGAGAAGGTGCGGTATATAAATTTGAAATAAAATAAAAATAAAAAATAAATAAAATAAATAAGATTCGCTTCTTTCTGGCTTAGTTTATGGTATGTACCTATGTGACTGAGACCCTATACAAACCAGTAGTGGGTTCCACTGACCTTCGCTACTGGTTTGGAACTGTGAGTGCACACGTCTGCGCTTCTGCGCATGCACAGAGCGTCCATGATGACATCCGGGCATGTGGGCGGAGACTCCCGCCACTGCCACTACCGGTTCGCCTGAACCGGGATGAACCGATAGAAACCCACCGATACAAACCCAGCCAGTGGGATTTATTCAAAAGATGGTTCTTTGTTTTCTGTGAAGCCAGTCATAACATGCTTTATTTAGCTCAGCTTAGTCAGTGATATGAATCAGGTCACTGTGGTTCTACAGATCAGAGCACCCAGCCCTTCTGACTCAATGAATAAAAAAGGCCTGGATTGGATATGAGATATGATTTCAGAGTCATATAAATAGATGGGGTTTGCCCATTGCATTACGTTATAATATTTCTTTGGTTTGGGCCTTCACAGGTTCTATGAACTCAGACGTTGTAAACCATGGCTTAAAATGTAGGAGCTCTGCCAACTGTGGTTTTCCTAATAAACCATAAAACCCTACCTCTCTCCTCCCACTGACCTTCTCATCTCCAGGCTACATTTAATCTAGTCCAGGGGTCTGCCAGCTTAAACATTCAAAGAGCCATTTGGACCCGTTTCCCACAGAAAAGAAAACACCGGGAGCCACAAAACCTCAGTGGGCGTGGCCAACTCGACGTCACTCACTTTCACCAGTCACATGACACCCCCCCAGCCACGCCTACCCAGCTGGTCATTAGGACAGAGAACTGGTTGTTAAAAAACAACGGGAACCTCTCTTTCCCTCTCTCTGCCTCTACCCCGGCCACTTCTCCATCCCCCGCCATCACCCTTACCTTCTCAGGCCAGGTGAGGAGTGACTGGGAGGGGAGGGTGAGGGGTGGGGCCAGCCAGTGGTGGGATCATCCAATAGGGAGCCACAGCAGAGGGCCCAAAGAGCCAGATGTGGCTCCGGAGCCGCAGGTTGCAGACACTTGATCTAGTCCAAATATTCGTCAAAGGGTCCCATTCACAGGACCTTTAGGTCTTCTGTTTCAAGCCCCTTTTAGGACAGTGAACCTGGGAGCCAAATGTTTACTTCAGTTCTCGAAATGATTTGTTTTCTTTTATTGTTTCCTATCTTTTGAAATAAATGCCCCAGGAAGTGGGAGTTTTCTAGAGAAACCCAAAAGTTCTGAAAAAGCGTTTTAAGATTTCCCTGTAATTAATGAGGTTAACTATCAATCCTTGTGATTGTTTAAATTGCTAAACTCTCCTTTGGATGGGGATTCCTTGGGTGTACGAAGCAAACACAACTATTCCCATTGCCCAAATCTACCACTAGATATGTGCCAGTTTGTTCACACTTTTTAAAAAATATTTGCACAATGCACTAATCTAGAGATAGCAATATCTGTGAGGTTGGGAATCCACAACACAACCTCCCAACCACCTGGAGAACTGTAGGAGACCATCTATTGAGGGTTTGATATCAGAAGAAGGGGCACAATAATTATTTTCAAATCAGTGGGAAAGGGAGCAATAGCCCTCCCAACCCCAACCTTAATAGCAATAGCACTTAGACTTATATACCGCTTTACAATGCTTTACAATCTTCTCTAAGTGGTTTTACAGAGCCAGCCTATTGCTCCCAACAATCTGGCTCCTCATTTTACCGACCTTGGAAGGATGGAAGGCTGAGGAGTCAACCTTAATCTTATTCCCCAAGCAGCCTGAAATCGTGTTGTCATACTTAGCTTTTTTGTTGCTGAATTTTGGTAGTATAATCCAATCACATTGTCCCGGAGTGGAACAGTGACCAATAAAGTCTTACCGTTTCATATAGCTTTAGTACAGATACCGGTACTCCATGACTTATAACCATTCATTTAGTGAGCGTTCAAAGTTGCAATAGCAATGAAAACTTATGACTGTGTTTTTTTACACTCACCACCATTGAAGCATCACCAAGGTCACATGATCAAAATTCAATGCTTGACAACTGGTATGTATTTATGACAGTTGCAGAGTCCCGGGATCATGTGATCACCGCTTTGTAACCTTCCCCAGCTGGCTTCTGACAAACAAAGTCAATGGGGAAATATTTGAATAGGATGATTTAGAGTTAAGGTTAACTATTAGAAAAATGATTGATTTTAAATTTAAGGGTTTTAACTTGGAGAAGGTAAGGGAAAACTTAAATTTGATTAAGATTAGGGCGAATGGTAGTATTGGTTATTAGAAGAAACAAGGAAAAGAAAATAAAAATTAGAGAGAAAGATTATCATGGCAAAAAGTGAAATATATAGTGTGTGTTGGAGATGGCTAAAAATTGTATAAATTTGTGACTCAGCCAATACTCTGTTCAGAAAAAAATGCATTGTTTGTTTGTTTGTGTAAAAAATTAAAAAAAAAACTTTTACAAAAAAAAAAGAAACAAAGTCAATGGCAGAAACCAGATTGGCTTCATCATCGCACGATCCACTTAACTGCAGTGATTCGTTTAACAACTGTCGCAAAAAAAAGGTCATAAAAGGAAACGCAATTCACATAACCAATGTCTTGCTTAGCAACAGAAATTTTGGGCTCCATTGTGGTCGTAAATCAAGGGCTACCTGTACCTATCACTTGTACAACTCAGCACTTGCTTACTTCAGCTTTCTAAGAACCGAAGTTGTGCTACACCCCAAACACCTATTCCTTAACGTGGATGAAACTGCAGCATGTGCACATCTGGGAATTTTTGACTGCATATTCTGCAAGGCTGGAAACGTGACTTCTTTGTCTTGCCACACGAACAAATTTTATTGCAGAAGGCAACGAGTAGCTGTGTCTTGTTGTAGTCCGCTTTCAAACACCAATTTTATAAATGGTGTGCGTTTCTGGATGAAGCTAATTAAGGGTTCCATGTAGCAAGAAGCTCCTTGTGCAAGTCTGATGTTGACTGTCAGGTTTCGATGCTATCTCAAAATAAATGAACTTCCAAACTGCCAATCTTTAAGGAAATTTTCTCTTTATTCGAGTACAGCAACCGGATCCTGGCTCTTTGCGGTCAATACTGACCTTTGCCCCCCAATCCCTCCCTTTCCGATCCCCAATTCTCTGCTTCTCATTGGCTTTCTTCCAAGTCACTCTCCTGATTCCTTTTCCTGTCAGTTCACAGGAATGTTTCCCCACCTCCTCATCTTCAAAGAGACCGAATCTTCAAAGGGATTTAGCAGGCAAAAGTTCAGGCTTCCTTTTCTATGTCAGCGCTGAGACACTGACATCAACATTGATAGGATCAGTGCATCCTGCTCATCCTTCTCTCAAAAGCACTAAAATGAAGAGAAGATGTGGGTTTTATGAGGAGATCCACTGAACCAGTGAAAGATCACCGAGCCAGTGGAAGCACCGCAATGATTAGAGTAGGACAGGGGTCAGCAACCTGCGGTTCTAGAGCCGCATGTGGCTCTTTCACCCCTCTGCTGCGGCTCCATCACTCAAAATATGTGTCACAACCACCAATATGCAACACCCACTGGCATACGATTTATTGAGCTTTTCAACCCCCGGTAGGCCAACCATGGATAAACCCAAAAAAAGAAAAGTTTCAGAAGAAAACAGAACGTTTAATTCAACTACATATGCCAGTTTTGTGGCCGCTCAAGAAATAGTCAGGCACCGGAAGGGTTTTGTGGCTCCCGGTGTTTTCTTTTCTGTGGGAAATGGGTCCAAATGGCTCTTTGAGTGTTTAAGGTTGCAGACCTCTGGAGTAGAAACAAAGAATCTGGGGACCTCTTCATACTTGAGACTTTAATTCCCAGCATGAAACGGACAAAGAATTGTCCAAAATATCTGGAGGCTGCCAGGTTCAATATAGTTGGATTAGTATGTGGGGACTGGATTGCAAAGGTAAGGATTATAAATCACGCGTAGTCACAAAGCTTATTGAAAAGCTGCAAACCAACAAGGTTCTCCTCGCGTAATCACCCTCAGATGGCTGTGGTGAGGATAATATGGTTGGGAGCAGAATTAATAACATATTGCATGTTGGGTGTAGTTGGCGTGTAGAAATGCAATAAGAGAAATTCAAGAGTGTGACTTCCCTGTTCACACAATACATAAAAGCACCAATTTGCCTAACCCTGGTTTATTAAATAAAACAAAATTGGGTGGATTTTGCGCTAAATGGCTTAAACCAAGCATTCTGTTTTTCAAACCATAATGGCATTTTGGCTTAATGTGTTATGTGAAGCTACCTTATCCCTTATTATTTTGTTTTAAACCAAAAAAGGTTAAGTTTTTGGCAGCCAGGTATTACCTGCAACAATCATTACTGCTAAGGAGCACTTTATGTAAGTTGATGAGGCTGGATTTTTCCATTTTATTCAAAGTGTGTGCATTTCGTAGGGAATTTCACCCCCCCTCCCCTTTTGTTCCTAACTCTATAGCTTTCATTGTTTCCAGTTTCAAAATGGCAGGAAGCTGTACCATCCAGTATTAAGAATCACCTTGCCAAAGTCAACAGCAAAGTTGAACTCAACATGAAAGGTAGAGGTAAAGGTAAAGGTAAAGGTTCCCCTCACACATATGTGCTAGTCGTTCCCGACTCTAGGGGGCGGTGCTCATCTCCCTTTCAAAGCCAAAGAGCCAGCGCTATCCAAAGACGTCTCCGTGGTCATGTGGCCGGCATGACTAAACGCCAAAGGCGCATGGAATGCTGTTACCTTCCTGTTGTGGCTCCATTGCCTGAGCCTGGGCTATCGACAGATGCAGACTCTGAGAGTGAGGAAGAGGAGTTGGCAAGGCCTCCCTCTCCAGGACCCTCCTCTCTGGCAATGCCTCCGGAGGACACCAAAGGCCAAAAGATAGGCTCAGAGCCAAGCACGTCCCCGCAGCCACAGGTCGACAGCGACGAAGGAGATAAATGCTGGCTGGACCCTCGCCAGAGGCGTAGGAAGAAGCGTGCGCAGCAGAGGGGAAGGCGTGCCAGAGATTAGCTGAGTCACTGGACCACACCCCACAGGGTATAAATGTGGGTGTGGTGGCTGGTTCAGTTTGTGACGAGCAAAAACTAGAAATAATCAATGATCTCTGCGTTATGGACTTTGCCTGCTTTATCGGACTGCATTTGGATTAATCCTTGTATTGTTGAAAACGCTGCCTGTTTTATTGGAATGCTGGCAGTCTAATCTTTGTTTTGTGTGAGTAAAGTCTGAATTGGCAGCTAGCCACTGGGTTGCTGCCAGCTTTATTTTCAAATAATTTTGTCATGTGGCTTATTAACTCCGGGCTGTCTGTGGGGGTGCGTGAGTGGAACGGGGACAGAACACATCCCACCAAAGGTGGTCCCTATTTTTCTACTTTCATTTTTTACGTGCTTTCAAACTGCTAGGTTGGCAGAAGCTGGGACAAGTCATGGGAGCTCACCCTGTTACGCGGCACTAGGGATTTGAACCGCTGAACTGCCAACTTTTCGATCGACCTTTCGATCGACAAACTCAGCGTCTTAGCCACTGAGCCACCGCGTCCCTACTGAACTCAACATTAGACCTCTCAATAAAAGAATGAAGATCTGGATAGGATCTTCAAGTTACAAGTTGTTACAAGTTGTTGTAAGGCTACAAGTTGTTCATCCCTATTTCATGCTAAGATTTTTCAACATGAGTAAACAAAGTATTACAGAATACAAAATAACAAGAGTTGGAAGGGACCTTGGAGGTCTTCTATTCCAACCCCTTGCCCAAGGAGGAGATCCTAAGCCATTCTGGACAAATGGCTAACCAATCTCTTCATAAAATCCTCCAGTGATGGAGCACCCAAAACTTCTAAAGGAAAGCCATTCCAAAGATTAATTGTTCTCAGTGTCAGGATGAATGTCTGTATTGGCTGGGGATGATGGGCATTGTCTTAGAATGTGGGAATATAAAAGAGAGCATTCCTTGGTTATCAAGATTGAGATGGGCTCAGAAGTGGGTTTCAACAGGTTCTGACCAGTTCTGGAGAATCGGTAGCGGAAATTTTGAGTAGTTCGGAGAACCGGTAAATACCACCTCTGACTGGCTCCGCCCCCATCTATTCTCTGCCTCCCGAGTCCCAGCTGATCGGGAGGAAATGGGGATTTTGCAGGAACCTTCCTCTGGAGTGGGTCGGGAATGGAGATTTTACAATATCCTTCCCCTGCCATGCCCACCAAGCCATGCCATGCCCACCAAGCCATGCCCACAGAACCAGTAGTAAAAAATTTTGAATCCCACCAAGATGGGCTGCTTAAGGCGACTGGCACTTTTTCTCCGGAACATCTCCTGCTTTGTGGCGTCTACCTTATTCTGATCTTCCCTTTTTCAGTTAATTATAGTATGTGATTAGGGTGTCTCTTAATTGGCTTCTCTTTGAGTAGCCTCATAGCTGGAAATCCTACTGTATGCTTCCAGATGTCACATGTCCCCAGAAGCTTTCTTTGATGTCACCAGATTTCTAGTGATTTAAACAGCCACATGAGTTCAAGCTAATCATTCACACGTGTCATAATCTCCATTCTCCTTATGCTGTTGGATCCTGCTTATAGCTCCACTTTGAGAGAGGAGAGCACTATTGAAAGCACAATGGAGGAATTACGAATCCTGCTGTGACTTGCCCCAAGAGCTGTGGTGACGCAGTGGTTAGAATGCAGTATTGCAGGCTAATTCAGCTCACTGTCAGGAGTTCGATCCTCACAGGCTCAAGGTTGATTCAGCCTTCCATCCTTCCAAGGTCGGTAAAATGAGAAGCCAGATTGTTGGGGGCAAGAGGCTGACTCTGTTAACTGCTTAGAGTGTGCTGTAAAGGGACTATGAAGCAGTATATAAGTCTAAGTCAGTGTTTTTCAACCTTGGTAGCTTGAAGATGGGTGGGCTTCAACTTCCAGAATCCCCCAGCCAGCAGCGCTGGCTGGGGGATTCTGGGAGTTGAAGTCCACCCATCTTCAAGCTACCAAGGTTGAGAAACACTGGTCTAAGTGCTATTGCTTTTGCTATCTGTCAGGCATAAGGAATCAGGACCATCCATTAGACTGCAGTATAGAAGATTTATTCAAGTCTATACACAAGAATCTACTCATCTAAAGTTCAACACTGAATTGGCATCAGAGAAGGGTCAGCGGAATTCAGGAGGGGTTGAGCTTGAACCGTTTGTAGGAACGTAATGATTCTGAGCTGATGACATGCTTAACTCTGCCTTCCCAACCTCTGCCTCTCTTCTCCTACAACATTGTTGCTATGCTGTGGAAATGACTGCTGAGGTTATGCTCCAGAAGCCAAGAGCTGAAGAGAAGGAATAGATCACTGCAACTGATTATCCTCATGCATTTTGTAAAAGACAAAAGGAGCAAAGAGGGTACATACGGAACTCTTAATTGATAGGACAAGCAATCTATCCAAGAGCAGTGTAGAAACAGCATATGTAAATCAGCAGTCCTCAGCCTTTCTGGCTTGGTGGCCCGGCAGGGGTGGAGACGGGATTGTCAGTGACAGGTGGGGTGCGCACGAGCATACACAGCACAATTTGTGTGAGTGGTGGGTGCATGAATGCACTGCTCACACAAAGAGAGCTTCGTACGTGAGCAAAAGCCACTGCTGGTTACACGAGGGAAGCTTCACACGCAAGATGGCCACCGCTTGAGCAAGGGGAGCTTTCCGCGTGAGGGCAAGCAGCTGCCATTTTTGTGAGGGAAGTTTCATGTGCAAGCGCAAGACAGTAGCCGCTTGCATGAGGGGAATTTCACGCACATGTTCATCCACCACCTGCACGGCCTGGCTCCAAACTGGTTGTGACCTGATAGTAGGCTGCAGTCCAGGGGTTGTGGATCCCTAATGTAAATGGTTTCAACATACTTGTCTGTTTGTTCATTTTTCTTTTCTGTTTGCTCAGTCCACTCTTAAATAGAGAAGCAGCTCAGGAGGAAATGAAAGATCAGAAGATAATCAGAATAGTTCCTGAATGGCTAAAACTGTTATGTAAATAGGTTTGTTTGGCGGGAAGTTCGAATTAACTGACCCTCAGCTGATTGGCTGACCACCACAGCTGCAAGGTATATAAAGGGAGCTGGCTCCACAGGTCAGTTGCTGGAGTCTCACCCTATAATAAAGAGCTGTTGTCACTTACTACTCTGGCTTGCTGCGTCCTCATTCACCCAACTTAACATTGGCGACGAGGATGGGATTTTGAGGCCAGAAGCAGAGGAGAGCTGAAGCCACACGCAAAAGAGCTGAAGCCACACTCAAAGGAACTGAAGCCACGTTCAGAGAAGGGGACCCGAGACCGCATCCGAATCCAGCCAGGCGAGCGAGCGGAACACAGGAGAATCCCGAAACAATGTCTGCCTACACCCCGCCAGCGCCTTTCGACCCCAAGGAAGAGAAGTGGGGATCCTACATGTCCCGGTTCGAGTGCTTCATGGTGGCAAACGACATGCAAGGGCTACCGGACGTTCGGAAGAAAGCCCTGTTCCTGAGTCACTGCGGGCCAAGGGTTTTCAACACAGCCGAAGCATTGTCGGAGCCGAATTCGGTCCACAACATTTCCTGGTCGACGCTACAGACCCTGCTGAAAGACCACTATGCACCAACGCCATCGAAGTACCTGCAGCGCTATGAATTCCGGCAACGGCTCCAGCAGGAGGGAGAATCGATCAGCGAGTACGTCGCTGCCCTGCGTAAGGCCGCAACCCAATGTGAGTACCGAGACCTGGATGAGATGCTCCTAGAGCAACTAATTTGCGGAGTGAGAGATAGCCAGCTCCAGAGGAGGCTGCTTGCGAGGTCAAACCTGACTCTACTCATCGCGCTAGACGAGGCCAGGGCGCAAGAGTCGTCAGTAAAGGCCGCCGAGAGATTAAAGAGCTCCCACCTAACCAAAACAACGCAGAAGACGGCGCCAGTGCATCGAGAGGCCGTAAGCACCGCGAGCGAGGGGGAGTCTGAAGAAGAGGTCTACCGCACCGAGCAGTCCCGCACAGCCCGGAGGGAGCCCAGAGATGGATGCGCCAGCTGCGGAGGGTCCCACTCACGACAGAACTGTAAGTTCAGGGACGCCGTTTGCCGTTCCTGTGAGAAGAGGGGCCACATCGCTAGAGTCTGTAGGTCGAAAACACACCAGAGCTACAGACCACGTGGCCAAATGGCCCAATCCGAGACAGCGCCACACCGAAGGCCCAACAGGGATGGCGGAAACTGGAAGGGCGTGAAATTTGAAGATGCTGGGGCCTACACCATTCGCATCGCACGGACCTGCACCTCGCCCGGAGAAAAGACCTACACCACAGTCGAGATCGAGGGACGGGAGTGCCAGATGGAGATAGACACGGGATCGCCGATATCCATCATGTCTTGGGAAACCCTAAAGAGAGTCATCCCCAGCGCACACAAGCGACAGCTCCAGCCACAGCTTCGCAGACTGAAGGATTACCAAGGGAACCGCATACCCGTCGAAGGCAGAGGCGAGTTCCAAGTCCAGTACGGGGAGTTTACCGAGAAACTGCCCCTCACCATCGTCAGCGACAACCTTCCCAGCCTCCTGGGCATGGACTGGTTTAGAGCCCTAGGCATGGGATTCACCGGAGTAAGGAACGTTCGAAGCACCCTGAAGGAAGACCTGATGCAGGAGTTCCAGGACGTGTTCAACAAGAGGCTTGGCAAGTATGTGGGGACCCCGATTTCATTTAATCTAGACCCCAACATCGCACCCATCTGTTTAAAGCCCAGGCGGGTACCATTTGCCCTGAAGCCCAAAATAGACATTGAGCTGGATAAATTGATCAAACAAGGGGTGCTCGTTCCAGTCGACCACGCCAAATGGGAGACCCAATTGTGACACCAGTCAAGCCGGACGGATCAGTGCGCATATGTGCTGATTATAAATGCACAATTAATAAGGCCCTGCAGCAGAGCGCCTATCCAGTGCCAGTCGTTCACCACTTACTGCATTCCCTGGGCCCCAGCAAGATATTCGCAAAACTCGATCTGGCGCAGGCGTACCAGCAGCTGCCAGTAGATGGCGCTACCGCAGAGGCACAGACTATCGTAACCCACAGAGGGGCCTTCAAGTGCACCCGTTTGCAATTTGGAGTAAGCGTGGCCCCCGGACTGTTCCAAAGTACCATGGAGCGGCTTCTACAAGGGATCCCCGGGGTGGTGCCCTATTTTGATGACGTGCTCATCACCGCGGACAATGAGCAGCAGCTAAGAGAAAGGCTGAGGGAGGTCCTAAGGAAATTCAGGGACGCGGGACTCAGAGTAAAACGCAATAAATGCATGATCGCAGTCCCCTCAGTCGAATTCCTGGGATACAGAGTAGATGGCACCGGCATACACCCCACAGAGAGCAAGATCAGGGCAATCAGAGAAGCACCCACCCCCAAGGACAAGGCAGAGTTACAGGCCTTCCTGGGACTATTAAATTTTTACGCCATCTTCCTCAAAGACAAGGCAACAGTGGCAGAACCCCTACATAGACTGTTAACCAAGAAAGCTACTTGGAAATGGGGGGAGGCTGAAGACAGGGCATTCGCCGGCATTAAAAAACTACTATCAGCTGAAAGCTTCTTAATTCAATACAATGCAACGCTTCCCCTTGTTCTAGCATGTGACGCGTCCCCATTCGGGGTGGGAGCCGTCCTGAGCCATAGACTCCCGAATGGCCTGGAAGTGCCCATCGCATATTACTCCCGAACTCTATCAAGTGCCGAGCGAAATTACAGCCAGCTCGACAAGGAGGCCCTCGCCGCCGTTTCGGGAGTAAAGAAATTCCACGAGTACTTGTTCGGGAGGGATTTTGAGCTAATCACAGACCATCGACCACTCCTGGGTCTCCTCGCGGGAGATCGACCAACCCCGGCAGCACTGTCGCCCAGGATGACACGCTGGGCCATCTTCCTCGCAGCATACTCCTATCGCCTGGTACATCGACCAGGGGCGAACATGGGCAACGCGGACGCACTCAGCCGATGCCCACTACCCGACAGCCTAGAAGACCCCACACCCGGCATCCCCATCCTGCTGATAGACGTTTTGGACTCTGGGCCCATAACATCAGCCGAGGTTGCAAGAGCCTCAACCAAGGACCACGTGATCCGGACAGTCGCAAGTTGGGTCATGAGGGGGTGGCCGGAAAAGATTGGGAGTGGGGAACTTAAACCGTTCGCGGGAAAACGAGACGAATTGACAATGCAAGGGGGTTGTTTACTATGGGGCGATCGGGTTGTTATTCCCTCACGCTTAAGGGAAAAAATTTTAACGTTGTTGCATGAGGGGCACCCTGGGATTGTGAGAATGAAGGGGCTAGCCAGGAGCTATGTCTGGTGGCCCAGCATGGATGCAGACATTACAGAGTGGGTGGGGAGATGCCAGCCCTGCCAAGAGTCCAGATCAGACCCGCCAACGGCACCCGTGAGGGAGTGGGAAAGGCCCCAGGGACCCTGGTCCAGAATACATATTGACTTTGCAGGCCCATTCCATGGACAGACCTTCATGGTCGTCGTAGACGCATTCTCCAAATGGCTGGAGATCAAGCTAATGAAGGCCACTACCACCGACGCAACCATCAGAGAGCTAAGACAGTTATTCGCCACACATGGGTTACCGGACATCCTAGTGTCAGATAACGGGCCACAGTTCACCGCAACACAGTTCGAGGGGTACTTAGCGGGATTTGGGATTAGACATGTCCTTTCTGCCCCGTTTCACCCGGCTAGTAACGGACAGGCGGAGAGATTTGTGAGGTCAGCAAAGGAGGCCCTTTCACGCTTAAGCCCCGGAGACTGGCAAGAAAGGGTAGACAAATTCTTAATAGCCCAGCACTCCACACCCTGTACAGCCACAGGCCGAAGTCCGGCCGAACTACTAATGGGGCAGAAACTCCGGGGAATACTAGACAGACTCAACCCCAACTACTCCCCAGAGGTCTTCAAGGGGGGGGGAGAGGAAACTTAGAGAGTTCACCATAGGAACACCGGTACACGCTAGAAACTATGGACAGGGCCCACTCTGGGAGGCCGGAACAATCACAGAAATCACAGGCCCCAAGTCATACAGGGTAGACATGGGGGACGGGAGAGTTTGGCGCAGGCACATTGACCAATTAAGAAAAAGAGTAACCACAGACACCGAAGATACATTAGACGACCCCATCTCCGACCACGACTACCAACCAGAAGCACGAACCACTAGCCCGAGTAGAGCGGAGGACTTAGCTGAGGACTCTGGTATCCAGCGCCGCCCCGTCGAGGTAGTCCCAACAGCCGGAGAAGTCGCCGCCCACGAGGAGGTCCCGGAGGCCTCATTGGCGGAGCAGGGAGAAACAGAAAGTCCCTCCGACCTGCTCAATGCCGCCCCTCCGACTGAACTGCGCAGGTCAGCTAGGACTCGCACACGCCCTAGTCACCTGAGAGACTATGTATGCAAATAACACCCCAAGTGACTTCTGGGAGGGGAGGAGTGTTATGTAAATAGGTTTGTTTGGCGGGAAGTTCGAATTAACTGACCCTCAGCTGATTGGCTGACCACCACAGCTGCAAGGTATATAAAGGGAGCTGGCTCCCCAGGTCAGTTGCTGGAGTCTCACCCTATAATAAAGAGCTGTTGTCACTTACTACTCTGGCTTGCTGCGTCCTCATTCACCTAATTTAACAAAAACTTTCACAGGCTAAACTCATCTGACACTTTTTGATTCAGTGTGTTCTATAAACCTAGCCATTTTGCTCAGTATACACTGACCTATAATATTACCAAATTGCAGGGGTGGGCGGCTGGGGGTTGGCAGGGGTTCTGGAGAACCTCTAGCTAAGATTCTGTGCAGTTCGGAGAACCCCCAAATTCCGCTCCTGGTTGGCCCTGCCCACCCCTCCCAGCAGTGGTGGGATTCAGCCAGTTCGCACCACTTCGGGGGAACCGGTTGTTAACTTTCTGAACAGTTTGGCAAATTGGTTGTTGGAAGAAATCATTAGGGCAGAGAACTGGTTGTTAAATTACTTGAATCCCACCACTGCCTCCCAGGAGTCCCCACGCAGCCTGTTTTGGATGCAGGTAAGTGCAGGGCACACGTGGAGGATCGGGGAGGGTGAAAAACGGGCCTATCTCCCAGAGGCTCGAGGAAAGCCTCTGGAGCCCAGGGAGGGCAAAAACGCCCCTGCCCCCCACCGTGGTGCAGGAGGCCAACTAGGCCACCGGGTAGAGAACCCCTTGCTAAAAAATGTTTTTGTTTTCATGTTTCGTATCATTTGTATAACATAAGGTGACCAGATTTTAACATTGGTAAAGAGGGACATTGTGGGCGTGGCTTATTTTGTGGGTGTGGCTATCTGGTCATGTGACTGGGTGGGCGTGGCTAGCTGGTCATGTGACCGGGTGGCCATGGCTATGTGTATAGGGTAAGGTGAACAGATTTTAACATTGGTAAGAAGGACACCATTGTGGGCGTGACTTATTGTGTGGGCGTGGCTTGGAGGCCATGTGACTGGGTGGGCGTGGCTAGCTGGTCATGTGACCGGGTGGCCATGGCTATGTGTATAGGGACTACTCAGAGGGCTGAAAAGTCATTTCTGACAGGTCCTCACACTTTTGACTGGTCCTCACACTTATGACCATCCTCACATTTATGCCCGTGCAGTATTCTTAACAACCATGTCACTCATTTCACAACTGCTTCTCTTCACCATGGTGACAAGATAGGGCAAAAATGTAAAATGTGAGGACAGTCGTAAGTTCGAGGACTGGTCAAAAGTGTGAGGACCAGTCAAAAATAACTTTTTCAGCCCTCTGAGTAGTCCATATGCACAAAAGGATTAACCAGAGGGCTGAAAAAAGTCATTTCTGACAGGTCCTCACACTTTTGACTGGTCCTCACACTTATGACCATCCTCACATTTATGCCCATGCAGCATTCTTAACAACCATGTCACTCATTTCACAACTGCTTCTCTTCAACATGGTGACAAGATAGAGCAAAAATGTAAAATGTGAGGACAGTCGTAAGTTCGAGGACTGGTCAAAAGTGTGAGGACCAGTCAAAAATAACTTTTTCAGCCCTCTGAATAGTCCATATGCACAAAAGGACTAACCAGAGGGCTGAAAAAAGTCATTTCTGACAGGTCCTCGCACTTTTGACTGGTCCTCACACTTATGACCATCCTCACATTTATGCCCATGCAGCATTCTTAACAACCATGTCACTCATTTCACAACTGCTTCTCTTCAACATGGTGACAAGATAGGGCAAAAATGTAAAATGTGAGGACAGTCATAAGTTCAAGGACTGGTCAAAAGTGTGAGGACCAGTCAAAAATAACTTTTTCAGCCCTCTGAGTAGTCCATATGCATTAAAGGATACAGCAATAGAGAGGGATGAAGGAATGGAAATTAGAGTAGGAGTGAGGGTAAGAGAGGGAGGAAGAGAGGAGGAGAAGGAGAAAGGAAGAGGAAGTAGGGAGGAGAAAAAGAGGGTGGGGGAAGAGAAAGTAAGAAGGAAAGAAAAGAGAGTGGTGGTAGGTTTGAGGAGAAAGATTGCTGTACAATAAAAAAGATGAAAGGGAAGAAAGCCAACCCCAAGCAAATATAAAGATATTAAGATTAAGAATGAATTGTTAAACTTTAAAGAATAAAAGAGAACAAATATGAATAAATAGCAATAATTAGAAACACACATACAAACATGCAATGTATTTTCTTTGAACAGAATATTTGGCTGGTTCACAAATTTAAACAGCGTTTAGTCATTTCAATTAAATTTACAATTTCTATATTTCCTTTTTGCCATATTTATTCCTCATCTATTTTTTAAAAAAAACAATATTACCCTTCATCCTCATCTCTAATCTTAATCAAATTCAATTTTTCCCTTCTATTCTATATTATACCCCTTCCCATTGTCATCTATTTTTATATCCATCCTCACATTGGTTAATTATGTAATTATGTAATACAGTTGTTTAATACAAATTCAACATTTTAATATAAATCAATTAGTTATATAACTATCTTTTTTGTATATTAATCAATATGAACATGAATATTCCAATTATTTCCATACAATCCAATTTCTTACAAATCAATTAATTATATTTACCAATAATAATAAACCAAATAATTTCCCCCATATATTCCTCCAAACCACAACTTAACCATTTCTGCTTTCAACACAATATACAATTATTAATAGTATCTCAATTATTACAATTCCCTAGTTAAATAGAGCTTTTTTTCTTTTGTGTTTTAAAATCTTGAACTCTCCTCTTTTGCCCAAAATTTCCCATTGTTTGCAGTTTTGTACCTACCTTTTTTGGTGAGGAAAAAGAAAAAGAAAAAGAAAGAAATCTCTCTCTGCCTCATTTTGTCACCTTGCAGGTTTAGTTTCGCTTTCGCCTTTGTTTTCAGTATAGCTGGGGGGGGGGGGGAAATCTGCTCCAGGAACTTTTTGCAGCTTTTTGCAGCTAATTAACCTAGCGGAAGCTGTTAACAGGGGCTGTTTTTTCTATTTTTGCAGACATGGGTCTATTCATTTTTTTTTAACACTGATCAGCTGTAGGTCGGCCCTTTGAAGCCCCGCGGCAAGAGTTTAAAGAGTTTTTTTTCCCTCTAGCCATCAGCGGGGATTCAGGAGGCAACCGGGACTCAGGAGCAGAATGAAAAATCGGGACTTTTTTAAAACGCCGCGGGACGCGGGACAAATTGCTCAAAAGCGGGACTGTCCCGCCAAAAGCGGGACGTCTGGTCACCTTAGTATAACACCCAGAATCGTTGCAAGCATATAAATTTAACAAATAATAATAATCCCTTAGTGATACACTACCTTGACTAAACCCTGCCAAATTGCCTGGATCCATTCCACTACCTGCCAAGTCACAAAACCAACCCCACGAAGATTAAAACTAACCAAGTTTAGCATGTAGAGCAAATGCACTTGTAAAATGTGTAACTCGTGTAATTAAGGAACATTGAATAAACAGAACTACCATATTTTTCAGAGTATAAGACGCGCACCTTTTTCCCCCTTAAAAGAGGCTAAAAATTTGGGTGCATCTTATACTCTGAATGTAGCTTTTTCAAAGCTTTTTTTCAGCCCTAATGAGGCACTAACAAGGCACTAGCGAGTGAAGCAATCTTCCCAGCTTTGCCTGCTCCCTGGATTCCCCGCTGTGCTTTAACGCGGCGCTAGAGAGTGAAGCAATCGCCATGCTTTGCTCCGACTCTCAGCTATTCTTTAGAAGCTCTTTTTCAGCCCTAACTAGGCGCTACCCGAGTGAAGCTATCTCCCCCTGCTTTGGCTGCTTTTCTCATTGCTGCTTCCTCTCAGCTGTGCCTTAAAGTTGTTTTTTATCCCCAAGCAGGGATAAAAAACCAGCAAACTAATGTGCTGAAGCTGACCAGACTAAGGCTAGCCAGATAAATATCTGGTAGGCAATTTTTTTTTCCTATTTTCCTCCCCAAAAACTAAGCTGCGTCTTATACTCCGAAAAATACGGTATTTATACAAATAAGGAAGGTGTGATAACAAATATTTAAAATAAAATAGATTGCCACTAGATCATTGTTTGTTTAATCTTGGTTTAGTAGACAAAATGTGATTATAGAAAGCAAATTTAGTTAAAATAAATGCAAACGTACTACTAACCCAGGTTGAACTAAGAGTACCATATGATGTAAATGGACTATTAGATTTGTAAACTCACCTGATAAGGTGTATTATGTGAACTCAAGTCCAGGAATGGATGTTTTTATGGTAGGCAGATTTTGAATGAAGGAGGCAAGTTGGTTGAAGCTTAGAATTCAACTGTTAACTCTGGGAGATCTAACCCACAATTTGTAGGTGCACTTGAGTTGACGAAAGCTGCTTTCCAAAGTGTTTTGCTTGTATATTTAATTATAAAGCCAGAGCAGCAAAGGCACAATCAGTCCAAATTAGCCTCACATGTCGAAGAAATATTGCTTTGTAATTTTGTCTTTCCTTTTCCATTTGAGAGAAATGAGGAACATATTACAGAAAAGTTTGGGTTTGTACTAAGCCATGGGTGTTTCTGCCCTAGTTTGCTAGATAAAACTTAAAACGTGCTAAAAACTACCATAAAGGCAAGGTTCACAAAACACATGAAACCAAAACCAAATTACAATATGGCTTAACTCTGTCTAAACCCCAGGAGCTCCTCTCAAATCAAGGGAAGTTTTTATCTTTACCATATTCTGCGCCATTTTTTGCGCCAACTCAGAAAGCTCAAACTGCCGAAGGAGCTGCTGGTCCAGTTCTACAAAGGAATTATTGAGTCTGTCATCTGCATCTCTATAACTGTCTGGTTTGGTTCTGCAACCCAACAAGAAAGACACAGACTTCAGAGGATAATTAGAACTGCAGAAAAAAACAATTACTACCAACCTGCCTTCCATTGAGGACCTGTACACTGCACGAGTCAAAAAGAGGGCTGTGAAAATATTTACGGACCCCTCGCATCCTGGACATAAACTGTTTCAACTCCTACCCTCAAAACAACGCTATAGAGCATTGCACACCAAAACAACTAGACACAAGGACGGTTTTTCCCCGAACGCCATAACTCTGCTAAATAATAATTCCCTCAACACTGTCAAACTATTTCCTAAGTCTGCACTACTATTAATATTCTCATCGTTCCTATCACTCATCTCCTCCAATTTACGACTGTATGACTGTAATCTTGTTGCTGGTATCCTTACGATTTATATTGATATAGTTTCCTGGTTGCCTATTTGTAACCAATGGCTATCATTAAGTGTTGTACCCAGTGGTGGGATTCAGCCAGTTCACACCACTTCGGGAGAACCGGTTGTTAACTTTCTGAGCAGTTTGGCAAACTGGTTGTTGGAAGAAGTCATTAGGGCAGAGAACCGGTTGTTAAATTACTTGAATCCCATTACTGGTTGTACCTTGATTCTTGATGAACATATGTTTTCTTTTATGTACACTGAGAGTGTATGCACCAAGACAAATTCCTTGTGTGTCCAATCACACTTTGCGAATAAAATTCTATTCTATTCTATATTGTTTTTATTGTGCAATTATTGTGTATGAATACCTATAAAGCTAGACGATCAAATAGAGTTGACTACTCTAGCCAGAAAAAAGACAGGTAGTCCTCAATTTACAAGAGTTTGCTTAGTGACTGTTCAAAGTTACAACAGCAATGAAAAAAGTGACTTATGACCATTTTTCACCCTTACAACCATTGCAGCATCCCCATGGTCACATGATTTACATTCAGATACTTGACAACTGACTCATATTTATGACAATTGCTTTATCCCAAGGTCATACGATCAAGCAAAGTCAATGGGAAAACCAGATTCACTTAACAACCATATCACTAATTTAACAACTGCAGTAGTTCACTTAACAAATGTGGCATGAAAAGTTGTAAAATAGCACAAAACTCACTTAACAAATTTCTCATTTAGCAACATTTAGCAGAAATGTTGGGCTCAATTGTGGTCGGAAGTTGAGACATACCTGTAGTCCTCGACTTACAATTATTTATTTAGTGATTGTTCGATTGGGAAAAAGTGACCAGATTCGCCTAACAACCACATGATTCACTTAACAGCTGCAGCGATTCGCTTAACCACTGTGGCAAAAAGGTCGTAAAATGGGGTGCAACTCACTTAACAACTGTCTTGCTTAGCAACACAAAGGTTGGGCTTAATTGTGGTCATATGTCGGGGACTACCTATGTGCATAAAAGGTAAAGGTTCCCCTCGCACATATGTGCTAATCGTTCCCAACTCTAGGGGGCGGTGCTCATCTCCGTTTCAAAGCCAAAGAGCCAGCGCTGTCCGAAGATGTCTCCGTGGTCATGTGGCGGGCATGACTAAACGCCAAAGGCGCACGGAATGCTGTTACCTTCCCACCAAAGGTGGTCCCTATTTTTCTACTTGCATTTTTTATGTGCTTTTGAACTGATAGGTTGGCAGAAGCTGGGACAAGTAATGGGATCTCACCCTGTTACGCGGCACTAGGGATTTGAACCGCTGAACTGCCAACCTTTCGATTGACAAGCTCAGCATCTTAGCCACTGAGCCACCGCGTCCTGTACCTATGTGCATATTAGGGGGCAAAGAAGAGGATAAAAGGAGGAAGAGATCAGGGTAAAATTGGTGGCTGGTAATTTATACAGACAGATCCAGATTTAAAATTAGAAAGATGCTCTCACCTTAATGGGGAAAGCTGTGCCAGGAAAGCTGTGGAACTACGTTGCCTATCATCCAGGTATTCATTGTGAGCACACTACCAAAGGCAGTGCTGTTCTCCCCGAGGGATATTTTTCTTTAACAGGGACACGGACTGGACAGTTTTTCAAAGACAGAGCTGTTCTTTGCGAAGACATGCAGCTATCCTAAAATAGGAAGAAATATACAGAGAGAAATGTAAACCATTGTGAAGTGCTTCGACATTACGCAGCAAGCAGCTGTGGTAAACAGCCAGCACAATGTATTTAAATCACTCCACAAAAATGCAACATATCATTATGACATCCCTGGAAGCCACAGGTTTAAAAAAGGAACTTCCTGAGTTGCTAGCTATTTACAGTCAAGGAACAAACGATCAAGGTTTTGCTATGTTCTTCTACAAACACATCACTATAAAAACCTGCCTACACAAGTTTTTCTGCAGAATTAGCAAACCTCTCCACATCATATCCTATTCACACCCCTCCAATGCTAAGTAATTAACTACGGCGGACATTTCTTTGTTCTTCTCCAATCTTTTTGTTCCATTATTCTCAAGCCTAGGTTAGTCTGGTTTTTTTTCTCACACTGCAGTTAAGTGAGTCTGGAATCTCACACTTGGGCTGCAACTTCATCGGTACACCTAGGAAGTACACGTTCCTAGATTACACCTAGCAATCTGCACAAAAAAGTTTAATAAAACTAACGCAGCGTCATCAGATAAGCTAAAACGCATCCACATGTCTCCCGCTATCTTCAATATATAGTAAAATCAAGAGACATTTTATATCAAAGATGGGGCATCCAAAGAATGTTCTGAGATCATGATGTCGTCATCACTGGCTGTTTTAACTGAAGCTTTAGGGCAGAGGTATCAAACTCAAGGCCTGAGGGCCAGATCTGGCCCATGGGGTGCTTAGACCTGGCCCATGGGGCCACCCTGGAAATAGTGAAGGACCGGCCCGTGGTGCCACTGCCAGCGAAAACAGAGCTCAGGAGGGTTGCGTGCAGGAGGCAGGAGGCCATCACAGCCAAAACACGGAACTCGGAAGCCCGTTTTTGCTGGCAGAACGCCCAGGCCACTACAGGCTCCCCCAACACGAGTAATGTCAAGCTGGCCACACCCACGCTGCCCCCCCCAAGGTCAAACACAACTATGATGCGGCCCCAATGAAATCGAGTTTGCTCATCCCTGCTTTAGGGAGTTAGATTTCCTAATCACTGTTATAAGTCAACAGTTAATTAGTCCAATTGTGCTACCTATTCTCTGAAGATTCCACTCCATCTCCACTTTCACAACAAAAAGGTGTAGTCTCTTACTTCCGTTCACCAAACTTCAGTCAACGTGGAAAATCCAAGGTAGGAATTGCGTTCATCATCTTCCATTAATTACACTAGTAGACATGAGTGAACTGATGGGCTGTGCCTCAGAAAGACTGGTTCACACAGCATACTAAACCAGGGATCTCCGACCTTGGCAACTTTAAAACTTGTGGACTTCAACTCCCAGAATTCCTCAAAGCAAAGCTAGCTGAGGAACTCTGGGAGTTGAAGTCCACAAGTTGCCAAGGTTGGAGACCCCTGTATTAAACTATATGATGCGCTGGTAGAAGAAAGCAAATATCATTTCTCACTTGCCCCCAAGGGCTACTGTGGCCTGATGTGATAAGCTTATAGAGGGGAGTAATGTTTTCAGACAGTTCTTGGCTTTTCAGATCTTTGCAGATTGTAATGCTTGTACTTTGTGTTTTTGGAGGGATCTAAAACCAGGAAAAATCATACAAAGGAAAATTGGTAGTTTTGTCACCAAATCATGGCAGTCCAGTGTGAGAATGCTCTAGAAACTTTACAAATGAGGCTATGACTGCATGTTGTTTAGCTTTTGAGTATTTTTCTGAAACATGGACTTGGAGCTTTCAGGTTGTCGAGACCCACTAACTGGGGAATTACAAGCACTTAATGTTGACAGTTCAGCAAACAACAACAGTTCAACAGGAGTTCAACAACTCTGTTCAGAGCAGCAGGCTGATGGCCACAATACCATTGAATCCAAGAAAAACTAAGTAGAGCTCAACAATAAGACGTATAAAGAGTCTTGGCAAACACATAACAAAAATAGAAGCAGCAGAAGCAGGGAAGTCAAAGGATAGGGGAGAAATGCACCATGCCCGTGATGGCGAACCGATGGCACGCCTCACATGTGCCAGAGGTGGCACGCAGAGCGCTCTCTGCTGGCACGAGCACCGGCGCCCCAGATCTCCGTGGTGTTTCTTTCGTGAGCTTCTGTTTCCCTGCAAACAACGAAACAGAAGCTCACGAAAGAGAAAGATCTTACCTCTTACCGTGCTGCCGGTGTTGGGATGCCCCACCTCCCGCCAGCCAACTGGTCTTCGGGTCTCTGCTGTGCATGCGTGCATGTCTGCACATGTCTGTGTGCATGTCCACGCATATGCAAGTTCACGCATGTCTGTGCATGTGCATGCCTACGCATGTTTGCATGTGCATACATTCGCGCACAAGCACACGCCTTTTAGTTTGGGCATGCGCGCATGCATTTTGGGCATTCGGTGTCTAAAAGGATCACCATCACTGCACCATGCCATTGCCAATTAAGCTGAGTTCATGTCAACGTAGCACATTCAACTATAATTCTAAAAGAATGGACATGAACAGATATGAAAGAGCAATGGCTCTTCTCAGAAAAGTCAGATATAAACACATATTTTTATGCATTACCCAAAATTTACAATGTTGTTTGGTTTGACATAGCGTGCTGTAAGAAACCAGTCCTTGTGGAGTTACTAACCACTACTCGTGGCTTTGAATGTTGTGTGAATTCTACAGTACCAGTTGTGATTTATTTGATAAATAATGACCAAACAACCCATACCTTAGTGTTATATGTTGTACAGCACTCCCAATCAATGAATGATTCAAAAGCTTTAAATTGTATGTACAATGGCAATTGTATCGGCACAATTGAATTCATCGTTTCAATGGTCTCATAGTATTTACTCATTGAGTACTTGGTTTCAATAATTTTTTAAAAAATCATTTAGTTTTATACTTGAGAATTTTAGTAGGCCCTCCTACTCATAATTTATATCTCTCAGCAGCATGTATCAATAAACATCAAGAACACTCCAAGTTGAACAAAAAAATTAAAAAGCTAATAGGTAAAGGTTCCCCTCAATCAGAAACAGTAACAGAGTTGGAGGGGACCTTGGAGGTCATCATTCTAGTCCAACCCCCTGCTCATGCAGGAGACCTGTACTACGGATTCGAACCACCGAACTGCTGACCTTTCTGATCGACAAGCTCAGTGTCTTAGCCACTGAGCCACCTACTCGCACATATGTGCTAGTTGTTCCCGACTCTAGGGGGCAGTGCTAATCTCTGTTTCAAAGCCGAAAACCCAGCGCTGTCCAAAGACATCTCCATGGTCATGTGACCGGCATGATTAAACACCAAAGGCGCACAGCTGTTACCTTCCCACCAAAGGTGGCCCCTATTTTTCTACTTGCATTTTTTACATGCTTTCGAACTGCTAGGTTGGCAGAAGCTGGGACAAGGAACGGGAGCTCATTCCATTTTGCGGCACTAGGGATTCGAACTGCTGAACTGCCGACCTTTCGATCAACAATCTCAATGTCTTAGCTACTGAGCCACCAAGTCCCTCTTAAAAAAAAACTAATATAACAGGCTAAAGTTATATCCTGTAAGGTATACATACCCATCCTGGGCATAACAAGCTCTTATTTTCCCAACAGAATGGACACAATTATTGTCCTGGCCCAGTGCTTGGAAGAAAAGCCAGGTTTTCATGATTCCACGAAAGCCTAATAGGGTCAGGGCCACCCAAACCGCCAGTGGGGTGGAGGACTTGTTCCAAAGTACAAGTGCAACAACTTCTTCCAAAGGCACATTGCGGTCTCATTAGATAATGCTGCTTGGGGGACTGAGCATGCTCACTCTGTACAATCTAATGGAATGGACTGAAATAACCAGAGATAGGCAGTCTCCCAAATAACACCCTGAGTCCTTCGGGAGTAGGGCGGTATACAAATTCAATAAATAAATAAATAAACGCAGGTCTGTGCCATGCAAGCATTATAAGTGATAAATACTTTTTAAAAAAAAAATGATTTATATGCCGCCCTTCTCCGGAGACTCAGGGCGGCTTACAGTGCGTTAAGCAATAGCCTTCATTCTTTTGTATATTTTATACAAAGTCAGCTTATTGCCCCCACAAACTTGGTCCTCGATTTATCTACCTTAAAAAGGATGGAAGGCTGAGTCAACCTTGAGCCTGGTGAGATTTGAACTTACAGTAATTGCAGACAGCTGGTGTTAATCACAATGCTATCAGTCTGCTGAGCCACCAGGCCCCACCAGGCCCCACTTTCAAGCCACTTTGACTTGCATCTGGAAGTCTATACGGAGCCAGTAAGAGCTTATGGAATAGTGGTGTTACATAGATGTACTGATGTTTGCCCCTTACTGCTCAATGCGACTGAACCAGTTGCAGCATCTGGATCATCTTCAAGGGCACTTCCATGTACAGCATACTACAGAATCAAAATGAAAGCTAACCAAGATGTGAGTGATGATGAGCAGGACCTCTTAATCCAGAAAGAGATGCAAGATGGAGCCTTATACTGCCTCCCAATCAAGTAAGCTCAGGTGGACCTCCATATTATCTGCAGCTCTGAATGGGCGAGTGAGTTTTTAAATACAGTAAATCTTCAGATCTGGCCCAGCTGCTTGGTCTTCCTAGGATTACGCTTTAAATCTACTGAAATTAACCAGATCAACTAGGTTTACCTTTAGCTCAGATTATGTCTGGTAAGTACAAGAAAAAGATACAGAATTATTAATATAGTTTCAATTCATCAGAATTGATTTAAGAAATCACGATTATATTGTATGGTTTCTCTTACAGATTCACCAGCACAATACTAGCTGTAACAGGGAGCTGCAGCATTCCCTCACATTTCATATTGCATCTGCAGTATATCCATACATCTTTAATTTACACAATTGGTGGGGTGGGGTTTTGTTTTGTTTTTTCTGTTTACAATAAGCTGCATAAAATTTCAGGAAAATTATCCATGTCTCAGCAATTATCTCATCCAATCTGCCCAAAAGACCAATCTGATTTACAATCATGGCTTGTTTCCCATATTACATTTTCAATACTTGATTGAATTCTGGAAAAAAAAATTAAGACAAGAGTTCCTTTAAACGTATGTCCAGTATTGTCCCATGCTTTAGTCCATTCCCATCCTTTCACATGCAAATAAAGCATTACACAAAGATAATATAATATATATTACAAGGACATCTCACGCCTCATCACTCCAGCACAGCGGAGAAGAATCAATCAAAATCGCCTTGCCTTTTAGGCAAGGCTGCCTTTCGCAGGCTCCAAATCCCTGCTAGCCAATCGCGGCCAGGATTCCCTTTGACGTCTGAGCTGCCAAACGCCTTCTCCCGTCACCTCCCCTTCATTCCAACTCCAACTCCTCCTCTTCCCCGCCCGTCCCCAGTCTAATAATCCAAGGGGCGGGTCGCCGTCCCGAACTCCGCGCCGCGCCCTCCTCTCGCACCCAATGGCGACCACCCCGAACTTCTAAAGCTCGTCAAAGATTGGTCGTCCGACCCGAGCCAATCGCGTCGCGTCGCCGCCGTAGTATATAAATCAATGCTGGGGCTGAGCTCCCCGCAGTGCTCAAGCGTTGCGGGCGCGGAGTGAGGAGGGGACGGGTGGAAGGAAGGGAACTTGGCTCTTGCACGCGCCGAGGTTACGCCTTCCCTTTCCCCGCCCCCTCCGGTTCCCTCAGACCGATTTCTTTCCACGGGTGGTTTTGGTGTTTTTTTTTTTCCTTTTTCCCGCCCTTTCTTCTCCTTCTGGAATTTTCCTCTGTTTTTGAGGGGGTGAAGCGGTTTCCTCAGCCGCTCGAGCCGTCTGGGTTTTTATCTCGGTTTGTGTAACCGCCTTTCTCCGGCGCTTCTCTGCTTCCCCACACCCACCCACCCACCCACCCACCCTTTCTTGTCTCCCTCGGGAAAGAGCCCCACCACTCCTCCTCACGATGCGCGCCACGGGGACCGGGACGGCTGGCACGGCCGCCGCGAGCTCGGGGAAAGCGCCGCCGACCACGCCGGCTGACGGGGATGAGCGCTTCAGCGTCCTGAGCTGGGAGCAGGTGCAACGGCTGGACCACATCCTGGAGGAAGCCGTCCCCATCCACGGCCGCGGCAATTTCCCCACCTTGTCGGTGCGGCCCCGCAGAATCGTGCAGGTGCGTGAGGGAACCCCGAGGCCGACGCGGAGGACCCGCCCCGCAGCAGCCCGCTTTGGGGATCCCGGGTGGGGAGGAGGAGGAGGAGGAAGATTTACCTCAGGAATGCAGCCTGCTTTTTCGGGGGTGACTGACTGACACGGGGTGGGACGGGACGCTTTCCGTGTGGAGGTGTCCCTCTGTCCTTCGGGGCCGGGGATGTGGGATCGTCGGGTGAGGGGTGGGTGGGTGGCGGGGAGGGCCAAGCCGGCGGAAAAACGTGTCAGTCGTTCGGAATGCGCATACATACCAGGGCTTCCTAAAATTAATAGTCGGTTCTCGGGCTTCCTCGGGAATTAAAGGGCCGCCTGCTGCCCGGCAGGATCTGCAGCTGTCACTGCACGTATTTTAGCGGAGGAGCCGCCACCTTTTATTGAGAGGATGCTTAAGGTTAGGGTGGAAATTGCTCAAAGCTTTCTGCGTATTGTGTGGGTTAAAAGCACCGAAGCTTCCCTCTCGCCTATGGGGGCGGGGGAAGAGAAGCATGGAGAGTCAAATCGAATAGGACGCTGTTAAATTGATTTTTTTTTTTAAAAAAAAAAAGGGAGAATAGAATAGAATAGAATAGAATAGAATAGAATAGAATAGAATAGAATAGAATTCTTAATTGGCCAAGTGTGATTGGACACACAAGGAATTTGTCTTTGGGGCATATGTGCTCTCGGTGTTCATAAAAAGACAAAAGACAAGATACGTTTGTCAAGAATCATAAGGTACAACACTTAATGATAATCATAGGGAACAAATGAGCAATCAAATCCTATTAGGAAACATTATAAAGTCCATTATAAGGAGAGGAGGGGATTGCATCTCCCTGAAAGCTTCCCCAGAGCTGCAATCTCATCAGCGGAATACATATTTGTCCCTGAGTTTATTTGAAATTATTGAGCTGTTTTAGGATATCCTAAACCCAGGTAGACTCCAGAGTTATATAGTGTCAAGAGGAGAGATGTAGGTTAATTGTTCTCACAATTTGGGGGGGGGCGTTTTTTTTCCTTTAAAAAAATGTTTTCCACTCTGCCAGCTTCTTTTATTATTTTAATAGTATTCTTTAAAAAGTTATTAAGTGCCAGATTCTTTTATTTTAATAGTATTTTTAAAATTTTATTCAGATAACTGTAGTGAAAGTTTAAAAATATAGTAAAGAAGCCACCAGGGTAGCTACAGGGCACTTAAAGCAACATTTTGGCCACTATCTACCCTATCCCACCCCCATAGAATTTGACATAGTGTACATTCTTAGAAGGTCAGTCTTTTTTTTTAATGGTCTTGATAAAGCTTCCTATAATGCTCTATTAATTAAGTTAGCATTAATTCTACGCCCTCATTCCTATGAACTTTAATCATCTGTGGGTAAATTTAGGTGCACTTTTTGCTGAACGAATAGCTCAGTTGTAGTTTAACTAGATTATCTGTAGATGGCAGACTATAGTTTAATGCTCAGTAACTCTTCATATGCATATCCAGGTCAGAGATTACTTATTTCTGGCTAATAAATTTTGTGCATCCAAACTCTTGGATTAATTTTTGGCTTACTATACTGTGGAAATGCAGAAAATGGTAACCATAATGACTATGTTGTGTTTAGCAGTAATATGAGGTGATCCAATAACAGGCTTTCAATTATGTTACACCAGTGTGATACTTTTTTTTTCTGAACTGCAGTTTTCAAGTTCTTGAGATGCAGCTAAAAGTTAAACTATTCATTAGTTTAAGCATTATTTTGTCTAGGAAGGGGTAAAGCTGTATGAAATATTAGTATAAAAATAAACTGCCCACTGGATGGCTGCTGTAATGGCTGTATTATGAAGTGAAAAAGGTTGTAATCCCAAGCAAAATAGGATTTGGAGGAAGGTATCTTTGAGATTTATTCTGGGGTGCGGTGGGGTAATCACTTAGGTCTTCTGTGTCAAAAGAAAGTTTTATGTTATTTTCTTAGATCATTTTGTGAAGTTGCCTGTAGTTCAGGACAGTTTATGCTATAATATTTGTTGGCTTTTAAGATGCCACAAGGCTTTTCAATGCATTGGTTTATAACAATGACATTAAGAGAAATTAGTTGCCAGGTAATGTTTTCACACATAAGATTACTAGGCCATCAGACATTTGGAGCAGAGTGGTGTGTTGATTTGTGAGGAACTTACTTAATGAAGCAGTAGGACTGCAACTCCTGATAATCAAAGATCCTTAAGAAGAAAGATATATGACTGCAATTAGTTTGGGAGGAGGGGAAAAAGTAATTTCTATTAGGCAGTATAGGTATTCATAGAAATGATTTAATACACAGTTTCCATTCACTTTGAGGGGTAGAAATAACTAGTATCTTTATGTGCCCTATTTAGAAGACAGTCCTGACCTAAACAGAGCTGTACAGCATTTAAAATGGGTGGAGTTAAATATATGCAGGTTCCAATAATTGGTGTCCAGATGCAATGAGAATTCTTAGATGAAGCCTTGGGCTTGTGAACTTTGGTATAAATAGGTTATACATGAAGGACTGAACATTTTGGAGAATGGACCCTTTAGTTCCTTGGTTCCAAGCCTTTCATAAGTGGCTAGAGTTAACTTAGGTATACAGACAGTTCCTGGATTAAAAACTTCTGACCCATACTTACGAATAGGTTCCCTATTACTAAAAATGGCAGATGGTATTCTCTTTCCTTAAGCTGACAAACCACTGAAGCTGCCTGTTTTTAATATACAAGCTCTTTTCAGCGGTTCATAAAAACACAGCACATCTTCAGCAGTTTATCATCTCTAGGAAGGAGAAAGCTGTCCACCATTTTTTGTAATAGGCAGCCCATTTGTAAGTATGAGTTCTGATTTACATACAAATTCATGTTAAAGACAGATGGAACTTGTTCTTAACATTGTTGACAATCTAAGGCTACACATGCTTTGAAGTTCCACAGTTTCTTGGCATTAACTGTATTGGTGAGAGCTTACACTCAGAACATTTTGAAGATGTAGGTTGCTAACCTTTGCTCCAACTCTATTAGTGCCTAGGAATTTTCAGTCTCGGAATTGAATTTGGGGAAATGCTACAAGGGAAGCATATGATGCTAAGCAAATCAGTGTATCCCTTTGCTATGACTATGTCTAGGGCTGCTGGAATCTGTGGTTGGTAGGTCACAGCTTCCCCCACTGGTTATATGCCGATTCTAAACTACATACAACTTTTGGGTCAATGATAACTAGCAGAATGTCAAAGATATGGAACTAAGAGGCATACTACATCTTGGACAGAGCTGTGCCTTAATAATGATTACTGGTTGGTCTTTACTGGGAGGAATCTAGATGGTGTAAGTTTTTAATCTCAACCAAGGGGGTATCTCTTTTAGAAAAATACTTGTTTCCATAAAGGAATATTCATGTTGAAGCCTGTGAGTGGCTGAGTTTGTACACAATTCTAAATCATAATTTTATTTATTTATTTATCATATTTGTATACCGCCCTACTCCTGAAGGACTCAGGGCGGTGAACAGCCAAAATAAAATACAGAGACATACAAAAGTTAAAAAACTATTAAAAACAGATTAAATAATTTAGGCTCGAAAAACAAATTAAAAACATCCATTTATCTAAAAAAACATTTAAAACCCAATTTAAAAGCCAATTTAATCCAGAGTTAACGAACCAAAGTTGCTATGTTCACATATGGTGTACCAAATAGATTGATTGGATGGATTATGTGCTGTCAAATTAGTGATGACTGTTAACAATCATATAGATTTTCTCCAAGAAAGGAATGTTTTATTATGGCCTAATTTGGTATTCTGATTCAAGCTGCATTAAAGCATTATATGCTTTTATTTTTATCATAGCTAGTCTTGTTGTAAACACTGTTTTAGTTTTGTGTAAAGAGTTGTGTAGTACATTTTTTTAATGTATTGGTGTTTTGAAATAATGAGTGTTGCCTTTTAAACTGCTGGAGTTCATAGGCATGCTAATTCATTACTAACAAGCAACAGTGCCTAAACCAAAATCAAACCATATCTCGGCATATTTTGTGAGCCTTGCCATTTTATTAAGATGCATTATGTGATTTCTTTTGGTTTATATTGTACAACTACTGCTTGTTAACTATGATTTATTTTTTTGAATGTGTGAATGAAGCCACTCTGTAGCATGCCTGAGCCATTGTTTTCCAACAGTCAGCTAGACATAGGTGAGGATTGTACTAGATTCCCCACTACAATTCTACAGAGCTTTTCCCTCCCTTTCAGCAAAAGTGAAAGGGAACAGTGTGTTCTCACATTTGCCTGCAACAATCCCGAGTTTAAAAAAAAAAAGTTGCAGTCTGTTTATGCTGTGTTGGCAAACTCTTTACTCATGGAAAAAAGAATGAAAAAGAGGCAAATGCCTGCTCTTGAAAGTAGTACAGGGTTTTCTTGTGGATTATATAAAAGCAGGAATGCAGTCAATCAAAGTTAAATTCCTGCCCATCAATTGTGCCCATAGAAAGGGTGGCCTAAGCTTTTCTAAGTTGTCACTACAGATCAGCTGTTCAGAAGCTTCTAACCTTTTTGGAGGGGCTTCACAGACCTTGGGGAGAAGTGTGCCTTGCTTTTCTTGTAGTCAGCTATTTTCAGGTCACCTTTCCATTCCAAAGAGCTCAGTACTGTGCTAATTCATGTGTGAAGGCTAGTGCTGCAGATGTATTGGAAGTTGAAAATCCCTACCAGCTGTGTTTTCAAAGGGAGAGAAAATGCTGAAAGGCAAATATTTGGATTTTTGTGGGACCTGAGTAAAACAAGTCTCTAACAATGAGAACATGTTGACCCTTTTGCAACATGCTGTAAGGGATATAACCAATTACAAGAATCAATTCTCAGAATATTAACAACATTCTTCTTCTTCCATACTGCTCTTACTCATCTTTCGCCTTTTCCTCATAGGTAGATCTATGCTATAGCTTTCCATCTTAATTTGTAAGAAAGCTCACTTGAGACCTCAGTGCATTTTTTTTTTTGCACCGAAAAAGATTGTGAGGCTATTCAAGCTTTTGGGCAGGGAGGCACAAATGTAAAATACTATGGAAAACAAATTAGCTCATTCTTGGGAGTTCATAATTAATACATTTGATGAAGCTATTTTAAGTTTTATGTTTCATTCTGATCTGACTAACTTGCATGGTGGTTGGCCTCTCACTTGGTATTCTGCAATCTGCTTATTTAGAGCTTGGAATCTGCTAGCAGAAAATAAATCTGCTGATGAAGGTGGTGTCTGGTCTTTTGACCTTGGCTGAATGCATGCAAAAGTTAGTCTGTTTTAGTATAAAATAAAAATGAAAAGAAATAGTCAAAGCTTCTCTGGTCATTAATGACTGGCATATATGATTACACACTGTCTTTAGGTAAATTTTATATAGGGAATTCCTTTCTAAATGTTGGTTCTTTAGTAGGGAGACTTTGGCCAGTAAACCTGTGATGCCTGTAAAACCGAAAAAGAATGTCTAGAATTAGGAAGTAAGAAAAACCTGGATAATGGTACACATCCAGAGATATTAATGGTAGATAAGAAAATACGCTGTAGCAGCTTTCCCCAGTCTGAGCATCCTGCAAATGTGCAGACTTCCATTCAAAATTTTAACAATTCCTAGTAGGGAAAGACTAGTCTACTGAACCTACTGTATAGTCCACTTTGATGGACTATTATAGTACTGTACAGGTAATCCTTGATTTACAACCATTTGAAGTTACAACAGCACTGAAAAAAAGTGACTTATGAACATTTTTCACACAACTATTGCTGCATCCCTGTGGTCACATTATCAAAATTCAGGTGCTTGGCAACCAGCATGTATTTCTGATTGTTGCAGCTTCCTAGGGTCATGTGATTATTATTTGCGACCTTCCCAGCTAGCTTCCTGACAAGCAAGGTCAGTTGGGAAAGCCAGATTTGCTTAATGACCAGGTGATTCACTTAACTGCAGATTCACTGAATAACCATGGCAAAAAGATTGTAAAATGGGCACAATTCATTTAACAACTGTCTTGCTTAGCAACAAAAATTTTGGGCTCAATTGTATCATAAGTCAAAGAATAAATGTAATCATGTCAGATAATTTAGCCTAGGTTAATGCTTATTTTCCAAAAACTGAATATCATAGGTTTATATATCAGTTACATATTTCTGTGGGCTGCTTAACTTGCAGATGAGAAAATATTATAAAAGAACCCTAAAGATGGGAACAGCATAAAGCTGGTTTGAGAGATTGATGAGGTAGTACTCGTCTTGGACCTGAATTTCCATTGTTAAGATGATTGTTAAGTGAGTTGCTCCTGAATTTATGACTTTTTCACCACAATTATTAATGTATCATTGCAGTTGTTAAGTGAATCACATGGTCAGTAAGTGAATCTGACTTCTCGCATTGACTGATTGCCAGAAGCCAGCTGAGAAAGTGGCAAATGACAATCATATGACCCCAGGATGCTGCAGCTGTAGAAAATGCATGCAGGTTGGCAAGCACCCAGTTTTTGATCGCTTGACTGGGGGTGCTGCAACAGTTGTAAGTGTGAGGACTATTTGTAAGTCATTTTTTTCAGTTCCGTTGTAACTTCAAATGGTTACTAAACAAATGGTTGTAAATCGAAGACTACCTTTAATGAAGACATTGTTCACATTTATATTGATCTAACTTTGTCAATATAAAAAGAAAATAACATGACAGCCACTTCACATCAGTTGATGTCATCTTTTTAACATCTCTAGCATATGGCAGCTTCTTTTTGTTCCTTTTCAGTCACTCCTGGGTTAATGAAAAATGTTACAGGCATAAAAGTTCAAAGCAATGTGCTCTCCATTTCATTCACCAGCTTGGACTTTTCTGGAAAGGTAAAATTGTAAATGTCATTGCTGACGATAGGATGGATTTTAATGTGCTTATTAGAACTGGGAATATACAGTGTACTCTGAGATGAGAACAGCCTGGAGCAGATTGTTTGCTTGATCACAGTTCAATTGAACCTTTACATTGACTTTAGAATTACCCAACCATTTATAGCTTTAGTATTTGCTTTAAGTGTATCCTGTCTTGGCAGGAAGTGAGCCTCAGCACACTTGGATCACTGAATGAGGATTGTGCTTTGCTTTGGCTTGATAGATAAATAATTTGGACATCACTTTAATGCCTGTCATTTCATATATATAGCTGGTCTAAATTTTATTTAACAAGTTTTGTGGTTGCATGATTTGAAGATTCTTTGATTTTATTCCAGCAGTGTAACCATTACACCACATGGTTTTACAGATGATATTTCTTTACCTAGAGATTACATAACTTTGTGACATAATACAAATCCATGTTCATTAACATATACATTACTTTGGAATACTCTTTCTATACTTCATTGGAAGTAGACCTCCATGGGTGCACACATTTATACTTGATGCTTGTAACTTCTGCCCAGTGAGAAGCTGGACCAACTGCTTCCAGTACAGTCCATTTGCCCTTAAATAGCCTGCTCGGCTCAGTGTCATCACTGCCACAAATTACTAAGGATTTGTTTGTCTATAAAGTAGCAACACTGTGCTTAGTAGGCACTAATGTTGTGCCAAAAAGCTGCTTGCATATTCATTTTATATGGGAGGTGGCTTCATTCCTCTGCAATGACTCAGATGTAACAAGGCACATTGGGTTCTATTTTTTTAAAGCATTGAACAAAACTTGCTGCCTTTCACTACAGTAATTGCCAGGAGCTAAAGTGTTTCCATGGGAAGTGCATGTTTGTACTCACATAATGCATTATATAAAAATTACACATTCTGTACTAATTGTATTGCAGAACTCTAAATTAGGGCAGTTCTTTCATACAGAGTTTTTCTGGTTCTATCTTTTGAACCACATACTCCAACTGTAAAATGTGTGCATGAAAAAATATATCTAGATTTAAATCCATCCTTGCACATGGGAAGTTATTAGCTGATATTAAGAGTAGTCACTGTATCTTAGTCTAGTCTATCCTACTTAATTGTAGTTTTGGGGGAAATTGCACAAGGAAGAACTATGTGCGTTGCCTTGAGCTTCTAGAGAGAAAATGAGTTAGGAATGCAATACATAAAGACATGTAAATGTTTTTGTGCTAGTTTGATACTTGCTTCAATCATTAATTAGACATCATCTTTTATTGTAAACCACCCAGTCACTTAGGTGAGATGGGCAGTGTGGAAATCTGATGAATAAATAAATAGGCACTGCAGAACTTGAAATTCTGAAAAGGAGAGTCACGATGGCTGCCAGGCAATTCTAGTATACCTATCACTTTACTCTCTGAACACAGAAGCCAAGCTAATAAGAGATGTCAATCTAGAGACAGAAACTTCTTGATACCACCAAAGCAGGCTGAATCCCTTTTAATATGGCATTCTGTCCAGGAGGAGGTTTGACATGGTATGGAAGAAAAAAGAACATTCCATATTTTTTAGAATACAGCATTCTGTTTCTAGGTTTTTAATTTTCAGCTTCCTTACAGATTACTTAAATTCGTATTGTGGTAATTTCCAAAATGTGCAGCCATAAAATTTCTTAAATCAAAAATTAATAAGACTGGCATATTCTTGCACACATTTAGTCCTGTATTTGACTACCTAAATAGAGTAGTCAATCTTACTCAAGCACTGGGTGGTGTCCCATCTCTACCATTCCATGTTAAATTACCTGGTGAACTATCTTTGGATTATGGAGCAATGTTTTTGATGGGTAAAGGCTAGCTACCAGCACCTGATATTTTGAATTATATCATTGGCAATGAATTATGACGAATATAGAAGTGCATACAGGGCTCAAGTAGTTGAATATAGCTATGACTATAGGGTGGGTGTGATATGGAACATGTAACAGCCAGTATAAAAGGCTTGGCTGGCAAAGCATGGAAAAATGCTGATTTGGCATGAAGGTATTTCAGAGGACAAGCAGTAGCATGTGGGATATGGGTTTGGCTGGTGATTAATTGAATTTTGTAGGGTGTAGGACAGCAGTTGGAGATAGCATTGATGCTGATGAAGAGGTTTTAGAAGGTAAGATGTTGAACAGTGACAGACTGGACTGAGATTTTCAGCTGATAGATTCTAATTTTCTCTCTCAAGCATAAACAGCACTGTCCAAATAAACTATGGTGCAGTCTTTGTATATATGCTGGTTAGGAGGTTTGCCATTTTAAATGGTGATGCCTTGAAAAGAATATACACCGGTACAGTATGTAAAGTTATAGCTTTGACAACAAATGACTATAGCAACAATGGTACTCAAAGTGTCAAAGTAGCTTTTTAAAACCAATACAAAAAGGAAGGATATAATTACTTTTCCCCCTCCTTCAGTCCCTGGATGCAAATATGAAGAATTCTGTGCCCTTCTGACATTTTTACATGACCTACTTGGTCACCCTGAAATAAATTCTGCAATGCAGTTCAAAAAGTTTTCTTGATCAGATAACTTTTGGAAGTATCCCCATTAACCAATGACATTGAAATATTCTAATAGAAAAGCACATTCTTCTTATTTCAGTGAGTTGTTTAACAAAGTTATATAAGTAAAAGTAATAGATTGTTTTTACAAAAACATATAGACTTGGTTTAATTCTGTTTTAATTATTCAATTATACTACACAAAGACACTGACAAATTAGCCAGGATCTGCATTCTGATTTAGCTAGAGTAGTTCAACTCACAAGTATTTATGCACACATAAATTTGATCACTTCGGCAATATTAGAAATATTAAATATTGATAAGAATCTCCCAATGCATCCCATAATATCTGTCCAATTAATTGAATGAAATATATCTTGCTTCAAGTTCTCTTACAAGAAACCCCACAACTTTGCAGAACAATGCTGTTGTAACATGCAAAAGGACAAGTGTTCTTAAAGGGAAATGAGGGCTAGTCTTTGTATACCTCTAAAACCATAACATTACTAAATGGCACATAGCAGTTCATTGTACTGTAAACAGAAATGATTGACTCTGACCAGAAAATATTAGCCAGTGCTAAATACAGAGTTCACCAGTCTTGAGCATGTAACCTAAAAAGGCAGTTACTGTTCTAATGCCTGATGTGTCTTGTCTCTAAACCAAAAGAGGTAAGGAACATTTAATATGCCTATTCTGCCAGATGGCTAATGATACACTGTAGCTATACAAATTGACCAGTATTCTCAGTAAACAGACGTCTTCTGTAAGATTTATTCTTCTGATATTAAATTATCCAGTTTGCAACTGTGTGCTAGTTGTGAAACAGGAAAAAAAAAACCTCCCAGAGGACATTTAAACCTTTTTTCCCCTTAAATTTGTATAATTGCTGTATAATCTGGGTTTTTTTCAGATTGTACAGGTAGATATATTAAGAGTAGCTTGGTATTTATTCACTTTCTTGAACACCATTAGAACCTCCAACCTTACCAGAAAGCTAATGACTAGCTTTATTTTGGTAGAATAAAATCCTCATGCTCTGGGTTTTGGTGGTCTGAAATTCTGTATCTTAACATATATTTTCCTAACTGGGTGTAACATATGCTTTCATTATAAGGGTCTCTGTCTGAAGCCTGCTTCCGAGATTGTGGCCTGACTTAGTCCTGATGACTAAGATGACACTTATGTATATCAGTATAGTACAGCCATCTGAATATCTCATATATCTTTTGTGAATGTCTACTGAAGTGATAATAATTGATTTTGGAAGAGAACTAAAAGACTGGGGGGTGGGTGTTAATCTCAACCCTATATAATAATTTTGATTGTAGTTACAGCCTGAGTTGCATTTAAATTTGAACAAATTTGCAGCTGCATGATTGTTGAACTTAAATTTTTCACAAGGTTTTTAAAGCTGTATGGTTGTAGGTCCATAGAGAAGCAGCTTTTCTTTGTCCTTAAACCTTGGCAATCTGGAATATCACTCACCAGTTTTTTAACTAACATCAAACTTATTTCACATTTCCAACTACAACCTCAAATTTATATCTATCATTTGCACTACAAGAAAGTTGTAGGAGAATTCCTGACTTTGAAAGTAAAGGTGATAAGAGAAGGCCCAAGTATTTATTTTGAACCTGTCAGGGCAGATGCTACCTTAAGACAGAAGAACAACAAAGTATATGGAAGATCTGTTCATCTGTAACTATGCATAATGAAATCAGGATTTCAGCATAATGAAATCCTGATGTCACGCCAAACATTCAGTAAAAAAGTGGTCTACAGATTATTGATAAAGTTAGTTGTTAATCCCTTTCTCCTATACTACTCCTATTTAAAAATTATTCACCTGAGCTGCTGTTTATCCCATAAGACAAGTATGCAAACAGCGATACAACAGTAGATTTGATAATTTCCAGGCATTATATTCAGCTGGGCTCATAGGAATGTCTCACATTTGGCTCTTACACTGTTCTTTTTGGCTTGATTTTCTGTATTGTTTCTAAAGATACTAAGGACATTTTCACATATTTCAAATTTCCTAGCCTGTGGTCTGTTACATTTCCCATTGAAACTGCTTTCCACACCATTAGTTACTGTCAACTCGTACCAATTTGCCTCTCCTTGCTTTGCAGGTGGTCCGTAGTCGTCTAGAAAAGCAGGGCATCACTGTCCACAATGTGAGGCTGAATGGCTCAGCAGCTAGCCACGTGTTGCACCAGGACAGCGGTCTGGGGTATAAAGATCTGGATCTCATTTTTGGTGTTGATCTGAAAAGCGAGGATATTTTCCAGCTGGTAAAAGATGTAGTGATGGATTGTCTCCTGGATTTCCTCCCTGAAGGGGTAAACAAAGATAAGATCACTCCCATGACTCTGAAGGAGGCCTATGTGCAGAAGTTGGTAAAAGTGTGCAATGAAACTGACCGCTGGAGCCTTATATCACTGTCAAACAACAGTGGGAAGAATGTGGAACTCAAATTTGTAGACTCTCTCCGGCGGCAGTTTGAGTTCAGCGTTGATTCTTTCCAGATCATATTGGACTCACTATTGCTCTTTGGAGAGTGCTCAGAGAATCCAATGTCTGCAAACTTCCACCCTACTGTCACTGGGGAGAGTATGTATGGGGACTTTGAGGAGGCGATTGATCACCTGAGGAACCGAATTATAGCTACTAGGAATCCAGAGGAAATCAGAGGAGGTGGGCTTCTGAAGTACTGCAACCTTCTCGTGAGGGGATTTCAAGCTAAATCAGAAGTTGACATGAAAGCCTTGCAGAGGTACATGTGTTCGAGGTTTTTTATAGACTTTCCTGACATTGGGGAACAACAACGAAAGCTGGAGTCTTACCTCCAAAGTCACTTTGTAGGGATGGAAAGCAAAAGGTATGATTGCCTGATGACCTTACACAGAGTGGTAAATGAGAGTACGGTGTGCCTGATGGGACATGAAAGACGACAGACGCTGAACCTCATTGCCATGTTGGCCCTCCGGGTCCTGGCTGAGCGGAACATAATTCCAACTGTCACAAATGTGACTTGTTATTATCAGCCAGCACCATACATCAGTGAAATAAACGTCAACTATTACGTAACCCACATGCAACCTCTTCTGCCTTACAGTCACTCCTACCCAACGTGGCTCCCATGCAGCTGAATGCTGAAAAAAGCTCCAGTCTTTGTCTTCTCAAGGAGCAGAGGCTGTGTGTTGAGAAGAAAAGGAAAAAAAAAATAGGTCTCTTGCTCTGAGTATCTTGCTCTTACATTGGAACTATAAGTCTACTTAATCGTGGGAAATTGTGCAGTGATATGTCTAATTACCAGATATGTTTACACGAAGAAAATGCTTGAGTTAATGCATAAGGTGGGTGGAAAGGATTAGGTTAAAAGCAGAGCTGCACTACCTTAAATGCAAGCTGATTTTTTTTTTCTTAGTGCAAGAAGCATTATGGGCTGTGCAGACTCTATTTTTTTCTGAACATATTTCAAAGTGGTTAATTCCTTTTAAGGGACCAAAGAAATCTTATACAAGTGCCTGCAACCAAAAAAGAAATACTGTAATTTTTTTTGTAGTGGCAAAAATCTATATTGACAGCTTAGTTAGGGATGTTTGCCAGGAATTTTTGGTTTTAGGATCACACATTAATTTCTGTCAAGGGAACTGAGGTAGGCAGAGACTTTCCACAGCAGCCACTGTAACATGGGTTGCTGTCTGATGGACCAGCAGCACTGATTAACAGCTGGAGCAGAGCTGGGATGGGGAACTAAATGGGGGGTTCAATTCATAATGATAAGAGAATTTCTAATGAGATGGATTATGTGCCCTCATTGCAAAGGCTACCAGAGGAAATAGGAACTACCCTGAATTATTATTATTAAGTTGAATTATTATTCAATTTAATGTGCAGTGCCAAAACCCTAACACTTTAATTCCTCTTAAAGGAAAGTCTATAGATCAGTATGTTGCTGTGTGGATCAATATATCTTTTTCATGCAAGGAGCAGTTGTTCCCAGGCTTTAATGGCCTCTATGACTGTCAATGGTATTAGAGTAAAAATGAGCTGGACCAAAAACATAAAAAGGTACATGCATAGCCTTTGTCCTGGTTAACAAAAAGAACCAGTTAGACCCAGAACTGGTCTGAGAAGCCCTCAGCTTTGTGTCTGATAGCCCATTACAGTATCTTGAGAATTGTGCTTCTCTTCCTGTTGGGTGTCTGTGACTACCTACTTGATTCCATGTTAGACTAAGGAAACATTTTAACACTGCTTGTTATGACTGTGCAAAACTTTACAGTCTTAATTTGACAAGGTATCAGTGATGTATTGAATCAAGTCATCAAATTGAAGACGAGGTTTGATGCGTTGAATCAGATGAAGTGATCCAATTTAGATGACTTTTTGTTTGAATTGAACTTAACAAATTGGATTAACACAGTTCACACTTTTGAACTGACAATTCAAATCTGATTTAGAAAAAATACATTTGGATTGGATCTGATTTGCACAGGTCCATTGCCTTGCTTTTGCTTATAAAATTTCAATGTAGAGAAAATTCTTCATGTGTTGCGCTTGCTACAGTAGAATAAGTAAGAGACGAGAGAGCTGTAGACAACTGTACACAAGAAATTGTTGATGTCTTGTCAAATTAGGTTTTGAAATAATTATATACCCAGCACAATAATTCTTCCTATATATTTTCTTGGATTGCATAGAAATTTTACAACATATCAGTTCAGATTAGTTTATACTTTTTAGGAAGCTGAGGCAGCAGATACTTTGCTGTTGGATATACCTGCTCTGTAAGGGATACACAAAATACTCCATGGTGTATCTTTGAAGGTTGACTTCTTTGCTAATCTGTTTTCTTTGCAATCAAAACTGTACCTTGTTGGAGCAGACTAAAAAAAAAAAGAAAAAAAGAAATAAAATATACTTGGATTTTGTCTAGCTAAACACCCTGCCTCTTCCTGAGAGACAATGAGCTGAGATGGTAAGGCAGTTTTTAACATCCGTTGACCAATACCTACCACAACTTCACCCACTTTGGTATTTCTACAAGTTGTACAAGCTAAGAGAAACTTCTCAATTCTGATAAATCCAGTGCTGTGTAAATAGAGTTCTTGAATATATAGGTGGCTTGAGATGATCTCTCCTCTATACTGGTGAAGTCTTCCATATTCTGCAATGCCTGATGATTAAGAGGGCCGCCCTAGGTTTCCTCTGCCACTTGAAGGAAGGCTTTGCTTTTCCAAACTGTCTCCTTTGACAACCATTTGATAATTCACATTTACAAGGAGAGAAATGGGTTTGCACTAAAATCGCACAGCTGGCTGCCAGCAATGTTTTTAGCTAAAATGATGGGTGAAAATTTAAATAGTAAAAATTGCCTCTTTAAAAAAAAAACCAGATCAATGCTGTGTTTGGGAGAAAAAAAGTTCTCCCATGTAATCAAGGGCTTGCTGGATGCTTTTTTTTTTTAAAGCACTTTTTGCTGTATGGGGATGTGTGGTGAAATATAAGTAGAGGCTGCACCAGATATATCTGCTGTGATACTGCTGTTTTCCTTGTGTGCATGAAAATATCCTGAAGAGTTTGACACTATGAATGGCACTTCTAGACTTGTGTTTGAATGTGTTCTGCAGCTATCAAATCTGTCATGCAATAAGCCTGACATACGAACTTTGGATTCTTTAGAATCTGTCACCATAAATAAATACAATGTATTGAACCCTGTTGGATTTACTTTACTTAATCATACATAATTTCGGACTGAAACAAAATGGATCTAAGTTAGCCTTCCCCAACCTGTACATTTTCGACAAACTGGACTACAAGGAAAGGCTGTTTTAGGCTACCCAAATTAAAAGGCTTCAGGAATAAAGGTGGCTTCCAAACTGCTATCCTTTCTCCTTCTAAGGGCATAATTGGCTTTTGCAGAGTAGGTGGAACGAAGTAGGGAATGCCATACTGAAGTTTCACAGCAGTCTTCAGCCCTCTTTGCTGATTGTATCTTCTACTGATGATTGGAAGATAACTTGTCCCAGTTCATCTATGGTACAATCTGAGGCAGAGGGCTACCACTCTAGGGTGCCAAAAGAAAAAAAAAAAGGATAGGGAACATTGCTACACAGAAGTCACATCATTTCTACCAAGATACAAAATGATTCACATCTTCCTAATGCAATAATATTTCAGAATATATTTAAATTACTTTTCAAAACAGTTCTAGATGGAGAGAGCAAAGAAGAGACTCATATGGGATTTATGTATTGCCTTCACAACCAGGCCTGGTTAGCTGCTTACTATGCTCTTCTTTCTAGAGTAAATGGAAAGTGTTGCATTGAGGTTTGGGACGCTATACTTCCAAGTATCCTATGTATATAGATAATTATATCTTAACATGGCTTGTGAATTGCCAAATTAATAGTGATAATGGATGCTTGCACTGGGGGAATAGCCTGGCTCTGTGTATCTTCCAGATACTTTAAACTGCTATTCCAAAAACCATTTGCTATTGACTAGGCAAGTAAATGAAAGTTAATATCTAAAGCTACTGGAAGACATCAGGTGATCTAGTCGGGTTCTGATTTTATCTCTAGCCTCTTTCTGTAGTCTTCATTCTTGGCTTTACTAGCTATGCTCAGAACACTACTCAATACATCCTTCCATTGTGAAATTAATTTGGTCTTTAAATATAATAAGATATAGGTTGGGGGAGGGGTCTTGCCAAGTTTTTACCTCTTATGCCATTCCAATAGCACAAACCCTGGTCCTAATCCTGTAATTGGCGGTTGTCTCTGAAACTGACCAGAGCAGCACAAACCACCTGATGTGGTTGGCTTTTTCTATTGTTGGAGCAGATCACTCCTAAACAAAAGGATGCTTGTAGAAAACACTAGTTGTGATCTGAAAGGGGGCTTTCAATGTTTTGAGTGTTTGATCTCTTAAAAAAAAAAACCTAATAAAAATCTATTTTCTCAAAAGTTGGTCTGTCGTTTTTAATTGAACAGAAAAGCCAATATCAAAATGATGAAGGTTATGGTCAATAAAAGCCTTACGTCCAGTCTAGTAAGCTTTGGATGTATTAAATGTGTATACATGCTCAGCATATTGTTGGGGGAATTTTTAATTTGAGTCTAACAAATTGGAAGAATGCTCTACATAACAGTCCAATACTGGTTTAATAATAACCATAGCAATAAATTAAAAAGCCTTGTCAAAATATAGCAAAGGTGCATTTAGAAGATTGAAGGTGGGACAGCAAACTGAACAAATTTTTCTTAGGGTTTGATACGGCTTTGGGAAATTTGATGAATTGCTTACAATGCTATAGTGCTGGCACGAAGCCTATTTGTCATGGTTATACTTGCCCAGAATATGACCTAGTTTGTACACCAATGAGCCATGATTTATTTAACTACAGTCACAGGATAAATCACAATGGGTGGAGTAGGGTTGCCCAATATACTGAGTCAAAAGTGAGCAAAATATATGTTCAGGCAGAGAGGCTTGGTGGCTGAGAGTTTGGATGCTTGCTCCTTCCAACTTTATGGTTCTATAGTTTAGCTTTCTGAACCAACCCATATTTGTGTTCCATCATGTTTGCAAAATTGCTCTTCACATCCAAGTTACTCCAGTATGGCTTGTTTCCATGCGAGGCATTTAAATTCAAGAGTATTTTTTTAATAAAAAAACCCTCAGAAGAAGTAAGGAACCATGGCTAAATCCTGGGCATGGGCTCATTTGTGATGGGATAGGTTCTTTCTGCCAAAAACTGTTGAACAGAACTTACTATGACGCTATTCAAAACAGCTTCCCTCAGTCCACATGTTGGTGTGAAGCTGTGCTGAATGTTGGATAGCAGTGTTGATTGTCCATGTGCTTGTTAAGCATTGGCTGATAATGTGTAAAAATAAAAACTCTTAATTACTTTGCAAATCGTATATACCTGAAGGAAACTAATTGTCTCAAAAGGAATGTTATCTGAAGGCAAGAACTACATGGCATCATCTGATCTGAAGCCATTTTTTTTCTGCTGAACACAGAGCAGAGAAGGAACAACACGATGAACAGAAATTTATTTTTACCACTAAAGCTGAATTATCTTATTCGCCTGCATCCTATATGCATGTTTTCCTACCTTTGGGAATTCTTAGATAAATAACCAAAAAAAAAACCTTGTTCATCAATAATTTTCTCCCCCACCCCTCAAGAAGTTCTGCTTAACCATTTACCTTATTCTCAATGTTATTGGGATGGTATATTTGAGGTTGTGTCATTGTGTTTCGTTCCAAATCTCTTAGGTATTGTAGCCTCACCTAATTTACAAGTCTGGAGGTGCCTTTTAGCTGCCTGCCCCAGGAATGAAAATTGATTGATGGAACACCTTCCCATAAGATAAAAAAGCACACTCAAAAGTTTAACCTAATCGCTTAGTATCTAGTGGCTGCTTTCCAGAGTCCAAGCTGGACTCCGGTTTCATTCTTTCAAATGGAAATTCCCAGCGTCTGAGCTTGAAAATAGTTAATATCTTAGCTATGGATCTATGTCTCTCCTAAGGGAATCAGGGTTGTATGGAAAGAGTGCTGATGAACTTGTAACAGTGTCTAGCTCTCAGCTAAGCAGGGCAGGACTGTTGAAAAGTTGATGCTTAAAGTTCACCAAACAATATAATAAATTAGAGATCCCTCTCTCACCTCTGAATTTGGACTTGGACCTGGTTGTTTATGCTGCAGTACAAACCTGTAATATGTTTTTAGGATGTGCTTTTTCCTGGAATAATAAAGATGTGTTAATCTGTTTCTTTGCCCTGATCTAGTCTGTTCTCCAAGCCATGCCAATGTCACCGCATGAGCAAACAAATACCATATGGCCCTTTCTGGCAACATCATTCTTCCACTTGTCTTTGAAGATAATGTTTACATCCAGTGAATGTTGATATGGATAAGTATCTCCAATTTTACATGGGAACACCTAGTAGGTCCTGGACAATGCCACAGGTGGGAGAGTCGTACAGTGCAATTAATATCTGCAGTGCGCAAGGTCTTTTCCTCTGCAGCCACTGTATTGCTGCAAACATGAGGAACAGACCTGAACTGATCTAAACACCAACCCAACAAAAAACAGAGGACCACAATAGGATAATTCCAAGCCTATTTCATGCCTTTCTATTCACGGTTCGTGTGAAAGAAGAGGCTTGGGAGGACAGAGATCTGAAGACTCATTTGGCCAGAAGAAAAGTTGTGTAGCTTTCTGTGTGAAAGAATAGACACCCTCAGTTCTCCGTTCCCATCAGTTCTGATCATGCTCCCCTTTTGTGTGAGTCCCAAGTTATTTCCCACCAATCCTCAGGTTTCTCTGTCCTGTTTAATTAGTCGTCTCTAAACTAACATAGAATATTTCCTGAGTGACATCAGAGTATTTCAAAGGATCACCATGATTTTTTTTTTCCCCAGCAATGTCAGAGCAGCTGAGCCAATAGTATTAAGTAAGATGGAGGAGTACAGAAGGGAATGGCACTGGAAACAACAAGCTATTTTTATGGGGGATTAATTGTCTGTGGAATAATTAAAAAGTGAGCCCGGACAGATTGGACAGATTTCAGGGTGGAGGAATAATTTCTTTTGTTGTCTTCTCTCTCCCCATCTCCCCTTCCCATGGAACCAACATTTTACCAACTAGAACCAGATGTCAAAACACCCTGAGTAAGAATCCATACAGTACTGTACATTCAGGAATGCAGACACTTTGGAAGTTTGGAGCCAAAATTAAATAATATTCTACTAGTTTAACAGTTTAACAGAATGGCAGAGTTGGCGGTACTTTGGGGAGAGAGATGGAGGTTTAGAAGAAAAACTGGATTCGCAGTGGTCCCAGTTCTCTCTCCTTTATTTATAGTTCTAAGGATATTGATAAGAATAGTCTTGCATGTTTTTAATCGTTAAAATTAGCTGAAATGAGAATGATTAAAAACGGAATGTCTGAAAACAAAGACATTTTTATTGGGAAAAGTGGGGCCTTTTACCCCATGCTGGTTGGAACCCCTGTTCTTTGACAATGTGGTATGCAAAGCTGGGAACCTAGAGTAAGGGCTTCAAGGAAGATCATCACATAAGAATAAAAAGTAAAAAAAAAAAATTATTTGGTGTAATATCTCTCTATCTGACACTATTTCTTGGACAATGCAGAAAAATTTATCTCTGCTGCCTTTCCATCTATTGAACAAATAGGAGTAGAAAAGGGGGAGTCCAGTGACAAGCAACTCAAATGCACAACTCAACTGTGTTTTCTTGTCATAAAGTGTCGTTCAGCTGCTGGTTCCGATTAGATTTGTTAAAAGCCACACCAAGTTCATTTGGAAAATTTAACATTTGGACAGGATGACAGGTTTCTCTCAGACTTTGTGAGATGCAAATGTGGTTTCTTGTAAAGCAGACAAGTTTTCTAGGTCGTTCCAGCTGAGAAATAGATAAAAATCTCATTTTTTCCCCACATTCACTGAAAAGGCTTTATTATCATATTAATACTAGTCAATTGTCTGCTTCACAAGAGGAGTTTTAAAGAAAAAGCAAAACTGAAAATGTGATGGGTAGATTTAAGTGCAACAAGATCAAATAATGATCAAATAATAATCAAATACAGCCTATGCCTCTGATGTCTTGGATGTGATTCATAATGCTAATAAGACTTTTACTGAACGTTGAAATAACCGTTTTCTGCTAATTAACACGTCATTCAAAAGAGTGGCATAGTTTGGATCCAAAAGGGGTGAAATCGGGTGAAATGCTCCCGGTTCGGACCGGATTGCCCGATCCGGTGGCGATGGCGGCAGGTGGTTTGGAGAACCGGTAGCAAAAATCCCTGGGGCCCCCCCATGCCCAGCTGAGCCATGTGATCATCAGAGCCTTTTTTTTTTTTGCTTGTAAAAGCATTTTTTCTACAACCTCTTCGGCCGAAAACATGCTTGTAAAAGTTTTTTTTAAAAGCCTCTGATGATTGCACGGCTCAGCTGGGATCGTCAGAGGCTTTTAAAAGCATTTTTTTCTACAATCTCTTTGGCCAAAGAGGTTGTAGAAAAAAAATGCCTTTAAAAGCCTCTGATGATCCCAGCTGAGTTGCCTGATCGTCAGAGGCTTTTAAAGGCATTTTTTTCTGCAATCTCTTAAGGTTGTAGAAAAAATGCTTTTAAAAGTAAAAGAAAAAAAAAAGTTGCCCTCGCCCACCCAGTTACATTAACCCCTCTCCCAGAAGCCACGCCCACAGAACTGGTAGTAACAAATTTTACATTTCACCACTGGGTTAAATGCAACCTCCCAAACACTAAAACACATTAAAATATCTGGAGCGAGAAGGTGACTTAGAAATTCTGCTATTTGAAAAGACAGTTTTTACCAAACTGACCCATGAGAAACATCAGCCCAATTTTATGGGATTCATGAAATTTTTAATGGGGGTTGTATGAGAGAGAGAGAGAGGGAGGAGAAAGAGGTGTGAAGCTTTTACGAGATTTAATGCACCACTTTTGCCTCTGAACTTTTCCTCCAAATTAAAAAGCAGTAGAGCAGAATGATTCTGGAAGGCACAAATGGATTTGTGGAGGGCCATCAGTGGTTCTACTCAGCTGTTTTGGACCAGTAGTGCCAACTTGCGGGTGGGCCTGGCCACCTGCCCCCATGCTATGGCATCCTATTTAGTCACATTTTCTAAGCCATGCACATGCATGCAAGCTGCACGTGTGAGCAAAGCAAATGCATGGAATGCCACGTGCATGCATGGACATTTTTGGTGTGCTCACATTTTTTGGTGCATGGCGAATGCACAGACATTTTCAGTGTGCGGCGAACCGGTGGTAAAATTATGTGAAACCCACCTCTGAGGGCCATGGCAGGGGTGTCCAACCTTGGCAACTTTACAGCTTGTGGACTTCAACTCCCAGAATTCCCCAGTCAGCTACATGTCTGTGCTCATCTGTGATCTATATACGGCAGTGGTGCGTTTCAAAAAATTTTACTACCGGTTCTGTGGGCATGGCTTGGTGGGCATGGCAGGGGAAGGATACTGTAAAATCTCCATTCCCACCCCACTCCAAGAGAAGAATACTGCAAAATCTCCATTCCCTCCCCAATCTAGGGGAAGATTACTGCAAAATCCCCATTTCCTCCCGATCAGCTGGGACTCGGGAGGCAGGGAATAGATGGGGGCAGGGCCAATCAGAATTTTTACTACTGGTTCTCCGAACTACTCAAAATTTCCACTACCGGTTCTCCAAAACTGCTCAGAACCTGCTGAAACACACGTCTGATATACGGGATGAGAGTTATTTGATGGAATCCATAAAACAGAATGGTGTTGAGTAGAGGGACAGGTAGGAAGGAGAGAGGAGAAGGGAGGAAAAGAGGGAGAGAGAGAGAGAAGAAAGGGAAAAGGAGAGGAAGAAAGGGAGGGGAAATAAGAGTAGGAGGGAGGGTTAGAAAGAAAGGAAGAGGGGAGGAGTGGGGGAAAGGAAGGGGAAGGAGAGGAGGAAAGAAGAAAGTTGAAAAGAATAGAAGAGAGGGAAGGGTAAGAGGAGAGAAGGAGAGGAATGGTTGTTGTGGAAGAAAGGAGATATGGAGTGATAGAAGAGCAACTCCAAAGGTATTTTAAAGTTTTAGGATGAAGAATGAATCAATATGGAAACCAAAAGATAATATGTGTGATAAGAGTAGTTAAAGAGATTGTACATTTATATATGTTTTATGAGAAATAAAAATTAAAAACTTTGAAAGGAAAAAAAAAACAGAGTGGTGTTCAGGTCTGCATCATCTACCAGATATGGCTCAGTGGTGGGTTTCAATTTTTTTTACTACCGGTTCTGTGGGTGTGGCTTGGTGGGCGTGGCATGGTTTGGTGGGCATGGCTTGGGCGTGGCAAGGGAAGGATACTATAAAATCTCCATTCCCACTCCACGCCAGGGGAAGATTACTGCAAAATCCCCATTTCCTCCCAATCAGCTGGGATTTGGGAGGCAGAGAATAGATGGGGCCGGGGCCAGTCAGAATTTTTACTACCGGTTCTCCGAACTACTCAAAATTTCCGCTATCGGTTCTCCAGAACTGGTCAGAACCTGCTGAAACCCACCTCGGATTATGGCTACCTTTTCTTCCTGCATAAGCCCTTGGCAAGCCATTCGCCAGGAATCCACACACACACCCCCATCGATGGTACCTCTGAAATGCTATTGTCCATTTGTCCCCTGTTCCCTTCTCAGCCACTGATCCTTGCCCCCATACTGCCACCAGTACATGTTTACCTTCCTTATCTTCACCACTTATCAAAAGGGAGTTTCAGCTAGAACAGTGTCACCCTGCCTTCAAAGCGAAGGCAAAGCAACTTCGATGCATTCTGCAGGATGTTTACTGCATGTCCTACATCTGGCTTCTTAATGCAAGGGAGGAGTCCTTGGAAGGACACACCTATCTCTTCTTCCCCAAAATACAAGGCCGTGGAGTTAGCAACATCCCAATACTTCCTTTACCGCATCACCCTACAAAGGTGCAATTAGACATTCACTCTGTCAGGCTGAGGTTGAGTCACATAACTACCAGTCTGTTAATGAATGCTAACTAAATTCATTAACAGCCAGACAGAATGTTAACATGCATTTTACCATCCGCTTCCCAAGTTGATTTTTTTTTTTTTTTTAATCATTGGAAGACAAGCTGAGCCAGTTTTTCCATATCCGCAGCGACCAATGGTTCATGCTGGGGGGGAAAAAAAATCTCATGAATGACTAGCCTAGAAGTTTGCAAAGGATATAATTACGATTTCTGCAATGAGTTTTGCCTCCTTAGTAACTTTCAAGTACTTTGTTCCTCTGCAGCGACGCCCTGTGTGGTCCCTGCAAAACCGTGTTTGTTTATTCTACATTTCTGCTCCGGACCCCAGAGGGGCTTACAGTAATTAAGCAAAAGAAGATAATCCCTGCTCACAGGCTAACAATCTAAAGTTATGGCAGCTACTCAAATCTTACAACAATGTCATAATCATGTGTCATAGAGCAGAAATGCATATCCCGAGGTCTTCATCTTGATTACATCCTCCAGAGACCTCCAGAAGCGGTTACCAAATTAGTGCTTCTAGCGTGACAATAGAAAAGGAAAAATAGTAAAGACATGACTTAATTTCAATGAAACAAAATTGTTCTGGTCCGATTTACAGGCAGGCCTCGGCTTACGACTGCAACTGAGCCCTAAAATTTCTGTGGTTAAGCAAGACATTTATTAAGAGAGTTTTGCCCCATTTTTCAACCTTTTTGCCATGGTTGTTAAGTGAAGCACTAGAGTTGTTCAGTTAGTAACACGGTTGTTAAGTGAATCTGGCTTCCCCATTGAGTTTGCTTGTGGGAAGATTGCAAAAGGGGATCCCAGGATCCCAGGACACTGCAACTATCATAAATATGAACCAGTTGGCAAGCATCCAAATTTTGATCATGTGACCATGGGGATGCTGCAAGGGTCATAAGTATGAAAAACAGTCATAAGTCACTTTTTTCAGTGCCGTTGTAACTTTGAACGGTCACTAAATGAACTGTGGTAAGTTGAGGACTATCTATAGAGCCGCGGTGGTGGCGCACTGGTTAGAGTGCAGTACTGCAGGCTACTTCTGCTGATTACCGGCTGCCAGCAGTTTGGCAGTTCGAATCTCACCAGGCTCAAGGTTGACTCAGCCTTCCATCCTTCCGAGGTGGTAAAATGAGGACCCAGACTGTTGGGGAAAATAGGCTGACTCTGTAAACCGCTTAGAGAGAGCTCTAAAGCAGTGTTTCCCAAACTTGGCTATTTTAAGATGCATGGACTTCAATTCCCAGAATTCCCCAACCAGTATGCCTGGTTGAGGAATTCTGGGAGTTGAAGTCCATACATCTTCAAAGGGTCAAGTTTGGGAAACACTGCTCTAAAGCACTGTGAAGCAGTATATAAGTCTAAGTCTAAGTGCTATTGCTATTTCTCCCTTCCTTTCCTTGGCCCTGGTGGTGCAGTGGTTAGAATGCAGTATTGCAGGCTGACTCTGCTCACTGCCAACAGTTCAATTCTCACAGGCTCAAAATTGACTCAATCTTCCATCCTTCCAAGGTGGGTAAAATGAGGATCCAGATTGTTGGGGGCAATAGGCTGACTCTGTAAACCGCTTAGAGAGGGCTGTAAAGCACCGTGAAGCGGTATATAAGTCTAAATGCTATTGCTATTGCTATATTAATTTTTGGAGCAGAACTCATGGCACTTCACTCCAGAACTATGTGTGATCAACTCAGAAGATGCTTATAGTCCCAGAATGCTCTGGTGTTGCTTCCTAAAGGTGTAGTACTTGGACATATACTTCATTTGTTCATTAAAAAAAAAATCATAAGCAGTAGTGCTGGGTATCAAATATCAACTTTAGAAAAGAAAAGCTGAATTCACCCTTCTACAGTTGGGTATGCAGGTAGAGCAAGCAGATTTTTTAAAAAAAGCACATTAATGATGTGAAAATTCTGAAATTTTCAAGAATGTGAATTTCATTTTCTCTGATAAATACGGGTAATCCTCGATTTACGACCACAATTGAGCCCAAAATGTATGTTGCTAAGTGAGAAGTTAGCAAGCGAGTTAAGCGAGCTTTGCCCCATTTTACAACTTTTCTTGCCACATCTGTTAAGTGAATCACTGCAGTTGTTAAAATAGTAATGCGATTGTTAAGTGAATCTGGTTTCCCCATTGACTCTGCTAGTCAAAAGATCACAAAAGGGGGTCACATGACCCCCGGGACACTGGAAGCGTCATAAATGTGAGTCAGTTGTCAAGCATCTGAATGTAAATCATGTGACCACGGAGATGCGCAACGGTCATAAGTGTGAAAAATGGTCATAAATCACTTTTTTCAGTGCCATTGTAACTTCGGTCACTAAGCGAACTTTGGTAAGTCGAGGACTACCTGTACTTCTCTGTTTTGGTGAGATTAAACTATATTTGTTTCAAAAACAAAAATGAATAGAAATCATCTTTAGATCTTCAAGTGGTTTCAATGCATAATATGCTGAAATCTAAGGGCCAAACGTCTTGTTAACAATTGCCATTTGCCACATTTAAAGATTAAACTGACCTAATTATGAAGAACGAAGGGTGTGCATCTGGTTTTATGTGCATCTGGTTTTATCTACCCGAGAGTAGTTATTTTGGTGAACCAAACAATATTGATTAGGTCAAGCTTCAACAAAGTTTAAAGAGACCTGTAGTAGCATATGGCTCTTTGAACAGCTGATTGGAGTTTTAAAACTTTGGAAAAACCTCTCTTGACACCTTATTCTGGACCCCTCTAAAAATATTGGAGCCATCATTTTAATTTCCCATTGCTTTTGAAATGATGCTTCATGTTTAAACTTGTTTTTTTTTATTTAAAGTTTTTTTATTTTATAAACAAACAAACAATACATAATCAATCATTCAATATATCTTCTGAATACATCTTTTGTGTCTTCTTTTTACTCCTCCAATATTTTATCATTTCCTTTATTATGACATTTCCCCCACTTTTCTTACTTCTCTATTAATACATTTGTCTATTTTTTAATTTTATTAAAAATTAGACAACAATTTTATACATTAAACAAGCATAAGCTAAAATATACTAACTTACTACAAGATTCAAAACTCCCTCACACTCTTTAACTCCTCTTTTAAAAATTATTCATCAGCCTCCCCTTTTAAAATTCTAAATTAAACATTTTATAACTTTCTTTAAAGCATATCTTTTTAGAGAAAAAAAATATTATTTTAGGTTAAACCTTTTAAAATCTCTTAATACTTTCAATAAGACATTCTTCAAGATATAAGTTTCAAAACTTTTTTAAAGGCTAGCCATTCAATTTTAAATTAACCATTTTAATACTTCAGTAAGTTTTAAAAAACACTTCAATAAAACATTCTTTCAGAATATAACCTTAAAGATACTATTAATCCATTGAGTTAAATTATTTCTAACTCTTGAATTCATTCTTCAAAATATCAATTTCAAAACTTTCAGTAAGCTATCCATTAACTTTAAAGTTAACCATTTTAATACCTCGATAATTTTTAAAAAGCTATCCATTTTAGTTAAACATTTTTACTTAAACTTGAAAAATATTAATTTCAGTAAACTTTTCAGATTTATTATTAAGATCCTCCCCAAAAGAAATTAATCTTCAATTCTTCCTTTCTTTCTATATTTTTTCCAGTCCTTCTTCTTCAATAATGCTTTCTTCTTCAGCATTGCTCCTCCCCCTGCTTTTATTTTCAAAAAATTTTGAATATGGATTTGAGGCTGATGCATCTTTGGAATTCGTTCTCTTCTTAAAGTTATCTCCTTTAATTTGAAACCTCCATTTCGACTCTTCCTGCTTATATAATCACTGGAAGTCATGTTTAAACTTGTTGTGACCCAGGCCCAAGTAGGTAGATGCAATCAGTTCGAAACAAACAGATTTTATTAGAGCAGCTGAGAATTAACTCATTCTCAGCGTAGTCCAAACTAATTCGAAACAAATTCTTCATAACACAATTCTTCAGCCTTATCACCAACCTTGGTCTAATTAGGCAACCTGCCAAAGGCTTTTCTTGGCAAAAGTTCAGAAACAGAAGACACCGACAAGAAATAAATGCAGCAAGACAAGAAACAAATCTATCAACGTTTTCCTACAAAGAGCCCAAGAGCCATTGCTGGTCTTTTAAGCTTTATGGGAGGGGCCAAACATCTCTTGGCCTTACTCCCAAGTCGTGCTTTTTGCTTTAGCTGCTCTTGCCTTCTGGCAGCTCTTCTCATGCATGCACTAGGAATAGGCTCCTCCTGTTCTTCTGCCTCTCTGCTGTCAGCCTCCGGAGGCTCCGGAGTCCATGTATCACTCCCAGATGGCCCTTGCCCCATCTCTGTCTCCGATGCAGAGCCCTCATCCAGGCCTTCCCCAGCCTCCAGGACTGGCCCATGTTCTTCCTCAGCCTCCTCATTCCACTGCCAGCTCCGCAGGCTGCTGGCGGACCACAACAAAACTGTTGTGTCCTATTGTTAGCCAAATTGTTTCTTTATCGTCTAAAATGAGTGGTTGACATTTTTTTCAATTTTGGGTAGAAAATACAGTAGTGGCCAAAATTGTGGAAACCTTTTGGGGAAAAGTGTATTTTCTAAAACTAGCTAATAACACCACTTTTTTTTGGAGTAGTACCATAAAATTATATGTCAATGGAAAGATAATTTAATCAAGAATGTAATGCAATAACTTTTATGAAGGATTTGCTATTAGAATAGCAGTTACAGTCTAAAGTAGAAAAGTGAAACAGGTCGAAAAAACGAGATATACAAAAATGATCAACATGTCAATTAATACTTAATTGGGTAACCTTTAGCATGAAGTACGGCCTTACAATGTCTTCCCATGAAGTGAACCAAGTCTTTTAGCTCTGCAGCTGCTATCATGTGAAACCAAGATTGAATGATTGCTTCTATTAACTGGGTTTTATTGCTGGGTCACTTCTGACTAACAAGTTTCTTTAGTCGGCTCCATAGATTTTCAATGGGGTTAAGGTCTGGGCTATTCCCAGGCCATTCCAGCAGTGGATTTAGGATTATTTTGAAACTCCAAAAAAAAGTGGTGTTATTAGCCATCAAACCTCAAAAATACACTTTTCCCCAAAAGGTTTCCACAATTTTGGCCACTGCTGTAACTATATATCTCAGCTGATATTTGAATTAAGAGCAATTATCAGAAGCTGGTAAAAGAGTTTCCCCTTTAGGCCGTTAAAGAAGGGTGATAGTATAGTTAATTTTGAAAGGTGATCTGAAATAAGATACCAGTTCTGAAGCCATGAGGAACATTTATATGTTTGCCTTACCTAGGTTGTACCTTAACTGTATCTGATTTGAACTTTACCAATTTAAGGCAAAGTGATTGTACATGCTTAAAAGGATTTCAGCTACTAACTGAACTGGGCTACACTGCCCAAAATTATATGCAGATCAGAGTAGATCTTTCAGAAGTTGGACTTCTCTGAATCTGATAAAACAGGGATCAACTTAAAAAAAAGTATTTCAAATCCTTATTTTGTGATGAAATATATTTAGTCATGTATTTTCTGATTAAATCTGCTGAGAAATACATATTTATAGGTGTATTCAATCATGTTGACGGGTAGGGTTTTAAGATTGTAAACCGCCCAGTTACAGTGATTCATTTAACAACTGTGGCAAGAAAGGTCATAAAATGAGGCAAAACTCACTTAACAACTGCCTTGCTTAGTAATGGAAATGTTGGACTTAATTGTGGTCACAAGTCGAGGACTACCCGTATTTAGTGGAATGTTGCCTTAGTACCTGTAGATTGTGTAACATGCCCTTCAAAATAGTGTCTCTATGCAACGATAACTTGATGGACAAGTTTAATTCCCTTTCCTGTTTAAGACTCATTGCTTGACATTTAGTGTAAAAAAATAATAATAATAAACAGCCTGGATCTATCAATCTGACAAGTTCCCTGAAGTATTTTCTGCTGGATAAAGAAAGAAAGGAAAGAGGGAGTCAAAAGAGGTTATCTGGAGGATGACATTTAAGACTGATGTACAGCATGCCCTTTAAACCAACTAACTAATCCATCCTCTTACTAACTATAAAATTATACGCATTTCTAAGACTGCTATGAATCTCAAATTAATTCGTCGTCAGGTCACGCTTGGTTGGCAAATTCTGGGAACTTGAAGTCCACAGGTCTTCAAATTTCCAAGGTTGGATGCTCTGATTTACAGCAGGTAACTGAATCTCCTAAAACATGAGAAATCATGCTATGCTGGGGAAATGTTCGATCTCTTAGATAAATGATTCGTGATAGGAGACATCATCATTCCAAATAGCTCATGTTTAGGACTCTGGTTTCTTCTCTAAATCTCCCAGCAAGCAAATCTATGAATTGGGAACCAGGAAAGAAAAGTTTCATCTTCACGCTTCAGTTACAAACTTAGGCCTTACGGTATCACTGAGTTTCTTCCTTGCTTGTTGCCAAAAATGAGAAATGGGCAGTGGCCAACAGTTAAAAGTTTGCGTAGTCAGCGGCCAGCTAACTGCCAGGCTGATAGGGTAACAGTTGCTCAACACCACTCATTGTAAAGTTAGAGAGGTCATTCTGTAATCTTTCCGAAGAAATCCACTGTGGATTCAACTCCCAACTCACCTTTCCTCAAATAGAGTCAGAAAATCAGAATTTGCAACGAATGTTGGGAGACAGTAACAGGCTTTAGTTGTCGATGTTAAGCCCTAATGCTTGATTTAGAATTTACAGGACAGATATGACGACACTAAGAGAGACACCAGGGTGGTAATAAATCTTGAAAAAGGTTTATTAAGAAATTTGCCTTAAACAGCATCAGAAAGATACGACCCCCCAAACTTTAACTGGGGGGAGCCCAAATGGCAGGGAAGATTTCTACAACATAATAATAAGGGATTGGACCAGAGGCGAAATGCTACTGGCTCTGGCCGGTTCGCCTGAACTGGTAGTAAAGAATGCTACCGGTTCATGGAACCGGTAGTTAAAAATGCTTTAAAAAGTAAAAAAAAAAAAAAGTTCCGACAATCGCGCAGCACAGCTGATGGTCACACAACTGATCTTCAGAACTTTTAAAAAACTTTTTAAGCATTTTTTTTACTAAAATGCTAAGACTAATGGAAGACTAAATCTCTGGTCTCGGTGACTGATTCAGATTGGATCCTGCAATACATTTATTTATAGAAAACTATCAGATAACTCAGGCTCTTTCCAAAGTTGCAACGGTGGAATACCTGAGCCTGCTTAAAGGCAGTCAAATATAGTAAGAGGAAGAAGTCCTGTCTCCTACTCAGCTCTTGTGCTGACATGATTAAACCTTTTGGGTTTATTTGGTGAACTGGATCCAGGAGAGGTCAGCTGTAATTTCTTCTTGTTCTTTTCTGACAAGAACATTGGACACCCATCTCTTTAGGGCAGGAGTCTGCAACCTTAACTACTCAAAGAGCCATTTGGACCTGTTTCCCACAGGAAAAAAAACCACTGGGAGCCACAAAACCTGGGTGGGCGTGGCCAACTCGATGTCACTCACTTCCACTAGTCACATGACCGCCCCCCTTGCCACGCCTACCCAGCCGGTCAGTAGGGCAGAGAACCAGTTGTTAAAAAACACCAGGAACCACAAAATCCTTTTGACATCTCTCTCTCTCCCCTCCCTCCCTCTCTCCCTCTCTCTCTGTATCTCCCTGTCTCTGCCCTGGCTGCTTCTCCATCCCCCACCATTGCCCTTACCTTCTCAGGCCAGGCGAGGAGTGACTGGGAGGGGAGGGCGAGGGGTAGGGCCAGCCAATGGTGGGATCACTTGACAGGGAGCCACAGCAGAGGGCCCAAAGAGCCGCATGTGGCTCCGAAGCCGCAGGTTGCTGATCCCTGCTTTAGGGTAACAAGCCTCAAGAGGAGGGTCATGCACAGTGTAAAATTACGCATAATGAGATGCCCTCTGAGATACTCCTCCTGTTAGGGTTTTTTTTTTTTTTTTGGTAAACATCTTGTTTGCTTTCAGAAATCATTGCCAATTTGCCTGGTTTAATATTTCACAGTTACAGCTCTTAGTTACCGCATGATAAATTCCTAGAACAGAAGAAATATCACTTGGCTCCAGGCGCAACCCAGTGCCAAAAAAACCCAGGCAAAGCATTGCAACCTGTGAGTATGGAAACCACATGTCCACCACCGCAAGTCAGCGTTGACTGCATCCTTCTCGTGGCTTGCTAAGAAGAAGGGCTCATTGGTTTCTCACCCAACAGCCACTTGACACCTGAGAGGAAGTGGTGAGTTGACTAATAATCAAGATCTGTTCTTAAAAAGATGAAGGCTGGTTTTAGCATGAGTAATCATGCTAATTAGTAGCTTGTAGCCCAAATTCCTGGAGAACAGTAAGTCTATCATGGGCGAATACGGGCATATCATGAGAGGACTTGTAGTCATTGAAGATATTGCTCATATTTGCTTGTCAGTCAACTGTATGGCCTTGTTAGGTGTAGATATTTAACATCCCACTAGGATCTGAATTGCAGATTTCTCCTGGGCTACCTGCTTTATGAGCAGAACTGCTAAATTTATAGCTCAGCTCAGTGGTGAAATCCAAATTTTTTTACTACCGGTTCTGTGGGCATGGTGTGGCTTGGTGGGCATGGCAGAGGAAGGATACTGCAAAATCTCCATTCCCTCCCCACTCCAGGGGAAGGATACTGCAAAATCCCCATTCCCTCCCCACTCCAAGGGAAGGATACTGCAAAATTTCCATTCCCACCCCACTCCAAGGGAAGGATACTGCAAAATCTCCATTCCCACCCCACTCCAGGAAAGGATACTGCAAAATCCCCATTCCCTCCCCACTCCAAGGGAAGGATACTGCAAAATTTCCATTCCCTCCCCACTCCAAGGGAAGGATATTGCAAAAACTCCATTCCAACCACAGTCTAAGGCCAGCCAGAGGTGATATTTTCTGGTTCTCCGAATTACTCAAAATTTCCGCTACCAGTTCTCCAAAACCTGCTGAATTTCACCGCTGATTAGGGGATTGGAGGCTAAAACATATGATGAACGGTTGCAGGAATTGGGCATGGCTAGTCTAGTGAAGAGAAGGACCAGGGGAGATATGATAGCAGAGTTCCAATATTTGAGGAGCTGCCTCAGAGAAGAAGGGATCAAGCTATTTTCCAAAGCACCTGAAGGCCAGACAAGAAATTAAATCCAGGGTAAAATGTATTTTATTAATATATTTTTGTTTTATTTTTTGGGTGTGGTCCTAAGACTAATCAATGAATAAACAAATAAGTCAATCCATCCATCAGCCAGGTGGGAAAATGTAGATTAAAAGAATGAAAGAAAATGGAAAGGATTTTCTCCACAGTAATCTATACCTAATCTGTCCTTAATAGGGTACTCATTGCCTTTGTGACGGAGTTTATCCTTTTTGCTATTCATTATCCCCTTCTTGTCTTTTTTTCCACCTTTCTCTGCATTAATTTCCTGGAAAGTGTGGGGTCTTTGCATAATATGTCCTAATAAATGTTTCAAGAAAAGACAGAAGGAGGTTTTGAATTTCACTTCTTCTTCTTCTTCTTCTTCTTCTTCTTCTTCTTCTTCTTCTTCTTCTTCTTCTTCTTCATCATCATCATCATCATCATCATCATCTTCATCTTCTCCTCCTCCTCCTCCTCCTCCTCCTCCTCCTCTTCTCCTCCTCCTCTTCTTCTCTTCTTCTTCTTCTCTTCTTCTTCCTCTTCCTCTTCCTCTTCTTCCTCTTCTGTTTAGAAGTCAATAGTCTGGAGATATAACAAGGGTCAGGTGTGTATGAGGGCTACGACTGAACGATTCAACCCTTTATTGTTTACAAAATTGCTCACCTTTGCTATTTGCATAAAATGCACAGATTTGGTGGGTAGAACACCTGGCTGATTCGTATTGTTTAGTTTGCAATTCTAGGTGACTTCAGAGCTGGCTTTGAGGAGCTGTTTGAAGAGATAGTCACCATTTAACTGACATCTCCATTTAAATATCATGGGATCCAGAGGTGCACACATCCTCGTTGACAAAAACGTTTATTTGGTGAGAGGAAAACTATCTGCTCTTTGACAAGCAACAAGAGTGAAGAAGACAAAATTCAAAGGTATGCCAAATGAGGTGGCCCCATGACAACTTCTTGAAGGGGGAGCTCTGATGAAGTGTGAAGGAATGGAAAACCCCAGGACTTCATGGCTTGATCTAAACAGATGCCAAGGCTATTTCTCATGTTGCTTTAAGGCTAGAGTGCTTCGCATAGTATCCTGCTTCAACATTCCTTTCCTAGTGAGACACACACACACACACACAGGTCGGTCTTACTACAAGATGAAGACAGATATTTTATGCTTTGGTCAAAAGAGGTGTGTTGTTTCTGCAGGTAGGGTGGTTATGGGAGCAATGATCTCAGCAGGAATGCTGTAGGGCAGGGGTGTCAAACTCGATTTCATTGAGGGCCGCCTCAGGGTTGTGTTTGACCTTGGGGGAATAGGGTGGGTGTGGCCAGGGTGGGCGTGGCCAGCTTGAAGTCACTTGTGTCGGAGGTGCCTGTGCACTCTGCCAGCGAAAACAGGGTCCCGAGCTCCGTTTTCAGCTGAGACGGCCTCCTGCAACCATCTGCCAGCGAAAACAGAGCTCGGTGCAGCCCTCCCAAGCTCCGTTTTCTCTGGCAGAGGCACTGCAGGCCGGTCCTTTGCTGTTTCTTTTGTTTTTTTGAAAAAAGATTTTTATTTTTATTTTTCATCAACATGTTTAAATGTACAATCTTTTATCCATCCTTATATATTGTCCGTTCATCTTCTTCTTTAACTTCCATTAGGTAATTAATTAATTATTTGTTTGGGTCTGTTCTTTTACCATTTCCTTCTTTTGTTTTACTACAACCTTTCCTTTTTCCCTTCCCTTCTTTTCCTCCTTTCTTTCTTCTTTCCTCATTCCTCCTCTCCTCTCCTTTCCTTTCCTACTTCCTTTCCTCTTTCCTCTCTCCTCTCTTCTTCCTCCCCTTCTTCCTCTCTCTCCTGTTTTTCTTCCCCTTTCTTCTTCCTCTCCTTTTCTCTTCTTCTCACCTCCCCACTCCCCTACTTTCCCCTCTCTACTCCTCCCCTCTTTTCCATTCCTTTGTTGTTTCCTTTTTTAATTCAATCTGAAATGGTATTCGAGCAGACCTGATTTCTATTTACATACGTCTTCATTTCCAATTTCATTTTTTACTTTACTATTATTCCTCTAGTATTCCTGTACATTTTTTAATCAATCCATGTATCATCTGGGTATAACATTTTCTCTGACAGAGGCACCGCGGGCCGGTCCTTTGCTGTTTCTAGGATGGCCCTACAGGCCTGGTCTAAGCACCCTGCGGGCCGGATCCGGCCCCCAGGCCTTGAGTTTGACACCCCTGCTATAGGGAGTAGAATGCGTTGAGATGGATGGGGGTTCTCCCATACAGAGAAACCAGCAAGTAGTTCACTTAGTGACCGTTCAAAGTTACAATGGCACTTATGACCATTTTTCACACTTATGACCATTTTGTGGCATCCCCATGTTCATGTGATTTACATTGCTTGACAACTGACTCGTATGTATGATGGTTACAGTGTCCTGTGGTCACGTGAGCCCCTTCTGACAAGCAACGTCAATGGGGAATCTGGATTCCCTTAACAACCGGGTTACTCATTTAAGAACTACAGTGTGTCAGCGTTCCAGAAAAAAACCCAACTCCAAGTAAAAACTTTGAAGCAAGCATTTTTCAAAGTTCTATTTACTAGAATAGGTAAACTGGCACATCTGGGAAAACCTGAATCTGAGGGGTCCAGGTTTTCCCTCAGTAAATCAAAAACCCCCAAACCATCCCCTCACTCCTCAGACGATCACATGATCCAATCACCATCCGTTCCATCTCGAGACAGCACTCCGACCACTCCTTCTCCAGATGCTGGATCGCCCTGACCTTGACCGACAGGAAGAATGCTATTTTGTCTACTAACAACCCCCCTCCTTAATCCCCACTCCTGCTTTCCCACACAGGAGAAGGTGGCAGCATGGAAGCTTCCGGCCTAATATGGCTTCCAAAGCTGACACAGTGATTCACTTTACAAAGGTGGCGAGAAAAGCCGTAAAACAGGGCAAAACTCACCTAACAAATTTCTCACTTAGCAACATTAATTTTGGGCTGAATTGTGGCCATACGTTAAAGACTATCTGTATCACAGAAGAGGGTAATAGAAAATCACATCTCTATAAAATCTTTACAAATCTATATAAAATCTATAAAATCATTGCATCTAGGGACGTGGTGGCTCAGTGGCTAAGACACTGAGCTTGTCAATAGAAAGGTTGGCAGTTCAGCGGTTCGAATCCCTAGTGCCGCGTAACAGGGTGAGTTCCTGTTACTTGTCCCAGCTTCTTCCAACTTAGCAGTTCGAAAGTATGTAAAAATGCAAGTAGAAAAATAGGGACCACCTTTGGTGGGAAGGTAACAGTGTTCCGTGCGCCTTTGGCGTTGAGTCATGCCAGCCACATGACCACGGAGATGTCTTCAGACAGCGCTGGCTCTTCGGCTTTGAAACGGAGATGAGCACCACCCTCTAGTGTCGGGAACGACTAGCACATATGTGCGAGGGGAACCTTTACCTTTACCTTATTGTTGCCAGACAATGGCATTGGTGTGACCATGAGCTCATCAAAATCACACATGACTCAAAGACTATCCTAAAGTTGTTTTGGCACATGAGACACCTCACAAACACCTCCTCCATTTACCGCCAGTTAAAATACAATAAAAACAAATTAAATTGCTATGGGCTTGCTGTCCATTCATGACACCCCCCAATTTACTTCCTGGGGCTGCCCTAATGGGAGGGCCAGCATTGATATTTGCTTAGGCATAAATATTTAACTGATGATGCATTTCCTATGACTTTGTCAGGGCAAAAGAAAACCTTCCCCCAGGGAAAGGCAACTAGTTCTGCAGTTGTTCATAGCACAATAGAGCTTTGGGTGAATGGATGGATCCACCTTTTGTCCTGTGGCAGAGAAGCTGAGCTTGCAAAAGCTTGAGCAGAGAAGAGAATGAATGTGAGTCCAACATCAAGAATTTATTCTTTGGGTTATCAGACAGCCCAGGCATTCTTCATATAGGAAAAGAATATACATTTATTTATCATTTATTTCAAAAGCAACATGCAATTTGTACGTTAAATGAATCAAAGCACAATAACTTAGGTCTCTCCCTTCATATCAAGAAACATACAGTAGGTACCGGATCTTTAGAAGGAGAGATTATATTGGTCAAACTGCCTTAAATTTAAGGCAGTTTTTTAAAAAAAATATTATCTATTTTACTGTGTAATGGTGTATTGTGTTTCAGCTATGATTGGTTGGTTGGTTGGTTGGTTGGATAGTTGGTTAGTTGGTTGGTTGGTTGGTTGGATGGATGGATGGTTAGTTGGTTGCAGTGGTGGGTTTCTACCGGTTCGCCCCAGTTCAGGCGAACCGGTAGCAGCGATGGCAGGAGGCTCCACCCACCCGCCCAGACGCCATCATGGATGCTCTACGCATGTGCAGAAGGTTCTGCGCATCCACAGAAGCGCCACGTGTGAGCAAAGCAAGCACATGTGCATGTGTGCACGCGTGCTCACAGTTCCGAACCAGTAGCGAAGATAAGTGAAACCCACTACTGGTTGGTTGCTGTCAGGTTCAAAGACCAAGGAGGACATGTAGAGATCATTCTATTCTAAGCACTTCCTTTTTCTATTCCTCACCCATAGACAGCAATCTTGTCAAACTAAAGCAAACTACTTGCCTCATTAAAGATAAACTGCCTTTCTCGTTTCCCAGGTGGCTCAGATCCTCAGGCCCTGGACCTCTGGCTGATGTTATGTAATGCCAGATCTGTGATAAATAAAGCCCCCCTCATTTACGATCTTATTCAGGAGGGGGGAAGCGGACTTGGTGGGTATCACGGAGACCTGGTTGGGCCCGGAAGGGAGGGTGTCCCTTGTAGAAATGTGCCCACCAGGTTTCCAGGCATTCCATCAGCCGAGGGCCCAGGGGAGGGGCGGGGGGGTGGCGGTTGTTATTAACGAAGATCTATGTCCGAGGGAGACACATCAGATAGCTGGATGGGAGTCCCTCCTCGTGAAGTGGGGCCGTGGGGTGCAGGTGGGTCTGCTGATCGTGTACCTGGCTCCCTGCTACGTGGCAGTGGCCCTGCCCGAGCTGCCTGATGTGATAGCCGGGGTGGCGGTTGGTACCCCCAGGCTGATGGTTGTGGGGGATTTCAACCTGCCATTGGTCGGTGACACATCAATGGCAGCTCAGGAGTTCATGGCTTTCATGATGGCCTTGGACCTGACCCAGTTAGTTCGAGGCCCTACTCACACGGGGGGACACACTCTGGATCTGATTTTTGTCTCTGGTCAGTGGCAGAATGATCTAGAAATAGGGGATTTAGTTATGCAGCCCTTGTCATGGTCTGATCATTCACTCCTTCGACTGGATCTTCGAACCGCTACCCCTTGTCGCAGGGAGACAGAACCTGTCAGATGGTTCCGTCCCAGGTGCCTGATGGACCCGGAGAGGTTCTAGATGGAGCTTGGGCCACTTTCTGAGGCTCTGGCCCACGACTCGACTGAAGAAATAGTGGCTGCCTGACATAGGGCGGCCACTGGGGCTTTGGACCGCGTCATGCCTTTGCAGCCTCTGACTCGGCGCTGATCTCAATTGGCTCCTTGGTTCTCCGAGGAGCTGAGAGAGTTGAAGCACCCGAAAAGATGCCTGGAGAGTGGTTGGAGGGCCTGCCGTTCCAAATCTGACCGAACACTGGTGAGGTCTCATATTAAGACCTACCTAGTGGCAATCAAAGCGGCAAAATTTAATTATTTTTCTGCTCTGATTGGGTCTGCAGATAACCGCTCAGCAGCCCTGTTTAGGGTGACCCGCTCCCTTCTCCATACGGGAGCACAGGAAGACCCCTTGCAGGGTAGGGCTGAGGACTTTGTGCAATATCTGCACGACAAAATCGCTCAGATTCGAGAGGGCTTGGACTCCGACTGGACGGGTTCAGATGGGATGATGGAGGTAGGTCTTGAGAATGTTAGCTGGGAGGAGTTTGACCTTGTGACTCCGGAGGACGTGGACAGGGTCTTGGGTAGGCTGAATGTGACCACATGTTTGCTGGACCTGTGTCCCTCCTGGTTGGTGCTGGCTTCCCGGGAGGTTACATGAGGCTGACTCCAGGGGATTGTTAACGCTTCTTTGAGTGAGGGTTTCTTTCCTGCTGCTTTGAAAGAAGTGGTGGTGAGGCCCCTCCTCAAGAAGCCTTCCCTGGACCCGGCTGTTTTACCAAATTATCGTCCTGTCTCCAACCTTCGTTTTGTGGCTGGGTGAGATCATCCGTGGCTTCAGGGTGGATTTCCATCAGTACGCTGATGACACTCAGCTGTACATTTCCACCCTGAGCCACCCCAATGATGCCCTTGAAGTGATGTCCCGATGCCTGGAAGCCATACGGTTCTGGATGGGGAGGAACAAGCTCAAACTTAACCCTTCCAAGACCGAGTGGCTGTGTTTTCCGGCATCCCATCATAGTCAGTTGACCCCATCACTAACTATTGGGGGTGAGATCCTGACTCCCTCAGAGAGGGCTCGCAACTTGGGTGTCCTCCTGGACTTGCAGCTGTCCTTAGAAGACCATCTGATGGCTGTGGCCAGGGAGGCTTTTTATCAGATTCGCCTGATTTACCAGTTGTGTCCCTTTCTGGATCAGGACTCCTTACGCACAGTCACTCACGCCCTCGTCACTTCCCGTCTGGACTATTGTAACACTCTCTACACGGGGCTCCCCTTGAAGAGCACCCGGAGGCTCCAACTGGTCCAGAATGCGGCTCCGCGGGTAATTATGTGGGCGACCCAATGCTCCCATGTAACACTGCTCCTGCACGAGCTGCACTGGCTCCCGGTGGTCTTCCAGGTGTGATTCAAGGTATTGGTTGCCACCTTTAAAGCGCTCCATGGCATGGGCCCTGGATATCTACGAGACCGCCTGCTGCCACCGATAGGCTCCCATTGACCGGTACGCTCCCACAGAGAGGGGCTCCTCCGGATGCCGTCAGCTAGACAATGCTGGCTGATGACTCCCAGGGAGAGAGCATTCTCTGTGGGGGCCCCTACCCTCTGGAATGAGCTGCCCCCAGAGATTCGTAGGATTACCGACCTGCGTACCTTTCGCCGTGCCCTAAAAACATTACTATTCCAACAAGCAGGGCTGGCCTAAATAATAGTAATATTTTTACTATTTTAATGGGTTGTTTTATTAGAATTTTCGGCCAATTGATTTAATTGTTTTAATTTGTTTTTAATTTTTCTATTGTCATGGTTTTATTTCTGGCTGTACACCGCCCTGAGTCCTATAGAAATTTAATAAAAAAAAAAAATACTCTGAGAACTTCTAAGGGGGAGCTGTCTTAACCCTCTTCCTCCCAGCCAAACTATCTAAACTTCACTGCCTCTTGCTCCTCTGGAACGTAGCCTTTCCCTCCTGGAATCCAGACTACATTCCACCACAATTGTATCTAGAGCCCATCTCAACTCTGATAGCTCAAAGGGATTAGAAGAGGGGTCTCTGTGGTCTTATGCCAACAAGAAAAACACTGTGGCCTTGGGGGGTGGGGCTGTGAGGAAGGGGGCCTGTTAATTCCTCGCAGTAAGTCCTCACACTTACTGTACAATGGAAATTCCAATCCCAATTGTGATCATAAGTCGAGGATTACATGTAAGGTAAAAATACAGGCAATAGGGTCAATACATCAATCATGACCATCTGTCCATCCTCACAAGACTACATTTTTCTTGGCTTTTCTTTCATGTACAAGGAGAGGGAAGCCTTGTCGGTTTTCTGTGTAAACCGACAAGGGCTGTTGGGATTTCGTAATGCAAGATCAGCTGCTCTTCCATACCTGACTTTATCAGCAAGGTAGGAAAGGCATTGCCATCCCAGATATTAATAGCCCCAATTGTTATTATCAAGTTTCCTTACCTTGGTTAGTTGCTGGTTTTTCCATTTGATATAACACTAAAGAAACGGTGAGCCTTTATCAGGACGTACAAGGCTAGGGAGACTTTCCATTTGCTTTTCTTATCGAGAGATAAAGACAAATTCTAGATGGCTGAAAACTAGAGGGTTTTTAAAAGGAAAAAAAAAACCAAGAACATATAGTATTCTTGCATTAATCTTTGTAGCTGGCTTGCCCTGAGGTCACCATTCCTATCTACTTCCTTTCCCCCCAAGGTTTTGCTGTCACGGAAATAATCAGCAATGTCAGAAGGATTAATGGAATCTTTGCAGGCAACATGTTAGCTCTATTCCCACAGCACATTTACTGGGTCAGTGGCGCGTACCTCATATGCTGCCACAATATTAAAAACCTGCTGGAGAATATTTTTAGGTTCCAACAAACCAGAGGTGGGTTTCAGCAGGTTCTGCAGTAACCTTCCTCTGGAGTGGGGTGGGAATGGAGATTTTACAGTATCCTTCCCCTGCCACGCCCACCAAGACACGCCCACCAAGACACAGCCACAGAACCGGTAGTAAAAAAATTTGAAACCCACCACTGCAACAGACCTAACCTTATGGAAGATAAGATCTGGGCCCTATCTAACAAAATGAAATTCAATGTAGAGAAAAGTAAAGTCCTACACTTAGGCAAGAAAAACCAAAAGTACACATATAGATTGGGTGAAACCAGGCTTAATAGCAGTAAGTGTGAGAGGGATCTTGTAGTCTTAGTGGACAACCAGCTTAATATTAGCCAGCAATGTGCAGCGGCAGCGGCAGCCAAAAAATCCAATGCAATCCTAAATTGCATTAACAAAGGGATACAATCAAGATCAAGTGAGGTATTCATACCACTCTATAAAGCCTTAGTAAGACCACACCTAGAGTACTGCATCTAGTTTTAGTCACCACACTATAAAAAAGTTGTTGAGACTCTAGAAAGAGTGCAGAGAAGAGCAACTAAGATGATTAGAGGACTGGAGACTAAAACATAAGATGAACGGTTGCAGGAACTGGGCATGGCTAGTCTAGTGAAGAGAAGGACCAGGGGAGACATGATAGCAGAGTTCCAATATTTGAGGGGCTGCCACAGAGAAGAAGGGTCAAGCTATTTTCTAAAGCTCCTGAAGGCCAGACAAGGAATAATGGATGGAAACTGAACAAGGAAGAGATTCAACCTGGAAATAAGGAGAAATTTTCTGACAGTGAGAGCAATCAATCAGTGGAACAGCTTGTCTTCAGAAGTTGTGGGAGCTTCATCACTGGAGGCTTTCAAGAAGAGACTGGACTGCCATCTGTCAGAAATGGTGTAGGGTCTCCTACTTGGGCGGGGGGTTGGATTAGATGACCTACAAGGTCCCTTTCAACTCTGTTAATCTGTAATGTCTTATCTTCCATAAACTAATTCTACCCAGTCGGATCTGTTATGGGAACACCAGAACCCAACAATTCCATGTTACTTGCCGAATCTTTCAAGCTTGTGAGAAAGAGGAGCTGAAAAGCAGGACTCAAGCAAGACCCAAGGCCTGGCAACCCAGAACAGATCACACCAGCGTTGGGAGCGTCCCTTGAAGATTACTCAGAAGCTTCTACTTATCCAGAATGCAGCATCAACAGGAAGTTACAGAGCCAGACTGGGTCATCTTTTAACACTGCACTAGTTATCAATTTGCTTCCATCTATAATTCAAGTGTTGCTGATCTCTTTTAATATACTTTATGGTTTAGGATTTGGGTATCTTCAGAATTACCTAATTCCCCATTGCAGATAAAAACATGTTGGGAGATACGCACTCGTATTTTCACAAATCTGTAGATGTTTATACAGACTTTTTCCTAATTATCATTATATTAATAAAACTCCCTTTTTTACCATCCTGTAATCCCGTAAATTGCGGTAGAGTCAGGGCTCCTGGATGGAGCGGAGCATTTACTGACCAGATGCCCTTCCTGATGCCACACAGAGTTCATGGCAGATTTTTTTTTCTTTGTGCCCTAGGAGAGAAACACCTGCCATTACCTAGGACTGAACTCTCAACCTTTCAAGTGGGAGGTGAGCATCTTCACCACTAGGCTACCATGCTGCTCAGTCACCATGATATATAAATATATATACAAATAAAAGAGTTCAGTGCTCCGTTTCTCAAAAGTTGAGCAAAGCAAGGAAAGTTTGACAAATTTGTCAAGAATGGAAAGCTGAGCGAGGAGGAATTAATTGACAGATTTGCAGAAATGAAAAACCTAAGAGAATCCAAAGTGGATAGATTTACTCATCCGTAATTGGAACAAAAGCAAATTCTATGGAGCTTATGCAACATTTCCTAGTTTCTTTCTTTTCTTTTCTTTTTTTTGCTTTTCCGCACTGACCAAACTTTATTGGCAGCTTTCTTTACTCGCTAACCTCTCTCTAATGCTGCTCTTCACCAGATTCCCTCTCTCACATGTCCAACTATTAAAAGCATAGAAAACTCATTTTGGTTCTGGTTGTGATCAGCTCGTCCTTGATTCAATCCCTCTCTTCTCTAGGGAAGATTCTCAGGTTCAAAGGAAAGAGATTTCGACCGAGACCTTTTAAATTATCTCAGAGAGTGCAAGAGACAGAGGGATTGCGGCTATGACGAAGGAACTTATTTTTATCCTTGTGATTGTAGGCACTTGACATGCTTTGCGTAGGAAACTAAACTGGCTAAGACCTGCCCACTCCTTTTTTTTGGTGCCGTCCAACAAATCAGCACACACATTGCTAAAATGTTTGAAGCGTTGCCACTCAGGCCACAAATAAATGAGATGCATGCATTTGATGTGATTACAAAACAGCAGCCTTTGCCATGCCATTTTTCTGCAAATAATTGAACATCAGGGAGATATTTGCCAATTTAATGGCCAAGAGCCTTGATAGCACAGTGGTTTAATGCACCCTGTTATTAACACAGCTGCCTGCAATTTCTGCTGGTTCGAATCTCTCCAAGGCTCAAGGTTGACTCAGCCTTCCATCCTTTCTAAGGTAGGTGAAATGAGGACCCAGTTTGTGGGGGCAATAAGCTGACTTTGTATAAAATATACAAAAGAATGAAGGCTATTGCTTAACGCATTGTAAGCCGCCCTGAGTCTCCGGAGAAGGGCGGCATATAAATCAAATTAAAAAAAAAAAGATAATTGGGTAATATGAAGCCTGGGATGAGAATGTGTGAATATTTTTGGACTGACATTTAAACAACCATCTACTACTGGTGAACAGCTGGCATTCTCCCCACCCACCCCACCCCAATTTGGGCCCGCTCCAATTTTCACATGTCTGACGAACTGCGTATATGAAACACTGAGTTGCTCTTCTTTCCAGATCCGTGATTCCATAGGGACCACATTTTCCCACAGCAGCCTGGGCTCATTTGAATATTTTATGGAGAGAATTTTCTCACAGTGTCCCAAATGAGGCAGAGAGAGACAATTGGTGAGGGCAGAAAAGAAGCATTCTGAATGGTTGCAACCAAATGATAGCATCCTTGCCCTTGGGACTGGGCAAATACCAGTGGTGGGTTGCCCCCGATTCGGACCGGTTCGCAAGAACCAGTAGTAAAACCAGTGGGAGGCTCCGCCCACTGACCCGGACATCATCAAGAAGCTTCTGCGCCTGCGCAAAAGCGCACATGTGTGAAAAGCCCACACACGCGAGCAAAGCGAGCATTAGTGCACAGCCCCATTGCAAAGCGGTAGTAAAGGTAAGTAGAACCGACCCCTGGCAAATACCATCCCTATTTAAGAAGGCATACATTCAACAATAATTTGAATTTTTGCATTGTAATAAGATATGATGACCCTAACTCTTGCTTATACTAAATTTTGGTTATACTAAATTTTAGTCTTCTTATATAATTTAACTTGAGCATTGATTGGGCCTAAGAGGTAAGCAAACAGAGAATCACATAGTTAAGATCATCTTTTCATAAAGTGGTCACTCATACATTCCATAGAAGTATTTAGCAAACTAAACTGAGAAAAGGAGATACAGATGCATACAAGATTTCCAAATTCTCAGATCCGAAAATGCACAGTCAGAAATTATTTCTCCCCAAGAGAAGAAAGGAGAGAGAGGGAGAGAAGAGAGGGAAAAGGAGAGGAAGAAAAGGGAGGGGAAAGAAGAGTAGGAGAGAGGGTTAGAAAGGGAGGAAGAAGAGAGGAGTGGAGGAAGGGGAGGGGAAGTAGAAGGGGAGGAGAGGAGGAACGAAGAAAGTAGAAAGGGACAGAAGACGGAAGAGGAGGGGAGAAGAGAAGAGAAAACATTATAGTAAACAAAGAAGAAGAAATGGTAAAGGAGGAGCCCCGAACAAATAAAAATGAAAGTTAAAGGATAAGATGAATGATCAATGATTAATGATGGATAAGAGACTGTACCAGAGGTGGGTTTCAGCAGGTTCTGACCAGTTCTGGAGAACCGGTAGCGGAATTTTGAGTAGTTTGGAGAACCGTTAGTAAAAGTTCTGACTGGCTCCACCCCCATCTATTCTCTGCCTCCTGAGTGTCAGCTGATTGGGAGGAAATGGGGATTTTGCAATACCTTCCCCTGCCATGCCCACTAAGCCACACCCACAGAACCAGTAGTAAAAAAATTTGAAACCCACCACTGGACTGTACACTTAAATATGTTTATGAGAAATAAAAATAAAAAATTTTATGGAAAAAAAAAATATTTCTCCCCTGCACTATTTTTTCCCAGATAGACAGCTCTGTTTGGTGAAGAATTTATGGTTTGGGTTGGAATTCAACAACTAGCTTTTTTTTTTCTTTTAATACTGTTCAGGGTCTTCATTATTACATTTTCAGAATCGTTGGACCGTCCTTTGGAGTGATATGGGGTCAGTTATTTTAAGACGTTTCTAGTGAACGATCCAAAGTCTAATGATTGAGGGCAGTAGATAAATGTTGTAGGAAATAAATAAGTTTATTATTAATTCAATGAGATAAAACAGGGGTGTCCAACCCTAGCAACTTTAAGATCTGTGGACTTCTAATCCCAGAATTCCCCAGCTAGTTGGATACTCCTGGTGTAAAATAAGAATGAGTTCCTGAAAAAGCATATAGCTTTTTACTAACACAGCTCTCCTCCTACACTACTTGCTTTAGGCAATGTGATTTCTGGCACCCTGAAGTTGGGCACACAAAGCACGAAGGAAATTCTCAGCCTGGGGAAAAAAATGCATCTGAACAGAAAGTATCCGATTTAGCAGACTGAGCTGACTCTGAATATGATTTTGAAAGGGTCTCTGTGTGACGGGGACAAATGGATTAATTACGATTTTCACAGGGCTGTAAGGTTACCACCTTTAAAGCGCTCCATGGCTCAGGACCTGGGTACTTGCGGGACCGTCTACTACCACCAATAGCCTCCCACCGGCCGGTATGCTCTCATAGAGAGGGGCTCCTCCGGGTGCCGTCGGCCAAACAATGTCGACTGGCGGCATCCAGGGGGAGAGCCTTCTCTGTGGGGGCACCTACTATCTGGAACGAGCTCCCCTCCGGAGATACGGAGGATCCCGGATCTGCGCACCTTCCGACGCGCTCTAAAGACCTTTTTATTTCACCAGGCGGGCCTGGCCTAACTTTCTCCCTCTTTTTAAACATTTTTAATATTTTAAAATATTTTTTAGTATTTTTAATATTCAAAGTTTAAATTTGTTTTAAATTGATTGGGGTTTTAAATCTGTCTGGGCCAAACTATTTAATTTGATTTTATCTCTGCTTTTTAAATTTTGTATGTATGTATTTTATTGTTGGCTGTTCACCGCCCTGAGTCCTTTGGGAGTAGGGCGGTATATAAATCAAATAAAAGTAAAGTAAAGTAAGTTTACTGTAGCTGCGGTGTTTGGGATGAGTAGATTTTTGGTGAGATCCAAGTAACGTTTCTAATAAAGCAACTTCACTTGGAGTTTTCCAGTCACACCAGCTTTTCCCTCCCTCTGGCCCCATCACAGGCTGCCAGCTGGGAGTTGGAGAAGCAACCAATGTCTGGGCTTTGTTTCGAGAAAGAAAGTAGATCTGTTAACTCAGCTGGTTGCTATTCCAAGAATTCCGACCTCCGCACTCTCTCGTTCTCTCGTTCCATTTCAGGGAGACATTCCCAGCCTTCTATAGCGCTTGAGCAAGTCAGGGAAAAATGCTGCAATTTGCCCCAGAAAAAAAAGGGTAATAGGATTCGGAGGTCATTGCATAACTTTCAAAAATTATTTATGAAAGAGCTAAAATAATGCTTTGGCCTTACGTATTTATTTAGTGTATGGCATATCATATATGGACTTGCAGTATGTATTAACATTCTGCCTAGATTTTAAAAAAACACACACTGAAATCTGAATGTTAAAAAGATCTATATCAGTGTTTCTCAACCTTGGAAACTTGAAGATGGGTGGACTTCAACTCCCAGAATCCCCCAGCCAGTGCTGCTGGCTAGGGGATTCTGGGAGTTGAAGTCTACCCATCTTCAAACTACCAAGGTTGAGAAACACTGATCTATATTCAGATTCCAGTGTCTAGGATTCTAGGCCATCTAACCATTGAACTGCAGCATCATTTATATGAAAAAAAAAGCAGCTACAGGTAGTCCTCAACTTACAGTCACAATTGAGCCCAAAATTTATGTTGCTAAGTGAGTAATTTGTTAAGTGAGTTTTGCCCCATTTTATGATTTTTCTTGCCACATTTGTTAAGTGAACCACTTTTGTTGTTAAATTAATAACACGGTTGTTAAGTGAATCTGCTTTCCCCATTTACTTTGCTTGTCAGAAGGTTGCAAAGGCTGATCACATGACCCGAACACACTGCAACGGTCATAAATGTGAGACAGTTTATTTATTTTATTTATTATTTATTTATTATTGAATTTCTATACTGCCCTTCTCCCTGAGGACTCAGGGCGGTGTACAGCCAGAATTAAAAAGACATGCAAGACAAATATTAAAAAACAATTAAAAGATATATAAATTTGGCCCAATTAAAACTCATTACCAATTAAACGTTTAAAACATTTAAAACAGTTAAAAATTTCATCTTAAGCCAGCCTGGCTTGTTTAAATAAATGGGTTTTAAGGACACAACGGAGACAGTTATCAAGCATCTGGCCATGGGGATGCTGCAACAGTGAAAATGTGAAAAATGTGAAATGTGAAAAATGGCCATAAGTCACTTTTTTCAGGGCTGTTGTAACTTTGAACCCGAAGCGCGTGCACGAAGAGAACCGGTAGTAAAGCTGGTTGGAACCCACCACTGCTCCAAAGGCGGACAGCAGAGAGGCAGAGTGCACACATGTGAAGAGCTGCCAGAAGGCAAGAGCAGCTAAAGCAAAAAGGACAACTCGGGAGTAAGGCCAGGAGATGATTGGCCCCTCCCATAAGGCTTAAAAGAGCAGCAATGGCCCTTGGGCTACGTTGTTTCTTGTCAGAATCTCTTGTTTCTGAACTTCGTGGGGCTTTGCCAAGAAAGGCCTTTGGCAGGGTGCCAAAGAAGACAAAGGTTTGTGATAAGGCCGAAGGACTTTTTCTGAAGGATTTGTTTTGGACTTAATTTGGACTAAGATGAGAATAAAGTAATTCTCAGCTGTTCTAACAAAATATGTTTGTTTAGGACTGATTGTGTCTGGTAATAACTACTTGAGCCTAGGTCACAACACAGACTGACAAGTAAACAGAGCGATTGTGGGTAGAGAGCTAATGGGTTGTTACAGTGTAGAAGATGGTCTGACTGAAACCGAGTTTGATCTAGTGGTTTAAGGCACCAGGCTACAAAGCAGGAGAGCATGAGTCCAAGTCCACAAAAGCCATCTGATGACTTTTGAGCCAATCACTCTCTCTCAGCAGGGTTCGCAGGGTTGTGGGGAAAATATGAGGAGGAAGGGTATGTTTGCCAGTTTGGGTTATTTGTAAAAATAATAAAGGTGGGATACAACTCAATTAATCACTAAAAAAAAATAAGGAAAATAAATGGCTGGCTAACTGGTTGTTTGGTTGGCACAAAGAATAAGGGTTTTTTTGTTGTTGCAGCTTTCTTTGGTAACCTCTCAAATGCATACTTCCCTCTCAGCTCCTTCCTCCAAGCCTACATACATCTTGCTACTCAATTCTCATTGTCATCTGAATGATATGACTGGAAAGAACTACCTTTGACTCACTTTTTCCACTCCACAAAGACCCAGGGATCCACCCATGAGATCTGTCCCATGCATTCTGCACAGGGACTCACCACTGCAGGGCTGGGTGGAAGGTAGTGTGGGGTTTTTTTGTATCTGTTGTCTGACTCTAGGAACCGGTAACCAATTAGTCAGAGGGATGGAAAAGCCCAAGCAAGCCCAAAACGGAGAACCAGCAGCTACATCCTTCCGCCTTGGTAAAAATCACTGTACTCTTTCCCATCATTCAATGACTTTGCTTGCACAGATCTGGTTTCCACTCCGATGTTTAGATGTTTAGATGTGGCTATTCTGTGCAAACAGGTGATCGGTTTCAGTTTTATCCTGGTTTTTCTGGCTACCTAACGAGGTTCAGCCCAGGCAGGAATGTTTGCGACTTGTAACAGGGATTATCTTTAAGTAGGTAACATGTCATTCTGCAGGCCTGGGGCCGTTGATCTCGCTCTTGTGATCTGGCGAGATCCGGCCATGAATGGCGTGAATGAGTTTTTAATGTTTTTAATTTTGAAATGTTTTTATAATGATTTTTTTTAAATGTATTGTGAGCCGCCCTAAGTCTTCGGAGAGGGGCGGCATATAAATTGAATTAATTTAATTTAATTTAATTCTAGTTCCCTTCTTATTGGACAATTACAAATGCTACCAATTGAAGTTCAATTACTTCTTTTCAATTTAGAAGGTGTGACATGATGGCCTGTACCCCAATTTTCTGAAAGCTAGCCATTGACAGTGAAGGATCTGCTCCAAAACCTAATGTTGCCTGCAATTGGAAGACTGATATGCTTGCTAGAAGTTCATTGTCCCTTAATCATTGATTTGCTGTAGCTAAACTTTATTCTCATAAACTTTTATTTGTGGTCACAGACCAAAATACAAGAATATATATATATATATATATATATATATATATATATATATATATATATATATATATATATATATATATATATATTGCTTTAATTTATATGCCGCCCTTCTCCGGAGACTCAGGGCGGCTTACAATGCGTTAAGCAATAGCCTTCATACTTTTGTATATTTATACAAAGTCAGCTTATTGCCCCCACAATCTGGGTCCTCATTTTACCTACCTTTGAAAGGATGGAAGGCTGAGTCAACCTTGAGCCTGGTGAGATTTGAACTTGCAGTAATTGCAAGCAGCAGATGTTAATAACAGTGCTTTAGTCCACTGTGCTACCAAGGCAAAAGAACATGGGGAAAGTAATATCATAAACAGTTGGCTACCAAGAAGCCTTGGGTGAGAGGAATTACAGCATTCTCCTCTAATAGTTACAGCTCTTAAAAAAAATTTAGAAACCTGAAAAGTAATGTGTGAGGAGCCATCCCCTAAACAATATAAGGTCAAATTACCAGCATTGGATCCAGAGAGATCTGTTTCTAAGAGAGACAGTAATTTAGTCCTGCCTGCATTATACATAGGGCAGTATAAAAGAACATGCTCCACAGTTTCAACCTCAGCTCTAAACTTTATTCTGCTTGGAACACGGAAAAAGCACTAAATTAAACTCAATTGGGAGAGTTCTGATAATACTCTCAGTTATTGTTCACCAAATGAAGGAAATGTTGTATTTATGGTCCATTTGGCTTCCAATTCCTATCCTTGGATGGAATCATGCAGATATCGTTTCCTTAATTATCTTCTGTTCTTGCACAGGAAGGAGAGACCCAATGCCTATAAGCACAACATTTTATAAGTATTTCATTTTTTTTTATTAGGCTTTTTATACCATTGATGGCAAGCTGCTAGTAATATTCTGCTTTCATAGTTTAACCCAGAAACGTGTTCCTATTTTGGAACCAAGAACCACATTTGACCTTTCAGGGTGCCCTGCAAGAAAATCTACAGATTTTACATTAATTAAATGCAATAAATATAATTGCTTCCATATTTCTAATATTTTCCCCTTCCAGTCTACTAAAAACACGCGGAGGTGGCAACTTTTTAAGGCTTTGGAGATCCTCTTCAAGGAAGTTCCCCAATTAGGCAGCTCCTGTTGAACTGCTTGGGGCAATACAAGTTGTCTTCAACTTAACAACCATTTATTCAACAAGAAGTTTCAGGTTACAACCGTGCTGAAAAAGGTGACTCGCAAACACCCTTACGACTGTTGTGTTGCAGTATCCCCATGGTTACATGTTCAAGATTCAGGGGTTTAGCTAAAACAGGGGTGGGCAACTGTGGCCCTTTTACAACCTGTGGACTTCAACTCCCAGAATTCCTGAGACAGCCAAGCTGGGAGTTGAAGTCCACAGGTTGTAAAAGGGCCACAGTTGCCCACCCCTAGGCTACAAGCATGTATTTATGATGGCTGAAGTGTCCCAGGGTCCTGTGAATGTCATTTACAACCTTTACGGTTGGCTTCCGACAAGCAAAGTCAATGGGGGAAACCAGATTTGCTTAACAACAAGGGTGGGCTACTGGGGGTTCGCAGGGGTTTGGGAGAACCTCTAGCTAAGATTCTGTGCAGTTTGGAGAACCTCCAAATCCCACCACTGGCTGGTCCCGCCCATCCCACCCTGCCCCTCCCAGGAGTCTCCACGTGGCCCGTTTTGGATGCTGGTAAATGCAGGGCGCACACAGAGGCTCGGGGAGGGAGAAAAACGGGGCTACTAGAAGTTCAGAAAGGCTGGAAACAGGCCCATTTCCGGCCTCCAGAGGGCCTCCAGAGGGCCTCCAGAGCCTGGGGAGGCTGTTTTCGCCCTCCCAGAGGCTCAAGAAAAGCCTCCAGAGCCCGGGGAGGGCAAAAACACCACACACACCCCAGCTGTGGTACAGGAGGCTGATTAGGCCACACACACCATGGCCACACTTACCCAGCAACCAAGCAGAGAACCCCTTGCTAAAATTTTTTAAGCCCATCCCTGCTTAACAACCATATGGTTTACTTAAGACTGCAGTGGTTTCCTTGACAAAACCATTGGTAAAATCAGTCACAACCACCTTGCTTAGAAATTGAAATTCTGGTCCCAGTTTTGGTCATAAGTCAAAGACTACCTTTATGGGGGTGGGTGGGTTTGACCTCATTGTTTACAGACACTGGAAAAGTACTCTTCTTTGTTAGATGTTCTGCGACAGATTCGCATGCTGCTAATTGCATGGAGGGAAAAAAAGTCCCTACCACTCCTCGGCCTAGTAAAGGGTGGAAGATCGAGGAGATACGTACCCACCCAGTCTTGCCTTGCTTGCCCCTTTGCCAAAATCTCAGACTCTGTCTGACTCCATACTTGTCGTCCTCAAAGTGCTCGGTATTTTCCACTGCTCAGTAGTTGGTCCCCAGCCATTCCTAACAGCTGCTTTCAGCCAAGCCAGACTTCTTTTTTTTTATTCCCTCTCTCACAATCTAGAGAAATGTCCTCAGCCGCATGCCAAGAGAAACAACTCTGTATTAGCAACAGCAGCTGAGGGAGTGGCAGACGGGTTGGTGGGGATGCAGGCCTCGCTATGAGGCTAAACTGGATCGATGACGTTCATAATGCTCCTAAGATAAGCCATCTCCATTGCTGCTTGCTGGATGGGTTTCAGCAGGTTCTGACCTGCTCTGGAGAACCGGTAGCGGAAATTTTGAGTAGTTCGGAGAACTGGTAGTAAAAATTCTGACTGGCCCCGCCCCCATGTATTCTCTGCCTCCCAAGTCCCAGCTGATCGGGAGGAAATGGGGAATTTGCAGTATCCTTTCCCTGGAGTGTGGTGGGAATGGAGATTTTACAGTATCCTTCCCCTGCCACGCCCACCAAGCCACGCCCACAGAACCATAGTAGTAAAAAAATTTGAAACCACCACTGGGATGAGTGAATGGAAAACAGAGGCATTGCGTTGATCCAGGGGTGAAATCCAGCAGATCCTGACAGGTTCTGGAGAACCGGTAGTGGACATTTTGAGCGGTTCGGAGAACCGGCAAATACAACCTCTGGCTGGCCCTAGAGTGGAGTGGGAATGGAGACTTTGCAGTATCCTTCCCCTGCCACGCCCACCAAGCCACACCATGCCCACCGAGCCACTCGCACAGAACCGATAGTAAAAAAAGTTTGGATTTCACCACTGTGTTGATCTATGCATTTAACAGACACTTAGGTTGGCCCCTTGGAGGAATAACATCTGGGAAAGGATAAGGTGAGCGTTCCCAGCTTCCATCTCAAAAGACGTGGGTCCTTCAGACTTGGGTTTCATCTTCTTATCCAAGAAGCTGAAGAAGCTTCTTGGATGAGAAGCGAAACATCAAAGAAAAAACAAGAATAGTCCAGTTGCCTCCTAAACAAGCACCTTTGGGACAACCATGACCTGGATGACGGAGAATCTCCATAGAGTTTCATCTTCTATTAAATCGTGGTTTCTCCATCCCCATTTGTTAGAATCAGCTGTAGTTACAAACCATCTTCGACTTATGATGATTTGTTTAGGGATTGTTCAGAGTTACAACGGCACTGGAAAAAGTGACTTATGACTGTTTTTCACACAACCGTTGTAGCATCCCCACGGTCACCTGATCAAAATTCAGATGTTTGGCAACTGACTCATATTTATGATGGTTTCAATGTCCCGGGGTCATGTGATCCCCTTTTGTGACTCTTCTGACAAGCAAAGTCAATGTGGAAGCCAGATTCACTTTACAACTGGATTGCTAACTTAACAACCACAGTGATTCACTTAACAACTGTGAAAGATCGTAAAATGGGACCAAACTCACATAACAAATGTCTCATTTAGCAACATACATTTTGGGCTCAATTATGACCGTAAGCCAAAAATTACCTTTGCTGGGTTCATCCTTATGTTAAATCCAGGCCAAACAAATCATATCAGGGCTTAATACAGTGTGGGAAGCAGGTCCCTCACTTAAAGGTTGTGTTATAATTACCGTGACCATCTTTTCTCAGAAAAAATAAATAAAAATAAAACGCAAGCCTGTGAAAGGAGCAAAGCTGAAAGAGGTTCATAAGGATAAAGGACGATAATCATTGTTTATGTTTGCAATTTTGCTTTGCAAAGGAAAATTCAAGGGCGAAACCAAGATAGTGAAAATTAAATGAAATCAATCTAATAATAAAGGACATCGGATCGCTGTAGTTATAACTGGTTTCCTCCATTTTGAAAAATAGCCAGTCATCTTGATGATGACCCAGAAGGAGGATGGTTTTAATCTGTGGGGCACTGAACCAGGCAAGGTTGAAATAGAAGGGGGGAAAAGTAAAAAATGTTTGTGGAACAGCAGTGGTAGAAATAGTGTACACACACACACACACACACACACATACATAAACACATACACGCAAAATTTAAAGTGATTAAAGTAGGGGTGAAATCCAGTAGGTTCTGACAGGTTCTGGAGAACCGGTAGCAGAAATTTTGAGTAGTTCGGAGAACCAGCAAATACCATCTCTGGCTGGCCCCAGAGTGGGGTGGGAATGGAGATTTTGCAATACCTTTCCCTCAGGAGTGTGGAGGGAATGTTGATTTTGCAGTATCCTTCCCCTGCTACGCCCACCAAGCCACGCCCACCAAGCCACGCCTACAGAACCAGTAGTAAAAAAATTTGGATTTCACCACTGGATTAAAGTGCTTTTTCCATTCCTAAACTAAGTCTTTAACCACTAGACCAGCGGTGTCAAACTCAAGGGGATGAATCTGGCTCACAAGGTGCTTAGATCTCCCGAGCTCCATTTTCGTTGGCAGAGGGTTGCAGGCCTGGCGCAGCCGAAAACGGAGCTCGGGAGCCCGTTTTTGCTGGCAGAGCGTGCAAACCACCACAGGTGCCCCCAGCATGAGTGACGTCGAGCTGGCCACTCCCATCCTGGCCACACCCACCCCAGCCCCCCACGGTCAAACACAACCCTGATGTGTGAAATCGAGTTTGACACCCCCGCACTAGAGAAAACCGGTTGTCCTCATTTAACCATGCCATTCATAATTCAGTCATCACAGCTATTCTAGTTGACTTGGCTAAATCTTTTTGCCATGAAAATATCAGGACTGGTGGAAACATTAGGTAGCATCCTCAGAGCCATATGACGAAAACAGCTGAAAACAGAAACCCAAACCCACATTCTTAAGAGCTAAAATGATCTGTCCAGACAAAATTGTTTCTCATTTTTCTTTAGAAAGAAAGAAAGAAAGAAAGAAAGAAAGAAAGAAAGAAAGAAAGAAAGAAAGAAAGAAAGAAAGAAAGAAAGATCAGTCATCTTCCATACCAGTTAGAAGAAGAAATGTGGTACATTTTTTATCCCAAAAAAATGAAAAAAATAAGACCTAGGCATATTTTATTCTATGCGCAGGAATCAATTTAATTCCTCTTTTTTCAGCATTTTGAAGCTCAGAAAAACGCATACAAAATGTGACTACGTGGGGAAAGTATGGGGAAAAAGCATGACATTCACCTAGATATCGAACGTGTCTGAGAAATAGCTTGGAATTAAAAACCCCACAAAATTAGCCCGCGTTTTGTTTTCTCTACAAATTCTCTAGCTGAAATGAGATAAGTGTAGGAATAAATGAATGAAGAACCGAACAAGATCAAACCTGTATAAAACTTGCCCTTTCCACGTAAGAGGAATCTTAAATGAATTAAGATTAAGTAAAAGTGAATTAATTCTTTGCTCATGCTGAAAGATAACTAAGATAATACCAGGAAGTTCGAAAACCCAAGTCCCGTAGAAAAGGAAAATATAGTTGAAGATGCTCAGTTGATATAAAAATCTTTGTCCATTGATGAGAAATGTCAGGAAACTGGGAAGGGAGTAAGAATAGCATGTCTTCTTGGGGAGAAAGGACAGAAGTGCTATTCAAACATAGAAAATAGAATCATAGGTCTGGAAGAGACCCCAGAGGTCTTCTAGTCCAACCCCCTGTTCAAGGCAGGAGACCTTATATCAGTCCTTTTTTTCCATGGTGCCAAAAGCACGTGTGTGCAACAGCATGTACGCATGCCCACACCCATAATGCAATGCCCCCCATGCATGTCCTGCCCCCATGCATGCACACATGCAACCCCCCTGCACTGCCCCACCCCCTGCGCAGGCGCATGGGAACGTCACCACCCCCGTGCCCCGTTTTGGGCCTAGCAGGCCTCCCTGAAGTCTCCAGAGGCCAGAAATGGCCCGTTTCCGAACTTCCGGTACTTCCGGGATGCCTGTTTTTCGCCCTCCCAGAGCAGTTCATTTAATGACTGCTCAAAGTTACAACAGCATTGAAAAAAAGTGACTTACGGATGTTGTGGTATCTCCATGGTCATATGATCAAAATTCCGACACTCGGCAACTGATTCATATTTATGACGGTTGCAGTGTCCCGGGGTCATGCAACCTTTCGACAAGCAAAGTCAACGGAGGAGCCAGATTCATTTAATAACTGCGTTACTAACTTAACAACTGTCGCCTGAAAAAAACATTAAATGTACCAAAATTCACTTAACGGCTGTCTCACTTAGGAACAGAAATTTTGGGCTCAGTTGTGGTCATAAGTGGAGGACTACCTGTATCGGCTTTTTATTATAAAAAATAATAAAATTATTAATAAATAAAATAAATAAAAATAAAATAAGTAAACGACATTAAACTATAACACTCCGTTGCAGGTTTCCATAAATCTTAATTAAAACGGAGGCATCAAATTCACAGCTCTTGGGTGTTTTTTTTTTTCTTGACTGAACTGGGATGAAAGGAAAACCGAGGCACCCTAAGGCATGCACATGCCTGCCAAATCATCTGTTAGATATTTGCATTCATTTTTAAGAGCTTGACATCCAATCAACTTTCCTTCTTTTGCCCCCCAAACAAACAGGTGTGCATTGACAATCTCCTCCCAATTTCTAACTAAACTCTCTTCCACCCCACCCTTCTTTGGTTGCCAATTCAGGCAATTCAACAAACTTCCTTTATTTCTCAGAGTTACAGTTGCGGGAAGTTTCTATTGGCAGCCAAGGAACTAATTGCAGAGAACAAAAGCAGGGGTGAAATCCAGCAGGTTCTGACAGGTTCTGGAGAACCGGTAGCGGAAATTTTGAGTAGTTCGGAGAACTGACAAACACCATCTCTGGCTGGTCCCAGAGTGGGGTGGGAATGGAGATTTTGCAATAGCCTTTCCCCAGGAGTGGGGAGGGAATGGGGATTTTGCAGTATCCTTCCTCTGGAGTGGGGAGGGAATGGGGATTTTGCAGTATCCTTCCCCTGGAGTGGGGTGGGAATGGAGATTTTGCAGTATCCTTCTCCTGCCATGCCCACCAAGCCACGCCACACCCACCAAGCCACGCCCACAGAACCGGTAGTAAAAAAAATTGGATTTCACCACTGCACGAAAATATTCATTTCCCACATGTTAGAAATTGTATCTTGTGTGTGAGTGTGTGTGTGTGTGTGTGTGTGTGTGTGTGTGTATTTGTCAAAATAGATGCCTGCAAATCCATTGGGTTTATTTAGCCCTACTATGCATGGACTATAATCATTTGGAGAATAAACTAGGCAGCTGGAGAGCAATTCAGAAATTTCTGGCTTTTATCTCTTTGATAGCGAATCCCAAGTGCGTCATCTGATCCCAAACTGGCGTTGTTTGCTGATGACGTGTCAGGCGCAAAGAATCAGGATCATTCGTAAGGTTGCAACATAGGAGATTTATTCAAGCCAAGAATCTGGTCAACTGAAGCGCAACACTAAATTGCGCAACACTAGAGAAAGGTCCACGGAATTCAGGAGGGATGGGCTGGGAGCGCTTATAGGGACACTAATGACATATTTAACCCCACCTCTCCTGCCCCTCCCCAGCTCTGCCTGCTCTTCTCCTACATGATGTGACTCATGTTGTGACTCCTTTGACATGGCACCAAGCACTTCAGGGTGGTCTGGAAAGACCTTCGGGCAGGGATTCTCTCAAGTTCAGCTGGATGAAAAATAGCTAATATCTTTCTAGAAAATAAATCAAATAAACCATCGTTTTCCCAAGCCATGAACCCATGACACAGCTGCACATAATCCTTGGTGGCCAAATATCTTTTCCTGAGATAGATATCAACTAAAGAGACAGTAGTACAGATTTACATTTAATGGACATTTTATGAGTTCCACTTCTTGGAAAATGCCTGGGGAGCAAAAGTCAAAAAACCCTCAAGGTGGGGGGCTATGATGCAGAGGTGGTAGCAGGTTCTGACCAGTTCTGGAGAACCGGTAGCGGAAATTTTGAGTAATTCAGAGAACCGGCAAATACCACCTCTGGCTGGCCCCGCCCACATCTATTCTCTGCCTCCCGAGTCCCAACTGATCGAGAAGAAATGGGGATTTTGCAGTAACCTTCCCCCGGAGTGGGGTGGGAATGGAGATTTTACAGTATCCTTCCCCTGCCACGCCCACCAAGCCACGCCCACAGAACCGGGAGTAAAAAAATTTGAATCCCACCACTGCTATGATGGCATAATTGATGGTCTGGCTGATTTTTATTTAAACCAAGACCTACAAGCTTGATTGTTTTGACCATACTCTGTGAATTAGTCTTGTTTATCTGGAAACATTACAGAGCCAGAAGTATTGCAGGAGAAGTCAGGATCTTAAAAAAAGATAAGTGAAACAAAACATTGGATCACACCTGTGAGGCTTTGATGTGTTGTGTCAATTTTGCAATAATTCTAAATGGGGGAATAGTGCAGTCATTGGATGTAGGTCCATTTGGGATGAACCCAGGGGTGGGCTTCAGATCCTATAGCAACGGGTTCGCTGCCCTGTTGCTGGCTGGGTGTGGCCATGGTGGGCGTCGCCTAGTTGGCAGCCCGCACCATGGCAGGGGCGGTGTTTTTTGCCCTCCCCAGGCTCCGGAGGTTTTCCTCGAGCCTCCAGGAGGGCGAAAACTGCTTTCCCCGGGGTCCAGAGGCCAGAAACAGGCCCCTTTCCGGACTTCTGGAACTTCCCGGAGGCCCATTTTTCACTCTCCCCAGGCTCCGGAGGCTTTCTTCAAGCCTCCGGGAAAGTAAAAACAGCTTCCCCCAGGCTCCGGAGACCTTCTAGAGGCCAGAAATAGGCCCGTTTCCGGTCTTCTGGAACTTCCGGTAAGTCCGGTTTTTGCCCTCCCAGACCCTCCGTGCGGCCCCTGTGCTTACCTGGAATGATGAATAGGCCGCGTGGAGACTTCTGGGAGGGGCAGGGCAGGGGTGGGAGGGCTGGGTAGGGTGGGTATGGTCAGCCAGGAGTGGCATTTGGAGGTTCGCTGAACCCCAGCGATCCTTGACTAGAGGATTGCCCAAACCCTGCCGAACACCCAGAAACCCACCCCTGGATAGACCAAAGGAAAATTCAACTTCTAAAAGCCAATTCCTGGGGAACAATTGTGTACAGAATTTGAGTGAACTTTTTGTCAAACAAGGAGGTTATTTTTATACATTTGCATGACTTAAGAATAGATACATATCCTTTTAATCAACCTTCACCAACTTGGTATACTCTAGGTGGGTTGGACCAGCTCCCATGCTGGCCAAACTCATCGGTGGGGGGGGGAGGGATTTCATTTAGGAAAGTTGGTTTAAATCGTATTTACTGAAAGCCCCAAAGCGCTCTTGATGCTACAGTAAGCAGAACCACCCATTTTGGCTGCAGGTGGCCAACAAAGCTTCCTGCAATATTTTATGAGCATCCAGTGGTTGTCCAGATGTTTCCTGCCTACATTTGGTTGACCTAAGAAAACCAGTACTCAGAACAGCCGCATCGGTACATTTTGATGACTGCAGGCAAAATGCCACCTACATTCCTGGAACTGGCATATACGGCAGCCATTTAGTGGGCTACACCTTTTAAACTGGCAATTTCAAAGGCTACGTCACAGAGGACAACAAACATTGGGGTGAGGCTCTATAGAAATCAGGCACAAAGGTGTGTCGCTTGCTCATAAAACAGCGGTCCTGCTTAACTACAGAAACAAACATTCAAAGTGTGAGAATCCAGCTGGTAGCCAACTTAAAGACAGCATCTGTTTATCTCTCCTTATCTCTCACAGGTGGGACGCCTGTGCCTGACAAACCAGACATGACTTTTGGGGATGGTAATAGTTCCCAAATACTACACCATGGGTGTATACTAAATTTTTCTCTATTGTTTGTCTGCAATCCCTTACTTATCTAATTTTGGAAAGAAATGCGTTTCATTTCATGTTTTGTTAAGAATAGCAACTTTTTGGTGTGCAAAGGAGCTACGATAGAAATACATAAAGCTATGCACGGCATGGAAAATGCGGGCAATGTTTTCAGCCTGGTTTCTCTTTCATTCTCCATCACAATGCTAGAATTTGAGAGGCATCCATTAAAATTAAATGTGGGAAGAGCCATGAAAAGAAGTAATCCTTCATGGAATGCATAGCTAAACGGTTGCACACACCCACTGCTATCAGATGTGCTGATGGCCACACTTTGAAAAGAGGATTGGGGGGATCAAGAAAGCAGTGGCTATTAGTTCTGATGGCTCTTTATCCCTAGAACTACAGTCAACATCCCTCAAATCCTTGTTGATCAGGAGTGACAGTATGACTCGTTCTTTTTCCATGTCCCTCAGCTCCCTGAATATGTCCCTTGGGGTTCAGAAACCAGGACTTGATTCTGGCAGATTCTTCTCATATTCTTGTGATCCTAATGAAAGCAATAGTAAATCCATCATTGTGATCTTCTTAAAAAGCAGTAAAGATAAAGGTGCCCCTTGCACATATGTACTTGTCGTTCCCGACTCTAGGGGACGGTGCTCATCTCTGTTTCAAAGCCAAAGAACCAGCGCTGTCCGAAGACGTCTCCGTGGTCATGTGGCCGGCATGACTCAATGCCAAAGGCACATGGAACGCTGTTACCTTCCCATCAAAGGTGGTCCCTATTTTTTTACTTGCATGTTTTACGTGCTTTCGAACTGCTAGGTTGGCAGAAGCTGGGACAAGTAACGGGAGCTCACTCCGTTACGCGGCACTAGGGATTCAAACCGCTGAACTGCCAACCTTTCGATCGACAAGCTCAGCATCTTAGCCACTGAGCCACTATGTCCCTTTAAAAGCAGTAAGGTGGGCCAATTGGAGGGGACTTAGGGGTTCTCAACTGGTGAAAATGTATTCTGTATGGTTCTTGGTTTCGAGATATCAAAAGAGAGTAAACTGCACACTCTGGCTAGTTATCTAAGCCCATCTTATGGATGTGCGTGATTAAGGCACCTCACTAGAACTAAATCTGACTGTCGGTCCAGAAATTTAGTAAATTCCTGCAGAGGAATTTCCCCTAGGAAGTGAGATGGCAAGACTTCTTGGTGGTAGTCCCTTCCATTTGGGACACCCTTCCCCTCTGTTGCAGTGTTTCCCAACCTTCGTACATATTATTGTTGGCACTATCTTTGCTTTCTTTTGCCAGAGTCATCATTATTTCTTCATTCTGAATCTTTGTACATTTGTAATGGGTAAACAATTTTTCTCCTACCCTGTTTCCCCCAAAATAAGACATCCCCTGATAATAAGCCCAATCGGGCTTTTGAGCGCATGGCAATAAGGCCAAGTGCTTATTTCAGGGTTCAAAAAAATAAGGCAGGGTCTTATTTTTGGGAAAACATGGTAGTTGTCTTGTAGCTACTGGCCCTGGTTGCTCAGCCAAGAGTCCCAAGTCCTATCGCCCATTTGTAACCAGATGTTGAGGAACTCTGACACAATGCAGTCTATGTTGATCAAGGTGATGACCAAACTGGTATGTTTTCTTTAAATTATTCTTTAAATTATTGTTTATGGGAGAGACTCTTGATCTGGCTCCCCTGATGAAACCTGATGTAGGAGATGACCAGACTGAGTCCTGAGAGAGGGGTCAAACACATAATCAGTCTTGAGTCCCTTCACGCCCAGAAGAGATTTAAGTCCAGTCCATCCTGAATTCCATTGACTCTTATCTGCCACCAATTTGCTTAGTAGTTCAGATTCTTGTACAGAGCTTAAGCTTGCAATAAACTTTTATATTCATTTCAATGGTCTGGATTTCCTGATTTCCTCATGCTTAACACCTGCCCAGTATGGTTGAACCTCTGGCATAACTCTCATCTTCCTCAGAGCATACAAAACCCATAATCACATCAAGATAGTGCCTCACTGGGAGTCAAGATATTATTATCATCATCATTCCCAAACCATCAAAGCTGTTTATAAGTTAGTGTAGCTTTCTCTACAAAAAGGCTGGCTAAGCATGAAATGGAACAGTTCACCCAGATGTGCACAGCGAAGACTTAGGGCAGCAAAATAGAGTATGTTCAAACAACGTATTTTTTTGGATTGTTTTGGATAGAAGTTCTGTGTCTTTCCTTGCCAGGCCTGTAGGATATGGGATTTAAAAGAATATATTTATTTGCCAACAATTATGTGTTAGCACATGGCTTATCGAGCAATTAATTACGCAAATAAAACCTGTGTGATTGTTGCACGAACCTGTGAAAGTAACATCTGGCCCACAGAACTGGATGAGGATGAGGATGGGGGGAAAGGGCACAATTCCACCTGGCAGTGGTTGTTCCACACAGCCATTCAAATGAAGAGATTAAGGAGGGATGATTCCCAGCCTTTAAAAACATGACCGCCTGCCAGGTTTCACACCTCCGGATGAACTGCTGATCTCTCACCACTCCTAACTTCAGAATTTCTGAGGCCTTGGAAAGACCCAGGCCTTTGCAATGGACTTGCTTATCTGCATAGTTATATAGGTTGGTGTTGTGGTCCGCCATCAGCCTGCGGCGCTGGCAGCAGAGTCGGACAGTGAGGAGGCTGGGGAGGAACATGGGCCAGTCCTGGAGTCTGGGGAAGGCTCGGACGAGGGCTCTGCATCGGAGGCAGAGAAAGGGCCATCTGGGAGGTACGTGCTGCCTCCGGAGCCTCCAGAGTCGGACCTCAGCGAGGCAGAGGAACAGGGGGAGCCTGTTCCCAGTGCACACATGCGCAGAGCTGCCAGAAGGCAAGAACAGTTAAGACAAAAGAGACAACTCAGGAGTAGGGCTTGGAGATGATTGGCCCCTCCCATAACACTTAAAAGAGGAGCAAAGGCATGTGGTCCTTTGCAGGAAGCAACATTGTTAATTCTGTGCAGTTTAAAGTCTGAAGCTCTGTTTGATTCTGGACTCCATGTGGCTTTGCCAATTAAGTCTTTGGCAGCGTGTCAAGGGAGATAAAGGTGAGTGGTTATCAGTCTTATCCCGAAGGACTCTTTACAACTATTTGGGACTCATCTGTGAATGAACAGAATTCACAGCTGTTAAAATAAAACAGGTTTTTGGGACTACTCGTGTGTTTAACTGACTCAGGAAGCCTAGGTCAGAACAGTTGGAAAGGCTGAAAAAAAGGAAAACAGGCAAAATTAGATTTTGACAGATCGTATGCTACGGTGCATACAATGTCCTTCAACATGTATGGAGGAAGACCTCATGTTGGTGAGAGAAGATGCCATCAATGTGGTCCAATTCTGGGCAATTGTCATTTAGTATGTATTTTACATACAGGTAGCCCTCGATGTACAACAGTTTCATTGAGTGACCATTCAAAGTTACAACAGCACTGAAAAAAAGTGACTTATGTCCATTTATCATAATAAAAAGTTTACATAATAGGGATCATGGGGAAAGTTTTCGTTTAAAAATAATCCTCAAAAATGTTAATTATGTACATGAGGGGAAATTGCATGCAAAAAAATAAGTTGGACATTTATGAACAAAGCAGATGTGATTATTTTGACAGAAAATTAAGCTGACAACTTGAAGAATCGCTGCATATTTGAGATGGTGAAGTGGACCACATATTTTCCAATCCATGCTTCCCTAAAAAAGGAAGATTATGATTTGATTGGGTGCCAACCCTACATCTGGGCTCACTCACTGTGGTCCTCCACATCTTTGCAAACAGCCATAAGAGGTTTATAAATTAACAATATTCCTTTGCAGCTTGATGAATTTTGTCTTTGCATTGCACAGAAAATTCCAGAATCACCCTGTGTTCAGTGGTGGGCTGCTGCCAGTTAGGACCAGTTCGGGCAAACTGGGAGTTCCGACCAGCGGCTGGGCTCACCCACCCGTCCTGGCGCTATCACAGCCTATATAATCGCCGGTTTTTCGATGCCACGTGCAGGTGCGGAAGGCACGCGTGCGAGCGAGCGAAGCTAGGACATGTGTGCGAGTGAGCGAAGCTAGGGCGTGCTAGCGAGCAAAGCTAGGGCGTGTGCATGCATTTACATTTTCGGTTCCGGGAGAACCTGTTGTTACAGTATGTGATGCCCATCTCTGCCTGTGTTCACTGGATTATTATTATTTATTTTTTTTAATGCTGGGGCTGAAAAGTTCTAAAAGGATTCCAAACTATTTCTGATTCCAAATTCTTGTTTTTCAAAGTCAGCCTTGCCTGGGGGTGAAAAGGCAAAGTTATCATAGAGTACATGAGGATAGGCAAGGAAACCTCAATGTAGTCCCATTTAATATCTAGGCTTTTCTTGCCCATGTACAATGACCAACTACTCCTCTTATTTGGCAAAGCAGCTGTTGCCTTATCACAGCCATGTCATTGAATACGGTGAAATGTTGCCATGCCAACCCTTGCTCCCATGCTCTAACTCAGGGGAGGGCAACTATGGCTCCTTTATGACCTGTGGATTTCAACTCCCAGAATTCCTGATCCCGCAGGAATAGTTGCCCAGTGCCCACCCCTGGCTAATTGATTTTATGTCTGAAAGTTTAGCTTGCGCCGATGAGCTCTGTGCTTTGTGCTCTGTCCTCAGTAGGTTTCCCAGGCATGGGAAAAGCTAAAAGGCCAAATTGGTCAGCCAATCCACTTCTACCCAGGGACACAAACACACACCAAAACAAATAAACAAACATCCTTTCAAACAGTTGCTAAACTTGGATTTCCCGGGTAAAATTCAGGGTGGGAAAAATTCCACTCTCAGTTGTTGTGTTGTGCTGTGCTGTGCTGTTGTAGGAAGTTAGCACCCACTCCTTTCCTAGAAGAATGAAATATTTTAGGAAATATTAAAAAGGCAGAATATTATGTTTCCCTGGATGAGAAATGGAGAAACATGTTTTAAAGACGAAGCAGCTCCCATCTTCCTGCCTCCACCCTTTGTCAATGGGCCAGAGGCAGAAACTCAAATCTTTGTCAATGGACCATCATCTGCAACACAAAAGGACCCATCTAGCAACAGAAACTCACCACATGGCACCTGGGAAGATTACATCAGCCAGCAAGGCTAGGTAAGACCCCCCATCCCCTGGGAGTCTGACAACCAATCACGATACTCTTCCTGGGCCCCAGGAAGTTCAAAGCGCAGAGAGGGCATAAAACCAAGGCACATTCAGCATCTCAGCCCTTTTCTGTTCAGGAACTTAAACCATATGATCCTGTCCACCATTAAACCATCTTTCCAAGCAGTCTCCATGTTTCCAGTGTCTTTTTCCCCACTTGGAGCTGAACCCAGAAGGATATTTCTTCTAACACTATGCTAGGCTGTGCTAGGCTATGCTCTGCTCTGTTATGTTTTTTGTGTTGTGTTATCCTACATTTATCATTGTTATAAATAAATCAAGGTGGTGAACATACTTAATGCTCCTTCCTCCTCCTATTTTCCCCACAACAACAACAACAACCCTGTGAGGTGGGCTGGGCTGAGAGAAAAGGATGGGCCCAAAGTCACTCAGCCAGCTTTCATCCTAAAGTGGTACTAGAATTCACAATCTCCTGGTGTCTAGCATGGTGCCTTAACCATTCCACTAATCTGGCTCTTTGGAATGATGTGTAGAATGATGCATAGGTAGGGCAGTAATTTAAATTTAAAACCATAGTCATTCCTTCTTAAAAACCAGAATGATTCCAGCTTGGTGCCTTGTAGTTCTACAGATCTTTGCATGTCTGTTACAGATTTTCAATAGAATTCTAATTAAACTTTCCACACCCTTGGGAGTGTTGCACCATTGCCTGTCCTCTTATGTTCCTATCCCACAAGGTTTTCCTGCAAGGATCTTTAACCATGAAGCTTCCCTTCACTTAGGATCTAGTAACTAATTATTATTTTTTTCCTAACGTAACATCTGGATCCTGGTCTGTACTCATCTTCCTACTGCTGTGCAAATCCAAAATCAGAGTCGTGAAAGCGGTAGAATTATAACAAGACCAGGCAAGCAGGAATCGGAACATTCCATTTTGCACGTTTAGCACACAGAAAGGAAGCAATTCAAGATGTTCCCGATGCTTCCCCCAAAAAATCCTTCCCCAAAGCCCCCCTATTTTTCTGCCCTGATGGAATTGGAGCTTCTAGAAACGCTCAGATTTCTGCTTTTAAACAGCTGTGGGAGAAGCCCAAATCCAACTGGCGAGAATTGCTCCAAGTCGGGAATGCTTTTCTCTGACTCTGGAAAAGAAAAGGGACCAAGGAGAAAAGAAGAGAAAGGAAAACAAACCAGGGAAGTTTTGACAATTATTTATGTACTAGACTTATCTTCCTTCTAGACAGAAGGAACATTTGAATGGACTTTCCACTTAAAACAATGCAAACTGAGAAGTTCATAAAAGTACAGAGATAAAAAGGAGAGAAACCGGTAGGGGAAAGAAGGAGGCATTTAGAGGCAACAACATGCATCTTATTTCAAAAAAGACAGCTCGCTCTTTTAAAGGGCTCCTGATCTGAAATCTGCTTTACAAAAAAAAAAAAAAATCAGCCAGAAGGGGAACTAGAAGTCTTGACAATTTTCTAACTCAGAGCCAGTTGGCTGAGTTGGAAGGTTGTCTGCATGAAATAATGCAATTCTATTTTAATCATTCTTGAAGTTTGCTCCCCACTCTGGGCTTGCAGACAATTCAAATCAGTGTCTTGTTCTGCCTGGTTTGGGGGGAAATGCAGGGGTGGGCTTCAAAAATTTTAGCAAGGGGTTCTCTGCCCAGTTGCTGGGTGGGAATGGCCACGGTGGGTGTGGCCTAGTCAGCCTCCTGCACCAAGGTGGGGGGGCGCGTTTTTGCCCTCCCTGGGCTCCGGAAGCTTTCCTCGAGCATCCAGTAGGGCGAAAATGGCCTCCCCAGGCTCTGGAGGCCCTCTGGAGGCCAGACCGTTTTCGGCCTTCCCGAACTTCTGGTAGACCCATTTTTTCACTCTTCCCGGGCCTTTGTGCTTGGGAAGCACTTATCTGCATCCAAAACGGGCCTTGTGGGGACTCCTGGGAGAAGTGGGGCTGGGTGGGCAGGGTCAGCCAGGAGTGGGATTTGGGGATTCTCTGAACTGAATCTTAGCTAGAGGTTCTCCCATATCCCTGCGAAGCCCCAGCAGCCCACCCCTGGGGAAATGTCCACTTCTTGAAGAATGGATGGGCAGGGAAGCTGGCATGCAGGCCTTCCCCCCACCCCACCCCCACCCCAACTCCCATATCAAAAAGAAGAGCCTTGGTAGTACAGTGGTCTAAAGCACCCTGTTATTAAGACCAGCTGCCTGCAATTACTGCAGGTTTGAATCTCGCCAGGCTCAAGGTTGACTCAGCCTTCCATCCTTTCTAAGGTAGGTAAATTGAGGACCCAGATTGTGGGGGCAATAAGCTGGCTTTGTAAAAATATACAAAAGTATGAAGGCTATTGCTTAACGCATTGTAAGCCGCCCTGAGTCTCCGGAGAAGGGCGGCATATAAATCAAATTAAAAAAAAAAAAGAAGTGGGAAATCTTTTTTCTTTAAATCCCATGTTAAATGGGATTTTATTTTCAACCACACACACACGCACGCATGCACAAAGGCTATGATGAAGGGTAGACCCTCTCTGTCCACTTTTAGATGTAATGACCATTATATGTTCCCATTTGCTCGGATACCAAAAGAGTCTTAATTTAGAGCCCTTACGTAACTATTTCAAGTGGAAACGTTTCTTTCTTGAAAAGGTGCTGAACAAAGCTGGGCGATGAGCCCTACACAGAAAGAAAAACGGAGGCGTTATAATTCCATTGCCCGGTGCTCTGGTTTGGATGATGCAATGGGGAGGCCTGGAGTATTTCTCGCGAGTTCCCTCTGACATCAAGGGTTTCCCCCATGGGCTGTCTCCATAAGAGGAGGCGTTTCAGCCGTTGGCCTGCTGTGTAAAGGCCTGCAGATTTTCCCTTTCCTCCCTCCTGGTGTTCTTCTCCATAAGAGGCGAGGTGGGACAAGCCAAAAAGAAAGGCAGCCCCCTCCTTCCTTGGCACCCTGGTGCATTCCATTGTGCTCTCTCATGGACCAATATAGCCCATGGTTTCACTCCGACAGGCTCGGCCAATGGATCAGGCTTGTGTTGAAAGCACCTGCTCAAGACTTTGACCTCAATGTGGCTTCTGGGTTGGGGTAACTCTATCCCTTCACCCTGGATCAGGTGGCATTGAATCCATTGTGCAATAGAAGCAGGAGTGAAATTCAGCAGGTTCTGACAGGTTCTGGAGAACCGGTAGCGGAAATTTTGAGCAGTTCGGAGAACCGGCAAATACCACCTCTGGCTGGCCCCAGAGTGGGGTGCGAATGGGGATTTCGCAGTATCCTTCCCCCTGGAGTGGGGTGGGAATGGAGATTTTGCAGTATCCTTCTCCTGCCATGCCCACCAAGCCACGCCCATCAAGCCATGCCACGCCCACCAAGCCACCAACAGAGAACCGGTCGTAAAAAAAAATTGAATTTCATCACTGAATAGAAGTAATTGTTGAATGTACTAGATGGCCAAAGTACTCTTTGCTCCTTTATGTCTTCCCCCATCTCAGGGTCCTGTTGGACACCAGAGAATTGGACATGTCCATCATCCAAAGCCATTTTGTGTGAGAGCATTGAGATCACCACATCTCAGATAGGTTCATTGGGTTGGTAGCCCCATAAAGATTTATTTATTATTATTTATTTATTTATTTATTTATTTATTTATTTATCAACTATGTATTAGATAATATATATAGGTATAAGCATGAATTGAATACATAAAATGAATACAAATAAAAGGGAACATTAGGACAGGGACGGTAGGCATGCTGGTGCTCTTATGCACGCCCCTTACAGACCTCTTAGGAATGGAGTGAGGACAAAAGTAGACAGTCTAAGGTTAAAATTTTGGGGGTTTGGGGAAGAGACAACAGAGTCAGGTAGTGCATTCCAGGCATTGACCACTCTGTTACTGAAGTCCTATTTTCTGCAATCAAGTTTGGAGCGGTTCACTTTAAGTTTGAATCTATTGTGTGCTCGTGTATTGTTGTGGTTGAAGCTGAAGTAATCATTGACAGGTAGGACATTGTAGCAGATGATTTTATGAGCGACGCTTAGGTCATACCGAAGGTGGCGTAGTTCTAAATTTTCTAAGCCCAAAATTTCAACTCTGGTGGCATAAGGTATTTGGTTGCGAGCGAAGGAGTGGAAGACTCTTCTTGTGAAATATTTCTGGACATGTTCAATTGTATCAGTGTCCGATATGCAGTGTGGGTTCCAGACAGATGAGCTGTATTCAAGAATTGGTCTAGCAAATGTTTTATATGCTCTGGTTAGTAGTGTAATATTACTGGAAAAGAAGCTACGCAAGATTAGGTTTACAACCCTTAATGTCTTTTTGGCGATGTTGTTACAGTGGGCTTTGGCACTTAGATCATTCGATATGAGTACTCCAAGGTGCTTGACAGAGTGAGGGTCATCTACAAGGTCGTGTCCACTCAGCTTGTATTTTGTTAACCTCAGCTTGTAATCCTTGGTGGCCAAATATCTTTTCCTGAGATAGATATCAACTAAAGAGACAGTAGTACAGATTTACATTTAATGGACATTTTATGAGTTCCACTTCTTGGAAAATGCCTGGGAGCAAAAGTCAAAAAACCCTCAAGGTGGGGGCTATGATGCAGAGGTGGTATTCAGCAGAATCTGGCCAGTTCTGGAGAACCAGTAGCGGAAATTTTGAGCAGTTCAGAGAACCAGCAAATACCACCTCTGGATGGCCCCGCCCACATCTATTCTCTGCCTCCCGAGTCCCAGCTGATCGAGAAGAAATGGGGATTTTGCAGTAACCTTCCCCTGGAGTGGAGAGGGAATGGAGATTTTATAATATCCTTCCCCTGTCACGCCCACCAAGCTATGCCCACCAAATCACGCTCACAGAACCGGTATTAAAAAATTTTGAATCCTACCACTGGTGAGGACAATTAACCAGTGTAACAGCTTTGCCTTCAGAAATTGTGGATGCTCCATTGCTGGAGGTTTTTAAGAAGAGACTGGGCAGTCACTTGTCTGAGATTGAGCAGGGGGCTGGACTAGAAGACCTCCAAGGTCCCTTCCGACTCTGCTATTCTATTCTATTCTATTCTATTCTATTCTATTCTATTCTATTCTATTCTATTCTATTCTATTCTTTTTTTAAAAAACATGATTTATATGCCGCCCTTCTCCGGAGACTCAGGATGGTTTACAATGCGTTAAGCAATAGCCTTCATACTTTTTGTATATTTATACAAAGTCAGCTTATTGCCCTCACAAACTGGGTCCTCAATTTACCTACCTTAGAAAGGATGGAAAGCTGAGTCAACCTTGAGCCTGGTGAGATTCCAACTTACAATAATTGCAGACAGCTGGCGTTAATCACAATGCTTTCAGTCTGTTGAGCCACCAGGCCCGTGATATTCTATTCTATTCTATTCTATTCTATTCTATTCTATTCTATTCTATTCTATTCTATTCTATTCTATTCTATTCTATTCTACTCTACTCTACTCTACTCTACTCTACTCTACTCTACTCTACTCTACACTACTCTACTCTACTCTACTCTATTCTTCCTCTTTTAGTCAGGAATACTATAGACCAGTGGTTCTCAACATGTGGTCAACAGACCCTTGGGAGAGGGTGTGATGTCCTAACATGGGGGGGCCATAAAGGCTTGAAGAAATGTTATGATTTAAATCTTTTTTGGGATCCATGGCCCTAGTCTGTGGCCATAAAAAGTATTTAAAGGGGGACCTTGGTGAAGATAGTTCCTTCCAATATCAATCCTGTGGTCTGTGTTAGATATTAAGGCTATGCCAGGGGTCTCCAACCTTGGCAATTTTAAGACTTGTGGACTTCAACTCCCAGAATTCTGGGAGTTGCAGTCCACAAGTCTTAATTTTGCCAAGGTTGGAGACCTCTAGCTATGCAGTGCTTTTGATTCAAAGAGGAAGGAGAGGTTTGCAGCATCTAGAATCTGTCAGGAGATTCTTAGGAAATTTCCAAGTGAAGAACTATGCAAAAGAAAATGGGGGGGGGTTGTTATGACATCGGTGTTTGTCCTATCACTTGGACTAATTTTGATAGCTGTCCCAATGGATTGCAGCTTTCTTCATCTTGGATATCTTTCAGAAGTTTGGATTTCAGCTCCCAAACTTCACTGCAATTGTCCTACTGGTTGGGGAATTCTGGAAGTTGAAATCTACTGGTCTGGAAGCTTCTCTGGTTGGCTACGTCAAGTTATCCCCAGTGTCTGATGACATGCTCTGATGGAACCGAGACAATGTAAATTGTCAGGACAACCACCATGCCCGATAGATGAATTTATTACAACGGACAGCAGAAGTAGCCTGCAGTACTGCATTTTAACCACTGTGCCACAATTTACAAATGCTCACAGTTGTAACTGTGGTACTATGGTACTATGGTCGAGTCTGTCCATGTGTTGTGCAATTAAGGAGTTTCCTTCATGTCTTCTGACTGTTAGTTGGAGTTCATGGATGCACTCTGCTAGTCTTCTGTTTATCCTACGTAGTGGCTCTTACAGTCCTTACACTGATAGGAAGATACGGAGGATTGGAAAAGTGCATGAGTTTCTGGCTGGAACATTGAGTACATGTCAACATTGATTGTCCACTTACTTAAAGGTTAAAGGATGACACACAGAATATACACAAACAATAACTGTTTTCCTTGGCTTTCACCCTGTCCAGTGTGCAGCAGGAAGTTAATGAAGTCCTCGTATTGTTTACCATCCATGTTGACAGAAAGACTATAGTCTCAGCTTTCTATTTAAAAGAAATTATAACTGCACGTGTGAAAAGGTTTATGTATTTATATATTCAATTTCCTCTGCTTATAAGTATTTTACCAAGGAAAACTCTGTGTACAGTAGCTTTGCTAGGAATTCTTAACTACCCCAAGTTCTAAACTACATCTGCCGAGGAACTTTGCGATTAGCTTTACAGCAGAGGTGGGTTTCAGCAGGTTCTGACCAGTTCTGGAGAACCAGTAGCAGAAATTTTGAGTAGTTCGGAGAACCGGTAGTAAAAATTCTGACTGCCCCCGCCCCCATCTATTCTCTGCCTCCCAAGTCCCAGCTGATCAGGAGGAAATGGGATTTTGCAGTAACCTTCCCCTGGATTGGGATATGAATGGAGATTTTGTAGTATCCTTCCCCTGGAGTGGGGTGGAAATGGAGAATTTACAGTATCCTTCCCCTGCCACGCCCACCAAGCACGCCCACCAAGCCATGCCATGCCCACCAAGCTACACACAACTGGTAGTAAAAAATTTTGAAACCTACCACTGCTTTACAGTAATTTGTCTATTTGTGTCACAAATTTAATCCGATTACCGGTAGTCCTCGATGTACGACCACAACTGAGCCCCAAATTTCATTGCTAAGCAAGACAGTTGTTAAGTGAGTTTTGCCCCATTTTATGACATTCCTTGCCGCAGTTGTTAAGTGAACCATTATATAGAGGTAGAAGAATCACTGAACTTGTTAAGTAGCAACATGGTTAGTAAGTGAATCTGGCTTCCCCATTGAGTTTGCTTGTCAGAAAGTTGCAAAAGGGGATCACATGACCCTGGGACATTGCAACTGCCATAAAGACATGCCAGTTGCCAAGCATTTGAATTTCGATCACGTGACCATAGGGATGCTGGAACGATCTTAAGTATGAAAAATAGTCTTTTTTTTCCAGCCCCATTGTGACTTCAAACAATTACTAAACAAATGTTGTAAGCTGAGGACTATCTATATTAGAAATCCAGTAGATATTCACATAATATGTAGCTTCAGCGTTGACTAGTTTTGGATGGGTTGCTTCATATAGGACAGGGTTTCTCAGTCTTGGCAGCTTTAAGATGTGTGGACTTCAGCTCCCAGAATTCCACATCCAGAATTGAAGTCCACACATCTTAAACCACACCTGGAGTACTGCATCCAGTTTTGGTCACCACACCAGTGGTGGGTTCCTACCAGTTCGCCCCGGATCAGGTGAACCGGTAGCAGGGGTGGCAGGAGGCTCCACCCATCTGCCCAATCGCTTCTACACATGCACAGAAGCATCGCACGTGTGCACCAGCAGGCACGAGTGAACCGGTAGCAAACTAAATTGAAACCCACTACTGCACCACACTATAAAAAAGATGTTGAGACTCTAGAAAGAGTGCAGAGAAGAGCAACCAGGATGATTAGGGACTGGAGGCTAAAACATACGATGAACGGTTGCAGGAACAGGCTAGTCTAGTGAAGAGAAGGACCAGAGGAGACATGATAGCAGGGTTCCAATATTTGAAGGGCTGCCACAGAGAGGAGGAGGGCAAGCTATTTTCCAAAGCACCTGAAGGCCAGACAAGGAAAAATGGATGGAAACAGACCAAGGAGAGATTCAATCTAGAAATGAGGAGGAACTTTCTGACAGGGAGAACAACCAACCAATGGAACAGAAGTTGCCTTTGGAAGTTGTGGGAGCTTCATCACTTGAGACTTTCAAGAATAGATTGGACTGCCATTTGTCAGAAATGGTGTAGGATCTCCTGCTTGAGCAGGGGGTTGGACTAGATGACCTATAAGGTCCCTCCCAACTCTGTTAATCTGTTAAAAAATAAAGATGCCAAGAATCACTGATGTGTGGGTGAAGCCAGACCATTTAACTAGCTTAGGTAAGATGTAAAATATGTAAATTGTAAATTGTAAAAACACGGACAATAAGAAATAGATGGACATTTTAGCCTTACCTCTTAAGCAAGGTTTCAATCCATCAGTTAGGAAATTTGTGAGAAAGAAATTCAAAATAACGCACCCTGATCATGAGGATCATCATTTCCCATCATTTGTTTCCAGAATTTTGTACTCTAACCCCCTTTTCCCAGCATTAAACCTAATTAAGGAGACTCTGGGAGAATCTTATTTTCTTCTTTGTGCTATAATTTTATTTATTCGTTTGAATTATGTAGCCGCCCATTTCATACACATGACTCTGGGCAGCGCCCAGAGAAAACAGTACAAAAACAACCAAAATTATAACAAGAATATCAAAACACACCAATAATAAGAACTATTAGCCTATTATTAAAAATAGGGGTTTAACAACCTGCTTTCTACATAAACCTGTTTTCTAAATTGCCAGAATAGGACAATTTCTGAATTGTCACAACCAAAGGAAGAATGACCCAAGGTTAAAAATAATTAAGGCTTGGATGTTGTGCAAATGCAGCCACTAAGTCCATATCAAATCTGAGTGGGCATTTGGTATTAAGCAAGTGTATAATTCAATATATTATTGCACAAAACTAAAAATAGATTTATTCAGTAGTTGAGATATTTTTCCTGTAAAAAAATAAAAAAAAGACACACTCCTTACTTAGTATGTCCAGATGGGGAATCCTGGGTCTTTTACCACAACTTCAGCCCAGCTCTAAAAAACCAGAAATTAAGCTGGCGCTTCATAGAACATAGGATCCTAGGGCGGGAAGGGACCTTGGGAGGTCTTCTAGTCCAACCTCTTGCCTCAAAGCAGGAGTTCTTATACCATCCTGGACAAAGGGTTATCCACTCTCTTCTTCAAAACTGTTGTCTTAAAACTCTTTTTCGTTCTATTGTGATGGTTTGCTTCTTTGCAGCATATCTTTAAATAAAACCCCTTGCCAGTGGTGAAATTCAATTTCTTTTTACTATCAGTTCTGTGGGCGTGGCTTGATGGGTGTGGTGTGGCTTGGTAGGCGTGGCTTGGTGGGCATCGTAGAGGAAGGATACTGCAAAATCTCCATTCCCACCCCACTCCAGGGGAAGGATATCTTCCTACCCCAAATCCAGTCTTGATAAGAATGGAAAACACAGGAAGTGCAATCTTCATATATAAAGAATTCTATATAAGCTCCATAAAGTCTGTAGTTCAATTAGTTGCATATTACTTCCTTGACCAAACTCTTGGTTTTTAGAATGGCTGACCCTCCTGCTTGGATGTTCACAGGCAAGCTTTCTTGTTGGTACTTGTTACTTCCTCTTTACTCATGCGTACTTACCATTGATTGATTGATTACAAGCCTTGTAATCAAGTCAATGTCACCTCTTAAAACTCACATAGACAGATTTTCTGCATGATGATATGTCCCTGACCTAGTCTTTCAGGTCTTTCATCAGTAGACCTATTCCTGGGTGGGCTCCTGGGGGTTCGACAGGGTTCGGGCGATCCTCTAACCAACGATCACCGGGGTTTGGTGAACCTCCAAATGCCACCCCTGGCTGGCCACGCCTACCCTCCCACCACAACCCTTCCCTCCCAGGAGTCTCCACACGGCCCGTTCATCATTCCTGGTAAGTGCAGGGGCCATGCGGAGGGTCTGGGAGGGCGAAAAACGGGCCTACCGGAAGTTTGGGAAGGCTGGAAACGGGCCTCTTTCCAGCTTCCAGAGGGCCTCCGGACCCTGGGGAAAGCAGTTATTTATTTATTTATTTATTTATTTATTTATTTATTTATTTATTTATTTATTATATTTCTATACCGCCTTTCTCCCGTAGGACTCAAGGCGGTGTACAGTCAAGAAAAATATAGACACACAAACATCATAAAATTGCTAATTAAAATTATTACTTAGTTTGGTCAATTAAATAAAACCCAGAATTAGATAACATTTAAAAAATTCATTCACATGTTCATATGTTTAGCCCTGCCTGTTGGAACATCAGGGTCTTGAGGGCACGGCGGAAAGCACGGAGATCAGGGATATTCCGTATATCCGGGGGCAGTTCATTCCAAAGGGTCGTCCAAGTTTTCACCCTCCTGGAAGCTTGAGGAAAGCCTCTGGAGCCTGGGGAGGGTGAAAAATACCCCCCACCCCCCGTGGTGAGGCAGTGGACTAGGCCATGCCCACCATGGTCTTGCCCACCCAGCAACGGGCAGCGAACCCGTTGCTAAAGGATCTGAAGCTTACTCCTGGACCTATTGACTTTGAAATAGAATTGCACTTAGATTTACTTTCACAGAATGTGGGACTGAAGTCAAAGCCAGAACCTGTGGGGAATTCATTCATTGATTCATTCACTCACTCGCTCCATTTCTATAGCTGCCCACCTCAACCAAGTGATTCTGAGCAATTTGCAATTGGAAAATTAATTAGTGTTTTATCCAATCAGAGTCCGTGTTCTACCTGAGACATCCTGGATCTAGCCAGCAAATGAGGAATTATCTAAGAGCTAAATTCATTGACTTTTCATGGCATTACAAAAATGTAGTCTGGTTTTTACCAGTTCTACCTGTATATAATGGGAAACGTACTTTGGGCAAAACCAGAAAATCTGACTCGCCCTCTCTGCAAGCTGCTCCACATGGGATCAGCTTATGAGATCCTGTCGAGAGGAGTGTAGGTAACCTTAAGCACGTTGTATGAACAAGGAGACAATAACAACTAAAAAAACCAAGAAATAGACTTAGGCTTCATGAATGCACAAGATGCAAGCTATTTTTTGAAGTTAAATTGGATTTAAGAGGATCCTTTAGGAACAAGAATAAGGTAAGTTTAGCACAGGGGTGTCAAACTCGCATCGTCATGGCGTCGTCACATGACGTATTGGTACTTTTTTCCCCTTCGTTAAAACGGGCGGGGGTGGGGCCAGCGGGCCACGATTTTGACACCCCTGGTTTAATAGAATGTCCTATGGAACATATGGAAAGAAAGGCTTAAAGAAAGAAAGCTCTGAATCCCACTTACTTCACATTAACATTACCAATAGGTATTCCTTAAGTTTTCCCAAGATCGTGAATTTCCAGGGGTTGTCTCAGAGCAGTCAGTGTTATAAAAACACAGCCTGGATCGACCCAGATTGGATGCTGCAAAACATAGACCGGAAGGAGATTTGGGAAATACTCCGCTTAATCCAAAGGTATACAACTTTTCCTGGGCCAAGAATCACATCTGAGTGGCGTACCTTGAGAAGAGTCCACGAAAGTTAAATTAAAGTCATTTCATTTGCCTTTAAATTGAGGAAATTAAATTACATATAATTAAGACGAGTAGTCCTCTGCCCTACGCTTCCAAATTTCTCCCTGCTGTCACATTAAGAACATCTGATGTGTCAGCTGTGATGGGATCAGCTGCCATCACGAACTCACCATAGGCTGTGATGGCAGCAGTTGATAGGGGTTGGATTTAAGAGCAACTGATGGGCAGCATCCATCCATCCAACCTTTGTCCTAAGATGAACATTCCATCACTAGTTATCATCCAACAGGGAGGTTGTCACCCATAAGTGAGTCACCAAAAAGCAGACCAGGGGTCTGCAACCTTAAACACTCAAAGAGCCATTTGGACCCGTTTCCCACAGAAAAGAAAACACCGGAAGCCACAAAACCCTTCCCATGCCTGACTATTTTTTGAGCAGCCACAAAACTAGCATATGTAGTTGAATTAAACATTCTGTTCTCTTCTGAAAGTTTTCTTTTCTTGGATTTATCCATGGTTGGCCTATTGGGGGTTGAAAAGCTCTATAAATCGTGTGCCGGCAGGTGTCGCACATTAGCTGTTGTGACGCATATTTTGAGTGATAGGGAGCTGCAGCAGAGGGTTGAAAGAGCCACATGCGGCTCCAGAGCTGCAGGTTGCTGACCCCTGCTATAGACCATCACAGGAGACATCAAGTATGTAATCTAAAAAAGGTTGTCGTTCATTATTTTTAAACAATATATACAAGCATCCTTTAAAGTACTAAGATTAGAAAGGCTGAAAATTACTGCTGGCATAGCCATTTCATTTGTCATCCCAGTAAAAAGGTTTCCGGATTAATCTAAACACAGAGAACTGACTTCAAACATAAACCGTAGGGCTGGGTCAGGCTATCGCCTTCGTTTAAGCTACTAGGCCTGTGGGCACTTTCCTTAGGTGTCTCCTCAAAAGGACAAACACAGTTGTTCAGCTCCTTGTCTCTAGTTTGCAAGCAGGAATTAAAGGGAAATTAATCTAGAAAATGTGATGGTTTGGGCAGAAATAATAATCCCAGATCTTGCTGAACTACAGCTCCCAGTTGACCTAGCAAAAAACATGAATGCTTGGAGATGTTCTTCAGCAATGTACCATAGACCAGGGGTGTCAAAGTGGATTTCTTTGAGGGCTGGATCAGCATTGAAGTTCTCCGTGGACTAGCAAGGGGGGAGATGGGGGGGAGACAGGACGGACGCCTCCTGCAGCACCCTGCCGGCCAAAACAGGGAGCACGGAGGCCCTGCAAGACCCCAGTGTGGCCCGTTTTCGGCCTCCATGGCCTTCTGCAACACTCTGTTGGCAAAAATGGGCCGTGAGAGAGGCTGCATGCGGGACCTCTGCACAGCCCATTTTTGGCCGGCAGAGTGCTGCAGGGGGGCTGCATGCACACACACCCCTGCGGTCCATTTTGGCTGGTAGAGGCACCATGGGCCGGTCCTTTGATATTTCCAGGCTGGCCCCATGGGCCAGATTTAAGCATCCTTGAGTTTGACACCTCTGGCATAGATTGTCTGCAATTGGGGTGAGGGATTAATTAACAGTGGCTTCATTCTATCTATTTCTCCCTTTTCATAATTGGTGCTCAAAATTCTTCCTAGCTCTGATCCTGCAACCAAAGGATAGATGCAACTTATTTGATAGATAATAGACTGGTTGATTTATTATGTGCCATCAAATCGGTACGGACTTTTAGCAACCCACAGATAAATCATTCTGGAGAAAAACGATCTACATGGTCCTTGAGAACTGACATTGGCTTGATCCTTCTGCTCTGTCTGTAAATAGTCTTTCAACTGTGCCTTCACTATTGCTGTATTTGAGTCTAACCATGTTGTGGCCGTCAGCGGCCTGTGCAGATTGTAGCTGATTCTGACAATGAGGAGGCTAGTGTGGTGCTGTGCCAGCAGCCTGTGCAGCTGGCACTCGAGTCGGACAATGAGGAGGCTGGAGAAGATGTGGTGCCAGAGGTGGGGATTCAACCAGGGCCTTCAGAACCTCCAGAAGCTCCCATAAGTGAAGACGACGAAGAGGAGGAGCCTCTTCTCGATGCACGGGTGCGCAGAGCTGCCAAAAGACAGGAGTGGCGCCTCAGGAGGAGGTCTCCTCGAGAGTAAGGCTTGGGGCTAATTGGCCACTCCCTTAGCCTATTTAAGGAGGAACGCCGACTGAAGCAATTTGTAGGGAACAACTTTAGTTCACTCTCCTTCGCGTCTGGATTCTCTGCAAATTGCTTCTGGGCTTTCTGCCAACCATAGTAAGATTGTGATTACTTTATCTTTGGTTTCTTGTAGGCTGTTAAGAAAGTTTATTAACAGCCTTTGTTTGAAAAAGACTGAGTTATTTTAGTAAATTAAGTTTTGTACAGACTTTGTGTGTGCTGCATTCTTTGGGGTCCATAGCTGGGGCAGAACAAACCATCCTGCTGTCAATCATACCCTTCAACTTCCTTCATATAATGTGTTCTATGTAGAATAATTTGAGTCTGGTTTATGTCATTTATGCCACAAGCAAAAATTCTGGATTGATTTGTTTGATGATCCATTTGTTTATTTTCTGCGCTCACAATAGTATTGCTAAAAAGGTGCGGTCATCATTGTAATTGAAGGAATTTTGTGTTCCTCCCCGTCCCCAAAAAATCCACTATATAAGTTCTCTGTATGAAAATTGACATTTATTTCTGTAATCTTTAAAAGTTGAGGACCTATGCAGAAATTGAACAGATGGATGAATAGCTGAAAATTGACCAATTAATTTATTCTCTAGTCTGCAGATAAACAGGAGTTGGAGTTGAGGTTCCTTTTAAGATAAAAGTTGACAAGCATCCTAGTTTACCTGTGCCCAAAACAAGATAAAACTTAGTAGGGCTCAGTGGCTCAGTGGCTAAAATGCTGAGCTTGTCGATTGAAAGGTCGGCAGTTCAGCGGTTCGAAACTCTAGGGCCGCGTAACGGGGTGAGCTCCTGTTACTTGTCCCAGCTTCTGCCAACCTAGCAGTCCTAGGTTGCCAGTCCTAGGCCCATCCTGATGGCTTAAACTCGTAGCCATTTCTAATTATCTGTCCCAAATACTCTGCATTAGAGTACTTATGACCACAATTGAGCCCAAAATTTCTGTTGCTAAGCAAGACAGCTCTTAAGTGAGTTTTGCCCCATTTTATGACTTGTCTTGCCATAGTTGTTAAGTGAATCACTGCAGTTGTTAACTTAGTAACAGGGTTAAGTGAATCAAGTTTCCCCATTGACTTGTCAGAGAGTTACAAAAGGGGAATCACATGATCCCAGGCCACTGCAACACTTATAAATACATGCCAGATGCCAAGCATCCAAATTTTGATCACGTGACTACAGGTATGCTGCAATGCTCATAAGTGTGAAAAATGATCGAAAGTCGTTCTTTTCAGTGCAGTTGTAACTTTGAACAGTTACTAAACAAATAGTTGTAAGTCAAGGACTATCTATATGTCCTTGTCCTAGTGTGATGGTTCTAGTATTCCAGAATTGGCTGACTCTGAAAAAGCTTGAGTGAAATAATTAATCTCTTCTATCGGTTATTTAAACGGGACGCGGTGACTCAGTGGCTAAGATGCTGAGCTTGTCGATCGAAAGGTCGGCAGTTCAGCGGTTCGAATCCCTAGCGCCGCGTAACGGGGTGAGCTTGTCCCAGCTTCTGCCAACCTAGCAGTTCGAAAGCACGTAAAAAGTGCAAGTAGAAAAATAGAGACCACCTTTGGTGGGAAGATAACAGAGTTCCGTGCGCCTTTGGCATTTAGCCATGCCGGCCACATGACCACGGAGACGTCTTCAGACAGCGCTGGCTCTTCGGCTTTGAAACGGAGATGAGCACCGCCCCCTACAGTTGGGAATGACTAGCACATATGTGTGAGGGGAACCTTTACCTTATGGGTTATTTGCATGTAAGGATTTACAGAAGAGATTGTTCTATAGTCCTGCTCAAATACACAGCTGTTTTTTATTTCAAAGAAGAGTCATCAAGTCTTGAGAAGTTTCAAAGAGTCACAGAATTATAAAGAAATGTAAAGGTCATCTAATCTGATTGCTTTACCAGTGCAGGAAATTTGCAGCCACTCCAATAGAAAAAGTGATGAACCCAGCTGTGGTTTATCATCCATGCTCTATCATTTAATATGTGTGAGAGAGATCTGAGTTGTTTATGGCTTCTTTATCAAATTATGGTTAAATAAATCGATGTAGCCATGATGTGTAAAAGGTCACAGTGCAGTAGGTGGTTATTGATGGGGAAATTGGTGAGTGGGTTAACATCAAGTTCAAGTGTTAACTGTAACTGGAAATATCTTGTTTTAAGGTAAAGGTAAAGGTTCCCCTCACACATATGTGCTAGTCGTTCCCGACTCTAGGGGGCGGTGCTCATCTCCATTTCAAAGCCGAAGAGCCCACACTGTCCGAAGACATCTCCGTGGTCATGTGGCCGGCATGACTAAACACCAAAGGCGCACAGAACGCTGTTATCTTCCCACCAAAGGTGGCCCTATTTTTCTACTTGCATTTTTTACGTGCTTTCAAACTGCTAGGTTGGCAGAAGCTGGGACAAGTCACGGGAGCTCACCCCGTTACGCGGCGCTAGGGATTCGAACCGCTGAACTGCCGACCTTTCGATCGACAAGCTCAGCATCTTAGCCACTGAGTCACCGCGTCCCGTTTAAATAACCGATAGAAGAGATTAATTATTTCACTCAAGCTTTTTCAGAGTCAGCCAATTCTGGAATACTAGAACCATCACACTAGGACAAGGACATATAGATGGTCCTTGACTTACAACTATTTGTTTAGTAACTGTTCAAAGTTACAACTGCACTGAAAAGAACGACTTTCGATCATTTTTCACACTTATGAGCATTGCAGCATACCTGTAGTCACGTGATCAAAATTTGGATGCTTGGCATCTGGCATGTATTTATAAGTGTTGCAGTGGCCTGGGATCATGTGATTCCCCTTTTGTAACTCTCTGACAAGTCAATGGGGAAACTTGATTCACTTAACCCTGTTACTAAGTTAACAACTGCAGTGATTCACTTAACAACTATGGCAAGACAAGTCATAAAATGGGCAAAACTCACTTAAGAGCTGTCTTGCTTAGCAACAGAAATTTTGGGCTCAATTGTGGTCATAAGTACTCTAATGCAGAGTATTTGGGACAGATAATTAGAAATGGCTACGAGTTTAAGCCATCAGGATGGGCCTAGGACTGGCAACCTTTCTCACCATCATATCAGTGGTGGGTTTCAAAATTTTTTACTACCAGTTCTGTGGATATGGCTTGGTGGGCATGGCATGGCTTGGTGGGCATGGCTTGGTGGGCGTGGCAGGGGAAGGATACTGCAAAATCCCCATTTCCTCCTGATCAGCTGGGACTCGGGAGGCAGAGAATAGATGTGGGCGGGGCCAGTCAGAATTTTTACTACCGGTTCTCAGAACTACTCAAAATTTCTACTGGAGAACTACCGGTTCTCCAGAACTGGTCAGAACCTGCTGAAACCCACCTCTGTTTAACACATTGAGCTAACTTATGACTGCTTGAACTATGGCTCCCAAAATAGTGATAGTGTGTGACCACAAATCAAACCATAAGCTATGATTTGTTAATCATGGTGGCTGAGTATGTTTGTTACGCTGAACAAAAACCAAACAAACTTATTATTGATTAATACAATGAGTGATTCCAGCCAACTTATATCAGCTATCAAATCTTGGATCCAGTTTCAACACACTTTATGTAATCTGGTGATGGGAACGTAGTTTCCATGAGTGAATGCCAACACACGGAACATTAAGGTTTCATGCACCAACTTGAAGTCTACTGAGAAGCAGGAAAAGGACATTTCACTAGGATAGCTGTATGAGAAATAAGTAACATGCAGGATACCCCAGATTCAGAGCTGCTATATAAATTTACAGAAAGCTCTTGCTAATTAGGGTAATTTGGACTGATAGGTAAGGACAGATTGTTTCATCCAAGCTAGAAATGCCGGTCAATTCCCTACTGATGATTTTTATTACGTGGTTATTTTTGTTCATCATAGATCTAATAATGGTTTTTGGAGTACTCAACTGATGTATGGTTATCTTTATATATAAAAGGTAAAGGTAAAAGTTTCTCCTGTCGAGTCGTGTCCAATTTTAGGGGGTGGTACTCATTTCTGTTTCTTGGCCAAGGGAGCTAGCATTATCTAAAAACGCTTCTGTGGTCATGTGGCCAGCATGGCTGTATGCCAAAGGTGCATGGAATGCTGTTACCTTCCCACCAAAATGGTACCTACTTATCTACTCACATTTGCATGCTTTCGAACTGCTAGGTTGGCAGGAGCTGAGGTAAGTACTGGGAGTTCACCCCATCACACCGCACTGGGATCTCGAACACGGACTGTCAGCTATCTAGCTGACAAATCTAGCGTCTTTAACTGCTGAGCCATTGCACCCCACCCCCATCTTTATATACGGTCTTCATTTAAGGTTTGGATTGAATAATAAAGGTTTTTTTTTCCATTAACATTTTGTGTTTGCCAAATTTTTACAGTTTATAAATATCTATTTGTATGGTATATTGTTTTCCTTCCTTTTCCCCCCTCTTTTTATTCATTAGCACATTTTAAAAAGGAAAAGGAAAATTAATTTATTTATTACACCACCTTTTTTATTTTTATAAATGGTATCCAACACACCTTCCTATTTTCTCTACTACAACAACCCTATGAAGTGAGGTGGGTTGGGTTGAGAGAGAGAGAGAGAGAGAGACGAACTGGCCCACTCAGCTGGGTTTCATGGTTAAAGAGGGGTTTGAACTCCTGGTCTCCCACTTTCTAGCCTGGTGACTTAACCACTAGACCAAACATGCCAGGAAAAGCAGGCAATTGTCAAATCACCTGCATTGAATTGCCAAGAAATTGCCACCCAAATTATCATAAACAAGGGCTTTTTTTTTAACCATTCCTGTTTAGCCATGATAGTCACTTATGCTCAGAAGCCTCTTCCTTGGTGGAAACTGGATTGTCCTTTATTTGCTTGAGATCAAAAAAGGAGAGAGATTTGATCTAGGATATGTTAAAGGAATCATTCTGAAACAATCTATCGTAAAAGCTGCCTGGTTCACTGTAGATAAGCAGTTAAGAACGGATAGGCAGGCCACATCTGAACAATATAATGAATAAATTAAAATATTAGTGGGTTGCTGTGAAGGAGGCTAGAATTCGCTTTTAATTCACTTTTTAAAAAAATATTAGGCTACCAAAATGATTCTTCAGGTCACCACCTGTGTGTCAAGGAAGACAAGGGTACCCTCTAGTGGGCGAGTCGAGAGCATCCTCAGACAAGGCAGGATGCATTGAAACAAAACAGAAGTCTATTTATTGCCTTTTCTAGCGTTTAGGATAACTTAATATCCTCCGGATGTTTAGATTTCAGATCTCAGTCACCATCTCCAAGTGAACTCTAGTCCAATCTGTTTTACAGGAGACCAGATTAAGGAACATTCCTTTATTATTTGTATTATTATTATTATTATTATTATTATTATTATTATTATTATTATTATTATTATTCATTGGGAAGTTCATTTAGCTAAGTCTAACCCTTAATAGAATAGAATAGAATAGAATTTTTATTGGCCAAGTGTGATTGGACACACAAGGAATTTGTCTTAGTGCATACGCTCTCAGTGTACATAAAAAGAAAAGATACGTTCATCAAGAATCATAAGGTACAACACTTAATGATAGCCATACGTTACAAATAAGCAATCAGGAAACAATATCAATATAAATCGTAAGGATACCAGCAACAAGGTTACAGTCATGCAGTCATAAGTGGGAGGAGATGGGTGATGGGAACGATGAGAAAATTAATAGTAGTGCAGACTTAGTAACTAGTTTGACAGTGTTGAGGGAATTATTTGTTTAGCAGAGTGATGGCGTTCGGGAAAAAACTTTTCTTGTGTCTAGTTGTTCTGGTGTGTCCAGTGCCTTATAGCATCATTTTGAGGGTAGGAGTTGAAACAGTTTATGTCCAGGATGTGAGGGGTCTGTAAATATTTTCACAGCCCTCTTTTTGACTGGTGCAGTATACAGGTCCTCAATGGAAGGCAGGTTGGTAGCCATTGTTTTTTCTGCAATTCTAATTATCCTCTGAAGTCTGTGTCTGTCTTGTTGGGTTGCAGAACCAAACCAAACCTTGCTGCTTTTAAGCTGCCTTGTGACTGAAATTCTACAGCCTGTAATTTGCTATTTGAGGAAAATGATATCATTGTTCCCCCCTGGAGAAAGGGCAAATGATATTCCCAAAGCAATCAAGGCATGCAGAGTGTGGGCCGTAGAGGCTATCTGCACACACCCCCAAATCATGTTTTGGCAGCTCAACAGTCCCTTTTGAATACAACGGCCAAAAATTCCTCAGTGTTACTTCCAACTTACAAATGACTTGCTGATAGAAGTAGGTTGTGTATAGAGTATTGCAATTAAATAGGGTCATCCTTTATTGATTTTCTTGTGTAAAATCACACATACAAAATTATATATGTAAGACAAGTCATCACATATATACAGGTGATTCGTGGATTATACTACTCATTCAAGCAAATGTTCCAATTTACAACTATGGTGAACAAGTGATACTTACAACCAGTCCTCCAAGTTCTGGCCATTCCATCATCCACCCAGTCACATGATCACAATTTTAAGGTAAAGGTAAAGGTTCCCCTCGCACATATGTGCTAGTCGTTCCTGACTCTAGGGGGCAGTGCTCATCTCCGTTTCAAAGCCGAAGAGCCAGTGCTGTCTGAAGACGTCTCTGTGATCATGTGGCCGGCATGACTAAACACCAAAGGCGCACAGAATTCTCACCAAAAGTGGTGCCTATTTTTCTACTTGCATTTTTTACGTGCTTTCAACTCACATTTATGGTGACATGATCACAATTTTCAACATTCCTTCCTGGCTTGCTTCCCAACAAGCAAAATCAATGGGGAAGCCAGCAGGAAATCAGAAGTTGTGTTCCTGTGAGGTCTTTATGATCCATGGTGATTTGCTTAATGATGGCAACTGGGATGAACTGCAGATGCTAAGTGACATGGTCACATGACATCATGCTTTACAACTGTGTCACTTAGCAACAGCAAGTCCCAATTGCCATCCTATCCCAAGGACTGCCTGTAATTTGTGCTATTGTTGTATTGCTTTCTTTTTTTTTTCTTTTCTTGATTATTTTCCTCTTTGTTCTGTTTTATTAAATAAAGCCACCCACCCACCTACTCATCCAACAACCCTATAACTGTTGGAGTTCTTTCTTGAAAATTGCAGGGTAATCTCTTCACAAAATTGCATGTTTTTAAAAGGTTGTTGTTTTTTTTACAAAAATCCATCACATACCTAGAAGAAAAAAAAAACCCTGGAAGTGCCAGTCATGTCTATAAAAACATGGCAAGGCCCTGCTCATTTTGCACTATGCCTCGGCCTTTCCCTCCCACTTGTTAGGTGTAGCTACTCAACTCAGCTTTGCCCAACTATGATATAATGCAGTGGTGAAATCCAAATATTTTTACTACCAGTTCTGTGGGCATGGCTTGGTGGGTGTGGCTTGGTGGGCTTGGCAGGGGAAGGATACTGCAAAATCTCCATTCCCTCCCCACTCTGGGGTCAGCCAGAGGTGGCATTTGCCAGTTCTCTGAACTGCTCAAAATTTCCGCTACCGTTTCTCCAGAACCTGTCAGAACCTGCTGGATTTCACCCCTGATATAATGTCACAATGCCAACTACCAAGCCAGAATTTGGTTTAAGCCAACTGCCGAGTTCACAGCCATTGGGTGGAACAGGGCAATGGCTGAGACACTGTGATTTAGCTTTTGATAAAGTGGGTAGAATAATAATATTCATTTACAGCAACAGAAGTAAACAAACATAATCCATCCCTTCATTCACTGAATTTTATAGTTATGTTTCCTGCTAGAGCATACGATGGCTTACTTAGACAGTGGAGCTGATTTGGGGGACAAGGAAGAACAGAGTGAGCCGTAAAGGAGTGGTCTTGCAGAAAAGCTCACACAGTCCTTGAGACAAAAGCCTCCAAACAATCCCATCTTGATTTCGTTTAAGACGGAACAAAAAGAAACTTGCATTGGCTTTCACGATTCTGTTAGTCCACCACCCTCAATGAAGAATGAAGCTGGAAGCTCTCCCATGCCTGTTTCTTGATTTTGCCAGAATAACAGAATTGGAAGGGATCTTGGAGGCCTTCTAGTCCAACCCCTACTCGAGCAGGAAACCCTACACCAGTGGTGGCGAACCTTTTTGGCACCGAGTGCCCAAACTGGAACATTCATGAATGTGTGCGTGCCAGAACACCGGAAACCTGAAGATCAACTACAGGGGTGGGTTCTAATTTTTTTTACTACCAGTTCTGTGGGCGTGGCTTATTTTGTGTGTGTGTCTTGGAGGTCATGTGACTAGGTGGCCGTGGCTAGCTGGTCAGAGTCATTTCTGGAAGGTCCTCGCACTTACGACCAGTCCTCGCACTTACGACCCAACTCATTTGTTTGCTTTTAACACTGATCAGCTGTAGGAGGCAAGAGTTTAAACAGTTTTTTTCCCTCTAGTCATCAGCTGGGACTCAGGAGGCAGCAATAGATTGGGGGTGGGACCAAATAAAAGGTAAGAATAACAAGGGGGGGTGGGGGGATGGGAGGGCGGGGGGGGGAGAACCGGTTCGGTGACGTCATATCGTCACCGCTACCGGCTCGGCCGAACCGGACCAAACCGGGAGGAACCCACCACTGATCAGCTAGCCAGTACGCATGCACATGCTAGCCAGCTGGTCTTCGGGTTTCTGGCATGCGCATGTGTGCCAGCCAGCTGGTCTTCACGTGCACCAGTGCACCGGAAACATGAAGATCAACTGGCCAGCACACACATGCCTGTTTTTGGCTGCTTTTCGGACCATTTTCAGGGCGTTTTTAGGGCGTTTTTGAGGCCATTTTTTGGACTGTTTTCAGGCTGTTTTGGGGGTGTTTTGGGGGCATTTTCAAGCTATTTTTCGGCGCTCCAGCTCCTGCGAAGACCAGTTGGAAACGAGAAGAGCATCTGGTGACGATGTGCGTGCCCACAGAGAGGGTTCTGTGTGCCACTTTTTGGCACGCGTGCCATAGGTTCGCCATCACAGCCCTACATCGTTTCAGACAAATTGCTCTCCAAACTTTTCTTTAAAACCTCCAGAGTTGGAGCACCCACAACTTCTGGAGGCAAGTCGTTCCACTGGTTAATTGTTCTGTCAACCTCCCTCAAAAAGGCTGACCCACATCCTCCATTTTAATCTTGCAACAACATTGTCAGCTACACTTGGGATGGGAGAGTAAGTGGACTGTCTGAAAGTCATCTAGTGGACTGTGAGACTGAGAGAGAATCTGAGACTGTATCCTTCTACTCCTAGTTCCACACTTTCACTACCCCTCCAGAATTTTCCTGCACACTCCAAGGCCACAGACTTCAAGGGACCCAAGCAGGAGTGGGCTCCTGGGTGTTCGCAGGGGTTCGGGAGAACCTCTAGCTAAGATTCTGTGCAGTTTGGAGAACCTTCAAAATCCACTCCTGGCTGGCCCTGTCCATCCCTCCCCTCCCAGGAGTCCCCACGGGGCCCATTTTGGATGCAGGTAAGTGCAGGGCATGCAGGGAGTCTCAGGGAGGGCGAAAAACGGGCCTACCAGAAGTTATTTTATTTATTTATTTTTATTTATTTTATTGAATTTATATACCGCCCTACTCCCGAAGGACTCAGGGTGGTGAACAGCCATAGAATAAAACATATAAATACAAAATTTAAAATATAATAAAATGAATTAAATAATTTGGCTGAACAAATTTAAAACCCCAATAATTTAAAAACAAATTTAAAATTTCCATTTAAAAAAAGGGGAAGGCTTAGGTCAGGCCAGCTTAATGAAATAAGAAAGTCTTGAGCACGCAACGGAAGGTACGCAGATCCGGGATCCTCCATATCTCTGGGGGGAGCTTGTTCCAGATAGTAGGTGTCCCCACAGTTTGGGAAGAGAGAGCCTCCGGAGCCTGGGGAGGCCATTTTCGCCCTCCCAGAGGCTCAAGAAAAGTTTCCGGAGCCTGGGGAGGGCAAAAACACCACCACCCTTGGCCGTGGTGCAGGAAGCCAACTAGGCCACGCCCACCATGGCCACGCCCACCCAGCAACCGGGCAGAGAACCCTTTGTTAAAAATTTTGAAGCCCACCCCTGGACTCAAGCCAATTAAGGGAAGCCATACGCTAAATAAATAATAAGAGAAGAGAAAATGTGGTGATCTCAGTCTCAGTGTAAGGGAAATGGAGAGAAGGTGGGAACTGAAATTGATCTTTTACCAGTGACTCTTCCAAAGTCTGGATCTAAAGAACAGATCCTGAGCTGAACGGAGACCTCTATCTTCAATCAGAATACAATGAACCAGCCTCTTTGTTCGGAGACTTTCAAAAACATGCCTCTTCAAGCTGAGAAAACAGAATCTTGTCTTACCCGCTGTGCCCTAGGGATAACTGGCAGCCCTTCAAAGCCATATCTAGCTTAAGCAAGCTCTGCTAACCTCCTTCCTCTTCCCTGATGGCAATCATGTTTTTCTCAGGATTGACGCAAAAGATTTTTTTTTTTATGTGGCTGCGTAGGGTGTGTGCTTCACCCAAGCTAACTTCTGTTGGTACACACAGACTAGAGAGTAATTTGAATCAGTGGTGAAATGTAAAATTTGTTACTACCAGTTCTGTGGGCATGGCTTTGTGGAGGGGATAATGTGACTGGGTGGGCGTGGTCAACTTTTTTTTTTAACTTTTAAAAGCATTTTTTTATAACCTCTTCGGCCAAAAAGGTTGTTAAAAATGCTTTTAAAAGCCTCTGACGATCCCAGCTGAGTTGCCTGATTGGCGGAGGCTTTTTTTTTCTTTTAAAAACATTTTTAAACATTTAAAAACATTTTTCAGCCGAAGAGGTTGTAAAAAAAATGCCTTTAAAAGCCTCTGACTATCCCAGCTGAGTTGCCTGATCGTCTGAGGCTTTTTTTTCTTTTAAAAACATTTAAAAACATTTTTCAGCCAAAGAGATTGTAAAAAAAAATGCTTTTAAAAGCCTCTGACGATCCCAGCTGAGTTGCCTGATCGTCAGAGGCTTTTTTTTCTTTTAAAAACATTTTTAAACATTTAAAAACATTTTTCAGCCGAAGAGGTTGTAAAAAAAATGCCTTTAAAAGCCTCTGACTATCCCAGCTGAGTTGCCTGATCGTCTGAGGCTTTTTTTTCTTTTAAAAACATTTAAAAACATTTTTCAGCCAAAGAGATTGTAAAAAAAAAATGCTTTTAAAAGCCTCTGACGATCCCAGCTGAGTTGCCTGATCGTCAGAGGCTTTTTTTTCTTTTAAAAACATTTTTAAACATTTAAAAACATTTTTCAGCCAAAGAGGTTGTAAAAAAAAATGCCTTTAAAAGCCTCTGACTATCCCAGCTGAGTTGCCTGATCGTCAGAGGCTTTTTTTTTCTTTTAAAAACATTTTAACATTACTGGAGCTGAATAAACCTGTTAACGTGCTGCCAGTGTCCTATGCCCTTTACCTTCACCCACGACTCAACACAGTGGGCCCTCTTTTGCAAACTTTTTAAAATGTCCTTGTAAATCGAGGGGGAAATCTATCCATCAAGGAGAAAGAGGACAGTAATAGTTGGCATGACGGTCCAAGGAGAAGGCATGGTTTAGCCCGGATTTTTAAATCTTTTCATAGGTTTAGAAGAGGAACTTTGTGCTTTGATTTTAAAAAAAGCAATTTTAGGCTATTATTATTTTTCTTGGAAGAAAACAAAAAATTCATTCCTTCAAGTTGGAATTGCTGGATTTACTTTGAATAGTAATTCTATTCAAGAATAGTTGGATGAAAGCAGTGGTGAAATTCAGCTGGTTGTATCTGGCTCAGGCAAATCAGTAGCACCGGCAACAGGAAGCTTCACCCACCCACCCGGATGTCCTCACGTCCCATTTTTTATCCTCTGTGCATGAGTGGAGGAGGCGTGCACATGCTCATATTTGCAAACTGGTAGTGAAGGTAAGTGGATTTCACCCCCAGATGAAAGCAAGTTTGTAGTAGCTTCTGAGTTTAAAGGTGGTCTACCTCTGGCATCAATTGATTTGCTTTTCTTGGTGTGTGAGAGCTGTGCTTTGCCTTCTATTTTCGAATATTATGGACTAGCCAAGAGAATAGATAATTACATGGGGCATCATGATGGGAGCATGACTCTTAATATTAATAGAACATAGATATCCTCAAGTATGGTCAAAAAATGAAAATGGCACCAATAAAAGAACAATTGAATCTCTGTCCATTTTGAGGTATCACATCGTCTTGATTTTTTTTTTTTAAATCATACTCTGGATGTCCTTTTTTTGAATATCAAATCCTGACAGAACACATCCAAAAGGACAAAAAAAAAAGGGTAGAAATAAATGTGCATTTTATTATCAACTCAAAAGTAGAAACCCCATTTTACATATGAGCAGGTAGCATAATTTCATACGTAAGGAAATTTAAAAAGAAAAAAAAATCACACATTTCTATCAAAGTGGCCTGTGGCAAACTCAAATAAATAGTTTATGATAAGAAAAAGTACAGACAGAAAAGCAGGCGAAAATAATTACAATCCATTTGTTAAATCGGTAGCTTTTTTAAACAGGAGATGTCATCCATTTCTCCAGGTACTCCCTCCCTAAGCATTCTCTGTCTCATAGAAATAAGCATGTTTTTGCTGCAGAACTATCTTCTAAAGTACTCCTTTTAAGCAGAATCAACCCTATAAAAATATATTCTAGAATCTTCTGCAGTGAAGGAATGGCTGCCAAGTTGTATTCACTTCAACAGAGTTTATGCAAAAATTCCTGCGACTCAACACATGTTTGAGTTTGTTTTGTTAATAAGCATTAATAACGCTTATTTGTTTTGTTAATTCAGTAAGAAGCGCGAGCAGGCAAATCTCATTGCAAACATGGGAGGACAGGGGGTCTCTGGCCATTTCCCTTTTGAGCCACAGGATCAAGGAAAATCTTTCTCCTCACCCATTTGAAATATAGAAAATAAAATCACTTGCATTAGTGACAGTCCCTAAACCAACCAAAAATGAAGAAAGACGCAGAGTGCATTTTGAGGGGGGGGGGGGGAAACAAAGGTAAACAAGAGCTTCCTTACTTCCCAAATGTAGAGTTTGCCATCCTGAAGATGATAAAGGGATTATCTTGTGAGATAAAGGACCTCAGGTGACAACTGGAAGGCCAATGTTGGGGTTCGAGCAGAAGGTTTTCTAGAATCGGGTCCTTGTGATCTGTTTGAATTATGTGCAGCCAACCATTATTCTGATTTAGATGTTTCTTCTTTGACCACCTTCAAATTGGGTGGAGAATTGCTTGGGTTTAAGAGGTCAGATTCCTTAACAGTAGGTTCTCCAGTGTTATTGCTGTCTATTAAGGAGGTCATTAAACAGTTCTGGTATTGCTCCTGGGTGATCTGGATTAGGAAGAGAAAGCAACTATTCAATAATTTACCAACCGCCAATCAAAGGCATGGGATAATAATAATAATAACTTGTCATTGTACGTATATACACAGTATACTCATACAACGAAATTCACATAACACCCAGAGATCAAGCCCAACACACATGACAATCCCCAGACATACCCCCACCCACCAAAAATTCCCCTCCCCTCAACCACCCAAGCATACACACCGCAGACCAAGTAATGCTGTCCAACCACTCACTGAGGGTGGCCTTTTAATTCATTGTTGAGTGCAATTATAGCTCTGGGATAAAAACTATTCAGAAGACGTGTGGTCCGAGTTTTAATTGTTTTTTATCTTCTGCCAGAAGGCAACAGTCCAAAAAGATGATAAACAGGATGGGAAGAGTCTCTGAGAATGTTATGCAACTTCCTCAAACAACGAGATGCGAAGATGTTGTCCAGGGCTGGTAGCTGGAGTCCGATGATATTCTGGGCAGTTTTAATGATTCTCTGTAGAGCATTTTTGTCCGCTACAGAGCTGCTCCCATACCATGCAAGAATGCCGTATGTCAGGACAATCTTAATGGTGCTGCGAAAGTAGGACAGAAGTAGATGCTGAGATAGATTTATCTTCCTGAGCATTCTCAGGAAGGGCAGTCTCTTCTGTGCCTTCTTCGCATAGTCCATGAGAGGTCCTCCAAGATATAAATGCCCAGAAATTTAAAACTACCAACCCTCTCCACCCCCTCACCATTTATGTACAATGGTAATAATTTGGGGAAAGGTGCTCCAGAGGTTTCTCCAAGCTATTTTGTGGAGGAACCAGCCAGACATGTATTAAGCAGGCCAAAAACCAGAGAGGATCAGAAAGTGGTGACCTAAACCTTTTCTCTAATTGAGAAGAGGCTTGGAGGCAAATGGACCAAGCAGAAACCAAGGAGATTGACTGGGTTGGCTTATCATGATTAATTTAGCTATGGTTTGTGGAATAGCAATAGCACTTAGACTTATATACCACTTTACAGTGCTTTACAGCCTTCTCTAAGCGGTTTACAGAGTCAGCATATTGCCCCCAATAATTTGGACTTCTCATTTTACTCATCTCGGAAGGATGGAAGGCTGAGTCAATCTTGAGCCTGGTGAGATTTGAACTGCCAAACGCTGGCAGCCGGCAGTCAGCAGAAGTAGCCTGCAGTACTGCACTCTAACCACTGCGCCACTGTGGCTCATAATAAAGAATAAAGATTCAGCTGGAGTCACACATCAGACGAAGCCCAAACTAAATCAATAACATGCTTCATGTGATACGAGTGTAACCACTAAGCCACATATAGACTGGAAAGGTAGACCGTACAGCAAAGCTGCCATACCAAACTGGACAAATAGATGGCCAGATTTCTAGAGTTATGGAACCATCTCTAGAGTTATGAAACTTGTACACAAAGGGAGGGCATCGGGTTGAGGAAAGTTTCCTTGTAGATATATACTAGAACTGGAGATTCAGCCTTCATAGAAATCTGCCACCATAATATTTTGCCTGTCCCTAAAGAAGGGAAGAAACTAGCACCGGTAAATCAATTGAATGGTAATTATGTTCCTTAGGATTGGATATAAAATAATAATAATAGGATAGGATAGGATAGGATAGGATAGGATAGGATAGGATAGGATAGGATAGGATAGGATAGGATAGGATAGGATAGATAATTATGTTCCTTAGAATTAAATATAAAATAATAATAATAGGATAGGATAGGATAGGATAGGATAGGATAGGATAGGATAGGATAGGATAGGATAGGATAATTATGTTCCTTAGAATTGGATAGAAGGCAACCATTGATAGAAGTGAGTAACCATTGGTTCTCCAGATGTTTCTGTTGACACAGTTGAGCAACATCTGCAAGATCTTAATCCAATCTACAATTACTGGGTTATTTACAGCTTAGAATAGACTTCTGAGTCACCCAGAACTGGCTCACCTTGATATACAGGAGGTCACTGAGGGCTCGGACAGTGAAGTCAGCCATATATTGCAGGCTGGTGCTGGGAAGAACCTGGTTGGTGCTGATGCTGCTGATGTAGGCAGAACTCATCTGTTCGTAGCTCTTCCGGCTGATACTGTTCAAACGAACCACAGAGCTGGTCTCAAGCCCTAGACATTGTAGACAAGAAGACAAGAATGGTACCCTCTGGTTCTCTCCAATTTGTTTATTGTTGTATTCTCCTATCCATCTCTCTAGACTTAGCCTTTTCAACTGGGGCAATTACTGTGTACTAAAGTATGTTTTATTTAAGCTTCCTTGGCTGAAGACGGCATGGTCCCATTCACCAGGTTTATAAACTATAATGACGTTGAAAGTCAGCATCTAGCCCCCTCCTAGAAGAATGAAATATTTTGAGGAATATTAAAAAGGGGCAGAATATTATATTTCCCTAAAGGAGAAATGGAGAAACGTGTTTTTTTAGAGGCAGAAAGCAGCCCCCACTTTCCTTAATAGCCCACAGCAGATACCAGCACTTAAAGAAATAAAGAGCTTATTGAAAGAGGAAAACGAGTATCTAGATAGCTCTATTCACAGGCAAAGCAAATACTGGAGGCAGAAATCCATTCAAGACAGGATATTTTGAAACTCCCTCCAGCAAAGTCTGAACAAAGGCAGAATGGTAGGATTAGCCCTCACTCAAGATCCAACACAGGACCAAGCCATTAAGCCACAATAGGAATTCCCCAACAGCCTTTCAGAGCAAAAGCCCCTTCATTGCATCATCTCAGAGCAGTCCAAACTTCAATCAAACCTGGGAGCTTAGATAAACACCTAGGATTTTCATTTCCTATTTTGCCTATGAGCCAGCTATGACCCCTACATAACCCCTATTCGACCCCATAGGAATCTGACAAAAGCCAATAGAATACACGTTCTTGCACAGGAACAGGAAGCTCAAGTGCAAAACCCAAAAGAAGGTATTAAAAAAAAACAAACCCTCCACTCTCAACTCCATTCTGTCAGCTGCCCAAAACCACAAACCCATGTGGTTCTGCTTCATCAATAAACCATCTTTCCAATCAGCCTCTATGTTTCCAGTGTCTTCCTCACGGCTTGGAACGGAACCAGATGGATTGCACTGGCTTCCGGTGGTCTTCCGGGTGCGCTTCAAGGTTTTGGTCACCACTTTAGAACGCTCCATGGCTTAGGACCTGGTTATTTACGGGACCGCCTACTACCACAAGCAGCCTCCCACCGGCCGGTACGTTCTTATAGAGAGGGGCTCCTCCGGGTGCCGTCAGCCAAGCAGTGTTGACTGGCGGCCCCCAGGGGGAGGGCCTTCTCTGTGGGGGCACGCACTATCTGGAACGAGTCCCCCTGGAGATACGGAGGATCCCGGATCTGCGCACTTTCCGCCGTGCTCTTAAGACCCTCCTATTCCAGCAAGCCGGCCTGGCCTAATTTTCTCCCCTTTCTTTTAGATTTTTAAATTGAAATTTTAATTTGTTTTAAATTATTGGGATTTTTAATTGTCTTGGGCTAAATTATTTAATTTGGTTTTAATTAAGTTTCTAACTTTTGTATTCATGTATTTTATTTTGTGCCTGTTCACCGCCCTGAGTCCTTCGGGAGTAGGGCGGTATATGAATTTAATAAAACATAAAACAAACAAACATATTGCTTCATACAGCTGGATTCGCACAACATGTTAAAACAAAAACAGGCCAACCATTTTGGGACTGAGCAGGGTGGTGAATGCAGCCATTGACTAGGTGGTCTCCTCAGGGTTTCAGGAAGAGCTTCTCCAGCTCTGCCATGGACAAACACTCTTGAATCACCCGGAGCCACAGAGAGTCGCTTGGAAATGAGATGGGCAGTAAATAAATGTAATAATTAACTAAATCATAACCTCTTTGAGCAAATACAGGGGCAGCCAGGTTTTCTAGCTACCACAAGTTCCCCCTTTTCCCCTTAGCTATATTTCAAGGTGGCTTTCATGGAGAAGACAAAGTAAAATGCACAACATTCTGGTTTTTACTTTGGTTGTTAAAACTCAGTTACAAATCCAGAGGCTGCATTTGCACAACAGATTGACTTTTAAGCTCACAGCTGTTTTTGCAACCATGCTAATTGGTTCAAATTGACAAAATACTTGTTTAAGCTTCATCTGGTTAATTTTGGAGAGGTTTTGCAGGCTGTTTAAGTCCAACCTGCATCTTCTGGTGATGATACTGTAAGAAGCCCCCACCCCCACCCCGCCCGAGGAATGAAATATTTTGGGAAATATTTAAAAAAAGGCAGGATATAATATTTCCCCGAAAGGAGAAACGGGAAAAATCTTAAGGGAGGCAGAAACCAGCCCCACTTTCCCTGCCCCAAGCAGAAACTGAGGAGGCCAGCTTTTAGAAATGCAGATTTGGTAATCCATTCAGAAAGACTGGGTCAGTGGTGAGTTTCAAAATTTTTTACTACTGGTTCTGTGGGTGTGGCTTGGTGGGCGTGGTATGGCTTGGTGGGTGTGGCAGGGGAAGGATACTGTAAAATCTCCATTCCCTCCCCAATCCAGGGGAGGGTTACTGCAAAATTCCCATTTCCTCCCGATCAGCTGGGACTCAGGAGGCAGAGAATAGATGGGGGCGGGGCCGGTCAGAGGTGGTATTTACTGGTTCTCCAAATTACTCAAAATTTCCGCTACTGGTTCTCCAGAACTGGTCAGAACCTGCTGAAACCCACCTCTGGACAGGGTCAAGAAAAAAACTCAGATAAGCAACAAACAAGAGGTTGACAAAATTAGCTCAGACAAACACCTAGGATTTGCATTTCCTCTTTTGCCCATAGAGCCAGCTATGACCCCTACATGACCCCTATAGGAATCCAGAAGGTATAAAACCCCACCCACTCTAAACTCCATTTTGTCAGCTGCACCAGAACCACAAACCCTGGTTGTTCTGTTCACCAATAAACCTTGCTTTCCAATCAGCCTCCAGCATCCATGTTGTTTCCAGCGCCTTTCTCCCAGCTTGGAACTGAACCAGATGGATTTTTCTTCCAACAATTAAATGCATTGTGCAAACATGAGTTAATTTAGCACAGTGATGGCTATCCTTTTTGCCGACATGTGCCAAAAGCGGGGGGAGTGCGGGGGGATCACTCGCGTGCATGCCCACACCCATAATTCAATGCACCCCGGCACCCCACGCATGTGAGCATGACCCCACACCGCATTCTCCCTGCTTTTGGCATGTGATGGCAAAAAGGTTACTGGTGGGCCTGGTAGGCCCGTTTTTTTGCCCTCCCCAGGCTCCAGAGGCTTTCTTGGAACCCGGGGAGGGCAAAAAACGGCCTCCCCCCCTCCCCTGGAGGCCAGAAATGGCCCATTTCCCGACTTCTGTTGGGCCTGGAAGACCCGAAAATCAGCTGGACGGCACACGCATGCACGCTGGAGCTGAGCTAGGGCAACACTCGCATGCCCACAGATATGGCTCTGCGTGCCACCTGTGGTACACGTGCCATAGGTTCGCCATCACGGACCTAGCATAAGAGGGTTGTGAAAACTGCCTTTGCCTAGCTCTTTTCCAGAAAAGATTGGACAGCCATTTGTCCGAGATGAAATAAGATCTCCTGTCTTAGGCAGGAGGTTAGACTAGAACAATGGTCACCAACTGGTGGTCCATGAGAAAATTTTGGTGGTCCGCAGAAAAATTAGTTGCATTTTTTTTAATATTGCACTAAATCAGGGTCCTCAAACTACGGTCCCTGGGCCAGATAGGTACAATGAACATTTGTGTTGCTGCAGAGAGCCTCCCCCTTCGGGGTCTTCTTGTGTGGTTCAAAGGGGGGGGGGCAGAAATTGCAACTTGGGGTCTGCTTCAGCCTCCTGGTGCAGGGCTTTGGGCAAAGGCTGGAGGAAAGTGCCGCTGGTGGCAAGGAGCCAGAGAGCCATGTTCCAGTGGGACTGCATCATTGTCTGGAACTGATCATCTCAGCCCGCTGAGCCTCCAGGCACCGGTACCTGGCCTTGCACTCCCACAGGTCTTTTTTTTTTTTAAATTTGATTTATATGCCATCCTTCTCCGGAGACTCAGGGTGGCTTACAATGTGCTCAGCAATAGCCTTCATACTTTTGTATATTTATACAAAGTCAGCTTATTGCCCCCACAAACTGGGTCCTCATTTTATCTATCTTAGAAAGGATGGAAGGCTGAGTCAACCTTGAGCCTTGGCGAGATTCGAACCTGCAGTAATTGCAGGCAGCTGTTCTTAATAACAGGGTGCTTTAGACCACTGTACTACCAAGGCTTCCCTCTGGTTGGAAAGCCTATGCTCGTAGTCCTCAGTGAGGTGCTTCTGCAGAGCCTCCTTCTTGGTCAGATCCAATTTGAAGTGAGCCAGCTATTTTGCCAACTGTTTCTCATGGTGGCTGCTTAGCTCCAACAACTGCTTCCTGTTGGGGCCCTAAGGAGCCTGGGCAGGCAAGGGAGGAGTGGATGGCAGGAGAGGGGTGAGCAGAGGCCAGTGAGGCACCCCTCGATCTAAGTGACATTGAGTTGGCCATCAAGTTGGCCATGCTCACCCAGTCACATGACCACCTAGCCACGCCCAGCCAGTCAGTCATTAGGCAGATCACATTAGTGGTCCGTGGGATTTAAAATTATGAATTTAGTGGTCCCTGTGGTCCGAACGTTTGGGGACCCCTGGACTAGAAGACCTCCAAAGCTTCCAGCCCTAGGATTCTATGATTGTTATTCCCTTTTTAAAGGCAGAGGATTAATATGTAAACGGTGCTACGATTCAAACCAGCAGAGGGCGCTAGATAGCGTTAGACTTACTAGTGTCATTGATCAGTCAGCAAAAAATCTTAAATTACATCAAAGATATGATATGATACAGATAGACTCTTAGGCCAAGGGGAACAATTAAACCTTATAACTTGGATGAAGCTTCAAATCTCATGCTATAAAGATTTTTTAAAAAAAATACAAATTCAACTGTAGTTCCTACCATACGTTAGGTTTATTCTGCCTTGGGCCCAGAAACAGAGAAAGCCCATACAGTACAGAGAGTTCTCAACTTATAACCACAATTGGGACCAGAACTTCTGTTGTTAAGCAAGGCAGTTGTTAAGTGAGCTGTGCCCCAGTTTACAACTTTTGTCCACAGTTGTTAAGTGAATCATGCAGTTGTTAAGCAAATGTGAGTTCCCCTGTTGCTGAGAAGGTTACAAAGGGTGATCCCACGACTCTGGAATGCTGCAACCATTATAAATACATGGTGGTGGCCAAGCATCTTAGTGCTGATCTTATGACTGTGGGGAAACTGTGACAGTCGTAAGTGCGAGGACCGGTTGTAAGTCACATTTTTCAGGGCCCGTTGTGACTTTGAGCAGTTGCTAAACGAATGGTTGTAAGTTGAGGACTACCTATATGCTACCATGGTTGCTTAGTAAAATAGGACAGGGAAAAGAGAAAGAATAGAAAAATAGAATGAACTGGAGAGGGGGGGAGAGAGGGGGAGGGAGGGAGGGAGAGAGGAGGGGGAGAACATTCTACAGTGGATTTTTCTACCAGTTTTGAAAGTCCTGCATTCCTGAGAGCTGAGCCTGTTTCTTTCTTGCTCAGCTGCTTCTGTATTGGAAGCTCTTAGTAACAACCACAGGGAGAATAGTGGTCGCAATTTATGAGCAGTCTCTTTCTCCATTTACAGAAGCTCCTGCCTCCCCAACTTCTCAGCACCAGGGCTTCTACTATCCCAGCAGGACTTCAAGGAGAAAAGGGTCTGGATGATTTTGTAGCTCCCCCTTATGGGAATCGCTTGGAATTTCTGTACAGGATCAAATAAAAAGACATGGAATGGGAATATGTATAAGACGTTTTATTTCCCTTTTCTGGGGAATGATGGAGCTTTTCCAAGACTTGCAGTACTGGGGATAAATTCAATCTATTTGCCTGTCTGTCTGTCTGTCTGTCTGTCATCTCTCTCTCTTTCTCTCATCTGTCTGTCTGTCTGTCTGTCTGTCTGTCTATCTATCTATCTATCTATCTATCTATCTATCTATTTATCTATCTATCTATCTATCTATCATCTATCTATCTATCCAGTGGTGGGATTCAAATAATTTAACAACCGGTTCTCTGCCCCAATGATTTCTTCCAACAACCAGTTCACCAAACTGCTCAGAAAATTAACAACCGGTTCTCCCAAAGTGGTGCGAACTGGCTGAATCCCACCATTGTATCTATCTATCTATCTATCTATCTATCTATCTATCTATCTATCTATCTATCTATCTATCTATCTACGTACCAACCTACCTACCTACCTATCATCTATCAATCTCCATCCATTCATTTTCTGGGTTTCTATGGCACTAGAAATCAAATAGATTGTATATTATCTTCTACCTTTTTTTAATTTTTCAGAAACAGACAACACAATGAAAGAAAAAGGCTGCAGGAAGGAGAAGAAGGCAGAAGAATTGGAGGAACATGGGAGGGGTGTCTCTATCAGGCACTTTGCTTGAAAAAAATTCAAAGTAATAGTGAACTCCCCGCTCCCCATCTTCCTGGGAACCCAGGATTACTGTAACCTTATTGTAAGCTTGAAAGAGCCCAGCTGCCTCTTCATCCTCCTCCTTCTAGTTGAGAATTTGCCTTAAAAATAACTAGAAGAAAGGATTTCTACAACTTTCTCAGAGGTAGAACACCGTATTCTTACAAATGTTTCTTAGTTGCAGAATAGCTAAAAGGTAGGATGGGGGAGACATGAAATCTAAAATAGAATAAAGTTTGAGAGAGAAAGTTTGGTCTAGTGAGAAAAGAGCCAGTTTGGTCTTATAGTTAAGACACCAAGCTAGAAAACCGAAGATTGTGAGTTGAAGCCCATAAGCCTTAAAGTTGCCAGGGTGGGACACATCTGCATTAGGCAAAACACACACGGATGAGCAGAGAGCACAGAGCGGCGAATTACCTGCTGGGATAGATGGCCCAAGAGCCATGAACCCATAGTAGGAGAAGGGTCCATTTTCAAACTTCATGTTTTCTTTACACGCTTCTACCTCCACCTTCCCCTGGAACAGAGAGAAGGTTATAGTTAATCACTTAACACCAAAAAAACTAAAGAACTTATAATTGACTTCAGGAGGAAAAGAGATGTACATTTACCATTGTACATAAATGGTGAGGAGGTGGAGAGGGTTGGTAGTTTTAAATTTATGGGCATTTATATCTCGGAGGACCTCTCATGGATTATGAATGTTAACATGCTTGCAAAGAAGGCACTCAGAAGAGGCTGTACTTCCTGAGAATGCTCAGGAAGATAAATCTATCTCAGCATCTACTTCTGTCCTACTATCGCAGCACTATTGAGAGTGTCCTGACATACATCATTCTTGAATAGTATGGGAGCAGCTTTGCAGTGGACAAAAAAGCTCTACAGAGAATCATTAAAACTGCCCAGAATATCATCGGACTCCAGCTACCAGCCCTGGATGACATCTTCACATCTCACTGTTTGAGAAAGTTGCAAAACATTCTCAGAGACTCTTCCCATCCTGCTTGCAATCTTTTTGGACTGTTGCCTTCTGGCAGAAAATACAGAACAATTAAAACTCGGACCACAAGTTTCCTGAATAGTTTTTATCCCAGAGCTATAATTGCACTCAACAATGAACTAAAGGGCCACCATCAGTGAGTGGTTGGACAGCATTTCTTGGTCTGTTGTGTGGATGTTTGGGTGGTTTAGGGGTGGGGAATTTGTCGTGGCCGGGGGTGTGTTTGGGGGTTGTTATGTGTGTTGGACCTGGTCTTTGGGTGTTAAGTGAATTTTGTTGTATGGGTATTCTGTGTATACACGTACAATGACAATAAAGTTATTATCATTATTATTATTATTATTATAGTTGGAAAACTCCATGTCCTGGTGGTGAAGAATTGAACTGGGCTTTGCCTGAGATGTCACAGCACTTTACCTGAACCATGCAGGTCCGTGGTGAAATCATCCAAGTTTTGCCACTGGTTCACTCTGCGTGCATGCGCAGTGCACACTAAACACAGGCTGTGCGTGCATGCACAATACACACCAAACGCACGCATCACGTGTAAGCGCACCACAGGCACTACTGCGCAGGACAGAAAAAGGAGGCTTAAGAAGGTAAATAGAATAGCGTGTGGGGGAACTGCTGTGCCGCGCGATTTAGATTCGCTAGAAAGCAGGATTTCCTGCTTTCTAGCGAATATAAATCACGCGGCACAGCTGATCATCAGAAATACCGGTTCAGACGAACTGGTAGCATTTCTTTACTACTGGTTCGCTTGAACCAGTAGCTTTTATTACTACCGGTTTGCCAGAACTAGTGCAAACCAGTAGCATTTCGCCACTGGTGCAGGTGGGCTCCTTGTATTAATGGGAAAAGGCCCATTCCTGGGGTTGAAGGGAGAAGAGAAGACTGCATAATACCTGCAAGATGAGGATGAAGTAATCTGCCATCTTATTACGTTGGTACAAGTAATGGTGGGGAGATTCCTTGAAGTTCTCATCAAATTTCAGCTCACAAATGACATCACGGTGCTTGAGCAAACGCAAGAGGTATTTTTCAGAGATGAGGCTGGGGCAAAATTGCAGGATTTCTGCATGATGGGAAAGGGGCAGAGGCATGAGTGTCCCCAAGGATATTTCCCCAAAACTAAAGTCACAGGGCATAAATGTTCCTCCAAAGCTGTACTACACAGTAATAGTAGCAGAATTGGTCATCTAATCCAAACCCCTGTTCTCACAGGAGACCTATGCAGTGGTGAAATTCAGCCGGTTCTATCGGCTTGGGCGAACCGGTAGCACCAGCGGTGGGAGGCTCCACCCACCCGCCCAGACATCATCATGTCTCGTTTTTGACCCTCTGCGCATGCACAGAAGGCTCTGCACATGTGAGGAGGAGGTGCGGTTCGCACATCACATTTGCGAACCGGTAGCAAAGTTAAGTGAATTTCACCCCCAGTCCTATGCTATTTCTGATCGATGGCTGTCCAGTCTCTTCTTAAAAAACCTCCAGTGTTGAAATAAAACACTTGATTTCAGTTGCTGAAATAATAAAGTCTTCCTGCCAATTCAGATAGCAATAGCACTTAGACTTGTATACCGCCTCATAGTCCTTTTACAACCCTCTCTAAGCGGTTTACAGAGTCAGCATATTGCCCCCAACAACAATCTGGGCCCTCATTTTACTGACCTCAGAAGGATGGAAGGCTGAATCAACCTTAAGCCGGTAAGACCCGAACTGCCAAACTGCTGGCAGCCAGCGATCAGTAGAAGTAGCCTGCAGTACTGCATTCTAACCACTGCGCCACCACGGCTAGAGGTAGTCCTCAAAGTCCTCAATCACCACAATTGAGATCGGAATTCTTTATGCTAAGGAAGATGGTTGTTAAAAAAGTCATGTCCTATTTTACCACCTTGTTTGCCAGGGTGGTTAAGTGAATCACCGCCGTTATTATCTGAATCACATGATTGTTAAGCAAATCCAGCTTCCCCTATTAACTTTGTTTGTCAGAAGCCCCCAGGAAGGTCGCAAATGATAATAATCACATGACCCTGGGATGGGCAATCATCATAAACACATGCTGGTTACCAAGCATCTAAATTTCAATCATGTTTCCGTGGAGATGCTATGACAGTTGTAAGTCCAAAGACCCGTCATAAATCGCTTTTTTCAGTGCCGTTGTGACTTAGACAAATGGTTGTAAATTGAGGACTACCTGTTCAGTGCCAAGCATTGCCTCTGTTCCATTTGTGCTGTTGCTTGAAACAGATCCCTTTTGCCAAGTAGGGCCAGCCTGGGATGAGTTGCTGTTGCCAGAGGACCAGAGGTGGTATTCAGCCGGTTCTGATCAGTTCTGGAGAACCGGTAGGGGAAATTTTGAGTAGTTCAGAGAACCAGTAAATACCACCTCTGACTGGCTCTGCTCTCATCTATTCTCTGCCTCCAGAGTACCAGTTGATCGAGTCCCAGCTGATTGGCTGAGTCTTCTTTTGTTGCCCTGCACACAGAGCTGGAAAGCAGGTTAGTGGGGTGGGGAGGGAATGGAGATTTTACAGTATCCTTCCCTTCGCCTGGATGGGGTGAGGTGGAAATGGAGATTTTACAGTATCCTTCTCCCTGGAGTGGGGTGGAAACAGGAGTGAAATGCTCCCTGATCGGACCGGATTGCCTGATCCAGTAGCGATCTTGGCCGGTGGTTCAGTGATCTGGTAAAGATGGTGGGGCAAAGCCCCGCCCACTCACCCAACCAGGTGTCATTACTTCCTGGTTTTAACCAGGAAGTAATGTGTTTTTTTACCTTCTGCACATGCGCAGAAGGTCTGTGTGTGCATGTGACGCGCACACGGTGCATGTGCTTCCGAACCAGTAAGGAAGGTAAGTAGATTTCACCCTGGGTGGAAATGGAGATTTTGCAGTATCCTTTCCCTGCCACGCCCACCAAGCCATGCCGACCAAGCCACGCCTGCAGAACCGGTAGTAAAAAATGTTAAATCCCACCACTGCAGAGGAGTCTGTTATGAACTCCTGTGTAATGGAATGGGCACCTGGAGAAGCAGCAGGGGTAGCAACCCAGAGCTTTCCCAGAGAGAAGCCCAGGTTAAGAGACTGCCCCATCCTGAGCTGAATGGGAGATAATGGAAGAGATTCAGGGTAACCACGCTCTAGAACAGAGGTGGACAATTTATTTTCCCAAGTGGGAGGTCACATGAGAAACTGTTACGGAGGACCAAACCAGTGGTGGGTTCCTCCCGGTTCAGTCCGGTTCGGCCGAGCTGGTAGCGGTGATGATATGACGTCACCGAACCGGTTCTCCCCCCCGCCCTCTCACCCCCCCACCCCCCCACGTTATTCTTACCTTTTATTTGGTCCCACCCCCAATGTATTGCTGCCTCCTGAGTCCCAGCTGATGACTAGAGGGAAAAAAACTGTTTAAACTCTTGCTGCGGGGCTTCAAAGGGCCGTCCTACAGCTGATCAGTGTTAAAAGCAAACAAATGAGTCGGGTCGTAAGTGTGGGGACTGGTCGTAAGTGCAAGGAACTTCCAGAAATGACTCTGACCAACTAGCTACATCCACCTAGTCACATGACCTCCAAGCCATACCTACAAAATAAGCCACGCCCACAGAACCGGTAGTAAAATAATTTAGAACTCACCCCTGGACCAAACCAATAGGACCAACATGTTACTGTCAAGGTGCATAGGCAGACATGCATGCAGACATGTATCTTTTGTACTTCTTTCTCTGAGTCTACTTCTTCCGATTTCTCTTCCTCCTGACTTCTAGTTTCTAGTTCTTCCTTGCTCCCTTGGTTATCCCCCTGCATGAAATGGTGTTCATAAAATTCATTTGCTTTCTCCAGTGTATCAATCCTATACTTTTTTTCCTGCCATGTCACAAGTAGACCCTCAGGTATCAGCCATCGATACAATACTTTATATTTGATTAATTGAGTTGTTAAGAATTGATAGTGGCGTCTTTGATCTCTTATTCTTCTTGGTACTTGTTTCAATACTATGATTTCTTTGCCTCTATACGTTAACGTTTCTTCTCTTGCCCTTTTATATTCTTCATCTCTTAGTGACCATTTCGTGAATTTAACGTGTACCTCCCTCACTAACCTATGCCTTCGTGAGTAATTTGTATACACTCAATAGCATTCGAGCAATGTCTTGTCTTATTTCCCGTTTACCTTTTTCTAATATCCCTGCCACAATTTCTATCATTTTCTCTCCTAAGTCCTCTTCTTTCTCTTCAACAATATTTTGAAATGTAAGGAAATAAGAGGCTTTCTCCATTTCCAAAAATGCAATCGATTCAGCCAGTTCTCTATTTGTTTGCATCGATTTCTGTTCCCATATTTCCATTTGGTTATCAATCTGGTCAATTTTTGTTTCCACTTTTTGAATTCTTTGTTCATTTTCTACCATTGTTTGTTGCATTTTCCCTATCTTATCATTCATGTTTTTTTATCTCACTTTTCATTTCCCCAATTTCATCTTTAATTTCTTTGTGGTGTACTCTCATTTCCTGGTGGTTATCTGCTATGGCCTCTTCATCATTGTTTCCTGTATTAATTGTAGTGCTACCTTGCATGCAGATATGTAAATTGGGGGGAAAAATACAGTCACTTTCAAAGTAAAAGCAATGCAGTTGCATTGTGTGAATGGCATACACCGATTTACTTTTGATTTCTAGCATCTGATTGATCTCACACAGGCCAGGCAAGTTTGTGTAGTTAGAGTGAAACACTGTAGAAATACACCAAATCTCAGAAAACTGCACAAATATTTTATTTTATTATTTTATTCTATTTTATTTATATTTTTAGATAAAAGCAGCTAAATTTAAAACTTCATTAACTTTAGAATGCTATGTCTAAAAAAAAAAATAGAACTCCTAAAAAAAATCCAATTAACTTTTTTTTTAAAGCTCCCCAAAATAAAAAACTTACCAAATTGAAGACACAAGGCAGGCAGGCAGGCAGATTGAGTTGCTCACCGATTGGATTGATTGCAGGCAGGCAGATTGAGTTGCTAACTGATGCAATGGATTGCAGCAGCGAAGCAGGGCAGGAAAAGCGAGCGAGCCGGAAAGAAGCAGCAAGCTGCCAAGTGGGCAAGTTGGGACCGGGTGATTGGGTGGGCATCGGTGGGGGGGCCAGGGATTTTTGCTACTGGTTCTCCGAACTACCTGCCGCCATCGATACCGGATCGCCTGATCCGGTCTGAACCGGGAGCATTTCACCCCTGATTCAAAGGATCGGATGTGGCCCCGGAGTCGTAAAATCAATGGTGGAATTCAATTTTTTTACTACTAGTTCTGTGGGTGTGGCGTGGTGGGCATAGCAGGGGAAGGATACTGAAAATCTCCATTCCCACCCCACTCCAGGGGAAGGATACTGCAAAATCCCCATTCCCACTCCACTTTGGGGCCAGCCAGAGGTGGTATTTGCTGGTTCTCCGAACTACTCAAAATTTCCGCTACCGATTCTCCAGAACCTGTCAGAACCTGCTGAATAGCACCCCTGTGTAAGTTCTGAGGATACATCAAGTAGGTAAGAAGGTTATAACTTTAGTTCGGCAAGATTCTGTCCATCTAGGTTAAGCAAATAGAGGATTGGACTTGATTGGGTTTGGTGTGTCAGCTTTGGGCTTGTGCCTGACATCCTACCTGTGGAGAGGAAGCGATGGGCAGCCAAGAGTAGCTGCTTGGAGATCTTTGTTTCGACTTCATAATCCCTGAAAGCAGAGAAATCCCACTTCCTTAGCCCAGTGACTTTTCTTTTAGATCGATTGTCAACTGCAAAGGTGAAAAGCAAAGAAAAGGTCACCTACACATTCATGCTGGACAGCCATACTAGCCACTCCCTCTGTTTCACTGAGCACCGCCAGGATGGACGTTGTCAGGGAGATGGACTTGAAGTGGAGAAAATCGGATTCAAATCTCCACTCAACCGTGGGTGACTTTGGGCCAGCTACTCTCTCAGCCTAATCCACAAGCTTCAAATCCCATCAAGTCAAATCTTTATTACAGTCATAGACCAGTATAAGAGCTGAGGTGACACAGTGGTTAGAGTGCAGTACTGCAGGCTGCTTCTGCTGACTGCCGGCTGCCAACAGTTTGGCAGTTCAAATCTCACCAGGCTCAAGGTTGATTCAGCCTTCCATCCTTCCAAGGTGGGTAAAATGAGGACCCAGATTGTTGGGGGGCAATATCCTGACTCTGTAAACCTCTTAGAGAGGACTGTAAAAGCACTGTGAAGCAGTATATAAGTGCTATTGCTATAAAGGGGCGGAGGGGGTGTAGAGGATACATCACAGAAAAAATATTTTAAAAATTATAAAAAGCGAGAAGATATAAAAGATGTAGGAATTAAAAAGAGAAAGCATATGTCCAAACAAGAATCTAAAAGAAAAAGTAAGATATAAATGCACTAAAATAGGAAATACAGGGAACTGCATTCCACAGTCACAAATATTATTTATATAGAGTGTCCTGATGTGAACCCAGGAGCATATGGAAAGGAATGAGAGTTATTTCCAGATGATAAAGCTTCATGTGGACAAGAGGAGAAACCCAGATATTTTCCACCCCTTTGCATTTTATGCCCATTCTTGATAGTGTTCAATTTCAAGCAGTTCCAGCTAGACCGGAGGGAGCTGTTAAGAGAGGGCCTAGTTTAGAATCCTTGTGGTGCAAAAAGCAGCAGAAGTCTGACTGTTGCCAAGGGAATGCAGTTAGTCTGGCGAGATTCTTGTAACTTAGGTGCCTAGCAATAAAAGCTTCTATTCACAAGTGGTTCTGCTTGCTTGCTCCTGGCAGTTCTCTTCCCTCTGTTTTGCTTAATTTTGCATCTTTTTCCTTCATTGTGCCTTCTGAAGTGGCACAGATACAGTCTATATTACCTAAAGAAACTACCGTATTTTTCGGAGTATAAGACGCACCTACCTTTTTTGGTGAGGAAAAGAAGAAAAAGAAATCTCCCTCTGCCTCTGAGCAATTTTGCCTCGTTGCAACAAACAGCAAACAGCCTGCTTTACTTTCGTTTTCAGCATAGCTTGATTAGCACAAGGAAAAAAAAATCTGCTCCAGCAATTTACCTCTTTGCAGCAAGCAGCAGAGCCCTGCGCAAAACAGCTGAGAGCAAATCAGCTGAGAGTCGGGAGGCCGATCCAATCAACTTGTACTAATTAGGCTGTGCTGAAGCCTAATTAGGAGCTGTTTTTCTTGCTGTTTGCTTGCAAGGAGGTAACTGCTGTGACGCAGAGGCCAAAGGGTGGGGGCCAATGGGTGGGCGGGGCTACATTCGGTGTATAAGACACACCTAAGTTTTCACCCCCTTTTAGGGGGAGGAAAGGTGCGTCTCATACTCCGAAAAACATGGTATTTCCTACAGCAGCTTCATTTAAAGAAGCTGAATCTGGGGTAAGTTTCAACCTTTCTATAACTCCTCACCCTTCAAAAGGAGGTTCAGATGTATAATCATACAGGGTTTCTATCAAACCCAGGGGTGATATTCACTTACTTTCACTACCGGTTCAGAAATGTGAGCACTCACACGTGCCACCTCCACGCATGCGCAGCTGCCGCTACCAGTTTGCTTGAACCAGATAGAACCGGCTGAATACCACCACTGATCAAAACCATTTGCAGGAGAGAAACCAGTAGCATCAGAAACAAGAAGGATGTTGTAGGACAGTGATGGCTAACCTTTTTGCCATTGCATGCCAGGGGGGGCGGGGAGGGGCGTGCGCATGCCCACACCCATAATTCTATGCACCCCACCCCTGTGCATGCAGCCACGACCCTGCCTTCACCCCGCTCCTGGCACACGATGGCCTAGTAGGCCCCTTTTTCTTTCTCACTTGGCTCCAGGGCCTCTCTAGGAGTCTGGGGAGGGCAAAAACGGCCTTCCCCATCCCCCCGGGCCCTCCGGAGGCAGGAAACAGCCTGTTTCCCTACTTCTGATAGGCCCAGACGACCCAAAAATGTGTGCGCTGGAGCTGAGCTCTTGTGCCCACTGATATGGCTACGAGTGCCACCTGTGGCACACGTGCCATAGGTTCACCATCATATAGGATCTTCAAAGACTAATAACGTTTATTATGATGATTACCTGAATCTTTCTGCAATAATAAACACTCTCATCTTTAAGGTCCCACAAAATGTGTGACTGTTCATATAGAGTGAGATTGTTGTTGTTTCCCTCGCGCACATGGGTACAACTATTCTCTACAAATACTAAAGAATAAAACTAACCGTAAATATCCGATTCATCCACAATTTCAGACTTGATGATTTCTTCAATGACATCCTCCAAGGTTACTAAGCCCACCACTTCTAAGACTTGTTCGTGGTTAACCTCATGCGTCTTTTGGACAATAGCCAGGTGAGACTTACCTGTGGGATAGATTAAATTATTTTGCTGTGATCAGAGTCACATCAAAATAGTCCTTTAAAAAGAGAATTCGGCTTTGTAAAATCTAGTCAAGGTTATGTCTGACAAATAACCTCTTTCATGTCACTTTGGTTCAGAGCTAGGGGGGCATGAAAGCTCAATGGTTAAAGACGCTGAGCTGGTCAGGTGGAAAACGGACAGCTCAGGTTGAAGCTCCAGACACTGTACAACAGGAGGCACCCCCGTTACTTGCCCCAGCTCCTGCCTACCTAACAGTTCGAAAGCATTCAACTGCGAGTAGATAACTGTGTTCTGTGCACCTCAGCATATAATCATGCTGGCTCTATCATGGAAATATCTTCGGACAATGCTGGCTCCCTCGGCTAAGAAACGGAGATGAGCATCATGTCCTGGAATCGGACACGACTGGACAAGGGAAACCTTTAACTTTACCTTTCTGGTTCTGAGCAGGGATGATGCCTATTGCCTTGCATATTGCCTTAGAACACTTTATACAAATTCTTCCTTCTTTCTTGAACATAGAAGGCATTTTGGATCGAGATTTTAGACCACGGGTGTCAAACTCAATCACATCACATATGTATTGTGACTTATCGTGACTTTTTTTGCCTTTGCGGAGCTGGGGTAGGCGTGGCCTATGTGTGACACATCTGGCCCGTGGATTGCCAGCTTGAGTGGCCTGTTTTAGACATATCTCTCTAGTCTTGTTCAATAATTATAGCATCAAAATGATGAAAAAATTCTACTGCAAATATACATTTTACAAAAAAAAATGCTCCTGTTAATTTATTTTCTTATCAGCTTTTATTACTACATATGTTTTTCTCCTTATTCAAATATAAAACTGAACTATTGGATCTCCAAACTTTTAGGAGGGGGAGAAGTGTGTTCATGTGAGCAGAAATTGTGCAAACCTCCAGAAAAATTGATTTTGCTACCTATATGGTGGTACTGTGTTTCCCCAAAAATACAATCTATTCAGAAAATAAGTCCTAGCTTGATTTTTACATATGCACCCAATATAAGCACTCCCCCACAAAATAAGCCCTAATTAAGACCCCGTCCACTCCAGGGTGCATAGGTAAAAATTAAGCTACGGTGGGGATGGGAGGGTGGAGCTGCCCTACTACTTACCTTCAAATAGTTGCAGCCAGGCCTCGCAAACCTTGGCCCATTTCTTCTGCAGCCGGCAAGGCTTTCCTGAAGGCCTCTGTAGCCGATAACAGAGCTCTGGATCAATCAGGAGCTGTGTTATTCGCTGCAGAGACCTTCAGGAAAGCTTGCTGGCCTTGCAGGCCGAAGAAGTTCATGAAGGCCTCTCACAACGAAAAGGAGACTGGAGGCGATGCACTCAAGTGAGGTGAGTCAGTCAATGTCATCCCCCCTGAAAATAAGACCTAGTGCCTTTTATTGTGGCAAAAAAATATAAGATAGGATCTTATTTTCAGGGAAACACGGTAGTTGTGTGACTGACCACAACTCCTTTTTTAAAAAGAATGGGAGAGCTGCTTTTGCCTGTCCTAAACATCCCTTGATTGTTCTATTTTATAAACCATCCTGAAGCCAGCATGAAATCCACTCTGTCATTACCTTTTTTGAATTCTTCGAGCACAGCATCCAGTCTGGTAGTGTTGCTGACATAATGGATTGGGTGGTTGTAAAACTTGGTGATTGTCTTGATTGGGGTGTGATCATCTGGATCGACAAATGCAAGATCTTTGACATACAACATGTCAACAATGTTCGTCTTTTCCTTTGTATAGATTGGGATCCGGGTGTAGCCACTCTGTAGGATCTCAGTCATTGTATCAAAGTCCAGGATGGCATTGCTGCTGATAAGGAAGCAGTCTTTTAATGGGGTCATGACACTTTCCACCATCTTAGACCTCAACTCCAGGGCTCCTTCGATGATATTCAGCTCTTCTTTCATCAAGTCGTTATAAGGCTGAGACAATCGAATCATCTCCATCAACTTCTCTCGGTTGTAGACAGTGCCCATTTCTTTCCCAAGGAGATAGTCCAAGAGCTTACTGATAGGGTAAGCAGCCGGGAAGGTGATTAACATAACCAACCTGGTGATGAAGACGGTGTTGGCACCTATTGCCAAACCATGACGGGAGCAGAGGGCCTGTGGAAGGATCTCCCCAAAGAGGACGATGGAAATAGTAGAGATCACAATAGACCAAGCGTTTTCACCAATAACTGTGTCCAACAATATGGTGAGAGAAGAATTGACTAAAACATTACCGAGCAGCAAAGAACAGAGCAAATAATTCCCTTTCATTCGGAGGGGTTCGATCTTGGTGGCATATTCCCTCTCCTTGGGTGTGCCACAATTTTTCACAATGCGCAATCCCATAGGGTCAAGGGATATTAGGCCTAGGGAGAGACCACTAAACATCCCCGAGAGCGCCAAGAGGGTAACTACTAAGGTAATTTCAAGCCAACGGGGTAGCTGCAAAGCTTTGTCCTCTATCACTTGGAGGATCAGGTGACTATCCTTGAGCAGCTGGCGTGGTTTCCCACGATGATCCTCAAGGCACATCATGTAGTCCTTGGAGTGGATATTCTTCCGCAGGATCTGGACCTTCACAGAGAGTATGGCAGAAGTATTTTGCACGTCGCCACTGTATGGCTGTATCAATAAATCACTTGTTCCTTGAGGGCAGACTGAAAAGTTGCTGAAAAAAGTACTCAAGGAAGTCATCTCCACAAACCGAATCCTCTGCCAGCTGAATTTGTGGATGCCATTACCATAGATCCGAAGGTAAATCAGGCTTCCTTCCACCACTTGGATTCTGCCGTTTTCCAAAATGGCTGTCTCGGCCTTGCTACTATTCTCCAGCCTCATGCCTATAATTACGGTGTCATTAAGGGATGGTGCTTCCTTCCCAGCACTGGCTTGCCACAGGAAGACAAAAAGAAGCATAAGGACCTTTGGAAGCATCAGTACCAGATCTGTGACCTAATCGCTTCTTTTCTGTCACCCACCAAAACATGTAAACGGATCAAGTCTATGAAGGATTCCTTTTATTTAATGTATCCATGGATTCCCTCCAGTGACTCATTAAACCACGCCCTGAACTGGAGCTGTATAGGTCACAAACCTATTTTCTATGCGGACACGCCCACCTCATTTGCATTCTACATTCTTACCTGGCAACTTTGAATCTCATCACCATCATCAAAGTCTCTTGCGGTAGATTGATTCGCAATTGATTTGAAGGCACCAGAAATCTCTTGTGTTCTGAAGGTGTGAATGTTGTATTTTACAGAAGGGAACTAGTGTTATGAAGACCAACATAGATCATCTCCCATAAGCTGATGTGTAGTATGTGATATACTTCCATTGTCTCCAGTTAATGCCACTCTCATAGAGATGGACGTATGCCTTCTCAATGCCCCATGAACATTCCTCCATTTCCTTCCCTTATTTTGCTAGATTGAGATATGAGACATTACTGCCGATTACTGTGAAACAATATTTCTCAACCTTGGCATCTTTAAGATGGGTTGATTTCCACTCCCAGAAATCTGGATATTGAAGTCCACCCATCTTAAAAGTTACTAAGGTTGAGAAATGCAGCTGTAGACAGTGGGTCTGTGCTGGTATGGTCTCCCTTTCTTCCAGCATATAAAAAATCCTAGAATCCTGTCTTGTATTGATCCAGAGCACTGATCTGAATTTCTGGATTTACCTCCTTGATTTCCCCGAAACCAGATAGATATATTTTCCAGATTTATCTGGAGATCCTGAGACTTGGTTCAAGGCAGGGGGGAAATCCAGCAGATTCTGACAGGTTCTGGAGAACCGGTAGCGGAAATTTTGAGTAGTTCAGAGAATTGGCAAATACCATCTCTGGCTGGCCCCAGAGTGGGGTGAGAATGGAGATTTTGCAGTATCCTTCCCCTACCATGCCCAACAAGCTATGCCCACTAAGCCACACCACCTCCACCAAGCCACCCCCACAGAACCGGTAGTAAAAAAAAATTGGATTTCATCACTGGTTCAAGGACTTTTTTACACCCAAGGCATGGAACCTTAACCTTCCTTTGTAATCTCCAAACCCCCATAACTTTAAACTTAAGAGTGTCTACTGTTGACCTCACCCCATTCCTAAGAAGTCTTTAAGGGGCGTGCATAAGCACACCAGCGTGTCTACCATCCCTGTCCTACTGTCCCCATTTATTCGTATCCATTTCCTGTATTCATAATCATGTTTATACTTATATCTATTATCTTATACATGTTTGACAAACTAATAAATAAATAAATAAATAAATAAATAAATAAATAAATAAATAAATAAATAATCTACCTACCTACCTACCTACCTATCTAAAATCCTGGCAGTTAAACCCATGTTTTTCCAGGCGAGGGTGAAAATGCAGCTGAAATGGATCCTTTTCTGTGATTCCAGAGCCCTTTTTGATTCTCAACCTCAGCTCACAAACAGCTGCATTAACCTCTAAAAGGATAGCTTCAGCATTGAGTCTGCTGCTAAATCTTAAAATGGGTTTTAATGGGTGTTTTAGTTTTAGTTTTTAATATTGGGCCAAATTATTTAATATGTTTTAAGTTGTTTTTTTAAATTTTATGGATATATGTGTTTTAGTATGGCTGTGCACCGCCCTGAGTCCCTCGGGAGAAGGGTGGTATAAAAATTTAAATAATAAATAATAAATAAATAAAATGGAATGGAGAAAATTGTTTTTTTGTTCTGTAAGTTGCGTTCTTGTTTTTCATCCCTGCCTACCATTCCTGTGTGCCATCCCATCGAAGCAAGATACCGGATTTTTAGTTCCATTTACACACCGATGTTGCAGCTTTGTTTCCAAGCACCCAACAATGCCTTTGCCTACAATTTAGTCTGTAGTGGTGGTGCTAAGTGTTTTTCCTCCTCCCATTTCCATGAATCTAGCTAAAAATTAGCTCGCTCCAATTTGGAATGAGGCTACTCCGGATTTCCCATGTGTAGATCAAAAGTATGAAATGCAAACACCTGTATTCTTCTGCTAAAGGCTTCTTGAGTTCAAAGAGGTACTTCAGGCCCCATGGATGTTCAAATGGTCCGCAGGAGTCCTTGGTCATAACCAAGTTCTTCTCCCAAGGTATCACTCTCAGGGGTGGGCTGCTATGGGTTCACTGGGCTTGGGAGAACCTGTAGCTAATGTTATGGCCGGTTCGGAGAACCTCCAAATCCCATCCTGGTTGGCCCCGGCCACCCCTCCCCTCCCCGGTGTCTCCACGTGGTCCATTTTGGATGCGAGGTGAGTGCAGGGCCCGTGCGGAGGCTCAGGGAGGGGGGAAAACAGGCCTCCCAGAAGTTCTGGAAGTCCAAAAACAGGTCTGTTTCTGGCCTTCAGAGGGCCTCCAGAGCCCAGAGGAGGCAGTTTTCCCCCTCCCAGAGGCTTGAGGAAAGCCTCCAGAGCCTGGGGAAGGCGAAAACGCCCCCCCCCCCACATGGTGCAGGAAGTTGACATGGCCACGCCCAACCAACCGTGCAGAGAACCTGTTGCTGAAATTTTTGAAGCCCACCCAATCACCTTTTTCTTTCCACTTCTGATGCAATATCACAGACAATATACAGTGAAAAATATATTTATTTAGGTACAAATGATGTGTTTCTTTCCAGTGGATTCCTATGCTATAAAAAACATACATTCATTGCAGGAGTTATTATCCATCAGAAATGATGGGGCCTTAAAATTATACAACAAACCACTCTCTCTCTCTATATATATATACTGTATAAATCAGAGGTGTCCACCCTTGACAATTTTAAGCCTGGTGGGCTTCAACTCCCAGAATTCCCTAGCCAGCATGGGTTGGCTGGGGAATTCGGGGAGTTGAAGTCCAGAGGTCTTAAAAGTTGCCAAGGTAGGACATCCCTGATTTAACTGGAGTGCTCCCTAGTGCTCCCACAAAGCAATTTTTGTAAGGGGCCTTTTTTTCCTCCATTTTTTTTAAAGATATACATCAAAGCTGCTCAAATAACTTCAAGCTTTTCCCCCCCAACAGAGATACCGTTGTAGGCAACAGAAGGTGTTCCTGATGAAATACAGTGAAGTAAAATCAAGTTTTTCTCTCTTTTTGACACAAGAATATTTCAGGCAGCTGGATTAGAACAGATGTTAATCCTCCCTCAAAAGTACATTTGAAACCTGTGCCCACTTTTCTTTATCCAACCTACTTTTTTACTCTATAAATAAAAGCTGTTAACAAGCCATCTGCTGAGCGAAAAAGGCTGGGCTTTTTTAGGCTTGCAATTCTATGCCCACTTAGCCAGGATTACAAAATGTTGAATTCTACAGGATTTACTTCTGTGTATACGTTTTAGTATTACATCAACTGCTTTGGGAGAGCATACTTAACACAGTCAGCTAAATATCTAGTAGCAACTGTATTTACATTGCATGTTAAATTTAGATAGCTTAGTTTTTAACTCATTTTCAGTGTGTTGTATGAACTCAGCCATTAAATGATTCAACGTACGTCAACCCCGAAAAAAGATAAATCCAATAACCAAATTAATTATGGTGGTGAGCCTATCTACTGTTAATCTCCTGCACTGTACATTTCCGAGAAGAAAGTATTATGTGCTCAGGTAACAGACATACTTCACGGAAAACCTAACTTAATCAGGGAATGTGTTTTTGGTTTTACCCTAGCATATATAATATTCAATCAGGGCAGCATTTAATTATAATTAATTCCTATCCAGGATTTCCACCTTTCATCACCATCCATCAGTCCTATTCTTCTACCTTTAATAAAAACCTGACATGCAACCATTAAGAGGTAATTTTTTTTTAATGACATGGTTGTTTGCATGTGCTAATCCATGGATAACATCACCAAAGTCTACATCAACTTTTCCTAAAGTTAGCATTCTCCAGATAGATAATAATCAGAAGTTTAAACTTTTGGAACACTGGTCACAATTCAGCAACTTATGTCATACCAGTAATTTTCTAGACAGGAAACAATGTTTTTCAGGGAATTGCCAATTAAACTTTTGCAGGGCCTCTCTTTTCCCTCAATCAGCTCTCCCTGCTTCTCCATTCACCCCACATGTGGAAAAGGAATATAGTGAACAATAAAACGCTATGCATCTGTATAGTTTTGATAGCTGTCTAAACTAGCACAACTGTCTTGAATGCAAAAATGAGCCAAATTTTAAACACTTGTGTTTTGGGAATTGGTATATGATGCAATTACAACTGTTGCTGCTTGCGTGTCCCTTCAAATCAGTGCCGATTCCTAGCAACTGCCTAGATGATCCCCTGCAGTTTTCTTGACAAGATTTCAGAAGTGGTTTGCCATTGTCTCTTTCCCAGGGCTGAGAGAGGGGGACTGGCCCAAGGTCACCCATTGGCCTCTGTGCCTAAGGTAGCACTAGAACTCACCGTCTCCCAGTTTGTAGCCTGGGGCAGGGGGGCTACAACCACCTTACCATACTGGCTCTTGTGCTGCTTAAGACTGTACAAATATCAGTTCTAAAGTGATGGCGCTACCCAAACGAAACTTAGTGAGGCTTTTCTCCAAAAACATTTTTAGGATGGGCTACTTGTGTTTTTGGCTTACGAAATGGGCTTGAATGGACTCCAGAGGATGGTAGAGAACAGGAAGGCCTGGAGGAACATTGTCCATGGGGTCGCGATGGGTCGGACATGACTTTGCAACTAAGAACAACAAATTTGTGTTTGAAAAACATTTCAGTGTTCAGCTTCAAAGAAGCAGTGTAAGTGTAGTGTGTGTGTGTGTGTGTGTGTGTGTGTGTTTGTAACCACCAGGCCTGCTAAATGAAAAGATCAATGTTGCAACATTTTCTGCATATTGTGTTTCAGATTAACACACTGCATGAATTCAAAAGACCAAGAAACTTGTATTGAAAGTGCAAAAAAAAAAAAAAAAAGGAGTCCTAATCACTTAATTTTGCCCATGCGCATAAATGTTTCATTTATGTCCTATGAATGTCTAGCAGCACATAAAGGCCTGAAGGCATCATTTAAAATACTCCTTGCTTTAAAAAAGCTGGCAGGAACACACAGCTCTTTCTGGTCTTCCAGGCTAGCTAGAAGTCCATCAATATTCCTTCTCCCTGGATTCCCACTGAGTCAAGCAACCTTCGCCAGTGGCCATGATGATTAATGACTCAGAGAACTGATGCTGTCAGAGAAGAGTGGACTAAAAAGCGTTCTAAGAGACAAAGATCAAAGCAAAGCAACTGTTGTCCTGCTGACTAGAAATGAGGGTGACCTTATCAAACCAAGTCAATGCACAATCCACCTTCTCCTAGCTGTTTCCAACCTCTGCATCTAGGAAGCTGCAGCTAGATAACTGCAAAGCTGATGTGTGTGAGGTGTGTGTGATCAATTTACTAAAACATTTTGTTTATGCGTGAACTAATTTTAGGGCATATGTTCCTTTTAAATTTTGTTGATAGAATTACAAGATAAGGTTGGCAATTGTGTGGACGTGAACTGACCTAGCTTTTTTTTTTTTAATTGATTACTGCTTTTGGAGACATCATCAATCCTCTGCATTAAAATGTTAACTCAAGTACGGACTATTGCAAAAATGGTTAAAATAATTTTAACCTATCAAGCTGGGCAGATGAACATTGGAATTCATGTCAGCTGGCAAGCATCTCCTCCTCTAGGTAGAAAATTTAGATGTAACAGGAATTTCAATCGCAATATTATTTAAAAAGAATTATATTGAAAAATAATTGGAAGGTGGGTTTTTCCCCCCCCTAAAATATATGCTCTGCATTTCAAACATGCCGGATTATTAATTCCATAATTTATGGATAAGATGAAGATTACTGATGTCTCTGTATTCTTCCAGATATTACTCTAGGGTATAAAACATTTCTCCAACTCCATCAAGTTTGCTGAATTCACAACAAGACCGCTTAACCGTGAGTTAACAAAACGCAATTGTGGTATTCATATAATGTGCCATGTCCAAATAACTAGATGCTGGCTTAATATGTTGGCTTGATGTGTAGCATAAACCAAAAGCTGTGCCTGAACCTACCCCCCGCCCCCATCTATCAAACCCGAGTTTAGCAAAGTCTACCAGGCTGAGCAGAAGGCAGGCGAGCGGCCACCGGTTAATGCGGCGAGAGTCACGAGCATCGAAGGGAGGAACAGCTGCCGTCTCACGGTCCCCATTTCCAGCAGCCTCCTTTTCCCCTTCCCGATCGGGATCGTCCCAGGTTTTACGCGCTACACGTCAATCAACCCTCAATCAATCAATCAGAATAGAGCTGGAAAGGGAACTTGAGAGGTCTTCTAGTCTTTCCCTGCGGGTGCAGCTCACGAAGCGGCGCCGTTGCTCTTCCGCGGCTCCGTCTCGCTCCGTTCCGGCGGGCTCAAAGCCGCCGAGCCCGGCAAACTCCTTCGGAACGGGGATTCCGGCGGCTCCGGTCCACCCCCTCGCCTCATCCGGCAGGCCGCCCAAGGCACGCAGCTGCTGAGGGCCAGCGCCGAGGCCAGGAAGGCGGGCGGACGGGCCTTTTTGTAGCGCCTGGCGGTCTTCTTCAAGCGCTGCCCGTGCGTCGTGAGGTGAAGCTCGGCTTGAGCCACGCCGCTGCCCAGGCGGCCGAGAGTTTCGGCTCGGGTGGCCATGCGCAGCTCGGCTTCGATGAAGACGCGGTGCAGGTGCTGGACGCGGCTCTCCAGCTCCGAGACCAGGTGCCGCCGGCCCTCCGCCTCCAGCAGGCGCCGCCGAGCTTCCGCCAGCTCCAGCGCGCCCCGCACCGCCGCCGGCAGCGAGGAAGAGGCGGCGGCGGCGCGCATTTCCAAGTCCCGGCTGGTCGCTGCAGGAGCTGCCGCCGCCGCCGCCGCCACTTTCGCTGGCTTGGCAGCCTCCTCGGCTCCTCTAGGCGGCTTCAGGGCTCGGATGGCAAGAGGCGCAATCCCGCAGCCGGGCATTAAGGCTTTAGCGGGAAGGGGAGCGCGCCGGTGCTTTGAAGCCCAGATGGAGATGCGCGCCCTCGGGGCGTAGAGCGCCTCTGATCCCGATCCTTCCCACCGGCGCTCCGCGGAACGGCTTGCGGGAGAGGGTAGCGGCAGGCGCGCCACTCCCCGCCCTGCTTGCTCCAAGCCGGGCGGGGGAGGGGAGGGGAGGTGGGGGAACTCGGATCGCAGCGGGCGTGCTGGCGAATTCTGATTCGCAACCTGAGCTCCCCGAGCTCAGTTCAGGTCTGGCCAACTAGGCTCCCGAACGCGCTTATAAAGGCAGAGGAGACGTGGGGGGGAGGGACGTGGAGGGGGGGATTTGAGAGATGCTTCGCTCAGCCAATCACGGAAGCTGCCGGAGCTTCGGCCCGTCTCTTTAATCCCCCGCCTGGCATCTGTTCGGCCCCTTTCCGGAGCTCATCTTGCCTCCGCCCGCCCGGCTCTCCAGACTGTTTTCTTTTCTAACGTGGTCTTAACAAATACAGGGCTATTGGGAGTGGGAGGCTCTTTTTCATCCCCCACCCCCACTACTTTCATCTCGGAAAATTGCTAGGAAGATTAGGGATGATCAGGCAGGTTGTTCCTTCTGATCTGGCACAAATTGCTGGGGCAACCGGCAGGAAACCTAATTCCCCAAACTGGTGTCCTCCAAATGAGGATGGCAACTGAACAAGGAGATATTCAATCTAGAACAGAACGGGACGGAACGGAACGGAGCTGGAAGGGACCTTGGAGGTCTTCTTGTTATGGAAGGAAGGAATTAAGAGACATCCCTTCGGGGCAGACAGAGTCAGTTTATTATTGCAATAAGGTTCAGATAGGTATTGCTACCTCAAAATCTGAGCAAGGTAATGAACATGAGATTCCAGTTTTATACAGTATCAAACAAAGCAGTTCATATGATCATATACATTTGTTATTTTAAATTGACATTAAGTTTTACATTTTCTTTGCCAACAGTCATAATTCTTCTTGTAAATTACTGAAGCATAGATTCAAATTATCTCTTGTTGATGTTACATGTGGTCATCCTTTGATCTGTTTTAACCTTCAAACAAATATCTCTTATCTCTTATAACTGAGGGGCCCCTCTTATGAATGTTTCTACTTCAAAGGAATTCTCTGCCTTTCAACTGGATAATTGGCTTCCCTTAAACAAGCACATTTCCTTTCTTACAATACTATGAATAAAGAGGGCCCTTCAGTGATCATCCAGCTGGACCCGCTTACCTACATTATTCTAGTCCAGAGGTCACCAATCTTTTGGACCTCAGGGACCACTAAATTCATAATTTTAAATCCCGCGGACCACTAATACGTTTTTTTTTTTAAAAGATAAATAATATGTAGTGCAATATAAAAAATGCGAATCATTTTTCTAGAGACCACCAAAATTTTCTCACGGACCACCAGTGGTCCATGGACCACCAGTTGCTGACCGCTGTTCTAGACTGATTTATGCCTGACTAGGTGGCTCAGTGGCTAAGACACTGAGCTTGTCGATCGGAAAGGTCAGCAGTTTGGCGGTTTGAATCCCTAGCACAGGTCTCCTGCGTGAGCAGGGGGTTGGATTAGATGACCTCCAAGGTCCCTTCCAACTCTGTTACTGTTAGTCCAGCCCCCTCCTCAAGCAGGAGAACCTATCCTATACCATCTCAGACTAGTGACTGTCAAATATTTTTTTTTATTTGATTTATATGCTGCCGTTCTCTGGAGACTCAGGGTGGCTTACAAGGCGTTAAGCAATAGCCTTTATACTTTTGTATATTTATACAAAGTCAGCTTATTGCCCCCACAAACTGGGTCCTCATTTAACCTACCTTAGAAAGGATGGAATGCTGAGTCAACCTTGAGCCTGGTGAGATTCGAACTTACAGTAATTGCAGACAGCTGGTGTTAATCACAATGCTTTTAGTCTGCTGAGCTACCAGGCCCGGTATCTCTTCTTAAAAACCTCCAGTGATAAAGTACCATGATTTCTGAAGGCAAAGCTGTTCCACTGATTAATTGTCCTCACTGTTGGGAAGTTTCTCCTTCATTCCAGGTTGCTTCTCTCTTTGATTAGTTTCTAATTATTATTTCGTGTTCCTGCCCTCCAGTGCTTTGGAGAATAATTTGACCTCCCCTCTTGTTTGTGGCAGCCCCTCAAATAATGGAATACTGCTATCATGTCCCCCCCTAATTCTTCTTTTCTTTAGACTAGCCAAACCCAAAACCTGCAGCTATTCTTCGTATGGTTTAGTCTCCAGGCCTTTGATAAGAAATAAGGATAAATTTTCTGACGGTGAGAACAATCAACCCATGGAACAGAAGTTGCCTTCAGAAGTTGTGGGAGCTTCATCACTGGAGGCTTTCAAGAAGAGACTGGACTGCCCTCTGTCAGAAATGGGGTAGTCTCTCCTGCTTGGGCAGGGGGCTAGACTAGATGACCTACAAGATCCCTTCCAACTCTGTTAATCTATTCTATTCTATTCTAAATGAGAACTCTTCACCTTCCTCTGGCCAGAATGACCAGATATGCCAGGATGAATCATTTGCAGCCATTTGAGGGCATCCAATGGACAAAAGGCAGCTTTAACCAGTGTTTAATTTTTCAGAGTGTGTTGTAAATAAGTCATAGGCTGAACCTTCACAGTAGGGATAGTCCTTGGCTTGCAACCACAATTGGGATCGGAATGTTCATTGCTAAAGAAAGCAATCGTTAAGTCAGTTGCATCCAATTTTACAATCTTTTTTGCCAAGGTTGTTATTATTTATTTATTTATTTATTTATTTATTTATTTATTTATTTATTTATTTATTATTGCGATTTAGATGCCACCTTTCTCCCTGGGGAGAAGGTGGCTTACAAAATGACAAATTCCAATACAAATCACAATGAAATAAAAAACAGTTTAAAATTATAACAGTGTACCCCCAAACGGATCAGTTTGAGTTGACGAAAGAGCCACGTCTTCAGCTCGCGACGGAAGGAAAGATGGTCGGGGATGTCCTGAGCTCGGTGGGCAATCCATTCCAGAGTGTCGGGGCTCCCACAGAGAACACCCTCCTCCTGGGGGCGTCAGCCGACATTGTTTGGCTGAGGGCACCCTGAGGAGGCCGACTCTGTGAGAGCGCACAGGACAGTGGGAGAGCGGCTGGAGATGGTCCTGCAAGTACCCCGGGCCTAAGCCATGAAGGGCTTTATAGGTGAGCACCAGCACCATGAAATGTATCCGGAGCGCCACCGGCAGCCAATGCAGCTCACGCAGGAGAGGTGTTACACAGGAGTATCTAGACGCCCCCATAGCTACCCGCGCAGCTGCGTTCTGGACTAGCTGGAGCCTCCGGACGCATCCCAAGAGCAGCCCCATGTAGAGGGTGTTACAATAGTCCAACCTAGAGGTTAAGCGAATCACTGCCGTTTTTAAGTGAATCATGCAGACCTTAAGCAAATATGGCTTCCCCAATTTAAATTTGCTTGTTAGAAGCTGCCTGTGAAGGTCGGACAGGACCCTGCAACCATCATAAATTTGATACTCCTGAGCATCTGAATTTTGAACACATGACCGGAGATGCTGCAACTGTCATTAGTGTGAGGACTGGTTGTAAATAAGGTATTACCCTTGTAATTTTGAACGGTCGCTAAACAAATGGCTTTAAATTGAGGACCTTCTGTGCATTACAATGGAAATTGAAATCAGGGCAGAATTCCTCCAGCCAGCATTCCTGTTCAGAACTAAAAAAAAAATGTTAAGTTTGAAAGGACTAATGATTTCACTGAATTCTGATAGTGAGAACAATTAATCAGTGACATAGGTTGCCTTCAGAAGTTGTGAGGGCTCCATCACCTCAGGCTTTTAAGAGATGCTGTACCGAAGTGGTACAGCATCTCCTGCTTGAGCAGGGGGTTGGACTAGAAGACCTCCAAAGTCCCTTCCAACTCTGTTATTCTGTTACTCCTCACATCTGAAAGCTGCCTAAAGGCAGTTTTAGGTCTTAACTGTGTCCTCTCTCTCTTTGCTCTGTTTCACATAAAAGGCAGCTATTGCAGGTCTGAATCAATTTCATTTGCTTCTGCTATGACTCACCTTGACTCACCTTGAAAAAAACCAACACAGATGGGTTAGAACAACCTTGTAACTTCCAGGAGGAGTTGTTTCTATAGCAATCCATGAGCAGGTATGTTCCCAGGGGAAGAGCTGTTGGAAAGAACATTTTATTGACAGAGCGAGTAAAAAATCTCGAAAGGCTAGCTAGCCTATCTAAGCTGCAAAAATCTCAATAATCACTAGTGGATATCTGGATTTTTGCTGCCAGATAATGTAGCCCAAGTGACTTCATGGCTATGTAAACTTTTTTGACCCCAACATGAAAGTGGTTTATTTATTTGTTTGTTATTTATTCGACTGCTATCTTTTCCATTTTGTTTAAGAATAGAATAGAATAGAATTCTTCATTGGCCAAGTGTGATTGGACACACAAGGAATTTGTCTTTGGTGCATATGCTCTCAGTGTACATAAAAAGACATTCCTCAAGAAGCATAAGGTACAACACTTAATGATAGTCATAGGATACAAATAAGCAATGAAATCATATTAGGAAACAGTCAATATAAATCGTAAGGATATAAGCAACAAGGTTACAGTCATACAGTCATAAGTTGGAGGAGATGGGTGACAGGAACGATGAGAAGATTAATAGTAATAGTAAAGCAGGCTTAGTGAATAGTTTGACAGTGTTGTGGGAATTGTTTATTTAGCAGAGTGATGTCGTTTGGGTAAAAACTATTCTTGTATCTAGTTGTCTTGGTGTACAGTGCTCTATAGCATTGTTTTGAGGGTAGGAGTTGAAACAGTTTATGTCCACGATGCAAGGGGTCTGTAAATATTTTCACAGCCCTCTTTTTGAGTCGTGCAGTATTCAGGTCCTCAATGGAAGGCAGGTTGGTAGTAATTGTTTTTTTTCTGCAGTTGTAATTATCCTCTGAAGTCTGTGTCTGCTTGTTGGGTTACAGAACCAAACCAAACCAGACAGTTATAGAGGTGTAGATGACAGACTCAATAAGGAGCTCACCATGTTATGCAGCACTAGGGATTCGAACCGCTGTACTGCCGACCTTTCAATTGACAAGCTCAGCGTCTTAGCCACTGATCCATCATGTCCATTTTTCATTTCAGAATAGAAACCCCAATATTTTATGCTCCCTGCTCCCTCCAATTCTCCAAACAATGGTTCAAGTTCAGAAAGAAAATGAAGCTGGGGGAAATCTGTGCATTTTTTGAATTATAGCATCCTTTCAAAAAAATGTTTCAAAAACCTGATATTGCAGTGTGTCTGCCAATAGCACGTTACGTAATGATTTATTAATAAAGTTAAAGTGGGCTGATTTGGCAAGAAATCAGAGCCAGCTAACGAGTCCTGTGACACTCAAATGTCATTGTCACGTCTGTCTAGATTTAACCAAGCAGAAGGGTCTCATGCTAACCCTTTAAAGATCCGCTTTTAGTTTTGGCTTTCTTACCAGATTGTTTTAAATTTAAATTGGGGTGTGTGTGTGTGTGGAGAAGCCTGTACAATTAGTCCTTGACTTCCAAACTATAAAAAACCAGAATTTCTGTTCCTAAGAAAGGCAGTTAGCAATAGCACTTAGACTTATATTCAGCTTCACAGTGCTTTACGGCCCTCTCTAAGTGGTTTACAGATCAGCCTATTGCCCCCCAACTATCTGGGTCCTCGTTTTACCCAACTTGGAAGGATGGAAGGCAGAGTCAACTTTGAGCCAGTCAGAATCGAACTCCTGACAGTGAGCAGAGTTAGCCTGAAATACTTCATTCTAACCAGAGGGAGGGAGGGAGGGAGGGAAGGAAGGAAGGAAGGAAGGAAGGGAAGGAAGGGAAGGAAGGGAAGGAAGGAAGGAAGGAGAAAGAGAGAGAGAAAGGAAGGAAGATAACAATAGCACTTAAACTTATATACCACTCCACAGTGCTTTACAGCCATCTCTAAGTGGTTTACAGAGTCAGCCTATTGCCCCCCAACAATCTGGGTCCTCATTTTACCCACCTCGGAAGAATGGAAGGCAGAGTCAACCTTGAGTCAGTCAGGATCGAACTGCTGGCAGTTGGCAGAATTAGCCTGCAATATTGCATTCTAACCACAGCGCCACCACAGCTCTTTGTTATGTAAATTGTGCCCATTTTTACAACATTTTTTGCCATGCTTAATAAGTGAATCACTGCAGTTGTTAAGTGAATCACACAGTAGGTTAAGCAAATCCGGCTTCCCCACCCCCACCCCCTTGACTTTGTCACAAGTTGATTGGAATAATGATCACATCACCCTGGGAGGCTGCAGCTGTCATAAATACATGCCAATTGCCAAGCATCCCAATTTTGATTGCATGATTGTGGGGATGCTGTCACAGTTGTAAGCGTGCGGCCCTGTTGTGAACCAGTTGTAAAGGTAAGTAGAACCCACCCCTGTGTCTGGGTGTTTTATCCTTGGGGTGGACAAGCTTCTGCCTTTTCTTGCAGACATTTCATTACCAAATGAGGTAACATCATCAGTGCTATAAGGGAGTGGGGTTTGCTCTTATTTATATATATACTAGTGGCTTGCCCTTTCTGTTGAGGAATTGTTGAGTCTGTCATCTGCACCTCTATAACTGTCTGGTTTGGTTCTGCAACCCAACAAAACAGACACAGACTTCAGAGGGTAATTAGAACTCAGAAAAAACAATTGCTACCAACGTGCCTTCCATGGAGGACCTGTATACTGCACGAGTCAAAAAGAGGGCTGTGAAAATATTTACAGACCCCTTGCATCCTGGACATAAATTGTTTCAACTCCTACCCTCAAAATGATGCTATAGAGCACTGCACACCAGAACGACTAGACTAAGGTGACCAGACGTCCCGCTTTTGGCGGGACAGTCCCGCTTTTGAGCAATTTGTCCCGCGTCCCGTGGCGTTTTAAAAAAGTCCCGATTTTTCATTCTGCTCCTGAGTCCCGGCTGCCTCCTGAATCCCCGCTGATGGCTAGAGGGAAAAAAACCTCTTTAAACTCTTGCTGCGGGGCTTCAAAGGGCCGACCTTCAGCTGATCAGTGTTAAAAAAAAATGAATAGACCCATGTCTGCAAAAATAGAAAAAACAGCCCCTGTTAACAGCTTCCGCTAGGTTAATTAGCTGCAAAAAGCTGCAAAAAGTTCCTGGAGCAGATTTCCCCCCCCCACCTAGCTATACTGAAAACAAAGGCGAAAGCGAAACTAAACCTGCAAGGTGACAAAATGAGGCAGAGAGAGATTTCTTTCTTTTTCTTTTTCTTTTTCCTCACCAAAAAAGGTAGGTACAAAACTGCAAACAATGGGAAATTTTGGGCAAAAGAGGAGAGTTCAAGATTTTAAAACACAAAAGAAAAAAAGCTCTATTTAACTAGGGAATTGTAATAATTGAGATACTATTAATAATTGTATATTGTGTTGAAAGCAGAAATGGTTAAGTTGTGGTTTGGAGGAATATATGGGGGAAATTATTTGGTTTATTATTGGTAAATATAATTAATTGATTTGTAAGAAATTGGATTGCATGGAAATAATTGGAATATTCATGTTCATATTGATTAATATACAAAAAAGATAGTTATATAACTAATTGATTTATATTAAAATGTTGAATTTGTATTAAACAACTGTATTACATAATTACATAATTAACCAATGTGAGGATGGATATAAAAATAGATGACAATGGGAAGGGGTATAATATAGAATAGAAGGGAAAAATTGAATTTGATTAAGATTAGAGATGAGGATGAAGGGTAATATTGTTTTTTTAAAAAAATAGATGAGGAATAAATATGGCAAAAAGGAAATATAGAAATTGTAAATTTAATTGAAATGACTAAACGCTGTTTAAATTTGTGAACCAGCCAAATATTCTGTTCAAAGAAAATACATTGCATGTTTGTATGTGTGTTTCTAATTATTGCTATTTATTCATATTTGTTCTCTTTTATTCTTTAAAGTTTAACAATTCCTTCTTAATCTTAATATCTTTATATTTGCTTGGGGTTGGCTTTCTTCCCTTTCATCTTTTTTATTGTACAGCAATCTTTCTCCTCAAACCTACCACCACTCTCTTTTCTTTCCTTCTTACTTTCTCTTCCCCCACCCTCTTTTTCTCCTCCCTACTTCCTCTTCCTTTCTCCTTCTCCTCCTCTCTTCCTCCCTCTCTTACCCTCACTCCTACTCTAATTTCCATTCCTTCATCCCTCTCTATTGCTGTATCCTTTAATGCATATGGACTACTCAGAGGGCTGAAAAAGTTATTTTTGACTGGTCCTCACAGTTTTGACCAGTCCTTGAATTTATGACTGTCCTCACATTTTACATTTTTGCCCTATCTTGTCATCATGGTGAAGAGAAGCAGTTGTGAAATGAGTGATATGGTTGTTAAGAATGCTGCATGGGCATAAATATGAGGATGGTCATAAGTGTGAGGACCAGTCAAAAGTGCGAGGACCTGTCAGAAATGACTTTTTTCAGCCCTCTGGTTAGTCCTTTTGTGCATATGGACTACTCAGAGGGCTGAAAAAGTTATTTTTGACTGGTCCTCACACTTTTGACCAGTCCTCGAACTTACGACTGTCCTCACATTTTACATTTTTGCCCTATCTTGTCACCATGGTGAAGAGAAGCAGTTGTGAAATGAGTGACATGGTTGTTAAGAATACTGCACGGGCATAAATGTGAGGATGGTCATAAGTGTGAGGACCAGTCAAAAGTGTGAGGACCTGTCAGAAATGACTTTTCAGCCCTCTGAGTAGTCCCTATACACATAGCCATGGCCACCCGGTCACATGACCAGCTAGCCACGCCCACCCAGTCACATGACCAGATAGCCTCGCCCACCCAGTCACATGACCAGATAGCCACGCCCACAAAATAAGCCACGCCCACAAAGTCCCTCTTTACCAATGTTAAAATCTGGTCACCTTAGACTAGACACAAGAACAGTTTTTTCCCGAATGCCATCACTCTGCTAAACAAGTAATTCCCTCAACACTGTCAAACTATTTACTAAGTCTGCACTACTATTAATCTTCTCATTGTTCCCACCACCCATCTCCTTCCACTTATGACTGTATGACTGTAATTTTGTTGTTTGTATCCTTACGATTTATATTGATATTGTTTCCTGATTGCTTATTTGTACCCTATGACTATCAGTAAGTGTTGTACCTTATGATTCTTGATGAACGTCTTTTCTTTTATGTACATTGAGAGCATATGCACCAAGACAAATTCCTTGTGTGTCCAATCACACTTGGCCAATAAAAAAAATCTATTCTATTCTATTCTATTCTATTCTATTCTATTCTATTCTATTCTATTCTATTCTATTCTAGTATGATTCGATTGCTTATTTGTACCCTATGACTATCAGTAAGTGTTGTACCTTATGATTCTTGATGAACGAATCTTGTCTTTTATGTACACTGAGAGCTTATGCACCAAGACAAATTCCTTGTGTGTCCAATCACACTTGGCCAATAAAAAAAATCTATTCTATTCTATTCTATTCTATTCTATTCTATTCTATTCTATTCTATTCTATTCTATTCTATTCTATTCTAGTATGATTCGATTGCTTATTTGTACCCTATGACTATCATCAAGTGTTGTACCTTAAAATTTTGGCCAAATGTATCTTTTTTTTTTTTATGTACACTGAGAGCATATGCACCAAAGACAAATTCCTTGTGTGTCCAATCACACTTGGCCAATAAAAAAACTCTATTCTATTCCATTCTATTGATGGGAGTAGTCTTGGTGGTTCATTGATTAGGCGGCTGTTTGCTGTTAGTTGTAGCCATCAAGAAAACCATCAAGCTCAGAAATTACCAAGGACCCCACAGTAACTTTCTGTGCTTCCTTTCCTAAAGGAAATTTCATTTCTCCCCTCTCCAGCCCACGTCAGATATGAGCTCCTGCAGCCTTCAATCCAGTTGCCTAGGAAGAAGGTTCTCAAGAGGACTTACCATACGTAAGAAAGCCTATTTTGACCTGCTCAACCTCTTCTAAGCTGTTACCTGGTACAGTGAAGGGTTCTAGTGCCAATATTGAACTACAGTAAGTGTCCAGGGGGTCTTTTTGCAAAGCATTATGGGATCTGTGTGTTCTCCTTCAATTTAGGTAGCCAGTTTCCTGGCTTCGCTTTATCCTGGTCCCCATTCTTCCTGCCAATTGATTAAAATAATAGCATGCTCACCACAGGGTAGGTAATATGGATGGATAACAGCGATCATCTGGAGGTTAGAGAAAATTAAATAGCAGCTTCTTTCTGTGCTGCATGTTATGACTAAAAGCTTTAAGCCTTTCAAGCCGCTTGTCTTTCCCCCCACGTTCTATTCATATCTGGACTGCCAGATACATCTGTTTATGCAATCCAAAGAAATGGATGATAAAGGCCTTTTACATAATGCCAGGCTCTCTCCAGGAGATTGGGAAGTGGGTTGATTTAACATTTCGTTTAGAACAAATCCCTGCATTCTCCCGATAATCTTTAGCAAATACAGTTGATTATTTTTTTTCCACCACCAACTACTACATACTGCCAGTAAATTTGCTCCGTTGTTTTGTTTACAAGGCAAATGTCAATCTACCCACCTCTTGTTCAACAGAGATAGCCCTTGATTGACAACCACTCGTTTAGTGACCGTTCAAAGTTACGACAGCACTGAAAAAAGTGACCTATGACCAGTAGTGGGTTGCTACTGGTTTTCCCACCCGCCCAGATGTCATCAAAAACGCTCTGCGCACGTGCAGAACCTTCTGCGCATGCACAGAAGTGCTGCACGCTCGCTCCCAATAGTGAACCAGTAGCGCCGGGATTTAAAACTCACTTTTGCCTATGACTGTTTTTTACACTTACAACCATGGTCATGTGATCAAAATTCAGGTGATTGACGGTTTCAGTGTCCTAGGGTCATGGGATCACCTTTTGTGACCTTTAACAGATTGACAGAGTTGGAAGGGACCTTGTAGGTCATCTAGTCCAACCCCCCCCCACCCAAGCAGGAGACCTTACACCGTTTCTGACAGATGGCAGTCCAGTCTCTTTTTGAAAGCTTCCAGCGATGAAGCTCCCACAACTTCTGAAGGCAACTTCAGTTCCATTGGTTGATCATTCTTGCTGTCAGGAAATGTCTCCTTATTTCCAGGTTGAATCTCTCCTTGATCAGTTTCCATCCATTATTCCTTGTCTGGCCTTCAGGTGCTTTGGAAAATAGCTTGACTCCCTCCTCTTTTTGGCAGCCCCTCAAATATTGGAACACTGCTGTCATGTCTCCCCTGGTCCTTCTCTTCATTAGGTTACCTTCTCACCAGCAAAGTCAATGGGGAAGCCAGATTCACTTTACTGTCATGTCACTAACTTAAGAACTGCAGTGATTTACTTAACAACTGTGGCAAGAAAGGTCGTAAAACGGGGCAAAATTCTCTTCATAACAGTCTCATTTAGGAACAGTTGGGCTTAATTGTGGCTTTAAGTCGAGACTACATGTATCCATGTTCAGTGGATATTCCATGGTGGAGTCTTATGTTTTACCCACCTATGTTGAAAACAAAAAAAAATATTCTGTTGCCTTTACTGTTGATGCAAGAGATTCTCTACCATCTTCTCGGACCTTTCTCTCTGCCTTCATGCAACTTCCTTTCCTTCTTTTGCCTGATTTTCCCCTGCAATCCATCCAATACCATGATATAGATGCCTTGCAATCTACTGCTTTTGGCTTCCTATGCCTTTCAATATTCTGGCTTGAGCAGATTCTGCATCTCAGCATGCTGGTCCACATTCACAGCCAATTCTTCAGCTAGGCAAGCAAGGTGAGGCTGGAGACCTTCCAGACAAGGTGACCCAGTGAAGCTAAATCAGGCTGCAAAAGGAGCTGGCTTCTGCTGATTCTTGTTCCTTTTGTCTTTTGGAACAGAGGATGATTCCAGTCTACAGGATGTGTGAGGATAAATATCTCAAAGCAGCAGAAAAAAATGCACCGGTTCTTCATTTTTATGTACATAATTCATCTTAGGGAACCAGGGTATATACTCCCAATATAATCCAGACTCCAATACTGGCATGGAGGGGAACAGCTGGGGAAGTCCGGAATGGAGGTCAGCAGGGGAGGGCTTCAAAATTTTTAGCAAGGGGTTCTCTGCCCGGTTGCTAGGTAGGCGTGGCCATGGTGGGTGTGGCCTAGTCGGCCTCCTGCACCACAGCCGGGAGGGTTATTTGCCCTCCAAAGGCTTTCCTTGAGCCTCTGGGAGGGCGAAAATGGCCTCCTCAGGCTCCAGAGGCCCTCTGGAGGCCTTCCTGAATTTCTGGTAGGCCTGCTTTTCACCCTCCCTGAGCCTCCATGCGCCCCCTGCACTTACCTGCATACAAAACAGGCTGCGTGGGGACTCCTGGGAGGGGAGGGGTGGGGTAGGCTGGGCCAGCCAGGAGTGGGGTTTGGGGGCTCTCTGAACTGCACAGAATCTTAGCTTGAGGTTCGCCCAAACCCCTGCGAACCCCCAAAAGCCCACCCCTGTAGGTCAGCAATGATCAGCAGTCATTGGCAGGTGTTAGTGACCCCATAACCTTTTTAATTGGAGTTGGGTCGTTCTGGAACGCTGACATTACAGGTGTCAAACTCAATCACATCACATGACGTATCGTGACTTTTTTTGCCTTTGCGGAGGTGGAGTAGGCGTGGCCTACGAATGACACATCTGGCCCGTGGGCTGCCAGCTTGAGTGGCCTGTTTTAGACATATCTCTCTAATCCTGTTCAATAATTATAGCACCAAAATGATGAAAAATTTTTACTGCAAATATACATTTTACAAAAAAAAAATGCTCCTCTTAATTTATTTTCTTATTGGTTTTTAGTATATATATATGTTTCTCTCCTTATTCCAATATAAAACCAAACTACTGGATCTTTACCAAACTTTTAGGAGGAGGAGAAGTGTGTTCATGTGAGCAGGAATTGTGCAAACCTCCAGAAAAGTTGATTTTGCTACCTATATGATGGTACTGTGTTTCCCCAAAAATACAACCTATTTAGAAAGTAAGTCCTAGCTTGATTTTTACATGGGCGCCCAATATAAGCACTCCCCCCAAAAATAAGCCCTAATTAAGACCCCGTCCACTTCAGGGTGCATAGGTAAAAATTAAGCTAGGGTGGGGATGGGAGGGTGGAGCTGCCCTACTACTTACCTTCAGATAGTTGCAGCCAGGCTTCGCACACCTTGGCTCATTTCTTCTGCAGCTGGCAAGGCTTTTCTGAAGGCCTCTGTAGCCGATAACAGAGCTTCAGATCAATCAGGAGACCTTCAGGAAAGCCTTATTTATGTATTTATTTATTCATTTATTGGTTCGATTTATATGCCGCCCTTCTCTGGAGACTCAGGGCGGCTTACAATGCATTAAGCAATAGCTTTCATACTTTTGTATATACCTGCTTAGTAGGACTTTTGGCCCCTCCTTAAGCGGTGTTCTTTTTTATATAGTCAGCTTATTGCCCACACAAACCGGGTCCTCATTTTACCTACCTCGGAAGGACGGAAGGCTGAGTCAACCTTGAGCCTGGTGAGATTTGAACTTGCAGTAATTGCAGGCAGCTGGTGCTACTTAACAGCACTTTAGTCTGCTGCGCCACCAAGGCTCTTGCTGGCCTTGCAGGCCGAAGAAGTTCATGAAGGCCTCTCACAGCGAAAAGGAGGCTGGAGGCGATGCACTCAAGTGAGGTGAGTCAGTGGATGACATCCCCCCTGAAAATAAGACCTCGTGCCTTTTATTGTGGCCAAAAAAATATAAGACAGGGCTTATTTTCGGGGAAACACGGTAGTTGTGTGACTAACCACAACTCCCTTATTAAAAGGAGAGCTGCTTTTGCCTGTCCTAAACATCCCTTGATTGTTCTATTTTATAAACCATCCTGAAGCATGAAATCCACTCTGTCATTACCTTTTTTGAATTCTTCGAGCACAGCATCCAGTCTGGTAGTGTTGCTGACATAATGGATTGGGTGGTTGTAAAAATCGGTGATTGTCTTGATTGGGGTGCGATCATCTGGATCGACAAATGCAAGATCTTTGACATACAACATGTCAACAATGTTCGTCTTTTCCTTCGTATAGATTGGGATCCGGGTATAACCACTCTGTAGGATCTCAGTCATTGTATCAAAATCCAGGATGGCATTGCTGCTGATAAGGAAGCAGTCTTTTAATGGGGTCATGACACTTTCCACCATCTTAGACCTCAACTCCAGGGCTCCTTCGATGATATTCAGCTCTTCTTTCATCAAGTCATTATTAGGCTGAGTCAATCGAATCATCTCCATCAGCTTCTCTCGGTTGTAGACAGTGCCCATTTCTTTCCCAAGGAGATAATCCAAGAGCTTACTGATAGGGTAAGTGGCCGGGAAGGTGATTAACATAATCAACCTGGTGATGAAGATGGTGTTGGCACCTATTGCCAAACCATGACGGGAGCAGAGGGCCTGTGGAAGGATGTCCCCAAAGAGGACGATGGAAATAGTAGAGATCACAATAGACCAAACGTTTCCCCCAATAACTGTGTCCAACAATATGGTGAGAGAAGAATTGACTAAAACATTACCGAGCAGCAAAGAACAGAGCAAATAATTCCCTTTCCTTCGGAGGGGTTCGATCTTGGTGGCATATTCCCTCTCCTTGGGCGTGCCACAATTTTTCACAATGCGCAATCCCATAGGGTCAAGGGATATTAGGCCTAGGGAGAGACCACTAGACACCCCCGAGAGCGCCAAGAGGGTAACTACTAAGGTAATTTCAAGCCAGCGGGGTAGCTGCAAACCTTTGTCCTCTATCACTTGGAGGATCAGGTGACTATCCTTGAGCAGCTGGCGTGGTTTCCCACGATGATCCTCAAGGCACATGATGTAGTCCTTGGAGTGGATATTCTTCCGCAGGATCTGGACCTTCACAGAGAGTATGGCAGAAGTATTTTGCACATCGCCGCTGTATGGCTGTATCAATAAATCACTTGTTCCTTGAGGGCAGACTGAAAAGTCCCTGATAAAAGTACTCAAGGAAGTCATCGTCACAAACCGAATCCTCCGCCAGCTGAATTTGTGGATGCCATTACCATAGATCCGAAGGTAAATCAGGCTTCCTTCCACCACTTGGATTCTGCCGTTTTCCAAAATGGCTGTCTCGGCCTTGCTACTATTCTCCAGCCTCATGCCTATAATTACGGTGTCATTAAGGGATGGTGCTTCCTTCCCAGCACTGGCTTGCCACAGGAAGACAAAAAGAAGCATAAGGACCTTTGGAAGCATCAGTACCAGATCTGTGACCTAATCGCTTCTTTTCTGTCACCCACCAAAACATGTAAACGGATCAAGTCTATGAAGGATTCCTTTTATTTAATGTATCCATGGATTCCCTCCAATGACTCATTAAACCACGCCATGAACTGGAGCTGTATAGGTCACAAACCTATCTTCTATGCGGACACGCCCACCTCATTTGCATTCTACATTCTTACCTGGCAACTTTGAATCTCACCACCACCATGAAAGCCTCTTGCGGTAGATTGATTCACAATTGATTTGAAGGCACCAGAAATCTCTGTGTTCTGTAGGCATGAACGTTGTATTTTACAGAAGGGAACTAGTTTTATGAAGACCAACATAGACCATTTCCCATAAGCTGATGTGTAGTATGTGTTATACTTCCATTGTCTCCAGTTAATGCCACTCTCATAGAGAAGGTCTTCTGCCTTCTCAATGCCCCATGAACATTCCTCTTCTTCCTTCCTTTATTTTCCTAGATGGGATATGAGCAGGGGTGGGCTTCAAAAATTTTAGCAAGGTGTTCTCTGCCTGGTTGCTGGGTGGGCATGGGTGTGGTAGGCGTGGCCTAGTCTGCCTCCTGCACCACAGCATGGGGGGGTGTTTTTGCCCTCCCTGGGCTCTGGAGGCTTTTGTTGAGCCTCCGGGAGGGCAAAAATGGTCTCCCTAGGCTCCGGAGGCCCTCTGGAGGCTGGAAACAGGCCCGTTTCTGGCTTTCCCAAACTTTCGGTACACGTACATGTGATGGCCGATCCCCGGAATCTCTGTTCCACATTACATTTGTATGTCCCCACTACCGGGATATAAGATCAAGACTCATTTCTCCTATTTCACAGAGACTCTCTGGTTCACCTGATATGTTCAGCCTTTATTTCCTACTCCAGGATGAAGACCCCAATATAACTCTAAAGGTGGCAAATTTTTTTGCTACAGTCGTGGCTGGAAAAAAACAGGAAAAGAGACGGGTAACCCCGACGGCAGAGGATCACCAGCATTGACAGTACAGATTGTATTTGAGGCAGTAGACGGTGTACTGTCCCATGATCTATCCATATTTGTAAAATATGCTCCCTTTCTTTGTCTATTTTAATTTGGTCTCTGACCGCAATAAAGCTTACTACTTACTACCTGCATCTAAAACAGGCTGCGTGGCAACTCGTAGGACGGAAGGGGTGGGCAGGGCCAGCCAGGAGTTTGTTTTGTTTTTTGTTTTTTATTGGATTTATATACCGCCCTACTCCCGAAGGACTCAGGGTGGTGAACAGCCACAGAATAAAACACATAAGTACAAAAATTTAAAATAGAATAAAAACGAATTAAATAATTCGGCTGAGACAAATTTAAAATACCCAATAATTTAAAAACAAATTAAATTTTACATTTAAAAGGGGAAAAGAATTAGGCCAGGCCAGCTTGATGAAATAAAAAAGTCTTGAGCGCGCGACGGAAGGTGCGCAGATCCAGGATCCTCAGTATCTCCGGGGGGAGCTCGTTCCAGATCGTAGGTGCCCCCACAGAGAAAGCTCTCCCTCTAGGGGCCGCCAGTTGACATTGTTTGGCTGATGGCACCCGGAGGAGCCCCTCTCTATGGGAGTGTACTGGCCGGTGGGAGGCTATTGGTGGTAGCAGGCGGTCCTGTAAATAATCAGGTCCTAAGCCATGGAGTGCTCTAAAGGTGATAACCAAAACCTTGAAGCGCACCCGGAAGACCACCGGGAGCCACGACGCTCCCATAACCACCCGCACGGCCGCACTCTGCGCCAGTTGGAGTCTCCGAGTGCTCCTCAAGGGGAGCCCCATGTAGAGAGTGTTACAATAGTCCAGACGGGAGTGAGATTTGGGGGTTCTCCGAACTGTACAGAATCTTGGCTAGAGGTTCTCCTGAACCCCTGCGAACCCCCAGCAGCCCACTCCTGGAGGTCAGCAATGCTCAGCAGTCATTGGCAGGTGTTAGTGGCCCCATACTCTCTTTTTTAAAGATACTTCCCAGAAAGCTCTTCGAAGTTTAAACAAATCAATTGTTGTTTTCAATAGTGAAGTGGTGGGCATATGTACATTAAGTATAGCCTGTACTCACCTCCTGAGTATAAATCTTATCAGCAAGGTTACTCTGCATTGATAGGCCTTGGATTGTGTTGTTAATCAAACAAAAGCTTACAGGAACCCAGGGAGCATTTGTATATTAAGCAAAGCACCTGGACTCACTTTTAGCAGCATCCTGGGGTTGAACTTTGGACACTCGTCCAGGGCAGCAGATGCTCCAGCAGTGAACTGTTATCTTAGAGGGGACCAAGCCATCCACCTGAAGTCCTGAGAGGTGCAAGATGCCATCCACCTGAAGTCCTGAGAGGTGCAAGACAGATGAATGAATCAGTGTTGCACCTTCTGCGAGCAAATCTGTCTAAAGACGCTAGAAAATGGGTCACAAAATTTATTTGAGTCACCTTATATTCGCCATACAAATTCACTATGGCTTTGATTTCACAGAGGGAGAGAAGTACTGCTCCAAAGTATTTCCCCCCCATAGTTATTATTTATTTATTTATTTATTTATTAAATTTCTATACCACCCTTCTCCTTTCGGACTCAGGGCGGTGAACAGCCAAAGTAAAACATTTGTACACAAAAGTTAAAATAGATTTAAAATAATTAAAGTTTGGCTCATAATTTAAAACATTTCAATTCAAAACCAATTTCAAATTTTAAAAACCCACCATAAAATCAGGACAGCCCGGCTAACTGAAAAAAATAGGTTTTAAGGGCCCGACGAAAAGTCCGGAGGCCTGGGATCACTCGTATCTCTGGGGGTAGATAGTAACAGATTATGTTACGTTCTACAGTGCTAGGTAAATGATAGACTCTTGTTCTGGGAACTGAATGAGAAAATAATACAGTTTTCAAGCTTCAGTACTGTGGATGACAGAAAGTCAGAGAAATGTGGAAAATATGGCAGGTACTCCTCAATTTAGCACCAGCATTGGGACTGGAAATTCAGTTATAAGTCATCACGATTGCATTTTGAGGCATCTCCATGGCCAGACCTATTTTTTTCAACATTTTTGTGGTGGTCATTAAGCAAACCCTTTTGTCTGAAAATGGGAAAATAATAATGAGACTGGCATTCCCTTCTTTTCAATAGGAAAATTTATTTTGTAATGAAATGGTAACACTGTATTTTTCTTCAGCCTTTTACCACCAATAATTTTTTAGCAGTTGTGATAGATGCTTCTTGACTACAGTTTTTCCACTTATTCTGGAGATGCCATCCCAGACATGATGGACCATGGAAATGTTTTTATTTTATTTATTTTTTATTTATTTATTTGTCAAACACATATAAAATAAAAGATATAAGTATAAACATGATTACGAATACAGGATAAGGATATGAATAAATGGGGACAGTAGGACAGGGATGGTAGGCACGCTGGTGCGCTTATGCACACCCCTTACAGACCTCTTAGGAATGGGGTGAGGTCAACAGTAGACAGTCTAAGGTTAAAGTTATGGGGATTTGGGGACGTAACCACAGAGTCAGGTAGTGCATTCCAGGCATTGTTGCTGAAGTTGTATTTTGTGTACTACCCTTAGGTCAGACTGAAGGCAGAGTAGTTCTAAATTGTCTAATCCCAAAATTTTAAGCCGGGTGGCATAAGTATTCTGTTGTGAGCAGAGGAGTGGCGTGCTCTTCTTGTGAAATACCTCTGGACTCGCTCAATTGTATTAATGTCTGATATACAGTGCGGGTTCCAGGCAGATAAACTGTATTCGAGAATCGGTCTAGTAAAGGTTTTGTATGCCCTAGTTTGCAGAACAATATTTCCAGAGAAGCAGCTTCGCAAGATTAGGTTAACAACTCTTAATGCCTTTATGGCAATGTTGTTGCAGTGGCACTTAGATCATTTGAGATGAGTATTCCAAGGTCATTGACAGAATGAGGATCGTCTATGAGGTCATATCCGCCCAGCTTGTATTTGATGTTCTGATTTGGAATGTTTGGAAAATAATTCCCATCATCTCCTGCCTACATGGTCAACAAGATACTGTTGATAATCAGATAATATTATTATCTGATTCATTTGAAAGCTGTCAGGCTAGACTAGGGAGAGCAATTCTAAAAATAGAACCCTTCACAAAAAGAAAATATGCCGCACTCAATATTTCATGAGTAACTCCAGTGACAAGTTTGTGCATTTTCCCTTTCCATTCGACCTGCTAGTTGGGCTTCATGTGATAAGACATCATTGCTCTGCCTTTTGAAATATACTTTAAAATGGAAACCAGTGTGTCTAACTCCTGGGAAGCTATCTTTCTCTGCAATTCTGAGATTTAATTAGCACCTTGTTTATTTGTTTGGCTAGGCATCTCTGGAACGGAATTTTCAATCTGGGTGCAATAAATCATAGACAAGCAGGCAATAAATGTGGATACAGTCACTGAGGGAACCATCTCAGGAACCGTCTGGCACAAAGCGTTTCACTATATACTGCCATGGTGGTTAAAGACACCAAGCTTGGCAGCTGGAAAGCTAGTTACTAACTTATCAACTGCAATGATTCGCTTAAGAATTGTGGCAAGGAAAGTCGTAAAATGGGGCAAAGCTCATTTAACAAGTGTCTCATTTAACAACAAAAATGTTGGGTTTAATTGTGGTTGTAAGTTGAGGACTACCTGTAAGGTAATTAACACAATTAAATGTTCCCCTCGCCCCCAGCCTCCACCATGCCCCCCCCACACACAAACAGCTACGAAATAGGTCTGAGCTGCAAGACTTCAATGAATATTACCAGTAGATGGCAGAAAAATATACTGAAAACCCCTTTTTGCTGCCATCTAGTGGCTATCTGTATTTGTGCAGACCTGTTCTGGTGGCCCTACCATTTTCAGTCATTTTTAGTAGCTAGTAATGGCAATTTTAAAACTTATCAGAGAAAGTATTTCTCTATCCTAGAGAAGATTCCCTGATCTGCTGGCCTTCCGATACATTTGGACACCAGATAATGGAAATTGCCCTCTAGTACGCTTGATGAGCATCAGGTTAGAGAAAGCTATCCTAGAAAAATAGCAATAACAATAGCACTTAGACTTATGTACCGCTTCATAGTCCTTTTACAACATTCTCTCTAAGCGGTTTACAGTCAGCATCTTGTCCCCAACAATCTGGGTCCTCATTTGACTGACCTTGGAAGGATGGAAGGCGAGTCAACCTTGAGCCAGTGAGAATCAAACTGTTGAACTGCTGGCAGTCGGCAGTCAGCAGAAGTAGCCTGCAATACTGGATTCTAACCACTGCGCCACCATGGCACAGAACCCGTCACAACAAGAAAAGATTTCCAACAGTTCCTTTATAAACTCCAAGATCTGTGTGTATTTGTTCTCTAAGATTTGTGTATTGCTGCCCATAATGAAGTTCTTCCTTCTCCCTGCCTTTGTTGTTTGTTTTTTTTAAAAAAAACAATCCAGAAACAGAAGCAATTTTTCAGTTAATCCTGCATGAGGCTGTTTGTTTGCAATTGGCTCTGATTCTATTAAAAATAAAAATAATGGTTTTAAGATTTCTATCAACATCTGGCACCGGCCTCTAAATTTGCCAAGACTTTGCTTCATTGAGCTGAAAAGTTCTTCATTTGCCAATCTTACAGGAAGTGCTTTCAAGTCTAATAGAAGTTTTGACATCAGTGATTGCCGCTGTCAGGCGTAGCTAGCTCTGCAGCTCTGCTGACTAATAATGCAGCCTTTCTCTCTCTCTGCAGAGCATCACGTAGGTACCAATAGCATCTTCAGCTGTCTCTGTCCAAAGGAGGCACTGCTTGCAGCCAGCGATAAGTCAGTGGCCAAGTGTTTTGACTTTTGATCACATGATCGTGGGGATGCTGCAACGCTTGTGTGAAAAATGGTCATAAGTCACTCTTTTCAGTGCCATCGTAACTTTGAATGGTCACTAATTAATGGTTGTAAGTCGAGGACTACCTATACAACTTTGTTCTTCAGAGCCCAAGGCCTTAAGTTGGGTTGTTCAGGCACCCCAGTGGTATGTGATTCATTCTCTCTCTCTTTCCCTATCTATCTATCTATCTATCTATCTATCTATCTATCTATCTCTATTTGTATCAATCTATCTATCTAATCTCTATCTACCTATCTCTATTTATCTCTCCATATCTATCTTTATTTATCTATATCTATCTGTCTGTCTGTCTCTAAATCTATATCTATCTATCTATCTATCTATCTATCTATCTATCTATTTATTATTGCGATTTATATGCTGCCTTTCTCCCTGGGGACTCAAGGCGGCTTACAAAATGATAAATTCCAATACAAATCACAATGAAATAAAATTAAAATCAGCAACCCTATTAAAACAGTTTAAAATTATGACAGTGTACCCCCAAACGGATCAGTTGAGTTGACGGAAGAGCCACGTCTTCAGCTCGCAACGGAAGGAAAGAAGGTCGGGGGCTGTCCTGAGCTCGGTGGGCAATCCATTTCAGGGAGTCAGGGCTCCCACAGAGAACGCCCTCCTCCTGGGGGCTGTCAGCCGACATTGTTTGGCCGAGGGCACCCTGAGGAGGCTGACTCTGTGAGAGTACACAGGACGATGGGAGAGCGGCTGGAGATGGTCCTGCCGCGCGGGGGATTATGGGGGCGACGAGGCGCTCCCATGTGACACCTCTCCTGCGCGAGCTGCACTGGCTTCCGGTGGTCTTCCAGGTGCGCTTCAAGGTGTTGGTGACCACCTTTAAAGCGCTCCATGGCTTAGGGCCGGGGTACTTACGAGATCGCCTTCTGCCACCAATAGCCTCCCACCGGCCAGTACGCTCGCACAGAGTGGGCCTCCTCAGGGTGCCGTCCGCCAGACAATGTCGGCTGGCGACCCCCAGGGGGAGAGCCTTCTCTGTGACGGTGCCCACCGTCTGGAACAACCTTCCCCCAGAGTTACGTACAATAACAGACCTCCAGATTTTTCGTTGGGCCCTGAAAACCTATTTATTTCAACTAGCTGGGCTGGCTTGAGTTAAATTTTAAATTGATTTTAAATTGGATTGTTTTAATTTACGGCCAAAATATTTAATTAATTTAATACTGTTTTTAAATTTTGTATGCTCTGTTTTTACTTTGGCTGTGCACCGCCCTGAATCCTATTTGGAGAAGGGCAGTATAGAAATTTAATTAATAAATAATAATAAATAATAATAAAGTACCCGGGCCTAAGCCATGATCTCTTTATCTAGATAAAGAGATACCTATCTCTATCTATCTATCATCTATCACTATCTCTATATCTATCTATCTATCTATCAACAAATTTATGTGGTCGCTCAACTCACAAACTGGTTCCAGGTGACTTACAGCACTAAAAATCCCCAACATAAAACCCATCACTCCCACTCCCCATTCAAAAGTGATGCTGTAAGTGTTGTTCAGCAGCCACATCTGGAATGCCACATGTTGCCTATTGCTGGACTACCTATGACAGGTGCATAATTTGTCCTATGTTGGGAGGATGAATAGCAGAGGTTTGCAACTTTTATTAGTTTGAGGGGCCATACCAGACTTCGTATGGCTTCCGAGGACCATTTGAAGGGGGATCTCTGGCATATGAATGAGCGAAATAAGCATCTGTAAAGCTGAAGGCACTCATGCTGCCCCTTTAAAAGCTTAAACAAATGCTATGGCCCTATCCACTCTTTCTTTTTTTTTTTTTAATCCAATTCAAATTTTAAGATATCCAGTCTTTGTCCCATATCTCGATATTTAATTCCTTTAGTTCTATTCAAAGCTTAGTTGTTTATCGGATCTTTGTTTCTTTAAGGTAACATTTTAAACTTTCAGCCCCTTTGTTATTCAGCTGCTATTTTATAGCTAGGGTTCTTATAAATGTTAATTTTGCTCTAGGCGTTGTTCTAGCCTGGGTTGGTTGTCACTCACCTGGCTTTAAAGAGCTCTGTTTCTATCCACTTTCCTCCAACACATTTCATGCCCAGTTGTCCCAGCTTTGTGGTAGCCGCCATGGTTGCCCCCCTCTCGCCGCCGACTCACAGAGGGTTCCCTCTGACCTCCGAGGAACTTGCCTGTTCCTCTTGGCCGTCCGAGGTGCCCCTCCTTTTCCCCCGTCCCTGCAGGACGGTTTCAGTCCGAAGACCCATCGGCGGCGGTTCGGCAGCCGGGGTTTTCGCGGGGCTCATTAGAACCTGCTATTTCCCCGACTGTCTCGCCGCGACGCCAAACCGGAAGTCAGCCCTATCCACTCTTGAGTGCCACAAGAGCAATGCTGGGCTTGCACCCTCCCATGAGTAAAAGAAACCAGAAAGGAGGAGCATTTAACTCAGAAAAATAGTGGGCTGTGAAAACACTAGGCTGCGCTAGTGGCTTTTAAATCAATTTGCAAATCACTGTTTTCAAGAACACAAACACTCTGGCTTTTATAAGTCAGGAACAACAGCATTAATTAAACAGCACAGTGTTTTTAAACTGCCACCTACTGGATGTAATTTTCCAATGTAGACTCCCTTTTTACATCATTTTTCTGAAGCTTCTTTTATCTCAAAACAGCTCAAAGCTGTTTATTTGCTTGGCTTGGTTAACTGAGTCGAGTCTTAGAAAAGTCAGTATCGTCATTTTCTTTTAACAGTTGCAGGACCACATACAGATTAATCCTTGACTTATACCCAGTCATTTAACAACAATTCGAGGTGATGATGGCCTTATGATTGGCACTTATGAGCCTCATAGCCAGGGGTGAAATGCTCCCGGTTCAGACTGGATCACCCGATCCGGTAGCAATGGAGGCGGGTGGTTCGGAGAACCGGTAGCAAAAATCCCTGCCCCCCCCCATGCCCAGCTGAGCCGCACAATCATCAGAGGCGTTTTTTTTTACTTTTAAAAGCATTTTTTCTACAACCTCTTTGGCTGAAAAAATGCTTTTAAAAGTAAAAAAAAAGCCTCTGATGATCTCGCAGCTCAGCTGGGATCATCAAAAGCTTTTAAAAGAAAAAAACCCTTTTTTTCTTTTAAATGCCTCTGACGATCCAAGCTGAGTTGCCTGATCGTCAGAGGCATTTAAAAGAAAAAAAGTCTCTGCCAATCAGGCAACTCAGCTGGGATCGTCAGAGCCTTTTGAAAGTATTTTTTTACAACCTCTTTGCCAAAGAGGTTGTAGAAAAAATGGTTTTAAAAGTAAAAAAAAAAAATGGCCACACCCACCCAGTCACATTACCCACCACCACCAAGCCACGCCCACAGAACCGGTAGTAACAAATTTTAGATTTCACCACTGCTCATAGCATCCTGATAATCATGTGATCGAGATTTTGACACTTGGCAACCAGCATATATTTGCAACAGTTGCTGAGTCTCAGGCAGTGGTGGTATTTAGTCGCTTCTATCCGGTTCAGGCAAACCAATAGCAGCGGCTGCGAGAGGCTCCTCCCACCCACCCGGACGTCATCACGTCCTGTTTTTGACGCTCTTGCATATGCGCGGAAGGCTGCGCATGCACAGAGGTGGCGCGTGCGAGCTAAGCGAGCACGCGCTCACATTTGCAAATTGGTAGCGAAAGTAAGTGAATGCCACCCCTGGTCCCAGGGTCACATGATCCCCATTTGTGATCTTCCCAGGGGGCTTCTAACAAGCAAAGTCAATGGGGGGAATTGGATTTGCTTAAGGACCACAATCATTTGCTTAACGACAGCAACAAAAAAAAAAGAGTAATTAAATCAGGCATGATTCACTTAATCACTGCACTGCTTAGCAATGCAAGTTCCAATCCCTGTTGTTGTTGTTGTAGGTCGAGGACTACCTGTAGATATCTAGTGCTGCTTTTTTTCTGGGCAGGCAGAAATCCTACAGGTTCAGATTTTTCCCAACCTGGTGGTTCAGAGATGGAGCACCCGTGGAATTGTAGCTGCTGCCTTTAGAACAGAGGGCAGAGTTTGTTCTGCCCCAGCTACGGACCCCATAGAACGCAGCACACACAAAGTCTGTATAAACCTTAGTTTACCAAATTAAATCAGTCTTTTTCAAAAAAAAAGGCTGTTAATTAACTTTCTTAACAGCCTACAAGAATCCAAAGAATAAATAATCGTAATCTTGCTAGGATTGGCAGAAAGCCCAGAAGCAATTTGCAGGACACTGATAAAAGAACTAAGATCCAGACATGAAGGAGAGTGAACAAAGTTGTTCCCTGCAAATTGCCTCAGTCATCGTCCTTCCTTAAATAGGCTAAGGGAATGGCCAATTAGCTCCAAGCCTTACTCTCGAGGAGACATTCTCCTGAGGAGCCACTCCTGCCTTTTGGCAGCTCTGCGTACCCGTGCATTGAGAAGAGGCTCCTCCTCTTCTTCCTCTTCACTTATGGGAGCTTCTGGAGGTTCTGAAGGCCCTGGCTGAATCCCTGCCTCTGGTATCACATTTTCTCCAGCCTCCTCATTGTTTGACTCGAGTGCCAGCTGCACAGGCTGCTGGCACAGCACCACACCAGCCTCCTGATTGTCAGAATCAGCTACAATCTGCACAGGCCGCTGATGGGCCACAACAGAATTGGTATTGTCAGTATTGCAATGTGTTTTGAAAAAGCCTCGAGGCTGCAGGTCATCCTCAACTTACAACCGTTCATTTAGTGACCGTGCAAAGTTACAACGGCACCGCATAACGTGACTTATGACCATGTATCACAGTTACAACCTTTGCAGCATCCCCATGGTCACGTGATTAAAATTCAGACACTTGGCCATTGGCTCGTATTTAAGATGGTTGCTGTGTTCCAGGGTCCTGTGATCCTTTTTTGCAATTTTCTGACAAGCAAAGTTAAGGGGGAAGCCAGATTCACTTAACAACCGGGTTACTAACTGAACAACTGCAGTGATTCACTTAATAACAGCGGCAAGAAATGGGACAAAACTCACTTAACAAATGTCTCACTTAGCAACGTTAATTTTGGGCTCAATTGTGGTTGTAAATCAAGGACTACCTGTATTGTCTAGCCATGTTTTGTGCTTCCTTTCTTCCTCCTTTCTGTCCTTTTGAGCTAGCTTTCTCCAAATGTAGTAGGACTAGAGCTCTCAATATCCCAACCCACCCTAATACTGTTCCCAAGAAATTATGGGAATTTAGTTCAAAAAGCAGAGACATCACCCTGCCAACAAAAGTGTGTATCGTCAAGGCTACGGTTTTCCCAGTTGCAATGTATGGCTGTAAAAGCTGGACCATAAGAAAGGCTGATTGCCAAAGAATGGAGGCCTTTGAACTCTGGTGCTGGAGAAGATTCCTGCGAGTCCCTTGGACTGCAAGGCGATCAAACCAGTCAGTCCTAGAGGAGATCAACCCTGACTGCTCTTTAGAAGGCCAGATCCTGAAGATGAAACTCAAATACTTTGGCCACCTAATGAGAAGGAAGGACTCACTGGAGAAGAGCCTAATGCTGGGAATGATTGAGGGGAAAAGAAGAAGGGGACGACAGAGAAGGAGGTGGCTGAATGGAGTCACTGAAGCAGTCGACATGAGCTTAAATGGACTGCAGAGGATGGTAGAGGACAGGAAGGCCTGGAGGAACATTGTCCATGGAGTCGCGATGGGTCAGACACTACTTAGCACATAACAACAACAACATGTTCCAACACACTCATGCTAGACATAATTAAATGGTGGAAATCGAACTCAATTATCAATAGCTTGTCTCATTGTTTAATCAGGTTTTGTGGATTAAATCGCAATTGGAAAGGCTCACACAACATGTGAAGCCGTTAATCATTCAATTTCACAAATGTGCCTCATTTCTCCGGTTACAAAATGATCGTTTTGTCTCAGGTGTTTGTTTAGAATGTTAAATACAAAGCGGACTTTTTAACTGTGGTTCTGAAATTTGGGGCATAGATCCCTAGAACAGAAATAGGCTTCCAGAGAGAGGGTGGGGCATGCAAGAGAATTCATTGTGAAACAATGAATTGATTATATCACTTTTCAGATTGATCTTTCAATTCACTCATTGATCATCACCGTTCTTTCTCATCTCTCCAGTTGGATTGTCATAATCCCAATAATTCCCACCAACGAGGATGATACAGGTTAAAAAAAATAGTGGATTTTACTCCATTAGTTGTTGCCGACTATAAGGGGCGATGCTGATCCCCATTTCAAGGCCATTGAACCAGCGCTGTCCAAAGACATTTCCGTGGTTATTTGGCCAGCATGACGTCACAGAGCGTTGTTACCGTCCCACTAAAGTGGTACGTACTTATCTAATTGCATTTGCAATCCTAAATTGCATTAACAGAGGGATACAATCAAGATCACGTGAGGTATTCATACCACTCTATAAAGCCCTAGTAAGACCACACCTAGAATACTGCATCCAATTTTGGTCACCACACTACAAAAAAAGATGTTAAGACTCTAGAAAGAGTGCAGAGAAGAGCAACCAAGATGATTAGGGGACTGGAGGCTAAAACATACGATGAACGGTTGCAGGAACTGGGCACGGCTAGTCTAGTGAAGAGAAGGAATTTTCCAAAGCACCTGAAGGCCAGACAAGGAATAATGGATGGAAATGGATCAAGGAGAGATTCAACCTGGAAATAAGGAGAAATTTTCAGACAGTGAGAGCAGTCAACCAATGGAACATTTTCTGACCAATGGATCAGAAGTTGTGGGAGCTTCATCACTGGAAGCTTTCAAGAAGAAACTAGACTGCCATCTGTCAGAAATGGTGTAAGGCAGGGGTTTCCAAACTTGACAACTTGAAGACTTGTGGACTTTAACTCCCAGAATTTCTCAGCCAGTCATTCCTGCTGAGGAATTCTGGGAGTTGAAGTCCACAAGTCTTTGAGTTGCAAGGTTTGGAGAGCCCTGGTGTGTAGGGTCTCCTGCTTGGGCAGGGGGTTGGATTAGATGACCTTACAAGGTTCTATGCTATTCTAGGTTGCAGGAGCTGGGGCAAGAATGGGAATTCACCCCATCATTTGGTGCTCGGGTCTCGAACCTAGGCTGCCAACTTTCCATCCGATAAGCCCAGTATCTTAACTGCTGGGCCACCCTGCCATCCTACCAAGGTGGATGAGGACCCTCCAAATTTTTGTGCTATTGTACAACATCTATCTGAATTGAATGCTGGTGTTGGGTGAGGACTCCTGAGAATATCCTGGACAGTCAAGAAGACAAAATGATGAATCATCAAACAAAACAGCTCAGAGTTCTTGCTTGAGGCACAAATGACCAGGGTCAAATTATGCTACTTCAAACAGGTTATGTGAAAATCCAGCTCTTGAAAAAGAGGCCAGTGGGTGTTAAGGTAGAAGGAAAGAGGACACCAGCAGCAAAGTGGGTGGACTCAGTTACCATGGTGATGTCCCAAAGGTGCTTTTTCCAAAGGCAAGTGGACTCTCTTTGTTTTTCCTTGAAGACATTTCACTTCTCATCCAAGAAGCTTCTTCAGTTCAGAACTGAAGAAGCTTCTTGGATGAGAAGCAAAACGTGGTCAAGGAAAAACAAAGAAAGTCCAGTTGCCTTTGGAAAAAGCACTTTTGGGACATCCATGACCTAGATAACTAAGAATCTTGATGTAAACTAGTGATGAGTGCACTGCTGGGAAGGTTGAAAGACCAGGGATTAACTTGAAGAAAATCTATCTAGGTGGTTGTCCCAAAGGTGCTTTTTCAGGAGGCAACTGGATTTTCTTGTTTGTTTGTTTTTTGAAGACATTTCGCTTCTCATCCAAGAAGCTTCTTCAGTTCTGGTGGGATAGTGGGGAATGGAAGGATTTATATTCCTTGCAGACAGCTGCATCCTTTTAGAGCAGGGGTGTCAAACTAGCGTCGTCACGTGGCGTATCGCAACTTTTTCCCCCTTCGCTAAACCGGGTGTGGGCGTGGCCACCGCGCAACACATCTGGCCCGCAGGCCGCAAGTTTGACACCACTGTTTCAGAGGGTCGTTGAAACACTTGGAGGTTTATCTGTGTCCTCCAGGTCACCTTGAAACACTTTCAAAAAAGAAGAAAAAACAAGAAAGTCCAGTTGCCTCCTGAAAAAGCACCTTTGGGACAACCATGACTTGCATGACTGAGAATCTCTGCAGACTTTTATCTAGGTGGTTCTAAGGGTTGAGAACAACTTGATGGCACATTATCTATCTATCTATCTATCTATCTATCTATCTATCTATCTATCTCCCTCCCTGTCTGTCTATCCAATCTGCCTACCTACCTACCTACCCTTCCTTCCTACCTACCTACCTACCTATCCATCTCCCTCCCTCCCTGTCTGTCTGTCTATCCAATCTACCTACCTATCCTTCCTTCTTTCCTTCCTTCCTACCTACCTACCTATCCATCTCCCTCCTTCCCTGTCAGTCTGTCTGTCTATCTATCCAATCTACCTACCAACCTATCCTTCCTTCCTTCTTTCCTTCCTTCCTTCCTACCTACCTACCTATCCATCTCCCTCCCTGTCTGTCAGTCTGTCTATCTATCCAATCTACCTACCTACCTATCCTTTCCTTCCTTCCTTCCTTCCTACCTATCCATCTCCCTCCCTGTCTGTCTGTCTGTCTATCTATCCAATCTATCTACCTACCTATCCTTTCCTTCCTTCCTTCCTTCCTACCTACCTACCTATCCATCTCCCTCCTTGTCTGTCAGTCTGTCTATCTATCCAATCTATCTACCTACCTATCCTTTCCTTCCTTCCTTCCTTCCTATCCATCTCCCTCCCTGTCTGTCAGTCTGTCTATCTATCTAATCTACCTACCTACCTATCCCTTCCTTCCTTCCTTCCTTCCTTCCTATCCATCTCCCTGTCAGTCTGTCTATCTATCCAATCTATCTACCTACCTATCCTTTCCTTCCTTCCTTCCTTCTTATCCATCTCCCTCCCTGTCTGTCAGTCTGTCTGTCTGTCTATCCAATGTACCTACCTACCTACCTATCTATCCTTCCTTCCTACCTACCTACCTACCTACCTACCGCTGCCCTTGGAATCACTTGCCCTGCTGGCTACTAAAATATGCTGGAGGGCTCGAGACGTTGGAAGGCTGCTTTGGAAACTTTTCCATAAAAGTTTTTTTTTTAATTTGTTTGTTTGCATGTCCTCCAGCTTCGGAATTCCCCCAAACGTTGTCCCCAAGGCTCTTGTCGGTGAGTCGGTGGGGGGGGGGGTCTTCGCCAGTATTCCGAACCGGAGAGACAACGCACCAGAGAAGATTTTCCCCGTGCCGTCGAGCATGCACAGAGTTCCTCCCGGAACCTCTCCCTAGTTAACTGCATGATATATGCTGCCCTTTCTCGCTGCTCCCTTGCGAAAGTCACCTGGCCCCGAGGGCAAGGAGCGGAACCGAGCGGCCGCGATGGCCGGCGGCGGCGGCGTCGCTTCCCCAACACCCCCGCCCCGATCCCATCCCCGAAAGGGCTCGCCTGCCTTCCGGAGAAGCGTGTCCTTTCAGGCGGATCGCGCGTCACGTGATCCCAGGTGAGGGAGGGGCCCCAGACGCAGCTCACCTGGCTGGGCAGGTAAACGCCAAGGCGGGGCTGGGGGGGGCAACGCTTTCCCAGGAGGGGCGGGGAGGGGAAAGAGAGAAAGGCGACCCTCGGTGTTGGGGAAAGGTAAGCTGCCCGACCCCCCCGCCTCCCTAGGGGCTCCGGAGCGGCTGGAGGCCTTCCGCCAGGAAGTCGAGGCAGGCCTGGCCCAGGTAGCAACACTTGGGGGGCGGAGGTGACACTTCCCCCTTGGATGCTTCGCTCCCTTCCTCCGCCTGTTGCAGCATTCCCACCCCCGGCTCAAGTTTTGGGGACTCTTTCGTCGCTGCCCGTCTTTTTTTTTTTTTTCCCCTTCACCCACCCCGAAGATCCCTTCTGGGCAGGAGATCGGGAGGCCAGGCCAGCAAACTCCGAAGGGCTGGGCCAGCAGCGAAAGTTTGACATTTGCACCGCCGAGGGCTGCCGGCGCTGAGGAACAGGTAAATCTCTCGTGTTTTTTGTTTTTTTTTTGTCTTGCCTTGTGTAAAAAAAACTCGGGAACGGCTTTCATCCCTCGCCCCCCCCCAAAAAAATCCCTAAAATTCGAGGTGGAGACTCCTAAGGTCTGGTTGATTCCGCGGCAGGCTTTCTATCCAATGAATAGGACAGGTTGCATTCTTACCTGTAGACCAGAGGTCTTCAAACTTGGCAGCTTTTAAGACTTGTGGACTTCAACTCCCAGAATTCTCCAGCCAGCTATGCTGGCTGGAGAATTCTGGGAGTTGAAGTCCACAAGTCTTAAAGCTGCCAAGTTTGGGGACTCCTGCACTAAAACAAAACTTAACAGGACACAGATTCCTCTTTGAGTTGAAGTCCACAAGTCTTTTTTTTTTTTAATTTGATTTATATGCCGCCCTTCTCCAGAGACTCAAGGCGGCTTACAATGCATTAAGCAATAGCCTTCATCCTTTTGTTTATTTATACAAAGTCAGCTTATTGCCCCCACAATCTGGGTCCTCAATTTACCTACCTTAGAAAGGATGGAAGGCTGAGTCAACCTTGAGCCTGGTGAGATTCGAACCTGCAGTAATTGCAGGCAGCTGGTCTTAATAACAGGGTGCTTTAGACCACTGTACTACCAAGTCTTAAAGCTGCCAAGTTTGGGGACCCCTGCACTAAAGCAAAACTTAACAGGACACAGATTCCTCTTTGAGGTGAAGTCCACAAGTCTTAAAGCGGCCAAGTTTGGGGACCTCTTGTTGTCGACAGTTTGCTGGGATTGGGGAGTTCAGATAGTCAGGGAACAGTGCCTGATCCCCCACAAAAAAATAGTGAAAAGGGGAATGGTCCGAGACAGGCAGTTCAGCCTTGGTAGGGAAAAATAAACAGCAACCCCCTCCCCCCACTTTCCTGTCCAGATGTTGTTTTGGACTTCAACTCCCAAGAAGCCTCAACCAGCAACAGGATCCAGCAGCAAGGGAATGTGGGGTGGGGGTGGGGGTTATAGTTCGAAAAAAATCTGGAAGTCGCCCAGTTGCCTTTTTTTTCACAAGGCTGAGGTGCTTCTTCTTCAGAAGGGTTTCATTTGCATGTTTGATTAATGGATGTTATTGATTTGAAAATCTAAGCTAATCCGATGGAAGGCTGTCTGCACAGAACTCTTTGTTAATGCTACAGGTTAGCATTAACAACACTAGGTAACATACCATATGTATCCACCCACTTTTTTTCAACCAGTGACTGTAACTGGATTTGAACCGTAAGGAGACCCCCACCCATACATATTTACAAGAGACTTCCTGAATCGAAAAGCCAGCTACTACAATCCTGTCTTTCCATTCAACAGAGTCCTGTATTAAAAGAGTCCAAATAATATATTCTCTTTTCTTATTTGATTTACAAAGACAGTGTGATCCAAAAGAAGTAATAGCTCTTCTAAAGTATTAGGTCATGGTTGATTATTGAGAAAAATGGCTTTAATATTGGAAAAGTTGTGTCTCTTTTAGGAGTAGTAGGGGAATCAGAAGTATGATTGGGAAGTAACAGGAAATTACCAATGGGTGGGGGCAATTCCCACAAGGAGTTTGTTAAAATGACACATAATAGGTTCATTCAGGTGATTTGGGAAAGGTTTGCAAATGTGAGCCAACTCAGATTTGTTCAACACAATATTGGTAAGTCACCCGTTTGTGTCCTAATGCAGAATATTAGCATAGAGGTTTATTGTTCTTGGCTGTTATGCTTTGGACTTAACCTTTTAACTATATTAAGCATTATATTACATAATTAAGCCTTATATCAACCATACAAAGTGTTATTCTCAGTTTACCTCCACCTTGTTAATTTACGCATTCCTTTTCTGTACAAAGAAATGAGATATTTACAGGAGTATTCCACAAGAAGGAAAAACTCATGAATTTGTTGATCAGTTCAAAGTATGAAAATAAATGTACTGCTGCCATCTAACACATTTTAATACTTTAGCCAGTCTGTAGCGAAAGCTTATAAAACATTAATACCTATTAACAGTTTGGAAGCTATTGCCAGTCAATACTCTAATCCAGGGGTGTCAAACTTGCGGCCCGCAGACCGGATGCGTCATGCACTGGCCACGCCCACCCCAGTTTTAGCAAAGGGGGGGGGAAGTTGCGATACGTCACGTGATGACATATCATCCCTACTCTAACCCAAACAAACTATAGGATGGTTTAGTGTGATCCATGATTCTATTACAATTTTATTTTATTTATTATGAAATTTATTTTCCTGCCCATCTCGTACCTTTGGTGGCTTACAACATAAAATATATAGTTTTATATTTGGTATGACCTAGGAAACATGGATTTATCAAGGTTTCTTGATGAAAATGACTCAAACTCTGGATAGCGGTTGACACTTTACTATGAAATCAACTGGACTAGAGGGGTATTTCTCAAACAGATTTTGTTCTGGTCTGGTTTATTTTGTTTGTTTGTATTCCACCTTTATTACTTTTACAAATAACACATAAACCTATCCAAATAGGAGCTTCCTTCTTCTATTGTTCCCACAACAACAACCCTGTGAAATGAGTTGGGTTAGGATTGGTGTGTGACTGGCCCAAGTCACCCAGCTGGCTTTCATGCCTAAAGCAGGACTAGAACTCACATCTCCTGGTGATTGGCTCAAAGTCACCCAACTAGCTTTCATGGATAAGATACAATTCCCAGTCTTCCACTTTCTAGCCTGGTGCCAAACTGCACAATTTTACATTCCTCTAACTAAAGGAAACCTAAGCTTTGTTCATGAATAGTTTGGTAACATCCAGATTTTATTAATAGATTATTATATTACCTTATTGCAGTTGTACATACTTCTAGTTTTTGTTGAGCCTTCGTGCAAAATGCTGAGATTGTCTTTAAGGTAGGGGTCTCCAACCTTGGCAATTTTAAGACTTGTGGACTTCAACTCCCAGCAAAAGTGGCTGGGGAATTCTGGGAGATGAAGTCCACAAGACTTAAAGTTGCCAAGGTTGGAGACCGCTGCTTTAAGGCCTTCTCAACTTGAATGTGGCTATCAGACAGCCCTCCCCTTCCTCACATTTTCCTCTGCAGGAGATTAAACTGGCTTCCCATTTCACACCAAGCCATCATTTCGTCTGATGTAGCATAATACAGAAATTCAGCCACTGTGGTTGCCAAACCATAATTATTGACTTAGTATGCATTGCAAGTGTGTAATTTGGCCTGTGTAAACCAGGGCACTTTAACTGATTTAACATGCAGGATTAAAAGAAAAACCTGTAAGAGCTGAACGTGGCCCAAACAGCTTGTTTGGACGTCCTCACTTGTTTGGTGTCCTCAGATTGAGCTGTGATTGCTCTCACACCACTAGTGTAGAAGTAACATTCAGCTGGCATGCCAAGCAGCTTCTGTACATGTGCGGAAGGTAAAGAGTGAACCAGCTAGTCCTTCATGTCTTGGGAAAGCAATGAAAATGTTTCTAAAGTGAAATTGCAGTATTACAGTTAATCAGGGGTGGATTCTACTTACCTTTACTACTGGTTTGCAATGGGATCGCGCACGCACGCTTGTTTCGCTCGCACATGTGTTTTCTGTACATGCATAGATTGCCAATGATGACATCCGGGGCAGTGGACGGGACTTCCCGCCGGTTTTACTACTGGTTCTTGCGAACCGGTCCGAACCGGGGGCAACCCACCACTGCAGTTAATTCACTGAGTCCAGCTCTGGTGCAAAACTTTTTCTTCTTTGGCTCTTATGCATGCAGATTTGCATAATGGCCAGGTTCAGGCAGCACACTTAACCCCAGTCAACAGCATGCAATTGGTATGTCCAGATAATGTGCTAACCCTTTGCAGGTAATCCTCAATTTATGACCACAATTGGAACTGGAACTTCCACTGCTAAGTGAGTGAGTCATCATATGACCATGCCTGATTTTATATGACCTTGTTTGCCACAGTTGTTAAGCAAATCATGTGACTTTGCCTACTGACTTTACCCTGTTGATCGTGTAACCCTTGAGATGCTGGAACCATCAGAAATACATGCTGGTTGCCAAGCAGCCACATTTTTAAAAAAAAAAAATTATTTATTCATTTCTTATTAAAATATTGGACACAGCGCGACCATCCTGGCATCATCTCTGCCATACACACTAAAATATAAAACAAATATCATATATACTCTTCAAACATTATTAATTATATATAATTATTCTACCCAATGTACTCAGTTATATTTATATATATTACATCACATTTCGGGTTTACAAATCCTGGTTATTTCCTGTTCCAACTCCCACCTCTCAGTTCCATCCACTGGTAAAATCTATTCCATATATCATGATATTCTGTCTCTCCTTTATTTTTTAATTCTGACATCAATTTATCCATGTCTGCACAAACCAATATTTTCTTTATTATCTCCCTTTCTCAAGGAATACATTTCATTTTTCCATTGTTGGGCGTATACCTCGCTGCCATTATGATGTGTAATATTAAATAATATAAAAATTAAATAATATTAAAAACCCAAGCAGCCACATTTTGATCATGTGACTGCAGGAACACTTTGCTCATAAGTGGGTGGACCAGTAAGTAAGTCACTTTTTTTAGCACTGTCATAACTTTGAATGATCATTAAACAAAGGGTTGTAGGCAGGGGTGGGTTCTACTTGCCTTTACCACCGGTTTGCAATGGGATCGTCCTGCTGCACCTGCGCATACGCAGATTGCTGATGACGACATCTGAGGTGGTGGGCGGGGCCTCCCGCTGGTTTTACTACCGGTTCTTGTGAACTGGTCTGAACCAGGGGCAACCCACCACTGGTCGTAGCTTGTTTATGGTTGAGGACTGCCTGTAGTTAACATGATGGCCTGGATCCCATAGCATGCTAAAATAATGCCTCTGTGTTATCACAATGTGCTGAATCCACAAACTGCCCAATCTATTTTAGCCTAGTTTGGCATGTTGTATTTATTCATTGTTTGATTGGTTCGATTTATATGCCGCACTTTTCCGGAGACTCAGGGCAGCTTACAATGCGTTAAGTAATAGCCTTCATACTTTTGTATATACCTGCTTAGTAGGGCTTTCGGGGGGCCCCTAAGCGGTGTTCTTTTTTATACAAAGTCAGTTTATTGCCCCCACAAACCGGGTCCTCATTTTACCTACCTTGAAAGGATGGAAGGCTGAGTCAACCTTGAGCCTGGTGAGATTTGAACTTGCAGTAATTGCAGGCAGCTGGTGTTACTTAATAGTGCTTTAGTCTGCTGTGCCACCAAGGCTATGTATGAACGTAGGCACTGCAGTTTTATCACTAGTTTTGGAGATCATTTAGAAAGTGGGAAATATAGTCTGGTAGTGCTTTAAACCTACATGCCTGCTTAACTCTGCACCTCTGCTGAATGTGCGCTTGCAGGATAGGGGTATTTGTTTAACTTTTATTTTTTAGCCGCCTCTGTATGTTTTTTACAGGCTGCTAGGTTCCTTGGATGCCCAAGTGACAAACGTATTTTAAAATACCTCTCTTGCACTCCCCTTCCTGCCTCCAGATCAGGTTCTGTTGCCCTTTCACATAATGCTGGAGGAATGGCCCATAGTTCAGGAAAAGCAAGACAAAATACACATATATATATATGTGTGTGTGTGTGTGTGTGTGTGTGTGTGTGTGTATATATATATATATCTGCAGTGGTAGCTTTGACAATAGATGTTGGAGGTGATTAAAAGGAGGCGAATGTATCAAATCTTCACTCTCTCCCAGAATCTGGTGCTCTTCAGATATGCTAAGAATTACAATCCTTCTAGTTAAAACTTCTGGAAAATTCCGACTAGGCATCTCTGAAATTCACCAGCGTGGAGCAGCTGGTGCTAGGAAGTTTATTTCCAAAAGCTTTTGCACTCCTGCCATAACTCTTATAAGTACCTTGCACGAAATTTTCCTAGGATCACATCTCATGCACCAAAATCTCTTATTACTAACCCATGCTAGAATTCTGGCTGCTTTTGTCTGTAAACTTGAAATTTATGTCGAAAAGGTTTCTTAATGGACGTTTTTAAGAAGAGATTGGACAACCATTTGTCAGAAATGGTATAGGGCAGGGGTGTCAAACTCAATTTCATTGAGGGCCGTATCAGGGTTGTGTTTGACCTTAGGGGCGTGTCCAGAGTGCCTGTGGTGGCCTGAACATGCCAGGGAAAACGGGCTCCCAAGATCTGTTTCCGGCTGCGACGGCCTCCTGCAACCCTCTGCCAGCAAAAACGGAGCTCGGGAGGACCGCACGCACCCCGCACACCCACCCACCCCCGAGCTCTGTTTTCGCTGGCAGAGGCACTGTGGGCTGCTCCTTCACTGTTTCCAGGGCTAGATCTAAGCATCCTGCGGGCCAGATCTGGCCTGCAGGCCTTGAGTTTAACACCCCTGATATAGGGTTTTGTGGAGAGGTGGATTTCAGCAGGTTCTGACCAGTTCTGGAGAACCGGTAGCGGAAATTTTGAGTACTTCAGAGAACCGGTAAATACCACCTCTGACTGGCCCCGACCCCATCTATTCTCTGCCTCCCGAGTCCCATCTGATCGGGAGAAAATTGGGATTTTGCAGTAAATTTCCCCTGGAGTGGGTGGGAATGAAGATTTTACAGTATCCTTTCCCTGCCACGCCCACCAAGCCACACCCACCAAGCCACACCCACAGAAACGGTAGTAAACGGTAGTAAAAACTTTTGAAACCCACCACTGGTTTCGTGCCTAATCCTACCTAATCCTTCTTGGGAGATATCCCAGATGCCGGGTGGCACAGCAAAAATAGCTTATTTGTCTTGCAAAAATGGCACTCTTTCCTCCCTCTTAAGAAGGTATTTTTCAAAATTCCATCAGGTGTATAGTTTATTTGGGAATGGCAGGCAGAATTCCTAGAGATTCCATAACTGGGAGGGAGGGAGGGAGGAAGGGAGGGAGGGAGAGGGCAAGAGAGAAGATTGAATAGTACTGTAGCATCTGCCTTGTAGCCTCATAAACTTTCCAAGATACATAGATGGAATGTGCTCTTTGCTTAACATGTCATCTTTTGGTTTTTCATTTCATCATCGCCCATTTATCACAGTTAGATTGGATATCCTGTTTTCCTAACTTACCTTTACCTGTCCCCTAAATACCAAAAAGTATATTAAGCAAGACAAACCAGGATATATTTCATTATCTCAATTGCAAGAAGAATACACAGTTCCTGGCATATCCAGTTTATTGTATTGCTATCATATAAGTGAGCCCTGGTTGAGCAGTGGTTAGAATGCAGTATTGCAGACTAACTCTGCAAACTCCACAGCCAGGAGTTTGATCCTGACCAATTCAAAGTTGACTCAGCCTTCCATCCCTCCGAGGTCGATAAAATGAGAATTCAGATTGTTGGGGGGCAATACGCTGACATTGTAAATTGCCCAGAGAGTGCTGTAAAGCACTATAGAGTGGTATATAAAATGCTACTAAATCTAAATGCTACTGCTGTCAGCATTCTGATGCTGCCATAAAAAGGAGGAGACGAGGCTTGACTTTTCACCTACTTATTTTCTCTGTAGATAATATCCCCTAGGAGATGGGATGGGAGGGGGCATTCCTGTGGGTTGAGGTCAGAAGCTGGGGAGACTGACTTGGAAGATGGCCAATGAGAAGATGAGAATTGGGGAATGGAAAGGGAAGGGTTTGGGGGTCAGAGGGTTAGTATCGGCCACGACGAAGTCGGGGCCAGATCTGTCGTACTCAATAAATGGAATATTTCAGCAAAGATTAATTGTTTGGGAGTGCAATTTATTTGAGATGACATCGAAACCTGACAACTGCTATAAGTGTTCCAGAAATGGAAAAGAGCATAGCTATCATGGCTCTTGAAGCATCTGTGGGCTGGTCCTTCACTGTTTCCAGGGCTAGATCTAAGCATCCCGGGGGCCGGATCTGGCCCGCAGACCTTGAGTTTAACACCTCTGATATAGGGTTTTGTGGAGAGGTGGATTTCAGCAGGTTCTGACCAGTTCTGGAGAACCGGTAGCGGAAATTTTGAGTACTTCAGAGAACCGGTAAATACCACCTCTGGCTGACCCCAGAATGGGGAGGGAATGGGGATTTTGCAGTATCCTTCCCTCAGGAGTGGGAAGGGAATGGAGATTTTGCGGTATCCTTCCCCTGCCACGCCCACCAAGCCACGGCCACAGAACCGGTAGTAAAAAAATTTGGATTTCACCACTGCATCCAGCCCTTACTTATCAATGGAGACCAAGTGGAGCAAGTGGCCAGTTTTAAGTTTCTGGGTGTTATCATAAAAGAGGACCTGACCTAGGACATTCACATTGCAGCACTGGTCAAAAGGGCCCAGCAGAGATTATACTACTTGAGACTTCTCAGGAAACAACAACTGAATGAAAAACTGCTGGTGGCCTTCTACCACTGCACCATAAAGAGCATTTTAACTTACTGCATCTTTGTATGGTTTGCCAGTTGCACAGTGGCAGATAGGACAGCGCTCCAGAGGGTCAACGTCATTGCCCAGAGGATCACTGGTTGCCCTCTCCCCTCCTTGGAAGAGCTTTATAGCTCCCACAGCCTCAAGAAAGTTCAAAACATTCTTAAAGATCCATCTCATCCTGGGCACCCTTTTTTTTTTTTGAACTATTACCATCTGGCAGACGGTACAGGATAATAAAAACAAGGACAAATAGGCTGAAAAACAGCTTCTATCCCAGGGCGGTAATTATATTGAATTCTACTGTATAGTGCAATATTAATGCAATATCAGGGGTTTTCAATTCAATTGTATAGAATGTGAAGGATGTGTATTTGTGTTTTATTTTTATAGTTATAATGTACACGGAAGATGGCATTTAATTTCGTTGTACAAGGTGCAATGACAATAAAGTAAAGTAAAGTAAAAAGTACCACCAACTAATATGAAGTAAGGAAAGAAAAAGAAAAAGCAAAAAGTGCAAGGAAAGAAAAATGTTGAAAAAAAATAAATAGAAAATAAAAAAGAAAATGATATAAAGAAGTAGCTTCTGATATTCTTCATGGCAGTTATACATACAAGTATATATTTAAACTCTCTAAAGCTACTGAATATCATATTACTCTTCTTTCTGCATTGTCTAATCATCAAAATCATAAATCAGAAGTCATGGGTTGTTGTTTTTTTTCCCACCAGAGGCTTCTAGACAGGCAGACTTAAATATGCTTAGAACAGGGATCTCCAACCTTGGGAACTTTAAGCCTGGGAGACTTCAACTCCTAGAATTCCCCAGCCAGCTTTGCTGGCTGGGGAATTCTAGGAGTTGAAGTCCGCCAGGCTTAAAGTTCCCAAGGTTGGAGACCTCTGGCTTAGAAGATAAACAAGATTAGTAGCCCAATGCATATTTTAGACATCAACATTTTTTTCTTCCATGCTGAGCTCAGTTCCAAATATCTTAGCTTTACAGTTGCTTGTTCTGAAAATTGAGGGAGGATTAGCAAGAATCTGCAGTATTTGCAAATAATCGCTTTAATGTATAAACAATGCCTCTCTCCTATTACCTGGATCTTGGCTATCAATCAGAATAGCTATTACAGGTCAACGTACAGCCATTCGTTTGGTGATCAGAGTTATAACAGCATTGAAAAAGGTGATTTATGACTGGTCCTCACACTTATGACCATTACAGCATATCTACAGTTTCATGATCAAAGTTTGGGCCCTTGACAATCAGCATATATTTACAACAGTTGCAGTGTCCAGTGGTCCCTGCAACTGTTGTCTGTTGCGGTCCGCCAGCAGCCTGCAGAGCTGGCAGCAGAGTTGGACAGTGAGGAGGCTGGGGAGGAACATGGACCAGTCCTGGAGGCTGGGGAAGGCCCAGACAAGGGCTCTGTGTCGGAGGCAGAAATGGGGCCAGGACCATCTGGGAGTTATGTGCAGACTCCGGAGCCTCCAGAGTTGGAATAAGAGAGGCAGAGGAACAGGAGGAGCCTGTTCCTAGTGCGCGCATGCGCAGAGCTGCCAGAAGGCAAGAACAGTTAAAACAAAAGGGACAACTCGGGAGTAAGGTCTGGAGATGATTGGCCCCTCCTGTAAGGCTTAAAAGAGGAGCAACGGCATGTGGGCCCTTTGCAGGAAAGCAATGTTGTTAATTCTGTTCCCAGTCGGCATCTCTGTTTGATTCTGGACTCCATGTGGCTTTGCCAAGTAGCTCTTTGGCAGCATGTCAAGGGAGATAAAGGTTGGTGATTATCCCGAAGGACTTCTCCCGAAGGACTTTTTGCAACTAATTGGGACTCAGCTGTGAATGAACGTAATTCACAGCTGTTGCAATAAAAGAGGTTTTTGGGACTACTCGGGTGTTTTAATGACTCAGGAAGCCTAGATCACAACATTGTCATCACCATTTGTGATTTTCCCAGCCTGCTTCTGACAAGCAAAATCAATGAGGGAAGTTCAAATCGCTTAACAACTGCATGATTCACGTAACAACTATGGCAAAATGTTCATAAAATCCGGCATCATTCACTTAATAATCGCATTGCTTAACAACAGAAATTCTGGTTCCAATTGTGGTCATAGGTTGAGAACTACCCGTATTGAGCTATATTACATTTTTCAAACTATCACATATGTTTTTCTTCAGCATATACCTGTACAGGTAGTCCTCAACTTACAAGAGTTCATTTTAGTGACTGTTTGAAGTTACAGTGGCACTGAAAAAAGTAACGTATGACCATTTTTCATATTTACAATCTTTGCAACATCCCCATGGTCACATGATCAAAATTTGGCCATTTGGCAACTGGCTCATATTTATGATGGTTGCAGTGTCCCATGGTCATGTGGTCAGCTTTTGTGACCTTCAGATCAGCAAAGCCAATGGGGGAGCCAGATTCACTTAACAACCACATTATTAACTGCAGTGATTCACTTAACAAGTGTGGCAAGAAGGGTTGTGAAATGGGGCAAAACTCAGCAACCATCTCACTTAGCAATGGAAATTTGAGCTCAATTGTGGTCATAAATTGAGTCACATTTTCTGACTCCCTGACATGTACAATTGAATAATACTAAGCTAAACTTAGAGGGATGCAGTGGCTCAGTGGCTAAAATGCTAAGCTTGTCAATCGAAAAGTCGGCAGGTCAGTGGTTCAAATCCCTAGTGCCCCATAACGGGGTGAACTCCCATTACTTGTTCCAGCTTCTGCCAACCTAGCAGTTCGAAAGCACGTAAAAAATGCAAGTAGAAAAATAGGGACCACCTTTGGTGGGAAGATAACAGCGTTCCATGTGCCTTTGGTGGTTAGTCATGCCGGCCACATGAGCACGGAGACGTCTTCGGACAGCGCTGGCTCTTCGGCTTTGAAACGGAGATGAGCACCACCCCCTAGAGTCAGGAACGACTAGCACATATGTGCGAGGGGAACCTTTACCTTTACTAAGTTAAACTTTCCAAGCTACTCTGAAGCAAGAGAAGGATTCTGCGCACATGGGAGGAGGAAGGAACACCTGAACATACCAAGCTGTTCATATAGCCCCGAGCCAAGAATTGGCCTTACGTCTCAACAATCCAGTATTTCTTAATAACTTTCTGTTATCCACCCATATTTTTAAAAGAAAAAAAAAACAAACGTAAGAAAACATAATCTGTGTATAAGGCACTTCATGCAACATCTAAAATTCCTGATGGCCATTGCTTTAAATCGGGTGCATAAATCTGGCCTGCGGGGCCACCCTAAGAACAGTGAAGAGTCGGTCCACGGTGCCTCTGCCAGAGAAAATGGGCTCCCGAGCATGCAGAGCTCTGTTTTCACTGGCAGAGGGTTGCAGGAGGCCATGGCAGCCAAAAACGGAGCTTGGGAGACCACTTTTCTCTAGCAGAGCTTTCTCTGACAGGTGCCGACACGAATGACGTCGAGTTGGCCATGCCCACCGTGGCTACACCCATCCTGGCCTCCCTAGGTCAAACACAACCCTGATGTGGCCCTCAATGAAATCGAGTTTGACACCCCTGCTTTAAATCAATTGCACATTACAAAACTTGGCTGTTTTACCCAGGGGTAAAAGGCTCCCGGATCAGATCGGACCGGACTGTCCGATCCGGTAGCAATTTTTCCCTGTGGTTCAGTGATCCGGTAGCGATCGCCACCCGGGTGTCATTACTTCCTGGTTTTAACCAGGAAGTAATGTTTTTTTACCTTCTACACATGCACAGAAGGTTTTGCACATGCACAGAATGCCTGCATGCGTGGCATGCGGGCTTCCGAACCGGTAAGGAAGGTAAGTAGATTTCACCCCTGGTTTCACCCCTTCTCAACCTCTAAAACAGTGTTTCTCAACCTTGGTAGCTTGAAGATGGGTGGACTTCAACTCCCAGAATCCCCCAGCCAGCGCTGCTGGCTGGGGGATTCTGGGAGTTGAAGTCCACCCATCTTCAAGCTACCAAGGTTGAGAAACACTGCTCTAAAATGAAAACGTTTGGCAAGGATCTCTGACATAAGCGATGCAGAGATAAGGATGGAAATGCAGAGAGGGATTGCTGGCTTTACGATCACTGAATTCCATTCTTTGCTTCTTTGACAGTTTCAACCCTGTGGCCAGCTCTCCCATTTGATAGGGCGAGGCAACTGCTTTAGGCAGATGGTTTTGGCTGCCGTAAAAGGACAGCAAATACCTCATTTACTTAATTTATTCTTTTTTTTTTTTTTACTGGTAGAAGGCAGGACATCGTTGTAAGAATGACTAGTATTTTAGGCTATGCACTGGTGGGGGGAAAAAGAATATACGCTCTGCTCAGTTTGAAGCCCCAAATTATTTCACTTGATGTTTTGCATGGAGCAGTTTTCTTCATGAATCTCTCTTAACTGATTTATTTTTTTTCTGTGAATAATCTTTGGTTTGTCCCCAGATAGAAACTGTGTTGTATCAGAGCCCATCCGCCAAATCATTATATGATTTTATTCTGTTATTCTGTTAATTCTCTTTTTTTTTCCCCTCTGCAAGCACAGGATCTTCTGTCATGGAGGAAGCAGCTCCATAGATCCTCAGTGCTTCCATAAGAAGGCAAAGCAAAAGGTAAAATAACTTAGAAAACGGGAAGAGAATGTAGGTGTAATAGATAGATAGATAGAATTCTTTATTGGCCAAGTGAGCCACTGCATCCCTCTAAGTTTATCTTAGTATTACTCAATTGTACATGTCAGGGAGTCAGAAAATGTGACTCAATTTATGACCACAATTGAGCTCAAATTTCCATTGCTAAGTGAGACGGTTGCTGAGTTTTGCCCCATTTCACGACTCTTCTTGCCACACTTGTTAAGTGAATCACTGCAGTTAATAACGTGGTTGTTAAGTGAATCTGGCTCCCCCATTGGCTTTGCTGACCTGAAGGTCACAAAAGCTGACCACATGACCATGGGACACTGCAACCATCATAAATATGAGCCAGTTACCAAATGTTCAAATTTTGATCATGTGACCATGGGGATGTTGCAAAGATTGTAAGTATGAAAAATGGTCATACGTATTGAACATAAACCTATTCATTTCTCCCTCTTAACATATCTTCTAATAAGAATATAATAATATTAAACATAATAATCCTAATAGTCATAATAACAATCATCATATTGTTTACATCTCTATCTCAACATATTTTCTACATTTCATTGAGCTTCTTTTATTTCTAACTTCCATTTTTATTCTCTAAAATAATTCCCATGGCATATAATCTTCATGTCAGGGTTCCAAGGAACACCCCCAACGAAATAAATCTCTGAGGCCTGAGGTTCCTCAAAGTTCCAATTTATTAGAGATGTCATGTTGGCACATCTGGGAAAACCCGAATTTGAAAGCTTCCAGGTTTTCCACACCCAGCTGACAGTTCTCAGCTCTGCCCCACACTGACAAGTTCATTACATTGTCCAATCAACTCTTCACACTCAACTGGATACAATCTTCAGGCAGTCTGCAGCAGGCGCAGGCAAATGTCCTTGAATATGGAATGTTGTTATGACTAACTTTCTACCACTCCAACAACAACCCCCTCCCAACTTCCCCAGCTAAAATATGTGGCAGTTAAGAAGCAAAACAGAAAATTGTCTTCCAAAACTGACAATTCATTTTGTTCTTTCTCCTTAATTGCAAATGTTAATCTATTCATTTCTGCACATTCCAATATTTTCTTAATCACATTCTCATCAGTAGGGATCTCTTCACTTTTCCAGTTTTGTGCAAATACAATTCTAGCTGCAGTTAATACCTGGATAATTAAATATGCATTCTCTTTACTATAAGTTTCAGGTAAAACCTCCAATAAAAATATTTCTGGTTTTAAATCAGTATTCTGCTTTGTCATCTTTTCCAGCCATGTATGTATTTTTGTCCAGTATTTTTTTGCTTCTACGCATGTCCACCACATATGATAATAAGACCCAGGTATCTGGTGGCACTTCCCCCTGCACTCCCCCCCCCCCACTTTCGGCACGCAATGGCAAAAACGTTAGCCATCACTACTATAGGATCTCCTGCTTGAGCAGGGGGTTGGACTAGAAGGCCTCCAAGGTCCCTTCCAGTTCTATTCTGATTGATGATAGAGGGAAGGCTTATCTCTTAGAAGGAAGCAATAAAGGTCTTTATTATATCCCAATTTGGATAGCTCTGATCTGATCATATGTGGAATAATTCTCTCTTGTGTTTTTCCTCTTTCTGTCAGGTCTTTTAGGGGTGGTGAGTCATGCTGGGAAAGAAACAAAGGCATTGCCAAAACATAAGCCACCTCCATCGGCCCCCTCAAGATGTTGCAGTCCCACAGAGAATCAGTTCTCCTAGGACAAGTGATATTAGCCTGGAAGTATTTAACGGCTCTACCCCGGAACTTAAATACATCCGCAGGCCCAGGCGGGATAGAAGAGCCTACAAAACGGATTCCAATGATTCCCACGGAGGGGAAGGCGAGACAAATACCTTCATCCCTAGACCTGCAGAGAGTCCCCCGCCCCCATGCTGTCCCAGTCTTTCCCAGGTCTGGAACACCTCCAAAGCCATCTTCTGCTGCCTGATCACCTGTGGGAGCTGCTTCAAGGACTGCCGAGCCAGCATCTCCTACAACAGTACCTTGACAGAGGATGGGAAGAACCAGGAGTGCAATGGACGTTCAACTAACAGTCCGGCCAACAGTTCCCCCAATGAAAAGAACGGGAGCCGAACTGAGAAGAGTACAGTGGGAAGCAGTTTTAGCTACCCTGATGTGAAATTTAAAGGGGTCCCAGTCCCGCTTTATCCCAACCGGAACCCTAGCTCTGCCACAGACTCCGATTCATGTTACAAGGAACCTCTGCCAGAGAGGTTCCCTCAACACAGCATTGAGAAGCAGCCTGCCCCGACTAGCCACCGAAGCTCTGAGGAACATTATTCCTTCCACGAGTCCGATCTTGAGTTTGGCGAGCTCAACAGCTCCATGTCCAGTAGGGAGATTGATGGCCTCATCTTCCGGAAACTCACCGAGCTTTTCAGCGTCCACCAAATCGATGAGTTGGCCAAGTGTACCTCCGACACGGCCTTCCTGGAGAAGACCAACAAGATTTCAGACCTTATCAACAGCATTACTCAGGACTACAATTTGGATGAGCAGGATGCCGAATGTAGGCTGGTCCGGGGCATCATACGCATCAGCACACGGAAAAGCAGGGTCCGACCCCGTGTCCCTGCCCCGAATCTCCCAAGTTCAGGAGAGATCACCAGCCGGGGCAACCCACTTCATAGCGCCAATGAAACTATGCTGGCATCTGTCCTCACTAGTGAAGAAGGTATGCATGAACTTCAGTTTTAGGGTTAGAACATGGTACCAAATCGGGGGGAAACCAAACACACCACAATTTGTAGTGCCACATATAGGGCAGTACTGAGTACAGATAGTCCTCGACTTACAACAGTTTGTTTAGTGACCGTTACAATCAGTGGTGGGTTTCTACCGGATTACCCTGGTTTGGGCAAACCAGTGGCGGCAACAGGAGGCTCCACCCACCCATCCGGACGTCATCATGGACGCTTTGCGCATGTGCAGAAGGTTCTGCGCATGTGCAGAAGTGCCGTGTGCAAGCGAAGCGAGCGCGTGCACAGACACGCTCACAGTTCTGAAAATCACTACTGGTTACAATGGCCGTGAAAAAAGTGACTTGGGACTGTTTTTCACACTTACGACCATTGCAGCATCGCCATGGTCACATGATCAAAATTCTATACTCAGCAACTGACTCATATTTATGACGGTTGCAATGTCCCAGGGTCATGGGATCCCCTTTTGTGACCTCCTGACAAAGTCAATGGGGAAGCAAGTTTCACGTGACAGCTGTGTTACTAACTGAACAACTGCGGGGATTCACTTAACAACCGTGGCCAGAAAGGTGGTAAAGTGGGGCAAAACTCACTCAGTCTCATGTAGCAACAGAAATGTTGGGCTCGATTGTGGGTGTAAGTCGAGGACTACCTGTATGTGTTATAATGTGAAACACATCTATGTCTTTCTCTTCTACGTCAATCAAATCTCTGTAAGGCAAATGAATAGAAAAACTTCCTGGCATAACTTTTCACTAAAAGTAACATCCTTCAGATGTCCCAGAGGTGCTTTATTTTTTTCAAGAGGCCACTGGACTTTCTGTTTTTTCTTCGGAGACATTTCCCTTCTCATCCAAGAAGCTTCTCAGCTCTGACTGAATGGATGACTGAATCCTTCCATTCCCCAACCATCCAGTCAGAGCTGAAGAAGCTTCTTGGATGAGAAGCGAAATGTCTTCAAAGAAACACCAGAAAGTCCAGTTGTCTCTTGAAAAAAAATAAAGCACCTTTGGGACAAACTATGACCTGGATGACTGAGAATCTGCATAGACATCCTTCAATTGTGTCAAGCTACAACTTCCACTGGACCCAACCAGCATAGCTGGGGAAACTATAGGTGGTCATTTTGGGGGTGCCATTTATTTGCAGGGTACCATTTTGAGAGAGGCTAAAAAGGAAGCACATGACTTTAGGGGTGAGGCTAATCCAGGGGTGAAATCTACTTATCTTCCCAACCGGTTCAAAAGTGCACATGTTACATGCACGCAGGGACCCTCTGTGCATGCTCAAACTCTTCTGCACATGCACAGAGAGTAAAAAACAGGTTACTTCCTGGTTAAAACCAGGAAGTAATGATGACTGGGCAGGTGGGCGGAGCCTCATGCCGCCATCGCTACTGGTTCTCTGAACCATCGGCCGCCATCGCTACCGCTTCGGCCGAACCGGTCCAAACCAGAAGCATTTCACCCCGGGCTAATCATGTGGCCCTCCATATTTCTCATGTCACACCCAGAGTAGCTGGGAGCGGGGTGCTATTTTCTCACTGATCAAGTCAGCAATACCCATGTGGGGCCATTTGTTACCCTGCACACATAACCGTTCACAGAATGAGTCTTAGATTTGCCTAGCTTTACATGCAGACATAGGTAATTAAAGCATATTGCCTCAAATTCTACAGGGTATTCATCTCAGTAGAAGACAGTTCTATTCTGCAACAAGGATTTTGCATATATACAAATGAATTACCATTTGCTTCCCTGGAATGCAAAATGCAACCTAGGAGAGCATCAACATTTCTGAACAACAGCAGTTGCTGTCTGGGCACGCTGCTTTTCCATTTCCCAGGCTGCCTTGGTACAAGTATCGTCCTGCTCTTTTCTCAACCCTGGGGCACAGCCCACAGGCTACAGTGGCCAGGCAGAAGCTGGCACGGGCTGTCTGGGACCAGGCACTGCCTACATGGATAGAAATGGTTGTTCAGGGAAGCAGTGGTGATGGCAGCATTGAGAGGAGGTGATGTTGGGGTCCAAAGGTAGGGCAAATGATGGTGTGGATGCACAAATGGGAATATGGAACTTGAGCAGAGGTGTTATTCAGCCAGTTCGGGCGAACCAAGAGTGGAAATTTTAATTCGCCGAACCGGCAAATACCACCTCTGGCTGGCCCCCTTACCGCTCGCCCTGCCCGCCCGCTCGCTGCTCGCCCCATCTTGCCATGAGTGATGTCAAGTTGGCCATGCCCATTCAGTCACATAACCCCCACCAAGCTACACCCACTAAGCCACACTCACAGAACCCGTAGTAAAACAATTTGAATCCCACCACTGACTTGAGGAAGATCTCTCATGAGGCCCTCATTTCTCTGACAAAACAAAGAAAAACAAGATTCTGTTCTTTTTGGTACCCCAAACAGAAATATCTACGGAAACCTAGGCTCCATTGCGTCTAGGTTTGCAATGGGGGAGGGACAGTTTTGCAATGGAGAATTGGGACATTGTAGGTCACCCACCTCCCCCAGGATCCTCCTACACAGGACACAGAATGTTCTCAGAAGAGGTACAGCAGACTGCAGTGTTTCCTTCCAGGGCAAAATAAGCAGCCCGCCTTCCTCTCAGAGCATCAAGAGGGTCATCGGCTGAGCTCCAAAGCAAATCAGTGATTTGTTTTTGGGGGGTGAGAAGAATTCTGAGAGAAGGTCCATTTATGGTCCCACGAAACATAATAACTGAAAAGAAGGAATTGCATTTGGTCAGTGGTGAAATCCAAATATTTTTACTACCGGTTCTGTGGGCGTGGCTTGGTGAGCATAGTGTGGCTTGGTGGGCGTGGCAGGGGAAGGATACTGCACAAACTCCATTCCACTCCTGGCAGAAGGATATTGCAAATCTCCATTCCCACCCCACTCCAGGGAAAGGATACTGCAAAATCCCCATTCCCTCCCCACTCCTGGGGGAAGGATATTGCAAAATCTCCATTCCCTCCCCACTCCTGGGGGAAGGATATTGCAAAATCTCCAATCCCACCCCATTCTGGGGCCAGCCAGAAGTGGTATTTGCTGGTTCTCCGAACTACTCAAAATTTCCGCTACCGGTTCTCCAGAACCTGTCAGAACCTGCTGGATTTCACCCCTGCATTTGGTGCTGCAGGCGTATTTTTTGCTCTGAGAAGAAATACCCTTTTGCAAAAAAATACTTGGACTTCAACTGGGAACTATGCTTGCACCAGCAGCTGCTTTAATGTTGTTACCAGTAGTCTGTGTTTACCAACCCCAATTGGGACTGGCAACTCAGTCACTAATCAAAGCGGTCACTGAGTGGAAGCCACAGCTGTGCTTGTGATCTTAACTGCAGCTTTCCTTTGCTTTACAAAATTGTAAATGTGAGGTTTGGTTGCAAAGTTGCTTTTTATCACTATGGTAACTGTGAATGGCCCCTAAATGAGGCAGTTAACTAAATGAAGACTTTATACAGGTAGTCCTCACCTTACAACCACCATTGAGCCCAAAATTTATGTTGCTAAGTGAGAAGTTTGTTAAGTGAGTTTTGCCCCATTTTACAACTTTTCTTGCCGCAGTTGTTAAGTGAATCCCTGCAGTTGTTAAATGAGTAACAGTAACGTTAAGTGAATCTGGCTTCCCCGTTGACTTTGCTTTTCAGAAGTTTGCAAAAATGTGATCACATGATCCCAGAACACTGCAATGGTCACAAATGTGCGTCAATTGTCAAGCATCCAAATGTAAATCATGTGACCATGGGGATGCAGCAATGGTCGTAAGTGTGAAAAATGGTCATAAGTCACTTTTTTCAGTGCTGTTGTCACTTTGAATGGTCACTAAATGAGCAGTTGTAAGTCGAGGACTTACCTGTACATATTTCACAGTCCCATCTGCTGCCCAGCCTTTCTCCGAGTCTGGGATTCCCATTTTACAATGGAATGATTCAGTTCTCTATGAAATTAAACCTCCTTTGTTAAATAAAAGCTCAAACCTGTGACACAGTGGTGAAATGTACTACCGGTTCTGTGGGCGTGGCTTGGGGAGGTAATGTGACTGGGTGGGCGTGGCCAACTTCTTCTTTTTTTACTTTTAAAAGCATTTTTTCTACAACCTCTTCAGCCAAAGAGGTTGTAGAAAAAAATGCTTTTAAAAGGCTCTGACAATCCCAGCTGAGCCGCGCGATCATCAGAGGCTTTTTTTTTTACTGTTAAAAGCATTTTTTCTTCGGCCGAAAAAATGCTTTTAAAAGTAAAAAAGAAAAAAGCCTCGATGATCGTGCGACTCAGCTGGGCATGGGGAGGGGGGCAGAGATTTTTGCTACCGGTTCTCCGAACCACCCACCACCATCGCTACCGGATTGGGCGATCCGGTCCGAACTGGGAGCATTTCACCCCTGCTGTGACAGCAGGATAATGTTTTCTCATTTGACTGCTTCTGAGATAAAACAGTTTCTTCCTGGATCCTGACTTTCAGGGAGCAAAGTCTATCGCTCTTTGCAAAGCATTCCTCTGCCTGGCATCCATAACTGATCCAACATTTTTGTCACTTTAGTTGACACTCTCAGGCGAATCCAAAGATATGTCACCTGACCCACCTGAGTTGGGGCGTCTATTCAAATGCCAACCTCTCTGCTAACTGCCTTTCAGATTTACCTGTGCAGATATCGGTAGAAACGACAGCAGATATGCAAGCCAGAAACATGAGGCAAGGTGCCTACAACATAGCAGGTGAGTTTTCTTGACATATTTTAGGATGTTTGGGGTTTGGCGGGGCTTACGATGGTTGGGCCATGGTTGCTTTCACGAAAGAAATGGGGCGATGGGAAAACTTACAGACATCTGACATTTGACCTACTGTAAGGAAGAACGAATGGTTTTCTACCACGTTATTGCGCTGATTTATATTGGATTGGTCGATTGTGCCTTCAAGTAATTGTTGACTCCTGGTGACTTCCTGGAGAAGTCCCTGGGAAGGGACTTTTCTTGGCAAGATTTCGGAAGTGATTTGTCATTGCCTGCTTCTTCCTAGGGCTGAGAGACAGTGACTGGCCCAAGGTCACCCAGCTAGCTTCATGCCTAAAACAGAACTAGTACTCCTGGTCTCCCAGTTTCTAGCCCAGTGCCTTAACTACTACACCATACTGGTTCTCTTTAAAAACAAATTACAGTGCAATAATAGTTACGTGTATTGGGAGACTGAGACCATCTTTCTCCATTTAGAAGGAAGTCTCGTCTGGCTTTGGTTTTACAGAATTTACTGTCGCATTTTCACAAGGAGAATCTATGCCCTGGTGGGCTTGCTTCCCCTTCTCCATCTCATGCAATGATTTCTCTGACCAGAGCAAGGTGACCTTCATTCAGCTAGTCTAGATGTGGAGGTAACCCCTTACCCAAATTCCTAATGCATTTTATGTTGCTTTTGAGGTCTCTGGCCAAGGGTAGGCTTCAAAAATTTTAGCAAGGGGTTCTCTGCCTGGTTGCTGGATGGGCGTGGCCATGGTAAGCGTGGCCTAGTTGGCTTCCTGTACCACGGCGGGGGGGGCATTTTTGCCCTCCCCGGGCTCTGGAGGCTTTCCTCGAGCCTCCGTGAGGGTGAAAACTTCCTCCCCATGCTCCGGAGACCCTCCAGAGGCTTTCCTCGAGCCTCCGTGAGGGCAAAAACGACCTCCCCAAGATCTGGAGGCCCTCTGGAGGCCAGAAATGGGCCCGAACTTCCAGTAGGCCTGTTTTTCACTCTCCCCAAGCCTCCGCGGTGCGCACCCTACACTTACCTGCATCCAAAACAGGTCGCGTGGGGACTGCTGGGAGGGGCGGGCAGAGCCAGACAGGAGTGGGATTTGGGGGTTCTCCAAACTGTACAGAATCTTTACTAGAGGTTCTCCCGAACCCCTGCGAACCCCCAGCAGCCTACTCCTGTCTCTGGCCCACCCGGAATTATATGCACAAAATCCTTTGCTAGTGCTTCCTGAAGCTCCCTAGAACAGGATAAAGCAATGGGGCAGTTCTGTTTTGCTCTATAAAAGTAAAGGCCCATGTTACTTTATGAAGATTTCAAAGCATTGTCAAAGTGAGGCTCCTGCCCCTTCGGAGCTTTGCACAGTCTTACAGTGTAGCACCCATGCTGAGCATTCACACAGATCTATGGGTGTTGGCTATCATGAATTGAACCTCCTTTTGATGATCCAGCTATGTCGTAGTTCCCCCCAAAAATTGAGAATATTTTCTCAAGGTTGAACTGTGGGGTGGTTTTCTTCCCACATATCAAAATATGCCTTTTCTGACATTAACTCCAGCAGGGCCTATACAGCCCCCTTTGGTAGAAGAGGATATTTGTAGCAGGATGCTGGAACACATATATTTACCTTCATTCGTGAGAATATTTTTGGCTCGGTGTTGAACTGTAGGGTCCTTGGTGCTCTCTGAGCTTGGTGCTTTTCTTGCAGATGTTTCATTACCAAGCTAGGCAACATCATCAGTGTGTAACAAGCTCAGAGATCACCCTGCAATCTGAGCCATACCAGGAACAATTCCCTCCCTTTCTCTAACTAAACATCACTTGGATGAAACAAAGTTATGAATGAATACTAGAGATGATTCAACATTGCTAATGCCCCCATCAAGCCACACCCACCAAGCCACGCCCATAGAACTGGTAGCAAAATAATTTGCATTTCACCACTGGTTACAGCCTCAGCTACAATCCCCTTTGGAATAGCACATAGACACCCTGAAAAATTATACGACCCCCAACCTGTTGATTTTTAGGAGAGCCATCCAAAATGCGGCTTTTTAAGGCTGTCTTAGACATGGTGTGCTTATGAATGATGTCCCATTGATGTTATTGCTTTGGCTGTATTGCAGGTGCTGGGATTTACTGCTTTGGGGTATCGAAAATCACATAACTGGGTGCCAAGAATATTTTTAGCTACTTTTTAATTTAAGCCCTCATAAAGTTCTGAAACAGCACAGACATAATGGGTGTATATTTATTTCTGTATTGGCCATCCCATCTCACCAAGTGACTCTGCAGTGAACAATTTTTTTTAAAAAAATAAAAAGAGTTAAAATAATACAAACGTTAAAATATATAGTAACTGAGAATAAAGCACGAGTGTAGGCAAGTGATTTAATTCAAATGATACAGATAGGGTAGATAATTACGGAAATTTTGCTCTTAAAAAGATTGCCCTGATTAGGTCTTTACTAGCTTATTTATTTATCAAATTTATATGACTGGCCATCTCATAAGAAGTTATTCTAGGCAGTGTACAATAAATGAAGGATGAAATTAAACATGTCAAACCCAGCCATATTGAAACACACACACAAAAAATACATTTGATTAGCAACGGCGCCATATCCTTTTTGCTCTGGTTGTTAAGTGAATCATGGGGTCATTAAACAAATCCCACTTTCCTCACTGACATTGCTTGTCAGAAGCCCCCTGGGAAGCTCATAAATAATAATCACAGGATCAAAGGATGCTGGAACCATCTTAAATACGTGCCAGTTGCCAAGCGCCTGAATTTTATGCAGTGGGCGTAAGTGTGAGGATTGGCTGTAAATCGCTTTTTTCAGCATCGTCATAAATTTGAACAGTTATTAGACAAGTGGTCATAAGTTAAGGACTACCTGTAGCTATCATGACATGCAAAAATATTAGTTTTGAAATCATGGTTGACTGGGATTTTTGCCTGTTCACTCAAAGCAAAATAAACCACTCAAGAATTAAATTAAATCCATTTGAACAATTCTAATACTGGGTCTTAACCATGAGCAAGTGCCCATATACACAAATAAATAAACATAACATAGTTTGTAATATATATATACATACATACATAAAATTTAATATTATTCTTTTCCTGATAGCCATGGAGAGAGGCAAATGGTATTCAAGGTATGAACATTTTGTCCTTGGCATGCTGTAATGAGGTGCTTCAGGTTCTGCTGGCTTCTGAGGTTTCTTAAGGCATCTCAGCCTTAAGGGCTAGGAACTTGTCATGGCTTTTTAATGCCATCTGAAATTCTCCAATTTCTGAATTCTGTTTTCCAGTGCCTGATAACCAAAAAATTCAAGGGAAGGGGGAAAATAAACGAATATAATTATGCAATATAAACTCTGGCCTTTAATGGAGACTCCATCTGTCAACTGGGAAGTAAATAATCCTTCAGATTTTACTAAAAGGAAGAATCTAGCCCTCATGGCTGCTTATTTCTAAGAGGACTCATTGCTTGCCTGGGACTCTGAAGGGTTTCCATGTTACTGTATTCCTTTTCATAAATATATTTCCCCTTTTAAAATAATTGAGAGAATGCCTCAATAGTGCAGGATCTTTCTATAGCTTTTACTATAGTCCTGAAGCCACCCCAATGAAGTCAAGTGAGAAATAGAGCAGAGTGACCCATAAAGAACAGGGTTCAAACCTGGGTAAAACATATAGGTGATCAGACAACTAGCTAATTCTAAACTTCTGAATTCACTTTGGGCACTCAGATTGAAGTCAGGTCACACTCCTCATCCAAAGCCTACTTCTAGCACCCCCCAAGTTTCTTCATACCAAGAAAACTGGAAAAATGATCTTGTCATTCCCATTCAACTACAATCTAATGCAGTCAGAAGATAAGCAGTGGATTTTGTTGTTGTTTTTTTAAAAAAAAATAGAGATTAAAAATGAATAAGGAAAAAAAGAATTTCAAAATTGAATCTTATTTTTTACTAGTGCCCCTTGATAAAGGCCAAAATATAACAAGAGGAAAAGATTCTAGTTCTTATTGAAGCAGTGATTTTTTAACTGTCTTTTATCAGGCAGTAAACATTTTGCCCAGGCCTGTTTTGAAAAGAAGCCAGGTGGCTGTTTTACTCTTTACCTGGAGAGTTGAAGCACCTGATGCTACATCAACAGTGCTCCTTAGCTAGGTTTGAAGGACACTTAACCATGCTAAAGGGGACAAAACATGTCCTCGTCGTTCTCAAGGGAATCACAGGGATCTCTTCGTGTACCTCTCAGGAGTTGAGATCAACTCAAAAAACATCGCTACTATTTCTATAATGGCTTGGTTGAGCTACACAGGGGTGTGCTGCTGGGTGTTCGCACGGGTTCAGGTTCGGGCGATCCTCTAGCTAGGATTCTGCCCAGTTCAGTGAACCCCCAAATCCCATGCCTGGCTGGCCCCACCCCACCCCGCCCACCCCTCCCCATCCCCGTCCCCGCCCCTCCCAGGAGTCTCCACGCGGCCTGTTTTAGATGCCAGGTAAGTACAGGGCTCGCCTGGAGCCTCTGGGAGGGCGAAAAATGGGTCCCCCAGAAGTTCTGGAAGGCCAGAAACAGGCCATTTCCAGCCTCTGGAGCCTAGGGGAGGCCATTTTCACTCTCCTGCAGGCTCCAGAAAAGCCTCCGGAGCCTGGGGAGGGTGAAAAATGGCCCCTCCCACCGTGGGGCAGGAGGCCAACTATGCCACACCCACCATGGCCACGCCCCCCCCCCCCAGCAACCAGGCAGAGAACCTGTTGCTGAGATTTTTGAAGCCCACCCCTGGATCTATACCCTCTCAGCTGGACGTGGGAATGGCTGGGTGAATTTCTTTGGTTTAACATGGGCTCTTGGGGCAGGTATAAACAGGGCTGGGTATCCATCACCACGGCGTGGTTAAAGCTGGCTGAGAATGTGAGCTATTCATCTTTCTGTTTTTAAAGCATACATCCCACTCTCTTGGCTACAGAGAGTCTCTTACAAATGGGCAATGGGAGGTCGATGGAATGTGGTTCAAGGTCTTGGAGTTTCTGAGGCTTTAGTGTTCTTTCTCTCAACAAGCAGAAATGGGATTTTTAAAACGCTGAGAAGGGTTTTCCTTTTCAACCAAAACAAGCAGGACCATTTTTCTCAGCATCTCAGTTTTTGAACGCAGCACCTGGATTACGCTGCTAAAAGAACAGAAATCGAGGACTGTACTATGTATTTTTCTTGTCCATTATTTCAACTGTTTACATTTGTTGGAATTTGCACCATTTGACTGTTGGTTTTTTTTCCTCTTCACTCGCATGAGTGGCTTCCTGTCCTATCGTGTGTGCATGCGTGTGTGGGTTATTGAAAAAGAATTTTACGTAAGATTAAAAAGTTACAAAAGGGTAGAAAAAAAGAAAACAAATCAAAAAGAATGGAAAAAAGTCAAGGTCAGCAAAAAGCAAAGCAAAAAAGAAAGAAAAGATGTTTAAGGAAGCCATTTCTGACCTCCTTTTTAGCATTTATAAACCTGATAGTTACCATTTGCAGTCCAGTGGTGGGATTCAAAATTTTTTACTACTGGTTCTGTGGGTGTGGCTTGGTGGGCGTGGCTTGGTGGACGTGGCAGGGGAAGGATAGTGTAAAATCTACATTCCCTCCCCACTCCAGGGGAAGGTTACTGCAAAATCCCCATTTCCTCCCGATCAGCTGGGAGTTGGGAGGTAGAGGATAGATGGGGGCGGGGCCAGTCAGAGGTGATATTTACCGGTTCTCCAAACTACTCAAAATTTCTGCTACCGGTTCTCCAGAACTGGTCAGAACCTGCTGAAACCCACCTCTGATTTGCACCCTCGCAAACTCCGTATCTTACTTCCCGCTTTTCCATAAACAACCCATTTTAATCAGTGAATCCCAAAATGAACAGTTCATATTTATCCATTTCCAGTGCTTCCCGTCCTATTTTGGAGTGGGGGGAACAGCTAAAAATTATAGCAATGTCACATGTCTATTCTACAACAGTCGTCTTCACATTCTAGATTGTAAAAAAGAGTTTTATAGAAATCAATACAATTTTCAAATGATTCACAAAATTGAGACATTTTTATTAGGGGGAAATTATATACGCAGCAGGAGTGCTATTTAGCAGGTTCTGACAGGTTCTGGAGAACCTGTAGAGGAAATTTTGAGTAGTTTGGAGAACTGGCAAATACCACCTCTGGCTGGCCCCAGAGTGGGCTGGGAATGGAGATTTTGCAATATCCTTTCCCTGGAGTAGGGTGGGAATGGGAATTTTGCAGTATCCTTCCCTGCCATGCCCACCAAGCCACGCCCACAGAACCGGTAGTTAAAAAATTGAATTCCACCACTGATATTATGCAGCCACGGTTACAAAATATTGTTCCATCTTACCCTTTCAGTATGCTTTTTCCTAGCTTTTATTTTTTGTATGTCTATAACTCTTCTCTTCCTGTTTCCTCCCGTTCCCCTACAGGACCCCCATTAAGTAGAGGTTCTTCTTTCCAAGATACAGAGACAGACTCCTCTGGAGCCCCTCTGCTTAAGGTGTATTGCTGAGAAACATGGACCTGGCGAATCCCCAGAAGCAGTGAGGCCTTTTAAGTCAGCCTCACTAGAGACCAAGTTCAGAAGCGATGGACAATGGATCCTGATGCAAGCCATCTACAACTGTGCCTTCCAAGGAATTACTTGATTTCTCTTGCCATTTTCCAAGGTTGATCCTGCTGTAGACTTGCTTTTAAGGTGACCATTGGTGCTTTTTGACAATTTTCTAGGCAATGTTGATCTCTGCTTCAGAAGTGAAGGGAAATGATGTAGCAGTTACAGCTTTTTGCACATATCCTGTCCTTTAACCATCCTGCTCTCCCCTTACCCTTGTCGAATAAGGACTGACCTCTGCATTTTTCCTTTCCAGAATAAAAAGAGATCTTCTGCCTGTCAGGCTTATTCATCCAATAGACTTATCTGTTACTGACTTGCCATTTATTTTCTCGTTCGGAATTCAGACTTGATTATTCTCACGCAGTTTAAGGTCTAGGGCCTTAAAATGTGCACTCTTCGTTGTAAATAGTTCGCCAGAACTTTTGAGGAGGAGACTTTGTTGATTTAGGAATATGACCATTCCTCCGTTGAAATCTTCAGAAACTCTTGCTGCCTTTCCTGTTGTTTCGTTTTATTCTCTTTTCTTTTCCCCTCACCCCTTGCCTCATTTGAACCATAGGGGTGCCTGCATTGAAAATGCAAAGTCTGGGGGTGGGGAAGCTGTTACTGCATCTAAGGTATTTTGATTCCTACTGTGCTTTGGTGGTGCCGGGTTTTTTTTTAAGCAAATAAAATCATATTTAAACAATTGAATGTTGAAAAGTCACCCCCTTTGTCTCATACAAAGGGACTAATTTAATGGCTAGTCATTGTGAGAGTTGCAATTCCAACAAAACTGGAGAACACACCAGGTCGGAGAAAGATAATTTAAAGGATGGCGTCTGAGGAAGGAATAGAATGCTCCCCCTCCCTTTTTTTTTTTTAGTAAATAAAGATTTTGCACAGCGCTCTATTGGTTGCTTCTGGCTCCATTGGGAAATAAAATGTGGCTCATGTATATAAAGATGTCACTTGGCATCAATAGTATTGCTATAAAGAAGTGAGGTATCATTATGTTCTTACTTGAAAGTTGTTTAAGAAATGTTTCTGCTGTGGCCTAGAGGTGTAGCTCTTGCCTCACAATCAGGAGGTTGTGAGTTTGATCCTAGGTAGAGGCAGATGTAGGATCTCCTGCTTGGGCAGGGGGCTGGACTAGATGACCTACAAGGTCCCTTCCAACTCTGTTAATCTGTTAAATGTTGCCTGGTTCCTTTTTCTACCAAAATGATGCATGCAGCCCATAAAATGTGTCCAACAGAGCAAACAAACTCTAAATAGTCTAACATATGGTTTCCCCGACGTAGGAAGCCCACGACTAGCTGACTTCCTTCTTGCTTCCTACTTGTTATTTAGAAGTAGACGGGGTGGTATTCACTTACCTTCGGTACTGGTTCGCAAATGTGAGCACGCGCGTATGGGCAGAACATAAAAAATTGGATGTGATGACGTCCAGGCGGGTGGGCGGAGCTTCCCGCATCCGCCGCTACCGGATTGCGCGATCCGGATAGAACCGGCTGAATACCACCATTGGAGGTAGATCATCTCAAATTCTTAAAAAAGCAGACATAATAATTGTTCACTATAATGAAAAGCTACTAAAATAACTTATTGGTATTATTCCACAACTGCTACTATTTCTACTCCTGTCTTGAAAGGAATTTGTCCTGTGAACATCTTCATTGCCGGCAATTCTTAACACATTAGAGAAAATCCCGTAAGGCAGTCAGCAGTCGCTCCAACTAATCAATAGCAAAGAATGGAATTCAGTCGATATTTCTCTTCATCCGTTAGGTTTAACTCATGTTGTATTATTGCTTGGTAATCTTAAAACAGCTAAATGGTTAGCTAAATGTCTATGGAGATTCTCAGTCATCCATCTTCACGAGCTGAAGAAGCTTCTTGAATGAGAAGCGAAATGTCTTCAAAGAAGAACAAGAAAGTCCAGTTGCCTCTTGAAAAAGCACTTTTGGGACAGCTGAATGGTTACTGTGAGGGGAAGATGCAAAATAACAGAGCTGCTATTCTTTTTGGCACTTGGAAGACCTATTTTGCCTGACTCTTTCAGGAAAGGGTCAGAATTAACATGAACATAGGAAGCAGACGAGTAAAGTTTCCACCAGGGGGAAAGCAGCCCACTCAGAAACCCTGCAAAGATGCATTGTTGCAAACAAAAACATTACTTGGGGGGGGGAACGGTATTTTATTTATTTATTTATTTATTTTTAAATTGGTATACCGCCCTTCTCCCTGTGGACTCAGGGCGGTGAACAGCCGAGTAAAAGCATAAACTACAAACATTAAAATACAATTAAAAAGATATATATATAAATTTGGCCCCATGATTAAAAACAATAACAAAACATTAACATTGTTAATTAAATGCCAACCCTGGCATTTAAGATACACTGCAGCTTCATACCTAAAGCGGGACTAGAATTAACAATCTCCTGGTTTCTAGCCTGATGCTACTACACCAAACTGGCTCTGTAGTGTAGCTGCAGAAATAATATGATTCTAGTATCAAACACAGACAATCATATGAGATTGTCTGCTACTTCTGGAATGGTGGATAGATTGCTATTTTGGCTTGAAGATTTGGAAGTGACCAGTGCCAATTATTTGCAGGGGAATGATGCTGGACCCTACACTGTTCCAGAGAAAGTCAGAAACTACTACAGCTCCACTATCGAATCTAGGATGAATAAAGTATTAAATATAATCGTATAATATGATTTTAGCAACAGTGGCCTGAAGTGGTGACTAGCAGTCAGTGGGAGCTACTTCTCACAAAGTTAACATGCCTTTTCTTTGAAAGTTTGTTCTGAAAAAAAATGGAAGTATTTTGGATGGCAATTTAAGAAAGGAAAGAATTGACTACAGTGCAGGCAGAAATGTGTATCTTCTTCAGGAACATGCTTTAGGGGAATTCAAAGCTTACAGAGCCACGAACTTGAAGAACCAGTTTTCTCCCTCTCTATTGCTAATCATACACACACAGACACACACAAAATGACACTGCTATCATTATCTCTGTTACTAATGTCTATGCAAAAAGGAGTATTATCAAAGTTCTTCTTGTCTAACCTTCTTGTCTAACAAGAAAAACACTGGTCCAGATCCCTCTGTTCATTTCAAATATTGAATTATCACTTTAATAGAATAATGCGGAGGCCAGTGTGATTTTGCTCCCCTCCCAAGTCCCGAGTCTAACTGATCTCCTAGGGCAGGGGTCTCCAACCCTGGCAACTTGAAGCCTGGCGGACTTCAACTCCTAGAATTCCCAGCCAGCTTTGCTGGGAATTCTGGGAGTTGAAGCTCGCCAAGCTTCAAGTTGCCAAGGTTGGAGACCCCTGCCCTAGGTTACATGGGAACAAAACTGGAGGAATTACAACAAACTGCTGAGTCTTTCTTAGTAGTAGCCCTACTTTTTTTTTCTTTTTCAAGGTTGCAGGGTAATGATGCATTCGGAGAGCAAAATGTTCAGGCACCAAGGCCTTGGCTGGACTCCATGCAAACAACCTGCTCTCTCTCTCTCTCCCACTACCATAAAAACAAACACATCCTATGAAAATGGACTTCAACCTTAAGTCCAGCATAAATGTATTTGTCGTTGCTCTCAGCTGCCAAAATGGGTGGAGTGACAGCACTGATTTTTTTTTCAACATCAGGCTCTGAAGAACAAAGAAGGGAGGCGATTTTGACGTAAACATCTCCTTCAGGTAGACAATTCTCCCTGGAGATTGTCCAAATTGGGGGCGGGGTGAATGATAAGCTGCTTTTTCTGTGTCTTAATCACATCAAGAGGACTGTCCGGTAGGACTTTTTTTTGGGTCAATAACCGGTCACAAATACACAAGCTGGACTTTGATTCCCATGGACTCTTTATAAAGTTCACCAGAAGAGGGGACTGTCCTGCCTGCTTGTTGCTCTGGGAACAAAATGTTTTATTTTGTGAAATCCATTCTACCTCTGCCCTAGTCTAGGAGAAAGGTTTTAAGTTCCAGGAAGGACCAACACCACATACAGGGCCATGAATGGCACTGTAGATCTGGGGCACAAGAGCCAGTTTGACATCTCCCCTTCCCAAACCGGAGAAACAAATTAACAGGACATCATAACAAAAACTAGAGAAGTAAATATTTTACCCTGGGTCACTCTAAAAACTTGTCGACTCTTCGTGCTGTAAAGATTCTGTTTGAATATACCGTATTTTTCGGAGTATAAGATGCAACTTTTTCCCCCCTAAAAGGGGGTGAAAATTTGGGTGCATCTTATACACCGAATGTAGCCCTTCCCACTGGCTCCCACCCTTTGGCCTCTGCCTCCCAACAATTTACCTCCTTGCAGCAAGCAGCAAGAAGAAACAGCTCATTTCAGCTTCAGCACAACCTAATTAGCACAAGTTGATTGTCCCTTGGATCAGCCTCCCGACTCTCAGCTGTTTCAGGCTGCAGGGATTGCCATTGCCTATTGCTGTGCAGGCCTCTGCTGCTTGCTGCAAGGAGGTAAATTGCTGGGAGCAGATTTTTTTTTTTCTTGTGCTAATCAAGCTGCTGAAAACAAAAATGAAAGTAAAGGAGGCTATTTGCTGTTTGCTGCAATGAGGCAAAATTGCTGGGAGGCAGAAGCAGATTTCTTTTTTTTTCACCAAAAAAGGTAGGTGCGTCTTATAGTCCGGAGCATCTTCTACTCCGCAAAATACGGTAATTCTATAATTTTGTTCAGAAGTTCTTTCTTCAGAATCTATATATACAGGTAGTCAAAGCAAAGTATTTATAGATAGAATAGATATAATTCTTTATTGCCCAAGTGTGATTGGATACACAAGGAATTTGTCTTTAGTGCTCTCAGTGTACATAAAGAAAAAATAAAATATATTTGTATATATATATATATATATATATATATATATATATATATATATATATATATATATATATATACATACATACATATACATATACACACACACACACACACACACACACACACACACACACATATATATATTACGAGCATCCTGAAAAATCATGCTAGGACTTATTTTCTGGTTGGGTCTTATTTTTGGGGAAACAGGTAGTAATACAGTCTTAGTAGTTAATTTGGCAATGTTGTCAATGTTGTGGGAATTGGTTATTTAGCAGAGTGATGGCATTTGGATGGCATCCTTGTGTCTTGTTGTCTTGTTGTCTTGTTGTTCTAGTGTGCAGAGCTCTATAGCATCATTTTGAGGGTACCCTGTTTCCCCAAAACTAAGACATCCCCTGATAATAAGCCCAATCAGGCTTTTGAGTGTATGGCAATAAGACAAAGCGCTTATTTGAGAGTTCAAAAAAATATAAGACAGGGTCTTATTTTCAGGGAAACACGGTAGAAGTTGAAACAATTTATGTCCAGGATATGAGCTCTATTAGCCAACCTCCTCCAGATCTGTTAAAACCTATAACTTCCAGCATTCCCAGGTAGCATAGCTCAAAGCAGCTACTGTTTTTGCCTTTATGCATTAAAGGTCTATTTATTGGAGGGTGTCTTAGAGTTTCTTTTAAAATTGCATTCAAATTATTGTTCCTCGGCTAGGAAATTCCTCTTTTTAAAAAAATGTTAAATTCCTCCAAATGAAATGGAGAGATGGATTCAGCATGGATATCCTTTGTGGAAGTATTCTTTTGGTTTGTGAATGTTTCCCAATCATCAGAAAGAGACAATGTTTCTGATCATCGTTGGATTTAATTGGTTGTTAAAGGGAAGAGTGTATTGAACTTTACATATGAAAGACATTCCAGAAAGTATTAGCTTGATATCACAGTCAGGCTTTACACACCATTATGGCTAAATCATAACAAAGTACCTCTTGTTTTGTGTATTATGTGAACCAGGAAATCATGTTAAAAGATAAGGTAACTTAACATATTGTTTGGATGCAACCTTGTGGATTCTTAACTGGTTTATGATAGAGACAAAAAAAAAGCAATGATGGCCTATCGCCACAAGATGGCAAGCTAGAGGTATTTCTGCTGTTTAATACTATTGAGTTTGTGGTAGGTCCAATTAATTACATTTAAATTTAATTTAATTTAAAACTTTGTGGACTATAATACTCCATGTAGACATCTGAAATCTGGATTTCTCTTTAAAAGTCTTAAAACAACAGGTTTTGTCTAATTGATCATACAGTTATGGATAGTCTGCTTTAGGAAGTTTAGATATCCTTATGATTGTTTTGACTGCTAATTATTATTCTGACTCTCTTTGTCAATCAAAAACTATGAACATTTTTAAAAGTGCCAACCTGATTTATGATTATGTTTCCTTCCAATTTTATGTTATCCGCAGAATTTTTTTCTGCTAGAATAAGGAATGTTTGTCTCTCTTTCTTATAGATAGTGAATTACTGTATTATAATTTTATAGTTTGTAAATATTCTTCCCCCTTTCTTTGTTTACATTCTTAAATATGTTTTACTGAGAGTCAGGGAGCCTATAAATCTAATAAATAATTATTATCATTATTAAAAATAAAGTATTGCCATGAATAACTTGACTACATTACATTACAATTGAAGAGGTAGGAATTACTACTTTTTTCAGTTTTTGAAAATGTTGCTTTATAGATATTAAAAGTTGGGTACAGTTAAAGTGTGAAAAACAACTTTTTGCTTCTTCATTCCTTACTATACTGTTCTGATTTACCAGGGGGAATAACCCCTTATAAATCACTGCTGGCGTTTTGTTTTAAACCATGGACTTTAATCTCGTGAAGTCACAGGACCAGGTGTTTCTCCCTAATGACTTTGCCTTGTACAATTCTTCCTCTAGTGATGACTATTTCATTAAAAAAAATCATTGGAAAGCTGTTTTATATTTGCTGTTATGCTCTTGGGGACAAAATTTTTTTCGGAAATTGTACTCATAACAGATTGGACAGAAGAAAACTACTGCAAACTGTAAAGAGCCTGGATAGCTCTGCAGACAAAGGCATTGTAATTTAACACTAGCTGTCTGCAATTAAAGTAAGTTTGAATCTCCCCAGGCTCAAGGTTGACTCAGCCTTCCATCCTTTCTAAGGTAGGTAAATTGAGGAGCAGTTTGTGGGGGCAACAAACTGACTTTGTATAAATATACAAAAGTATGAAGGCTATTGCTTAATGCACTGTAAGCCGCCCTGAGTCTCCGGAGAAGGGCGGCATATAAATCAAATTAAAAAAAAAAATCCCATTCCCACGCCACTCCAGGGAAAGGATATTGCAAAATCTCCATTCCCACCCCACTCTGGGGCCAGCCAGAGGTAGTATTATATGAGTCTCCGGAGAAGGGCGGCATATAAATCAAATTAAAAAAAAAAAAAAAGAGGCACTTAATAGCTTCTGTCAATATGCGCTAAGGAAAAAGTGAAGGTATAAAGGAGTCCTTTGCCTAGTTACTCTGGCAATAAACACCATTGAACTGAAAAGGGCTTTTGATGAGTTTGCACTTTGTTAGTTTGTGGCAAAGGTTGTGATTTATGGATCCTTCCTAATGCCCTTTATTGGAAACTTTGTCTTTGCCATATCTTTCCATCAGCAATCGGTTGTCTCCAAAGTATAGGTCCGTGATGGCGAACCTATGGCACACGTGCCACAGGTGGCACACAGAGCCATATCTGTGGGCACATGAGCGTTGCCCTAGCTCAGCTCCAGCACACATGTATGCGTTGGCCAGCTGATTTTCAGACCTTCCAGGCTCACCGGAAGTCGGGAAATGGGCTATTTCCGGCCTCCAGAGAGCCTCCGGGGGCATGGGGAAGGCCATTTTCACACACCCAAGACTTCTAGAAAGCTTCTGAAGCCTGGGGAGGGCAAAAAATAGGCCTGCTGGTCCCACCAGAAGTCGGGAAAGTGGCCATTTCCGGCCTCTGGAGGGCCTCCAGAGGGGTGGGAAAGGCAGTTTTTGCCCTCTCCAGACTCCTAGAAAGGCTCTGGAGCCTGGGGAGGGTGAACAACGGGCATACCAGACCTACCATGCCATCGCGTGCCAAAAGTGGGGAGGAGTGCAGGGGGGGGTCGTGCACGCAAGGTCGCATTGAATTATGAGTGTGGGCACACGTGCGTGCGACACCCCCATCCACACTCCCCCTGCTTTTGGCATGTGACGGCAAAAAGATTAGCCATCACTGGTATAGGTGCTGCAGCCTACAGATGCACAAGACAATTCATCAATTGTTCTCTCTGACTCTGGATGAGGTACCAAGACAGACTTGGTGCATAATTGGGGGGGGTCTTCCAGGATTTGTTGCACAAATTCATCTTTATGACAATTTATTTATTTAGAAAATTTATATTGCTGTCGATTCACACATGGTGACTCAAGACGGCTTACAAGGATATAAAAACAGTATGTAAAAGAAATAAAAAGAATAAAAAGAAAAATAATAAAATAATAACACCCCTCCCCAACCAGTGGTGGGTTGCTACCAGTTCGCCCTGGTTTAGGCGAACCGGTAGTAGCGGCAGCGGGAGGCTCTGCCCATCCCAGACATCATCAAATACGCTTTGCGCACGTGCAGAAGAACCGGTAGCAAAGGTAAGTGAAACCCACCACTGTCCCCCACCCCCCCATCCTGGCGACAACACACATTCATACTAGCCATTTAATGGGCTCCATCCCGCTCTGGGTTCCCCAGGCCTACTGGCAGAACCAGGTCTTCAGCGCCTTCCGGAAGAGTGTTAGAGTGGTGGCCATTCTAATCTCTGGGGAAATGATGTTCCAGAGAGAGGGAGCCACCACGGAGAAGGCCCTTCTTCTGGGCCCCACCAGGTGTATATCCCTCAGGGATGGGACCCGCAAAATTCCCTGCCTCCCTGCTCCAGTGGGTTGGGTAGATATGACCGGCAAGAGACAGTCCATCAGATAACCTGGTCCCAAGCCATGAAGGGCTTTAAAGGTTACAAGCAGCACCTTGAATTACACCCAGAAGCAAATCGGCAACCAATGCAGTTCCCACAGGAGAGGTGATACATGTGCATACTGAGGTCTGCACAAAACCATGCGGGCCGCTGCAATTACACCCATTCCTGGACAGGGGTAGGGGAGTGCTTGTTCATGGTCATTTTCTAATTGGATTAGTATGAGATCTAGTCCCATTTTAGGTGCAAAACTAGCAGGGTGACCTTGGGCCACTCATTCTTTCTCTCAACCTTAGGAAGTAGGTGCTGGTAGTAAAATCTGGTTCCAAGCTGAGAGAAAGACACAGGAGCCAATGAACTTGGAGGCAGGTTGCAGGAAAGTTCTCCATTTATTTAGGAATCAGAAGCAAAGTGACTCAGCATCGGTTCTGGGACAGCTGACAGCCTGGCATGGGTAGCAGAGTGATTTTTATACCCTTTTGGAGTCTTTGAGATTGAGATGCCTGGTGGAGTTATTTGATTAAATTAATAACATGCCTTTTTGTATTCTAATGGTCCCTATTTGGTTTCCTGGGTGGTGGTCAGGGTCAAAGCTAGCCTTGGGGAAAGGTGGGGAATGTAAATTCTGTCTGGCTTTGTGTCTTCGGACTTAATCCTGTCAATTCAGCCTGTCTCAGTCTTCTAACCAGGGTTACTTGAGGCCATTCTGGCTGGGAGGCAGGGATTGCTTTAGCTTCTGTGGATGGTTTTTCTTTGCCTTCCCTGGGGGCATGGAAAGAAAGGGGGGGGGTGTCTTATGATTCTTCCTACACAGCCAATGGAAAATCACTTCTGGAATCCTGTCAAGAAAACTGCAGTGACTAATCCTGGCAATCGCTAGGAATCAACAATGATGATTTGAAGGCACCCAAATTAAATGCTCTTCATGAGGCTGCTCTCGAAGACCATCCAGAAGCTGCAATTGATCCAGAATGCAGTAGTACGTGGACTTTTGGGCACCCTAAGGTTTGTCCAAGTAACACCATTGCTGCATGAGCTGCACTGCTTTCTAGTTGCTTTCCAGGTACAATTCAAGATGCTGATTGAATATTGGTGGAAATGTATCTCCCTGAGGATTATCTCTTCATACCACTTGGTCATATATGGTGACTGAACTCCAAGTCTCTTTCCTTATAAATGTTGTCATCTAATCGGGCCTTGAAGGCACACCTTCTCCATAGCCACCCCACCATAGTCCAATAGTCCTGATACTTGAGGAGCTCCTAACATTTAGCCTTCCATGGATAGAAAGTGGCTCTTCCCCCAAGCATTGAGCTAGGGTGGAGATTGAGTCAGGAGCTTAATAATTTGGTCGGTTTGACTCCTGAAATGGAAGAGTTGATTTGTTTTTATTCTATTGTTTTTATTGTTTTCATGAGATCACTCTATTTGAGATGGATGACCATATACGTTTTTAAAATAAATTGTACACAAAGCTTCTGGCTGAGGAATTCTGGGAGTTGAAGTCCACGGGTCTTAAAGTTGCCAAGGTTGGAGACCCCTGGCTCTAATCACTTTACAGAGATGTTGGTGGCGGGGAGCCTAACATGGGGGAAAGAAGCGGGGAATAAAAGCGATAAATTCAAAGCTTCAGTCAGGTCTTTTCAGACATTTTGCGAAGCTATCGGCCGCGGACGTGTATTTTGGAATTTCCCATCCCCCCACACCTCATCAGAGACGGTAACCGTAGCAACCGACGCCAAACACGTGGGGGCGGGGCTAACGGGCCGTCTTTGACTTCCTCTCATCGCGGATTGAAAGAGCCGGTTGCCAATCAAGGCGGGCGAGTTCGACGGTTGGCCAAAAGCTTTCCGGAACGGGTTGGCCAGAATGCACTTTCTCTTCCGTTTCCGGCTACCGTCCTCGGGGTGCGTGCTGAGGCGAGCCGAGCGGTCCTTGAAGGGAAAAAGGGAGCGTCTTCAGTCAAGCGATTCCGGGCATCATGGGGGCCAGCGGGGAAGAGGCTGCCGACAACGAGGAGCGATTCGACGGCATGTTGCTCGCCATGGCCCAGCAGCACCAGGGCGGCGTGCGTGAGGTAAAATGGAGGGCAGGAGAGCGGGCGGTCTTTCTTTTCTTCCTCACGGTCTTCCTTTTTTGGAGCCCCTTCGCCTCGGAGTCCTTTCCTTCCCTCACGGAATCACAGCAGGAGAGAGAGAGAGAGAGAGAGAGGGTGGTTGTTCCCCTTGGGAACCCACCGAAGCATCTCACGTGAGGAGAGGGAGAAAGTTGGTCTGAGCCGGCATCAATTGCAGGCCTGCAAAGATCTACGCCATGGCTTGCTTAGTTTTTATTTATTTTTTATTTTATTTATTTTGTCGAGTCCATATTAAATAATATATATATAAGTATAAGTATATTACATAAAATGAATACAATTAACACAGGGATGGTAACGCTGGTGCTGTTATGCACGCCCCTTACAGACCTCTTAGGAATGGGGTGAGGTCAACAGTAGACAGTCTAAGGGTAAAGTTTTTGGGGGTTTTAATTTAATTTTAATGATGGCTTATTGAAAGAGTCGGAACCAAACATGCCGGGCCATTGAGGAATGGCCTGTTTCTTGATATGAATCTGCATTCTTTGCTTGCAATTTGTATTATATAGCTGTTGAACCCTTTTGGTTATTTATTTTTTTAAAATTGGAATTTGCATAAGTGCACCAGCGTGCCTACCGTCCCTGTCCTAATATTCCTTTTTACTTACTCTTTTCATGTATTCAAATTATGTCTACACTTTTACACTGTTATATATGCTTGACAAATAAACTTATGATTATGATTTAATTTACTCTGTGTTTGTGTACCATAGGGGTCATTGGGAGCCCTCATGATTTACTGGTAAAGGTGTTGGACATTGACTGGGAGATGCACGTTCAAGTCCATCCTTAGGCATGGAAGCTCCGTGAGTGACCTCAGACCAGTCATATATTCTCAGCCTATCTCACAATTTGGGAGGATGGGATTAGATGAAGTACATCTCCTGAGTGAAAGGCAAAAATACAGATTTAACAAATATAGTGCAACTCTCCACTGGCCTTTAGATGTATCTACCATCCTTCCAATAAGGCACGGTGGGCCATATGAGAATGATGGGAATTGCAGTTCAACATTTGAAGTATATCCCATTAAAAATTTATTTCCTTTACTTATTTCCTAACCTCTTCGCTGAGCAGTTTGCCTACAGTAAAACTAAAACAACATAATGATCATCACAGTGTAACCAACAAATCCATTGACTATATCCCACCCAGTGAAGGTAAACTGTTCTAATATGTATACACACAAATACTTGTTCTTATGTACCGTACATCCCATACTTGTGGATGTATAATTCATATACATTCTACAGAGAGAGAGAGAGAGAGAGAGACTTTATGATGGCTTCATACATTTAACAAAATTAATAAAACCTGTAGAGAGGGAAAAATTACATAATTTTGTAAATATGTTTTATATTTCAACAGTAACATAATAGGTTCCAGCTAAAGTCTTCTGACACCTTTTGCAAATGGTGGAATACACATGAATTCTATAAAATTTGACAAGGAAATCTTAAGGGAAAATATGTCACTTTTATTGCCTAGCATGTGGGGAACTTCCCTCTGCAATACTAGGTTTTGCATTTAACCTCACTAAAGTCTTGATAATGATTAATACCTCTTCATGCAGCAATAATGCTATAGAATATCCCACTGCTGAACTTCTAGATAATTTCTAAAAGGCCTGAGGTTAATATAACAATAAAAGTGGGCCAGTGGCAGACATGGAATTTCTTACAGATTTATAAATTAGAATGCTAGAAAATTCAGTTCAGAAAGGCCTTACAAAGTCCTTTCCTATTGACTTGGTTCCCCTTACCAGTGGAAGCAGGTTAATTAACCAGGAGATGAAAACCTAGAAACAACTACATTTAAATAGTGATGTCATCTACCAGATAGGATAGTCAGCCTACCAGGTGGAAACCATGCTTGTTCTGACAGACCAGCTGATCCTTTAAACTGTTGGCTTTAATTGAAAAGGTATAAGTAAAAGTAGCAGTGTGCACAACTTTATTAAAAATTCAACTGGGGATCCATTATTGAGATAGCTTGCTCAGAACATCAACAAGCTATCTCAATAATGGTCTACATTATTGTCTACATTAAGGTGGACTACTGTAGTAAAAAAGTTTGCAAGGTGATGTTAAAAATGTTGGTTGGTCATTGCTCTAACTTCCTTGAATGGATATTTGTTCTAAAATAATTGACTCTGGAGTAGTTTATTAGAGGTTGTATTCTGGGGGAGCAGAAGAATAACTAGTACCAAAATAACATTGCTTATATTATCTAGTCTATAATATTTGTATTCTGCCGTTACTTTTGTACAACTCAGGGCAGGATGTATAATGCTTCTACCTCCTTTTTTTTCCCCCAACACAACCCTGTGAGGTGGGCTGAGCTGAGAAAGAATGGCTAGCTATTCCAAAGTCACCTAGTCAGTTTTTCTGCCTAAGGGAGAACTAAAACTCACTGTCAAAAAAGTCAGTTTTGATTCCAACACCTTAACCAGTACACTGAACAGGCTCTCCACAAGCAACCTGGGTAGGTGGGTCATTTCTATGTTTTTTATGTAAAAAATATACTCATCATGTAGGCTGAAATGTGAACTACTTATCCTAGATTATGGTACTTTTGTTCCTTACAGCTTGTGAATACCTTTTTCAGTTTCCTGAGGCGCAAAACTGATTTCTTTGTGGGGGGAGAAGAAGGCGCTGCTGAGAAGGTATATGCTTTGGTTTATAAAGATATTTTTTCTGTTTAAGGAAGATTGAAATATTTCCCACAGTGTGCTTTTTAAATTTTCCGTTTTTCGTTGATTTTGTTGTATTGCAATTCCATCCCATTCAGTTGCTGGCTCTGGAAAGAAACTGGAGAGGCCACATTATGTTATGTCTGACCTTAACTGAGCAGGTTTATTGCAGAGTATGACAATAGTAGATGTTTTGGGTTATTTTGTTTGGTTAAGCTTTGACCAAAGGCTGGTTGGAAAACTAGCATGTCAAAAAATGTATTGGTCTGACTCAGACACCCGAGGATCAATAATACCATTTTACTTTATTTGTTCTCTCCTGGAAAGTACTAAGTCCACTTCTTCAACAGTGGTTTGTTCCCAAAGAGCAGAGTTTCGCTAACCTGATTTTGTGAAATGTTCTACATGATCCACTCTATGCTATGTCACTCTCTGTTTCACTGATAGAGTGATGGGGCAGTATGACACCTCATTTTTAAAATTTTATTTTAACAACTCTTCTGTAAGTGTTCCAAACAATGTTTTGTGAATTTTTTGGGGGGTGAAAGAGTACTTTGTAATCCATTCAGTATGAGTGAACAGTTTAAGCAGAATATTTAATTTATGAAACTATTTAGATTTTAAAAATATGCTCAAGCCATTTTATATATTTCTTCTAAATATTATAATTACTTACAAAGCCTTTCAAAAGTGGCTGTCACGTTCCCTGAAGGATGTACAGTGTTGACTCACACCTTTTGTCTTCAAAAGTCAATCAAAGTCTGTTTTTAATGGTGATACAGTATAGAAAATTGAAAAGTAATTCTTATAAGTGTACATGTATATAGTATTTAAATCTTGTGGAGTTAAGTAAACCTGTAGGTACCTTAGTACAGCAGAAGTTAGGGAATAGAGGATACTTCCTCTGTTGTGCTGCAATAGAAGAAGTATCTAGAACAGTGCTGTTTAAAATCTGTTCCTTAAATTAGTAAAATGAGTATTCCATGAAAGGAATAAAACCATTACAATCTAAACTCAGATTTTGTTAAATGAGGAAGCCAGCAATTACCGTATTTCTCCGAAAATAAGACCCTGTCTTATATTTTTTTTTAACCCCAAAATAAGGGCTTGGCCTTATTATCAGGGGGGGTCTTATTATTTTCGGAGAGTGTGAGGCATGTGGGTTGCGTTGCTTGGTCTCCAGCTTCTTTTGCAGCCACAATTAGCTCAAAAGCGGCCGTGCTTGCTGGAGATGGCGGCCTAAGTGGCACCCACGAGTCAGCTGTGAATGGCGGCCTGAGCGGCTCAGCTGATCCTATTAAGGGACCGAGAAGCCCTGAGGTGACCAGGGAAGGGAAAGGCTACCTCCTGTGCTGGACACACCCATCCCATCACTTGGGTTTATTTTTGGGGGAGTGCATATATGCCCACCCCAAAAATCAGGCTTGGTTTTATTTTCAGGACATATCCTATTTTCGGGAAAACACGGTACTAAGCTCTTATATAAAGGCTAAGATATCCAGTTGTTCATCACTTAAAGAGCATGCTTCTTCGGTCCCTTTTTTCAAACTAGCAGCAGTAGACAAGGTCAGAAGTTGGCATGCGTCTCCAACATGTCACCATCCAAAGGGCAAAATAGATTATGTGTTACCAATTTCAGCACTTCTGTTCACGACCCTTGGCTGCTGCAGTAGCTGTGAAGGTCACCCATCACTGGGAACCCTTGAAATTAAGCCAGTTGTGCAGTCAAATGATTGTGTCACCACTTGGAGCAAACACACTGTAGCCCTGACCCTCAGGACTTCTCTAAACTGTGGACAAAGGTGGCCCCTGTTCTTTCCTACTGTAGACTCTTTGGAAAGGAGCAGATCTGTTTTATTATTCTAAAAAACTTTCAACAACTATAAATTTCCTGTTACAGTCCTTTTTTGAGGAAAAACAAAATTTTAACGAGTAGTGAGTGTGAATCTTTGCCTTAAATAAACTTTACAGGTCTGACACCCTTAGCTCCCTGTAAAAACAAATGGAGAGTGGGGAGAATAGTTTTACAATGTGGGCTACAGTTATAATTTTTTATGTCTCAATCCTGATTTCCCTCATTGGAGGAATTATTGGGGGGGGGGAGCAGTCCTAAACATTCTATCTTTTGAAAGAAATCTCCCATTTGTTTTTTTATCTCTGCCAAGAAAACCACATGGATGCGGTCACCAGCTGTGGAGCTTGAATTGAGATAATTTTTACTGCTTGTGTAATTGAGAACGATTGTACCCCTTATATTACTTTTCTATTCTCTCAGTTAATCACAGAAACTTTCAGTCGCCACAACAAACTTGCTCTGAAAGCCCAGAAAGAGAAGAAATCTCGTCAAGAAGCAGAACAGCGGGAAAAAGCGGAACAAGCCGCCAAACTTGCCAAAGAAACTAAACAGGAAGACAGTGAGCCAAGGATTAAGGAGCTGACCGATGAGGAGGCAGAAAGATTGCAACTAGAAATAGACCAGGTGTGAATCTGCTTCCCTCTATTGGTGGGGCATAATACAACTGCGGTATATTTGGAAAATCCCTTTTTTAATTTTACATGGCCCATTCAGTGCTACCATTTGTATTGGATATGAATGATGATTTGATATTACTACTATTGCTAAGCTGCTTAAATGTGCATATCACAAATAAAACAGGCTTATAGAGGTGCTACTCTTTTGAAACAGAAGAAAGAGAAGAAAGAAAATAATGCAATGAACATACCAGTCAAGTCTGCTGAAAATCAAGTGGAATCTTCTGAATCCAGCAAGCAAGTAATGTATTTTTCAAGATTTTAGCTGCTGGCACAAAAGACAATTGCTGATCTGTTTGCTATTTCATTGCTTTAAGATGGTTGAAAATAAGGAAGATGTTAGCCAGAATACTGTAACTACAACATGAAATTCTAGCATTTTTTCAAGTACATGCCAGAGGATTCCCCATCCCCATCCTGTCCCCAGATTGGCTTTGGGCCAAAGGACCTTTGCAGTGTATTTTTAAACCTGGCTTAAGCAGAGAAGACTTTTAAGAAAGTTGAACCCATACATGTAGAATAGCTGAATTGCCATCTCTATAAATAATGCAGTAAACAGAAAATATCCATCATTAAAAAGTTCTGATGCATATTTTATGTACATTCCTATATTATATAAGGATACCGATGAAGAAGAGGAAGATGAGAAGGACAAAGGCAAACTTAAGCCAAACTCTGGAAATGGAGCAGACCTGCCAAACTACAGGTGGACGCAAACTCTTTCTGAACTGGATGTAAGTTGTAGATTTTGAAGTACATGCTACATCTCTGCTGCTTATGAGGAAAATGAATCTGTGAAATATTTAATTGTGATCCATAAGTCTCTTTTGGATAATAAAAAAAAATCTGACTATGGGAATCCACGAATTAATGAATAGCTGCTTCACTTTCTTTTAGAATTGGCCACAGAATGTTCTTCTATGTCAGGAATAGAACAATAAGCAGAACTGTAATGAAATAGATTGTTATAAGTGTAGAGAAGAACAACAAAGATGGTGAGAAGTTTACCATCAATGAAAATGTTCAATAACTGAGTATGTTTAGGCTAAAGAAGAGAAGGCTAAGGAAATACATGGTACAATAGAACCTCACAACCATAATTCATTCCATAACTTTGGTCGTGACCCCAAATCTAATTTCGGGACATTGCCCAAGTGACACAGCTCCTTCAGATGGAGACCTTGAGGCTGCGGTCCCTTCCTTGGACTGAAGGCAGCCTTCTGTCTTGCCACCCCCACCCCCACAGCTGCATCTCCATTCCGAGCTGAGGATTGCAGCCAAATTCTCCGAAAGGGGCGGCTCAGGGGGGTAGCAAGGCTTCTGCGCGAGCAGGTGAGTCGGCAGGGCGCTGTCAGAGCCAGTTCCTGGTGCTCAAAGGCCCTCTTCCTCCAGCTTTGGGACAGGCGCCACTTCCTATTCCGTTTCCCTCTGTCTGTCTCTCACTCTCTCAGCGCCTCCTGTTCCTGGAGATGCCTGCCATTGGCCTCTCCCTCTCCGAGGTCTCTCCTGCATATTTGCGGGCATCTCTGTCTTGGGCGTGCATTAGTATCTGCTCTGTAGATCCGAGTCTGGAACAGGCGCAGCAAGCGCTCCGTGCTGGCTTTCTCCTCAGCTCTAAGCATAGCAACGCTGTTCGCAAGCCGCCCTTCCCTCTGGCACTCACATCGGCTGCCCAAGGGTTGCTTTGGTGCCCAGAATCTGGGCAGGGCCTCTCTCAATTCATATGGGCAAGAGGAAAGGGCGCCATCACTCATGCCACCGCCAGTGACACCAGCGCTGTTGTTTTCAAGCCTTGGAGAGCCTGGGGCTCTGGGTCTACCCACACACCTCTCCCCCCCCCCTCACTTTGTCCAAGCTGGCGTTGTTCACTGCACTGAGAAAAGTACAGCGAACCAGTGCCTGGGGCTCAAAGGCCCTCCAGCCTTGGGACGGGCGCCGCTTCCTATCCCGCTTTGTGCACCACTGTGGGGAAGCCTGGATGGGCGCCGTGTGTTGTGTCTCGTAGAGGACAGGGAAATGCCACACCCTCCCCCACTTTCTGAAGTGACTGCTGGCGAAGCGCCCCTCTCGTGCAGCCGCCGCTGCAGTTGGGTGCGTGAAGGAAACAAGCTCCAAGCACAGGCTAAGGGCAAGACCTGCGAGTGGGCTGAGGAGGAGATGATCAGCGGCAACCTGCTCTCCAACCTCAAGCCAAAACAGTGGGGCAGAGTAAACGCATCCAGGGGAAATCGGCTGCAGCTGTGTTTGATCCCCACCCGAGTCTTTGTTCATGCCCAGATTCAAAAATTTTGTGAATTTTTTTAGTCGGAACCCGATTTGGTTATGGTCAGAAGTGTTAGTTACCAGAGGTTCTTAAAGGGCTGTCACAGGGAAGGCTCCTCTGATGCTTGAAGGTAGGACAAGAACCAGGGGGTGGCAGCTTTACAGAGCAATATTGAAACTTGAAATAAGGAACACAAGAAGTAATTACCATAACAGTGGAACAGTTTGTCTTGTGAATCATGGGTGCTTCATCGATGGAAGTGTTCAGATAAAGCCATTTATCTGCATTGGTTTGAGGATTCCTGGCCTGGGTAGGAGGGTAGATAGAAGACTTCCAAGGTCCCTTGCAATCCTAGGATTCCATTAATAGTGATCTATATGTCTTCCCTGCGTGAGGTTTTCATGAAGAATCCCTTGTTCTCTTTTCCTGTTTTCTCTAGTTGGCCATCCCATTCAATGTGAGCTTCAGACTGAAGGGAAAAGATATGGTGGTTGATATACAGAGGCGTCATCTGAAGGTGGGCTTAAAGGGCCATCCCCCCATGATCGATGGAGACCTGTACAATGAGGTGAAGGTGGAGGAGAGCTCATGGCTGATTGAGGATGGAAAAATAGTCACAGTGCACTTGGAAAAGGTACAAAGCGAATGTTTCTGGATTTTAGTTAAAGGATGATTTTGTAAGAGTTCTCATATATGCTGATTGCTTTATAGTTCATACTTGTTTAATAGAGTATAGCTAACACCCCAAATAAAATATATGCAATAATATTATGATGAGACAGAAGAATATGATGCATCAGGATCCATAAATCACAAAAGTTACATTTTTATTGCATATGCCACATCCAAAGAAGCTGATATATTCTACATAATAATATTTCTCTCTTCACTGTAGATCAACAAGATGGAATGGTGGAACAAGTTAGTCCAAACAGACCCAGAGATTAACACCAAGAAAATTAACCCTGAGAATTCAAAAGTGAGTGATTCTTTGGTCAGGTTTTGTTTTAACTCAAAAGAGTGTTGCTGGACCATTTGTGGCCCATATTTCACTTCTGGAATGGATTGGTGGATGTGGGTGTGACCCATGCAGGCACACTCTTCACATACACACAAGTTATCAGGGATCATTGCATGGCAGAGAATTTTAACTGCCACCTCCTCCAACCCCTCCCCCCAGCCCCTGTAATTCCCACTGGAAGTAGGAGTTATCCTAGCTGCTTACATGAACTAGGATAGAGCAGATCCCTACTGCTCACCTGGTATGTGTTTTTTTTTTTTTTTTTAATTTGATTTATATGCCGCCCTTCTCCGGAGACTCAGGGCGGCTTACAATGCGTTAAGCAATAGCCTTCATCCTTTTGTATATTTTATACAAAGTCAGCTTATTGCCCCCACAAACTGGGTCCTCATTTCACCTACCTTAGAAAGGATGGAAGGCTGAGTCAACCTTGAACCTTGGAGAGATTCGAACCAGCAGAAATTGCAGGCAGCTGTGTTAATAACAGGGTGCGTATACCACTGTACTATCAAGGCTCTTAAAATGGGTCTGCACCCACAATTCAGAAAATAGGCAACCATACACTGTCTTTACCCTCCTGTGATAGAGAAAGATTAGGGTCACTGCATTTCACAGACTGTTGAAATATTTAATTGTTAGAAGTAGGATGAAATCCGTTACTTTATTGCATTATAACCACAGTCTGTTTCAACAAATGGCAGCATCTGACTGACCGTCCCAGGCAAGATTCCTTTTTCTTAGCCCTTTGAAGTAGGTCAGGGGAAGAAAAAAACACTGGAGATTCCAGGAATTTTATGCTATTATAAGGTTTATTAACAGTTTGAAAGCCAGTATAACAGCTTACCAGCTCACTCATATCTTTTTCAAGGTCAGCTCTTAATTCGTTGACAGCTAGTGCTTGGATGGGAAACCTTCCCAGGGCATAGTTTCCAGACACCCAAGAAGAAAGGAGCGGCAAACTGGTTTTTTTAAAAACAAAAAACTACTGTACAATCTAATATGTGTTTTCCTAAGCAAGTCTTAGTTTCTTTTTTATATGCTGCTCCTGGCAAGCAAAGACTTCCTCCTTCAAACGTTGAGATAAGTTTCAACGGCTGTCTCTTTGGAGTTCTTGTTCAGTGGCCTTGACGAGCTGCTGCTGCTGAATATACAGCACTGAAAACTAAGAAATAGAACAGAAGACATTTTGGGTGGTTGTGGAGCTAAAGGGGGGGAGGGAGGAACAGTCTTTCCTTGCTAATGTATACCAGTGTTATTCATGTGACTTTATTAAGTGGTATCTAGAAAATGAGCCACAAATGTGTCAAATCCATATGAATTTCTCTAATACATTTCTCTCAATTTCCAAGTTATCAGACTTGGATAGCGAAACGCGTAGCATGGTTGAGAAAATGATGTATGATCAGCGGCAGAAATCAATGGGGCTTCCCACATCGGACGAGCAAAAGAAGCAGGACATACTGAAAAAGTGAGTAAGGCCAGTTTTACACTGAGGAAGGGAGCAACAACTTGTTTTCCAGACTTGCCTCCTAATGGGGAGGTGGGGGGGAGGAGGCCCTATGGCATTTATAAGGACATCCCAGCAAGTAAGTGCTTTGTAGAGACTATGAAGCCAGGCAGTACCATCTCGGCCTGAACTATGACGTGGTGTCTCTGCCTCTAATCTCCATGTGCCTCCAAGTCAGATAACACGACTCACTAGACAATCATGCATTTTATTGTTTTATTGCCCTGCTTGTCAGAGATCTCTGTAGAAGCTTCTGTGAGTAATTCCCCTTTTAAGGCCAGATAGGGTGATGCGCATCAAGTTGCAAGCGGGGTAACTAAAGGTCAAACATTTTTCATCAGTCATTCTAAATAGCTCAAGCAGAGAAAAGGGATAAAGCCAGAAATGGGGGCAATTTCTGTCTTTCCCTGGCTAGTCTCCATAGGCAAAGTGTCACGGCTTGGATATGAGGCCTTTTTCTAGTATCAGTAGTGGCATATTCAAACAAGCAGTGTTTTTCAGAAAATGTATAATTTTTGTTCCGGATGTTGCACCGCAGTTTAGCCCTGTCAGTCCACCAAGTTATGAGCTGTTTGCCTTCTTCCTCCTTCCAAGCTCTCCACTGTGTCTCTTCTTTGGGTCTTAGTTCTTCCACTATATGTGATATCATTAAGGGTGTTCTTAGTTAATAATTCAGCTATTTTACAGATTGGCTCATTAAGAAGTCTTGGAAAAGTGCCATTCGGTCCCAACAATATTCTTAATTTGTCTGTTAGCTCTAAAACTTTACCCTTTGCCCTTCTGCCAAGTAACGTTTTCAGATAGTGTGGAAAAAGTGACCCCATGAAGTAGTCACAGGTGTCCTCTCCCAATAGGTTGGCTAAATAACATATCAGTAAATAAAACAATTTGGAAGGGGAGGGATGGTGCGCTTTTAGGTGATCAGTGTGTGCTCTGAGTTTAGTAAGTTAAGAGTCAGTTTTGTGAGTTACTCCGTGCCCTTTTTCTATGTATTTCAGTGGAACAGTTAGTGGGCAAAAGCCTTCTTTCTATAAAATGGGAACTTTATCGTGGTCTTACATAAATGTAATTGTATGAACTCCACCAATTACATAGACTTCAAGAATGTTAAAGCTTGAAAATAATACTAAGCACTAAACATGATCTAATACTGCTAACTGGCTTTTGCTGAGATAATTGTAATGGGAAAAGTGCTATTTCTGAACAGTATGATTGCCAAAACCTCTAGTAAGAAATGTTCCATTCAAGTGATGCACAAACAAGAATATTTGCTTGCATTGGAAAATTTGTATTTGACCTTGGAGCTAATCGTTCCTAAGGTCAATATTTGATTGATTTGTCATTGCTGGTTTACAACTGTTGGGTTCCATAATAGGACAGTTTTACTGATAGTGCGAAGGACAGAGCTGATGTGATTCTACATAAGTCATGGCCAGTAATGCCACAGTGATGGCTTAGAAATTTGGTACCTTACAAAATGGCAATTTCTGTATTTTATTATTCTATAATATTATATTATTGTAAATAATAATTAAATTATTTATTATTGCTTTTACCTGGACTGGTCACTTCCCGTTTTTTGAAAGGTACATTCCTTCCGGAGACTTGTGTTTGATTAAAAAAGAAGAGTTGTGTCTGCAACTGGATTTCCCTTATTACCTAATGATGTTTTAGGCATTATCCTTTTAAGGCAGGGCTGTCAAACTCCCGGCCCACGGGCTGGATGCGTCATGTACTGGCCACACCCGGTTTAGCGAAGGGGGGGGTACGTCCCAATACATCACATTATGCCACCATGCCAACATGAGTTTGACACCCCTGTTCTAAGGTATCTTTTCTAAGATACCTTCTTGTTTTATATGCAGCAGCCAAACTACCTAACATCAACAATTAGAAACTCTTTCCAATTTAGTGCTGGGGGAGGGAACTGGGGCTGAGGGACATAGATGCTGGTATTCTTTATCCCTGTCAACTAATGCTCATTTCTCTCCTTTTTGCAGGTTCATGGAACAGCATCCAGAAATGGATTTTTCAAAAGCAAAATTCAACTAATACAATTTCCCCTATTTTTTTTCTCTCCTTTCCTGACAAACATTCAAAATTTACAGAGCAAGAAATACCTTTCGGACAATGCATATACTCACTCCGTTTTGGGGTTAAAAAGTAATTGTACTAGTAACTCCATATAGAATACTGCTTAGACTTCTGGATTTTCAACAGCAGCATCAGTTATCAGAAGTCTGTCCTTCATCTTTGTAAGGCAATATTTTAGGGAGATGAAGGATTAAAATAAATGGGAGCTGTATTACACAATAATTGCTTTCCCTTGGGCTTCTCCTAGTTTTGGAAAATCTGGGAAGGTATCATTTAAAAAAAAATTTTTTTAAAAAAATCTGGAGTTGATATTCATCCTTGATCATACTCTTGCTCCTAAATAAAGAGCTGGAAGTCCTACCTTCAAAATAACGTCACTCCTTTGTTTCAAAAACCAAGCAACCATTATACAGATATAACTCTGCATAACAACTGGGAACGGCTTCAAAATCAATCAAAGCACTGACAATCTTTAAATATCTTTGGGATGTTCCCTTTAAGCCATCACTCCAAGGTGTAGCAGTGCAAGAGTGTGTGTTCTGGGTAGATACAGGCTGCTATTTAAAGGTTACAGCTAGGAGCAGCTTCATCACAGATCCATGTATCTGACACTAATTACTATTTGTTACTTTCAGAATTAACATGGCAATCATAAGTAGTGAAACCTGGAGTACATTTGTCCAGAATTTGGGATAGATTGCAAGAATGCTCAGATCTTTTAACGTGATACGCTGGTTTTATTTTCGTTCCTGTCAATGTTATTGTCCTTCACTGTTTCCCCAAGCCATTTTGTAACTTATCTCAGAGCTTTGATGGGAATAGACTCCAAGGTTTAGGAAGCTACAAAATGCTTCATTGTTTCTGTTGCAATGTTTAAGTTGGGGAGTTTCAAATCCAGTCCGCATCCAAGGAAAATTAGGGTTATTATATCACTGATTCCACCAAGGAATCTAAGGAGTTATGCTCGTTTTAAGTCAATCTCATGAATGACATGAGAAAATGAGATGTCAACAATAACTCAGGCTCTTTGGCTGTTAAAGGGAACGAAATGAAGAAGCAGCAGGTCCCTGGCTTGCTGAAAATGAGCTGTCCACCTTGTCAGATCTGGTTTTTCCAGAATTGGACATGTTAGTCAAGAACATTTTGTTCTGTTTCATTGCTTACAAATAGCTTTTATTGTGCATGCACGATTAAAAAGGTGATGCTTTCATGCATTGTGAAACTCATGATTATCAGGGTACCCAGGAGCAAGCTATCCAAGACGATTTGCAGCTCTAAATAAACTCTTCTGTACCTTTCTGCTCTCTTCAGTTAATATGTTTGTCAGTTGTTTTGACTCCACTGAAGAAAATGAACAACAATGGAATATAAGGCTACTTCCAGAATGTTAGCTAGCCTCCAGCAATGTGTACTGTATATAAAGTGGAGATGGGGTGTATACTTTGGGTTTCCCGTAGTAATGTCTTTTGGAAGTTTTGGGAGCAGAGATCCCAGCATTTCAAGCCTCCATGGCTGGGAGCTCTGAATCTTGCAGTTGTGCCACATCTGGAGCAGGGGTGAAATTCACTTACCTTCCTTACCGGTTCGCAAATGTGCAAAGCCTTCTGCACATGTACAAGGACTGAAAATCATCGCAAAAAAAGGATGTCATGATGTCTGCACGGGTGGGCGGGGCTTTGTGCAGTCGGCCCTACCGTACTGCATGATCTGAATAGAACCAGCTGAATTTCACAACTGATCTGCAGGATTGAAAACATCTGAAAAAAATAGTCGATATCCATCAGCGCTAGACTATCAGATGTTTCAAACACTTTAGTGTTTCTTCCCTGCTAGAAACTACACAGTGTTACTTTCTTCTCAGGCTGTGCAGACCAATGACCCAAGGGGGAAAATGTGCTGGATTCATTGGCATGTCAACTGAGGTGGTGTACCTGCTCCAAATTCCCATTTTCTCTTGAATCTGGATTGCTACAAAGCCTTATTTTTTGCCATGGGGCACTGGTCTTAATTGCCTCTTCTTGTGCCATATCCGTGATCGGACGTTGGCGATTATGTTGGCCATCCTATTTTTGTCAACAGCCGTATGAAAAAGTGCTGTTGAGTTTTGTCCAAACCAGTCCCTTAGGTTTTGAAGCCATGACCACCTTATGCCTGGACCTTATTTGCCTACAATATTTCCCTGGAGGATTAAGTGAAGGTGTCAGCTTTGGAAGCCATATTAGGCCAGAAGCTTCAATGCTGCCACCTTCTCATGTGTGGGAAAGCAGGAGGGGGGATTAAGGAGGGGGGTTGTTAGTAGACATAATAGCATTCTTCCTGTCGGTCAAGGTCAGGATGATCCAGCATCTGGAGAAGGAGTGGTCGGGGCTGGGTCAAGATGGAACGGACGTTGATTGGAGCATGTGCTCGACGGGGGGGGGGAGGGGGGGTTGGGAGCTTTGACTTACTGAAGGAAAACCTGGGCTTTTTAGATTCGGGTTTTCCCAGATGTGCCAGTTTGCCTATTCTAGTAAAGAGAACTTTGGGGAAAATGCTTGCTTCTGCGTCTTTACTTGGAGCTGGGGTTTTTCTGGAACGCTGACAGAAGGATGCCATATTTTTCTGGGTGTCACATCGCATGTCCAAAATATTCTAACTTTCATTTTTTAATGGCTTTGATGATTTCCCTTTGCTTTCCCAGGCGGCTTATCACCACCTCATTTGTACCTAAGAGCCGTCTGTAAATCCACATTTCAAATGCTTCTAGTTTCTTCAAGGGGTTTCCTGTCAGAGACCAACTCTACTCCGTAGAGCAGGATAGAAAAGGTGTAACATCTGACAAGCCTGATTTTCAGTCTTAGGCTTATGTCATGACTGCAGAAGACCTTTTTCATTTAATTGTCTCTGCACACTTGTATTCTTGTCATCTGCTCAACTTTTAGACCACCCTAGCCAGCTTTCCCCAACATGGTTATGTGTATAAATGCTACATGTAGGAAAATAGATTGTGGAGCATTAAGATTCTATGGAAGCATTGTCTACTTGTTTGATGTCTTGCAGGGGAGCCAACAAAAAAAGGGGGGGGGAGAGGGAAAACCTACCTGTAACTTTGCCCCCCCTCCACCCAATTAAATTTGGAAATGCCCTCTGTTCAACCTGAATTTGTATTAAATAGAAAACAAGCATGCTATACACTTCCAGTATCTCCGAATAAGACAACTACACCCCGCTTTTAGTCATGGTGAGCCCGTTAGCTCTTTTTTTTTTTTTTTTGTCCCTAGCCCTCTTCATTATTAACCAAGAGCAGCTGTCTGAGTTAAACAATCTTCAGATTACATGACTTCCAGGTTGCTTATTCCAAGGCTAAAGCTTTATGAACTGTTTGCATAGGACACTCTTTGTTGGACTTGGTGTGTGTGTGTGTTTTGTGAACTCCTTGGCAGTGACCCCTATCATTTCCTGAAACCTGATTACAGACTGCAGCCTTGGTGCCATGGTACAGGCTGGGTTAATGACTTTGTTTATACTGATACCAGCGATCCCCGTTAAGGTCCAAGTCTTCTGGCACCTTCATTGAGAAAATGGTCCTCTGAGCCACGTGGAGCCCTCACTTCATGCTGACCAATCAGCTCAGGGCAGCCCTTGTTTTTCAATGAACTGCTGCCGCTCATCAACGGGAGGTCAAGGCTGCTGAAGTGGGTGGATTTATTCGCCCATTCGGGAGCCTTATAAGCAGAGATGATAGCAGCCAAGGAGAGGGCGCAAGAAGCCACAGAGTAACCAGAGCTGTAGCTGAAGGGGGTTGGACGCTTGCCGAAGCAGCAGGCGGGAGGAAAGCACTTGCTTTTGATTGTGCTGAGTGAGTCAGCGTGGTTCTCGCATGAATATGGAGTGTGAGAAGTGTCCTTGCCATCACGAGAACCGTGGAAATGCCATTCTTTACACCCTGCTGAGTGAGAACTTGACTCATCACAAGGGTAGCCGTGGCTCTTCCCAACAACGCTGCTTGTGCCACAAGCGCCGTACCGTTTGCCTTCAGACCCCACAAGCTACCTGCCAGGCAGCTTCTGACGTCTTGGTGAAGACCATCAGCTTCATGAAGAACCTGCCTTCTTTCCAGCTCCTGCCTTGGGAAGACCAGCTCTTGCTGCTGGACAGCTGCTGGGCTCCCCTTTTCCTTCTGGGCTTGGTGCAGGAGATGGTGACCTTTGAGGTGACGGAGACCCCTGTACCCAGCATGCTGGAGAGGATCCTCCTTGACGGCCAGTGTAAGAGACAAGAATTGCAGCGGGTGCAGCCCACCATGGCCAGCGTGCAGCGCCTCCAGCGCTGCTTAAACTCTTTCTGGAGCCTAGACTTGAGTCCTAAAGAATATGCTTATCTGAAAGGCGCAATTCTGTTCAACCCAGGTAAGTGCCGTGTCCCCATGCACGGAAGGTCATCAGCGGGCCACACTCCATGCAATTTTCCTTATAACTGATGGGAAAACAAGCAATATTCTTCTATAGATTCTCAGCCCTGGCTAGTTTCATTCTTTTTAGTGAGTCAAACAAAAAATTAAGGGAAGAGCATCATAAATTATCCTGCTAGAGGATTTTTTTTAATCCAAAGATTATAAACTTTACATAACCAAAGCAGCATCAACTATTGCCATTAGAACAGTAATCCATCTGTTGAGGCTATTTCGCCATTCGGAGTCACTTTGGATAATGAGCTGGGCAGTCTAAATTTTAATAAATTCTCCGCTACAAAGATACATAGCAATACGCACTTTAAAACATGGAGAAAAACTACGAAGAATCTTGAAAGTGCCCAACAGGACAAGAGTATATTCACTGATTTGTAAATTAATGAATTTGTGGTGTTGGATCTTTTCATAGACAAAAGCACTTGATGCTTTATTAAAATATGTGCAAACTTACAGCAAGGCAAAAACTTAGGAGAAGGAATTTTTCTTGTGGATAAAGGAAACTGCTTTTTAATTCTGTGTTCAGCAGTGGTAGTATTAATAAAATACTTGATTGCATCAGGAACATCTTTTTATAGGATTAGAATTTTTAAAAAATAAAATTAATAAAGCTGCAGATTTCTTGATCTTGTTTAAAAACAGTTTCTAGTATTTTTTGAGAAGCAGCCCAGATAAACCACCTTTAAACTAGGAAATTCCATACAGTAGTTTGGGGCCTCCCTTTTCATAGCATGGTGGAAATTCTGAAGCAGCCTTTTAGAATCAGTTTTCTCTTCTAAGAAACCAAGTACTGCATTAGATATTAGATATGAAAATCTGTGAGCATTTTTCAAGGCGATATAAAGATACAGAATGCAACAGTTCACAGTATCAACCACCAAAAAAAAAAAAAAAGCCCAGCCTCCCAACCCTTTTAGTTGTCAGCTTCAAAAATCCACAGTACTTTTCCATTTATTTTAGGAATAAAACTTTTCATTCTGTCCACCCACTGAATGGCAAATCTTAGTCATCAGCTCTTTCCAGCTTGAACCCAGATATCACCAATCAAGCAATCTCATTAGTGGACATTTGTATTTATTGCTGTGATATTCTGCACCTCCAATCAAAAAAAGACTGAGGTGGCAAATAGCATTCTTCTCTGTCTTCGATGTCACTTTCTTCACAATATCTCTTGCAGATTGGTTACCCTGAAACAGATGGCAGGCAATACCATCTCTCATGAACTTCATGACTAAAATTAGAGATGCTAGAACCTCTCTCAAATGGGCACCTGATCCTTCTGGACTGTAACTTCCCCATCAGCACTGGAAGATCTATCATTCCTAGAATTATAAGCACTTCTATTTCATTTGAATTCAGCTTTGGTTTATTAAGTTTATCCTTCATTTTTTATCCACCTATAGGCATGTTTTTTAGGAGGGCCCTAAACTGCTACATGGAAATATTAATAGGAGTCAGACAATTACCTGTAACAATTAATCAATGTGCAATGGCTTCATAATGATGTTAAAAAAGCAAGCGGACCATGACAGAACTGTGATAGGTTTAATATAAAAACTTCTATTTTGTGGGGCTCCTTCTTTCAAATGTCCCTATTAAATATCTGTTGGCAGGATATTGTTTCTTCCTGAATAAATTTGTTTTTTAGGAAGGAAACAACAGAGAAATTGAAAAGAATTATAAGATGGAGGATAATATTAGCTATACCTCTCATAGGAGAGGTTGAGGAGTAAATAATGAGGAATAAATAATGAACACACTTTAAATCGAATGGGTTAACTTTGCATAATTTAACCTTCTATCACAGGCAAATGAAGGAAATCAGTTCATCTTTTCAAGGATTCTGTGATTAATTTCAGATTCTCTCTTCTCTCTCCCCCTCTCTCCCCCTCCTTCCAGACATTCCAGGTCTCAGGGCTTCCTCCTACATTGAGAGCCTCCAGCGAGAAGCTCAGCAAGCACTCCAACAAGTCCTAGTGCTTCTCCACTTGGAAGATCAAGGTCGATTTGCCCGAGTCCTGCTGAGTTCTTCCTCCTTGAGATCCATTCCCCCAACTCTCATTACAGATCTTTTCTTCGAACCCATCATTGGAAAGACAGACATTCTTGAGCTTTTAATAGAGATGCTGCTGATGAAATAGTTGAAGTAACAATAACATCCTCGTGCAGTTGGGTCAGGGAACCCATACTTAGCTTGGTTTTCGATCACAAGAGAATTAATTTGGGAACACATGACGGACGAAGCATAACATCTTAGCAGACGCTCTGCAGACAAAGAAGGTGCTAGTGGGTGAACTCGTATTTTCTTCCTGGACAATGCAAGAATGCAACATGTACCCAGGCCCTGTGAAGTATTGGGCTTGTAATAAGGTGTTTGGAGTAAGTAATTCCTGTGCTAACATAGCAGCATTCGTAGCAAATTTATTTGGCACCACAAAACTGTGCCGAGTCCTCGGTGCTCCGTGTCATCAGTTGTAGTTGTTCAAACATGCCTGCAACTCCAAAGTGAGGCATACAGTATTGATTTTTTTTTTTTTACTTCATTTATATTGGCTTCAGTTTCAAAGTTCTATTCTATAGGGATGTCTTGCCTACAGAAAGATTCCTGGGAACTGCCATTGACTGGAAATAACACACAGCCTCCCTTCCAAAATATAACCCCAGGATTTCCTAGTAAAAAAAGAGCCAGGAGGTCTTTCAGAATACAACCAACCTTCTCCTAGTTCCTAAAAAAAAGGATATGCATACAAATGCAACTCATTTTTCCAAACAATTTTTAAAATAAGAATAGTGACCTGCATAATCATACATTCCAATCTTCAAGTGCAAACACTTTGCTTTAAGGTATCCTGACTTTTCGTATAGATTTGTGCATTGAGGAGAGCTAAGGTCAGAAAACGTCAATTTCCATTATTCATTTTCCTGTTGGACTCGGGTTTCTTTTCCCTCCAGCTTGCTTCGCATAAGTTGCCTAAAGCAGCTGCTTTTCTCCTCTGCAGTTTATAGTGCTGTGCTGTTCTATGCTGGTTTCTGCCCTCTTTGCACAAATTTCCAATGTTAGTATTTTGGGAGGAGGTACTTCTTGTGATTTGTACGTAGTGAGAAATTTAAGTTATTGTTTTTTAAAGAAAAATAAATAAATAAAAGCATTCAGTTTGTTCCGTGACTATTTATTAATGAACGCTGAAAAGATCTATCTATCTATCTCAGTGGCGAAATCCATTTTTTTTTACTACTGGTTCTGTGGGTGTGGCTTGGTAGGTGTGGTGTGGCTTGGTGGGCGTGGCAGGGGAAGGATACTGCAAAATCTCCATTCTCACCCCACTCCAGGGGAAGGATCCTGCAAAATCCCCATTGCCCCTCTACCCCTGGGGGAAGAATACTGCAAAATCTCCATTCCCACCATGGTAAGAAGGCCAAGATTTCTTCTCTGCTTTCTCAAAGGGCAGGAATATATGGAGGAATGTTAGAAAGCAGTTTGATAATGGAGTGACTACTCTTTAGGTGGTGACCTCTTACTGGCTGGAAGTCTTTCAGGATAGCTGGACATCTTGGATGGAGAACTTTCTACTTCTAGATTTCTAAGAAATGGGCCCCAAAGCCATCTCCAATTTATAATGGTTTCTGTATTGTACCAAACTCTATTTGTTTAATAAAAGACCAGCTGGCTGAACTTAGGATTCTTCCACACATTAGCTTAAACATGCTCATCTCATGCGAAAACTGGATGTCAGACCTGGAAGCTATCTTTTACAGTTGGGCCTTCAGGCCTGCCACATTTTCTACTGTGGGAAATTGGGTGGGGGGATTGTATAGAGTATGGGTGATATGTAGTCAAAATAACATTCTTTTCTCAGAGAGTCAAGGCCACCGTGCCCTGCAGCTGCGATGAGGTGACTGGGAGGTATCTTCAGTTTTGGATGGTGCCTGATTGGATCATGTGATGGACATGTGGGTGCTGGGCAGGGACTTGAACTTTCTTTTGGGTGGGGAAAACCTGGAAGCTTTCAGATTCAGGTTTTCCCAGATGTGCCAATATGACATCTTCAATAAAATGGAACTTTGAGGAAATTAAAGTCTTCTTTCGTTGGGGGTGTTACTTGGAAGCCTGACATTGGAATTGAAAGTGGCTTAAAGAAACTGCTGCTGGATTTCAATCTATGCCGCATTGACGGGAGGCAAGAGTTCTGTCTAGACAGTCATTACCATAGCTGCCAGCTGGTGGGATTCCTCTACTTCTTTACCTCTTAATCAAGATATGCCAGGAAAGCAAGCACCAATCTCTATACTTTCTGAGAGCAAGTCCTGGAGAAGTAGTTTCCATTGATGGTCCTTTCTCATTAGCCCCCTCTGTGATTTGTCCAAGAAATCCACTTGGGAATTGGTGAGGTGGGGGAACATAAATGTACTATGCTATTATTCCTCTTATCAGGTGGAGGTAAGGAAACTGGCAAAACTCTTGTCTGTTTCACCTGGCTTAAATAAATAGTCCATTGTGGAGGGGAAAAAATCCTTCATTACAGGTAGCCCTCAACTTACAGCAGTTCATTTAGTGACCATTTGAAGTTACTACCGGTATGGCACTGCAAAAAGTGATTTATGACCATTTTTCACATGACCACTGCAGCATCCTCAGTCATGTGATGTTTGGCAACTGACTTTTATGATGGTTGAAGTATCCGGGGTCATGTGATCGCCATTTGCAACCTTCTGAATAAGCAAAGTTAATTGGGAAGCCAGATTCATTTAACAATCATATTGCTATCATGTTACTATCTTTTAAAAGCTGCAGTGATTCAGTTAGCAGCTGTGGCAAGAAAGGTCATAGAATGGGGCAAAATTCACGTAACAAATGTCTCACTTACCAACAGAAATTTGGGACTCCATTGGGTTGTAAGTCAAGGACTACCTTTATTCCTCTAACTATTGCTTGCCCGAATAAGTTAACACCCATCTGGCGAGGAGCTGCTTTGTAGAAATGTGTATCCAAGATAGAGATGGGATTCAAATCCTGGCACTACCGGTTTGCTATCGGTAACGCGTGAGCGTGCAGCACTTCTGTGCATGCACAGAACCTTCTGCGCATGTGCAGAACGTTTTTGATGACGTCTGGGCAGGTCGGTGGAGCCTCCTGCTGCCGCCACCGCTACCTGTTCACCCAAACTGGGGCGAACCAGTAGAAACCCACCCCTGATCCAAGATAACAGAAGGAGCCCCTGTAATGCAAAGTCTAGCTAGGTGCACCTTCTTCTTCAGATGCAGCCCCCAGTTTTACATAATAATCAATAGGAAGGAAGACCTTGCCCAGAAGAGGCCAGAGCCTGAGCGTCTTAATGGCCAAATAATTGTAGGAAGTTAGCACTCACCCTTCTCCTAGAAGAATGAAATATTTTAGGAAATATTAAAAAAGGCAGAATATTATATTTCCCTGGATAAGAAATGGAGAAACAAGTTTTAAAGACAAAGCAGCTCCCTGCCTCCCCCCCACCCCGCCCCAATTGTCAATGGGCCATTAAGGCCTCACTAAGCTCACTCATTCCCCCCACCTTTGTCAATGGGCCATCATCTGCAACACAATAGGATCCATCTAGCAACAGAAACTCACCACATGGCAAGACTCAAGCAAGCTTGAGAGACAGCCTACAAAGTTAGCTAAGACCCCTAGATCACCTGGCACTTTGACAACCAATCAGGATACATTTCTTATACAGGAATAAGAAACTCAGAGGTGGGGCCCAACAGAGGGCATAAAACCAAGGCACTCCCAGCATCTGGGGCTTCTTTGTTTTCTACTCAGGAGCTCAAGCCATGCGATCCTGTCCACCATTAAACCATCTTTCCAAGCAGTCTCCATGTTTCCAGTGTCTGATGGACATTTCTTTCAACATAATACATCTCAGTTCAGAGACTGCAGTGCATTTAATATGTTATTCGACTCCCAGCCAGTAAGGGTTGCCGCTGAAATGGAATAACACTAGTCTAAATTCAGTCGCTAAGTGAATACTTCCCCAACTCTGAATTCCATCCTCTGACATTTCTGTAAGGAAAGCCTGATTTATTGAGCGTCACAAAGCTCAGAGGAGCTAAAGCTCGAGTTTTCTGTAAGCCAGAAATATGTTTGCAGCCCAAAAACCCTTAACATTAACATTGGTGTCTTTTTGTGTCTTTTTTTTCCCCTATGGACTTTTCTGTGTGTTGGCCTTAAACCTATCTCTATGGCCCGTTTCCGTTCAGTTGGTGACGCCATCAATCCGCGTCGCGAAGCCGGTCCCACGCGAGGTCACGTGACTCATCCCAGGTGTTTGCAAGATGGCGGACGTAGTTCCGGCTTCCTCCTCCCCGGAGCGCGGCGACCGCTACTGCCTGGTCAGCTGCGTTCCAGCCCAGCTTCGCTCTGCCGATCTCCGCTCCTACTTCAGCCAGTTCATCGAAGCCGGCGGCTTCCTTTGCTTCCATTATCGGCATCGCCCTGAACGGGAGGAGCAGCTGGGCGGCCCTTCAAGGCCAGGAAGGCGGACCTGCTGCTGCCTGGTGGCGGTGAAGCCCGGGTGGTCTCTCCGCTTGGTTCGCATGTATTCAGGCAAACGGTGGATCGACGCGCAGGGGGAGACGCTGCCTGGGCGGTGCGTCATACGAAGAGTCCGGATTTCCCCAGACAGAGGTATTAAGAAGAGACCGAAGGGTCCTGCGACAAACGTCGCACCTGAAGCGGGTTTCGTGTCACCGTTTCTCCCGCTTTGCGACTAGAACAGGGACCCCCAAACTGCGAGTTTGGGAGATGCGCAGTTTAGTTAATAATCCACTTTTCGCAGACTGTCACTGTATTGTTTTCATCGTTTGTGTCAGGATTGGGTTTTTGGGAGAGGTGTGTACATTGTCACACTAAAGGGAGGTGTGATGACAATGTGTAGGAACCACTGGTCTAGAAGAAAGGAGCAGGAAGAGGATTTAAGGATCAGAGGAATTGTCTCTCCTTGGTTACATCTTGGGATAGGCTTGTTGTGTATGGCTCCCATCTATTAAGGCAGGGTTCGGCAACCTTAAACACTCAAAGAGCCACAAAGGTCCTAACCAGAAGTCCCCATTCAATTCTGGAGCTGACCGGAAGTCCAGTTCCCCCATCATAGTCTCCTCCTAGTGCGGCGTCCTTTTTCCTCTGCTGACTGGAAGTCTGGTTCTCCCACCATAGAGCTTCCTCTTAGCACAGCGTCCTTTTTCCTCTATCCTAACTGAAAGCCCTATCAATTGTGGAGCTGACCAGCAACAGGGAGCCACAGCAGAGGGATGAAAGAGCCACATGCGGCTCCAGAGCCACGGGTTGCTGACCTCTGTATTAAGGGATGTCACCTGATGGTACCCAGGAAGAAAGCGTTTCCTGCTCTGGCACCTGCCCTTTTGGGACCTTATTACCTAGAACTTAAATTGGCCCGGTTCTTTTGGCCTTCACAAAGGGCCTGAAAGCTTGACTTTGCTGTCATGGTTGGGGATTTGGCAACGGTGGTGTGGAACCTGCTAAATGACTACATTGTTAGTAAATTGGATTACACCCTTGCAGATTATTTTATGATTTTAATAATGTTAATGTTTGTAATGGTTTCTGTATGTTTGTTTGGGGAGGGGGATGTCTCTTGTTTTTTTTTCTGTTAACTTTGTGAGCTGTCCAGAGTCATGTATGTGAGATACAAATTGAACAAATAGAAGTTAAGCACAGTGTGAGACCACTGTGTAAACATAGTAAATACTAGTGCTGTTAAATATGGGCTGAAAAAGCTGGAAGACAATTATCATTTGGTGTTTTTTTGCAGCCCATATCCAGTAGCCCTAAATAATGCAAACTGTTACTGTACTAGCTTGCTTTCTTACTTGTATATTTCTGTGTATATTCACAGAGACTGGTTTATTTTGTTATAAAACCAAAAAGGAGTGCCATACTATATCAAGAGACACTTTCACTCAGGATGATTTTGAACGAGTCCCTGAACTGAATCCTCCCGCTGTAATGCCTTATGGAAATGTGGGAACTCCGTTGAGAGTCTTCTTAGAGCTTATCAGAACTTGCCGAATGCCCAGCCGTGTCATTAAAAAACTGCAGTTACAGTTCCCTAAATCTGGCTCATCTCGCAGGTATGGGAATGTACCCTTTTCATATGAGGGAACTAATATTATTGTAGAAGAGGAGCGGGTTTACACAGCTACAGGAGAAGAAATAACAGAAGGAGACTACTTGCCTAGTGTAGAGTTAAATCAAGATGGTGTTGCAGAAGAGGGAGACCATGAAGATCCAGAAAAGAAGGAAACAGATGACTCCGAACTCGATTGCGTAAGTAGTTTCTTCTAATGGGTCAAACACAGAGCTATTATATATGTTATTACCGGTATCTAGTTAAAGTTGCTAGCATATTTCTTTTTTTTGGGGGGGGGGGGGGGGGGGGAGGGGGGAGAGAACATTATTTATTACCGTGTACAAGTTAGAAAGGCATGTGGTGGCTCAGTGGCTAAGACGCTGAGCTTGTCGATTGAAAGATTGCCAGTTCAGGGGTTTGAATCCCTAGTGCTGCGTAATGGGGTGAGCTCCTGTTCCTTGTCCCAGCTTCTGCCAACCTAGCAGTTCGAAAGCACATAAAAAATGCAAGTAGAAAAATAGGGACCATCTTTGGTGGGAAGGTAACAGCGTTCCGTGCACCTTTGGCGTTGAGTCATGCCAGCCACATGATCACGAAGACGTCTTCGGACAGCGCTGGCTCTTTGGCTTTGAAATGGAGATGAGCACCGCCCCCTAGAGTTGGGAATGACTAGCACATATGTGCGAAGGAAACCTTTACATTTTTACAAGCTAGAAAAGATTCTTGTGAATCTGAAGTCAGAACTGGTTAGCCGAAGTAACGAGTTGCTTTTCTGGCCTTTGGCATAAGATTTTTTTAGTTTTTACACTCTCAGGACTGCCTAAGATAATTTAATGTATTTGAAGTTATGTACTGTAATAGAAAGATCCTTTCTTTTCACAAAATACACAGCTAAAAATAAAAATAAAAAAACCAAGGGGAATGTTAATTCAAATGGGGGGGAGCCACATTTTAGCTGTATTATTCTTCTGTTCCTGATCATGTGACTTGCTGCTACAGGAGGATGATGATAGATGTGAAGAGTGGGAACGGCATGAGGCCTTGCATGAAGATGTCACCAGCCAGGAACGCACAAAGGAACGTTTGTATGAGGAGGAAATTGAGCTAAAGTGGGAGAAAGGAGGCTCCGGGTTAGTCTTCTACACAGATGCACAATATTGGCAAGAAGAGGGAGCAGGTAAATTAACGGAGGTCTTAATTCTGTGTTGCTACTAAAGTCTGGATGCTTTTTTTCCCCAATGATAGCTTTTGTAAATACTTGGCCTTCTCAATGAATGAAACATCTAGAAATGCTGATGCCTGAGGTATGTAGAAATATCAAAAGTAGGGTTAGTTGCTGGCATGCATTCAAACATCTTCCTTTATTTCACAGTTGAGAGCCTTTTAACAAACTGCATCACTGTTTGGTTTGGTGGCAGCAGTGCCTCAGTAGGAAGTTTGCTTCCTGTTATTCAAGATACTGCTTATAAGCACTATGTGCTTAGAGCTCAAAGCGTTGTTAGAGACCCCACACACCACTTTACGGTCTGTTTCTGTTTCTCCCCTCTTGGAGGAGGTTTTGAAATATTTCTAGCAGGACTACCAGATTCTGTAACAGCTTTGTTCCCTATGGCATCCATCTAGTAAACTCACAAGATTCATTTTTCTTGCCATGTACATGTATACATATGAACTAGACTGTGTTGTTTCTCTGTGTCATATAACATGTGGGTATATGTATAATTTTGTATTTATTTTGTCATGTTTATGTCGTGTACAACTGTTTGCAACAAAATTGCAGTTTAATGTATGCCAATTAGTGTACAAAGTGACAATAAAGTTATTCTAAGTTCTATCTTCCTCTTCCTTGCCCCCTCCCCAAAGATTAGGGTAGAATTAGGGCAGTTAGAGCAAAGACTCAATAAATATTATTGGTACAGGGCAAGTTCGTAGAGGAGAGGATATCCTTTTTATGTTCCCATTTTATAAAAAGCTATGAACGAGACAGGATATAAGATCTGGCTTTGCTTCGATATATGGAGCGTTTATAAAGCGCTTGGATATTGTAAAGCAGGGGACGGTAACACAGGAAGAGTGGTGGCAATGAGTTGCATATACTTTCTTCACACAGAATTTTTCTTTTGGCAGATTTTGATGAAGAGACAGCTGACGATTGGGATGTCGACATGAGTATCTACTATGACAAAGGTATTGATCTATGTTGACAGGAATAAATGCAATCTGTATTCCAGTGTAACTGGAAGCTTCAGTTTAGCAAGAATTGTACTTGGTCTACTAGTAGGGTGAGATATTACTGTGTTTCCCTGAAAATAAGACCCTGTCTTAAATTTTTTTGAACCCTGAAATAAGCACTTGGCCTTATTTTCGGGGAGGTCTTATTATTTTGGGGTGCATGGAAGAAACCAGAGGAAATGGGGACCAGCTGCGCATGCGTTTAAATATTTTTGGGGAGGGCTTATTGTAGTGCATGCGCTCAAAAGCCCGATTGGGCTTATTATCAGGGGTTGTTTTATTTTAGGGGAAACAGGGTACTGTACAATCATCTTGCCCTGGCATTCTGTCAAACACAATTCAAAATTGAAAATATGAAAGTTACCGTATTTTTCGTAGTATAAGATGCACCTTAGCTTTTGGGGAAGAAAATGGGGGGGGGGGGGAGAGAAATTCTGCCTCTGCCTACCAGGTATTCATCTGGCTAGCGTCCTTAGCCTGGTCAGCTTCAGCCCATTAGTTCACTGGTTGTGAGTCGCTTTGCTCGCACGCATCTTGTTGGAGTTGATAAGCAAATGCTGAGCATCTAAAGCTGCCTTTACCTAGACTGATACCTCCTTCACTAACTGTCCAAAGTCTTGGTGGACATTTTCCCCCTGCTTTTCTGCCTGGTCTCATTTCACCAGAAGCACCCAGGCCTTCATATGCCCCATATGTAGACAAAGCCTCCCTCCTCTATATCCTATTGAATTTTCTCTTTTCTTGTGGCAAAAAAATTATATGGGATTTCCATTCGTTCTAGATGGTGGTGACAAAGATGCTAAAGATTTGGTACAGATGCGGTTTGAACAGAGGCTTCGGGAGGGTTTAGAAGATGGGTCTATCCTGGGTCAACGAATTGGGAATTTTGAAAAATATACCAAGGTAAGAACTGAAGAACTGGAATATAGTACTTGTTACCAATAAAGGAGAATATTTGTAGTTCAGGGTTGAAATGAAGGGTCCTCGGTGCTCTCTGAGCTTGTTTTCTTACAGACGTTTCACTACCCAAACTATGAAATGAAACTGATGATGTTATGGAACACCTGTAAGAAAACAACCAAGCTCAGAGAGCACTGAGGACTCCTCATACTACTTGTCTGAAATAAAATAGATCAGATATTGAAAAGTCATTAGCTGAGATAACAATTTTGCTGCAGATGTTAATGAAATGTATGATTATAGCACAAGAGGCAAGGAGAATGACGGCTGTTTTATGATGCTAAGGCCACCCCCAACTGCAGTAGTGGCCAAAATTTTGGAAACCTTTTGGGGAAAGTGTATTTTCCTAAAACTAGCTAATAACACCACTTTTTTTTTTCAGTAGTACCATAAAATTATACATCAATGGAAAGATAATTTAATCAAGAATGTAATGCAATAACTTTTATGAAGGATTTGCTATTAGAATAGCAGTTATAGTATAAAGAAGAAAAGTGAAACACAGAAAAAACAAGATATACAAAAATGATCACCATAGGAAAAATGACATATAATTACCACCATGTCAGTTAATGCTTAGCTGAGTAACCTTTATTATTATTATTTATTTATTATTTAAATTTCTATACCACCCTTCTCCAGAATAGGACTCAGGGCGGTGAACAGCCAAAGTAAAAAACAATATATACAAAATTTAAAAGCAGTTTAAAATAATTAAATATTTGGCCGAAAATTAAAAGAACCCCAATTTAAAAACGATTTAAAATTCACTCAAGCCAGCCCAGCTAGTTGAAATAAATGGGTTTTCAGGGCCCGACGAAAAATCCGGAGGTCTGTTATTGTACGTATCTCTGGGGGGAGGTTGTTCCAGAGGGTAGGCGCTGCCACAGAGAAGGCTCTCCCCCTGGGGGTCGCCAGCCGACATTGTCTGGCGGACGGCACCCTGAGGAGGCCCACTCTGTGCGAGCATACTGGCCGGTGGGAGGCTATTGGTGGCAGAAGGCGGTCTCGTAGCATGAATTACGGCCTTACAACGTCTTCCCATGGAGTGAACCAAGTCTTTTAGTTCTGCAGCTGTTATAATGTGAAATCAAGATTGAATGATTGTTTCTATTAACTGGGTTTTATTGCTGGGTTGCTTCTGACTAACACCTTTCTTTAGTCGGCTCCGTAGATTTTCAGTTGGGTTAAGGTCTGGGCTATTCCCAGGCCATTCCAGCAGTGGAATATGACTATCTTGAAACTCCAAAAAAAAAAAAAAAAAAAAAGTGGAGTTATTAGCCATCAAAAATACACTTTTTCCAAAAGGTTTCCACAATTTTGGCCACTACTGTATGTTGAACCAAACTAAATGGTTCAACATAGAGCCATTAGTTTGGTGACCATTTGAAGTTACAACAGCAATGAAAAAAAATGACTTATGACTGATTTTCACACTTACAACCACTGAAGCATCCCCATGGTCACACAATCAGAATTTGGGCACCTGGCATGTATTTATGACAGTTGCACTGTTCCGGGGTCATCTGATTACCATTTGTAGCCTTCCCAAGCTGGTTTCTGACCAGCAAACTCATATATGGGAAAAGCCATATATGCGTAATGACCACATTGTTCACTTAACAACAGCAATGATTTGCTTAACCAGTGTTTCCATAAAATGGAGCAGAATTTACTAAATTGAGCAATGGAAATTTTGGGCTCAATTGTGGTCGTAAGCTGAGAACTGCCTGTATGCTTCTGAGGATGAGGACACTGTTTCTTTAATTAAAAAACCTGGTTCCTCACTTTATTCTGGCGTCCGTGCTTTGTTGCTTTAGAACTGATTTTCTTTTTGTGTCAGGGCATTGGCCGAAAAGTGATGGAAAGACAGGGCTGGAGCGAAGGTCTTGGCTTGGGAAGCAGCAGTTCAGGAATGGCTGAAGCCTTGGACAATGAGGGACGGAATCCCCGATGCAAGAGAGGTTTGGGGTAAGTGATACAGGTCTCTTTCAAAGTAAGTGCAGCTAGTGTGATATATGCACTCAATTGTTCGACGTAGTTCTTTTCTCGTATGTAATCTGCGTGAAGTACGTCATGTTGGTCTCGTAGCGGTGCAGGCAGGCCGAGTTGCAGTAATGTTTTATTGATCATGGCCATACATTTGTCCTCAGGAATAATCAAAGCCTTGTTGAAAATGTCAGGACCAAATGTAACTTCTAATGTTGGATTTTCCCCCTTACCAAAGGGAGCCCCCTTGTGGAGTACTGTGAAGTCATTACCATGGCAACTCCAGTGTGCTGCACAGTAGAAGCCATTTTAAGGCAGTACAGTAGAAGCCATTTTAAGGCAGTACAGGCTGTTAATAGAACACGCACCCCAAGAGGTGTTAGGGGTGTCTTACCCCCACAGTATTTTTTTCCACAGAGTAAGTCATCTGTGTACCAAGTTTGGTTGAAATTGCTCAAGGCATTCCAGAGTTATGCTGGAACATACGTACACACAGCCAGCCATTTTTATGTAGAGATATTTTATTGAAAATAATTTCAGTAAATATGAAAACTAATACAAACTAAAAGATGAATAAAAAGTTGACCTATAAAACCTTGGATAGCTTGGCATTAAGATATCTTCAGATCCTCCTCCTTAAGCCCCATGAAGGACTGGCCAAGAAGAAAAGCCTCCAAGGAGAGACGCCTCACTACCGTAAAGTGAAGGAAACTGAAGATGAAGATGCTGTTTCTCCATTATGATCCCAACAATGTGGAATAATTCGTGATATTAGACTGGCCAGCACACTGCAGGCTTTCTGGAAATTTGTTAATCTCAAACTATATTCTATAGGACTTTTGATGGATGACTGTCCCTTTGGTTGTGATTGTTGTCCGTGTGATTCAGATATCATAGTTTGGTATGTGCTATTAGGATTAAAGTCTTTATACTGTGAATGTCTTATTATTGGCTTTTTGGTGTGCGTGGATGTTTTAACTGTTGGCACCAAAGATGCTTTAATATTTGGAATGGCTATTTCCATGGACCTTTTAATCATTCTTATAGTGGTTGTAAATTGAGTTTGTATGAGTCATTAAATGCAACAAATAGAGTATTTTTTTTCTTCTCTCCCAAATATACCTAACTGAAACAAGTATCCTTGTCTCTTCAGATTAATTACTGAAAATATTCACACACTAAACATATTGTATATGCATGCTCCCCTGTTTCCCCCAAAATAAGACATCCCCTGATAATAAGCCCAATTGGGCTTTTGAGCACATGGCAATGCCAAGCGCTTATTTCAGAGTTCAAAAAAAAAAAAAGAAAAAAAAAAGACAGGATCTTATTTTCGGGGAAACTCGGTAATAAGCAAAAGTGTTTCTGCCAGATTTCAGAACAGCAGCCCTATAAAATATTTGCCACGATCACAAAAAAATTGTATCAGTTGTATTCCTTTTTATTTGCTAGATTTGGGATTTTTTCCCCCCTCTAATATACTTTTTATATTGTACAGAGCTTAAAGCAGAATATCTCTGCTTTGTCTCTGAAGACCGACTCATTCTCTGCTCTTCTTTAGGTATCATGGTGAGAAACTCCCGACTTTCACCAAACCCAAGAATCCACGTAGGGACGGCTACGGCCTCATTTCTACCATTTATGATGACCCTCATCCTGTGGACTCAGAAGATCAGCTTCTTCGGCGTCAGCTGCCAATCAGTATGAAGTTCCGGCAAGAGGTGTCTTTTGTCCATGCCAGGCACGGCATTCAGAAGAATTCCAGTTCTACATGAAGGACTGGCTAGGAAAGAAGGACTTTCAGATTGTGTCAGCTTTTTCAATGGTCAATTTTTTAATATACAATTTTTATTATTACTGTCTATTATTAAACAAAACATGTAATAGCAAAGCCAGAGCAGGTTTTAATTATTTATATTAAAAGGAAAATTACCTGGTTCTGCTTCTTGGTACTTTACTATAAAATTAATTGAAGGGTAATTGTTGATCCCACCTCTGCATGTCTACAGTTCACATAACTCTAACCTGTAATCAGTCTATATGAAATCTTCATTTTCATCCTTGATTTAAGGTGTGTCCTGCATACGCCTTTTTTTTTTGCAGTGAAGGGTATTTGGCCGAGCGTATGGTGTAATTAAAGAGCAATGGTTATATTCTGACTAAAAGAAGAGTAAACTTGACCAACAAGATTGAACTCTAGCAATTATATATTAACAGCAATGTTTATTTGGTTAATGACCAGCAAAATTTTAAAAGATACAACACAGAAGTAAAATCAAAAGGATATAGGTTGTTTCTATGTTTTTACTTAGCAATGCTACTCTTACATTCTGTCTCTCTAGCCCAGGGGTGGGCAATTAATTTTTCCAAGAAGCCACATGAGAAACTGGGGCTGTTGTCAAGGGCCAAACCAGTAGGGCTTTGAAGGTGCATAGGCATGTACCCATGCATATACATAAATTGGAAAAAAAAATGCCTTCAAAATAAAAGCAATACAATTTTTCTTTTATTGGCCAAGTGTGATTGGACACACAAGGAATTTGTCTTGGTGCATATGCTCTCAGTGTACATAAAAGAAAAGATACGTTCATCAAGAGTCATAAGGTAAACACTTAATGATAGTCGTAGGGTACAAGTAAGTGTCGTTGTACCTTCTTGATGAACATATCTTTTATGTCCACTGAGAACATATGCACCAAGACAAATTCCTTGTGTGTCCAATCACACTTGGCCAATAAATAATAATAATAATAAATAAAATAAAATAAAATAAAATAAATAAATAATATTGGGTGCATGGTGTACACTTATTTACATTTGATTTCTAATTTTTGATTGATGTCCCATGGGCAGGGCAGGGACAGTCAAAGGACCTGACTGCTTTACAGTTAATGACATAACATTAAAGCATAGAAAACCAGCAACCTAACCACAAAACAAAACTGATAGGAAATGATTACTATAATTGCAATATAATAATTGTTTAGCCCAGTGTTTTTCAACTTGGGTGACTTTAAAATGAGTGGACATCAACTCCCAGAATTCTCCAACCAACTGATCTGCCCATCTTTAAAGTCGCCAAGGTTGAGAAACACTGTTTTAAACCATTATTGCTGTGGCAAACTACTAACACACGTCTTCCTTTTGTGATTTGCTGCAGTAGCTTCAATTTCTCATTCCTTCGTTTTTATTACCGTGTTCCTTGTCTGCTCGAGGTCTTCAAACTTGGCTGCTTTAAGACTTGTGGACTTCAACTCCCAGAATTCTTCAGCCAGCATAGTCCACAAGTCTTAAAGCAGCCAAGTTTGAAGACCTCTGAAATAACTACATCACGCCTTCCGGTTTCCTGCCTGTTAGACGCCACTTACCATAGAGGTAGTCCGAGATAGAGCGGCGGCAGCAAGCCAATAGCAAGCTTTTGCGTTTGTACTGTAGAAGAAAGAAAGTGTAGACAAGCGCTCTTTCATGCCTGGAGGAGATCGTCTCCCTGCGTAATGAGTGAAAGCGGCGGGTAGAAGGAACCAGGAATCCCAGGTGAATCCTTTATGGGGCTTTAGGATACGCGGATCCCAAACGGTCGCCAGGCGGATCTGCTGACGGAGGAAGACTGGGACCGGGAGGGCTTTTGCACCGTCCGCCTCCAATCTGCATGGCGTGGCGTTTCCCCCGGTTGCAGCGAATCCCGCTTTTCTTCTAAGCCCGGCGCGACACATTGAGCCGAAGGGCGACTTAGAAGCGGTTTCTTTTTTTATTATTATTTATTATTTATTTGTCAAACACGTATAAGAGCCTTGGTGGCGCAGCAGACTAAAGTGCTGTTAAACAGCACCAGCAGCTGCCTGCAATTACTGCGAGTTCGAATCTCACCAGGCTCAAGGTTGACTCAGCCTTCCATCCTTTCGAGGTAGGTAAAATGAGGACCCGGATTGTGGAGGCAATAAGCTGACTTTGTATAAAAAAGAACACCGCTTTGGGGGGCTCGAAAGCCCTACTAAACAGGTATATACAAAAGTATGAAGGCTATTGCTTAACGCATTGTAAGCCGCCCTGAGTCTCCGGAGAAGGGCGGCATATAAATCAAACCAAATAAATAAATAAATAAATAAAATATTACAGATATAAATATAAACATAATTATGAATACAGGATAAGGATACGAATAAATGGGGACATTAGGACAGGGACGGTTAGGCGCACTGGTGCGTTTATACACCGATATATTCTTCAAATTAATATTCAACCTATTATATTCTTCCTCTGCAAAAAGCGGGCCGAAGCTCTTGCCCTTCCCGGCTCTCTCCAATCCACTCTTTTTTTTATTTTTTTGCAAAAGGTTTCGTAATGTGTGGAATGTAATATGAGTTTATTCAGGGGTGAAATCCAGCAGGTTCTGGCAGGTTCTGAAGAACCGGTAGCGGAAATTTTGAGCAGTTCGGAGAACCGGCAAATACCACTTCTGGCTGGCCCCAGAGTGGGGTGGGAATGGAGATTTTGCAATATCCTTCCCCCAGGAGTGGGGCAGGAATGGGGATTTTGCAGTATCCTTCCCCTGCCATGCCATGCCCACCAAGCCACGTCCACAGAACTGGTAGTAAAAAAATTTGGATTTCACCACTGAGTTTATCATACAAGCGTGTTTGTTGTGCATGCTGTGAATTGTTTTTTATTTCATGTGGATTGCAACGGGTCTAAACAGCATGGGCTCATCCCTGCCTAACTGGTCTTATTCTTTTTGGTGTCTTGTTCTTTAGGAGAAAGAAACCTTTTGCAGCATGTCAAAAAATGACAAGCAGCCGTCGCTAGCCTTCGGGCAGGTAGTGATTGGGCCTCCCGGTTCCGGGAAAACCACCTATTGTCATGGCATGCAGGAATTCCTCTCTGCAATTGGGCGCAAGGTAGCTGTGGTGAATCTGGACCCAGCCAATGAAGGGATTCCATTCCAGTGTGCTGTGGATATCTCTGAACTGATCACCTTGGCTGATGTGATGGAGAATTTGAAACTTGGCCCCAACGGTGGCTTAATTTACTGCATGGAGTACCTAGAGGCAAATTTTGACTGGCTACAGGAGAAACTGGACCAACTGAAAGGACATTACTTCTTATTTGATTGCCCTGGACAAGTGGAGCTCTGCACCCATCATAATTCTTTGAGAAACATCTTCGCTCAACTTGCTAAGTGGAATTTCAGGGTATGTTTGGTCCAGAACAGGGGTCTCCAACCCTGGCAACTTTAAGTCTGGTGGACTTCAAGTTGCCACGGTTGGAGACCCCTGGTCCAGAGGAAGCGAGAACATTCCTGAAGGCCAAACCTCAACCTCAGTCTGTCCCAATTCACAGCGATTGTATGTGAGAACAGCTGCCTTTTCAAACTAGTTCCCAGTGACAAAACCATGAAGCTGTTGTAAAATATAGTGCATTTTATGTGTTTGTAATGTTTGGTAAGAGGGACGTGGTGGCTCAGTGGCTAAGATGCTGAGCTTGTTGATCAAAAGGTCAGCAGTTCGAATCCCTAGTACCGCGTAACGAAGTGGGCTCCCGTTACTTGTCCCAGCTTCTGCCAACCTAGCAGTTCGAAAGCACGTAAAAAATGCAAGTAGAAAAAATAGGGACCACCTTTGGTGAGAAGGTAACAGCGTTCCGTGCGCCTTTGGCATTTAGTCATGCCGGCCACATAACCATGGAGATGTCTTGGGACATCACTGGTTCTTCGGCTTTGAAACGGAGATGAGCACCGCCCCTTAGAGTCAGGAACGACTAGCACGTATGTGCGAGGGGAACTTTTACCTTTTAATGTTTGGTAGAAATTGCCTGAGCTTGAAAAGAAGATGTATTCAACTAGAGAGTTGATCTGGACTTTAAAAATCCAGACAACCACTAGATGGCAGCCAAAAAAAAGAGAAACCTGAAGGTCGATTTGCTAGCCTGTATTTAACTGTCAATCTCTATTGTCCATCGATGATGCTATTGATATGTCTAATTTAATGTGTTAATTTGTGTTATCATCAGAGTCCAGGAGGTTTTGGGGGTTCTACACCTCAGTTTCAATTTGAAAATCTTCCTTATACTTTATTTCCACTTCACATCAAAATATTGTTAAAATGCTAGTAGAAACTTACATCTGTTTTAGTAGGAGGTGTAATGTAGAATTTGTACTCTCTAATTATTGCTAAACCATGGTGTGAACAGTATAAAAGGAGTGCTTTTAATTCAGGGTTATCTGAAAGACTACAACTTTCTATTCCCATTCCTGACAAAGAGTCCCGTTTATTGTATAGGTGACTTGTCTGCATATATTAAACCAGGGTTTCTCAACCTTAGCAACTTTTAACACGTATGGACTTCAACTCCCAGAATTCCTCAGACAACATGCTAATTTCTCTGTCCTTTTGTTTGTTCTTTGTAGTTGGCTGCTGTTCATCTGGTAGATTCTCATTACTGCACAGATCCTGGCAAATTCATCTCTGTTCTCTGCACTTCCCTTGCCACAATGCTGCACGTGGAGTTGCCCCACATCAACATCCTCTCCAAAATGGACCTCATTGAGCAGTATGGGAAGTTAGGTGAGAACAGGCAATCCTTAGAGCAGGGGTCTCCAATCTTGGCAACTTTAACACTTGTGGACTTCAACTCCCACAATTCTTCAGCCAGCAAAGCAAAGCTGGCTGAGGAATTGTGGGAATTGAAGTCCACAAGTCTTAAAGTTGCCAAGATTGGTGACCCCTGTCTTAGAGAACTGTGGGACTGATTAAAGTAACTACTAAGGGCCTATTACACATCGGATCAGGTGTATGTAATCCACTTGGGTCAGCTGAGGGTAGCCATAGTTCATTTATAGTTGAGTGGTTGCCAGAGAAGTTGATCCAAGATCTTGTCAGTCAGACAACCGCTTAGATGAGGGGTCAGCAACCTGCGGCTCTGGAGCCACATGTGGCTCTTTGGGCCCTCTGCTGTGGCTCCGTCGGGCAATCCCACCACTGGCTGGCCCCGCCCCTCGCCCTCCCCTCACAGTCCCTCCTTGCCTGGCCTGAGAAGGTAAGGGCGACAGTGGGGGATGGAGAAGCAGCCAGGGCAGAGACATAGAGAGATACAGAGAGAGGGGGAGAGAGAGAGAGAAAGAGGGTGGGAGGGAGAGAGAGTGGGGAGGGAGGGAGGGAGGGAGGGGAGAGAGAGATATGTCAAAAGGGTTTTGTGGTTCCCAGTGTTTTTTAACAACTGGTTCTCTGCCCTAATGACTGGCTGGGTAGGCGTGGCTAGGGGGGGTGTCATGTGACTGGTGGAAGTGAGTAACATCGAGTTTGCCACGCCCATCCAGGTTTTTTTGGCTCTTGGTGTTTTCTGTGGGAAATGGGTCCAAATGGCTCTTTGAGTGCTTAAGGTTGCAGACCCCTGGCCTAGATAAATTACTACTCAGACTGGAGTAGTACAAATAAGTCAAGCCTTTATAGCAGAAATATACTAGTTTTGAAAGCAGGGCTAACTATTCTCAAAGACTGCCTGGACAAGGCCCTGCAATTTTTTTGGCAAGGTTTTTCAGCAGTGCTTTGCCATTGTCTCCTTCCTGGGGCTAAAAGAAAATCGATTGGCCCAAAAATCACCCAATTGGCTTTATACCCAAGTCAGGAACTAGCCTTAACCACTACACCAAACTGTCTCTTCCTCTTTTAATTGCAATTCAGTCACTGGAGCGTTTTGCATTCCAGAAAAAAAGACCCTGCTATCGAATAAGAAATATTCCAGATTAGCTTGTTCCTTATTCTTTGAATTTACTGAAGCTTTCCTTCCCCCTTTCACTTGCCTTACAGCATTTAATCTAGATTATTACACAGAAGTTCTTGATCTGTCCTACTTGGTGGATCATTTGGCCTTAGATCCATTCTTCAAGAACTACCAACGCCTGAACAAGAAGCTGGTGGGAGTGATTGAAGACTACAGTTTGGTCTCTTTTGTTCCTCTCAATGTCCAGGTAAGCCAGTCAAGGAGCGGAATAGATGAAGCTTTGGTAGTGCCCATCAATTTCCTTCTACCATTTTTACCTACACTTGAGCTGCAAATTACTATGCTTGAGACAAGTGTGGCATGCACCTGTTAGTGCAGGGGGAATGAAATTAAGAGGTAAAACAATACACAAATGCAGGCAACGAATTCTGAAACTGACCAGTTGCCAGGACAGTACTTCACAACTGGTCAAAACACAGTGAAAAGGACTGTGCCCAGTGGGTGTGCATCTGACTAAATGCTGTTATGGAACAGAATAGGGACACGGTGGCTCAATGGCTAAGATGCTAAGCTTGTCAATCGAAAGGTTGGCAGTTCAGCAGTTCGAATCCCTAGTGTCGCGAAATGGGGTGAGCTCCCGTTACTTGTCCCAGCTTCTGCCAACCTAGCAGTTCGAAAGCACATAAAAAATGCAAGTAGAAAAATCGGGCCCACCTTTGGTGGGAAGGTAACAGCGTTCCGTGCGCCTTTGGCGTTTAGTCATGCCGGCTACATGACCACGGAGACGACTTCGGACAGCGCTGGCGCTTCGGCTTTGAAATAGAGATGAGCACCGCCCCCTAGAGTCGGGAACGACTAGCACATATGTGCGGGGGGAACCTTTACCTTTACCTATGGAACAGAATGTTTGAGGAATGGAGAATAGTTTGAAGTTAATAGAATGATAATATAAACTGGCTGATGATTTGTTTATTCTAGCATTTGATAACTGTAATCTCATGGCAATGTGATGGCGTATATGGATACTCTTTTGCAATCTGTTCTTCCTAAAGAAAACTTTCAGATTTGAAAGTAAGATTGCTCAGAGGATTCATTTTATTAAAAAAAAAAAAAGTTAATCTGTTGCTGAGACTTGCCTGCCAAGTAATCAGGCCAGTGAGTAACAGGATGAAATATGGCAGAGCAATCAGTTTGGGCATGACATGTTTCTAATGGTTCCATGTTTCAGGACAAGGAAAGTATGCGGTGTGTGATGCAGGCAGTGGACAAAGCCAATGGTTACTGTTTTGGGGACTCTGAACACAGAAACCTCAACGTCTTGATGTCTGCAGCGATGGGAGCTGATTTTCAATTTACATCGTATCCTTTCTCCTCGCTCTCCTTCCTCCTTGGTACTTCTGTGCTTTAGGAAATGCAGAGGTTTGGGAAATCTGCTTATTGCGATGATGTCATTTAAAGAGCATTTTAGACCAGTGGTAGCAATGGGAGGATTATTTTGTGTGCTGCACGCCTAGCCCTTTTGCTCCATGGAATAAATGATTCCTTTTTATCCCATCCACCATTTTGGATAGTGCAAGTAGTCCTTGATTTACGAGCACAACTGAGCCCAAAGTTTATGTTGCTAAGTGAGACATTGGTTAAGTGAATTTTGCCGTTTTTATGACCTTTCTTGACCCAGTTGTTAAGAGAATCACTGCAGTTGTTAAGTTAGTAACACGGTTGTTAGGCAAATCTGGCTTCCCCGTTGACTCTGCTTGTCACAAGGTCACAAAAAGATGATCATGCAACCCCAGGACACTGTGCAGCCGTCCATAAATAGGACTCAATTGCCAAGGTCATGTGAACCTGGAGATGCTGCAATGGTTATAAGTGTGAAAAATGGTCATAAATCACTTTTTTTCAGTACCACTGTAACTTTGAACGTTCACGAAATGAAAGGTTGTAAATTGAGGACTACCTGTATATGCTGATGTTTCTCCTGCCGTCAACAGAAGCAGATGGACCAGCTCGGCTTTCTTTAATGCTTTTGGGCTTCCTTTCTCCTTAACTTTCACTCATCAGGACCCTGGCAGTCCAGGAGAAGTATGTGCAGCCACAGGAGAAAACGGTGGAGGAGGAAACTTCAGACATTGAACATGCCAGTTACAGCAGTCAATGAAGAAGAGTAAATCGGCCTGCCCAAAATGGTTTCTCAGGAAGAGCAGCAGGGGGGAGGGGGTTGCTTCCGCTCCCTCTGAGGTATTCCTGGGCTTGGTGCAGGAATGAACAAGCCACCATCACTGAGTTCCTTCTAATTGTGGTGTAATGAGGAGCCAGATGTTTCTGTTAAGAAACTTGTACAGCTGATGACCAAAGAGCAGTTGACAAGGTGATACGATCTGGCACCTGTTAGTTGCCAGAGATGACCATTCAGTGCTAGCAAAGTTGTGGCCTAATGTGTCTCCTTCAGAGTGTTATCCTGCTTTATTTTGCTGAGAAGCTTTTGAGAATTCTCTCTGCTACCATTCCACAATTTGGGTGCCTTCCGAATGTTTTTTGGGGTAGGGCCTTTTGCCAATGATATACCTTGGCCATCATCTCTAAGGGCCTTGTCGGGAAAGGCTGCTCTGTCTTGTCACAGATCACGTTCTTTGTGATCTGTTTGGTGGTGTGATCTGCTTCTGGCCGCTTTGAATTGTGATACTGAGGAAAAGCATGGAATCTGAATAATAATAATAATAGTAATAATAACAACAACTTTATTGTCATTGTTCGTGTATACACAGTATACCCATACAACGAAATTCACTTAACACCCAAAGACCAGGTCCAACACACATAACAATCCCCAAACACACTCCTACCCACTACAAATTCCCCACCCCTCAACCACCCAAACATCCACACAACAGACCAAGTAATGCTATCCAACAGCTCACTGATGGTGGCCCTTTAGTTCATTGTTGAGTGCAGTTATAGCTCTGGGATAAAAACTATTCGTGTGGTCCGAGTTTTAATTGTTCTGTATCTTCTGCCAGAAGGCAACAGTCCAAAAAGATTGTAAACAGGATGGGAAGAGTCTTTGTTGAGAAGAATATTGTTGAGAAGGATATCTTTTGAGGCTTTTTTTTTTTTTTTTTTTTTTGGTGCTGCCAAAGATTTTGGATTTTGGAGAGAGGAATGCTAAATAAAGAAGTTTTTGAACTTTCTTTTTCCAACTTTGGTGCATTTGTAGGATACTTTATACAGAGAGACAAGCTTGGAGCAGTGTGACATTCCCTCTCTGCAGTATATGGGGCAGAAGAGAAAAACAGTATTTGCAGATGTTTTAAGACTTCAGTGTAAAACAGCCAGATTGAATCAGGCCAAAAACATTGAATACTCATGGTTATTGCCATGTTTTCCACGTTGGTGGAAACTTGGAAGTCAACAGCTACTGGCAAAGTCAAGGCATTAACTTTTCAAGATAGTGCCACACCAATAGTGAGTTGAAGTCAACACATCAAAGTGTCCAAGTTCAAAAAACATTCATTTAAAAAGTCCACATTGGTATCTAACCTCTTCCTACACGTGTAGTAGAATGTGAAGTGTTCACTCTACTGGATTGGTATAATTTGTTTAAAACCTAAATTGCTGCCATTGTTAGACCCACTGATTTTATGCACAGATGTGAAGAAGCATTTCTTTAATCCATCTCAGATTTTTCACTGCTGCTGAACATCCCTAGATTCTCATTTTGCAAGAAAAAGAAAATACCGTAATTTGAATTACTTTCTTCCCATGAAGCATAGTTTGTGTAGCACCATGTCCCTCCTTGCCATTTATTTCTAAATAAAATAGCTCTAAAACATTTGTAATTTTTCTTGGTAAGGTACTTAAGTCCTACAGTATGTCATTCTTTAAAGGTTAACAAGTGTTACTAAAGCACAAACTGGGTAATTATTACACACATTTACTTATATGAAGTGCCATCTAAGGAGACAGGTATGCTAACAGATATAGAGAGGAGAATTACAAATATCAAGCTCAAATAGAGTTATAAAAGAAAGAATGTAATAGAAACACCATGCTTTTAAATAATGAAACCTGCATTCTATCATTGCAGTGAAGCAGCTTAAAGGATAGAACTGCACGTAATTAATACCAAATTGATAGAAGGAAGAAACACCTTCTGATGTTATGTCTTGTTTGTGCAACTATAGCTTATGAAAATTGGTGCTCTTGGCATTTTATCATGAAAGGGAATTTAAATTGCTTTGATTCTAGATAATAAATCTGCAGATATTTTTATGGTTGTTTTTTTAAAAGATCCAAATCTCATCGAGTACTTTAATAGAATTCTTCCCTCCTTGCTTCATTATCTCTTTTGAAAGATGTTCAAAGGAGGGTAGGTAGGTAGTGAAAGTGTCTAGAATCCCAGCCCTTGAGGTAGGGATCTACTACAGCACTGACCGAGGGCCCCAACACCAGTTCAAAATTATGGATCTGTAGTCAGGTCCATCAGGAAGATGCACCATTTGGAAGATGAAGGGATAATCACTAAGAAGAAATCTATTTGGCTGGCAAGAAATAGCAAAACACTTCAGGAAGGATAGAAATGGTGAGGAGATATACACTGCTCAAAAAAATAAAGGGAACACAAGCAGAAGACATCTGAGATCTGAATGAATGAAATAACCTTATTAAATACTTTGTTCGTTACATACAGTAGTTTTGTGTTTCCTTTAGTTGTTTGAGCAGTATATAAACTACTATATGTAAAGAACAAAGTATTTATTTATTTATTTATTTTTATTTATTTATTATATTTCTATACCGCCTTTCTCCCGTAGGACTCAAGGCGGTGTACAGTCAAGAAAAATATAGACACACAAACATCATAAAATTGCTAATTAAAATTATTACTTAGTTTGGTCAATTAAATAAAACCCAGAATTAGATAACATTTAAAAAAAAAATCATTCACATGTTCATATGTTTAGCCCCGCCTGTTGAAACATCAGGGTCTTGAGGGCACGGCGGAAAGCACGGAGATCAGGGATATTCCGTATCTCCGGGGGCAGTTCATTCCAAAGGGTTGGAGCCCTCACAGAGAAGACCCTCCCCCTGGGAGTCGCCAGTCGGCATAATTTGACTGACGGTACTCTGAGTAGTTCCTCCCTGTGAGAAAGAACTGGTCGATGGGAGGCTATTGGTGGCAAAAGACGGTCTCGTAGGTAATTTAATAAGGCTGTTTCATTCATTCAGATCTCGGATGTCTTCTGCTTGTGTTTCCTTTATTTTTTTGAGCAGTATATTTACCAGCTCAGCAATGAAAGGTGGATTTTATGACAAATATGACAAATATCTTTTTGTATATGCTCATGAGCGAAGGAAGATGCTCCATAAGGATAACTGATCCCCCCCCTCCTAGAATTTACCTGCACACAGTGCAGTTCTCCATCCTGAAATGTATGGTGATCAAGCAGGAAAACAAATACGAAATCAAATAAATCTATGATGAAATGCAATAAACTTACAGGCGATCATGACCGAGTTACATCTACATTTACAGGATGGCTCTCCTCTGGTGAGAATTTTGCTCCTGCAGGCATCCATCGAAACAGCAAGAATATTCTAGCACATTCAGAAACCTTTCTCAGTCTGGTTATGCCCAGGCTTTGATGCCTAGAATCTAGACATTGAGTGTACTAGGTTGGGAAGACTGGAAAATAACTGATATATGCGGAAAAAGAAAGTTTTGTGTTTCACTGGGAAGAAGTGTGGGATGAATGTTACTGAATGCAAGGAAATAGATGAAATTACAGTATGTTCTTTTGACAGGTCAATCCCAGTGTTCTTGCTTTGTGTTGCTAAGGAACGTGGCTGTGATCCACTAAAATACTTTTTTTGCATTCTGGCTCGAACAGCTTCGCTTTCTGAGGCTGTGTGCTTTGTGTCTGCTATGCTTCTGGGAGATCTCTCAGATCTGTACCAGGAATCGGGGGCTTAAGATGATGGCTAAAATGGACCACCAGGCAAAGAGAAGGTAGACCTGATCGTTTTTTTCCAGTTGCCGCCATGAGGTGCTGCTGATACATCAGCAGGGCTATTAAAAACCGTTCTTCTGCACTATATTTCCCCATTAAGAACTATTCCATCGGAGCCACAAGGGGTTGCTCTTAATGCAAGAAATAGGCAAGATGTTAACTGGGTGTATCTTCTTTGATGGTGGAAAAAGATGGCCTTAAGCTTGTTCCCACAGTCTCAAGTGTTATTGCGAGTTATTCTGAATAGAGATGGAGGGGGAGAGAGAGAGGGAGAGAGAGAGAAAGAAAGAGGGAGGGAGGGAGAGAGGGAGGGAAACAGAGGGGGAGGGGAAGAGACAGAAAGGCAGGAAGATAGAGGGAGGGGAGGGAGAAAAAGGGAGAGGGAGACAGGGAGACAGAAAAAGAGATACAGAGGGGGAGAGACAAAGAGGGAGGGAGGGAGCCGGGGAGGGAAACAAAAAGAGAGAGAGAGAAAGAGGGAGGGAGGTGGGGAGAGACAGGAGAAAGGGAGGGCAGAGGGAGACAGGGAAGGGGAGTGCGGAGAGAGAAAGAGGGAGGGAGGGAGGGAGAGAAAGAAAAAATTGAGACAGTTTCTTGTCTTGATTTTCTCTCTCTCTCTCTCTCTCTCTCTCTCTCTCTCTCTCTCTCTCTCTCTCTCTCTGGGATTTTTCTCTTCCTTTTCTCTCCTTTTCTCTTCCCAGCACTTATATTCTGGGTTACTGGCTGAACTGATCCTCTGGCAGTCCTGCTATGATACCTTGCATAGTTTCTGGCATGATCTTAGAGTAGACTTAGCCAAAGTTTCTTTAAGACGATCCAGGTTCCCGGCATGGACATGATTGTGAAGGTCTCCATAATAGGCCATACTTAGCTATGGATGCCGACTGAAGGGTGGCAGCCCTTAAATACACTACCTGAGGCATCCTTAGAAGAATGAGGGTCCCTAATCCTGGAGGATTAGATGCTGCCTAGAAGGACAGGAGAGTCAGTCCTTCAGCTCCCTTTTCCTGTCCAGGCTCCTGAAAACGCTGCCATTGATTGCCTCCTCTTGCCTGCCACTTCCATTGGGTGAGCCTTGCGCCTTTGTCTCGGGCGACACATCTGTTTCCTCGCAAAGCACCTGGCTGACCAGTAGGCAGGCCCGTTTCACAGCTGCCGCTCTGCCAGCCTTCAGCAACTTCAGTGCAGCTTCAGCAGTGAGGTGGGGCAGGGCTGAGCCCTCGTAGGCCTGAGGCTCTAGTTTGCTTTCTCTTTCTTTCTTTTTCACACCCGTCATGTTCTGTTGCAGCCTGCCAGGCAGGCACTGGGTTCAGCCGCAGCTGGGGTGGGCAAGGCATTAGCGAGCTACTGGCAAAGTCAAGGCACGTTCCACCCAACAGCAAAGGGAAAGGCATGACTTAGGTGGGTGAAAAGAATGTCTGAAGCAGACGTTTCCTGGGTCATCTCGAGGGAAGCTGGCTATGACTCTGGGTCTATGGAGAAGGGAGTGGGGGGGAAATCCCCATGCTTCTCCTTTGCTAGCCAACCTGCAGATAATGAAAGGATGCTGAATACGGGAGATTTGGATAGGGACAATTTGGGCGCACGGAAACAGGTTTCTAAGATCCAACACCCAGAAACAGATTAATTGTAATGCTTATCTTGGCACGGGAAGCTCTTAATCTCTCACAGTTCCACCCTTTCAGAGGTTCCTCCCTAGCTTGTCTTTTTTTTTTTATGCTATTCCTTCTTTACCTTTTAGCAAGCGTGCAAGACCAGCCATTACTAATCGGGGGAAACCTATCGCTGCACAAAGGACTGGTTCAATGCCTTTTGATGTCTGTCTCATCTCTGTAACACGTCACGATTAGTCATGTGTTTCGCATGATGTGTAATTAGTGGCTCTGGGGCGAGAAAGTGTTGAGTTCCCCAACCATTATCACATGAAAGCGCCAAGAAACAATTCCAAATAAGGCCACGTAATTCTGCTCTGAACCGAAAACGGCAAGGAAAATGACTATTGCCTTAAGAAACCCTCCATAAATATTAGCCTTGACCGGCCTGATGGGATCTGCCAGGTAACCTCTACTGGGTGGATCAGAAACACACCTGGAATGTCTTGGGAATGGGATATGGGTGTTGGTGAGGCTTTCAAAGGCACCCATGGCTGTTACCTTGATGGGAAGTTTCTCAGACAAAGTGGAGCTCCACCATCCAGACACACCTGCTCAAATCTTCTCTTCCCCGGCCTTCCTTCTCCACCCAATCCATGCAGGTAGCTCTTGGCACAAACAGCTGTGTTAGCAAAGCTGCAGCTGCTCGGTGGCCTGTGGGACAAGAACTCCCACCACCTCCACCCCGCCCTGTTCCTCCACCCTGCCCAAACTGCTGAGTAATGGCTTTTCCTGCGGAGCCAAGTCCCCCTTCAGTCCTCTTAACCAAGAAGCAATGGAGCAAGCTTTGAGCTTCTGGACTGGCAAACTCGATATACTGCTGTGGGGCTCCCCCCAGGGGTGAAATCCAGAAGGTTCTGACAAGTTCTGGAGAACTGGTAGCGGAAATTTTGACCAGTTTGTAGAACCGGTAGCGGAAATTTTGAGTAGTTCGGAGAACCAACAAATACCACCTCTGGCTGGCCCCAGAGTGAGGAGGGAATGGGGATTTTGCAGTATCCTTCCCCCAGGAGTGAGGAGAGAACGGGGATTTTATTTGTTTGTTTGTTTGTTAGTTCAATTTATATGCCGCCCTTCTCCGGAGACTCATGGCGGTTTACAATGCGTTAAGCAATAGCCTTCATACTTTTGTATATACCTGCTTAGTAGGGCTTTCGCTCCCCCCCCCAAGCGGTGTTCTTTTTTATACAAAGTCAGCTTATTGCCCCCCACAATCTGGGTCCTCATTTTACCTACCTCGAAAGGATGGAAGGCTGAGTCAACCTTGAGCCGGGTGAAATTTGAACTTGCAGTAATTGCAGGTAGCTGGCAACTAAATGCTACTTTAACAGCACTTAGTCCACTGCGCCACCAGGCTCCTAATGTGTCCTAGTATCCTTCCCCTAGAGTGGGGTGGGAATGGAGATTTTGCAGTATCCTTCCCCTGCCATACCCACCAAGCCACACCAGGCCCACCAAGCCACGTTCACAGAACCAGTAGTAAAAAAAATTGGATTTCACCACTGGTTTCCCCGCCCCCCTTTCTTTTTCAAAATTTGGCAAGTCAACCCCACACTACTCCCTGAGGTAACTCTTCATCACCTCTTAGCTTTGCAGCTGTGTAAATGTATACAGGTACTCCTCGACTTACGACCACCATTGAGCCCAATATGTTGTTAAGTGAAACGTTTCTTAAGTGGGTTTTGCCCCATTTTACGACCTTTCTTGCCTCAGTTGTTAAGCGAATCACAGCAGTTGATAAGTTGGTAACCTGGTTGTTAAGTGAATCTGGCTTCCCCCATTGACTTTGCTTGTCAGAAGGTCGCAAAAAAGGATCACGTGACCTTGGGACACAGCAACGGTCATAAATATGAACCAGTTGCCCAGCATCTGAATTTTGATCCCACGATTATGGGGATGCTGGAAAAGTCGTAATTGTGAAAAATGGTCATGAGTCACTCTTTCAATGCCATTGTAACTTTGAACGGTCACTAAATGAAATGTTGTAAGTCAAGGACTACCTGTATATCGCTTCTTGGAAGAAAAAGGCTTACAAATGTCTATGTAGATTCTCAGTCATGGTTGTCCTAAAGGTGCTTTTTTTCCAAGAGGCAACTGGACTTTCTGGTTTTATTTTGAAGAAGTTTCGCTTCTCATCCAAGAAGCTTCTCCAGCTCTGACTGGATGGTGGAGACTGGAAGGATTCAGTCATCCATCCAGTCAGAACTGAAGAAGCTTCTTGGATGAGAAGTGAAACGTCTTCAAAGAAAACCTAGAAAGTCCAGTTGCCTCTTAAAAAAAAAAAGCACCTTTGGGAGTATCAGCTTACAAGTTTCCCAGCTGGAAAGGCCTCTATGTCAACGTTCAATAAATCAAAGATGCCAGCTTCTGATCTGCACATTGCAGCTATGGGTACCATCTGCATTTCAAGTGGTGAACCACCAAAACCAAAAGAACAGAAAACAACTAGAAAAGAATAGGCACACTGGTGGCCACAAATTCCTCAAAGGCTCTTCAAAACAGTTCAAGTCTTCAAAAGTTTCTACAGGATATCAACTTGCTGTGATATTTCTGGGTGGGTGACTTTTTTTTTGACACAAACTCCGAGGGAAGTCATGAGAGCTAGGAATTCTGGTTAATTTTCTTTACAGTACTTCTATTTGGGGGGCATTTTCAAATGCATTTCTGAGCCCATCTATTATACCGTATTTTCCCGCGTATAAGACGACTTTTTAACACATGAAAATCTTCTCAAAAGTCGGGGGTCGTCTTATACGCCGGGTGTCGTTCTCCTGTAACCAGGCAGACCAGCCCGAAAGACTCTGACGAGCCTTAAATGGCTCTGGCGATCGAAGCTCTGACGATCCCAGCTTTGCCTGCTAATCAGGCAACTCAGCTGGGATGCCAGAGCCATGTTAAAGGAACAAACTTTTTCCCTTTTACGTGACTCTGCAAGCTCTGACGATCCCAGCTGAGTTGCCTGCCAATCGGGCATCGCAGCTGGGATCGCCAGAGCCATCCAAGCTCTGACGATCCCAGCTGCGTTGCCTGCTAATCAGGCAACTCAGCTGGGATCGCCAGAGCCCAGAGTCCTGTAAAAAGAAAAAAGTTTTCCCCCTCCAGCTTGCTTAACTTAGCTGGTAATCGCAACGCTTGCCTTGCTTCGCTTGCCTGAATCCATTCCATCAGCAAGCCACTCTCTGCCTGCAATCATGCAGGCAGGAGTTGTGGACTTCAACTCCCAGAATTCCTCAGCCAGTAAAAACAAAGCTGGCTGAGGAATTCTGGGAGTTGGAGTCTACAAGTCTTAAAGTTGCCAAGGTTGGAGACCCCTGTTCTATTGGGTAAGTTTTTTTCCCCTTTGGGAGCTTTAAAAAAATAGTTAATTGGGGTTTTTTTAGTTGTTCTTTTTTAGACCTAGCCATTTAAAGTTTAGGAAGTTTTAAATTTAGTTTTCATATAAAAATAAAAATAAAATAATATTTGTGCAGCTTTCTGAGATGTGGTGTCTTTCTGTAGTGTTTCACTCTAACTACACAAACACACAAAATCTCACAAAGCTGTATGTGGAATTTTGTGTGTGTAAAGTGTGAAGGTTGATTTTTTTGGGCTTTTTGTGGCTGTGTGAGGTTCCTGCTTGTTGCAGGGGCCATTTTGGGTCTAGCACAGCTGCTTTTACATTGTGGGTGAGCCAGTTGTGTTGTGTTGTGTGTGTGTGTGTGTAAAGTGTGAAAGTTGTTTTTTTGGGCTTTTTGTGGCTGTGTGAGGTTCCTGCTAGTTGCAGGGGCCATTTTGGGTCTAGCACAGCTGCTTTTACATTGTGGGTGAGCCAGTTGTGTTGTGTTGTGTGTGTGTGTGTGTAAAGTGTGAAAGTTGTTTTTTTGGGCTTTTTGTGGCTGTGTGAGGTTCCTGCTAGTTGCAGGGGCCATTTTGGGTCTATCACAGCTGTTTTTACATTGTGTTGAGGCAGTTGATGTTTTTTAATTTTTATTTGGTGTGTGTTGGAAGAGGGGTAGTCTTATATGGCGAGTATAGCCCAAACCCTATATTTTAACAGGAAAAGTTGGGGGTCGTCTTATACGCCCAGTCGTCTTATACGCCGAAAAATACGGTACTTTGCCTATAGACTTCAATTTGATGTACATATTGGCTTTTTGGGGGGTGGGTGGGAAGTGCACTTTTACTTAAAGTGGTCACTCCTGTTTTGAAAAGAAAGCAGTATATCAGAAGAGAGAGGCTGGTGGAGGGTCTGGGGCTTTTTTGTTGCTGAAATCGTCCCCCACTCGAAGGCCATTTTGAGACAGTTGAATTGTTTAGGGCAGTGGTGAAATCCAATTTTTTTTACTACCGGTTCTGTGGGCCTGGCTTGGTGGGCCTCGCAGGGGAAGCATACTGCAAAATCTCCATTCTCTCCCCACTCCTGGAAGAAGGATATTACAAAATCTCGATTCCCACCCCCCTCTGGGACCAGCTAGAGGCTGTATTTGCCGGTTCTCTGAACTGCTCAAAATTTCCGCTACCGGTTCTCCAGAACTGTCAGAACCTGCTGGATTTCACCCCTGGTTTCGGGCAAATAACACCGACTAGGCCACGCCCACCCAACTGGGCAGAGAACCCCTTGATAAAATTTTTGAAGCCCATTTTGGATGCCAGGTAAATGCAGGGTGCACGCGGAGGCTCTGAGAGGGCGAAAAACAAACCTCCCGGAAGTCCAGAAACGGGCCTCCAGATGGTCTCTGGAGCCTGGAGGAGGCCATTTTCATTCTCCTGGAGGCTCCAGGAAAGCCCTTCCTGTGGTGCAGGAGGCTGAGTAGGCCATACCCCCACGGCCACGCCCCCCAGCAACCGGGCAGATAACTGGTTGCTAAAATTTTTCAATTGCACCCCTGCTTCACTTGCCCATTCAGATTCCACCAGGAGGGTTGGCATTCCCTCTGAGAGCAGAGGACCTAACGGGTTACGTTGTGTCTACGTTTTGTGGTCACACTGACAACCCCAGGATGGAGACTAGGGTGCGCTGTGCCTCGAGTGTTGCAAACAGGGTGAGCAGGTTTAGGCTTGAGCAGCCCTGCCTGCCACGACATTACATCAGACAAAGGGAGACCAGGGTGTACTCCCAGGAGAGTCAGTTTCAGAAAAATGCCAAGAGTCTCCTTCCACTTACATCACTAAAGAGACACCTCAGCAATCTGGAGCAAGCACTGAGGTCATTTTTCCAATTAGGGTGTGATGAGTGTGGCTGGGAGTGCTGGCAAGAAAGAAGGAACAAGTGGGAGCATCTTCAGGGATGCTGGCGGAAAGAGGAATGTGGTTTTTAGCACATCAGTTAAGGATGAGGGATCTCAAACCTTGGATAGATCCAGAAAGTCTCCTGCACTGTGGTCATGGAAGGTCTTTGTCTGCACTGACAATCAGATGTGTCCGATTAATAGGAAATCTTCTAGCCCTGCTCTTAAATCCATGTTTTATTTCTATTAGCCACGTGCTAGATATGGATATTTGCTAGGGATCTCCAAAGCTGTGCCATCAATGGCCTTCATTTTCTGGAGCTCTCATAACAGACATGAATACGTCGGGTGGGTTCTACTTTCCTTTACTACCAGTTCACAACAGGAGCGTGCACGCACATGCACACAAGCTTCTGCGCATGCACAGATCATCCATGATGACATCTGGGCAGGTGGGCGGAGTCTCCCGCCGCTTTTACTACTGGTTCTCAAGAACCGGACAGAATTGGGAGCAACCCACCACTGGAATATATGCTATGAGGGTCCTACCACAAATTATGTATCATTCACAAATAAAAGGCTGTCATCCAGGGGTGGGCTGCTGGGAGTTCGCAGGGGTTCGGGAGAATCTCTAGCTAAGATTCTATGCAGTTTGGAGAACCCCCAAATCCCACTCCTGGCTGGCCTCACCTACTCCTCCCTTTCCTGGAGTCCCCATGTGGCCTGTTTTGGATGCAGGTAAGTGCAAGGCATGTGCAGAGGTTCAGGGAGGGCAAAATACAGGCCTACCCAAAGTTCGGGAAGGCCAGAAACAGGCCCGTTTCTGGCCTCTAGAGGGCCTCTGGAGCCTGGGGAGGCCATTTTTACCCTCCCGGAAGCTTGAGGAAAGCCTACAGAGCCTGGGGAGGGCAAAACGCCCCCCCCATGGTGCAGGAGGCTGACTATGCCACGCCCACCCTGGGCACACCCACCCAGCAACCGGGCAGAGAACCCCTTACTAAAATTTTTGAAGCCCACCCCTGCTGTCATCTACTGCAGGAAAGGGCCTTGCTCAGTTACACAGCAGGGAAAAATCCCCAGTTCCTGGGTCCCACCAGGGTGGAAAAGAATTTTTGCTAGATGCTTCTTTACTAGCTCCAGCTCCACCGCAGACATCTGAAAGACCAAGAGGTGGATCCTTAGTGCCTCTAAACAGAGGGGAAACATCCTCCCTTGCCTGGGACCAGTGAAACAGCTCAGCTCAAACCAGCATTAATGGCAGTTCCTGATTTTCCCAAGAGATAGCGATTCCAACTTGCTGATTACCCACACTGGTTCTACTACCACAATGATTTTGCCCAAATGAGAAATCAGGGATTAGACATTAAAAACGCCCATTAAAAAAAAATAAACCTCTGCCATTGCTCCTCAGTCCTGCAGCTTCCCAACAGGTAGGAACAGTTAAAGACGGTCTTTCGTTTTGTTGTCACAGCAGAAAATTTGTTCGGAAGAAATCCAAGAGGGAAAAGGGAGCCATCTTCATCTTGGGCAGGCTCTGTTCCTGTTCAAAATCACCCAGGGGGGCTGCTGTCTCCTGTCTGTTCCCCTGCCAGGAACCTGCAAATTAGGCCCCCAAGCACACCCTGTTCCCGCCGCTGGCTCTTATACGGGTTTTTAGGGTGAATCTCTTGGCCAGAGCAATTTCTGTTGTAAAGCAGATACTAAGGGCTGGGACAAGTACCACTGGTTGCGCAGGCTGGAAAAGCATAATGGGAATCCTCCTCCATTGAAATGAAAAAAAAAAATGACAAAAGTCAGGATGACGCTGCGCTGCGCTTTGAAATGTTTGCCAAGGAAAACAGGCTGTGGCACACCTGGCCCATACCGAAGCATGGTGTGTGTGTGTGTTGGGGGGAGAGAACAGCAGCCGTTCCCTGGCAGCCAAATGAATGTCTGGGTGGGAAATAAGCAGGGGTGAAATCCAGCAGGTTCTAACAGGTTCTGGAGAACCGGTAGCAGAAATTTTGAATAGTTTGGAGAACCAGCAAATACCAAAGTATTTGGTATTGGTCCCAGAGTGGAGTGGGAATGGAAATTTTGCAGTATCCTTTGCCCAGGAGGGGAGGGAATGGAGATTTTGGACTATCCTTTGCCCAGGAGGGGAGGGAATGGAGATTTTGCAGTATCCTTCGCCCAGGAGGGGAGAGAATGGGGATTTTGCAGTATCCTTCCCCCAAGGAGGGGAGGGAATGGAGATTTTGCAACATCCTTCCCCTGCCACACCCACCAAGCCACGCCCAGAGAACAGGTAGGGAAAAATTTTGGATTTCATCCGTGGAAATAAGGATGGACTCCTGAAGCTTCCGTGAAATGCAGAGAAACTGCAGAGGGAAAACAAAATATTGGCCTTTCTGGTTCTCCACAGGATTCTTGACCGGATCAAAAGGTGCGGTCCCCACCCTCCACTCCCATCACCGCTGCCTGCAGCCATGCAACCTAATTGTCTGGCCTGGGTTTGCTTGCTTTCCCAAAGTCTCACAGTGCCAGGATGCCTCCTTGCCTGGTTGGAAGCAGAACGCAAGTTGGCACTTGCTCGCTCTCTTCCAACACACGTAGATCTTCTTCTTGCACAGCTTGTAATATGTCCCACAGTGTATGGGATGCTCACTTGGGACGTTTCGAAGAGTTCTGTGGGGGGGACACCAGGGTCAAGCCCCGCGACAGCCTGCTGAACAATTTCTGCCCTGTTTCTAGATAAAAAAGATTGGTCTCGAGGCTGAGTTGAGGTTCTGTTTGCTAAGTCCTCCGAGATAGGCCAGATCAAGAAACAGGCATGGAAGGGATTCTAGGGTGCTATTTCTTGTTGTAGGGTGGTAGAGTAACACAGTCTTTAAAGCCTGTTTGATTTTTTTGTTCTATGCACCATCTTAGGCTAAAGAAAATCAAGTTGTCCTGAGTTTTATATCAAAATGTATTTTATTGTTTCTACTGTTTCCATCTTCCCTTAAAACATTAACAGTTTCAGCGAAATGTTGGAAATGCCATCACATACCAGGATCTTCTTATCATATGCCTTCCATCCTTCCGAGGTGGGTAAAATGAGGACTCAAACCGTTGGGGGAAATATGCTATTTAGTAAACTGTCTTTGGTGTAATCCACCCAGAGTCCTCGGAGAGTGGGTGGCATAGAAATAATAATAATAATAATAATAATAATAATAATAATAATAATAATAATAATAATAATAATAACAACAACAACAATAATAATAATAATAATAATAGGTTTTTTCTTGCTGCTTATCTGCAATACCTGGTGATGCACGGATTGAAGATAAGCAGCAAGAAAAAAATCACAAAGTACCGAGACTTGCAAATTGAAGTTGAGCAACTTTGGAAAAAGAAATCGTGTGTTGTCCCGATTATAATTGGAGCCCTTGGAGCAATACCCAAAGGGCTACCCCGCTATTTAGAAATTCTAAATTTGCCGACTTGAACATTTTGACTCTACAAAAAACCACCTTACTCGGAACAGCTTACATCCTCCGACGATACCTTAACAGTTCCTAGGTCCTTGGTTAGGACTCAAGCTGCTGAGCTATTAACCAGCCTCAAAGGCTGTGAATCTCACTAAAGATTAAATAATAATAATAATAATAATAATAATAATAATAATAATAATAATAATAATAATAAGTGGTGGTGGAGACATGGTCAGAAGCTAAAGTCTATTGGAACAGAATTAAGATTTGGTTAGAGGAAATGACCCAACAACATATTGATTTAAAACCGGAGCTGTTCCTACTGGGTACCCTACCAGAGAAAATCAGTAAAGAAAATGTATATTTGATTATTCATATAATAACTGCAGGGAGGATAGTATTTGTGCAAAGATGGAAAGTAGAGAAAATCCCTTTGGAAGGGGAAGTAATTAAAAAAAATTTAGACTGTGCAGAAATGAATAGATTAACCTTGATGATTAAAGAGAGAGAAGATACGGAATATTTTAAGATATGGGGGATATTTTATGATTGGTTAGAAAAGAGAAATAGATTTTGATAACGAAATAGGAGAATATTACATTAAATGTATTGTACTTGGGGGGAAATATTGTAATAGAGAAATGGAAATCACAAGGGAAGAAATGAAGATAGGAGGAGTAATCAAAAAGAGGAAGAAGTTACTGAAGAAACACGGAGATGACACATGGAAGGATTGATGTATTATGTGTTTGTGTAAAAAATAAAAAAAAAATTACAAAAAAACCCAATAACCATTAATAGATTCCATAATGGACTGAGAATCAGTTTCTCCACTACATCAGGGGTCTCCAACCTTGGCAACTTTAAGACTTGTGGACTTCAACTCCCAGAGTTCCTCAGCCCACCATGGCAGCTTTCCTTCTTTCCTTATCCTGAAGGTCAACTCTAAATTCCCTTTTTTTTTTTTACTACTGCAGGGTTGGGGTTTCCCATGTTGGCTGGGGAATTGTGAGAATTGATGTCTATGTATTTTAAAATGGCCAAGAAACCCTGCTCTTCTGTATATTCTTCTTCTTGTGCCATATCAGGTAGCGGAAATTTTGAGCAGTTCAGAGAACCGGCAAATACCACCTCTGGCTGGCCTCAGAGTGGGGTGGGAATGGAGATTTTGCAATAACCTTCCCCCCAGGAGTGGGGAAGGAATGAGGGTTTTGCAGTATCCTTCTCCTGCCACGCCCACCATGCCCACCAAGCCACGCCCACAGAACCAGTAGTAAAAAAAAATCGATTTCACCACTGCACCAGCCCCACCTTCTCCCCATCAGATTACAGGCTCTCTTGTGCCTGTACACTCACTCTGAGTAAACTACAGTGATTGTATCAGCGGATAGATCTAGATCTTGATCTATCCGCATCACCTATAAAGCATCGGTTGCCACATCCCTTCCTATCTCAGACGGATTCTGAAGCAAGAAAAGAGCAGAGAGAGAAATAATTGGGTCTAGTCTAGCTTTCCTCATTCTTACACCTTCCCAGGTCTGGGAATTCAGCTCCCGTAATTCCTAATCAAGGATGGACCAGGTGATGACGTAACAATAGAAGAGACTCAGGGTTGAACTGCGGGGTCCTTGGTGCTCTCTGAGCTGGGTGACGATGTGTTCCAGGTGTCCCAAACCCTTTTTCATAGGCTAGGAAAGAGCTTAGCTACACAATGCACTAACACACTACTTCTGAGAAGCAGCCCCTGGATGTAATAATGTGCCAATTATTCTTATGCACATCCGTTGTGGCAACTGGAATTTTCCAAGGGGAAAGAAAATGGAGTGCCATACAAGCTTCCTGGGGTAGTGCAAGGGAACCGAAAAGCATCTGCATTGCCGTGAAAGCCCCACAAGAGAGGGCATTTCCCCAATAACATGAAAGAGGCAACAGTCTCTCAGGTTGTAATGAAAACAAAAATATTAGGCAAAAGAATCTAATTTACTATTTTGCTAGTCAAAAAAAAAAAAGGGGATCATTCTTTCTAAGTTTCCGATATAAAGAATTAAGTGAAATCTATGCAAGGCTTAGCACACCTTACCTTGTCCTTAAAATCTCCTAAACTCCTACAAATACAAATATTATCCAAATGGGGCTTTGGAGAGTCTCCAAATAGATGCTGGTGCATACACCCTACAAATTCCAGGTTTACACTCTGCTCCAAAATATGGGAGACTTGTAAAACTGCCTTTTATCAGATTAAGCTATCTCTGCATCTGGGACTGGTGTGGATCTGTGGTTAGGCATTTGTGCTTTGATGTTACTGTTTATTAATCCTTCATTACATTAAAACTGGGAGTGTTTTACAAATTAAACTTTGGATTGTCTACATTCACAATATTGGTTCTGCCAATAAACCTTCACAATTGCGAGAACCCAACTTGAAAATATATTAAAAAGTAAGCTAAACTAAGCTAAGCTAAACTAAACTAAACTACACTAAACTAAACCATTAGTTCTTCTCTATTGCTACAAGTAGCAGCAGTTCAACAATAAGTTAAATAATTTAATGTTAATGTTTGCATTATAGATTCTGCAACATTTTTCAAAAGCCTATAAAAATTAATATTCTAAACAGATTGCAGCATTAATATTTTCATTGGCACAGAACTGGGGCTAATTTAGTGAAGAATTATGGGTGTGGTATTTTGACACCAGGTGCCCAAAATCCATCTTGAACATTGAAAAATTGTGCCATCTGAATGAATGTTAGAGAATCGGCAGAGCAGGATGGAAGTCTGAGGGGGAAGCAATGGACTAATTTAAAGCCAGAGAAACTTTTCCATAATTCCCCACCTAATTTTCTCGCTGCAACCTCAAATCTCCCTCTGTAGCCAGGCACACCTCCCTCTCTTGCTGGCTGAGACGAGTTTGTAGCCGCAGGTGGATGACTGGATTTTGCTCCAATTAAGTGGTCAAGTTGAAACTCGTGAGAAATCCCAACGCAGTTGAAACTGTTGAGCTCCACCCAGGTTTTAAGAGAAATTAAATGGGAAATGGGCCAGTTCAGAAAGTGTTCAGCAATCCCATTTCCCAGAGAAACAGCAGAAAGTGGGTGTGGATCCCTTTTGGTATGTGCTAAATTTTTTGATTCAAGTTTTTTTTTCCCCCTGAGCCGCAAGGCTTTAAGCTATTGCTTGGAACTGCATTAATCAACCTGGTTTTTGTTCCATTCCCCTGTTTGGGATGCATCTTTGAGTCTGTTACAGGCCAGCTAGTTTGCATAGATGTCATTTCTTAATTCCTAGCTGAAGTGCCTGTGCCTTCAAAGGCTCACAGTGCTTTCACTGCCTGAATCAAAGGACAATATGATGCGCCCCTCTAGTCCACGTACAGGAAGTGATTGGCACACATAGTGTTGGCTATGGATCAGTATCTACAATTCAACCAGCCAATGTGTTCAGCTGTTTTGGGACCGTTCAGTCTTTCACCAGTGAAGAAAGCATGTATAGCGGGGGTGGGCTGCTGGGGGTTTGCAGGGGTTCAGGAGAACCTCTAGCTAAGATTCTGTGCAGTTCGGAGAACCCCCAAATCCCACTTCTGGCTGGCCCCACCCATCCCATCCCATCCCATCCCACCCCATCCCTCTCACCCCACCCCACCCTTCCCAGGAGTCCCCACGTGGCCCGTTTTGGAAGCAGGTAAGTGCAGGGCGCATGTGGAGGCTCGAGGATGGCGAAAAACGGGCCTACCAGAAGTTTGGAAAGAGGGCCTCCAGAGCCTGGGGAGGCCGTTTTCACTCTCCCGGAGGCTCAAGGAAAGCCTCCGGAGTCCGGGGAGGGCAAAAACACCCCCCCCTCCGGCATGGTGCAGGAGGCCAACTAGGCCATGCCCACCATGGCCACGCCCACTTAGCAACCGGGCAGAGAACCCCTTGCTAAAATTTTTGAAGCCCACGTCTGATGTGTAGCCATCACAACCTTCCAGAATTTGCCCCGAGGCAGCCATCTCATTGTGCCTAAGGAGAGGGTTGGCCCACATATCTAGTGAGAATTCCTCCAGCCTAATGACCTCAGTTGGGCTATTTCAAGATAGTCCAGTTTTGTCAACTGGAGTATGTCAATCCACACATTTCTTTGAAATGGCAAGAACAAACCATGGACCTCTATCCCACTTAATATGGAGAATATATCTAAGTGTGCAGACCATGCTCTACCCAACTGTTCCCCAAGAGGAATGGTGGGAAAGAATTCCAAGTAAGGTCAGTAATTCTATGGGGGGGGGTCCCCCCAATCGGTAATAGCCCCTCTGCTCTGGGTCATGCGACCAGGAAGGAGGATCACTTACAATGGAGAAGACAGCAATTTACAAGCTGTTGCCCAACTGTCTTTCCCTCAAGGGAGCACTGGAGGGGAGGAATTTTTCTGGATTTTTTTTTTTTCTGTAGCGCTCCCAACCCATTTCTGAACTGGATGGCTTTTTCACCAATTTCTCCCTCTAGTGCAAACTGGATCCCTTTCTATCCAGTTTCTGAAGAGCTATTCTGTTGATGAAGACAGTCAAACCCATCCCAAACCCATTTACATGACTTCTAACACTCCACTAGGTAGCAAATACAAAAAGTACACATACACAACATACAAACGTACGAAATATAAGGATAAACCTGCCTGCATTCTCCAGGGATACCAGTGTTTCCCCCCCATTTAATTTTAGTAGCTAAAATGAAGTAGATGGTAAAGGAAGGAGTAGAATTTGCCTGCTAAATATCTTCTTCCCAGATTGCTGTTAAAAGCATTGGCTCAGGGCTACCGGTAGGAAGAAAGCTTATTTAATTGAAAGTTTTAAGAAATTGTCCTTTTCATTAGCAATTCACCCCAAAGCAGGTATTATTATTTTTAAATGCATTTGTTAGATTTTAATCTCACCTTTTCTCTGAGAGCTCAAGGTAGCTAATAAGGAGGATGTCCATTTTATGCATGCCACAGTGGCCCCACAGAGCAGAAGTGGCCCAAAGTCCCCAAGGGAGCTTCTGTGGTTGAGAAGAGACTGGGCCGTGGGTTGTTTGTTCCCCAGTCTTAGTGTAACTATCTTAACCACTATCCCTCTCTGGAAATATAACGCTGCAAGCATCACTCCAAGCAGTTCCTCAAGGCTGACCTCACTGAAAGGAGTCTAACCTGTTTGCTTCTTCTCTCTCCAATTCCCAGGGACATCCTCGGGGTGTGGTTCGAAAATTCAGGATGGTGGTGGCCTCAACAGCTCATTGAAACTCTGATAAAGGAGATATATTTGTAGCTCAGGGTTGACATGAGGAGTCCTTGGTGCTCTCTGAGCTTGGTTGTTTTCTTGCAGACATTTCATGACCCAAGCTAGGTAACATCATCAGGACTAGCACTATTTATTTATTTACCTAGTTGGGGTCGTGAAAAGTCTGCAAGAAAATAACCCTGCCCAGAGAGCACTAAGGACCTCTCCATTGAAGTTCTTCTTGCTTTGTGAGCATTCGCTACATGTAGAAAAACAGGCCGGGCATTTGATTACCCCAGCAGCTGCCTTTGGTTTCCTGCACCATCCCTGGAATGAAACCAAATTGGTCACAAAGTCAGGAACAAGAAATGGAAAGGCTCATTCTGCTCCTATGCATTCTGGGTCCTGCCCACTGGGCTTCCCTACTTGTCAACGGTTGCCCTTCCCATGCCTCAAATAGCATTAATTCCTGCCCATCAAGATGTGCCCATGTGCTGGCATAGAACAGTATGTAAACCAGCTGACACAGGCAGAGAAATAAAGATGATGATAGTGGATGGAGTTTATCTTATCTGAAAACGCCATGGGAGGGGACAGTGCTTTAATCTACGTAATTGCACAGGTGAAGAAGCCAGATAAGAGACGAGGTGGCGCAGTGGTTAGAGTGCAGTACTGCAGCTACTTCAGCTGACTGCTAGTTCAGCAGATCAGTGGATCAAATCTCACCGGCTCAAGGTTGACTCAGCCTTCCATCCTTCCGAGGTGGGTAAAATGAGGACCCAGATTGTTGGGGGCAATATGCTATTTAGTATACTGTCTTTGGTGCAAGCCGCCCAGAGTCCTCGGAGAGTGGGCAGCATAGAAATATGACTAAAATAAAAATAAAATAAAAATAAAATAAAATAAAATATAAAATAAAATAAAATAAAATAAAATAAAATAAAATAAAATAAAATAAGAACACCGTTTTCCAGTCCGGCAATATACATGTAGCTGAGAAATCTTGAAATTTCGATCTGCATCTCTAGGAGAGCCCCTCAGCAATCCCTGCGTCTTTTTATCCTCTTCTCACCCGGTTTATGAATAAACTCAAGACCCACTTCATTCAATTAACTTGAGAAGAGGTTGACTCCAGGAGGAGAACTAAGCAGGGCACCACCCAAAACCTTAAGGATTATATTTAAATGAAGAAGCGGATGGTTTATCATCCTACACACTGACAGTTTGTAGATTCCTTCAGTTTCCTTTCCTGCACCTGTGAGTTATTACTGATTCGGTTGCAACACCAGTGATCATTCATCTTGTCCGTATGTTGTATTCAGCCCAACAGGAGCCTTGCAATAGAATAACAGGCCCGTATAAAGGACAGTTATTGTACTGAGTCAGCAGTTGCGTCCTTGTGAAACTTTCCCTACCAATTTTCCCCTTTGCAGTTAAGAATCTTTAGTGAGCAAAGGCATTCTTTTTTCAATTGGCCACGAGATGGTTGGGAGGTAGGGTGAGGAGTCTATTGCATCAGCTTCTCCAACAGCTTCTTTTGAAAATGTATATATATATATATAAGATAGTTGCAAGATCTTTGGATACTTAGATATTTTCAAAAACTGAATAGTTAGCCCATTTGTGATAGTGAATTCCAGAAATTCAGAGGTAGAGAGAAGATGGCCAGTGATTGTGTGGTTCCACAGAGGTCAGAAGTGTGAGAAAGATGAAATAAGGGACGGATCATTTGAGAATGTCATGTTGGTTTCCAGCCCCCATTTCATTTTTGTAAAGTTTATGCAGAAAGCAGGGGTGAAATCCAGCCAGTTCTATCCGGCTCTGGCAAACTGGTAGCGGCGGCTGTGGGAGGCTCCGCCCACCCATGAGGACATCATGACATCGTTTGGTGACATTTTAAGCCTCTGCGCATGCACAGGCTTTGCGCATGCGCAGATGACGGCGCATACACATTGGCAAAACGATAGGGAAGTAAGTAAATTTCACCCCTATGCAAAAGACCTCCCTGGCACATATGCACCCATTAAACATCAGGTTCCCCAAGTTCTAGAAGAAAAGGGAGCCATCTTTTCAGCTACAAGGATTATATAAATTGATATATGTGCATGCTGCTCCAAAACAAACATGTGCAACATTTTTATCCCATCTGGACTCCTTGCTAGAACTCATCCCATCTCCTTTATCGTATCCTCAAGCACCTGTCCTGCCTTTATGGTTGTTCTTAGTAGTGTAGCAGGCGCACATCTTCTCCAGCCTGCCAGAAGAATACCAGAACATCGACTGCTTTCTTATATCGAGCCAGGCCATTGGCTCCTCTAATTCAGGTTGGTTGAGGAATTCTGGGAGTTGGGAGTTCACAAGTCTTAAAGTTGCCAAGTCTGGAGACTCCTCATCTCATTCAAAACCATTCACAAGCTTTTAAGGAGAAAGAAATCTCCCAGGCTGCCTGGAGATGTTAGGGAGTAGACTTGGGAAATTTTGCATGTAATCCTGAGACATCAAGATGAAATGTCCCAGTTCTTAACTGCCTGAAGTGAGGCACACCCTTTCCAGTTTCACACAAGCCAAAGCTGCCAACATTATTTTCTGTGTGTGTGAGTGTGCGTGTGCATTTTATAAAGCAATTGTGTAAAGGAAGGAAATAAAGATTGAGAATGCTAACATTCTATAAGTTTCTCTTGCAAATTGAGGGGGAAAAATCCCTTGCCCTATGATAGAAGTGGTGAAGTTTCTTCAAGCTTGTTTTAGGTCATGATACTGATCTGGGATTGGGATTGGTTCTTCTCATAGGATCACGAGCATCTGAAGGTCTTCAGCACCTGAGCTAATTAACTTCTAGCAGAGTTCCTATTTCCAAATAAATATGTGAGGCTACTTTGGTAGTTGGGTGGGGTTTTTTTTCTTGACCTCAAAAATAAATGCCATCAAGGACAGGTGAAATACTTGCTTTCTTCACTTGGTCTGCTAGAGAAAGTCCTAGCCTTTGTATGGGCAGCAGAAGTAAAAATACACTTGCATGATTTCATCATGTATTTCTGAGATTGGATGTTCAAAAATGGATGGTGCATGAAAGATTTCTAAGAATGAAGTGAAAGCTGCATTTTTTTTTAAAGCAGTGAAATTAGAACTAGCCTTGATAATCCGTACAGATGTTGGGGAATAATATTCCCCAAGGATTCTTTCCATAATGAAAGATTAAGTTTCTCTTAAGAGGAACTAGTCCATAGTAATCATCTTAAGACAGGAAACTGTCTTAAATTAAATCAAACTGTTGCTCCATCTAGATCAATTAACTCCTGAGGATGGGAACATTTTTTTATTATGCTTTATATATTTTTTATCTTGCTTGTTATATCTTTATCCTTGTTTGATTTCTGGCTAAGCTTGGGCAATTATTTTTTTTAAAGCTCTCTTCATTGGCTGGTTCACCAGGGACTGATAGAGGAGTTATTCCCAGCTCTACCTAGAGGTTGAAGGACAGAACATGGGACTTCTTGCATGCCTAATATGTGTCCTCCCCCATAGCCCACCAGCTAGGAACAAAGAAATCACTCGAAGACCAGTGATTCACCTTTCTTTGGCATGAAAGATAGATGCTCTTCAAGGTCCCAAATAGACCTTGAGATCCACCTGGAAGTGCTAAGGAAATTAAGCAAGAGACATATAGATTTTCCTGACACTTTGTTTCCTGAACAATCCAGAAGAAAACTAATTACATTCTTAGTAACAGTTTTTTTTTTTTTTAGGAACATCAATAGGCTTTCCTGGTGTTTAAAATAGACCCAATGTGAGCCAAAAGAGCACATATCGTCATAGAACATCCCAATATTCTCTAGTCTAGTGCATAGGGTTGATCTGCATTAGTGTAGGATGTAAAAAAAAACCCTGACCACACCCAGTCCAAAAAAAAAAAAAAGTGAAAGAAAGCATCCATGACTGGGATTTGATGCATGGTTACGTGCTTCCTGAATAAGGGAGCAGCATTTGTGGTCCTGGAAAATACAAGCATGTGCTGCTTTTCTCTTGGAGAAGGGGGGATGCATCCTTTTCAGCTCAGATCAAAATATTCCTATCCTTAAAGCCATTCCTCAGGGCTGCTTCGCAATTCCGCCCTCCTCCTTTCCTTTCATTGATGAAACCTACACAATGCTGCTCTTGCTTCAGACATACTGTTCTCCCACCTCCACCCCACCCCAAAGCCTGCAGGAGAACCTGGGATTTCGGAAATGTCTAACAGGCATCAACCTGCTCACCATACCTTTTGCTTAGACTTGTGTTCCTACCTCTGAAGTGGCTCTAAGAGGGGTCACATTCTTCCCTCTTACCTAGAAACAACCAGACATGGAACTGAAGACCAGAACTACGAAAGGCAGGCATAAACGTGAATTTTTATTGGGGAAGAGTATTGCAGCAAACCACCACAGTAAACACCACAGTAACAAGAGGCTCTCTTGAGATTGCTAGCTTTAACCCCTTAGAAGAAATCCTCCCTCCCACATTCACACAAAGGCCCCGTTTCCAACTTCTGGCCCGGAGTGAGAAAACCCCACAGAACAAAAGCACTGGAGAAAGCAAAGACAAGTATTTTTGTTTAACTTGGTTCGGCTACTGTTTTGGTACCTTTGCCATGCAAAATAATGTTTAAGCTTTTGGGTTTTAGTTTTGTTCACAGTTAAACATACAAATTATATATATATATATCCATCCCATACCAGGAGAACACTTGTATTAACCAGATGCTGTACCAAACACAAGAGTTTATGAAGAAGGAAAAAAAAAAAAAAACCCAACCAAGGAGTTCCAGGCTGTGGTGAGTCTAGCAGATGTCACATACCAGGAAGAACGGGGCCCAAGGATGAAGGTAATCCCAAAGCTGTCACATTGAGGACGAGCGGATAAATGCTTAAGTCCTTTATGAATCCATCCCCTTTTGCTGTCAAAATCCCGTTGAAACTTTCAGGAACTGGAGATGCATCTTATAAAAAATACCATGTGTTGGAAAAAGAACAAGAGGAAGGGAGATGTGGAGTTACCATCATTCTATTGTCTAAAAAGTTCAGTTCTTTGGCTCTTCGCCCGCTTCTCCACCTTCTTCTCCTGAGCACTCTGCTGTCCATAATGTGAGATTGTCCCTGAGAAGCTGCATGATGAGAGTGCTGTCTTTGTAGGAGTCTTCACTGAGCGTGTGGAGGTCACCCATGGCTTCATCGAAGGTGGTCTTGGCCAGCTTGATTGCCTCTTCTGGAGCATTGGCAATTTCATAATGGAACACGGAGAAATTGAGAGCAAGGCCCAGGCGGATAGGGTTTGTGGGTTGCATCTCCTTCTTGCTGATGTCCATTGCCTCTTGGTAAGCTTTTCGGGCATTGTCAATTATCTGCTTTCGGTCGTCTCCAGCGGCCACCTCAGCCAGGTAACGGAAGTAGTCGCCTTTCATTTTTAAATAGAACACTTGGCTTTCTGGGTCGCTAGCTTTCTGAATGAGATGCTTGTCTAAGAGCCCCAAGACCACATTGCAGACGTTCTTCAGCTCCTTCTCAATCTTCTCCCGATATTCATTGACCAGCGGAGCTTTGTCATCTCCTTCCTCCGTCTTGTGCTCAATGCTTGAGACGACTCGCCATGCCGATCTCTGACAGCCGACTACGTTCTTGTAGGCAACCGAGAGCAGGTTGCGTTCTTCATTAGAGAGTTCGGCTCCATCCTCTACTACAGACTTCATGAAATCGGCCATGTCCTCGTAACGCTCAGCCTGTTCAGCTAGCTTGGCTTTCTGTACTAGGTGATTCCTGGCCATTGTGAATAAGCAGTGATAGGGAGCGCTGGGCAAGGAGGCCGATTTGGAGAGGAATCAGGCAGCTGCTAGCAAAGCTGTCGGAATCTCTGCTGAGTTTAGCTGCTGGGATCAGCTTTTGGCTTGGCGTCTCAGCCTGAAGCAAGAACAAGGCGTGGTGAAGAAGCTTCTCCATGAACCCTTCCCCCACTTCCTTTCATGCAGCCTCTCCTTAAAAGGAGTTGCAGTGATTCACCTTGGAGCCAAAGCGGGAGTGAGTGAGTGAGTGAGTGAATGAATGCATACCTGCCTAGGATGTGGAAATGCAGCCTTTTGGAAACTTGAGCAAGAGGTTGCTTGTCTAGGTAGAAGCTTTGGCAGGACGGCGAACCAGAGAGGAGGATAGGACTATCTTTCCCCTCCAGGGGGCAGCACAGATGTACAGTATTTCTTCAACCTGAGCTGCCTCTGATCCTGATCCTTTCTGTCTTTGCATCTCCTCCACCCTGTGTGTGCCAGTATTCTAGGGAATCTCAAACTTAATTAAATTACTCATCTTAAATTATATTGCTTGTGAAACTGCTGTCTTTCTAAAACATAGGGAACCATGTATATAATGGAATATGAGAGTCCATAAAGTTCAGAGAAATACAGTTAATGGGATGTTCAATTAAAGACCTCAAGTATTTTTTAACTTCAAGGATGAATTCAAATTATTGGCTCAAATTTAAAACAGAAAAACAGTATGTAAAAAAAAAAAATATCCAGTGCTGTATCTAACAGTTACTTCAGCAGAATGAGGGTAATATTCTTTGGAGTGGACTTTTTTGAGTATTCTGTGCTGCATGAACATCTGTACAGACCTGCTCACTTTACTGTCTCAAGTGATGATCCATATATATGAAAGATTAGCACCAGATCAAATTCATCACATACAAAATCTCTCCTACTTATAGGTAGTCCTTGACTTACACACCTTCATTTAGTGACCATTTGAAATTATAATGACACCGGAAAAAGTGACGACTGCTTTTCGCACTTACGACTGCTGCAACATCCCATGGTCATACAATCAAAACTTTGGGTGGTTGGCAACTGGCAACTATTTATGACTGTCTTGGGGTCATGTGATTGCCATTTGTAACTTCCCAGCTGGCTTCTGACAAGCAAAGTCAATGGGGGAAGCCAGATTCCTTTAACAACTGCTATGATTTGCTTAACAACTATGGCAAAAGGTCATAAAATGGAGCAAACCTCACTTAACAGAACATTATCCTACACAACATCAGACTACTGTAAATAGCTGGTCCTCTTCAAGGGGAGACATTAAGTCATCATTCCAGTATATTAGACTGCCACAGTAAGATGGTCAAGAACTAATTTCTATTACAGAAGTTAGCATCATGAATAATTGCTCAAAGTTGCAGCTACTATAAATTTAAATATACTTCTCAAGAATGGACTGATTTCCCCATAAAATACAGAGTTAGATGGGATGATTCCTTTCCACTCCACAAGTCAATGATTCAGGTTGCAGTAATCTCTCATTTTCACATTATTTGTTATATGATCCTTTGACTATGGGGATTTTGAGAGATAAGATCAAAAAATATAATTCAGTATAGTCTCAGTTTGTTGTTCAAAAACCCATAATAAATTACATATATAAAATCGTATGTTGGTATATTTGATAAGGGAAGAAATGCTTATTGTTCTATACCGTAATATTGCTGTTGTTCTTTGGTGTATGTGGCTTTCCCTTGTTTGTTTCTCTTCTTTCCCTTTTTTTTTCCAATTTTACATTTTGGTATTCTAGGAGATAGCTTAATTAAACAGTTTAGACTGAAATGTGTAAGTAGTGAATTACATTGGTACCTTGGTACCACTGATATTGGTACCTTATATACCTTGGTTCCACTGATATTGTTTAAATAAAGCAATTAGAAGGGATGTGGGAACTGAGTATTAGATCACTGTGAAAACCATGTGCTCTAGAATTGAACTGCGGCCCTTCCTGACTCAACAGCAGCTTATTTCCCAATTTAAAGGATTTGAATGTTAAAATGTGAGTCACACCAAGCCATGCTATTTTTTCAATAACTCACTATCATGCTTTCCCCAACCCGGCACCATCCAGATGTGTCAGATAACAATGGCTGTTCTGGCCTGGATTTCTGGGAGATGCATTCCCAATTCATCTGGAAGGTGCCTGGTTAGCAAACACTGGTCTATTTTCCAGATCCCAAGGAAGAGGGATTTACAGCCTGAGGGTCTTATCTTGTAATATAGTGGTTCTGTTACGCAGTCATGACTATCCCTTCCTCCCTCTGTGAATATTCAGTTTAGCAGGAAGAAGAATACACGCATAACTCAAGAAGCAATAGGCTAAAGTGAGACGTTTGCTACCACTAAGGTATCATGTATCATGAAGCTGGCAAGTTCAAGAAAAAAGAACCCCCTGGATTTCTAGAAAGAGCACTAGGAAGGTGACGTAACAGAATTTTGAAAACTTACTGAAGTGATTCTCCTATGCAATTTATACCTGGTGTAATCAAGCTGGAGTTACTATGAGACTCTTTCTTACACTTCCTTTCACCTCTGGATTCAAAAATAAAGGGATTGTTTCCCACCTTAAGTGTCCAACTGCCCACGTTCCACGGGTCTGTTGAGCATTCCATTGCATCAGAAAAAACGGTGTGAAGCTAAACAGATCAATGATCTGATAGTAAAGGGTGGTATCTTAAAATAGCAAAGATGTTTAATTCATAATGTGGTTAATAATTCATAGAGTAGGGCCTTTATGTAGAGCAGGGGTGACAAACTCAATTTCATTGAGGGCCTCATCAGGGTTGTGTTTGACCCTGGGGGGCCATGGGGAGCATGGCCGGGGTGGGTGTGACCAGCTCAACGTCACTCGTGTCGGGGGCACCTGTGGTGGCCCAAGAACTCTGCCAGTGAAAACAGGATCCTGAGCTCTGTTTTCAGCTGCGATGGCCCTCTGCAACCCACTCTGCCAGCGAAAATGGAGTTCAGGAGGGCCCTTGCTCCATTTTTGCTGGCAGAGGCAGTGCGGGCTGGTCCTTTGCTGTTTCTAGGGTGGCCCCCCAGGTGAGATCTAAGGACCTTGTGGGACGGATCCGGCCCCTGGACCTTGAGTTTGACACCCCTGATGCCATGGTGGGTTGCCCTCAGTTTGCACTGGTTCTATAGAACCGGTAGTAAAACCGATGGGAGGCCACGCCCACTGACCCTGACGTCATGAAAATGCTTCTGTGCATGTGCAGAAGCTTCTGTGCTGGCGCACGGCCCCGTTGCGAACCGGTAATAAAGGTAAGTAGAACCCACCCCTGCCCTGATGTAGAGTCTTTGGCTAGAAGCCTAAGGTACCACCCAAGAATAAATAAGAGTGAAAAGGCCTCCAAAACGTTCAGCGTTGGCTTGGCACAGCTGATTGCAATTGAAGTGGGACAGAAACCTGAATAAAAAAATGTGTTCAGTTTCAAGATAAATATGTCTTGATCCTGAAAAAGCCTCCCCATAAGAAAGGGCAGAGTTTAAATTACCTAACTACTTGGCTACTCAAAGAAATATGTCTTTTCACTTCATGCCCCACTAACAACAAACATTCTCCCCCCAAATGTCCAAAGCTAAACTATTGGCTACTATTTGCATTCACTTTTTTTAAATAATAGACATATCTGTCTTATGTCTGTCATCGACATAAATGTCTATAACTGTACGGACATTTCACTACAAAAGATTTTAACCAATGTTTTCTGCAATTTGTCTCTGTTTCTTCTCTCTCAGGAAAAAATAAAATAGTTCGGGCTCAGGATTCAAGCTGCTTTCTTAGGAAAAGACCTTTTCATTTCTACCGAGATTTCCATAAAGAAAGGGGTACGGGGTAGGGGAAGAATGTAACACTATGACAAACTGCTTCCAAGCACAGCCTTAGGTGAAATCTCTGACTATGTGCAAGGGATGGGCGAGGTCGATAACTCAGCTGATCCAGTTTGAGAGGAAAGTGTTCCATCAAGAGTGACTCATGGCAGATCTACACCCGGAAGATGAGCAAACCCGGTGTCAGCATCGTAATTCTTAGTGTCTTAAGTAAGTGATTGAGATCTGCGCTCTGATGAGTTTCCCCACCAGAGCGTGAGGAGGAGACAGGAGGAAGGCTTTGGAAGGAAAGAGCTGAAGGCTTCTAATATACCTGGCCACCTCCAATGGCCTTTCAGGAAACATCTTTTCTGTAAGGAATGACCAAATTCACAGACGGATGGAAATGGAAGGACCATGAGACAATGGCTCTCCAGCTTAACTTGAAAAATCTGAACTGTAAGCATCCCATGGATGGCTATATGCCTTCTGTTAAAGATTTCCAGAAGGACATAAAATGGACAACTCATGGTCCAGCCCTCTCAATTCCTGGCAAATAGATGGGGCAGAAATGGAGGTAGTGACAGATTTTATTTTCCTGGGCTCCAAGGTCATCGCAGATGGGGACTGCAGCCAAGAAATTAAAAGACGTTTGCTCCTGGGGAGGAAAGCTATGGCAAATCTAGATAGCTTATTAAAAAGCAGAGACATCACTCTGCCAACAAAAGTGCGTATAGTCAAGGCTATGGTTTTCCCAGTTGTAATGTAGGGCTGTGAAAGTTGGACCATAAGAAAGGCTGAGTGCCAAAGAATGGAGGCCTTTGAACTATGGTGCTGGAAAAGACTCCTGCGAGTCCCTTGGACTGCAAGGCGATCAAACTGGTCAGTCCTAGAGGAGATCAAACCTGACTGCTCTTTAGAAGGCCAGATCCTGAAGATGAAACTCAAATACATTGGCCACCTAATGAGAAGGAAGGACTCACTGGAGAAGAGCCTAATGCTGGGAACAATTGAGGGCAAAAGAAAAAGGGAACGACAGAGAACAAGGTGGCTGGATGGAGTCACTGAAGCAGTCAGCGTGAATTTAAACGGACTCCAGAGGATAGTAGAGGACAGGAAGGCCTGGAGGAACATTGTCCATGGGGTCGCGATGGGTCGGACCCGACTTTGCAACTAACAACAACAACATGGTCCATATATTGTGATTATGGTCAGCTTTCTATATTGTCAACATAGGTATTGTGTTAATATTAGCAATATTATAACACAAAACTGTCACTAAAAGCCTTTGCGGCAACTTCTGGCATGCAATGCTGGCTTTCAGTTGGAGTTGATGAGCAGTTATGTGGCCTAGCCACAGCTATGATTGCAGTCAGTTAAGGCTGCAGAGCTAGGCAACAATTGATGAGAAGCACGGGGGACAGGACTATACAGGTAGAGATCACCAGATCAGCCAGTTACTATCAAGTGAATTAAAGTTATGATCCTATCACTAGTCCCAAAATAAGAGTCAATTGCTGGTGTGTATTAATACTGTCGAGTCTTTTCTTCTGACAGCAAAAATCTTGGGACCTAACAATGGCTTTCCAAAGCAAGCCTTACAGTTTTGCAGTATTAGAACCACTAACTTGATTTTCTCTGCTGATGATCCCCTCTCTTTTCTCATCTGCATCATGCAGGAAGATGCTTATAAAATTTCAAGGTGACACTCAGCTACAGTATTTGATGGCAGCCATCCAAAAAGACAAACAAAACACCCTATCTGCATCAAACTTATCAGGTTCGGCAACATGGTGGAAAAATAGGTTTCACTGGAAAGTCATGTTTTAGCCCATCAGCATTTTCATTCTGGCCTCGGGGAACACCTGAAAATATTGCAGGCCCAATTGTTGGTGCCTGAATTACAATTTGGAAAAGATATTTTATATTGTTTATATGAAGCTAAGCCTGTGAGCCAGAAACATCAGCAACTTGGCAAGAAAACAACAACAATCCTGCACAATAGGGTCTATAATGTTGCTTAATATGGTTGTGAGGATCAAGAGTAACATTGGGAATCCTGAGGGTCACCAGATATCGCTAAATTACAACATCTAGCAGTCAATCTTGCATATGGGTAGTCCTCAACTGACAGTGGGCAAGGCAGGATTCACTTAATGACATTTCATTTAACAACTGCAGTGCCAAAAATATAAGATAGGGTGCGGCTCACTTAACAACTGCTTTGCTTAGAAATTCTGGTCCAATTGGGATTGTAAGTCAAGAATTACCTGTTTACATTCCCCACAAATCAACCTCTACATGGGAATTGCTGACCAGTGTACTATTTAATCTTCGTTCCCGAGATCAAGGCGAGGCTCTCAATGTGCTAAGTTAAAATGAAGCCTTTAGGTACTCCGTTTCCTTGGCTAGTTTGGTTTCTCCCTTCTGCAGCTAAAGAAAGGGGCAGAAGGGGTTGGAAGCTGGACAGGATCTGTCCCTTCCCCACCCCAAGAAAACCCCCAACAGTTCTCAATTGGAACACTTCAGGGTTTTTTCCTTACATTTTTTTCTCTAGCTTGGAGTAAAAAAAAAAAAGAATAAAAAAAGCGAGTTAGGAAATAACAGCCTCCTTTTAGGGCTGGGCAGGCAGACTGTAAAGGTAGCAGTAAACATGAACTCAGCTGTTCCCAGTTTTATGCTGCTAGCCAGTAGAGAGAGGTGACTAAGATGATAGCCTGGTCATTGGCATGCTATGTACAGAGCCTTTTGGAAATTCTGTTTGTGAGGTCAACCTTCTAGCCTACTTACTACAATGTGAAGATGTCCCACTTACCATTTGCTGAGGACAGGTCCTCCCAATGGGTCTTCTATCTTGGAGTCAGGCATCTACTGAGGCAGGGTGGAGCCAGGCCAAGCTCTTCTAGCAAAAAAGCAGTGTTTTCCTGAGAAAAATGGAAGATAACCTCCCATCTCAACAACCTGTGGCACATAATGGCCGTGGCTTGGAAGTGATAATCTGCTTGGTTATAATTGGCCTAGCAGCTGTGCTGTGAGACTGCTCGTTGCCATTTGGCCTCCAAGCCAGCACCTGTTTGCAGTTTGGGCTGTGAGAGGCACCAGGACACTGGCTTCAATAGTAGTTCCTTTATGTTTTAAGTGGGTTGACCAACCATAAGATGTGTAGCCTTGAAATTGATTACAATTATGGCTCAATGTATACAAATGGACTTGACTCTTATGCTTTTGTAGCAGTGCAGCAATGGCCACTATTTTGGAAGAATCACTTTGGGCTCTTCATGTATTTTTTAAAAGTGTATTTTATTGTACAGTAGAATATGACTTGGTATAAATAAGGCCTCAAGACACCTTTTTTTCCTTCTTTGAATAATCAATATGCTGTGATTTGATACAAAATTCAGCAAGGAGTTTTCTCAAAAGCTACCTCTTCAACATTTATCTAGTACTTGCAAGCACTGATGATGCTACCTAGCTGAGTTATGAAACGCCTGAAAGAAAACAACCAAGCTCAGAGGGCACCAAGGACCTCACGGGTCAATCCTGAGTTTCAAATTTTCTCTTATAGTAGTTGCAAATTAAGTTGTACAAATTCATTAGCTTGTATGCCAAGAAAGAAAAGAAAAACTTAGTTGCCACCTAAAGATGAATTACTGTAAGTTGACTAGTCAACAGATCAACAATAATTCTAGAAAATTTATGTGGTTGTACTGAGAATACTCCATAGCTGACTATTTCTCTGTCAGACACACAAGCCCCTTTCTTGAATTCCAGCTTCAAGAACACTTGTGTAACAACTTGGCTATACAAATGGCAAACTATTTGCTGCCACCTAGTGGTTAATATATTGATAAGAATATATTGGAACATATTGATATACAGGTAGTCACAACTGTTAACATTAAACTGGAACCAATGCATGAATGTTGCTTTATGAGCAATCCCTCTCCAGATGGCCACTATACAACATTTGCATGACATAGTGTGAATTGTAATTAATCATAGTTGAAGCAGCCATCCAGAACACATATACCTTATACCCTCATAGGCTTCAACTATTGTTGACTGTTCCATTTTGATGACAGCCATTTACAAGAAGATCTTGACTTACAACCACAATTGAGGCCAATATTTCTGTTGCTAGGCAAAACAGTTGTTAAGTGAGTTGTGCTCCATTGTACGACCTTTCTTATCACAATTGTTAAGTGAATCAATGTAGTTGTTAAAGTTAGTAGCGCAATTATTAAGTGAATCTAGCTTTTCCATTGACTTTGCTGGTCACAAAAAGTGATTAGAAGGCCTAGGGCAGGGGTGGGTTCTAATTTTTTTTACTAACGGTTCTGTGGGCGTGGCTTATTTTGTGGGTGTGGCTTGATGGGGGAGTAATGTGACTGGGTGGGCGTGGCCAATATTTTTTTTTTTACTTTTAAAAGCATTTTTTCTACAACCTTAAGAGGTTGCAGAAAAAAATGCTTTGAAAAGCCTCTGCCGATCAGGCAACTCAGCTGAGATCGTTAGAGGCTTTTCAAAGCATTTTTTTTACCACCTCTTCGGCCGAAGAGGTTGTAGAAAAAATGCTTTTAAAAGTTTTTATTTTTTTTTAAAAAAAGCCTCTGATGAGGTGGGCGGGGTAAGCGAGCGGCGACCGGGCCAGGGACCGGTTCGGGGGCGTGGCCAGCCAATGTTATTACCGGTTCTCAGAACTACTACAAATTTTTACTACCAGTTCTTGCAAATCGGTGCGAACTGGGAGCAACCCACCACTGGCCTAGGGATATTGTAACCATCATAAACACATGCCAGTTGCCAAGCGTCTGAATTCTGATCATGTGGATGCTACAATGGTTGTGTGAAATAATAGTTATAAGTTACTTTCTAAGTGCCGTTGTAACTTCAAATGGTCATTAAATGGATGATTATAAGTCAAGGACTACCTGTATTTGCTGATTTTCCATTTTTCTTTGCGAATACACACAAAGCCCACAAAAAACCATATTTAGAGATGATGGCCATGGGATGAATAAGGGATGAATATCGGATGAATAAACCTAATCCTTTCCCAGGGCCTTTGCTTTCAAATGTAGCCATAAGGGATGAAAAAGGAAAGTAGAACAGCACTACAGGAGTGGTTCCAGTTTGCCTCACATTCTAGGCCTGGGCTGCTCAATCATACAATAATCTAAATTAAATCTATAGCTATTCACAAAGTTTTGAGATTTGTGCAATGTGACAAGTAAAACTGTAGAGCTCAAACATGTCCTGCAAATGTGAGCACAAAACTTCTGAAGGACAAATTCAGTTCTAAACTGCATAGGACATTTATACAGATGGAAGAGATTTCCCACTTTAGATGGTTAGACTCTATTTGTTAAAACAATGAGATTTCATTGGTAGAGGAATAAGTAGAATGTGCATCTATCTCCAAACTTTCTCCTTGTGCATAGCAATTTCATTTTTAGAATGATGTACAGGAAACTGGCACTTGCAAAATCACATAGACACAGACATACAATCTTCTATTACACTGTTACATTCCAATGTCAGCATGAAAAGGGGAACTAATAAACCACATGCGTAGATAGATATGGAGAATATGTTTCAATGGATTTGATACAGAAACCAGAGAGTCAGAGAGTAAGATAGGAGAAGTTTTATTGTTACAAAAGTGAAAGGCATAAATGGATTTCAAATTCCAGAAAAATACGGTCGAAGAGGTCAAACAAGTTTGGTTCTGTTGTCTAGAGGGAATTAATCTGGGGAAGTTTGTGCCCTACGCAAAGGTGTTAGATTTTCAACTCTATTTCCCAAGCAGCATGGGGAGAGCTGAAGTCCAACATCTTTGCAGAGGACTTCAAGTTGGGAAAGGCTGGAATAAGCCTTCCTATAAACCCCTGTTCTGATTTACGTCTTGTCCGTCCTAGAAATTATGTGCAATAGGTGAAGCAAGAAAAGAATTCTGATCAGAAACTGTTACCTAATACTACAAAACACTAGTGTCAATAGATTGGGGGAGGGGAGAAGCGGAAGAGAAGAAAAAGGTAGAGAAAAATCTAAGCCACTTCTAAAACTCAAATTCAGTTACCAGTATAAACACTAAATTAACTATATTCAGAGGAGTACACATACCCCTTTCTCATCTCTTATACAGTTTTTAAAAAAGTTTTCAATTCAGACTCTGCACAATCTTGCCCTGCTGGATATAGCAGCTTGAATTTAAGCAGGATAGGTCTATATAAACTGATGTGATCCAGCCCAAACTATCCTCTCGTGATAGTTGAGGGCACCACAGACCCAAACACTTACGTAGCAGAGCTGTGAATCGTACTGTGCTTAATACAGAAGGAAACACATGTCACGCAAACACACACATACAATTTTGCATCTAGGTTTTGCAGAATAGAAAGGAGGCAAGTTGACTTATTGTACATAAGTTTATAAAGTTGCATAATTCTCATTTTGTAAAGATGGCAAGTGCTAGATCTCCACTTGGGTCAATGGAAATCTAGGTTCATCTTACTTCTGAGATTTCAGCAGAAACTGCATAGACACTTGCAAGCGTACCTTCCAAATAATAATGTTTAGAATTCGCTTGGAGGAGAAAAATTAAAGCAAAATAAAAAGCATACAGTCCCAGAAAGTTCTAGATCCCTTATCCCGTATTTTGTCTACGTTTCTATAGAATCATGCAAGCCACACACGTACGGACACACAAACACACACATACACAGTCCTGAATACTGGCTCACAGTGCATTGCAGTGTTTTTGAAAAGTTGCTAACGTTGACCAACTGCATCACGTTTGGCGCAAGCGTAGTGTGCTTTGGAAACACTGATTCTAGACAACAGAACTGGATTGGGATCGGTGTCATTGATTAGTACAAGGTACCAACCTAGATAACTGTATAAATCACCCAAGAATTCTGAAGGCTTGGGACATCCCTGACCCAGGTCTGAAATGCAGGAGCCAAAAGAACTTCCTCTAATTGCACTCACAGCAGATGAATTGATTTGTATGGCTTTAAGCTTCAAACCCCAGGGGTAGCAGGAGCACCTCCACTCCAGCCTTGAGGGCTTGGCATAGCTTTTTCCTTGTGCACGGTGGCATCTCCCTATTTTTGCTGGGACAAAGAAAGTGATGCAGCAATAGAAAAATTAGATAGCCCTGGAGGGTTGAGAGGCACAGGTGGTGGCAACGGCTGTATTTTCAGATATTTGACAGGGGTCTCTTGGGTTTGCCTTGAGTTTTGCCACGAGGCGCAGAGGGTCCTCAAAAGATCTTTTGTGCCCTGGACATACTGGATGTTCCCAAGAAGTGGAGGGGATTGGAAGAGGGAAAAGGAAGAAGAAAAGAGAGGATTAGTAAATGAAAGCAGCAGTGAAAGAAGGATCATTACAGGCCTAGCATTGGCAGGCAAGCTAGAGAAAAGGAAAGTACGGGAAAAGGAAAGTTAGTACAATGCAGGTAAATCTGGAATATGTCTTTTTAAAAATGCAGCTTTTGCTCCGAAACACTTGAATGAAGAAAACTCTCAGGAGGGGAAATATTAGATGCATCCAACAAAGAAAAGGGAGGGTGAAAAAAACAAAATAAAAGGTTCCTGAAGAATGTTACATGGACATATAAGAGAATGAAAGACAAAAAAAAAAAAAAACCTTCCCCTGTGATGAAACAGTAAAATTCAGATATATGCCAAATATGACACATACTCCCAAATCTTTTCATGACCATCCATAGCATCCGTTGTAACAATAAATTCTATTACTACATTAAAAATGAGAAATCATGCCCAGAGGTTGGGGGGGGGGGCTCTTAAATCACATATGATGTGGATGTTCTAATGGGTTTGGATATGCATATAGTCAACTTTCACTAGACATGCAAGAATATATGAATGACAGCCCCCTTTAGACTACTCCAATCACAATGACATATTTAAACATGCTGGACTGGCTGTACATTGAGGTCACATGAAAACACGTAGCACCAATTTCTGTATGTTTGCAATGAAGCCTCTATTGTGCTTCTGGGTCCCCCCCCACCCCACAAGCTGGGAATATAGGCAGATGGCTAAAGGTCCAGAATTCTTCCTTTGCTTTGCCCTATGCAAATCTGTTTACGACACCAAAGAGAAATAGTTAGCTTTACAGATTGCTTGTTGTCCCAGTTGCTTCTCCTTTAGATGCCTTCACTTAAATACCAGTAAGCAACAATTGCTTTTTCTATGCAAGAATATAAGAGATGTAAGGCAAGGAAAGAAGATTAATGAGTAAAGTAACTAAAAATATTCTCCAGCTTTGTTCTTTCTTAAGGGGAGAAAGTAGAGGCGGCAGATCTGATGACATGTACTTCCTCACCAAAGATAATAACCTACAGGAATTAATCTCTTGGAGACAGTAATAGCACAGCCATAGCCAAATATATATCATGGCTCACCAATGACAAAGCCAACAGATGTCTCTTGTGCTAAAATTTTACGTTTTCACCCTAGCTCAAGCCTTCCCAATGTTGAGTGCAGCCTTTCACAATGTCCACCTCTTCATCCTGATGTGTAGTTATTTATATAGTGTTTTATCTGCCTTGCTCCTCAAGTCCTTCTAGGCATTTTATAAACCTTAGAACCCTCCTTGAAGCTTAAGCCATGGATGGATGATTGACCCGTAACCATGGAGAACAATTCAGACTGAGACTTGGAACACTCATGTGGTGAGAATGAGATGAATCACTGGGTGATGGCGAGGAAGAAAAAAATTCTTACCAGCTAACCTTCAGAGAGCAGTACTAACCCATCCTGTGGGGAGGGACTATCCCATCAGGCAGTGCAAGATATCGCAAAGTCCTGGCAGGCATCCTCCTGAAGAAGACACCAGAGATTATATATTGTGGCAGGCTTGGGTTTGGGGAACAGGTTGGGATGGTAGGGAAGTGAGAGAAGACAGACATAGCACACAGCTGCTGTGCGAGAGCAGTTAAATGCATTCTTTCTGACTAGCTTTAGTTACAGCAACTCTGAAGCAATACACTAAAACAGAGATCTTCAAATTTGGCCGCTTTAAGACTTGTGGACTTCAACTCCGGGAGTTGAAATCCACAAGTCTTAAAGCTGCCAAGTTTGGGGACCCCTGCACTAAAACAAAACTTCCAATTAACAGGACACAGATTCCTCTTTCTCCAATCTCCACCTTTCATTATAAGGAATTATGTCCAGCATTCGTTTCTATGCCTGCTGGGTTCCAGAATCAGTAGCCCTGAAATTGCCCAAATTCAGCTTCTTGGTCTAGAAGATATTCAAACACTAATTTGTCTTAATTTAACAAATAAGGAAAATGGAAACATAAAACTGAAAACAATTAGCTCTTTAAAAAAACATTTTTATTACAAAAGATTTAGTCATCGTAAGAGTGTTTCCCACACAAATGGAACACTTGCTTACAATTTCTTTCCCCGCCAAGTTATACAGTAATGCCTTAGAGAGCAACACAAACTTTTCTTCAATAAGAAACAACTCTTCTCTTTCCTAACAATAAAAACTCTTCCAGAATTATCTTCTCACCCTCCCTTCTGATTAAATTTCTGAAAGAAATAAGTTATGAACAGCCTTCTGGAGATCCAAACCACATTATTTTGAGCACCTACTGTAGCTCCAAGATCCATTTGGGTTCCATTAGCCAACTTCTCACATATAAGTGATTACAGATAAGGCTACCTCCAAAAAAACACCAACCAGTTGAGAGCCATGGAAGTGGCTGCTCTGGGAACAACAGCAGTTCAGCTGTTCAGAGACATGCAAGGTGATAGAAACCAGGAGAGACAGATATTGTCTCCACTGAGTCCAGGGATCTTAAAGGGCAGAACCGATGATGTAGCAGACTCAACCTTTAAGGTTAAGCCTACTATTATTAAAATACCCCAGCCTTGGCACTTATCTAAATGGCACAGAATAAAAATACTCTCCCATACATCAGCCATCATACCATTGGAAAAGACCTCGTAACTGTCTCAGAATGAGAAGTATGCTCTACAGCAGGGCTCTCCGACCTTGGCAACTTTAAGAGTTGTGGACTTCAACTCCCAGAATTCCTCAGCCAGCTTTTCTGGGAGTTGAAGTCCACAAGTCTCAAAGTTCCCAAGATTGTAGAACCCTGCTCTACAGTGATCAGAAAGTGGAGTACTCAGATCAGCAATACTTCTGGAGATTCTGAGAGTTATATAGAGGCTTTCTTAGGTGTGGCATGCATCAGAATATAAATACAATTATATTACATATCACAGCAGCCACATTTAGCTGTTGGAAGCTGCTATGGAAGCTTCTGCACCTCATCAGAACATCTAAGTGGCTTTTGCCTAATGCCTCAGTTGATTTTAAAATCAGAACTTCAAATTTCAGAAAGGGAGCACCGGTGATATGTACTACCCATTCTTGCAACTTTAATTTATCAGAAAAACTAACCAAAATATAAAACAGGCAAAGAAATGCCATAGCAGTTAATTGGCTTTGTTCTTCTTCATGAAGTGCTCCAACTTAGAACAGACATGCTGAAGATACAGCATTATTCCTTCTAGTAATGCCAAACATTTTAGGAAGGGTACAAAAATATACCTACAGATGAGCAACCTTACTTCAGATCAGTTGTCATGATTCAGCTTAAAGGATTTGGACAACTTGCTTCTCAACTCAATCTTCCTATCAAAGTCAGCCAGATGCCCAGAGCAGTGGTTTCCATTGCTGAATATGATGGAGCTACTCAAAACACAGCCCACAACAGTGAGTGGAATATATTGGCAGAAAGGTGAGAATGGTGGGAAACTCCTGACCACAGTGACTGCATTTTTTTTCTTTACACGAAAAGGGTGCTTCTCAGCATTTCTGCAGAAGCAGGATGGATAATACACTTATGTGCTTATTCTTTGTTTTCTTGGAAATATAAAATCCTATTCAATTTCTTTTAAACCCCAGTTTTCAAAGGTCAGTAGGGAGAATATTACTGTTGCATAGCTGATTAACCCATCCAGGCAGTTTCTAGATGTTTTCGACTACAGTACAAGAAATGAAACCTAACACCCTGGATGAGCAAGTTCTACAGGTTTCCCATTTCCTCCTACTAGCTGGTAAAATCCAAGAAATAAGATATAACACTTAAAAAACACCTTCTGGGCACAGGTTTACAGATAGTAAAAATGATCTTTTTAGAAGACAAAATAACATTGCTAGAAAAAAAACTATAAAATTTGTGCAAAAATTCCCAGCAGCTTTTAATAAACACATTTCAAGTATCTAGTTTCCCCCTATAGGCAAGGGCTCTCTCATGCCATGGGATGGGAACTGTGGGACAGTAAGAAAATTCAGCATGAGGAAGCAGGATCCCTCCTAAGAATCTTTAAGAAATGATCAGAGATCCAAGTGAAAAGACTTCTTATAATAACTCTGTTTTGGATAATGCTTGTATACATGAAGGTTTTGCTGAAATGGCCTTTAGTCCACATGCCTTACTTATACAAATCTCCAAACCCAATACAAAAGTGGCTCAGCTGTCCAGAGGCACCAGGTAAATACAACTCATCTCGAATGACATAATTTAAGAATTTCCAACTGATCTCTTTAATTTCATTCCTACTATTAAATAAATAACCTCTAGAAGCTTAGTGTTCTGATCCTGATTCAGATGAAATAGACAAGGACAATCCTGAGTCAATTCCCAGACTGAGAAACAATTTTCTGCTTCTGATTTTGTAGACTTTCTTTATAATCATTTCTAGGGAACTTCTATCTTCTACCCAAAACAGCTACTCCGGCTAATTTCCTCAGCAAGCACTATTTGCTGGTAAGGCAAGGTAGTGTTGGGTCTTCAAATGATTCATGTTACAGTTTAAGAAGCATCAGTTATTCTTTGCAATATTCAGGCAGAATGGCAGACAGTGTAACATTAATATTGTTGGAACAAATAAAGTATGCAGAATACTTTAGGAGACAATTCTGTTACAACACCTCCATATGCAAAGTAGCTATGCCTTTTTCTACCAATCTTTTCAACAAAACCTCCAATAAAAGATATTTCTCATGAAGCTGAAATCTTCCAACCAGCTGTTCTAAGTATTTTAACCCTCAAGATGACGGCAGGTCCTACCTAGACCTTAACTGCAGCAGTGAAAAATGGCCGGTTAAGTCCCAAAATATTAAAAAAACCAAACCAATTAAAAATCAATGCAAGAGAAGGTGGCCTCTGGTTTGAATAAGAATTCTGGAGATTCTGCTCCATGAAGCTGTCTGCCTGAGCCCAGATAATGGTAAAAGGTAGGAGAGGCACCAGCTGGAGGTAGGCATAAGATACGTATGTCAGCGTTGCTAAAATGTTGGCTCATACCATGCTGGCATCAGATTTTGTTCCAAAGGAAGGGATTTCACCCTTAGGAGTAGAGGGAGTCCCAGCATCTGCCTGGACAAATCCTCTTCTATCTATTAAACTAGACAATTCAGACAAGAGGGGAAGAAAAAAGGAGAGAAAAGGTTAGATTACTAATTAATTATGCAAATAAGAAATAATGCTAAAACAATTAAGCAACAACAATTCTCTCATTTACCCCATCAGTTCATTATTAGAGATCGGATGAGAATTCTAACTGGGCTTTCAATCACAAACAAGAAATTTGATATAATTTAGTGAGGAATTACATAGAAGTACAAAGGCAAGTGGTCTTTGTACAGATTGATCTGATTGTTGATCAGAACTTTTAAAAGTAAACACTATAGTAGGCAGCTATCAAATAAACTCAACTTGTCAAATGCCCATGGGATTTTTCAGGAAAAAGTGATAAATTGTGAGCTGGGTAGCCATATAAATAAATAGCCAACATTTGAAAAAATTAATAAAATACCTTCAATGCTCCATTTAAGAGGCAAAAAAAATTGAATATGGTTCAACTCTGCCACACTTGATTTATACAGTACAGCAGTCTACTGAAATTACTTTAAAATTGCTAAATACTAAACACATTTTGCAGGGTTCCATCAGAATATTATAATTTATTCTCCATTACAATTCTAGAAATAAATGATATATTAAGGTCAACCAGGAAAAATAGCTAGACAGAAATGTAAAACTTCATTCAAACTATCCTTCCAAAATATAAAACAGGTAATCTCTTGCTCAACAATTTTTTGTACATATTCTCCATATAATTTTTAGTATTATCTCAAAATAAGTGTTGAAATAATAATTTGTTTTGCCTAATTCTGCTCCTTGCCACTAAACAAGGATTTATGATGGGATTACCTAGAATATTTACGTTTAATGCTGCATCTGATCTCAAGGAAACTGTATCCTAAGTGAAAATTCCTTATTGCAATTGTCAAATATCAATTTTGCTTAAAAAGCTATAGCCGAACAAGATGGAAATAGAATATTCTATCAGCTCTATTCAAAGATTAGTTCTAAACAGCTGATCTTTCTGAACTGTCTCCATTCCAGCAGGTAAGTACAGGTAGTCCTTACCTTACAATCATTTGTTTAGTTATTGTTTGAAGTTATGACACAAAAAAAAGGGATTTATGACCATTTTTTACTGTTATGATCGTTGCAGCATCTCTGTGCTCACACAATCAAAATTTGGATGCTTGGCAACTAACATGTATTTATGAAGGTAGTAGTGTCTTTGGATCATTAAACACACCTTTTGTGATTTCTGACAAGCAAGCTCAATGGGAAAGCTAGATTTATGTAACAACTGTGCTGCTAACTTAACAACTGCAGTGATTCACTTAATTGTCTTGCTTAGCAACAGAAATGTTGGGGTCAATTGTGCTTGTAAGTAGCAGACTACCTGTGCTATTTTATAGGAGTGTTGAAAATAGTTTATTTCAGAGGTAGCTTATACTGGAATGTTCTGGATCACTTTGCCATTCTGGGGATTATAAAGTTTGGGAAATGGCCAAACAACTCCAGGAACAACCAGATCAAAGTGGTCTGGAGAAAAACAGAATATTCTATCTCCCAAATTCACACCTGCTTTTATTGTAAGATCTGATGCTTTTTTGTGTCTCTTCAACCCTTTTCTTTCTTATGGTCTAAACTGTAACTTTACTGGCAGAAATGGCTTGTTTTAATAAAGTCTATGTAAGCCATTTGGCAGAATGAGGTTTTCCGTTGAAGACTGACATCATTACATTGTATCCTAACCAATTTCAATGATTAGGACAACCATTAAGCTGACAAAGATAGTTGCCTCAAGAGCAGGCATTAAACTGTAGAAAATTATATTTTTTAGTTAGCGAAAAAAGAGTGAATTTAGAACTTTTGTTTCTGGCAGACAATCACCCATCAATATGTATGTTTTAAAACTTAATTTCTAGCTCTGTCCTTAGCTCTCTTCTTTCCCCCTTTTTCATTTCTTTCTGTTTTGGTTTTCTAAGTCCATAATTTGCATTGTTTTACACAAAGGGAACTACCTTGTATCAGTCAAGACACCAAATTCCCCCACTTAACTTTCATTTTTACAATACCTATATATTTCTCACTGTGTGAATGATGGATCATTCTCATGATCATAAAGTACTGGCTGCTGTTCTCTTTTTTTCTACCTGCATGAATGGCTGCAGAGAACAGGAACAAGAGGCAATTGCAGGATCATCCATCAGGCATTTGAATACAGAGTCCATCTAGGAACATGTTTCCTTACCTGGGGTAAAATGGCCCACAGAGCACTGCACAGCAGTTGTTTAGGACACTTTTATGGCTATAGGGGTTGGCAAATTCAGAACCTCTCTTATTTGACCATGCCCCCTTGAGCTACAATCCAAAAGAGATTAATTGGTTAGGAAAAATCCAGAAAATCTTTTGCTGGTTTGTCTTTACTTAGATGAGAGTCACAGTTAACTATACATCAGATAAAACTAGTCCCATGATATATTTGCACATATATGTGTAGGAATTCAGGTTATAGAACTGATGCCATAGGTGTCTGCTATAAGGTCCCCTCCCCCCAAAAGAAAGACAAAACATGCAAACTCATATTTGTATCCTGATTATCAGATACAGGTACATAAATGACTGGGTTGTGGTATCGCTTCCCCCTTCCCACCACAGATATCTTGAAACATTTATTAATTTAAGTAAAGGCCAGCTGTTCCAAATCATTGGCTATACCATCTAGACCAGTGTTTCTCAACCTTGGTAGCTTGAAGATGGGTGGACTTCAACTCCCATAATCCCCCAGCCAGCAGCGCTGGCTGGGGGATACTGGGAGTTGAAGTCCACCCATCTTCAAGCTTCCAAGGTTGAGAAATACTGATCTAGACATTATGGGAGGCTATGAGTTGTCCAATCTAAAAATTAGAACATTATTCAAATCTTTTCATTAGAAATAAAGGCCCTTTTTCCTTATTTTGGAATGCAGAAATGTCTATCTTTTCACCAACGATAAATGTTATAGCCAGTGCGCTTTAGAACAAAACAAAGCAAGAATATTTTAAACATAATCTTGTGCCTTTCAAGAAACCGATTTAAAGCTGTCATGATGGCTATTTGGAATGTTAAACTTCTATTCATTGAAAACAATATTTTTACTCACATCCTCATTGGTTGTCAAATTGGAGGCAATTAAGTAAGTGTGAAACCCTGAGAGGCCAAAAATAGACCAGACTGAAAAAAAACAAATCACCAATTCCAACAGAGTAAATTAGGAATTAAGGAATAATACTTGTGACTGAGGAGCATTCATTTTGCTGAAGTTCTGCCAAAACTACTGGTAGACTGGTAGACTACTTCTACCAGTAGTCACCACCCACCAAATGCATCTGAGCCACTTCAGCATAATTTTTTAAGGAAAGATGATATACAAATAAACCCAAAGACATAATTAATGATACAATAAATTCATCAGGGGAAAATGTATTCTGCACTTCAGGACAAAGAGTCCCCAGCTGTTTTAATACTTTGCTATTTAATCCTATTTAAAAGATTTTCAAAACGGATTTACAGACAAAGCTAAACCATGAGCAATAAAGCAAATGATAGCCACAGAGTGAAACAGTGCAACAACAGCACAGCTACACAGTCAAGTTAAAACACAGATTGAAAAAACCTTGGGGAAATCAAAAAGTCCCCATCTGGCTTTGAGATATTAAATTTGAGACAGGCCTGCCTCAGCTAATCATCACCAAAGGATGACCTCTACAGAGGGCACTGGATTTTTATTTTTACGGTTTTTGAATCACCAAGTTGCATGGACCAAATGAATACCAGATTTTAGGAAACACCTGCCAAAAGGGAAGGGGGACAAAAGGTCTGGGAGAAAGTCTTCTTCATTCCCTAGATCAGCCAACTCCCACTTTATATTCTCTACATGTGTTAGGACTGTCACTCCCACGAACTGCTCAGATTCCCATTTATGATCAATTCTTGTTGAATACATTCGAAAAACACTATCAAGGGTTTTTAAGTGGGAGAGGGAAGAAACAGATATTGAAAGGATATCTTGCTGGTGTTGTTTTCAAAACAGTGAGGAAATCGTTTCCCTGGGAGCCTGCAAAGCAAACAGACATTGAGATAAAGGAAGGAATTTTTTAGAGATTTTTTTTCATCTTGCCTTTATTATTGTTATAAATAACTCAAGGCGGTGAACCGTATTTGATATTCCTTCCTTTTCCTATTTTTCTTCTCTAACCACAAAAACGTACAGAAGATTAAACAGTGCTGATCCCCAGCATCTCAGATAGAAAAGAGGTTTTGAGCCATACAAGTAACTCCCTCTTGAAACTGATTTTGTGAACTAAAGATGTTGTAATCCAACATGCTTAGATTTGGAAAGGGTTAATATATAGGATTGCTCAAATTTAGTACATTAACAAATCTATTCAATGTTATTTTTGTTACAGATATTTATATTAACATCTTTGTTTGGCTACTGTATGGCCCACATTCGTTTTTTGATTTATTTATTTATTGTAGGTATTATTATTACTTTCTACATATTTAATAAATGCCCTCATTAAAAATACTATTTGACAGTTTTTCAGGAGATTCCTGGGTTTGTATCTGAGGGTTAGGAGGGGCCAATGTAGATTTGGAATGGGAGTTCATGCACATCTATTCTAAATAATTCTTTCTTCAGTTGTGACTTAAGACACAGTGAACTTCCTCACAGTTTCCTAGAGCTCTGTGACATTCAACTTTGACAACAGGCTATACTTACGCAGAGCAAGGTGGGTGATGACACAAGCAAAGATGAAGGCTGTTAGGAAGGAGAGAGAGAGGATGAAGGCATAGAAGAATCGATAGTTCCGCTTCCCCACACAGTTGCCTACCCAGGGGCAATGATGATCAAATCGTTCTGAGGGGAAAAGGAACAAAAACACAGTATTAAAGGGAATGACATTTCACATGCTCAAGGAGGATATATACCGGTACTTGGACTGTACATAATATGCCAATCTGGGAACAAATTGTTCTAGGAATTCAGAACTCTTTGACTGTTTTATTTCCATCTTCATTCACTCCAGAACATGGCACTGCAGGTTTATAGTTTGTTAATCTCTGAAAGCAACTTTTCTGGATCATAAGTAGTTTGAGATGTGCCAAGGATGGTTTGGCTCACTTTTATTTGGTCCAAGTTTATTTAGAAAATTACATTCAGAACATCAAGAAGCACTTCTGCTCCAGAGAATTTATTTTAAGCATTATACAACTGCCAGTACAACAGTATGGTCCAAAGGAGGTTCACTGTGACCTGGAAGGAAATGAAAAGTTTTGGAATTCCCAAAATGATATTTTCCCAGATCGACACTCTTTGTACACATCCCTCATGTATTTTACAAGTGAAGCAGAAAACAATTTTAGAGGATGAGTGTAACCAATGGTTAGTGCTGGATTCCAAAGGACCCCATTCAGGTCTACGGTCAGTCAGTCAGTCAGTCAGTCATGAAACTCACTGGGGGACTTTGGGTCAGTTATTTGTCTCTTGCTGTCTTACTTATTTCATAAAGTTGCTGTTAAAATAAAATGGGAGGGGGACCATTGTATATGTTTTTTTGAATTCTTAGAAAAAATGGAATGTAAACATTGCAAACAAACAATACATTAGGATCAGGCTCTCTTTTGGTAATGTGTATGTAATGAGAGTTCTAAAATATTAAATGAGCCAATTTGGTGTGATTAAGACCTCATGCTAGAAACTGGGAGACTGTAAACTCTAGGCCCACCTTAGGCACAAAATCAGCCGGGTGACCTTGGGCCAATCATTCTCTTTTAGCCCTAAGAAGAAGGCAACGGTAAACCATTTCCAAAATCTTGCCAAGAAAACTGAAGGGACATGCCCAGGGACCCACCAGAAGTCAACACTCACTCAAAGACACAAAAAGAAAGGAATATGAAATAGCCTGTAGTTTTTAAATTTTCTTTTCTCTGATAGCAATCAACATTAGCTTTTCTGCTGAAATATCAACAAGAAGTTTACTGAATTGAGATCTGACTACTAGCTTTAGGGAACTGGTTACCATTGTATTAGAATGAGAGACACATAACTGAATGAAAAGGGAATGAAAAGTTCATTCACACAAGTTATTCAACCAGAGTTAACGTGTTTGTTCAGAAATTAGGATGCCAGATTTACTTGTAATGCACATAATACTAGCTTCCCCCCAGTATTGAACTGCCAGAAATAGACTGCAGAGGACACTGGGGACAGGCAAGATAATAGGCAGGAGGATCAGTTCTAATATGCGTTTCTCCAGAAACCCAACTCGCAGATACGTTCATCAGATTTGTTGATGTAGCAAACAAGTAGGAAACTAATTATTTGCAGCTTACAAAGCTATGCATTGGCAAATCTTTGGGGCTTAGGAGTAACAAAGAAGGACTAAGCATTTTAGTAAAATGGAAGCATTCAGGATGCTGAAACAATAAAGTGAAATAATTCTTTTCTCTAAGTAGGGAAATGACAGTGTCAAGAACGAGTTGGCAACTAAAGGTAAATAAACTAGGAACTAGAAAAGCATTGTGGTTCTTTGGGCCATGGTGAAATTTTTCCCAGAGGATCACTTTGGAAAAAATGCAGAAAGGCAGAACAATTTCGAACACATCCAAATCAATCCAATGCTGGGATACAGCAAAGAAAGGTCATTCATGAATATCAAGAAAAGGATATATATCTACCGGTATACCTGAGTTATTATTCTACTTTTAAAAATAGATTATCTTAGCTCCCTGACATCTCCCCTTTTCCTTGACACTCCTATCCACATATTTGGAAAAAATCAAAATGCTATGATAAAACCATTAGAAATTTCAATCTGCTTGACAGCTGCCAACATTTTGATGGGAATATTAATTCATTTATTACATTAATTTATTAATTTGTCACCCATCTCATTGATACTTGGCGGGGTGGGGGTGGGGAAGAGGCTTATAATATAATAAATGTAAAAAAAATCTAGAAAACAATTAAAATGAGAAAAATGGAATAGAAAAACTAAAAAGCAAGATGATAGGTGGCCTGGAGCTGATCTTCTCTGCCTGATCAGCAACCCCAATGCAGCAGGCACCTATCAGGGCCCCAGGTCAAGTAGCAGAGTCACATTTTTAGGCTCTTCCAGAAGGCCAGGAGTGTGGGGGTAGACCCCACCTCAGGTGGGAGAATTTTCCAGAGGGTGGGGGCCACAGCAGAAAAGGCTTATCGCCTGAACCCTGCCAGCTGAAATTCTTTGGCTGAAGAGATCCAAAGTAAGTCCTTTCTTCTGGAACGAGTGGGATGGGCTAGTCCCATCAGGGTGAAACAGTTCCTCAGATATCATGGACCCATATGAAGGATGAAAGCAATTATCCTATTTTTCGGACTATAAGACGCTCTGGACTATAAGACGCACCCAGCTTTCGGGGAGGAAAACAAGAAAAAAAAATCTGCTTCTCCTCCTAGCAATTTGCCTTCTTGCAGCAAACAGCAAACAGCTTGGCCAGCTTCAGCACAGCCTGATTTAGCACGATCAGCTGATTGGCGGTTGGATCAGCTTCCTGGAATACCGCCTATCAGCTGTTCCAGGCTGCACGGATCACCACCTATGAACTCATAGATAATTATTCGAAGTCCTATTTCCATCCCACAATTTCACCTTTCAACAGGTAAATTATTAGGAACTTGATCTCAAATCAGTCAACATTTGGGTATTATCAGCTCTATTAAAATGTGTATTCCTCATTATATAGCATTATTACAGCCAGGCAAATTGTTTCAAGACAGACATTAGCTATCTTACTTATTCAAGAAATGTCAATGCCATTCAAATTGTATGCCAATGCTATCCAAACTTTAATTTTATCCGCTCTATTTGCAGTTTATTGTGTGCTCCCTTAGATACTCTCTCTTCCTTTTCACGATCTGCTTAAAGTACATTGAAGAAAGATATTATACAGGTGCCTAAACAGTTTACCATTTCTCATAGCAAAATCTTTTTGTTGGCTTTGTCAGATATGCCTGTCATCTCTTGCTAGGCAATTTAATCTAATATAGGTGTAGTCATATAGCTCTTGAGTCAATAACTGTGTTCGCTCTATTGTTTAAAACCATGACTATACATGAAATTGGCTGATAAAGTAGATTTCTATTCAGATTGGATTCATTAAAGATAACTCACTGCCCTCAAAAAGAGGGGAAAATATCAATTCAAGAATGCAATGATCTACTTCAAAAGTAGACTGCCTCACCCACACCTTCCCCTTGCCCTAAAGAGTGATACATCCTGGCAAGGTTTAGTTTTTTTGGGTGTGACCACACTTTGGTTCATGTCTTGATATGCCTGTAACTATTTTCCCCAACTAACATGTGCTACAGGAATATTTCATTATTACAAATGCTTCAAGAATGAAAGAAATGAACATCTCCTTAAAAGTGGAAATGGCTAGCTACTTCTTTGCTCTTTAAGTTTTCAGTAATTCTCATCATTCTTAATATCTGCCTGTCACTTATCCTTGCTTGCAGCCACCAAATATACCTTAGCATATTTAAAAATTCAGTTACCAGTGCCATACATTCATCCAGTCACCTTTTCTTCCCAGTGGAAGCTCTTTAATTAATATAATATATTCATATTGTGACCATATACCTTTTCCCTGAAAATAAGACCTAACCAGAAAATAAGCCCTAGCATCATTTTTCAGAATCCTTGTAATATAAGCCCTACCCCCCAAAAAAGCCCTAGTTAAAATGTTTGGTACTATATTTCCCCCAAAATCGCATTGTAAGCCACCCTGAGTCTCCGGAGAAGGGCGGCATATAAATCAAATCAAATCAATAAATAAATCAATAAATAAATCAATAAATAAATCAATAAATAAATAAAAATAAGACCTAACCAGAAAATAAGCCATAACGCGTCTTTTGGAGCAAAAATTAATATAAGACCCAGTCTTATTTTGGAGGGGGGGGAGAGACACGGTAGAAAAGCCAGATATACCTTATATCAGTGGTGAAATCCAAATTTTTTTACAACTGGTTCTGTGGGTGTGGCTTGGTGGGCGTGGCATGGCTTGGTAAGCATGGCTTGGTGGGCATGGCAGGGAAAGGATACTGCAAAATCTCCATTCCCACCCCACTCTGGGACCAGCCAGAGGTGGTATTTGCTGGTTCTCTGAACTACTCAAAATTTCTGCTACCGGTTCTCCAGAACCTGTCAGAACCTGCTGGATTTCACCCCTGCCTTATATCATGTACTTTCATCATTACAGCACCTCAGCAGAGAGACATAGGCTTTCCAATCTGAAGTAGGTACTCTTTTTCAGAGGGATGTTTATTGGGGTGGTAATTTGTTTGACAGACAAGTAGAAAGAATGGTGATTGGGAAAGAAAAAAAAAGAATTAACCAAGTCTGAAATCTTGCTGATCTTGAAGCAAAATCATACTCAGCGCCCTTTATTCTTCATTGCTCAGACTTTTCTAAATATTCTCTTGCAGCTCAAAGAAGGCAAGATTCAAACTTTACAATATTACACTCACGCATCCAGGCATATTTTTGAATAGCAGACACCTTTGGATATTATCACAAGAAACCTTGATAATCCTCTTTTTGAATCACTGTATGTGAGTTTGGGAAGTTTCTACCTGAATAGAAAATCTTTCTACTTAGGAAATACTCCTAAGCACAAGCAGAATGAGAAACCCGCTCTATTATATTCAGAATTATCCTCTGAGGAACAATCAAATTTAAACAAAGAACATACAACACAAAATGTGAACTCAAATGCTTCTGCATTCAACAAAAGCAGAAAAATAACTTAATGGAAATGATAATCCTGATTGTTTACAGGATAAAAGTTTCACTCTGATCTTACCAACACAGTTGTCACAGACACTGCAATGGGAAGTCCTGGGTGGACGGAACATTTTACACGTGTAGCAATATTTCAATTTCACCATATACTTGTTTATTACAACTTCCATGGTTCGGGCAGGTGGCCGATAAGTGGAAGTGCCGAGGTTGTCTGTGAAATCAAAAATATTCACCTCTTAGACTCATCCAAGATTTGACTAATACCAGACTAAAGCAAGGATTGAATGCATATTGATAATCTTCTATCAAGGCTCCATCTAAACTAAGATCCAAACAACCCATCCACATCATTCATTGCTGTCTTTCTGAAATGATAGCATGTTATCTGAACTGTAGCAGGCCACAAATGAAAAATAGAATTCACTCCTGAAGCAATTCTTTCAGACTAATATATACAAATATGTTAATCCTCGTATTTAAGCACTGTTATTATGATTTCTGAGATGCACTATAGTGGGATGTTTCAAACAATCCGTATTCAGAATCATTCACTTAAAGTTGGTGTAAATCAATTTTAAAAAGGCCCAGGAAAAAGGATGTTTAAAAACTACATTACCTCAAAAATTAAAAGGACAATCCAAACGGACCTTTCTTCATTGTTTCTGTTAATATGTCTGTAGCTACCACTTTAAAAATATGAAAAAGTTGACTGATCATATGCCATTTTGTGAATATGATATCTCTAGGTTCTACATACTATGGTTATATAAGCCTGCTGTAAAGTTTAAGCAAAAGAAAGAACCAGGATATATAAAAGTTTCAGAAGTAAAATGTGTAACTATTAGATTATGGATTCCTATCAACTAGTCAAAGATTAATTATTGGAATTAGTCAAAGACTAAAGCATAAAATGGCCCTGATCTGACACGACATGCACACTTTCTATAGATAATTTCAAGAATGAAAATGCCAGGGTGACAATTCTGGATAAATACCATTAATAGCATCCCTTATATATTTTTCCATAAAGAAATGCAATAAGCCTCACCAATCCATTTCTCCAGATCTGCAGCTTCACTGGGGGTGGCTCTGGGCAAAATACCGGGATCTCTGAAGCTGGTTTGTAGCAAACAGCTGATGACAAAAAAGAACAGGATGCCAGCAATGATAGGAATGGCCATGGTCAAGTTATGAGCCAGGAATGGACAGCTGAAAAGTAAAGAAACATTATTTAAACTGAATTTCCATTTGTCACACTAATTTTCCATTCATTGCTTGGTTTCTTTTCCTAGCCAAGCTGCTTCCTTCAACTAACAAATATTATATCATAACCTGCTTAGCTCTCTTAAAACTTTTAGGAAAAAGATACAAAGATACCTATCTCACAGACAGGATTTATAGCATATTTCTGGGATGAAACTTGCTAAATGCTTTCAGTATATACTTGTTCAATGATGTAAGTCTTTCTCAAAAACAATACTATATAGATAGCACTTAAGAGCATTTTTCCCTTAACACTGTGCCTAAACTAGAATCTCCCACATTATAGTTTAATTTCAGTTCACATAGTCAACTAGGGTTCTATTGATTTTTCAACTGGGTTCTTAACAAATAAAACTAGATCTGACTGTATTAATAAGAGATACCATTCTTTGAATTGGCTATGTAAAAACAATTTTGTGCATAAATCTGAGGCGTTCTACTACTAGCCCATCCACCCAGTCAAGGAGTTCAGGCAATACATGTTTATAACAGCCAACAGTTTCAACTGAAACATAAAGCCCAATTTAACAAGCAGGGGTCTCACGCCTAGTGTTCTGTGGGGCAGTGCCCCTAAAACTTTCCCAAATATGTCAAATGACAACTGCCAATTCTCCCTACCCAAGGTTGTTGACTCCACACCTGAAACCTTCTTGCAATGCAAGATGTCTTCACTATACAACATTCTAAAACTGTAAACTTTAGTTTTTAAACAGCAGATACAGTATCTTTCTCCAAATGCTTTTTCTCTAGAGGGAAAGAAAATATTTGTTTCTTGTTTTCTCTCCATGTTTGAAGTGAAACATTAGGTATTTTGGTGACATGTTCTAGGGAGGCCAAATAATACTAGAAGATGTCAGCTTTAAAATTTAGACTCTAAACATTTTTATGCTGTTTTTAAGATTTACTTATGTGATTGTAATGCTCCCCATCTGTCATATATTCTCAAAGTTACAGCCAGAATTGTGGTTCTACCAATCACTTAATTTTAGGATATGACCAAAGAAGAAATGTCAATGTTAAAATGTTATTTCCAGCTAAATGTTGCTCTGAAAGGCTTGTCTTGTATCCAACTAAAATAAACTGCCATTAAAAAAATATTGTCTGAAAATTCTAGTCTTTCTCAATCCTCCAGATTATAAAATTAACCACAGCTCCACCCAATTGTATGCTGCCATTCTTTCATTATGAACTTTGAAATGTATTTCTTCAAATCAAGAAAGATTTGCTTCAACCAGTTAGTCAAATCAGCTTGGATGCTGTTTTTTAAATTAGTTATAAATTATTTAAACCCTTTGGAGTAAAAGAAAACCTAACATCAATGGTTGTATTTATTTTTTATTGTCCATTACATACTTGTACAATAAAAATTCGAAGTTCTGTTTTTGCAAGATTAACCTCAACCTATGACTAAAATTCTCGATTTTAGAGACCTTAAAATCAAAGGTTTCTAAAATATATAACTAGAGTTTTGGAACAATTAATGCTATATCTTTAGCCAATAATTTGCTGTAACTTAACGATCCTCTTGATTAACAATGTCCACTTCCAACTGTTTCACATAAACAACTATATAATGGGATAAGATGCCTTATTTTGTCTGAACAGTCACTTTCCTCTTAAATTATCCTTAATTGGAGGAATATTCCTTTCAGGTTTGTTTATTTAAACAATTTGTATAGCTGCCCATTTTATAAGCAAACTTCTGGACAACTCACAACAACCATAAAATTATAAAAAACAAACTAAAAAGCTAACACCTCAATCATCCTCACAAGATGCCCCAGCAATCAACCACAGACTCCCATGACTCTACCTGGATGAAGAGCCAGGTTTTTATGGCTTACAGGAAAACTAAAAGGGTGGAGGCCTGTTGGATTACTGGGGAGGGGGCAGTTTCCCGTAAGATAGGGCATGGTTCTTAAGTACCAATAGATGCCAACATTTCATGGAACGAACCTGGAATCTGCCATTTATCTGATCTAATGGGAAGGGCAGTTACAGTCTAGCAAATAACCTGGTCCCATGCCACTTAAGGCTTTAAAGGTAATAATCTGAACCTTGAATTGCACCTCGAAGGAGACTGGAAGCCAGTGCAACTTGCACATCAGGGAAGTAATCCAGGCAAATGTAGGGGCGTAGAAAGCTGTGCCTGCTTCTACGTTCTGGGTCAGTTGTGACTTCTGGCTCAATTGTGGCTTCTGTGTGGTCTTCAAAGGTAGTGCCATGTAGAGCACATTGAAGTAAACAAAACAGAAATTGCTAAGGTGTGAGTGACCGTGAGCAAAGGCGTCTTGATCCAGGAAAGAATACAACTGGCATACAAAAGAAGTTTGTGTAAATGTCCCTCTAGGCAGGACTTCCATCTGCTCTTTGAGTAGGAACCATCAGTCCATTGTGTACCAGAAAAGTCCAGGGGAGTGTAAGTCCATCGACAATCAAAGATGATATAGAACCTTGGGGACAAAAAACCCAAAGTCACTCTGTCTTGCCAAAGTCCAGTTGAAGTAGTTGAAGTTAGTTCCTGCCCATCTAACCATCACAGCATCCAGGCAATTGGTCAGCACTATGATGTCAATTGTCCAGTGGTGGAAATGTATAACTAGGTATTATCAGTGTACTGATGCAGCAGCATCTCTTGCCAGCAAATGATCTCACCTAGCGGTTTCATGTAAATATTAAAGAGGAGAGAAGAGAGGCTTGAGCCCTGAGGGTTCCTGTATTACAATGGCATTGGGCTTCATCTCTCCCCCTCTTCCCCCGAAACACCAAATGAAACCAGCCCACAGACAATGGTTGAGTTTACTAAATGTGTAAGCTAAGACCAAGCAATCCATATTGCAGGTAGTCCTCGACTTACAACAGTTCATTTAGTGAATGTTCAAAGTTACAATGGCACTGAAAAAAGTGACCTGTGACCATTTTTCACAGTTACGATTGTAGCAGCATCCCCATGGTCAGGTGATTTACATTTGGATGCTTGACAACAGGTTGCAATGTCCTGGGGTCATGAGATCACCTTTTGCAACCTTCTGACAAGCAAAGACAATGGGGAAGCCAGATTCACTTAACAACCGTGTTACTAACAACTTCAGTGATTCGCTTAACAAATGTGGCAAGAAAAATTGTAAAATGAGGCAAAACTCCCTTAACAAATGTCTCATTTAACAACATAAATTTTGGGCTCAATTGTGGTCGTTAATTGAGGACTACCTGTACAGCTTTCCATGTTGCGACGTATATGATTCCAGCTACAGAGTAGCAGGTGCCAATTACTATACTGAAATTTCCTTCCTCTTGAAATTATCAGTTATAATGATTGAATATAGGGCATATGTGAAAGGCTAAAACAAATCTAACCCCACTGCAATTCAATTCTAATGTAATATATTTACCACCGAGGACTAGATTCTAATCCAGTGGTTCTCAACCTGTGGGTCGGGACCCCTTTGGGGGTCGAATGACCCTTTCACAGGGGTCGCCTAAGACCATTGGAAAACACATATTTTCAATGGTTTTAGGAATAATGTTATGGTTGGGGGTCACCACAACATGAGGAACTGTACTAAAGAGTCGCGGCATTAGGAAGGTTGAGACCCACTGTTCTAATCTGAAGCAACAGGTTCTAGTCCACAAAAGCGTATACCACTAATCCTTCCATTCCCCACCATCAGTCAGAGCTGAAGAAGCTTCTTGGGAGGAGAAACGAAAACATCTTCAAAGAAAAAAACAAGAAAGTCCAGTTGCCTTTTGAAAAAAAAAGCATCTTTGGGACAACCATGACCTGGATGCCTGAGAATCTCCATAGACTTCAATTTCTTCCTGCTTTCCTCCCTCTCCCTTCCTTCCTTTCTCCCTCCTTCTCTTTCTCACTTCCTTCGTTCCTTCCCCACTATTCAGCCAGAATTGAAGAAGCTTCTTGGATGAGAAGTGAAACATCTTCAACGAAAAACCAGAAAGTGAAGTTGTCTTTTGAAAAAAGCACCTTTGGGACAACCATGACCTGGACGACTGAGAATCTCCCTAGACGTATGCCACTAACTTAGCACCTTACTTAAAAGCCCTATTGACATGACAGGATCCTGAGTAAAACATCTGCAGCAAATCTGGCTACACTCTTGTTATGACCTTACCTAGGAGGAAGTCCCAGAGAATTCCCTGTTTGCCAGGAAACCTTTCCTTACAGTAACACATTTCAGAATGTGGGGTGCTGTGCTGTCCATCCCACTTTGGTGGCTTCCAGATGGGCGGGGACCACAACAACCAGCATCCCCGGCCGCGGGAAGGAGCCTTTTCGGGGAGTTGCAGTGCCCACCGATTTGGAGACCACCTTATTGGGGAAGGCAGGAAAAAAAGAGGAGGGAGCGACCTGAGGGAGGCATCGTCCATAAAAGCGACGCGGGAGAAGATGATTCACGCGCCCCCCCACCCCACCCCCGACTCACTCGAAGGCGAAGAAGAGGCCGCTGGTGACCACAATGAGGCCGACCGTGAGGAGAAAGACGCTGCTGTGCCGCGCCAGCATGAGGCGCCCGCCACAATAGAACCGGTTGCGCCCGGGGAAAACCTCCCATTTGCGGCGGGGCCGCGAAGCCAGAGTCGCGGGGGCGGTGCTGGTGGTTACGGAGCTCGGGGGTCCAGATGCGGTGGGGGCAGCCGGGGTGCCCGGCGGGATCTGCCGATACTCGCAGTCCTTCATGGCGGTGATGGTGATGGTGGCGGCGGCCTCCCCCGCGTCCGGACCCCCGCGGGCGGCGCTACCAGAGCGCCGGGATGGCAGAAACCGGGCCGCTTTGCCTCTCCGATACAGAGAGAAGGAGGGAGGGAGGACCAGCAGCCAAGCACACACGCGCTCCCCAAACCCGCCTTCCCAACGCGGCCCTCCCGGCGCAGCGCCCCCTCAAGCCGGCCGGGAGCCCGCACTGCAGGGCCGCGACCCTCACCGGGCCGCTCCCGCCAATTCCCCTCAAGAGGCGGGGGGGGGGAGCGAAAAAAAAGATGCGCGCCACAGAGAACGCACGCGCGCGTGCCCGCGCTCCGGCCAGAGCGACCGGCAGGCTTTCTTCTTCCCCCACCTCCTGCGTTGAGGTACCTCGCGGACGCCGCCGAGATATAATCGGAACTCGTTTGCTGGGAGGACCGACGGGGCCTTCGGCCTTCCGGATTTTGTAAACTCTTGGTTTAGAAAAATCGGCTTGGGAGGGAAATGGGGGTTCCCTTTGCAGGATTCGTTGCTTTTGATGGAGATGGGAGATTACTCTTCCCCCCCCCCTTTCTAATATTTTGAAATTGCTTCCAGAATAAAGAAAGATGAGGCACCACATCTAATACATATTATTATTTCACTGCTTGTTTCATAGACCAGGGGTCTCCAACCTTGGCAACTTTAAGCCTGGTGGACTTCAACTCCCAGAATTCCCCAGCCAGCAAAGCTGTATAAAGCTGGCTGGGGAATTCTGGGAGTTGAAGTCCACCAGGTTTAAAGTTGTCAAGGTTGGAGATCCCTGTCATAGACCGCTGTACACTGTACAGGTAGCTTTCAGCTTACAACCATTTCTTTAGTGACTTTGCAATGGCACTGAAAAAGTGACTCTTGACTGTGTTTCACACTTGCAACCGTTGCATCTCCAAGGTCACATGATCAAAATTCGGACGCAACTGGCAACTGACAGGTGCAGTGTCCTGGGGTCATGTGATCGCCTTTTGCGAACTTCTGACAAGTCAAGTCAATGGGGAAAGCAGATTCATTTAAGAACTATGTTAGTAATTTAATAACTGCATCGATTCACTTAACTGTGGCAAGAAAGGTGATAAAATGGGACAAAGCTCACCGAACTTGTCCTACTTAGCGACAGAAATTTTGGGCTCAGTTGTGGCTGTAAGCTGAGGACTATCTGTACACAACACGCTTGTCTTATTTTGGCTGGTTGTGTATCTTGCATTGTGAGAATTGTAGCTTACTGAACAAATTTCAGGATTTGGCATGAAGAGCAGCTTACAATCAATTTTTAAGATATTTTCTGTTCCTATGCTGTATAAGTTCTCCTTTCTTATTCCGGCTGTTTAAACACTACTCCAATGATTTCCAGTACTTGGAGTTGTCACATTATTGTATAAGGCAGTATTGAAAACAAGCTTTGTTTTGTTAAAATTATCACTTTGCACTTTAAAGAGAGGGAAAAAAAGGAGAGGCTAGACAACAATCTGTCAGGATTGCTTTAATTTAAATTCTGTAATGAGTTAGGGATTGAATTTAAGTGTACACTTCCAATTCTATGTCATTTTTGTCACTGACAAAAGTTGGAACAATATATGCTGTTTTTATGTATTTTATATGATGTTGCTGATATATCAAAGCAGCAACTGCAGGGATATACAAAGTCAAACGGTGGTTACTCTTCATGTATACTGAAATACTAATTTACCCCATCTTTCTGTTTAAGAATATTCAAGACTGTTTTGGTTAAACATTAAAGCAATAAAAGTAAGAAAGAAATTATGATCACTAAACATAATAAACAGTATTGTACAATTTGATTCTCCCATAGAGTTCATAAAACATTTAGCCTAGTGCAGGGGTATCAAACTCGATTTCATTGAGGGCCGCATCAGGGTTGTGTTTGACCTGAGGTGGGCGTGTCCAGATCAATGTCACTCATGTCTGGGGCACCTCTGGTGGCCTGGACAATCCCCCCCCAGGCTCGCTTTTCGGTTGGGATGGCCTCCTGCAGCGCTCTGCGGCAAAAACTGGCACTCCTCAGCTCCATTTTCGCTGGCAGAGGGCTGCAGGAGGCTGTCGCAGCCAAAAACCAAACCCCAGGGGGCCAAACGCAGCCCCGAGCTCCATTTTCGCTGGCAGAAGCACTGCGGGTTGGTCCTTCACTGTTTCCAGGGTGGCCCTGCGGGCCAGACCTAAGCACCCTGCAGGCTGGATCTGGCCCGCAGACATTGAGTTTGACACCTCTGGCCTAGTGGATCAAATACTTGCTGGAAAGAAGAGACTGTCCCTTCACAAAATAGTGAGGGAAATTGCTGAAAGGAGTGAAGTCAGCTACTTTGGACATGGAGTTCCATAGCAAAGATACATAGCATGCTATTCCCTAGATTCCTGTTAAACCTACTTCAAATATTGGCAGGATGGAAAAATGAATTTCTGTACTTGATCTTAGTGAGTAGGCAGCTGTTGTGGCTCCGTTACCTGAGCCTGTGTCATCGGCAGGACTCCGAGAGTGAAGGAGAGGAGTTGGCAAGGCCTCCCTCTCCAGGACCCTCCTCTTTGGCAATGCCTTCGGTGTCCACCGAAGGGTAAGAAATAGGGCCGGGGCCAAGCACGTCCACGCAGCCACAGGTGGACAGTGATGAGAGTAATGAGTCTTGGCTGGATCCACGCCAGCGTCGTAGAGATAAGCGCACGCAACAGAAGGCGTGCCCGAGATTAGGCTGAGTCACTGGACCACACCCCACAGGGTATAAAAGGGAGCGTGGTGGCCAGTCAAACCTTGTAACGAACAAAGCTGAAAGCTTTCACGCCATTCTGCATTGCCGGACTTTTGCTATAGACTTTGCTGGATTATCTTTGGACTTGATTGACTCTGTAATTATTGAGCTGTTTCTTTTGATGTACCAGAAGCGGGGAGAAGTTATCTCTCCTCTTCGTAAGTAATAAACTCTTGGCAGGCAGCCACTAGGTTGTTGCCAAGTTCCGTTATCATAAGGATTTTGTCGGCTGGTTTAGTCTTTAACTCTTGGACGTCTGTTGGTGTGTGTGCGTGTGGGACGGGGACAGAACAGCAGCCTCAGATAGGAGACAGTCTCAAAGTTCTCTACAAATGTAAAGTTAGTGTGTGCTACTTAAGAGGTGGTTCTGAAACTGTCCTCAGGCTCCCACAAAAGTTTCATGTGCTTACTTGACAAGATCAACAGTAGCATTAGCTACCATTTCAAGCTGGCTCAGATGTATAAATAGCTTTCAAATGCAACCTCATGTACAGCAGACTGAGCTCAATATTGATTTTAACTGCAGCGTGCATTAACATATCCAGATTATGTCTGCTCTATTTTTTTTTTTTTAAAGTGGCTTTTCCATCATAGTCTGTTCTGGTCAAAAGCACAGCTTATCAATATCCCCAGGGCACTCAAGAGTAAAATGATGAAATTTAGAACTGTGACAGAGGAAAGGTAGAAGGTTGGAACAGACCAAATTGAAAAAAAGAAATCAGTGCTGCAAGGCTGGGAACCAGACTGAAGTTGATCCGAAAATTTAAGCCTGAAAGCGTGTAAGCTAAGGCAAGAAGAGTCTACAAATCTCAGTTGACCTAAATTGATTTCTAAGAGCCAATGGAACTAGAACCCAAAAAGAAAAGAAAAAAAAACTTTAGATAAAGGTTAAAATAATGATACGGGTAGTCTCTGGGGTGAAATGCTCCCAGGGTAGCGATGGCAGCTGGTGGTTTGGAGAACCAGTAGCAAAAATCCCTGCCCCCCCCGCCCAGCTGAGCTGCGCGATCATCAGAGGCTTTTTTTTTTTACTTTTAAAAGCATTTTTTCTACAACCTCTTCGGCCAAAAAATGCTTTTAAAAGTAAAAAAAAAAAAAGCCTCTGATGATCGCACGGTTCAGCTGGGATCATGAGGCTTTTAAAAGCATTTTTTCTACAACCTCTTCGGCCGAAGAGATTATAGAAAAAATGTTTTTAAAAGGAAAAAAAAAGCCTCTGCCAATTAGGCAAGTCAACTGAGATTGTCAGAGGCTTTAAAAAAAAAAGCCTCTGCCGATCAGGCAAGTCAGCTGGGATCATCAGGGGCTTTAAAAGCATTTTGTTTACAACCTCTTCAGCCGAAAATGGTTTTAAAAGTAAAAAGAAAAAAAAAGTTGGCCACGCCCTGTCATATTACACCCCCCCACACCAAGCCACGCCCACAGAACCGGTAGTAACAAATTTTACATTTCACCACTGGTTACGTCCAAGGAAAGAAATTACAGTGAAGGACCAACCCCAGAAGCCAGTAGGAAAGTACATATCCCAAAATACATTTTGTGAGAATCCTGCTCTGCTTCCATTTGCTCAGGAGCATCAACACGGGGTTTTCATGTCTGCTGCAGATAGAAAAGTAATTATCCACTGAGGGTTTCTCAGCAAGGGATTCTCTGTGCTTGGATGGGGAACCTCCATCCTGCAGCAAAGGCTCATTGTCATAGAGCAGATGAGCACAGAACCAATAAAGGACTGGGGAAGAAGAGCCCAGAAATCTGGTAAGTACCTATTAAAGGAAGATAAAAGGAAGAGATTTACATCCATATCCACGTGCTCAAGACGCTTCAAAATAATTCTATGAAACGTACCTTCATTCCAGCTACCAAATGTTTCATAAAAAAATATAAAGCAGATGGACACAAAGGCAAAATTTGCTAGCAGGTTTTTCCATAATAAGATTTCCATTATATTTAACTATTTCTTTGTGTTGATCAATTATTCCAATTGCCTTGTCAATATCAGCCAGTTTCTAATCCTACTCACAGTACTGTACCTAGAAATTGGGTGGATTTGAGTTATTCTCCAAGTCAACTTCCCAATCTCCAATATTAGCCTAATTTCAGAAACTAAGGATAAGAATGATTGAAATATGCACATAAAATTATTTGAACGGCTTAAAAAAGTAACACAGGCCATTCTGATTAGTATAGCTGAAAACGATTATGGTGTAATGCAGGGATCCCCAAACTTGGCAGCTTTAAGACTTGTGGACATCAACTCCCAGAATTCTCAGCATAGCTGGCTGGAGAATTCTGGGAGTGGATGTCCACAAGTCTTAAAGCTGCCAAGTTTGAAGACCTCTGGTCTAATGGGATGAATTTTGGACTCTTAAACATATTCGACCATATGCCATCGAGAACATTATCCAGAATTATGTGATGAAGATGGCTAAGGAGTCTACAGGGGTTGCCTCCTTTTTAGAATCTGAACTTGACATGTCATTTCAGGGCTATGACTTTTAGCCTAAAAAGATTGCCCATTTTTGATGTGTGCCAACACTAATTATTTAAACAATAATAAACATATAAAATCGAGTAAATACGTGTTCAGTTATTCCAAAAATAAATACAACATCTGTCCTACTGTTCCCATTTATTCATACTCATTTATTATGTGTATACTTATACCAGTTTATACTTATGTTTATATGTTATGTTCATACTTATACTTGTTTTCTCATACATGCTTGACAAACTAAATAAATAAACATGCATGTGAAAGAAAGTAACTAAGAAGCATACCGATGACGTGGAGAAGCATACAGATAATGTGATGGCATTAGCAGAAAGATAAACTCCCAAACTAAATACAAAGATGATTTTATCCCAAACACAAGTGTGTAGAGTAATATCTGATGATTAAGAAGTAACCTATTGTTAAAACCAAAACAGACAAGTCCGATATTATCTATAATTTGCTTTAAAAATTTGATGTATCATTTAAATCAAGTCCCAGGAGAGCTACGATCCAACTTGTTGCTTTCAGATAACACTTTCCATATTGACTTAGAACTGCACATTGCAATGGATATGTTCTACAATACACCTCTGTATATATGAACTAGAAGCTAGGTAGCACACTTACAGATGAATGCATTTACTATGGGAAAAGCTTTAGTGAAATAATCAGTTTCCTCAGATGCACAAATGCAAATGTTTAAGCTACCACAGACTATTTAACATGCCTTGACTGTTGATTTATGTCAAAACTGATTAATATGGCTACTTCTAGGGACTTGTAGAGCCTTGGTGGTGCAGCGGACTAAAGTGCTGTTAAGTAGCACTTAGCTGCCAGCTGCCTGCAATTTCTGCAAGTTCAAATCTCACCAGGCTCAAGGTTGACTCAGCCTTCCATCCTTTCGAGGTAGGTAAAATGAGGATCCGGATTGTGGGGGCAATAAACTGACTTTGTATATAAAAGAACACCGCTTAGGGAGGCCCGAAAGCCCTACTAAGCAGGTATATACAAAAGTATGAAGGCTATCGCTTAACACATTGTAAGACGCCCTGAGTCTCCAGAGAAGGGCGGCATATAAATCGAACCAATAAATAAATAAATAATAAATAAATAAACTTGCCCCTCCATCATTCAAACACTGATCTGCATCATGCAAGCTTCACTGGTCCTGCCTGAATGCAAGCAGGAACTCTGGCTGCATACCGAAGATCGAAAGTGGTTGATGAACTGTCATGCAGTGAATCATTTTCCTCCTTATCCTACATGTTCCCATCTAGGAGATGCTCTGAATGTCCTATATCTCAGGATACTACCAGAAATCTTCCTACTCTAGATATTTTTGTTTACACATATATACACAAAATCCTTAATTTGTGTATGAAATAATTATCTAATGTAATCTACAGCTAGTCAGGGCTATAGTTCCCTGGTATTCTGCTAAAAACAAAAAAAAAAGTGCCATAAAGCATCCAGTATCAACATCATGGTAGGAATAAATATATCTGCTCAGGAGTTATACCGTTGCCCATTACTTGATCAGTGTTCAATATTTAACAAGACTCACCTGGACGTGCATGAAAAAGGTCCCAAACACCAACAGAGCTGCTGCATGGACCACGTAGACTAATAAACCAGGAGAACCAAAACCTTCTGCTGGCTTGTGTGAGTCATGGCCTTGCGTGTCTGCGCTCTTCCTTCTCACCAGACCAAGTGTTAGACAGTGCCAGGGGTTGGCAGCGACGTACCACCAGATTGCCCAAGAGCCCAACACAATAACAGGAGAAGCTAGCAGGAAGTTTGGGATCTGTTTGACTTCAAAGTATCGGAGGAAGCCGACATTCCAGTAGGTATCTTGTATATAGGTGTAGAGCACAGGAAAGTTCCAGGAGCACCATGGGGGCATCCCACCCTCCGAAGCTGCTACACGATAGCCCTTGGATTCAGCCAACTGCAACAGCGGCTTTGGAATGGCGCATCCCAGGCCAATATCGGGATGGCAGAACTTAAGGTAGGCGTAGTACTGAAACATCGCAAAAGGAAGAGCCACCGAGGCAGACATCAGCCCCAAAGCAGCGGCCAGTTTTAGAAACGGGCCTTTCTTCCGCAACACGTTTTCACTCGCTCGAAATCTGAAAGCGAAGAGTTTTGTCTGGGAATAAATGAGAAACCCTGCATTGATTAGCCCATTGGAACGTACTCCGGTGGCTAATGAAAAGAGGAGGAGGCTAAGCCAACGGTGCCCTTTCTCTAGGCTCCACAAGGCAGCAAACACCAGGAAGGCAAACATGCTTTCTGAGTAAGCAGCTGCCATGAAGATATTAGCTGGAGTGAGGCAGAAGAGAATGGCCGACAGGAAAGCCCTCCTTCGGCACTGCAGGACTGCACAGCTGAGCTCGTACAGAGTCCAAGAGGCTAAAACAGAAAAAACAGCATTCAGGAGAGCCGCAGACAGGAGCAGGCAGCTCCGGAAACAGAGAAAGCCTTGGAAGGGCCAGAAGATGATGTTTGCGGCTGCTTTTAGGGTTAGGGGGAAAAGGGGGAAGAAGGCACAGTTGTGCTCGTATACGTAGCCATGCTCAGCTATGAACAAGAAGTGCTCTGCATCCCAACGGGAGAGGCCTCCCAGGAGCCATTCCAGCAGCCGGTCCAAGAACCCGGGGTCAGAGAGGCGCGGGGGAGAGAAGGCATCCGCAGCATGATCGGGAATCAGGAGATTGAAAAGGGCCTGGGTGGAAAAAACAAAACAGCAGAAAATGGCAACTAAGCAAAGAAAAGGCATGAAAAGATCTCTCTTGTTCCACAATATTCTCATCGTTCCTATTACCTCCCACTTACGACTGTATGACTGTAACTTGTTGCTGGTATCCTTACGATTTATATTGATTGCTTCCTAATATGATTTGATTGCTTATTTGTTCCCTATGACTATCGTTAAGTGTTGTACCTTATGATTCTTGACGAATGTATTTTCTCTTTTTATGTACACTGAGAACACCAAAGACAAATTCCTTGTGTGTCCAATCACACTTGGCCAATAAAGAATTCTATTCTATTCTATTCTATTCTATTCTATTCTATTCTGTTCTGTTCTGTTCTGTTCTGTTCTGTTCTGTTCTGTTCTGTTCTATTCTATTCTATTCTATTCTATTCCTGTTCTGTTCTATTCTATTCTATTCTATTCTATTCTATTCTGTTCTGTTCTGTTCTGTTCTGTTCTGTTCTGTTCTGTTCTATTCTATTCTATTCTATTCTATTCTATTCTATTCCTGTTCTGTTCTATTCTATTCTATTCTTCTTTTTATGTACACTGAGAGCACATATGCACCAAAGACAAATTCCTTGTGTGTCCAATCACACTTGGCCAATAAAGAATTCTATTCTATTCTATTCTATTCTGTTCTGTTGTTCTGTTCTGTTCTGTTCTATTCTATTCTATTCTATTCTATTCTATTCTATTCTATTCTATTCTATTCTATTCTATTCTATTCTATTCTATTCTATTCTATTCTATTCTATTCTATTCTATTCTATTCTATTCTATTCTATTCTATTCTATTCTATTCCTGTTCTGTTCTGTTCTATTCTATTCTATTCTATTCTATTCTATTCTATTCTATTCTATTCTATTCTTTTTATGTACACTGAGAGCACATATGCACCAAAGACAAATTCCTTGTGTGTCCAATCACACTTGGCCAAAAAAGAATTCTATTCTATTCTATTCTATTCTATTCTATTCTATTCTATTCCTGTTCTGTTCTGTTCTATTCTATTCTATTCTATTCTATTCTATTCTATTCTATTCTATTCTATTCTATTCTTTTTATGTACACTGAGAGCATATGCACCAAAGACAAATTCCTTGTGTGTCCAATGACACTTGGCCAATAAAGAATTCTATTCTGTTCCATTCTATTCTATTCTATTCTATTCTATTCTATTCTATTCTATTCTATTCTATTCTATTCTATTCTATTTTTTTTTATGTACACTGAGAGCATATGCACCAAAGACAAATTCCTTGTGTGTCCAATCACACTTGGCCAAAAAAGAATTCTATTCTATTCTATTCTATTCTATTCTATTCTATTCTATTCTGTTCTGTTCTGTTCTGTTCTGTTCTGTTCTGTTCTGTTCTGTTCTGTTCTGTTCTGTTCTGTTCTATTCTATTCTATTCTATTCTATTCTATTCCTGTTCTATTCTATTCTATTCTATTCTATTCTATTCTATTCTATTCTATTCTATTCTATTCTATTCTATTCTTTTTATGTACACTGAGAGCACATATGCACCAAAGACAAATTCCTTGTGTGTCCAATCACACTTGGCCAATAAAGAATTCTATTCTATTCTATTCTATTCTGTTCTGTTCTGTTCTGTTCTGTTCTGTTCTGTTCTGTTCTATTCTATTCTATTCTATTCTATTCTATTCTATTCTATTCTATTCTATTCTATTCCTGTTCTGTTCTGTTCTGTTCTGTTCTGTTCTGTTCTGTTCTGTTCTATTCTATTCTATTCTATTCTATTCTATTCTATTCTATTCTATTCTATTCTATTCTATTCTATTCTATTCTATTCTATTCTATTCTATTCTATTCTATTCTATTCTATTCTATTCTATTCTATTCTATTCTATTCTATTCTATTCTATTCTATTCTATTCTATTCTATTCTATTCTATTCTTTTTATGTACACTGAGAGCATATGCACCAAAGACAAATTCCTTGTGTGTCCAATGACACTTGGCCAATAAAGAATTCTATTCTGTTCCATTCTATTCTATTCTATTCTATTCTATTCTATTCTATTCTATTCTATTCTATTCTATTTTTTTTATGTACACTGAGAGCATATGCACCAAAGACAAATTCCTTGTGTGTCCAATCACACTTGGCCAATAAAGAATTCTATTCTGTTCTATTCCATTCCATTCCATTCCATTCTATTCTATTCTATTCTATTCTATTCTTTTTATGTACACTGAGAGCACATATGCACCAAAGACAAATTCCTTGTGTGTCCAATCACACTTGGCCAAAAAAGAATTCTATTCTATTCTATTCTATTCTATTCTATTCTGTTCTGTTCTGTTCTGTTCTGTTCTGTTCTGTTCTGTTCTATTCTATTCTATTCTATTCTATTCTATTCTATTCTATTCTATTCTATTCCTGTTCTGTTCTGTTCTGTTCTGTTCTGTTCTGTTCTATTCTATTCTATTCTATTCTATTCTATTCTATTCTATTCTATTCTATTCTATTCTATTCTATTCTATTCTATTCTATTCTATTCTATTCTATTCTTTTTATGTACACTGAGAGCACATATGCACCAAAGACAAATTCCTTGTGTGTCCAATCACACTTGGCCAATAAAGAATTCTATTCTATTCTATTCTATTCTGTTCTGTTCTGTTCTGTTCTGTTCTGTTCTGTTCTGTTCTGTTCTATTCTATTCCTGTTCTGTTCTATTCTATTCTATTCTATTCTATTCTATTCTATTCTATTCTATTCTATTCTATTCTATTCTATTCTATTCTATTCTATTCTATTCTTTTTATGTACACTGAGAGCATATGCACCAAAGACAAATTCCTTGTGTGTCCAATCACACTTGGCCAATAAAGAATTCTATTCTGTTCCATTCTATTCTATTCTATTCTATTCTATTCTATTCTATTCTATTCTATTCTATTTTTTTTATGTACACTGAGAGCATATGCACCAAAGACAAATTCCTTGTGTGTCCAATCACACTTGGCCAAAAAAGAATTCTATTCTATTCTATTCTATTCTATTCTATTCTGTTCTGTTCTGTTCTGTTCTGTTCTGTTCTGTTCTATTCTATTCTATTCTATTCTATTCTATTCCTGTTCTGTTCTATTCTATTCTATTCTATTCTATTCTATTCTATTCTATTCTATTCTTTTTATGTACACTGAGAGCACATATGCACCAAAGACAAATTCCTTGTGTGTCCAATCATACTTGGCCAATAAAGAATTCTATTCTATTCTATTCTGTTCTGTTCTGTTCTGTTCTGTTCTTTTCTGTCCTGTCCTGTCCTATCCTATCCTTATTCCTATTCTCTTTTCAAACCATGTAAGTTCAGAGATATTCATAGCCATAAAAAAGCAATAAACAGAGATGTATATTGCAGATAGTGGGAAAGTGTCATTTTACATTCAGACCCTATTTGATTGAAGTAAGGAAGGCACCCAGTCAAACAGGTAGTCATCAACTTACAACCATTTGTTTACCGACAGAATGAAGTTATAACAGTACTGAAAAAAGTGATCTATAACCGGTCCTCTCACAACCATCGCAGCATCCTACAATCATACATTCAAAGTTCAGGCACTTGGCAACTGACATGTACTTGTGACGGTTGCAGTCTTCCAGGATCATGTGATTGTCATCTGAAACAAATTTCCCAGCCAGTTTCTGACAAATAAAGTCAATGGGGGAATAATAATAATAGTAATAATAATAATCTTCACTTAACGACTCCCGATAATCCCTTGCGGGTTGGAATCGGAACAACTGAATGGAGCTAGCAGAGTGTTTTAATGGCCAGATGCCTTTCCTGTCGCCAATGCGGAGTTTTGTTCAGCAGATATATTCTCAGTGTGTCCAGAGAGAGAAATATCTACCTCTACCTAGGATCGAACTCAGAGCCTCCTGATTGTGAGGCGATAGCTCCACTTCTAGGCCACCGCACCACTCAACAACTGTGGCAATAAAGGTTGAAAATTCAGTGATGAATCATTTAACAACCACCTTGCATTTAACAATGGAAATGCTGGTCCCAATTGTGGTCATAAGTCAAGGACCACCTTTATTTGTACTGTATACGGAGAGACTGTTAAAACAGACTCTTATGAATATAAGGCTTATGAATAGACATGCTTGCTCATCATTTGGCCATTTTCAACTGAATGTGTTAATCTTCGCACTCCAGCACACATGCATGCGTGTATCGTAAGTAGTAAATTTCTATTTTTCACAGTGAGAAGTTTATTGTGAAATCAATTGCTAGGTTTATGCATAATTAATCCCTTGAGTCATAGCCATTAAGCATCATCCAAATTAGATCTCCATATGCCTTATTCTCAGGTAAAGCGGACAAAGGGAAACGCTTCTTGCGTTCACTTGCACAAGTGAATTGTGGAGTTCAGTGCAAGATGATGCAATGATGGCTGTTGGCTTCGGTGACTTTAAGGATGAATAGTGACTATCAAAAGGAGGAGCAGCAGGTGGGCAGATCTTTATAATTAAGCTTTTGTTAATATCCCACCTCAAAATTTCCACCACAACAACCATGTTGAGGCAGGTTGGGGTTGAGAGAGACAGAGAGTGGGGCCGAAATCATCAGGTCAGCTTCTGCAGCTGAAGCTAGAATTGAATCTGGTCTCCTAATTCAACTCATTAACTACTACACTGCACAGGTAGTCCTCACTTAATGATCAGTTGCTTAGCGACCATTCAAAATTACGACAGACAGACAGACACACACACACACACACACACACACACAAAGATACTTGTGACATGGTTCTGGAATTCTGACAGCGGAAACCCCTTATACCTGAAGTCACAGGACCAGCATTTTAGGCACTTGGCAACCAATTCACTTTAACGGTCAATTCAGGGGTGAAATCCAAAATTTTTCCCTACTGGCTCGGTGGGCATGGCTTGATGGGCATGGCAGGGGAAGGATATTGTCAAATCTCCATTCCCACCCCACTCCAGGGGAAGGATACTGCAAAATCTCCATTCCCTCCCCTCCTGGGGGAAGGATATTGCAAAAACTCCATTCCTACCGCACTCTGGAGCCAGCCAGAGGTAGTATTTGCCAGTTCTCCGAATTTCCGGTATTGGTTCTCCAGAACCTGTTAGAACCTGCTGGATTTCACCCCGGGTCAGTTGCAGTTGCAATTCCACTCACATAATTACAATTCACGATATTTTTTTTTTTGCTATTGTCCAGCCTTTTCCAAAAAAAAAACCCAAACCCCAAACCAATTATAGGAATGAATGGACTCTACAACTGCCACACAAAAAAAATCATAAAATCAGGTCAGTCTCATGAGTGCCTCGACTTATGACCATCATGACTTATGGGCTCCATTATGGTTGTAAATCGAGGACTCTCTATACTAGCTTTTAATAGGATAGCTCTTCCTGGATTGGCCAATATGGAATTTTAGGAAACCTGCTGACTTAATACTATAGTTATGGCCCCTCTTAATTTACAACATGTAGATTCTTTTCTCAATATTTTAAGCAGAGTCTAAAGCAGTGGTCTCCAACCCTTCAGGCTTTGCGGACTGGCGGGGGGTGGGGGAAGAGGGATTCGGGCCGCACAATCAGTGAGTGAGGCATGTGTACACGCAGCTCCATTTGTGTGAGTGATAAGCCAGCACACACGCAGCTCCATTTGCACGAGTGGTGGGCACTTGTGCTCACCAGCCACTTGCACAAGTGGAACTGCGCACGTTTGCTCGCCCGCCACTTCCGCAACCCGGTTCCGAACAGACTGCAGCCACGGCCCAGGGGTTAGGGACCCCGGATCTAAAGAACATCCTGATCTGTGGATGGACAGATAATATTACAATACTATTACTACTGATTATGCAGTTATAGATTTATAATTGATTATTTTATTAATTATTTGGGGACTTGCCTGAAGTAGAAGTGTAACAATTCTGCAAAATACTGCAAAGCAAACCACCTCTTGGCAACGTGTGTCTCTACAATTCCTTAGTGGCATCCTGGCCTTGAAGCCTGTTCATCGGATCACTGTAAACATCCATATAGGGAATTTCAGTAAGAAATGTTGAAAGCCTAAAACCAGAAAATACAATCAATGATATGAAGGCTATAATTAATTGCCACATTTACAAATTGGGCATTTGTGTCTGGCATTTCATTTTGGCTGTGTTGGAAAGTTCTTTCTGTGTGGCACAACTTCATTGTTGCAGATCTTGGGGCTGGCCCTCTTGGAGATTTGTGTTTGAGAATCCTGATCTAGAGTTACGGTTGGTATATTTTTTCAGAGAATTGTCTAAAAACTCATTTACAAAATATTAAGGAAAGACCTTTTTTGTACCTGAAGTAGGTACAAACAAGCATTTCTCAAAAACTGAGGATTAGATAACCTTTCCTTTAAAAGAAAAAGGGAAAAAAAACCTTATGAAAGCTAAACCAGGCCAATATGCTCCTTATTTCTAGCCAATTTATTGATTTTAAGAATAAACTGCCCCAATTATCAGGAGCTAAGTGAAAAAAAATCCCTTAAAATGGAAAGATTTAATGGTTTGAAATTCCCTGCATTTTAAACTGGCTGCCACCAGAGGGAAGCAAACGCTCACTGTGTTCATACTCCATACAGTATATCAGTGTTTTTCCATCTTGGCAACTTGAAGATGTTCCCAGAATTCCCCACCTAGTTGGGTGAGCCTAAGGAATTCTGGGAGTTGAAGTCCACACATCTTCAAGCTGCCAAGGTTGAGAAACACTGCGGTGTACTGTTGTGACAATCAAAGTGTAAATACTAAATGCTATAGCATAAAATTGCTGTCTACAAGAGAAGCTTCTCCGTTTATGCAATTTCTTACTCTTATACATTCTGTGACATTCTATTGATTGGTTTTGGGTATAGGATAAAAATTGCTCTGTTTTTCTAGGTTTTGTGATTATACTACTGTTTTTTAAATGCTATTAGTTAAGATTGTGTTGTTTACATTATCCTGTGTTATCTATGATGATGAAAATATTGAAAATCAGGATTAAAATATTTAAAATAAGTACAGAATAGGAGTGAATAAAACCACATTGCTAGCTTTCAAGAAGCTCAGAAATAAATCTTAATTAAGTCAATAATTTCTGGTAAGATAAAGGTAAAGGTTCCCCTCGCACATATGTGCTAGTTGTTCCCAACTCTAGGCGGCGGTGCTCATCTCCGTTTCAAAGCCGAAGAGCCAGTGCTGTCCGAAGACGTCTCGGTGGTCATGTGGCCAGCATGACTAAATGGCAAAGACGCATGGAACGCCATTACCTTCCCACCAAAGGTGGTCCCTATTTTTCTACTTGCATTTTTTACGTGCTTTCGAACTGCTAAGTTGGCAGAAGCTGGGACAAGTAACGGGAGCTCACCCCATTACACGGCACTAGGGATTCGAACCGCTGAACTGCTGACCTTTTGATCGACCAGCTCAGCGTCTTAGCCACTGAGCCACCGTGTCACTTTCTGGTTTCTGGTAGATGTGTCTAATTTCTGGTAGATGTGTCTAAATTAAGAATGAAGCTCAGAAAAATCATATATAATAATGTAACTTTAATACTTCATACTCTTGCATTCAGTTTTTAAGATCTGCCATTTTTTTTCTTATATTATTTAAGCAAATACTGTCCTCTTCCTCAAAACATGGGAGAAACGGCTTTCATTCCTATATATTTTAATCTATCAGTGGCAATAAGACTTCTAGCTATATATAGTTGCTCTTAAATATCTAGAGAAGTTTGCCATTATGGTTGCAAAGTTGTACTTGCATGTAAAGCCTCAAAGCTCCAGTGTTAGGTTGATACAAAAATGTTTTCCAATCTATTAGGTAATATATCCAAAACTGCCAGAATGTGGAATATTTTAAATTCATAACCACATGAATAAAGATGCTTACTTTAAACACACATAGAACGGAGATTGGTGATTTGGCTTGCCCAAAAACAACTTGGCAAATCTAATTGGATCAAAAACAGATCCACACAAGCAAATCTATTACTTTTCTGTTGTATACAGCTTCTTTCTGATTTAACCTACTATATATACACACATATACATGCCTTTATTATTTAAAGAAAATGATTTATATTATGAGAATGATGACTTACCTAGCTCATTTGAAACCAAGGTAGGAGCTTGCCAACAAACCTAAGCAAAACTTCTTAAAATGGTGCCCAATACTGTTCAGTATAAAGTCCATACACCTCATTTCCAACGTTCTGCATTCATATACAGAAATGTGAAAACACAAGATAATTTTATGTATGAAAACTAAACCTGAGGACAATATACCTATGTTATCTATATCAAAACAGAAAGAAAAAATACCTTCAGAATTGACAGAAGAATAAACAGTCCCAGCCGCCAAATAATTACGTTGTTTGCATGGATTTTACTTTTAATATCTATTGTTATTTTACCCCTCATCATACATAATCTTTATCCATGAAAAGATTATTTCAGGTTTCTGTAAACAGAAAATTGTAATGCTAAGAAAATGATAGTAGTGAGCAAAAATACTGTACTTAAAGGGCTGTGTACATCATAAAAAGCAAGACTTTGGGCTCATTATAATATGTAAACACAGCCTATAACAGTGTTTTTCAACCCCAACCACTTTAAAATTTAAAATTTGAGACTGGTCTATATATCCTCTGACATTCATTTCCCTCATCTACATATACAAATTTCGGTCATCCTTGTTCTGACCTAGGCTTCCTGAGTCAGTAAAACACACGAGTAGTCCCAAAAACCTGTTTTATTTTAACAGCTGTAAATTCTGTTCATTCACAGATGAGTCCCAAATAGTTGTAAAGAGTCCTCTGGGATAGGGCTGATAATCACCCACCCTTATCTCCCTTGACACGCTGCCAAAGACCTAATTGGCAAAGCCACACGGGGTCCAGAATCAAACAGAGCTTCAGACTTTAAACTGCACAGAATTAACAATGTTGCTTCCTACAAAGGCCCATGTGCCTTTGCTCCTCTTTTAAGTCTAATAGGAGGGGCCAATCATCTCCAAGCCCTACTCCCAAGTCATCCCTTTTGTTTTAACTGTTCTTGCCTTCTGGCAGCTCTGTACATGCGCGCACTGGGAACAGGCTCCCCCTCTTCTTCTGCCTCGCTGAGCTGAGACTCTGGAGGCTCCGGAGGCAGCACGTACCTCCCAGATGGCCCTTTCTCTGCCTCCGATGCAGAGCCCTCATCCAAGCCCTCCCCAGACTCCAGGACTGGCCCATGGTCCTCCCTAGCCTCCTCACTGTCCGACTCTGCTGCCAGCTCCACAGGCTGCTGGCGGACCACAACAATCCTCAATTCTTCTTAGCTTTCTTACTGTGCCTCCCCCACCCCACCCCTGTAAATTGCTCTTTAAGTACTGCAACTATGTGTTCTGCAGTCCTTCCACAAAAGGCAATGCTCCAGCAAAGAACTTCAATTTCATATTAGCTTTTTTACCAGTAAGGATGAAGGGAATTCATTTAGGAAAGTTAACAAACAAACAAACTGCACCATCACGTTTTTTGTTTTTGGGATTCAATCTGAAAAACATGAAAATAAATTTGGTATTTTCAAAAGGAAACCATGATTGCTTGAAAACACATTTGAAAAGATTACATGGGATTAGACTGACTCTGACTCACTTGACATGCTAAGCAACTCAGATCATATTTTATGCTTGATTTCATATTATCTAAGCCTTTAAGTACAGACTATAATGCTGGATTTACACCAAGTACAGTATACAATATAGTAAAAGAGATAGTACAAAATAAACAATGCTATTTCTGATCTAACCCTTTTTATTATCAAATCACTGTGGCATTTTTGTAATTTATTTAGGAAAATACTGGCATTAATAAGCATTCAACAACATGTTATAGAAACTGACATGGATCAACAAAAGCAAGCTAATTGTTTTTATGTAAAAAAAACTTTATTTTTAAAAAAAGGAATAACTTATTCTGGGTTGATATGCCAGCATAAACATTGTTTATTATTTATTCAATTTACAAGATGCCTAAAATCATCATAACTAATCTAGGCAACATGTAATAAAAGAAGAGAGTATTTAAAAACAAAGGCAAATGAGAAAACAGTAACCATAATAACTAAGAAATCACCTTGGGGACCCTACAAAGATACATACAATCAATCTATCAATCAATCAATCAATCAATCAATCACAAAAGCTGAATCACAAAGCACTCTCTCCGAGCACTGCACTGCTTTACACTTTTAATAATTTATTCAGCAAAATAAAAATTGTTCAAAAGTGAAAAAAGCCATTATAATTACATAGGGAATATTATGTTAAAAGCCTCACAAAAAAGCTGAATAATTGCAGAAGCCACCCGAGTCTAAACTGCATCATACACAGCCATTTATTTGTGCCAATCTTTGATTTTAAAATATGAAACATGAACAGAAGCAGAAATTCCTATTACTTGACCTTGGATCAGGTTTTAATCTTCCTTTCACACTTCAGTGCAGCAGCTTGCATACATGTAGGAAACTGTCACTACTGAATACATTGAATCAGCTGTGAAAAGTGGCACAGGTCAATTCCAATTTTTAAAAAGGACAATTCTATAAACATTCACAGACAAGCACGTTAACTGCAGAGTTTCTTATTTCTAGCAAGCTTGTACTGTATTACAACTACAAGTTTAATTGGTCATTTTAGCAGATAAGACCAAAACAGATTTTCTACTGTAGGAACAAGTTACCATAAAAAATGCCACAACCGTTTGCATATAAACGTTCCTGTTGTATTTAAGCATTCCTGGTTTTAAAAAATGTCAGCAGATCCTGAGAAAGCATATGATTTAAATGTACTGGATTGCAGATCTAAATTTCATTACAACCTTCCTAAAACTCATGCTCTCCACATATGCCAAGTTCTTCTCCCAGCATTTGACCAAGAAAGGCCACTAAAGATGCTAAGTTATAATTAATTCTTTGAGCAAGAATCCTAGTACATGACCTACAAGTTGCCATACTGGAAGAGGCTGTATTAAAGAGGTGTTAGGAAACAGGGGTGCAAGCCACTTTTCCTGAGACTTTGCACTATTAGATGAACCAAGGTTTTGGTGTAAAAGGGTCAACTTGTCTACCTATCTTATCATCTTTTCCAACTAGCAATAGCAGAAAGTGGTTTTCAGAATGCAAATTACATCCTCTTTCATTAAATTCATCCCTTTTTCCTCATGTATAGAAATTACTTAGCTCCACCTTTTCTCTAACTCAGAAATGCATGTGAATTATCTGTCATCTTTTCTTTTTTTAAAAAAAGGACAAACCAAAAAAATAAGGGGTGGGGGCGGAATCTGAAAAGGTTCATAAGGATATAAAACCTAATTGTTTATATTTATAAATTTGCTTTGCAAAGAAAAATTCAGTGTCAAACTTTACAAAAACACTCTCTATTAAAAATATCTATCAAACAATATTATGTAATTTACTTTAAAAAGACCATTCAATTTCTGTGTTTTTCACATTGAATGTGAAAGGCATTGCATGGTATTATTTGTACGGTAAAAGTTCAATAACCCAACTAAAGGACCAAAGTGAGTTTTTGGAAAATAAATAATCTAAAGGACAGCTTTCTGAAACAAAGGACATACGGTCACTGCATGTACCTCCCATGTATATCTATGAACCCAACAAGTCCCGTGTGCTAACTTAAAACAAGGTAGATTCATTGGTTTTCAAAATACACACAGAACTACTTCACCGTATTTTAGTTCAGTGTGTACTGAAGCCTACCCAGCCCTTAGCCTGAATGTCAAAGTGTCACACATAAACTCAGGAAAACAATTCACCAGGTTGAATTGTATCTCTGAGCAAGTACCTAAGACTAGGTGGGCCATGAGGCTATCCGGGTGACCTTCTCTGAGCCCAGGTAGATCAAGGAGTCGCCCCACCCACCCACTCCTATCAGCCTGACTAGGTGGCTCAGTGGCTAAGACACTGAGCTTGTCGATTAGAAAAGTTGGTGGTTCGAATCCCTACTATAGGTCTCCTGCGTGAGCAGGGGGTTGGACTAGATGACCTCCAAGGTCCCTTCCAACTCTGTTATTGTTAAAAAAAAACCCCAAAGGAGTGGGAAAGCAGGGGCAGCTTCTACTGGACCAGATGGCAGAGAGGGCCAAAGGGGCGTGAGGGAGGGAAAGACCTGGAAAGGGAGGGGCAGATGGGGGCTATAGCTACAGGTAAGAAGAAGGGAGCTTATAGGATAGACCTGTAGCCAATAGGAGGGGCCCATACGGGGCGGTGCTTTTGCGACCAGACCGTCCGGGGAAATGTTAAAAGAGTCGAACCCGTCCCTCCTCCCCCTCCCCACTGCCCGTCCCTGCAGGGAGGTGGCGCCCCCGCCCCACACTTGGACTTCAACCACACATCTCGCTCCCCTGCACACTCACAGGTCCCCATTCCTACTTCCGGATTTCCGGAAAAGCACGGAGCTCTCGGCGCCTGCGCAGTAACGGAAGGTAGCCGCCCTTCCGGCGTGAAAACGCAGAATCATCGATAATAGGAGAGAGAGGGGCAAGACGAGTTTCACCATAGAGTTTCTATAGTGGGGGAGATATATAGAGAGAGAGTTGTTCGACTTTATATATATTGTTCCACTTTAGTATATATATTTATATAAATAAATAAATAAATAAATAAATATTTAGTATATATTTATTTATAGATATACCTATTATATAGATAGATATAGAGATATGGATATACCGTATATATACGGTATATAAAGTGTTCGACTTTAGTTAACTCAACTCATGGACCTTTTAAGTCTCCATAAAACTTTTTGAGGCTTTGGCTGATAAAAGTCGTTGAAGCCAGATTAGGCGTGGGTCTTCCCAATAAAGACACAAGAAAAGAGTCGGTCTAACCTGCAGTTGCCCTTAGGGTTCGTTTCCCAATACTTGCTTGCCCTGCGGGAAGTTTACGATGCGGCCCGCACTGTATGTATTTATTTGCGGGGTATGAAAGGACCACCACCACCGTTCAATAGGCTTGCATAGGGAGGTGAAGCAAGAGACGCCATATTTGTTAAGGGAGTCAGGGCCGACCTTGCAAAGGGCCTTTTCTGCTGTAGGGAAAGAGTGAAACAAACGGTTATTGGCTGGACTAGGTTTCCTTCCGCGGATTTAAATACTGCAGGGGAATTGTGTGAAGCAGATACACATGGGCTTTCTTCACCAGCAACTTCAGTACAGAAGGGTTTATTGCGTAAAAAAAAAAAAAAAAAACTACTATCACATCTGATGCCCAGCCCTTGTATGGATTGATAGCGCTGGAGCCTATGACTTTCAGAGGTTTATATTATAGTTCCCAGAATTCCTGAGCCATTTGCTATGTAGTCCAAAAGAACTAAAGATGAGCAAACCTTAAATCCTGCTTTAAGCTGCTGCAAGACAAGAGCACTGATACACTTTTTAAATTGTTAATTCTCAAAGGTGATGCTAAGGAAAGTAGAAAGACCTCTTCCCACCCCTTAATAGAATAACAGAGTTGGAAGGAGGTTTTCATTTGACAAATGCTTATCCAATCTCTTCCTAAAAACTTACTACAGTACAGCTGTATTTGACCTGCAATTCTCTATTCTTTGGAGCATTTTAAACTACAGTAGGCCTATAGTACTACCTTCTCAGTATTTGAAATATACTTTGTGTCTACAAATTTCATTCCCAGCTATTGTTTTGGTTGACTGTCCAACCCCATCAGGAATACCAAGAGACCAATATACATTTTATTCATAAAGATAAAATACTCCCCCCAAATCCTTTCAAACTAGACTTTTAAAAAGCTGAATTGAGCTTTTTAAAGAGCCAGGTGGCGCAGTGGTTAGAGTGCAGCACTGCAGGCTACTTCAGCTGACTGCTAGCTGCAGTTCAGCAGTTAAAATCTTACTGGCTCAAGGTTGACTCAGCTTTCCATCCTTCCAACGTCGGTAAAATGAGGACCCAGATTGTTGGGGGCAATAAGCTGACTCTGTAAATTGCTTAGAGAGGGCTGTAAAGCACTGTGGAGCAGTAAGCAGTATATAAGTCAACAATATTTCTATTGTTATTGCTATTGCTATTTCTCCCCTCCTTTCCTTGGTCCTGATGGTGCAGTGGTTAGAATGCAATGTTGCAGGCAAACTCTGCCCACAGCCTGGAGTTCGATCCTGACTGGCTCTAAGTTGGCTCAGCCTTCCATCCTTCTGAGGTCAGTAAAATGAGGACCCAGATTGTTGGGAGCAATATGCTGACTCTGTAAAACTTCTTAGAGAGGGCTGTAAAAGCACTATGAAGAGGTATATAAATCTAAGTGCTATTGCTATTGAATTTACTTTCCTCTGAATGAGTGAAAACTGCTGAACGTGCTAATGTATAAAACATGGCATTCAGATTTGGGAAACAAATCCATGCTCGTAACAAAGTTTTACCTGCACAAAAATCTTTTTTGTAAAAAAACCCAGCTATTACATAGTTGATTCATACAGTACTAAGCCAGAATTTTTTTAACCATAGTTGAATGAGCATATTATCCATAAATGGTGAAAGTTTCTCCTATGCTAAATATGCAAACTAACTAACCAACAATTTTGTGGCTTTGCATTTTTCTCAATCTTAGCAACTTTAAGATGATAGAACTTCAACCCCCAGAATTCCGAGAGTTGTTCACTTCGAAGTTGCCAAGGTTGAGAAATACTAAATGAGCTTTCCCCACCCTGATGCCCTCCAAGGGCTTTTGATTTCAATTCTCATAATTTCCTGTTAGCATGACAGCAGCCAAACTGGCTAAGAAATTATAAGCACGAAGTTCAATGTACTGAATCTGGAAATCTTCAGGGTGAGGAGGACTGCTTTAAATATTGCTGACTATGGCAAACTGCTGTGATCAGCAACACAGCTATTCCTCCCCAAAATCTAGGGGAATTCACACAATTGACAAAGAAACCACTGCAGCACTTAATTTCTAGATTTAGAAATTTAGAATCTAAAAATAGAATCAAGCCAAGGCTCATCTTAGCCCAACATTTTGTTTCTCACAGCAGTGTCAGAGATGAAATGCACATCCCATCTGCCATTGTTCCCTTGTAACTGCTACTTGGAGGCATGCTGACTTCTGACCTCAAGCTGAAACTTCTCTGCTGTAAAGACCTACAAATTCTCAAAGCCACACTGAACTGTTGCAATCTGTTGATGAAATAAAATCTACCCTATTAGAACAGTGTTACAAACATTCAAATGTCGAATCTTAAGGCAGAAGATAAGTGTACTTCATGAAAGAATAAGCTGCTGACCACAGAGCCATTGTATTTTAACTGCCAAGGAGAAGAAAAACTTGACTGACCTTAGGTCCTTACACAGCGATGGTAGCAAGGCGATGGAGGGTTTATTCTTCTATTCATGCTACAGATTAACTTTCTTCTTCTTTTTTATTAAAAAGTTTTATCAAATACAACCATTTTTCTCCCCCTCCCTCCTCCCCCCATACGTTTTAGATTCTAACTTTCCCCAATCAATCAGCATGGTCACTGGTTGTGAACATTTTAGTTCCAATCCTACCTAATGGCCAGGATAGGAAATCTTGATTTGAGAAAAATCGGTTCTTCAAATGGTAGCGTCTTAAGCAGACGATCAAAACAGGGTTGCATTCAGACATTATGGTAAATTGGCTGGACTTACTCCCGCTTCAGTTAGCAGGACTTTTAAGTCGCAAATTTTCATCTTGATTTTATGTGAGACTTCCTTATAACTAGCACTGCTTGTCTCTAATTAATACTTATTTGCGATAACTTACTATCAACGTACATTGGCACTCTATGTACTACTTTATTCTGCAACTGTTAATTACTTTATGCAAGTAGAATTATAAAAACAGAAGAGGTCTAAGAACACAGCCCATTTTTGACACACAGCTGACTACTCACAGCTTAGTCTTGAGAGGGGGCTTTCTATGGGTGGGGAAACAGTGAAAGTTAATGCTGTTTGGTACACATGTGTAACATCAGTTGATTTATCAGTTGGGTGTGTAAATCAGCCTTTAACTCTCCTTCCTTCTCAATTGTTTGTCTCTAGGAGCTTGGTAGTCTTGCCAGGAAAATATTGATTTGGCTCTTTTTCAGCTCTCAATTAACAGAGGTCTGTTACTTTTGACTTTGCACAATTAAATTGTTACTTATCTGGCAAAAGGTTTACCATGCCCTTGTTAATTTTGCATTAAGGTACCTTCTTATTATTTCCTACTGAGCCAATATCAAACTATTTCAAAAATAGCAAGGCACCCCCCCCCCAAAAAAAACCAGACCAGTTTTCCATGTTGAGTAGGCTAAATAAATTGTCCTAATATTTTCTACACATCCCCATTACCCTTTCAAGACAGTTGAAGAATGAGCTTTTAAATTGTGAACAAAGGACTAGCAACTACTAAGGATCAGGGTATTATATTCAAAGCAACTCTTCCCTGATTTTACAAACAAATCCTAGCCATTTATGTATTCAAATTTTAATTGTGCATTTATTTATGCTAAATAAATAATACATCTTTATACCTTTGAAAATGAGTATTGTTTTAAAAGTATTTTTCCTAGAGAAACATCTGGATTACATCTTGTTGATAATTAGGATGCCAAAAAATGGTTTATATGATCATTGAGAATGAAAACCCTCACAAACATCTTACCAAGATTTAATGTACATTTATTCTTAACACGTGGAACATATAGTATAAAGATTTCATACTGAATAAATGATATTCATTAAGCCAAAAAAGGAAAAAGGGAGGAATTTACATCAAGTTTTTAGCTACATCGTCTGAAATACAAATATGCAGAATTCATCACTGAAAAAATTTAATTGTGTTTCTTCATCAGGAACTTCAACTGAACCTAGAACTTTTTCACACCTCGATTAGAAAGGAAAAGAAACAAAACAAAACAAAAAAAACCCCAGGAAAATAAAACTATAAGTTGATTGGCTGCTGAGACAGCAATGACTTTATACACAGACCTGTACAGCATCCTCCAGAGGCAAAAGAAAGGGGGTGGGGGTGAGGAAAAGAGAGAAAGAGAAAGAAAGAAAGAAAGAAAGAAAGAAAGAAAGAAAGAAAGAAAGAAAGAAAGAAAGAAAGAAAGAGTTCTGGCAAGAGATTAAATAATTGGTGTCTCGCTTTTGCAGGTCATCAACTTGTTTAACTCGTCATACTATAAAGGGGTGGCAGGGAGAAGGGGAACAAAACTGCAAGGAATCTGAGGGCATGTGCAATGTACAACATCATATATATATATACACACCTGGCAGCTGTCAGGCTGCAGCTAAAGGTTAAAACCAGTTCTAAGAGGTGATCTCAGGGTTATTCATACAATCAAGGAGGAAGAGAGAAAGAGGTCAGGGTGTTGTAGGTTCACACATGATACTTTGGGGGAAAAGCCTTTTTTTCTCCTCAACATTAACTAAAAACATTTTTAAAAACTACAGTTTGCTGCTGATCCAGCTTTTTTTTTTTTCTTCAATGTGAGACATTATTACAGTATGTTTACAGTTTAAGGTGTACAGTACATGAAGTTCTACACTCTACTGCACAGGCCTCCCATTGGACAAGGTCTGTTAACAACTGGTAGCTTCTTGGTTCCTGCAAGATTGTGAATGTACAACGATAAACCACACAAAGAGTTCAGCAGTCACTTTTTGTCCTTCAGAGTTTACCATTAAAAACAGTTATGAAAGTAGTGCCTGTCGGTGCGTTAACAGGACAAAGTTTTTTTTCCCCAAACTCACTGTAAACAACAGCAACTTTGGTTAAAATAAAAAAAGTCTTTTTTTTTTTTAAATGTAGGCAGAACTTTTGTCTCCTTGAACAGGGGTTAGGATAGATCTGAAGGGCAGAGGTGAGGGCAGGGGGAATATCTTTTCCCCAAGGTAGAAGCAGGACAGCGCAGGGCAGACAGTGGATTCTGAGGTGGTTTTGCATAAATAAAGGGCAACAATCAGTTTCTAAGTCCTCCATTCACACACACACACACAGGGGGTATAGGCATCCCACGGCTGTCATGATTGGCCAATTAAAAACAGTACATCACAAATAACTTGTGAAACCAATGAGTTCATCAGAGGTGACACGGAGATGTCCAACAGCCGTGATTCGTATAACGTGAACTCCGAGTGGTTCTCGTCCACTTTGGCCAGGGCGAGCAGCGCCCGAGCTGCCCGACGCATCATGTCCACACTGGTCGGCTCAAAGGGAGGGTTCTGCATGTGCATCAAGCTGGCTTGGCTCTGCTGGAACTGAGTAGCTGCCAGGCTATCCTCCAAAAAGCCCAACAAATTGCCAATGCTGCCCTTCTGCACAGCAATGGCTCTAGCTGCCAAGCTGTCACCCTGTGCCAAATTGGCCAGTAGTACCACAGCCATCTCCCGACATACGGGATTCTTTCGGTCACTAAGAAAGCGCACCATGGTGCTGTAGAGTTTCTCCAAGCGACTAAAAGGTGGCGTTGCAAGGATCAAATCCACATTGTTGTCCTGGATGCTGAGTTTGCTGAGGGTTTCCAAAACCAGTCTCTGAGGGGAGAGGACAGCATTAGGCCCAAGGGTTGGAAAAGGGTCTTGGGCTTCTGCTGAAGGACACACTGCCCAATGAAGAAGTCCATCCAGTACAGGCAAACAGATGCTCTCTGGATAGGGAGAAAGGTCCAACTGGCCAGAGATGTTGGCCAGCGTGACCAAAGTGTTTTCACGCAGCATCTCCAGGCAGTCCCACCACCACTCCACTTTGTTGCAGCTCACTCCTTGGTCCTGCTCCTCTTCCTTCTCGTACGTCAGGGGTGCCTGTTTACGTTCTGGGTGCTTATGGTGCAAGAGAATCAGTTTCCCTAGGATCAACAGCAGACCAGGATGTTTTGACATCTCAAAGTCATTGCCTGGCACAAACGACAAACTCCTGATGATGTTAGATACACAGACGCAGCGTTTAGACAGCGAGTCCTGCCAGTCCAGAAGCGTGCAGAGGGGCGTTTCGTCTTTACTGTGAGGCTCGTCCTCCAAGATTTTAATATTCCTGTGGCTCTGAGCTGGACTAATGCCAAATGGAAATTTGCTGCTTTCCTTTGTTACCTCCACAGTTTTGACTTCCTCTTCTTCTGCCAAGGAGCCTGGTCGGGCTGAAAGCATGTCATCCATAGTAGCTGTTATCCTTTTCTCGGGAGGACCATCAGGTGCAGGGGACTCTCCCTCCCTGGTGACAGGGTTGCCCTCAGCTGCAGAGCGTTTTCTCAGAACAGAGTTGCAGGAAGCTCGTTTATGAGTCAGCAATAACTCCAATTTGCTTTCAAAGTGGGTCTGGATGTGTTCAGTGGTGTCTCCCCCACCAATCCGCCAGTGCAACAGTCCACTCTCAAATTCCTGTACCCGACCAAGCTTATCTGAATAATCTACCACAAATGGATCGTTCTTCTGCACTATCTTGACTGGAAGTTTATCAAATTTACTGACTAGCTTCTCCTCGTTGCTTTCTAGAGGCGCCGAGACTTTATTTGCAAAGGCAGCCTCTTCCTCCCCTTCCTCCTCCTCTTCCTCCACCTCGCAGTTAGAATTCTGTGGCTCTTCTTTCTCCACTCCTTCAGGAGAATTTGAAGATTGGCAACACTTTTCAGGATCCAACAGAGTCCTTTGCCCTGGATCACCCACTTCATATTCCTTCAGGATTCCAAAGATTTCAATGAGGCAACGTCGGAAATATTCCACCAATAGTTCCAACAATCCTGGCAGCTGGAAAACAAATAGACATCCGAGCAGGTTAAGAGTAGCACAATATACACAAGTAAGTACAGAAATTTCAGACTATTAGACGGCCACCTAAACAGCCCCCCACTTTTTTTTATTCAAATAGCGTTATTATTACCATTTGAAAATATAAATTCCATCTTCCAGATGACTTTTCAATGCTTCTCTAATTCTCATGTACCTCTCTCACACAAATGCATCCATTTTGTGGTGTTCACAGCTCACTCAAAATAATCCCATAGTGGGCCTTAATCTTGCCCCAGGTCAGAAAATCCTGTCCTTGCACATTCTGGTGACTTTGTGACTGGCAACTCCCCCACCCAAAGACTAGAAATTATAACCCCAAAGGAATATCCCATGCCACAAGTTTTGCCCACTGTTGTTCTAAAGAAACTTCACAGTCAGATGAATCCTCTTACACAGGGTTGCCGATAGTGCGAGTTGAGAACAATGAGCTAAATGCATCAAGAAATCGAGGTAATTTCACACACTCAAGCATGAAAAAACACAAGCCAGATCTTCTGAGCGATGGCTCAGAAAATAAATCAGGTAGTGTTCAATCTGCTTCAGCTTACTTCTTTGGAGGTAAAATAAATCTTACATTTATTTATCACATGTTTAAACTGTCCATCTCCCTCACAGAACAATTGTCACACACTGGAATATATTGATGGAATATGTTGCTCCCTGATGATAATCTAAGAACCAGCACCTAAAGTGAGGGATTATGTTTTGACGTATCTAAACATTTCCCCTTACAGTAGCAGAGCAGATAAACCTAAGTTAGTAGCACTCCGTAGAATTCAATCTAGTTCTTATGAATGAACCGGAGCAAACTTCACTGGTGACTTTACAGTAAACTTTGCCTCATTTTTGTTATTCATTCAGTAGTGAATCAAATATCACAACAAATATTAAAAGACTTAGAATCAGGTGTTGTTGTTATTTTTAGAAAATGGCAGATAAATAATTTCTAAGGAGTTTGCTGGATCAATTGTGCTGAACCTATCATGGTGCAGACTTGTACAGTTCGCTTTGTGAGACGCATTTCAGAAAGTGAAAGCAATGTAACAAATAGATAGGGATTCTAAGGTACTTCAAAAGTTCCTTTGTTCTGCAGACAGGACAGCTGATTGTATATTACCTGATGTCTTTATATTCTCAATGCGTTCTGAACCAAGTAGTTTTGTTTTCAGAAGGCTTTGAGCTGCACTATAACCAGTATTTATAATGATGCCCAGAAAACTTTGAACTCTCCTGACCCATATCAAGGCCAATTTGCTCAGGTTACTTTAATTTGCAGAATTTCTTTCTTTCTAGTTATTAAAAAGCAGCCAGAATGAAAAACTGTTATCACAGCTTTCTTCCAAGTAGCGTCATTCAGAAGTAATGGATTGCAGTTCCTACATTTTCAAGCCAGCAAGACACTTAATAATATGAGCTAGGAATTCTGGAATTGCAAAAAAAATAAAATAAATCAGTAGGTAAACAGAATTGATTTGGGGGTGAATGGATAACTGAAATTTCTTACTTGTTTCAACCTGCGAAGGCTAGAAATTTCATTTTAAACCACTCTCAAAATGCTAAATTTCATCCTGGCTGGATCTATGCTATGCTTGTGCATGATATATATCTTAGATTTGTAGCATGCTTTATAAATTCTGCTAATTATGGTTTATTCAACATACATTTAAGTAACCCGTGTGTGCTTGACAGGCAGGAGAGCTCCTTCCCAGGGGGCAGAGAGATAAAGGAGTTTGGAATGACTGGTAGGCAGGAAAAGGGCAAGCTTGAACACTTCCTAATAATCTATTTATCTATAGCTATTGCAGATAATTGTTTCAGTATGGCAAGATACTATTGTAGGCGAGCATCAATAAAGGAAGTATCTCCATACATTGTCCTTGAGTTCTTGACACCATGACTTTATATGAAGCCAGTCAATGTTCAGAATGCACACTACCTCCCCACCCCCCACCTCCCATGTAAGAGGCAGACTCCTGTATCAACTTTCCCATACCTTCTAATCTATTTTTTGACTTTTAAAGCCCTTTTATCAGAAGTTGTCAACCCACCTGGCTGAGGTTGAAGGTCATTATGCTGTTGTCATCATAGAGTAGGATGTTTATGGTATCTAAGGCCCACGTACTTTCAGCCAGTAACCCAGACTTTAGAGACATCATCACTCTCCATGCTTCAGGAGTTCCTGCAGTGTCCAAAACCGAATTTGATACTTATCAGTACCCAAAATAAAATGAAACTATACCAAACCCTGCTTTCCAACTTCTACAAGAAGCTAAAAGAATCTCAGTTAATTGACTAGACCAATGTACGGATAGTCCTCATTTAGCAACCACAATTGGGGGGCAGCAGCTCGGTAATGAAACAAAGTGGTCACTAAAACTAAGTGAAACAGCAACGGTGCTCTGGCTTTTCAGTTTTCCTTTGCTTTATAGACTTGCGAGGGTTGTAAATGTGAAGACTGATCATAAAGTTACTTTTTCATCGCCATCGTAACCGTGAACAGTCACTAAACGAGGACTACCGGTACTCACAAGGAATCTTTGTGAACTAATCCCAACATCCACCGAGACCTACTGGGATTCCCACAGCACGAATCTAGGCACGGTAGCCATGAACAACAGTTGTTCAATAGCCTATCAGGCTTTGCTAATCCTTCCTTTGATAGAAGAGTCAGCATCACTACTTGCAACCAGGAACCACCTCTCGTAAGGATAAGCGACTCAATTACCGATATCTTTCATGGTCAGGCGCCGCCTCTGCTTCAGCACTGGTTGTGTAGCTTCCACTGAGCCAGGTGGGAAAGTGATGTCGCGTCGTATCATAGGAGGTTGGACAGCTGCTGGTGTTACGTGTGAGGCTGGAACAGGAGGCCCTGCCTTCTGCATCTTCATTCCCGAATGCAGGAATGGAGATTTACTTGGAGAGGTGCGGTTTTCTACCGGCCTGGGAAGAGGTGCTGGACTAGATACCTGAGGAATGTGATTCTGCATGCTGGGTTGGGCCTGGTAGTTAGGCTGGGGCGGCCTTGTCATTGGGGGCACGGGGGCGGAAGGACCATAAGGAGGCTGGCGGTTGCCATGAGAAGGCCACGGTCCCTCGTGGTTAACTCTCTGATCTGGATGTAGCATTTCTTCGGTTCGATTCACTCCATGATAGGCAGACCCCTGGGGCGCAGAGCCAGTGCTCTGCCGATTTGGATAGCTGTAACCCATATCGTTACGCCCTTGCCACATGGTGCCCTGTTGTGGGCCTTCCGGAGTGGACTGTATTGGGCCACCTATCATCTGAGGAGGCATGCTTTGCTGTGTACTGGAACCAGGGGGAGCAGAGACCCTCTCTCTGCCAAACTGGAATGGGAACTGGTTCTGAGGCCCAGCAGCAGGCCGGCGATCTGCAGCAGAGTATGTATTCCCAGCATACTGGTTATACATTTCCTGCTGAGGGGAAGGTTGAGCTGTTTGGGGCTGGCTTGTCTGTTGTGTTTGTGCTGGAGGGAGCTGTTGCTGGGCTTGTCCTTGGCCTGTGCTATATGGTACGTTGTATATCTCTCCTTCATGTCTTTTGGCTGGTGGACCATAGTTGCCATCCATTGTTCTCTTGTAGTTCTGAGGGGGAAAAAATGAGACACAAGCAGCTCTCAGTCCTACAGTACCCATTATAGCATCCGTAAGACAGTCTATGAAAACTTTCATTCCTCCCAGAAGAGCATTCTAGTGAATCATATGATTGGGTCAAGTGATGATACTTGAAGGCCTCAACCTAGATTCTCTCTTTGGGCCAAAATGAACTATTCCTCGCAAAGGGGCACCTGGTTGTGAAATCCTCTATGAAGAATGAGAGGAGGTGTATGGGCTGAAGTGTTGGGCGTGACAAGTACTAGATTCAAAGGAGACCATCCTAAACATAAAGCCTCATTCTGTATCTTCCACACACACTGAAGTCTTTTGGGCTGAAGAGCTGACAAAATCCTTTAAATATAAATATATAGAAAGGCTGAATTCAAGGTAGCACCAAAGTATTTTTGAGATTTATGTGGCTTCCTTTGCATATTGGGATAGTTATAAAATCTCAAACACAGTCTGAGAACTGGTTGCAAATTCTATGATTAAATTATGCTGCTTGTTTTCAAAACCTTTCCCACCAGGATACAAGCATACTTGATCCGCTTGGACACTTTGACAGCCTTGTCCTTATCCATGCAGCTCCAGACAAGACAAACAACTTACGGCAAAAACAAAATGTGTGTGGAATTACGGCAGAAACAAGAAAAAAGAAATATCTCCATGGCAAACAGGAAAAAAATCCTTTCAAACAGGAGCTCTGGTAGGAACTTTTCAGTCTTCATAATAAAGCATTCCCATGGGAAAGCCTTCTGAGTAACTAAATCCTGGTTTAGTGGGACAGGCCAAGTTTGATGATCATAAATATCCCTGCATCCAAATGACATATTTTAGATCATTGATTGCAAATCGGTACAAATGTCCGTTATGTACACTGCTAGCATGCAAAGAATTACTATAATGAGTCAAAGGTTCTTTGTTGAAGAATGCTATTGTTTTGTTTCCTGTCCATAGCATGAAACATGAAAGCTTCAATTAAGTCCTACAAATATTCCTCCTGGTCTTGATCTGAGGAAGCCTGGTCTTTGTGACACTAAGCAACAGTCTCTTTCGCAAACGATATTGCCTTCCACTTTACGATTCCTCATCAGAACACAACTATCAAGGCTCTCTTTTCAAACAAGCTTTGAAATTGCTGGAAGCTCACCTGCTGCTGTGGCTGATATAAGGTGGACTGTTGGCTAGGAAAGGGACTGCCAGAGGATGTACCTTGAGTAGGGAAATGATTGCTAAAGGAATCATGCCTATACAGGAAAAAAAAACATTTTTAAAATCTCCAGATATAGCAAATACCGTGTTTTCCCAAAAATAAGACCGTGACTTATATTTTTTTGAACCCCAATATAAGTGCTTGGCCTTATTTTCAGGGAGGTCTTCTTATTTTGGGGCGCGTGGAGCAAGACCGGGCTCCTCTTGCCATCTTACCTGATTTCCAGCTCTGTCCCCCTAATCAGAGGAAATGGTGGGGACTGGCTGCGCATGCATTTAAATATTTTCAGGGGGGGCTTATTTTCGGGGGGGAGTTATTTTAGTGCATGTGCTCAAAAGCACAATTGTGCTTATTACCAGGGGATGTCTTATTTTTGGGGAAACAGGGTAGTATGAAATCCACCTATGGAGAACGGGTGTTAGAACTTACCGTTGCTGTGGCTGTTGAGAATAGCGGCTTGGAGAATACATTCCTGAATCCGGAGTGGAAGGCAAGATGTTGGGCTGGGGTGTTCCAGTTCCCAAGCTGGCTTCAGGTCCCATACCTGCTTCGGTTCTATAGCAAGACAACATCTACACTTACAAGAAATAATTTTAGCCTTCCTTTATGGAAGTTAAAGCCTCAAGGAGAGCACTGCTACTAGAAATAAAATCTTATAGGCTACACAACTCTTGTTTACACCCAGGTTTTGCAACTTTAGGGATAATTTAACAAGTCACTTGGATGTTGAATATATTAGGGGTTTTAAAGACCATTTTTAGACTCTATATTTAAAAGTCTGAGGGAGTTCATACTTGCTCTCTCAGGAAACAGGCAAAATAGTACCTGATCTTTTACAGCTTCTAGTCGTATTAATGTAATAGTACTATCCTTCAAACCTTTATTTGCTTGTAATTCAGTCCTCTTACCATTTACTTGCTTTTTACAAACACCTGCAAGGCCAATTCTCAGGTATGCAAACATTGGAATTTGAAAGGTTTTCTTTCTTGCTGATGGTAGTGGAATTAAAATGAATAAACTTACCTCAAATAAGAACATCTGCTTAACTAAGAACTATGTAGTACAGCAATGCAGAATCAATGCATTAGAGCAAATACTAACCTCACTCTTTCAAAATGGCTGTATGGATAATGCTGCCTCGGTCCCATAGCCATATTACTCATTCCTGGACCTGTAGCACGATTATAAGGATCTCCCATACCACTGTTGGGACCTTGTCCTGAGGACATAAAAGGATCACTTCCTAAAACGAGAAAATGTAAATGATCAGCCGACAAAATCCAAGGCCCAAATGCAAGATGAATAAATATGATATTTTACTGGCCAGAGAATTAGGAGATTGGTCAATCTCAGAGGTGTTTTCATTGCTTTAGGACAGGGGTGTCAAACTTGCAGCCTGCAGGCTGAATGCATCACGTGCTGGCCCTGCCGGTTTTAGCAAAGGGGAGAAAAGTCACGCTACATCACGTGACGACGATGCGAGTTTGACAACTCTGCTTTAGGAGGCTCAAGCAGTTTTAATGGTTACATGCTGGAGTATAAAAGATACCAATCACCTTTTCTCATAGTGCCATATGGATCCTTATTTGGCTCATAGGACATGCGACCCATCATGTCGGAAGTATTCATGCTGGGCTGGTACCCTGGATTTGGAGTCATGGAGTTCCTCTTCTGGAAAGTAGGGTCACTGCCGTCGGGAAAGGCATCCTGAAGGCCTACTGAGTTACTCCTGATCCAACAAAAGGAGGAACGTTTTAACTTAAAAGTCAGACACCACTGCAACCAATTCTCAATTCCATACTTTGGTACTCTATTACCAAGGCTGGTAACAAGTTGGCCAGCAGTTGTTACATTTGTTGGTATAACAATAGAAAGCAGAAAGTTACCTGATGCCTTGCAAAGGTGCCATCTGACTATGCGGTGTAGATGCAGGAGTTGGGGGCTTCAAATCTCCTCCTTCGGCCATGGAGCTGCTAGTGGACTGAGGTGTCTGAGGACCTTGCATGGAGCCTGAACCCGCTGCAAGAAGAGAAGGGAGGCATCAACACCACATGGTGATCTGAAGGTGCTATGCAAAACCCCAAACACATGGACATATTAATAGGAAGAAGAGATTACATGCTATACAATTCCCTATGCAAACTCATTCACAGCACCTTGGAATCAGTTAAATTTTAACTGATTAAGAGATCAGGCACTCCTAATTTTAACTAGAAAACGCGCTGCTCAAAAATCTTATTGTGCACACTGTTACGTACAAGGGGAAATAACTTTTTAACAGTCCACCAATAGGGCAATGAACATTATGATCGTCTTCTGCAAAAAACAAAGAAGAGCAAGTTGTTGTCTTGTAATATCAGTAGGTATTATTCTATAACTTCGAAACATAGTCCAAGTCACAAGAACCCACAAAATTTGCTCCCAAACAAATCTACATGGCAACAAGACAAAAGAGAGATTGGAAGGGCTTTTCTTCATGCAAGACAATTTTTAAAAAAAAGTCTTGAAAACTGGAGATAGCAAAGAACCCATCGGCTGAGGTGGTTCATCTACGGCCTCAAAGGTAGCTTGGCTGAGGTCTCTGTACTCCTAGCAGCCAGCCAGAGTCAAACTTTCAATTAAGATTTCCATTAGTTACCATTTCAACACTGATATCCCTCGCCTGGGCTGGCAAGTTGATGAGTCATTTCAGCTTTTCATTAAAATCCTCTAGAGGTCATGTGCAGGTCATGTTTGTTTATGCCCCACCTTCAGGGCACCCTCTCCCTCTGCTCCCTCCCAGTCTGGGGACCTCTCCGGAGAAGGCAGGGCAGCGGGCGGAAGCCCAGCAGGGAGCTTCATTCATAACCCCTCCCCCACCCTCTCCCCATTCATTAGCCTTTCAGCTCCATTCCTTTCCCCTGGGAACCCAAGAAGCAAAAGTCTCAGCTGCATTCTAATACACTCACATCAGCAGGAAGAGGTTTCAAGGCATTCCCTGCCTCGCTGCCATTTGTTGTTCCTCCCCACCCCACCCCCCCGCGGTCCCCCTCCCAACTCACAAATTTACAAACTGCTGGAAGGGTGCCAATTCCACACACTCTGCACTCGAGTCTAACTGGCTGCACTTCCCCAAGGCGCATGGGGGCTATTCATTCATAACCAAAGCCAAAAAGTCTGAAAGCGGTGGCAGGCTACAATAGCAAAGCACTCAAGCTACAGGAGTCCAGGAGACCAGATCTAAACCCACGAAACAGAATTGATCTCTCTGCTGTAAAGGAGGCCAGTTTGGCATTTGCTAGAACAGGGGGTCTCCAACCTTGGCAACTTTAAGCCTGGAGGACTTCAACTCCCAGAATTCCCCAGCTAGCAAAACAAACCTGTGCTCAGGGGTGAAATGCTCCCAGTTCAGACTGGCTCGGGTGAATAGGTAGCGATGGCGGCGGGCAGTTCGGAGAACTGGTAGCAAAAATCCCTGCCCCCCCCCCCCCCCCCCCGGTCCAGCTGAGCCGCGTGATCATCAGGCTTTTTTTCTTTTAAATGCCTCTGATGATCCAAGCTCTGACGATCCCAGCTGAGTTGCCTGCCGATCAGGCAACTCAGCTGGGATCGTCAGAGCCTTTTGAAAGCATTTTTTTACATGGTTTTACATGTAAAAAATGGTTTTAAAAGAAAAAAAAATTGGCCACGCCCACTGTCACATTAAACCACCACAAAGCCACGCCCACAGAACCACTAGTAACAAATTTTAGATTTCACCACTGCCTGTGCTAGAATGATGCTTCCATCACATGGCCTGACTCCGGATACCCAAGTATTTTTCCCATATAAGGATGTTCTTCTGACACGTGCTTCAGTGCACCAATCAACCCTATCCAAAAACTAAGGCGTTCTTAGCCATGTATTAGCAGAAATTATATGAACTAAAGCCCAATAGGACTTCACATGAAAGAGGCGTGCAGGCGTCAGGAAACTCAGTAATCAATCTTTAAAACGGGCAGAATTATCCTGAATAAGCAATGATGGCTCAAGCGTTTATCATAGAGTAGGAAGTACATGTATAGTCTCCCTGGCACCCCTTAGTTGACACAAACGGATGAGAGGAATTTTTGCCTAACAATCCAGAAAGCCAGCAGCAAAATTAAGGTCACAATGCTGGGCTGGATTGACTCAGCCAGGTGGACTCGTCAGCTCCCTTCTGGATACAGGAGTGTTTGGTTTTTAACTTTATCCCCAACTTAGCATATCTAGAAACACCACAAGCACACAAATAGTATTGGTTAGCTGTACATCTTTAATATACCATCTTCAATTTTCACCGAAAGAATCGCTCAAAATGCTTTGCACCACTAAAATGCAGAACCAGAGCAAGATGGAATGGGAGAGGCATACGCCCAAGGGGACAAAAAATGTGAAGGACAGATCATTTTGGGCTGAGATAACAAAGCTTACTGGATATCCTGAGATTGGAACAAGAAAGAATAGACTGTACCTACTGAAAATTATCAAGTATTGATGATCAATCATAGAAAGCAGGATCCTTGGCTCAACATCTCTCCCCGCCCCCTTCTTATGAATCTGTCCATTCAAGCCTTCACTTTTAATCCATTCTTTTAGAATTTGGTCCTCCAAGCCCCACCCTATGTCCTCTATCTGGTGGACATTATTCCCTCACTTTCATCTCTTCTTTCTCTATTATTAGGAACAGTTTTTGCTGGTCCACTGCTCAGATAATCAAGAACATTTCTCTTCTAAAGAAATCCCTTTGTGATAAAAGTAGAACTAATATTCCGTCTGAGTTAATTTGGAAATATATTGGTCTCCCCCAAATCACTGCAATCACTAAAAGAAGACTCCACCATAGAAAATAATTCACACTCTCACTACCGACACTGCCCGTTAACTTAGTTGAAGACAAATATTATAAGCATGAAATAAACTACATCCGTTGGAATAATTTTGACTACATACGTTGAAATAATTCAAACTAGAGGCTCACGATGAATGGCTTTACATTAAATTCATCACTGTAACCCAGGAGATTATATACATTCTGGGTCTTAAAATACAGGATGTCATATTCTACACATTATAATATAGCTGAAGCTAATGAGAAAAATCTGTTGGATAACTTTGTCACCTGTTTCTAGCTTAGTGTACAATTCCAATATGTCATTTCTTTCCCTACTTGAAAAGAGACACTTTGTCTGGAGCAGGGACATCAGGGTTGTGTTTGACCTTGGGGGGCCGGGGTGGATGAGGCCTGGGTGGGCGTGGCCAGCTCAACATCACTCATATTGGGGGTGCCTGTGGTGGCCGCAGCGCTCTGCCAGTGGAAACGGAGCTCAGGAGGGCCGCGAGCTCCATTTTCACTGGCAGAAGGCTGTAGCAGCCAAAAACAGAGCTCAGAAATGCTGCATGTTTTCACTGGCAGAGGCACCATGGGCCAGTCCTTTGCTGTTCCCAAGGCAACCCCGCGGGCCAAATTTAAGCCAGAACTGGCCCGCGGGCCTTGAGTTTGACACCCCTGGTCTGGAGCAAGCTCTTTATCTAAAGTCTAAAAATGAAATCCATTAAAATAGCATGCACAGAGATTTATATAATTAGTTTGAAAATGTTCCAATGGAAATTAGGCATCTACAGTTGAGGGTCTACAGTTTATTCACAGACGCTGCCGTCTACTGGAAATTTATCTGCTGTGGAACAGGCAAAATACTCAGTGGGCTGTAGAAAGCAACCTGACTCACCTGGAGATGGAGGCTGTATTTTGGTCTGTGATTTCTTGTTATCCGTTGCAAAGATGTCTGGGGGCGGGTCTTCACCTCGTTCAATCTTGCACTCGAAAGCATAGAGACACTGGATATACTGCTTCTTCAGAGAGCTCGCTGCACTGCTAGAGGTGCCCACATTCAAATTGGTAGCTAACTCCCGCCATTTCTTGTTCTTGTTCACCTGCATAAAGCCAGAAGTGCCAAATAATTTTATTTTCCTTGAATCCAAATTCCACACCCCCTTCCTTCCTAAAGTGTACAATAAAAGCAATAAACAAGAGACGGCAATAAAGCTTTTTGGAAAGGGAAGAGACAACATCCCTATGGTAGGTCAGCTTAACAATGGAATAAAAGGAAATCATTATTGATTTAGCCACAATTTGTTGCGATGAAATGGGAAGTAATTTTTTTTTGCATATTTCTTTTCTTTTTCTTGGCTGTATACTTATTTTTTCTTTTTTGTTTTCGGTACCTTCTTTTATTTTTAATTCTTTTCTGTCTTTCTTTTAGTTTGTACGGTGGCATCTTTTTAAGTGGAACAAGAGGGCTCAAGTGTCCACTTTAAGTATCCTTAAAACTGCTACAAGGATATCCCATTGTGCTTTACCCACCTGAGTCAGCCCTCCAATCTCCTTCACAGAAATGTAGAGTCGATACAGGTCTAAAGGTTTCCTTCCAACTGCTGGAAGATTGGTCATTCCCATTGCTTTCTCTTCCGCGAAGGCTAAATAACGATCTACCCACATCTTTCTCTCTGGCTCACCACCCAGCTCATATAATTTAGTAATCTTTTCGTTTGTAGTGGTGGAGGAACTGGATTTCTAAGGAAAGAAGAAAGGAAGAGGCCAATTAGAAAAACGACACAACAGTTTAATGCACGATGAGGAAATCTAAATCTCCTGAGATCCTCTCATAAAGCAGAAAAAGTACTAGTATTCCATCATAGCACATACCTATTGCACTTAGCCAGCATAATGAAAAAAGAGTATAGCAATAGCACATAGACTGATATACCGCTTCATGGTGCCTTTTACCCTCTCTAAGCGGTTTACAGAGTCAGCATATTGCCCTCAACAATCTGGGTCCTTATTTTATCGACCTCGGAAGGATGGAAGGCTGAGTCAACCTTGAGCCGCTCAGGATCGAACTGCTGGCAATCAGCAAAATTAGCCTGCAATACTGCATTCTAACCACTGCGCCACCACAATATAAGTTTAAGGGGGGGCGGGGAAATGATACAATTGATGTGTTTTAAAGGTACAAATAATCAAGTTATTGAAGTCTGATAGAAGAAGAAAGCACTAACGCAAAACAAGGAAGAACCAATCTTATCTCTCATTGGAAGAAATTCCACAATCAAGGTACTACTACTAAAAAGGACCTACTTCCAGGATCATGTACAGACAGTCTCCAGATACAAATGTCTTTAAGTTAAATTTGTAAGTAAGTCAGAACAGTTATTTAGTGTTAGTCAACACAGTGTTAACAGCAACATGATCCAGCTTAAAATGGCAGATGGCATTTTCCTTCCTTGAACTGATTTACCGCTGAAGCCGTGCAATGTTTTTATGAGTGCCACAATGTTTTCATGTGCATGCAGTCATTATTTATTAAGTAGTTAACTCAATTTTTAATATAATAGGTTTTGTAGCAGTCTTTCATAAATTTGAGTTATCCGTAATTCAGATGTTCTCAACCCAGCAGCTGCCTGTAGCTTTTTTTAGGTAAAGAGACATTCAGTACCTTCCTTGAAAAACTGTTAAATTAGTATCTGTTTACTCTGAATTAGAAGAAGCAGCTATCAGATTTCCTAATCATAAGTTGGTTAGAACTTTATAGACCAAAAGCAATATATGGAATAAATTGAGCCTGGAAATATTTTTTCTGTTAACAGAGCACTGTATTATCTGAAATGCACTCAAAATTATTATGGAAATATAAATAATATTTTTATTATGTAAAATACCCAATCCCACAAAGGTAGCATACTTCTGGGGAAAAACCTGTAAATGCTTTAATACTTCACTGAATTTAAGAAACAGCAACCAAATTAATACCTAAAACCTGTTGGAATTGTCATATTATGTTTATATTGAAAAAAAAATTATTCTGAGTGTTTTCCTATGGACAACCGAGTAGTGCTTTTTACAACCTCACACCATCAAGAACAAGCAGTCTAAGGACTGTCACTTCCTATGTTAGACATCCTTCTTAAAAAGTGGCATAACTGTGAAGCTAAGCTCTAGCCAGATAAACCTGCCTAACACAATGGTCATTTTTATGCAACAGGAAGGTTTTCCCTTTCCCCAATTCATTTTGGGCAATTAATGATTCTGCATTTATACTAACTGGTTTGTTTTTCTGGACTTCATTGGGGCTTTTCTATTCAGTTTGAGGAGCTTCTTTCCTGCTTTGTTGACAATTCAAAATGCTCTTCATTTTCTTTCATTATGCCAGCAGCTGGTGGCACCCATTTTATCCATCAGTTTATTTTTTTATTTGCTTTTTAATATAGTATCTTGAGGATCTGTAAGAATCTGAGTATGATGGGAGGAGCAAGGTAGAAAGGTTGTGAAAAGTTTTTTTTAAAACTTCAATAAAATAGCATCTGTATAAATGAGCATTTAAAATAAACATAGGAATGGACCTAAAGAATCTATGCTTCAGGACACATCTAAATAACATGGTTCTGAAAGTAAAGCCAATTTCAAAAACATAAGGCAGATTCTCCAACGTTTGTAAACTAAGGAGAGCACCCTGGAACTTTGAGAATATGGTAGGAGTACTTTCACAATATGGCTGCCACGGAGAGGGAAAGTTCTGCATTCACAAAATGGATGCCATAGTAGAGAAAGACATAGCATCATCTGACCACAAGGCAAACTAGTAAAGGTACTCCATTCTACTCAAAAGATACCCAAAAGTTCTGTTCAAGTCAAGGGATCTCTTTCCCGGCCACAGGATACTTCCCATTATCTACTTTATCTTTTTCTGGGAATGCCCCCACCCAAAAATTTTTTTTACTTCCCTAACATTTTTAGGTTCTAAAAAAGCAGGAAGGGAGAAGGGAATTCTACATTTTTAGAAATTAATATTTGATGCTGGGAGTTTAATTTTTTTTAACATGACAATTTTCCATTTAATTTTAATTAACGATATTTAATAGGTTTTCACCTAAATTTCTGAAGCCTGATTTTACATTGATCTTGAGCTGTTTTCATTAACCAATGTATTTTTAAAACTTTACAATCTGTTAATGCTGAGACAGTTTCCTAGTCTTCTCTTATTAATATTATGGCTAATCTATCCTTCATATCAGGGATTGAGTTGTTAAATCTCATAGAGAAGCTAAAATGCCACTGATATCCTGAAAAACTTCCCATGGAAACTAGACAACCCCAAAAGCCATTCATTGCCTTCACAAAAATTAGAATGTGATTGCTAGGTCACACTGATTAAGAATGAAATAATGTCAAGAGGAAATATGGTTATCAGGCAGGCCAGAACACTTCAGTCCCATTCACACGGTATGGATGTGCCACAACTTGCAATGGAGGCAAAACCTCTCGTCAAATCAAGGTATCTCCTGCCAGGCTGCTACAGATGAACCTTTAAATCCCGGTTGTGAATTTAACCACAGAATCCCATGTTTCTCCTCTCTTGACACCCAATCTCCATTTCTTGCCTTACATAAGAAAGGCTAACCAGAACTATCAGGAATATGAGTTTTAAAATTATGTGCCCTTTTGGTTTCGATAGTTCTGCCAACACTAAATTAGGTCCAATTAACAAGGTCGATACTGAAAGAGGCACAAGAAATGGGAGTTTTGGAGAAAAAAAAACAATAACCCCACTTTTAACGAAGCTTTAAGTTCCAAGTTGTTCACCAATATTTTGAGTAAAGCTCAATTATCAGTTATAAAGGATATCCTAATCAAGAACTTCTTTGAATTCCAACTTTGAAATAACTATTTTATGTGACTTTAAAAACCTAATTTGTCTCACTGAGATACAAGTCATTTTTATTTAAAATCAGTTTGGTTTGGTTTGGTTTTTTACCTTTGACTTGGATTCAGCTTTTGGTGTTCCATCTGCTTTATTGTTCATTTTAGCTGCAGGGGTTAATTTAACATCTCCAAGTCCCATCATTTCAGGACTTGCAGCCATCCCTAAAGAGAATCAAGACATCAACATAATCATGTTTTATTAGTGGATCATCACAAAATCCAGAACTCTTGAGAAGTGACTGAGTAATATGCCTCACCTGCAGAATTGTTGGCCATATTCCCACCCATTTGATATGGCGGACCCTGGGGGTTCAGCATGCCAGCCATGCTATTAATTCCTTGGCCATAGGGAGGACCAGTTCCCATCATTCCTCCTTGGTTAATGTGAGGATAACCAGATGGCCTAAAGGCAACATGACTTGATTATGTACTATACCGAACAACATTCTTTTATTAATTAACATTGGATGGGGAGAAATGAATCCCTACAGAGCCTGACAGTCATTGATAGAAAATTTTAATTGTTATCTCTCCTGCCAAAAAATCTCCAGGAAAGAAGGACATTATGTGCAAAGAATCATCAGGAAAATTGTGAACTCTTAACTCTCCTGTGATATATTTATTGCACAAATGCTGATGAAGCCACAGACAGGAGCCTGGAGTCATTTGCTTTGCCTCAGCTATCCAATGGCCTCATCCAAAACTACTATTCCTTGTTTAACGGAAACTACTGAAGGAGAACACATTGACACACACTCTTCATCAAATTTCTGCAGTCTTCAGTTCTGAAAATATCAGGTATTTGACTCTGTCCCCTTTCATACCCAAACTTCATTTAAAATAGAGCAGCTAACATGCTTAGCCTGATTTACAGATTATATAGAACAATACAAAATTCAAGAAACATTGCATTAGAACAGGGGCCTGCAACCTATTTGTAACTGAGCTGTGTGAGTGGTGGGCTGGTGCAGGCGTGCACTTACAGCTCCACTCGCGCTCATGGCGGACAACAGCGCTCATGCCCACCACTCCCACAAATGAAGCGGTGTGCGTGCACGCACACAAGCAAGTGCCCACCTCTCACACAAAACCATCCCCTCTCCCTCCCACCCTGTGCTGGACTGCCAACCTCGAAAAGTTGAGGGACGCCGCTTTAGAAAGATTATCACGCGGGAAAGAACATTTCAACCTAGCCCTCACACCCTTACCTATTCTGGATTGAGTTGACAGCAGCAGCATGCATAGCAGCAGCAGCGGCTTCTTGTGCTTTCCTACCACCTGGTGGAGGACACATCCCACTTCCTACTTGGGGAGGCATGGCAGTCATGTTGGGTCCATAAGGCCTATTGCCCATGGCAGCATGGCTCAGTCCTCTCCCTGGTGGAAGTCCAGGGTAGGGTGGTATACCGGTCTGACCATGGATCTGATTCCCTCCTCCCATTGGGTTCATGGTGCCTCCCATTCCTGGGCTGGGGTAATTTGCATTGGGCATCGCATTGTAGTTTGGCTGCCTGGGATAACCACCTAGGGAGAAAAAATAAAGCACTGAGTAACATGCCAGTAAATCTGCTATGTCTATCTGTACATTAAAGGCATATATATATATATATATATATATATATATATATATATATATATGTGGGAATTTTGGCACTCCAAAAATAGATGTTCAAGTTACTGATTGCAATTCCTATCAGCTCTCTCTGGAAAGAGATCACTGAAATGAGAGAACATTTTTTCTGTGAATCTTTTCACCAAAGATCTGCGGACTCCACTTAAGACCCATTGTCAAAGACTGAAATAAAATAAGATCTAACCGTTCCGATGACTTCAACAACCACACTGAAACTAATTATACTGATCAGACAAATGTTATTTCCTGATGTTCACACATGCTCTATTTTTAACTAAGGGCTTGCTGAAGAAGTCACAATTACTACCCACATTGGAGAAATGGCTGGTGAAGATGACAGAATTAGCAGAGATGGCAAAGTTGACTTGTCTGATCAGAGATAAGACAATAAGTACACCCTGGAAACCCCTTATGTACTTGTTGCTGGAGAAAGAAAAAAAAATGAATTTATGATTGATGGATTTGATGATTAGAAAGGGTAAACTATGGAAAAAAGAAAACTGTGTTGTAACCTTAGAGAGGGTAAAATATAAATGCACCTGGCACTGTTTTTAAAAAGATGGGAAGGCACTTCTTGATAACATTTTCTTTTTCTTTGTTTGTACTTTTTTCTCTTATTACTTTTCTTCATTTTTTCTTTTTAAAGTAGTCACAGTTATGGGTGCACATATATCAGTTAGCCAGAGGTGGCAACATACGGCCCTCAAGACTGCAAAAGCAGTGCAATTCAGGCTTCAGAAGAGCCCCCCCCCCCCCCCCCCCCCGAGAAATAAGAGCTCAGACAAAGAGAAAAGGAATAGGGTGCACGTGGGCATATTTTTGCACCTTTTGCACAATCACTAGCTTCGTTTCTGTTAATGGCAGATAGAGTGTACAGTCTGCCTAAGGAAATGTGGTCTTCAAAAAGAAAAATCTTTGCTCTCCCTTGCACAAAATCATAATGGTTGAGTTGTCGCCACATAAAGCCAAAATGAAACACAACACATTATGTCTTAGAATGAGGCAGTAACCAAAAGTCATGAAGATTATCAAAAGCAGTATAGAGGATGGGCATCTCACTAAACCATCCTGTGGTAGTCAAAATGTTGAAACTGATACTTCTGCCCACGTTTTATGATTACGCTGAAGCAGTGCAAATTTCAGTCCCAGTGATGAAGACAAAAGTCACCCAATATACTAGATCTAGCAACCAATTCATTTCATCTTCCAGCAAGATAGTAAACAGGTAGCTTTTATGACAACAGACAAGAACTTTCATGTTCTCTGCCCATTAGTTTAAGTGGGTGAATTGTGTGTAACACTAAGCCGAGTATCTTTAGGACAATCCACAGCAATCCTTCGGCTTGTGTAACGCCCAGATGCATAGTCACAAGATCAGAAACTTCCATTTTAGATTAACCATATATTGAATGAGGTAAAACCTATTTTTCTGAAATCCTTGTTTGAAATAGGTTTCTATTCAACAAACTTAGTTAATAATGCCCATCAAATTAAAACCGTTATGTTCAATTGTGCAAAATTTTCTGCATTCTTCAGTGTTGTACTACAGGAGTAAGAAGAAGCAGTGGTGAGACATCAAGTGATTGCTGCAGTTTATCCTTCTAAGAGTAAACCTGTCCTCAACCACGGCAACTTTTAAGATGTGTGGACTTCAACACCTAAAATTCTCCAGCCAGCATGTTGGCTGGGAAATTCTGGGAGTTGAAATCCACATATCTTAAAATTGCAAAGGTTTAGAAACACTGCAGTAAATGATGGTTTCATTACATACCAGTAATTAATGATTCAGAACAGTAATTCTGTTTGTTTTAACTCACAAACAGTTCCAAAATATGTTTATTGTTAGTGCAAGAGCACACTCTCACCTTGGGGCCCGTACTGACCGCCCTGAGGCCCATAAGCGCCCATAGAATTTTGTTGGTATGGTCCAATCCCAGTGTGCATCTGTCCTCCAGAAGACTGACGTGGAGATAAGGCAGATCCAGGCTGAGGAGAATTATACTGGGGAATCTGTGGATTCCTCTGTATATAACCTAGTGAAGTAATAAGTACGTTCTATAGTTAGGAAAACGTGATTATGTAAAAAGGAATACGTATTAATATACCGACACAACTTAGGCACGCATTCCTGTAAGTTCAGGAAGCATAGCAAAGGCTTAAACCATGAAATTCCTTCGTGGCAATTTCTTACTCTTTGAAAACAGCAGCATGGCACAGTGTTGTTGCTATATTAACTCTACTTTACTTCAGAGAGGAAGCAAATCACTTGGCTGCTTCCGATTATTGAACAAATTACTTGATTGGAATTCAATACAAAAGGATCATTGGGCAAAAAGAATTAATACTTCCAAACAAAGTAGTCCAATGTGGTACAAGCTTCTGAGTACTTCCAGTCACAATCATACAGACATATCCTGAAAAATCTTAGAAAATGTGGCATACACACCTCTATCTGGAGCTATGGTTGACTGATTAATGGAGGAATGCAAGAGGCTATCTGATTGGCCACTCGGTGGTCGAGGTGGCATTTGGTTGCCTAGGACAAAAAATATATAAATTAGTTAGAGCAGTATTTCTTAATCATGGCAAGTTTAAGGTGGGTGAACTTCAATGATGGCTGGCTAGGGAATTCTATGAGCCAAAGTTTACCCATCTTAGATTGCTACGATTGAGAACCATTCAATTAGACATAGCTGAATCTCTTCCAATGAAGAATTCTATATTTTGCCATCTTCCACAAAGTGAGCTGAAATAGATGCAAACTTACAGACGTAAATTAGAATGAGTGAGAAAGACACTGCATTTTAGTTAATGTCCAAGTATTTTGGGATTTAGATTTGAACTCTATTTACTGTCAAAATCTATAATCTACATACACTAATGAAAGATAAGGTAATGTGAATATTATACTGAACAGTATGAACCAGGGGTGAAATGCTACCGGTTTGCTCTGGTTCGGGCGAACCTTAGTGATAAAAACTAGCTTTAAAAAAGCTACCGGTATTTCCAACGATCAGCTGTGCTGCACGGTTTAGCTTTGCTAGAAAGCAGGCAATCCTGTTTTCTAGCGAAGCTAAATCGCGCGGCACAGTTGATCCCCCCCTGCTGTTCTACTTACCCAAGTCTCCTTTTGGTGTGTACTGTGCAGCGCATGTTTGGCTGCACTGCGCATTTGCGCGCACAGTGCATGCTTGGCACGCAGCACACATGCATGGCCAGCGAACCGGTAGCAAACCGGTTCAGATTTCACCACTGGTAGGAACTGTAATATTATACCATAGATGGGCAGCAGTGGTGATTTAAGAAAATTCTGCAGCCCTTCTCAAAATTAGAACTTCCAAGTGAGCCTTGATCCCGGGTCTTGTTGCTATGACGACTCTCTAAACCAGGGGTGTCAAACTCAAGGTCTGTGGATGCTTAGATCTGGCCGGCAGGGCCGCCCTGGAAACAGCAAAGGCCCAGCCTGCGGTGCCTCTGCCAGCGAAAACGAAGCTCAGGAAGACCGTGCATGATGGCCCTTTTCACTGGCAGAGGCCATCACAGCTGAAAAAGGAGCCGGGGGGTGGGGGTGGGCACGTGCTAGCAAAACAAACTAATAGCAAAAGTGGTGCTCCCAGCCCTGCCTGGCCCACCACAGGTGCCGACACCAGTGACATTGAACTGGCCATGCCCATCATGGCCACCCGGTCACACCCACCCAGCCCCCCAAGGTCAAACCCTGATGCGGCCCTCAATGAGATAGAGTTTGACACCTCTGCTTAAACACTCTTGTACAAAATAGTCAAAGTAGCTTTAGCGTCTTGTGTCACCAGAGACATCTTACCTGGCACTGCAGCAGGAGAAAGTGGACCAGAGCGGGACTGAGCAACACTAGCCGGTGACCCAACAGGTGATGGGGAAGGTCCTCGAATGCCTGGCAAGTGCGGAGAGGTATGTGGAGAGAAAGGAGACTGAGCTGGGTTACTCTGCTCTCCTTGACTGCTGGAAATCCCTGATGTGCTTACGCCAGGACTTAGTGCTCCTTCGGTACCCATAGGCAAGTCATCTATTGAACCAGAGAGATCCTGCAGAGACACACAGAGAGTATAAGCACGTCATAACAAAGAAGATGGATATGAATGCCAGTTATTTAACAAAGAATTTAAAGAGCCTGCCTTCTAAGCAGACAAATGTTATGCTTTTAACATTTCCAGGTAAAAGTCACTTACTTAAATACTATTTTCAGCAAGCCACTTTCTGAGAACTCCAGAAACCTTAAAATACCACATATTAAATGTTTACTGATTATCTAAGTGATTGGCCAAGGAATAGAGATGCCATTCTTCTATTATTTCCACTTCCTATTTGTCAAACGTTCTTAAGAACAAATAAAAAACTTCTTTCATTTTTATCCTTTTAAAGGAACTATTCCTCTCTTTAAAACGGTTGCCACCATCTATGGATGGAATGCTCAACCATTTCATTGCATTCTTTTGTACCTAAGAGTTTGTTTGCTATGGCTGGAGGGCCTTGGATTTGGTTGGGCCTCCAGTTTTATAGCCCTTTAGGCTCCAGTTTCCTTTACTGGAGCTATTTGGTGTTTGGTATATAGCATCAATCTATTCCAGACTAAGAATTCTTATTCCTTTTCAAATAATATAAAGATAATAGCTCCTCTCTAAACAGTCTGTGCTGAGCAGACATGGATTTTGGGGGGTATATGAGCTTCTGCTACCCTTTCAGAGACCACCACACAATGAGTATCATAAAGGATTCTTGACAGTTTCTCCTAGGGTGGTGTAAATGTTTGTATTTCACTTGATAAGCCAAGCTGAAGCTGCTATGCGTGGCAGAATTCTTGAACCTTAATTCCATAATAATCTCCATTGCTGCTGAGATCCTGTTAGATCAGAAGGAAATGGAGCAGTGGTGGGTTGCTCCCGGTTCTGTCTGGTTCTATAGAACCGGTAGTAAAACCGGTGGGAGGCTCCACCCACCCACCATGACGTCATCATGGGTGATCTGCGCATGCGCAGAAGCGTGTGTGCTCCCACTGCGAACTGTAGTAAAGGTAAGTAGAACCCACCCCTGAGATGGAGGGGCTGAGGACAAGCATATATATCCACTTCCTGCTCACCAATTTTTGCATAGCTGAGATAGTTATAACTGGTCTATATTAATGGTCACTGAAGCTATGAAACAGCAAGTGATGAGACAAGAATGAAAAGCAGTAATAAATCTACCAGGAACATTTCATGAGAAGAGGGCTCTGAATGGGACTATATTCATTCAACCTTAAGCATAACCTGATTTGCCCTGGTGTCATATATCAATTATCATATTTTTAAAAGTCATATATTTTCATGAATTGTTAAGAAGCAAGCAAGAGAACCAAGGCTGTATTTTGTACGAACTCAAAATCTGTGATCCAAGAAGTTTCAAACTAAAGCTCCAACGTTAATATTATTTGCATCTTAGACACTTGATAAGATAGTTTAATTTCTATTTGCAACACAAATTAATTTTTTTTTTGTAAAATAATAATGGATACATTGAGGATACCATCATAGGAAAAGCTGAAGGATCTAACAAAATATATGTTAATAAATTCTCAATTTAATGAAATCTTGTTTAGTCATTGCCAGTATAATGCTCCCAGTTTCTGTGCTGACACCCCTCTTTGTCACCCCTCTGAAATAATAGGCAGATCCATTCCAAAACAAATAATCTGGACAAAGCAACTGCATTTTACCTGTTTTATCACATCTGCAGTGATTTATGTCAGGTATATAATTTGATCATTACACAATAACAAAAATAACCATAATGACATGCTTTTGTGTTCAATGAACATGCAAGAGCAATACAATGAATACAGATGATCCAATAACAAAGTCCTGTTACATATCAATACTCATACTGATAGCAGTGTTCCAATATATGAGGGGATCCTACAAAGACGAGAAGGTCAAACTATTTTCCAAAGCACCAGAAGGTAAGACAAGAAACAATGGATGAAAACTAACCAAGGAGAGAAGCAATCTAGAACTAAGAAGAGATTTCCTAATAGTGAGAGAAATAAACCAATGGAATAGCTTGCCTCCTGAAGTTGTAGCTGCTCCAATAATGGAGGTTTTTTAAAAGAGATTGGACAGCCATTTGCCTGAAATGTTATTGGTCTCCTGTTCAAGCAGGGGGTTGGACTACAAGACCTCCAAAGTCCCTTCCAACTCTATTGCTCTATGTTCCATCAATATGATCGTGAAACAAAGATTGGTATTTTACACTTCTGTTCTGGCCTATTTCTGAAGATGTCCTTATCCTTCCCCTACTCCAACACACTTAAGGAATATTGGAGCAACTATCTTGGGAAGGAAACTGCAAGTTAGCAAGTCTAATAAAAAAAGCAGAATGGAAATATCAAGAAATCCCACTTGAGCTGAATTCATTCGAGGAAGGTTTGAATAGCAAAACAGAAAGCGCTAAGAACATTTCCGTCCATATTCAGCTGATCCTATAAGAACATTTACTTGTTGCAAAAGTAATTTTATATGAGCCAGCATTACAAGGATGAATCTAGTGTAAGATCTCATAAAAACCCATTCTTCTCTGGAAAGAACCTCAAGTCATGTAGGTCCTCTTTCATGCAGGCAGCTATCTTCCTGTAATTGTATTCACCATCGCATCATTAGAACAATGACCATGTGGCTCCAGAAGACCTCCGTCAGGTGAGTTAAACTGGACAACCACTGTTTACCACTGTTTATTAATGCATCCCTTGGCAGGCTCTTATCATCCGTAATTTGTCACCAGTGAAATTGCAAAAGGAAAAGCCTTCATCAAAATATTGTTTCTCCAATGAGCTATGGAAAAGTAAAGAATTTGGGGAGAATTTTTGAGTTCCATCGCTGAGCAGGCCTTATTACTATCTGTAGCCAAGCAGGATGTCTTTCTGGACTTTATTCTGGATCAGCATAGCAGATAAAAGACGGGAATCCATCATTGGAAGTTTCTAACAAGAGACTGGACAACCAGTTGTCAGAAATGGTATAGGTCAGTGATGGTTAACCTTTTTGGTGCCGAGTGCCCAAAGTGCAACGTGAGCGCCCCCCCCCCCGCATGTGCCCTGCCCATGTACCCTACAGCCCCCCACTCCCTGCTTTGGATTCCAGGTTGGTGCAGGAGGCTGTCCAAGCCCAAAACTGAGGGCGGGGGAGGGGGGGCTCACACAGCCCCCCCACGCCCCGTTTTGTCTTCCAGGTGCAGGAGGCTTTCCAGGCCCAAAATGGGACACGGGAAGGGCGTGCGAGGGCCCCCCGTGCCCCGGTTTGTGCCTGGAAAGCCTGCACCCCCCCATGTGTGCGCACGTCCCCTGCATGCACCCCCCCCCGCATGTGCGTCAGAGACCCAAAGACTAGCTGGCCAGCAGGTGTGCACGCATGCGTGGTGGAGCTGGGCTGGGGCGACAGCTGGCGTGCCCGCAGAGAGGGCTCTGCCATAGGTTCGCCATCACGGGTACGGGTTATCCTACTTGAGTAGGGAGCTGGACTAGAAGACCTTCAAGGTCCCTTCTATCTCTATTATTCTGTTTCTGTTAAATCACAATTTTCTAAATTTGGAAAAAATGAGATTTATAACAGTCATCAATAAAAGAGTTCCCGACTGTTGAAACAGTTGTTTTACTTTGTCATTTGTAGGGATATTCATAATGCCTATATTCCAGGGGGCTGCAACCCCCGGGCTAGAGCCCACTACCAGGCCGTTGCCTATTTGGAACCGGGCTGCGTGTGTGGTGGGCCTGCACGTAGCTCGACTTCCGCAAGTCAAGCTGCACATGCATGTACACCCGGTACCCTGCTCACGCAGCCCTGTTCCCCTCTCCCCCCGCCAGCCAGGACGCCAAGGTTGGGAACTGCTGCTATATTCTGCCTCTTTTGCATCAGTATCCTGGATAATACAACAATATGGTTATTTTTTTTTTATTGTAAATCATTTATAACCGAGATCTAAGCAAAATACTGTAAAGCATCAATTATTGAAAGACCTCCTATGGTTGTAACATACTTTTTAAAGCAGCTATTAAAATTGCCTGTATTAATCTACTTTTTTCAGGTGCTTACAGTACACTTTCTATCTCTGCCCTTTGGCAGTAATAAAGTTCATTCTTAACCTACAAGGGTCCTTATGAAAATATGCAAGGCACTGAATTTTTTAAAAGCTATTTATTACAGGCCCCAAAAGCTTGTAGTGGTTTTAAGTTTTTCAAACCTTTTCGAATTCAAAGCTATAACCCAGAAGGATGCAGCTGGTGGGCAGCAAAACTATCCCTTGAAAGAACATCTCTGACCTGCACAGTGCACAGCCTAATTGCTAAGAAAGCTCTTCTCCCTCCTCCTTTGAATATAGTCAGTAAAGCAAGAGAAAACAGGAGGTAAAAATCAACAGCAGTAACTCTGCCAGCATGAAGGAACGTCTTGGTCTGGATAATTTCCCCACGTGTTTCCAATGTGTTTTTTTATGCCTTTTATTGCTCATCTGCCATGCAGATCAAAAATGTTGGAGGCATGCCAACTATTTCACACAGAAATCTCACACTCCAGGCTGGCTGCAACCCCAAAGCCTTCATTTCTTCACTTGAAATATTGCCCAGTGTTATTTTGGGATGTGACCCGATAGCGGAAGCCCACAGGGACTCTGAAACTATAACTGTTCCAGCTGCGATTGGTTGCCCAATTCAACCTTATTGCCAGCAGGAGTTTGTTCCTGCTGCTTGTAAAAAGGGAATCAGCCGCTAGGTTCACCTTTTTCATACCAAAACAAAACCATGCTTGAAATTAAAAAGCCTGCAAAAAAGGGGGAATTAAAGAGACAGCTTCCAAAATAAAGCCGATATTCTTAACACACTTGAAAGTGAGAGAATATAATAGTCTTAGCAAATGTCATAAGGATCTGTGTATCTGTCTGTTTGAAATCCAAGTATCAGGAATCTCACCAATATTCGTATTAAATACGGATTAAAAGGTGTCTGTTAAATTATTTTGCTCATGATTATGAGGATTTTTGCTGATATGGTCCCATATTGCCTAACAATAGAAATGAATCACCAGATATATATTCAATTGCTTTAAACTTTGTACGAATGGACCATATTGGTTATTCTTCCTATTGTGGTAGAGACACTACTTTTTTTTGCTGTTGTTACATGCTTAGAATTTTCACAAAATATCCCCTTATCTGGAGGATCCTGTGCTAGGCTACAACTCATAAAAGGAAGATAATACTTTTTGCTAAAATATTTAAATTTGAAAGAGATGCAATTACGATAATATTCTTCAAGTGAGAGTCTTTGGAGACTTGGAAGAAGATATGAAAATAAAGGGAAGAAGAAAACAAGAAATCTGATAGAAAGTTAGGAGAGAAAAGAGAGAATAGTTGCACACAGCCAGAATTAGCAAAAGGAAAAAATTCCATATGAATTTGAAGCAGCCTACCCGATCACTATTGTAACATAGGGTTATACAATGTTTAACTATAAGGTAGTCATCAAACATACAGAGAAAAAGTGTTAGGACAGATTTTTAGCGATAGAGAAATCATGAATCACCAAACATTAGATATCTAACACTTCAAAACTGTCGTATTTGCTTTAAATAGTTTTAAGTCAATATTTTTCTACAGATCCCTGAGAATGAACATGACTATTCTGGTTCCTTAAGATTAGAATCGAAAAGGTCAGTAATGAAATTCAACTGTCAAAAATAATGCTGAAATAAAGTTAGTCCTACATACATAGAATATTATAATTATGAATCTTTTTCCCTAAGATTATGAATCGTACGCAGGCTTCCAATGTAGCCTACTAGAAGTACCTTTGCTAAGAAACAGCTGCCAAAGAGTATCCTTGCAACTATTCTCTTGAAAGGGTGATTGGAGTGTCTAGTTTGATTACTAAAATGACCATACAATGTAAACCTCTGGCCATATGGAAATGCATAAAGAGAAAATAGTAATATCCTTCACCCATATACTTTTCCCCAACCTTCCTAACTCTTTTGTACAAAATTCAGTTATCTCTTCTGCAAGACCCTCTTGTGTAAATACAGTAAACAATTCTATTCACAGCAATCAAAGGCACATTCAAAGTATCAACTCTTGGTATGTGCTCTCCTACATATTCTTTGACTGCTAATTTAAGATGGCAAAACCATTTCATTATCTTAGGTGTTAGAGGAAAAATTAATTTTGAATAGAGATGGGAAAGGAATAGTGGAAACAGTAGTTTCAATGACTAATATTTGAATTTCATAATCCCACTTACACTGGATCAGAAATTAAAATTTTGTCTCCTAAACCTGAGTTACACAAAACAAGTTTTCAAAATTTTATTCAGGAAGATTAAACGGTAGGAATAGGATTTTATAGAGAAATTACTGTCAATCGCAATTAAGTGACTACTCAGTCCTGTGCCAAGAATGTCTAATGTTGATTATTTGAATTAAATTATCACTTTTTAGTGATATCGCTAAAGTAACTAACACGTTAGCTTATTTTAGGGTTTTGAAGTTCACCTTCAATTATTACTCTGAAGAACTATCTTTACAAATTTCCAATTTGGGGTAGGTTACTCAAAGAGTTGGATCTGAAATTAATCAAATTGAATTTGTACACTGCAGCGTACCCTGACTCCCAGACAAAATTTTTCACCAATTTTGAGAAGACCCATAAATCTTACCCTTGACAGAGGATCTAAAGTAAAGAAGTAGTGTTTGGTTGTTTGGTTGTTTATGTTTCCTATTTCTAAACCACCATCTCCCTGCAATTCCTTGCCCTCCTCATCTCAAGGAAAGGAGAGACTGTTGAAAAGACTTTGCTAGGGTCCAAACACTAGGCTGATTATTTTTAAGTGGAGAAGACATCCTATAACCATCGATAAGCACCAACCCATCCAAGACTTACAGCACTTACTAAATCAACACTCTGAATTGTGCTGGGGAACCTACTGACAGCCAATGCAGCAACGACAGTGTCAGTGTTACACAATTATGGCAACTTTAATTTGCCAACACACGAGAGACTACATTTTCAACCAACTGCAGTTTCCAAGGTCTTCAAAGTTAATTCTAGATAGAGAAGATTGCAGTAAACTGAATAGGATGGTGGTAAGTGCATGTCACTGTTGCCAGGACCAAACTTATGAGAATATGCAGCCTTTAAGTTACATTTACAAAATTAAAAATTAGCATGGGGTCCCTACCCTGATGGTTTACCTCAATCTACAAAATGGATCTGTTTCAAATGGTTTGATTATATAACTTTATGCTTCATGTTTTACACCCAAAACTGTTTTTATACATACACAAATGTCACATTTTTGGTTCCACCAAACTCAATTACGCCACAAGTTATGTCAACTAGTTTGAAGAAAAGTGGTTTTTAATGTGCGTTTCTGAAAATTTGAAAACAAATCCTAGAATTATGTAAAGTAATATTGCACAAATATTCCTTCTGATATCCTTTTTATCACACACACACACACACACTCAGACACTAATAATGGAAAGAGTGTTTGAATTCATTAAGCTTCTATTTTGAAAAGGAAGAATTTTCCATTTCTCCCTCTTTCCGATAAGAGGCCCTGGCTTTCTACTGTTTTCTGCCACAGAATGCTTCAGAAAAAGAAGAGAGAACATACAAAGGTTCAGAGCCTGAAGGAGAAGTAAATGTTCCTTCTGGTCAGGGTTTAGACAGAACTGCTACGAGCTGCTTGCTGTATCTGCACTGCAGGAAAGGAGGACTTGCAAAGAGGATCTGTGGAGGAGGAGCCTGGAATGTGTGCTCACTATAATTGTAAAAAAATAACCATCTAAGCAAGTTACAGAGGAGGAAGAAAAGGGGGTGGGGGAGAAAGAGAGAACGCATGGGCTCTTCAGCTGTTATGGTGAAACCAGGGGACAGAAAGGAAAGGAGAGGCCAGTTTTACACCACTTCTTCAACCAAAGACCTTGAAAAACAGAGGTGGGGGGGGGGGGGAAGAAAGAGAGAGAAAGGGAAAGGAGAAAGTCAGCCCTGTTACTGCAGCAGCCATTGATTTTTCAGAGGTCGATACTACACTCCCACAGATCTGCTCAGTGGGCGGGTTAATCACATCCAGTGTTTCTGCTCAACACCATTTCGCCCCCTCTCCTCCATCCTCCCCCAATTTTTGCTAAATAAACACTTAGTAAAATACATCCTCAAAAATCCAGCAAAAAGCAGAGCCACTGGTGCCTCATATTCTTTCCTTTCCCTATAATAAAGGGAATGTTAAAGCTTGTTGTTGAAGACATAAAGTGAGGGGGGAAAAGCTTCATAATTCATGCACTCAACAAGATGTCGCTAGAGGGAAAAACCCACCAAGCTTTTAAAGGACTGTTGTTCTCCTCTGTTTCCATCATCCTGGGGGTACCTGGAAATGAATCTTTTCCAGTATTAACCATCACATTCCAAAATTAATTCCTGGTTAATCTGTCAAGGGCTCCAATATTTTAAAAGGGTAATATTAAGGAATTTCACTTGTAATAGAATGTAATTTAATCTCAATATTGGATTAAATTTGCCAGGAACTCTTAAAGAGAGTGTCAACCGACCTGGTCTCTTGTAAGAATCTGAGAAATATAATAAATACAAATAAATATATGGTCGGAGAGGTTGGAAAAGAGAAAGTGAAGAACCTACTGCTCCAAGCACCTCAATCACTAGGTTTCTCAAAGGCATTTTAATTTGTAACACCTTACGAATCAACGTATTACTTATTATGCATAAACCTCCATGGACTAGAGTCTAGGTCAGTGTTTTCCAACGTTGACAACTGTGGACATCAACTCCCAGAATTCTCCAGCCAGTATGCTAATTCATTGCAAACTTAGCAAAAGTTATCCTAATTGAGGAAAATTTAATTTGTATTAAAAAAAGAGTGTTGCTAGGTGATTTTGGAATGTGCGTAAATATGAATGAAAATGCAAACATTCCACCATTGGGCAAACTATAATATATAAACACATTCCTTTAAAGAAGATCACATAGGAAAGAATTAGATAACTGGATATTCTATCTCTTCCCATCCATATTCTAACTTTCCCACCGAAACATTCAACGACATTAACTTAATGACTGCATGATTTATTTTATGATCGTGGCAAAACATCATAAAATCAGATGTGACTCATTTAATGACCACCTCGCTTAGCAACGGATGTTCCACTGATAAGTTGAGAACCACCTGTACAGTCTACCATAATACAGTTTAAATAGCAGAAAGAAATTTAGTCATTTTGGTATGTACAACCCATGCAAATAATTAAGAGGACCCAACAATCTCTTTTCTCCCATATAGCTAGCACAACATGAGTTACAAAGATATATTAAGCATTCATTCAAACACAACAAAAAATCAAAGCAAGTAAATTAAAACCTCCAGATCATTTTACACTACATAAAAGAGGGAAAAGAAATTGAGAGTATACTCCCAATCCTTTAACCATTTATAATATTCATGATACACCAAAAGCCAATATATTGATGATGAGCTCTGAAAAGAACTCCAAGCAATTTAGGTAGGTCTGCTAATGCTTCCATTTCTGATTTGATTATCAGAACAATCAACTCTTTCAGTCTTGAAACACTGAACAGAACACTGTGGTTTATTGGGCACATTTACTGATTGAAACAACGGAACAGACAACCTGTGATAGAAAAAGCGAGATCAATTTTAACTCAGTACAGTTTAGAACAAGTGAATGAGAAGACAGCTTGGGATGTATTAATAGATCTCTGGGCATTTGTAGGTTTGATCACTGCACCTAAAAAATTTCCCCAATAAAATATTTGCTGTCAAACGCTGGGAAATCAGGAGATTCAGGCAGTTCAAATGAGTATAAAGATTTATTGCAAGCTTAAGCCCTCTACAAAAATCTGACCAACTAATGGTCAAGAGAAATGAATGGGAGAGGAGAGGCATTCAAGGTGGGCTGAATTTTGATTTCTTATGGGCATACAGGGATTCGTGATTTATGATGCATTTGACCCCTCTCTTGGGCTCAGCCTGGTCATCTCCTACATAACTTTTTTAGCACCTTCTTATGGTGTTACTAACATACAACATTAGAAAGGTAATTAGCAGTCATGGCGTTTTCAGTTGCATGTTTGCTGTGAAACTCCTGGCCTTACAAGGTTTGCCCACTATCTTCAACAGGACACTTCAGTTCAACTCCTGGGATACATTTTAATAGTGGTATTTGTATTTTATTATAGTTTTTAAACCTCTGTCTGTCTGTCTGTCTGTCTGTGTGTGTGTGTGTGTGTGTATAGAAAATGAAGAAGTAATGGATTTCATGAAAAAAAAAATGGTTTTCTGATACTATATAAAAGCCTAGCATAAATATCTTAGAGGCATTATTTAACTGTTACGGTATCTCGCCTACATTATTACATTGCACCCAGCAATTCAGTAGATGGATTTTGAGATAATAATAAAAATCATGAAATCTAGAAGCCTGCAGCCAGTCTTATGGCTTCATAGAAAAAATAAGGGTTTACTTACTACAAGTAAACCCTTATTTTTTTTGGGGGGGGGGGGGGTGATTTGCTTAGTTAAATGGAACTGCAAAAGTGTTTTGTACAGTAAAACTTTTTCTGCAGTAAAAATCTTCTAATAAAACATTCTTAGTATGGTATGGTGATTAACGTCCAACAAAAAAGGTGCACATTTATAGTGGTGGCAGTTATGGGGGAGGGTGTAATGTGTCTAATTTTATGGACTCAGTTTCCAATATTATTGCCTGAAGAAGTGCACATGTCCTTGGAGAAATATATTCAGCCAACATGCTTCACTGATCTTTTAGTGAAGAATAGCTAGAAGATTGTTCAACTAAATTTGACTGACCATCCCTAGGAAAGCTTTTGTCAGCTTCATCAAAAGATAGAGCAAATGTGAACTATAAAATATAAGCCTTCATAAACCCAGCCAATTAAGTAGTAATAATTTGTTTGCATCCTAATCTGGACAAAACAATGGATTAAGAAGTATTGTCAATGGATCCTTGAAAGAAAGAAAGAAATTTTCTTGATTTAGGACAATAACTATTTTAAACACAATATACAGACAATCTTGGCTGTATTTATTAATCAATGAATGAATGAATGAATGAATCAATCAATCAATTAAATCTTTGGTCATACACCAGATTATTTATTTATATTTCATATTTCTTAACCAGCCATCTCCCTCAAGAGAGCAGCTCTGGGTAGTGTACAAAATAAATAAAATTAACATTAAAATCAGAAAAGATGAAGTTGAGAAGTTATAAAATTATAAAAATAACATAAAATTTCAAAAGTTGAAAAATTTCAAAATGGGGAGTGAGCAGTTGATAAAACGAACAGGGGGACTATATTAACAATTGCTGTTATTAGCTGAACAATGAAAACTAATCATGTTAATAGAAACTTTCAACCAAATTTGATGTAGTTGGGTGGCAATGGTGGTGGAAGGGAGGGTTTTTTTTTAAAATTAAGCCCTTGTTTTGCAACAACATAATTACAATTAGATTTTTACTAAATGGTTCAAAACGACACTATGCAGTATTACTGGTCATCTTCTACAAAATATGAGAAATTCATCAGTATTCCAGTATCTATCTTATCATCTATATGTATTTATTTATCAAATTTATATACCCACCCACCTCACAAAATACTCCAAGGTTATCTAGCAAATTTGCTTTCCTTTAGCAAAGTAAAATCACTTTCAAGTTCATCTCAACGGCTTTTGATATACAGATGCATCCATGCAGGTTTTTTGGCATAGCTAAGCAGATCTTTCACTTTAAACTGGAATGAGGACGTTTTTGAAGTAGAACATTGCACTGGTCCGTTCTATAGAACTCTTTTCTTCCACTTAAGGAAAAAAAACCCTACTAATTCTAGACAGGTAAAGAGAGAGGGAGGGAGAGGGAGAGGGAGAGGAAGAGGGAGAGGAAGAGAGAGAGAGAGAGAGAGAGAGAGAGAGAGAGAGAGAGAGATACTCATACAACTACTTCGATACATTTTTTTGCATCTAAGGCATTCAAGCAGATGTTATTTGCTGTTTCTATACTTCATAATAATTTTCCAGTTTAAGTTAACAGCATATTTATTTAGAAAAGACTTATTGTTTAATATGTTGGAAAAGCAACAGAAATTATAAAACAAAAAAAAACTGTTCTTCAGCAGTTGTTCTTCTGAATAACCTTTGCTGTCTTTCATTGTTACAATGAAAATTCACATATGCTGATTTTTTTTTTGCTAAGTAGTAATAATGTCATAAATTGTGATAATTGTTATGAATCAGCAATTGAGATTGAAGAACTAGAAAAACCATGAGCAATGGATGAAATTAGCTTCTTAAAGTTAATAAGTAGGGACTTGCGTTTGAAGGAGTCATACCTTAATACAGGCAAATCAGAGGTGGGTTTCAGAAGGTTCTGACCAGTTCTAGAGAACAGGTAGCAGAAATTTTGAGTAGTTCGGAAAACAGGTAGTAAAAATTCTGACTGGCCCCGCCCACATCTATTCTCTGCCTCCCAATTTCCAGCTGATCAGGAGGAAATGGGGATTTTGCAGTAACCTTCCCCTGGATTGGAGAGGGAATGGAGATTTTACAGTATCCTTCCCCTGCCATGCCCACCAAGCCACGCCCACCAAGTCATACCACACCCACCAAGCCGCACCCACAGTGTTAACCAGCAGTAAAAAAAAATTGAAACCCACCACTGAGGCAAATGTCACTAAGGCCAATGTCAACTGAACTAAAATGAAGGTTAGGGACCACTAGGCTTTATTTGGGATTAAGCAGAATTGGGGGAGTGAGGCAACTGCAACTCAGCAGTAATTTTCCTCAAATGCAGAAATCGCCATCTTCTCCCCATTTTGGTTCAAAATCTCATATACACCCAAAATACTATTGACAATCCTAGATTATCTGTTTTTCAAGGCAGTTCAAGTATTCTGACTTCTCATCATTGAAAGATGCCAGGTTATGCAATACAAGGTTTAAAACTATACTAGGGCATTGTATTTTGTAATTTACAATAGAAAATGATTTGTTTACCTGTACTTTTAGACTGAAGAGGACCAGTTCTACTTGGGATGCCTCATATGCTGTTTGCCTAGTGTCTGATTTTGACTAGATTGCCTACACCAAGTTAGGCAACGTATTTCTCTTTTGATTTATGACATAATGTGTTCATATAATCTGCAAAATGATTATCCTAATATGGAAAAAAAGAGTATTGAAGTTTATTTTGATATTAACAGGTCTTGCCTTTGTGTTCAGTATGGACTAAATAGGTCTATCAAAGCCATAGACCCAGCAACCTTATATTTAAACAGCTGGATATAATGGAACAGGTTACTTGGAAAATATTCCCAAGAAATCTTGTACGTAACTATGGTAACCAGTTTACAGCTGCACACATTGACATATGCTAAGCTAATTATTAGCCAAAATAGGTCAAAAGTGCTCAGGTAAGTCATTTATGTATTTCAAGTTTTAATATTCAATGTCTTAGTACAGGGATGTCAAACTCACAGCGGTGTCACGTGACATATCAGGACTTTCCCCCCCCTTCATTAAACTGGGCTGGGGCGGGGCCAGCACATGATGCATCCGTCCCATAGCCCGCGAGTTTGACACCCCTGTCTTAGTAGTATCATTACTCAGCAAGATCATCCAACATCACTTGCCATGATAGTCAACGGCTGGTCACGGAAATGAAGATTGCAAGCCATGTGTAGTTTTGTTGCTTCAAATAATTCTTCCACAAAAAATAAAATGCTAAACTCCATCTCAATCTTACCTACTAAAATAGCACTATCCAAGTTGTTGAAACTGTCTTAATTGTTTATAACGCATCTATGGTCCAAATCCAAGCTTCTGAGTGTGTCTTTCAACGGAAACCATTCAGAAGAACATGTGTACAACCAATAAACTATTTAAGACTTAGCTATGTAAATACATTGAGATCCATTCCAGAGATCAGTGTCCAAACCAGAATCAGGAATATTCTGTTAGTTCAGTCCCTTGTGTGCTAGATCAGAGCCACTCCTGGCTAGTCAATGCTTCTTTCTTGAGGGAGGGTGTGGTCCTGTTAGTTCTTGAAGTAGTGCACCCTCTTCTCAAGGGGCCATAAGCTCAACCCAACTAGTGTGGACAATTTCCTTTTAAGGAAGGTTGTGGAGAAAGTCATCATATGGGAGCTTCAAAGGGCCCTTGATGAAGCAGATTATCTGGACCCCATTCAACTCAAGCAAGACTGAGAACTTGCGCCTGCGAGTGTCCAGATTTGTTAATCTGTTAATCCTGGATGGGGTGACATTGGCTCAAATGGATCTGGTACATAATCTGCAGGTCCTCTTGGATTTGTGGCTTTTACTATAAGAGCAGGCAGCAACTGGGCTAGGTAAGATCTTTGCACGCCTTCTCACTGTGCACCAGTTGTGCCCATTCCTGGACTGGGAAGTTCTGCTCACAGTCACTCATGCCCTTGTGACCTGTCTGGATTTCTTAGTCCCAAAACCTAATCAGAATCTTCCAAGCTGACTTCTTTATTGTTTTCACATCTACGGTATAGATAAATCTTATTAGATTGAGGACTATCCTACCTACTTTTAAAATATATTATGTGAACTATTAATTAGGGACTATTTTCACCCTCTTTTTCTCACGTTAACATCTGGATAGGGTAGCCTCTTACTCCTCTGGAATGTACCCCATCTTTCCTGGGAATCCACCTCCTTCCTACATTCCACACAGAATTACTGTAATATGCTCTTCATATGGTGCAGAATGCAGCTGCACGGGTAGTAAATGATGTTGGAGATTCAACACATGTAACACCACTGTTTCGTTAGCTGCATTGGTTGCCAATTGTTTCTGGATACAACTTAAAGTGTTGGTTGTCATCTTTAAAGCCCTTCATGGCTTGGAATCTGAGGGACCATCTTCTCCCAGTTGTTTCTACTCATCCAATCTGATCTGGCATGAGTGGTGTACTCCAAATCCTGTCAGTCAAGAAGTATCAGCTGGCTGAGACTAGGAGTCATGCCTTCTCTGCTATAACCCATGCTCTGGAACATTCTCTCTCCAGAAACTTGGGTGGCCCATGTCCTGTTGGCCTCTGATAAGGCCTTGAAGACCTAGGCCTGGGATACCAAGTGTGTTAAGGGCCATTTTTCCTGGCTATATTAACTTCTACAGTTATGATTTTTTTCTTGGCTGCTATGCATATTTTTGGATTGTGTTTCTGTTTGGTTTTAATTGATTTTATGATTTCACTGCTCAGTCACTTGATTGAGATGGCAGCCATAGAAATTGAATGAGTGAATAATATAAAAATCTTTAGCCAAATGGAACAGTTAATTTCTAAGTGAGCCTGAATTTTTATTATTCCTGAAGAACAATTAACTGTTAAAAGCCCCTTTCCCTAGTTTTAATTTGTATGTCTCAATTTTAGAGAAAGAATTGAGCCACTTTGATCCATCGCTTATTTCATCTCCTTTTTAGATTGCTTGCATGAGATGGAGTTGCCCTTGGGAATAACCTTAACAGAAGATACATTACACCAGTTGTAGATCAACTTCCACAGAATTTGTTTTGTTTCAGAGACAACTGTTCACTTTTTGTTCTCTTTTTTCACCAGTGAAGGTTTAAATAGTTAAAAGCCAAAGTATTCAAAAATAATCTCATATCGACCTGTTTTTATTTATAATTATCAGATGAATGGAGATAGCCTTTCAATACAAGCATTATGGACTTTCTTCTTGGACAAGCACAGGTTTGCATCCTCTTTTATTATAAATAAAGTCCACTTCGTTCAGTGTTTTTTACTGTTGTTTCATCTGTCACTTGCTCTAATTGTAACTCTTGGATTGATTGATTGATATGATTGTTTACTGCTTTATTATGTAATATTTAAATAAAACACTTAGTTTTGTTTAATGATCAGTTCATATATTACACACACACAAAATGATATAACTTAGCATAATATTAAAGCAAGATAAGGTTATTTCAAATTGGAAATTAAAAAGAACTAGGGAAGGTGTCCAGTGCCAATCAAAGGGACAGTGATTTTCATCCTAATCTTATAGGACACTGTATAAAAATAGACAATATTTACATAACTCCCTGTGTCTGAAGTGATAGGCCAAAAAAATTTATTGCAATACAAGTACACTACAATAATACTAAGACAAAAAAAGTGGAAGAACTATAATTCTACTGTTGGAGCTTCTTTGATCTACAAGAGCAAATTCTGTTTTACAATATGGAATTTCCATATCGCTATGGGAAAAGCATTATAGTTCGTCAGTATAATGTAAAGAATCTTCTTTAATCAGGAATTCTTATGCTACCGACTTAAGGAATGATCTATTTGGCTTCAGAACGCAACTTGATATTATCTAACACAACAGGAAATAATGCCATTCCAACTGACGATTCCTACCCGTGACTCTTTGCTTAACATTGGTTCCGATGTTCTCTATAGTGCCAAGAGTGCCCCTGAAGAAAAACCATAAAGTTAGAACTCTGAACTCTATAAGACAATTCCAGAAAGATTGATTCACATCTATTTTTATAGGAGAGAAAATGTACCATTCTTAAAAAAAAAGAAAGAAAAGAAAAGAAAAGAAAAGGTTACAGTATGCTGCTTAGGTATAAGTTGAAAAAATGATGAAAAAGAGTAGCATTTTAAACACTGCATTTTGCTGATTTTTAATCCCTCTTTCACATGCATTCACTGATAGAATCCAAAGTCTTACTGCAATATACATTTGTAAAGCAGTAAGTCAGCATGCTTGTAAAGAGCAAGCAACAATGCTATCGAGGCCCATTCAATCCTGTGGTTTTCACAAGATTAACAAACCACCCTTGGAAATCTAAGCTGAGCGGTGAGAATCCTCTAGCAGTTTCCTGATTACATCCCAGTTTGCCTGGCTACAACAAACTGGACTCAAAGCAGAAAGAAAGAAGTGACAGAAGAAAAGCTCAGTGCGCGTGCGCCGATTTTCTAATCTGCTCCTATCCCAGACCCAGCTGCCTTCACATTTCAGTTAATTTTCTAACTGAAATTGTTCCTAAGAAAACAAGAGCTGCCATCAGGGGAATCGGTAACGTATACAGACAGGAAGCTGTGCTGAGCCACCAACGACCAGAATAGAAACAGGAAATGGGCCCTGGATCTGTTGCAAACACAGCCTCCTCCTGCCTGAAGCACAGGGACAGCAAACGGCATCGGTGACTTGGAAGCAGCCTGATTTATAAGGCCGATTCTGATTGGCTGTCCTTCCAGGGAGACTCAAGCATATATCCTCCCCTGCTGCTCGGAAGGGCCATGACTGACACGGCAATGGGGGTGGGGAATTTCCTTCGGAGCATCAGGTTAGCCTCTTGTAGTTCAGCAGTGGGAGACACCAGGACAACTAAGCAGATCAGTTCCAAGAAACGAGTCATGCCCAGAAATCATTTCACTGGAATAAAAAAGAGATTCCCAGAAACAGCCTTTCCAACAGTGCTTAGAAATAAAAGCGATTTTGTAGCTTTTTTTTTTTTTTAAAGCAGACACTCAGAATGAGATTGGCCTCCAGAGGAATAAAATTAAGATGTGGGTAATCGCACGCATGGTTTTGTTTTGCTATTAATCTTTTCATGCAAATGAGCACAGTCATTCAACAGAGAGGCCTTACAGGAACCTTCCTGCCAGAACAATTTGGGAGGCACTGATCCTTCAAATGCCATATGGATCTCTGGCACGGTGTACTCTGGGACCATTTACAGCAATGCCTAGACAAGTTATAATTAGCAAGCAAATGTTATTTTCCCATGAATTTACAAATTGTTGGGCCAAGTTCCACACTGTGAACTGAGGAGAGAGAAGGATAAATATCTTGGTTAAGAAATGTCTTCTCTTCATATTAGTAAACAAAATCACTTAACAAAGTCTATGTTATTGCAACATGAATCCTAAGCTCGTCGTATGATACTGCTGTCACTTAATATGCAGGTATTGGTCTATTGAAGGCATTGGCCTGTCTACAGGAACAGAAGCATACAATTTACTCTGATAAACTGTGAAATAGCTTTTCAGACTACCAACTGAATTCACTTACACCTTTTATTCATGAAATGTATGCCCTATACACAGCACCACCGCATTTATAATAATGATCTCTCATACAAGGAGAAATCGATCGATGTAGCTAACGGCTGGACAAGTGGATGTTTAATCTTGTGGGAAAGCATACGGTTAGCAAGTAAGCAGAGAATCAGGGGGAGAGTATATTCCTGCATCCCTCCTTAGATACTGAATAATCTCTTCAAGAGTTTTGTTTAACATCCAACACTCTCTGTCCTCATTAGTTATTTGAAATCAGTAATATCATGAAGAGACAAACAAGCATATTTTCATTCAGCAGAAGCCAAAAAGCTCTTTATCAAATCACACTTCAGCTAGAAGTTCACTTAGTAAGTACTTAGTCTTGTGATAAAAGAATAGATGTAGCTGCACGCCTAACATACGTTTTCTATCTTACAAGTCTGAAATAGGACATATTTTGAAGGATACAGGTAGTCCTCAACTTACAACAGTTTATTTATTGACCATTCAAAGATACAATGGCACTGAAAAAAGTGACTTATGACTTCATTTCGCACTTATGACTGTTGCAGCATCCCCATGCTCATGAGATCACCTTTTGCGACAAGCAAAATCAATAGGGAAGCCAGATTCATTTAGCACCCGTGTCCCTAATGTAACAACTGCAGTGATTCACTTAACAATTGTGGCAAGAAAGGTCGTAAAACGGGGCAAAATTCAATTAACGCCTCACTTAGCAACTGAAATTTTGGGCTGAATTGTGGTCATAAACCAAGGACTACCTGTACTTCTTTCTTCAGAAAATGGATACATGAATAAATCATAATTAAACATTTTTATTTTATAAAGGGATCTTTTATTCACTTACTAGACTATATCTTTCCGGATTATTTTCTCACAGTCAAGCATTTAACTGAATTTATTGGAAAGCCAACAAGAGCAATTTTAAACAAGTACCACCGCTAACTTTATAAATATGTAGTTGAGATAATAATGATTGGGACAGGTAGCATTAGACCAGAGATGTTAAAACTCGCGGCCCACGGACCAGATGCATCACGCGTTGACCACGCCCACCCCAGTTTAGCAAAGGGAGAAAAAGTTGTGATGCATCACATGACATGTCATCACTAGTTTTGACACCCCTGCATTAGACTGTCATGATTGGTTCAATCAAACACCAACCTACTCGTAAGATCTATCATGAAAGAAAATTCTACTATAGCAAACAGATCTTAATTTAGCAGACTTTAGATGCAGCAGAGAAAATCTGCCATTATAGCGTGTTTCTATATATGCAGAAAATCCCATTCCGTATTTTGTATCTGTGTAAAATGTCTACAAAGTATTTGTTTAAAATTCATATGCCATCTTACACATACATAAAGACCCATTTGGATTTAATAGATCCTCTGCTTAAATGTAACCCGCATTTCAATTAACTTGAATGTTTACGGTTTACTGTTTTATAAATACCTTGTATAAATTTATGGTAAACTTGCCCAGAGTCTTCTTGAGTGGGTGGCCATAATAAAGTCAATATATAAGTAAATGGAATATTGGGTACAGTTGAGATGGAATGTGCACCTGGAGAAGCAGTGGAGGGAGTCTTGGTAGCACAGAGAAGGCAGTGCATTTTATCAGAGAGAAGGTGAAATTAAGAGACTGTGCAGCAGCTGGATAAGGGAGGATGAAAAAAGTTCAGGATAGCCACACCTTAGAATCCCTCAGGGCATATCTAGAAGGTTAGAAGGTGACAGCTTTGGTTTGGCAAGAGTCTGTCCATTAGATGCAAGCAAATAAAGAACTGAACTTAACCGGATTTTGCTGTTGTCTTTGGGCTTGGGTCTTTGATAACTAGAGTAAAACTGTCTTCTTCTTGCTGATGAGTCGTGCACAACCAAGTTGCTTGGACAAGATCTTCACACAGTGTCAGGGAAGCTTTGTGTACCTTTGCAGAGGGCTAGCAACTGCCTTGGTCAGGTGTGCTTGGGAGGGCCGAGATGGCAGAATGCAGGCTGGCCAAAAGCGCCCAGATAAAATGGGAGATAGGTGGGTGGGAACAATTGAAACAGAAGCAAACAAGACCAGGAGGAAAATGAGATCCTCACCTAATGACTGCAATCAAGCTACCACTAAGTGGTGCGCTCATATTAGGTTTCACCTAATGACCACTTTGCTTAGTGATGGAAATTCTGATCCCAATTAGGGTTGTTAAGCAAGGACTACCTGTACCAATTGATGCTTTTCTTACGTAAGGTCCACTGTTAGTATCAAATCTGCTATACCAATGTGTAGGAGTTGACCGTGTAAGCATATGTCAAACGAGTACCTGCTTACTTGTATTACCATTTTAATGCTAGTTTGATGACGTTTTTAAAGCTGGCCAAGTAACAAATTATTCAACTCCCGAAATATGATACAAATGTTAAAAAGTAATAACATTTCATTCAATAAAATAAGCTTAATAGGCAAACCGGTAAACAAATATTTACAACAAAGACAAACTGCACACAATTATGCATTTTAAAACATTCATGCCGTATGATCAAGTATTTAATAAATTCATAATTTAAAAAAGGTATTAACTGAACAGTCAAGGTAAGTAAGGTGGGATTTTATACTAACCCACTAATCAAATAAAAAGTTTTAAAAACTCTTTTTAAAGGCTATTTAAGATTCACGTTTAGTAGCTGTTAAGCAAGTTGTATGTACCGTGTTTCCCCAAAAATAAGACTGTGTCTTACATTTTTTTGAACCCTGAAATAAACGCTTGGCCTTATTGCCATGCGCTCAAAAGCCCAATTGGGCTTATTATCAGGGAATGTCTTGTTTTGGGGGAAACAGGGTAGTTGATTCTGTGAGATATACAGTACATTTGATTTATAAAGTATTTCTTAAACTATTCATGGAGATCAGGAATAAAAGTCCAAAGAACCTTATTCCCACTGTTGTTTGTTTGTTTGGTTGACTGAATGCCATCAAATCAGTGTCAACTCTTAGTGTCTACATACATAGATTTTCTCCAATAATCAGCCAGCAAAATGCATGCCTGATTGAAGGCACGTGTTTTACTGCCATTTCTAATAAGCTTCACTCCTTTTTTTTCTTAATTTTTTCTCCACCTCACAGTCCTTTACTCCTGACCTTTCTTCAAAAGATACATTTGTTACTGCTGTCCCTGTAAGTCACTTGAGAAGCAACTCTGATACCCACTGGTAGGTTCATTTCCTATTAATGCTGTGACTGAAAATCGAGTAGGCAGACTGGTTCAAAGTGAAATTCACATTTCTCAAATTAACAGGCAAAGTGAAACATCATAATCTTCTGTTTTCACAGTTCTGAATTATGCACATATACATCTCCTATCAAAAAAGAAGTCCATGCATTGCTGAAAATATTTTCATGAACAGAATATACAGTAACCCTTGCTTAGTGACTCCCTCAGACAATGACCATTCAGTTACAATGGTGGAAAAAAAGTAAATTTGAGACCAACGCCTGCATTTGTGATATTTGCAGATCTGTAAAGCAACGGAAAGCTGAACTAAAATTATAAACATAGTTGTAGTCGTATGGTTTTTCACTTAGCGACCAGGTTGTGGTCACTAAATAAGGACTATTTGTATATCTAACTTTCTACAGACAGTAATATGTATTAATTCTCAGGCAGATTTTAAAAAATTAAAAAAACAATTCAACAACAAAACACAAGTGTGTGCTTAAAATTGGAAACATAGAAAATTATCGAGTTGTATTAACTACTACCGTGTTTCTCCGAAAATAAGATCCCGTCTTATATTTTTTTGAACCCTGAAATAAATGCTTGGCCTTATTGCCATGCGCACAAAAGCCCAATTGGGCTTATTATCAGGGATGTCTTATTTTGGGGGAAACAGGGTAATTGATACTATCAATTTCTGATCCTTTAACATTTATAATATCATGTTTTAAAAGAAACACCCTAGAAATATTAAAACTTATGTGCTTACATCTAAGTACAAACTAAGTACAGTATGGTTAATTACACCTAGGCCACAGGAGCATGCATTTGTTGTTCCCCATATTTGCTTCTTCTCACTTTATCAATTCTTTATCAATTCTTCCTATTTTATGTTACTATTAAGCGTTTTATTGACGCCAATAAGCGTCATGGCTTGTACAAAAGAGCCCTTAAAAGAAATCATGAATCAGTCATTTAGTTCAAGTAGAATAAGTGCTATTTCCAAACCCCTATCCAGTGGTGGGATTCAAAAATTTTTACTACTGATTATCTGGGTGTGGCTTGGTGGGCGTGGCAGGGGAAGGATACTATAAAATCTCCATTCCCTCCCCACTCCAGGGGAAGGATACTGCAAAATCCCCATTTCCTCCTGATAAGCTGGGACTCAGGAGGCAGACATTAGATGGGGGCGGGGCCATTCAGAGGTGATATTTGCCGGTTCTCCGAACTACTCAAAATTTCCACTAACGGTTCTCCAGAACTGGTCAAAACCTGCTGAATACCACCTCTGCCCCTAACTTTACATAAGACATTATGAGGGTACAGATTTACGAGTTAAATCCAATATTCAATGAGAGAATCTTTGCTCATGCAATCCTCTCTCCCCAGCCTGATAAAGCCCCCTACTCCACCATGCCTACCCATCCTTGGAGCCGGAAAAAAAGGGAACTCTATGATGGAAGGGTTAATTCAATCCACTAGTGACACCAACGTGAGATTTTCCCCCCAAAGAATTGTGAATATTAATTGCTTTGGATATTGAAGCAAATTTGAATATACTATTTAGGATTCCCAATCATAATTAAATACTTAAAAATTCTGGTTAACTGGAAGCTGAGTTAGTGTACATTTATCTCCTGCACCAATCCCAGTACAGCAACTATTAGCTAGCTTGTATGAACCAACTGGAAATAGGTTGCCCTGCCTGAGATTGAGGATTTACTGTTATTCAACAAACCACAATTAAACTAAATCCTGATTTAGCATGTATAAACTCAGTGTAAGTCTTAGAGGATCAACGTTAATATCAATTCAGCTCCTGACTACAATTAGGATTGGTAAAATAAGATCTACATTTCATAACTGAACAAATGACGATATAATGCAAAAGCTCATTCCCTGATTAAAAAATCAGAATGATTATATTCGTAAATTGTTAAAATTCCTATGGTCCAATATTTTTAGTGTTTTTTATTTTTATCACTGTAATCTAAACAAACCCTTAAAATTATCAGCATGAAACTAAAGACAGATTAGACAATCAAGAGTTACTCAAAGTAACTCTTCAAGAGATGAAGCAGAAACTTTACTTGATATATGCATATTGGCTCCACTCTGCCAAGAAGTAGCTAAGGTTATAATGACTAAATTTTGGAAAATTTATCTTGCTCATAGCTGATATATGTATTTTTACAGCAGTACCCGTTCTGAAGTGGCCTCTTAGTAAATAGCCTAAGCAACATATAATCTGTTTTTGTCCTATATAGTAGTAGTCTTGGTACTGTAACTGTGCAAAATATCACTTTTTCTTTACTCCTACTTTTGCACTGTTCATATTAGAACCATATGTCAAATGAATCACTTAGAGGAGAAATGCTTGTTATTCTTGACTTCAAAGCAAGATATTTTCATATTTTAATGAGGAAGTTGTTCTACAGAAAGATTCTCTCACAGATGCACTTCTACAGTCTCAACATTTTATTTCATGTGTATCATTAATAAATTATACTGTCAATCTCAGAAGAGTTATGTGCCATCATACATCTTTTAAGCAGGGCTATATAACCTTAAGTGAAATCCAGTCCTTTGAGAAGGACTACAGCAAAAAACAAAACAAGATGGGTAAACCTAATAGTGTAATAATAAAATATCTTAAGGTCATATTTGGGCTGCACAAATTGGGTTTTTCTCATTTATTCAAATAATTTAGAAAAAAGGGGAAAGGGCTCTAAATACAAACCACTGAACTACTGTAGTTTGCTGCAAGCCCAACAAAGAATCTAAAGCAAACAGGAAATTGCAAAATATTCCATTCTAGTTATAATCACAAAACCGTTTTTCAGCCCTGACAAGACTCCTTGAACTGATGAGGCACATCCCCCAAATCTAAATTTTTAAATATCACATTGCGTGTATTTTTGAAGATTTCTAGAAATTATGTTGTAATACAATACATTCTGCTGACCCTGAATACAAAGGTAGTCCTCATTTAACAAACGTAATTGGGTCTGGAATTTCCATTGTTTAACTCAGGGGTTCCCAATTGGGGGTGCGAGACAATATTCCAAGGGGTGCAAAAACTTGGGTTTCGAAGTTTCAAAATTATAGTGTATATGCATAATTATATACATATAATTATTTACTTTTGTAAGGGGTGAGAGAATATATCAGAAGCATTCAAGGGGCGCGGGGTATAGACAAGATTGGGAACCCCTGGCTTAACTGAAGGGCCAATTTATCAGGAAAAATGCCATGTGACCACATCAGTTAGCAAGGCAGTTCCAGTAGTGATGGTTGTGGTTGTTAGGCTAGGACCTCATGCTTCAACTGTTCCCTATCCTGCTATCTCCTCCCATATATCTCTGCCCTTTTGACTGGCTCTGCACTCTGCCACCTCCCACCACCTCCTTTTGACTTTCATTTTCTTCCTCCTAATTCAGGCATGTCAAAGTCATGGCCCGCGGGCCGGATGCGTCACACACTGGCCAGGCCCACCCCCAGTTTAGCAAAGGGGGGGAAATCACGATACGTCATCATGTGACGACGCAAGTTTGACACCCGTCCTAATTGATCCTTCATTAAACAGCTGCTGGTCATGCAAGGTTTTGCTTTTTTTTTTTTTTTTTAATAGCAACCAAAATTCAGGTCTTAAAGAACTTTCCAAAAAAGGTACCTAGGTTTATCTGCAGTGGGAGACTATTCTATAACTGAAGGGAAGCCAGCAAAAATGATGTTTTAGTGTCCTCATCAGCTGCATTTGTGGCACAGGTAAAGCTGACTACCCCTTGGCTGTTCACTTATAATGAGATCGGTAAGCAAGCAATGAAGACTTTACTAAGTTCTCAGAAAGAGAACTGTGTCAAACCTGGTTGTAAGCACACAGCCATTTTGTCATATTTGCACAGTTGATACAGGTAATAGTACTATCATCAATGGAAAGTTAGCCTGCTTTTCACCATGATTGCCATATTCTCAAAAAAGATGCTATTTTAATTATATACCACTGACACCCACCATTTGATAGGCAGGAGTCTCCTATACAATTGAATAATTTCTCGTTTCTAAATGTGGTGGAAGTATTATTCAAGTCATTCATATGCCATTTTATTCTGTGCATGATGACTTAGACAAATTACTGTATATTTATACGACTAAAAATGACTGCTCCATTCTTGAAGAGATTCAGAGTGGAGAAAGAATTCCAAATTCCATAATTGTATTCCCAGATTCCTTCCCCTCCTCCTTCATTTATAAAGAGTGCTTTGATGCAAACAAGCACCAACAAAACCTCAAAGTGCCTAACTATGTAAGTAGCAGTATCTATGGGCACTTAAATGAAATAGGAACTTAATCGCAACAAAGGAGAATTCTGAGTTACTGATGCCTCTAGGAAAAAGCCTTCCTGCCTTGTGCAAGCTCACGTTACTACAACGCACATCAATTTGGGCAGGCTGGGTTTTTCTGTTACATTTAAAGAAACATAGTAAGATAGAGAAATCTAAAGATATGAGTCAAATAAGAAATGTGAATCCCCAGGGCACAGCCATCTACAATCTAAATCAGGGGTCTCCAACCTTGGCAACTTTAAGACTTGTGGACTTCAACTCCCATAGCAAAGCTGGCTGAGGAACTCTGGGAGTTGAAGTCCACAAGTCTTAAAAGTTGCCAAGGTTGGAGACCCCTGATCTAAATGATAGCCTCAATGCACCAAGCATTTCCAGGGTAAATTTGGGATAAGCAAAAGAGACTATCACCTGAAAGATTTTGTGTTGGGCTTGAAAATCCTCCACATGCTTACTGACCATCTGGGCAATGAGATACAGAGTTGTGTCTTTTAACACTCAGAAAAACTCAACTTTTCTCTGCAGATAAAACAAAGAAAAAAATCTTTCCAACTCAGTGACTTTACGATTCAGTTTCCTTTGTAAATCTTTTCAGAAATCGGTTGTACTACGTAACAAGTATTGCTTACTCCTACATAAATGTAGTTATTTGGGCTTATCGGAGAGCTTGCAGTGCTCCAGAGCTCTGAGAGTTAGGTGGATAACACTAGGATTGGTCTGTGGGAGAAGGAAAGGCCTAGGTTCATTTGGGAAGTTGGTAGCAAAAGGTTTCCTTACTTAACAGCAAAAGAAGCCCTGATATTGCCCCCCAAAGAATCTGGAACTGGAGAAATGACACAGGAAGGGAGCTGACCTCCAAATTGCTTTAATCTAGCACTATTATTTTGGGACCCTTCCTGCATTCATTTCCCAGGATCCTACATGCAGTTATGAGTGGAGACCTCTATAGATTCTTCTGATTTCTCAAAGAAAGGATCCACACCCAAGAGTGGGCTTCTGGGAGTTCACATGGTTTTGGGAGAACCTCTAGCTAAGTTTCTATGCAGTTCGGAGAACCCCCCAAGTCCCACTCCTGGCTGGCCCCGCCCCTCCCATCCCCTCCCCGGAGTCCCCACGTGGCTCATTTTGGATGCAGGTTAAGTGCATGGGCGTGCAGAGGCTCAGGAAGGGCGAAAAACGGGCCTATCAGAAGTTTGGGAAGGCCGGAAATGGGCCCGTTTCCAGCCTCCAGAGGGCCTCCGGAGCCTGGGGAGACCATTTTAGCCCTCCCGGAGGCTTGAGGAAAGCCTCTGGAGCCCGGGGAGGGCAAAAATGCTCCCCCTGCCATGGTGCAGGAGGCCAACTAGGCCACGCTTGGCCACGCCCACCCAACCACCAGGCAGAGAACCCCTTGCTAAAATTTTTGAAGCTCACCTCCGTCCACACCCCAACCCTGGTGTTATCACCCTAACCCTCAGACCTGCAGTACTGCAAGCTCTCAGGTAAGCACAAATGACTACATTTATGTAGGAGTGAGCAACACATGTACATAATGCAACTGATTTCTGAAGAGATTTACAGAAATATTACACTGGAAGGAAACTGAATCCTAGAATCACTGAATTGAAAACATTATTTCCTTTATTTTAATGAGGATCAAATAACCTGGTACCTCTGCATATACTATGTATTAAATCCTATTGAAGTTAACAGGATTAATAACAAACGACTAGGAATTATAGTCCAAAACATCTGGAGTGCTTATCCATGTCCCTGAACAGCAAGGAATTAGGAAATTTGTTCAGCAACCAATTCTGGAAATAATTTGGAAATTCCAATAGATTATGTAATGTTACCTACCATTTAGATATACAAATCTAAATGCACAATATTCTGCTTTAAACGGAAGTCATTCCACTAAGAGAAACTTAATCCCAACTACAAGCAACTACTCCAACTACTATCTTAGAATAGGAATAGGAAAGAGTAGAATAGAGTAGATTGGAGTAGAGTACAGTAGGACAGAAAACAGCATTGGAAGGGACCTTGGAGGTCTTCTAGTCCAACCCCCTGCTTAGGCAGGTACCATTTCAGACAAATGGTTATCTAATCTCTTCTTAAAAACTTCCAGTGCTATTACATCAGTCTCTTCTGTAGTTAAAACTAGGATATACAATGACTATTAGCTATGCCAACTGGGAAGACTATATAGAGAACGAGGTATTGTGAAGCAAAGCAGCTGATCATGGAAGAAATACTTTCTTTTTAGTAAGTATCTGAGAAGGATGTTACCTGCCCTTCAGTCCATTACTGGTATGAACATTAAGCTTCTCTGTACTCTGCATCCCTCTAAAGTGAAGTGTTTTATCTAAATGACTGAAATGTTCAATGTTGAACCTTTCCAAAGAGGCTCCTAGTAAACCTTTTAAACATATAGTAGGGGGCTTTGCAAAACAGCAAGCTCTTTTGCATTTTGTTCTCAAAACTACCATTGAGAGGTGCACTATTCTGAAAGCCAAACACTCTAGTATAAGTGGAAGAAACCAATTCCAGGTCAGCAGCTTAAAACTCATTTGAGATGCTGGGGGTAATCTCTTGAGGAGAAACTTGGCATAAGGCCGAAGCACTAAACAGCTTTTTCACATATTACAAAGGCCGTCCTTTGAGGAGCAGGAAAGAACTATACATATGAAGCCATTAGCCTACTAATTATTCTCTTCACAAAAGATATAGTGAGGGCCATAAATAGGGAACTATATACGTGATGGTCCATCATATTACCATCTACCGCATGTAGATCAGGAATAGCACCAAAATATGAATAGTATAGCCTCTTCATCATAATTTAGGTGCTAGGCACATACCGATATAACTTTATCATTTAGAGATTTTTTTAAAAAAACTAAAGATGCAACAATTGACCACATCTGAATGAATTTTCTCATCTGCAAAAAAAAAAAAAAAATCAAGTTAACCAGGTTAATACAATTAGCTAATGGAGTTCGGCTCTAGCAGAAATTAAATCAATTGTACAATGCAATACAAGTTTCAAACTGTGAGCTTAATACAAAAAATAAATAAATAGCAGAACCAAAAGTTAACACATACCTCTTATACTTCAGGCAAAATTCTTCCACTTAAGTAAAAAAAAAAAAAATATTCCGTAATCTAGAATTCCATGCAGCAAGAGGGTTTTTCCCAATTTTTTCCAAGATACAGTAATGCACAATAAAGTATCCCGTTTTGCCTTCCTTATCTAATTTTTTGACTCACCGGTAAGCTAGAGGGTCTTGACTGCAGATTCAAAGTCACATCTTCTTGCCCTTTACTGGAAGCCATTGATGTGGCAGACGACCCATGGGAGCCAAATGAGTCCTGTGACAACTCCTAGAATATAAGAAGACCAACCAGTGGGGGGGGGGGGGGAACCCACAGAAATATTATTTTTACCTCAGTCTAAATTATGGTACAGTCATCTGTCTTCCTTGGCTCTGTTCAATCGCCCCAAGTGGTGACAACAGTTAGAAGCAGGGTGGATAAAAATCAATGATTTTTTTTTTTAAAAAAAAAATCAGATTTTTTTGATTTAAATCAGATTTTTTTGATTTTTATCGAATTTATTTTAATAAAAAACTTTTGGGGTAAAAATCTATCGTAAGATAGTTTTCTATTTAAGATACATAAATAATTTAGTTTATTCAGCATGAAATGGAGCTTAGTTATGTAGCACAAAGCTGTATATTCTGCAACACTGGGACTATCGGTGAGTCAACAGTGGGTCAAAGGAGTAGCAGAGATGACAGTTGCTCTTTAAAAATTATGATTTAAATCGAGTTGATTTAAATCAAGCCTTTTTACTAGTGATTTAAATCATGATTTAAATTGTGATTTAAATCAACTCGATTTAAATCAAATCCACCCTGGTTAGAAGTAAGTATTATAAACAACTGCAGAAGTTAAAAATTAGTGTAACCCAATAGTGCTAAAAACCCTTCCTAACTTCCCATGTTGGGTCACTATTTCTTGCTCTTGCATAGTAAATGACATCAGTAAATAGCCAAGGAGCAAAATATTGATGGTACATCCAATCAACCAGATAAGACAGACTGTCAATCAATCCAGGATCAGCAAGCATATATTTTTGTGTTTTCTCTCTGAGCCGCCAATGTGTGTGTCTGTATTTTTTTATAAAAACCTACACACAATGAATAAAATTTATCAAATAACCTGCCATTTTGTGCTTCTTGGAAACACAGCAAGCATTCAATGGTTAACTCACTGCCCCCTTCTGATCCCTACTCCAGAGATATGGTGAAGACAGTGCAAATGCCTGAATCTTTCTTTTTCTCTTGCCTTAAAGCTAGACGTTTCAGAAGACCTACTCAAGACCTCTGCTGCAACAATTCATCATGCAGAGAAAACTAATATGCGGTGGTATTAGCCTTCCCAAGTTTTATGCCTTTCAAAGTCAGCAAGTACAGTGTTCCAGAAACCACCCTAGTTTGCAAAGATGCACATGAGTTGAACAGACAAGCTCCAATTTCTTCAAATCACCCGTTTCATTTTCCTTCATTGTGGTTTTGCATTACTGTAAGAATCCTCACTTCTCCTCACATTAAAACTGTGGTGTTCCAATTCAAGTACTTCTTTGCTACTTGTCATGTAACACCTCTCTTTAAAAGTAAGGTAAAGAAGGACAAGTGTCACATGGTAAATGAGGAGGGGAAAAAATGTTAAAAATCCCCACTCTGCCCCATCAAAAACTTGGGAATCATCTCGCCTGAATTGCTTTACAGATATGTTTGACAGGATAAATTACAGCTGTACCAGGTCAGGAGATGGTACTAAAGGGAGAACAATGTATGCCTCTTTGAGCTCCTAAAAGAAAAGGCAGGATATGCATTGATGTATCTAAATCAGGTTGCACTTGATAGAGTACTTTTTGCCTGTGGGCTATCACAGACGAACAGTGAAAGGTGGTGTTTTTGTTTGGTGTGTGTAAATTGCCTTTCTGCCTGGTTACCGACAAATGGACTACTCAGGTATTGATAAGTAACTGTGTTCTCAAATATTTAAGGCAGTGTTTCTTAACCGTGGCAACTTTAAGATGTGTGGACTTCAACTCCCAGAATTCCCCAGCCAGCAAAGGAGTAACTCCTCTCTTTGCCAAGCTGCATTTCTTTCTATTTCCACTTGAAGAGCAGAAAAGGTATTAATAGGCTTGACCCAGAACCCGAGCTACTGTGTAGCTGTCTAGTTTTCCAGAAATACCTATCAAAGGATTGGGGCAGAGGAATGGGGCAGTTCATGGAAGACAAACCTACCTGTGGAGGTGGGAAGCGCTGCTGAGAATACGGCTGCTGTGACTGAGACGGAGGGTATGTTGCCGATGGCTGGGCGAGCGCCGAGGTAGCAGACTGCTGAGCTTGCTGCTGGTAAGGGGACTGGGACTGCTGCTGAGAGTAGGGAGTCTGACCCTGGGGGTGTTGCTGCTGGCCTGGGGTTGGCTGCTGGGGATATGGAGATGGGGACTGCTGGTGGGATGGTTGTGGCTGTGGCTGGGAATAGGGGGGCTGGGATGACTGAAGCTGAGGAGGCTGAGACTGAGTTTGCGTTTGCTGATAAGAGGGCTGAGCATGTGGGGCCTGAGTGGGGGGCTGCTGGGCATAAGAAGGCTGTTGCTGGGGGTGCGGACTCTGCTGGTTGTAATAAGGGGTCTGACTCTGCTGCCCGTATCCAGTAGGGCCCTGCTGTCCATAAGGCGGTATCTGTTTGGGAGAGAAATCAATGTCGATCAGGAAGATGCTGGAGAATAGAGCTGAGAGAGATACATTACAGGTAGTCCTTGACTTATGACCATTCATTTAACATCAGTTTGAAGTTACAGCAGTCTCGTACTTGACTTATGACCCATCCTCGAAGTTACAACAGTGCAACCACGTGACTGCGCTTGGCAACTAGCTCGCATTTACAATTGTCTTCCAGTCACGCGATCATGGTTTGCGACCTTCCCAGAGGTCTTCCAGCAATTTAATTGGGGAAGCCAGATTTGCTTAATGACCATGGTAAAAATGGTCATAAAATTGGTCCCGGACATGTGATGACTTGCTTTAATGACTGCATCACTTAGTAACCAAAATTCCAGTCCCAACTATGATGCCAAGTCATAGACTATCTGCACTCTTGCCTGGAAGTTTTCAGATATTAGTTATGACTATTAATTTCATTATGATCATAATATTGTAAACAGGATGGTCACAACTGTTCTATTACAGGGACAGGAAATATTCTGTCCTATTTAGTGCATCTGCCTTTGCCCAACTGGCACCTTCCAGATGTAATTTCTTCATTTATTTGCTTACAATAATGTAACTCTCTTAATTCAGTCATCTTAACTGAAAGCTGCACAGTAATAGTAAATAAATGAATTTAGTGACACAACTGAGATATGATCATTTACCAACCCGTTCACTCAAAACCAATATTTAAGGTTCTGAGATCTAGTCCCTGTTTATGGAAAATGTGCATATGTTTTCAGAGGATTGCATACTCCCTCTTTACCTGCTGTGCATAAGAGACGGTGCCCATTGCAGTTTGCGTCCTGCTTAGAGTTCCCACTGGATATCTCTGGGGAGTCTGTGGCCCATATGGCTGTCCTGGGTATCCATGGCCTTGTTGCTGCCCTGACTGAGGTCCCTGCTGTTGTGTGTATAGGTTGTTTCCTCCATAAGGCTGAGGTCTCATCTTCCCCATCTGATCCATTGGACTGGATGGCTAGGAAAGAAAATCAGAGTAAGTTATAAAATATCCAATTGCTGTAGAAGCTATCTAATAATATCGCCACTTACTTGTGAAGAACTCTAAAAGAGCCAACCAAAAGAAAAGTAAAAGAAAGGTAAACAAGCCTTTAACTGTCATTAAAATTCAACAGGAAAGCAGAAGAAAAAATATACCTTTTGAAATTTTTAATTGTTCTGGAGATATACAGAGCCCTAGAGTAAGTTACTATGGCACACCTTCTTCGACTTGATGCCCTCCAGATTTTGAGGGTTACAATTCCTAGCCAATAAAAATCAAAATTCCCTGGTGCTGCTGATTGGGAATTAAAGGAGTGGTGGAAAGAAGGAATAGATACACATAGCTGCATTCAATTTTTTTTTGGCCCTGGAAGTTAACTGACTTCTGAAACCATGAGGACAACCAGTATCCATCAAGATTGGCCAAATGGCAACTGTGCTCTTATTTTATAGTTTTTCGATTAAATACTCCTTCAAGTCAAATTCAACTTCCAGTGATTATACAGCCGTGTCCATTCTGCTTTCTTAGCAACAATGAGGAAGCAATTTGCTACTGTCTTTTTTCAGGTTGCTTTTTGATTTCCCACTCTAGTCTTAGGGCCCTGGGGTTTCTTAGTGGTTTCCTATTCAATTGCTAATCAGTGCCAATCCTGTTTAGCATTTTTGAAATCTGCCAAGGTTGACTGTTGCCACTAGCTGTAGCACTCGGATGCTAAAGAATACTTCATTATGAGAAGATGCTTACAGGTTAAGAAAGCTAGGCCAAAATCAAAACTCTGAAGCTAACTAGATTGACCAAAAATATTGGATTTTATTAGTTTCCAGCAACCACACTAAGATAGAGTCTACCCTTTTTTTTTCTTTTTTTTTTTTGAGAATCCTCCTTCCTCCTTTAATTTGGAAGGATCATCAATATAGGAGTTTACCAACAAATAACTCTTCCATCTGTTCCGATCTTTTAGATCACTAAGTTAATGTGACTGATCAAAAAAACACAAAACTTTTCTATTTGGTTAAAAAAAAAATCTACTTTTTCGGTTTCCTAAAGAAAACACATGAGAATTATTGTTGTAAAATAGATTAACATATCTTTTCTCACTTCTGGGTAGTATTAGTACAGTGTTAAAAAGCTGGATAATTATCACTGATTTAGGTTTTTATACATAACTTGTATAAAAGCTTTTAATATCCATGATAAACTGACAGCTTCTGGTTTAAATTGAAACGGTCAGGATAGGAAGGACCCAAACATTCAATATTTAATGTATGCCACAAATTCCTAAAATTGTCTATAGATTTCACTTCAATTATCTCATGTTGAAAAATTGCAACTAAATATGAATTTAATATTTAAGAACCCCTGTCAAAACTGAATATGGCCTTATGTTATACAATAAGTTATTATTAAGAGAAAATATACCAACGTATTTTAAAGAGTAATCCAAGATAAAATAAATTTTAAAATGTAAAGGACTGGAAAGTCTTTCTTAGACTGATATGTGGTAAATTATTTCAATAAATCATGATTGCATTTCATGTGTTAATCTTACACTGATCAATATAAGCAGAAAATAGAGGTCTAGAATAAGGAGGCGGGACTAAAGAAATGATTAACTCAGCTTCAGAGTAAGGCAGTAGAGGAATACCCACAAATTGTATTATCCTATCAGCAAGACAGAGAATCTAGATCCTTTTTTATCACTAACAACTCTTACCACTTGCTAAATTTAAAGACATCAGAAGCCATTTCCAAATTGCTGTTCCCCAAAACCTAACATGAAGTAAACAGCACAAATTCCTGATTATTATAAGGAGGAAAATAGCCAGTTTTGAAGTTATGGTTAAAGCACCAGGCTACAAAGCAGGAGATCATGAATTCTAGTTCTAGTCCTGCCTTAGAAAGCTGACTGGGTGACTTTGGGCCGGTCACCCTCTCAGCCCAACTCGCCTCACCGTGTTGTTGTATGTGGGGAAAATAGGAAGAGGAAAGTGTATTGGATATATTTGCCACCTTAAATGATTTGTAAAAATAATAAAGGTGGGGTGTAAATAAATTAATAAAAATAACCCCCGACTTAATTTCTGGTGAATATTTGGATCTAACCACATATTCTTCTTGGTAAGAGTATGAAGTGATTTGTAATATTTGCCTTTACAGAATGTTTTATTGGAAATCCACATTAAAGCCAATCAAACACTTTGAATAATAAGTTTTTAACTCACCAAAATATCATTCATGCTAATTTAACAAAAACATCTAAAAACCGTGGAAATTTGCACATTCTGCTCTGGTTCCAATGAAAATGCTGCTCTTTTGCAAATGATTACCCTGATCCAAGTCAAACTCCCATTTTCAATCCACAAAGCAAGGACAGACAAACACTTGCTGTCAAGATACTTTGGATTACGATTTTCACAACCATCAGTCCTTTGAGGTAAAGGTTGGGAAACAAATACACAAAAAAATACCCTGTTTCTCCCAAAATAAGACATCCCCCGATAATAAGCCCAATTGGGCTTTTGAGCGCATGGCAATAAGGCCAAGCACTTATTTCAGGGTTCAAAAAAATATAAGACAGGGTCTTATTTTTGGGGAAACACGATACTAGGACTTATTTTATAGATAAAGGCTGTAATAACAGAAACTTATCAGCAATGATAAGATGATAAGAAATGCCTATTAGCATTTCTCTCCCCTTCCCTTTTATACCCAAGAGAGTCAAAGCAGGACATCCTAACTGTATTTCTCACACTTTCCTGTGTTCCCATGCTAAGTTCCTGTTTTCCCAATGGATGCTGTGTACTCTTCGTGCTCTTCTACAAGACTGGTTAGGGTTGATGGGTACTGATTAAATTTAAAATATTTAGAGGTGTTTGTGCCTAGAACTATCTAAAAATGGCTGTGATATTCTCAAGAAAAGAATGACAAGTATCTCAGAGCAACTATACCCAAGCTGGATCTTCCAGATGTGTTGTGACTACAATTTTTATTGTATCCACTCTGAGAATTATAGTGTAACACAGCTGGAGAGCATTAAGTTGGGGAAGGCTGCTGTGTGAGTATAAGCAACCTTTAAAATGACATATTTAACATTCAAGGGCAAAGCGTGACTTTTTTTATGGGTAGTAATGCTCTCCTTTTCCATTCCATCAATTTATGTTAACCTGTTCTGCTCAGTTTGCATGTTATTTTCTAAGGACACGTTTCTCCAAGCACCGCATGCCCCATTCTAAAGAAGAGCCGTATCTCTATGAAGTTTCTTAACTAATAAGGTTTTGGCTTAGAGCACACCCCTTCTTTATCTGTGATATAATATTGGGGAGGTTTTGTTGAAGTTTTAAGGGATACTGGGAAAACATTGGCTACCTCTGACATGAGTTACCTCTGCACTGAGCTGTTTTGCAAATTTGGTCTCTTTCCAGAACAAGGCAAGATAATCCATGTCCTTTCCTCTTGGTCAACATTTGAATAGTAGCCTCAAAAGTAACCTTTGTCTGTCTTGGCCATAGAACTTTTAACTGTATTACTGGTATCATTGCTTTTGGGGGGGAGGGGTGGCAGTTTCAAAACAATGGTTTTCTAGGAGTGCAAATTGTTATGGCAGCACTGCAAAAATCTGCTAATTCAGTTTCTAAGACCAAAATAAATTGGAAGGACATTGCTACCTTTAATGTTGTAATTAATGCTACTCCTAATTGCAAAAATAAAGGCCGAAGACTTCTGATGCACTTTCAAGATGGTTACACTGCAGAAGGCAGAAGTGAAGTCAGAATCCTTAAGAATATGGAAAAATTGCAAAGCCTACCTTGGGTCTCGATTTTTTCCCCCCTCCTGGCCAGCTGTGCCATCAACCTGATAATAAAAATTACATTTTTGGTGGGGAGGGGGAGGAGGAATCTCACTGGCTCTTTAACCGAGGGAAGCTCTAATTGATTCCCACAGTAATTAACCTGCATTTTACCTCAGAGTGTGCTAGTTAAGGAAGTCAGTGCAGCTATTTATAACTCCTCTCAAATTGAGGGCAGACTGCCTAAAATCTAACACATCCCAGCTGTACTCCTGTTTGAACTGGGGCCAAGGGAATTTTTTAAAGCAATCTTGGCACTGAATGAATGACACCAACACGATGAGAGCACAGAGTGGTTGTGTTGTGGTGACGTAGCAGTGGAGGTGGAATGGGAAGGGGGGCAACTGCATGATAATCCCTCCTTCTCCGGCGTGCTCTGAGCTCATAGGCCCCAACCCTACTATCCCTATACAGCCAAGCCAGGAACCACGACTGAGATCAAAATACAGGAAGTGTCTTTTCCCTCTGAACACACATGGCTGATCTGCTCAGACTGGAGCCACACCATCCCTGCCAGGGAGGTTAACTCTCATAATCTCTGACCATAACCCAGAAGGAGTGGAGGGAACAGATGGGGATGGGACCCCAGCAGCAGGATAGGTCATGTGACACTCCACACGGCCTTGAAAGCACAAGCTATTGTTTGGCAGCTGGGCTCTGGTACAAAGCCAGCGAAGACCGTTTCCACTGGGCAATTCAAGGAGAAGCAGCAGCTGTTGCTGCCTCTTCTTCTATTGCACCCTGCTTCGCTCAAGCTACTCAATGAGGACCGAGAACACGGAGCCCCTGGGACCAGAAAGCCACCAAGCAGATGAAAGCTTGCACCAACACTGCACAGATTTAATACAGCTTGGTAAATGCGCAGATGCCACCTCCATCATCTCCCCCCAGCTGAACCCAGATGGGCTCACAGACAAATGCAAGAAAGAAATTAGATTTCTGGGGAGAGGAAGAAAGGAAGGATTGTCTCCCTTCGCTAAAGCATTCTATTACTTAAGTGTCTATCTGACCCCTCCGGAGAAAATAAACCACTTTTTAACCTCACGCTACTAGTTTTAAGATGAGAATTCTTCTTTAAAAAAGAGGGATAGGTGGTCACTGTGAGAACAGAGGCATTATCTTATTTCCTTATTTGAAAAATTCTCAGGATTTTGGTCACAACATTGGCTAGATTCAAGCATTATGCTGTACCATGCTGTTTCTTCAGTTTATGATTTAGCATTTTGGATAAAACACGCCTTACTGCAGAGAGTTAACTAGGCTCCACAAGCCATTCACAAAATGCTTAAAAGGCAATATTAGCGCCCCTCCATGGGCTCACTGGTTCTTTCTGTGAGTGTTTGGAGGGACATAATTTTGAAGGCACCCATTTCTAGTTCACCAAGACTGTAGTTAAGCATATCATCCAAAGGTGGGACTCTACTTTCAGGGATTTTATTTAGTTATTAAAACTTATATGCCACCACCCATCTGACTAACAAAGTGACTCTGGGTGAAGCAACTCTAATCATGGTCATATTCAGTGGTGGGATTCAGCCAGTTCACACCACTTCGGGAGAACCGGTTGTTAACTTTCTGAGCAGTTTGGCAAACTGGTTGTTGGAAGAAATCATTAGGGCAGAAAACCGGTTGTTAAATTACTTGAATCCCACCACTGATCATATTATATTATTTCTGATGGCCAGAATATGTTTGGGTAACATGATTGTTAGTTTGAAAGCTGGATGGTTAATTTCAAAGTGAAGCCTCTCCAGCACTTTCAAAACAAGGCAACAGACAGTCAGCACAGAATGTTCGCCATAATTCCATTTTATAATTAAGGATGTATAGAGTAAGACAACTTTCAGAAAGAGACTGGCTAATCTCAGTTCTATATAAAGTGGAAAAATAACTTCCAAATTTCATAGCATGAATGATTTAAAGATTGAAATATTATTTGGTGTTAGAGGGAAAAAATTACCATATTTTTTGGAATATAAAACGCTCCGGAGTATAAGACACACATTAGTTTTTGGGGAGGAATATAAGGGAAAAAAATTCTGCCTCTGCCTACCAGCACCCATTGGTATTCATCTGGCTAGCTTCTTTACAGCAAACAGCAAACAGCCTGGTCAGGTTCAGCATGTTATCGCAGCCTGATTCAGCACAAGCAGCTGATTGGCGGTTGGACCAGCTTCCCAGAATACCGCCAATCAGCTGTTCCAGGCTGCGGGGATCACAACAGTCCATCGCTGCCTCCTCATGTCACATTTTCGGCCTCTGCGCGCTCAGTTTTAGACCCATTCCAGGCTGCTGGGATCATCACAGCACATCACTGCTGAGCGCCGCTTCCATGCGTCACATTTTCGGCCTCCGTTTATTATGTTTTTGGCCTCTACATGTCGCATTTTGGGCCAGTTCCAGGAGGCGGGGATAGGCAGCAACAGTGATCCCCGCTGCCTGAAACTGGCCAAAAACGCAATGCACAGAGGTCAAAAACAGCTGAAAGATGGGGGCCGGCAGGGCTTCGGCAACATTCGTTGTATAAGATGCACAGACATTTCCATCCACTTTTTTTTTTTTTTTTGGGGGGGGGGGGGGGCTGTCTTATACTCCAAAAAGTATGGTATATGCTATCCAAATTCCAGATTTGAATTTGCTAGGATTCCAAATAAGGGGGTATTACAATCAAGGAGAAAATTCATCAATGTTAACTTCATTTTTAACTTCACCATTTTGAAAACCACGGTACACCAAGAATGTTTGTTGCATCCACATAGTTGCTATATTCTGTCTATGAAGATAAACTATAATTCACAATAAAGAAGTATAATGAATAAAGTGGCTGCAAATAACTTCCGACCGTCATAAAATGTTGTGCCCCTCCTGCAGCCACATGACATTTTGGGTGGTTAGCAAGACTCACATGTACAACCATGGGCAGTGTCTTGTGGTCACATGACTGCAATCTGTGATGGGGTTTTGCCAATTTCTGGCAGAAAACTGCAAAATCCGCTACTTGCTAGATTCATTTAATGACCACAGGGTTCACTTAACAATTTTGGTGATTTGCTTTACGACCTCCCTGACTTACTACCAAAATTCAATTGTCATAAATTGAGGACTACCTATATATCACCTTTTAGAACTACCTGCTTCTGTAATTTTTGCACCTTGAGAATTGACCCATACATTAATAAAGCACAAATTACTTATTCAAGAAGTCCTTTCTTTCAACATAAGCTTTCTAACTGAGCTAAGTCTGATCCTGCACAGCTACAAAGAAAAGGTGAAAGTCTACAAAGCTAATAGTTGGCTGGAAGATAAACAAGGCTGCAACTGTACTTTTCAGCGACAGTAAACAAATAATTTGTTGTTATTCTGTGTAACTTCTTTCAAATGAGCTCACTCAAGCCATTCTTTCCCACTTTTTAAAAATTGCATTTTTAAATATTTGAAGGCATTTTACCTTAAAACATAGATTTTAAAAAGCATATTGATAATTATTTTAGCGAGAGACCACATTGTAAAATACGTAAGTCCAAACTCCAATGGAATGATATGCACTGGTTCAGGATATACAGGTCATGTGGAATCTTGCCACATTCTAGGTTTGACAAAAGTAAAAGTGGTTGCAAGAAACACCAAGAAAAAGAATGTAAAAGTATGATAAAACAGAGATTCTCATATTCTGGCTAAGATTTTTTTAAAAAAATCTCTGCCAGATTAGATAGATCTTTTTTTAAAGATTTAGTTAAAAGAATTTTATTAAAGAAAATTAAAATTGAATACTAAAATTGCATTTATTATTCCAGACACAAACATGTCTTTCTTCCAGAACAGTTTACTCCCTGTGTTTCTAAATATACAAGGCACAACAGTACAACTTTCACACTGTTAACAATAATGAGAAACACAACTCATAAATATTCCCCCCATATCCTTTTATTTTGTCTCCTGCCTTTAATTTATTTTGTTCAATATTCTTAGTTTTTTCTATGCTTTGTATATTATTATTTAGCCCAAAAGGAATAGCATGATGGGTATGAATGCACATGGAGGTCTTACTACTAGATGTAACATCTCACTAACGATTTGTGGCATTGGAACTTCAACTTTGGCAGCACAGGCTTTCCCATGATCCTTAGTACTGGTTCATTAACGCTAGATGGTTTGTGTAAGACCTCTGTTAATACCAAAGTTATAATTACTGGGGTGGAGAATAAGGAAGAGGGAACAGTAATATGGAAGTCATCAACAAGAATCATGTAAACTTGCTGATAACTTTAGATATCTTATATCCAACATTCATCTAATGCAATGGCCCCCAACCTTTTGGGCACCAGGAATAGGTTCCGTGGAGGTTTTTCCGTGGACTGAAGGGAGCGTGGTTTTGTGTGCTGCCTGCATCCCACAGATGGGGCTTCGTTTGTTTCTGTGGCCCGGTTTCTCGCATGCCGCAGCCCGGTGCCAGTCCATGGACTGGGGGTTGGGAGACCCCTGATCTAATGAACAGTGATTTTTTTTCCCCAGACATGCCAATAAATTTGTGTTTTCCTAGTAACTTTACTTAATTAGTTCATTGGAAAAATTGCTGATTTGTTCATTTTCCAAACTGGCTGATTTCAAATTGCAAGTGTTCTATCAATATATCAGGGGCGTCAAACTCAAGGCCTGGGAGCTGGAGCTGGCCTGCAGGATACTTAAATCTGGCCCATTGGGCCCTCCTGGAAAAGCGAAGGACCGACCCGCAGTGCTTCTGTCAGCAAAAACGGAGCTCCGTTTTCACTGGCAGAGGGTTGCAGGAGGCCGTGGCAGCTGAAAATGGAGCTTAGGAGGCCATTTTCACTGGCAGAGCACTTGGGACAGCACAGGTGCCCCCGACATGAGTGACATTGAGCTGGCCACGCCCACCCTGAGGTCAAACACCCCCCTGATGCGGCCCTCAATGAAATCGAGTTTGACACCCCTGCAATATACCAAATTAAATATATCTATATGGAAGTTCACCCATCCTAGAATATAAGTCATCCCCTAACATAAAAGTAAAACCCTTTCCTTTCAGGAAAGGCAAAGGATTGAACTCCTTTCAATTGGACAGGATTGAAGCAATAGCTCTCTTTAATAAATCCTGCCCCCAAACACTAACAATGGATCAATCACTGTGGATCAGCTACAGTGATCTCATATTCTTTGGCCAGTAGATAGTCATACATATCGGGAGAGACCTTAATTTTACTACCCAGCTCTAGTGCAGCGTAATCCTCTGGGGGAAACAGACAAACAAGAGCATTGCATGCCAGGTGTGGGATTAGCCAGACAAGTGGGATTGTAAAAGAGCAGACAGCTAAAGCAAAGGGACTAAAGAGGGAGGAGCTGAGGACAATTAAATAGATAGTTAAGAGGCAGGGGAGAGCACAAATACTTCTGAGAAGAGTCAAAATCAACTTTTATGAGAGAAAATTAAAACCAGGACACCATTTTCTTAAGCCTTCTCTGGGTATATTGGAGTTCTGAGATTTTATTTTATTTTATTTTATTTTTTGCCATCCTACTTGAGAATGATGGGAATTGGAGTTTTTGGAAGAGAATTCAACCGAAATATAACATTGGATATGGTTGTTTTTCCATTTCATCAAAACACTGAGCAGATAGAAATACTTTTTCCCAATATTAAATATTTGTGAATGGGGGGAAAATTGCCAATTCTGTTCTTCCTTTCTCAAATATTGACATGTTTGGGGGTAGGGGAAGAAGACGGTATAAAAACTGGGGGAATCAAAACATGGTTTAGCACAACCTACAAAACCAGGTCTTTGAAATAAGGACAAGTGTGAGCTGCCTCAAACTTCAAAACCATTACTTTAGAAGTTTCCTTTCCCACCTTTTGGCATTAGTTCTTGAACAAATGTTTACATTGCAAATCCCACTTAATCTCCTCCACCCCACCCCCACCCCAATCTCAGGAGTATCTGTGAATAAGAGAACAGCCCATACAAGACTACAACAGTGAATTTAATATTAGTAAGGCTTGGGCAATGCTTCAGATTCAGTTGGAAAGAGGTGCTTCATAAAATGCAAGAGTACAAAAACAGCAGCTGCTTGCTACTCATTAAAGCACCTGCATCTGTTTTCAGGATCAAGCAGTCCAGGAAAAAATGTGTCTCCTTAACAAGTCGGGTGATGCAATGGTGCCCTTGCACGGCCCAAAGCAGCTCTTTCAAAGAGAATCTGAAGTATTAATTAGCTTTAATATAAACTAGTTCCAGCCATCTCTAAAAATAAGGCAGAGAAAGCGCAACTCTCAGAATTGGCTGCAAATGAACAACAGGGCTGTGCGATCTGCTCCTCAGTAATTAGCTGTAAATCCTGATTGCTCCCACTGGCTGATGGCCGGTCCAGAAAGACAAGCCACTATATGCTGCAGAAGAATAAAGAGGACAGTTACTGGTTAAGGTTCTATTTAGAGATCCCCCAATTTGCATCCTGTCCCTGCCCAGACTTAACTCACCTCTAAACCAGGCAAAGTAACTCCAGAAAGAAGCTGGGAACTAATTGGTAAGAATAATGGAATGTATATTTATATATAAAAAGGCTTTGTAATTAAAAAAAAAAACAGCCTCATAGACTTTAGTGCCTTGAAATTAAAACTTTACTGCCCACTGAAGTCCCTACTATTTACATATATTGTGGCTCAAAGATACTCTATTACAAAATTTCTAATAATCAACAGGGGTGAAGAATTTATCTCTGGTTGGTTGGTTGGTTGGTTAGTGTAACAAGGAATACCAAATCAGAACTGGTTTAAGTCCAGTGTCTTAAAATCTTATTTTTATATACTATTATTGGCAGGTTATCCTCTAATAGTTACTGGAAGATGGAGATAAACTAGCACCTTTTTCCTTTTTCCTGTTCCTTAATATGGTATGATATAGCACAAGCTCAAACAAACCGTATATGTTAGGTGGATTAATTGAACTGCTTATAAAAAGCAAAGTTAAAAACACCCAGGTTTGTTTAGCTGGTGGGGGTGGGAAGAAAGAGAGGGAAGAAATTGAGATTGCTGACTGCAGATGAATAGATACAGAAATTCATATTAAGCCAATGCCACGGGGAAAGGAGGAACAGGCATTCCTGAAAACCTTTCGGTATAGTTTAAGAACAAGTAGAGCAAGAAAACGTAATACCAGGTGGTATACCTAACTAGAGTTATTATAAAAATTGTTTCAGAACAGAACACAGCTTCCTCACTGTGTTTTCAGATATTTTGGATTGTACAATAGTCCTCGACTTACAACCACAATTGAGCCCAAATTTTCTGTTAAGTGAGACTTTGTTAAGTGAGTTCTGTCCCCTTTTATGACCTTTCTTGCCACAGTTGTTAAGTGAATCACTGCCGTTGTTACGTTAGTAACATGGTTGTTAAGTTAACCTGGCTTCTCCATTCACTTTGCTTGTCAGAAGGTCGCAAAAAGCAATTAATGTGACCCCCGGACACTGCAACCGTCATAAATCTAAGTCAGCTGCCTAGTGTCTGAATTTTGATCACATGACCATGGAGATGCCCCAATGGTCGTAAGTGTGAAAAATAGTCACAAGTCACTTTTTTCAATGCTGTTGTAAGCCGAGGACTAACCGTATCATGCAATAGCAATGATTGAATGGTATGCATTGGTGGCGAGTACGAAAGAGACAAGACCGACGACATATTTCAGTTCCGATACTCCCCACCTTCCACTTCACCCTGCTTTAATTCCTCTTCATGCTGAGCCATGGTTTGCTTAATCATAGCTTGCCAAGTATTGCAGCTAAATTCACAACACTGAGTCACAAATAAGGAAATTTTGGAGTTATGTGTGTATGTAGCCTCTGCATGACAGACAGTCCTCAACTCACATCAACTGAAACCAGACTTTCTGTTGCTAAGTGAGTTGTGCCCAATTTTACAATTTTGTTGCCATGGTTGTTAAGCAAATCACTGCAGTTAATTGAACCGGCATGGTCATTTAAGCGAATCCGACTTTCTCTATTGACTTTTTGGTTGCTGGAAACCAACTGAAAAGGTCACAAATGGCAATCACATGACGACAGGACAATGCAATCTTTGTCAATATATGCGGTTGGCAAGCAGCCAAATTTTGATCCCATGAGTAGACTATGGGGATGCTGCAATGGTGGGGAGTAGAAGGACTAGCTGCAAGTCACTTTTTTCACCACCGTTGTAACTCTGAACGGTCACTAAATGAATGCTTTTTGAAAACTCCCTGTATCTTAGGTCCATTTTAGGATAAAATAAGACAATCTTTCGAAGGTTGAGGATTGTATTTCTCGTTTTGGGGATGGCTAAAAGAGCACAAAATGGACAAGGCATCTTTTAGAGTTTTGCCTTGTGCTTTTTTTAAACCTGTTAATCTTAAGGCCTTATGCCACAGAGATTTTTTATTTGATGTTTGCCATCTCAAAGCAAAGGAATCTATCTAACTAATATTCAACAGTTGTATTCAGAGCTGAATGTGGGATTACCAAAGGGTTTTCTGGAGCCATATTCAGTTGTGGGAACTCAACACTGCTCATCCCTCGTTAGCTTGGGTCAGTTAATATACAAAAGGGAAGTGGGCCGTGTCAGAAAAAGGCAATACTTCTGAATGGTATTGCATCAGAGCCATTAACTCCCAATATATTTTAATATATTGATTTTAAAAGGTACAAATGGATTTTAAAAGGTACAAATGCTTTTTTGCAGTGTTTCTCAAACTTGGCAGCTTGAAGATGTGTGGACTTCAACTCCCAAAATGCCCCATTCTGGGAATTCTGGGAGTTGAAGTCCACATATCTTCAAGCTGCCAAGATTGAGAAACATTGCTTTATTTCAATATTTATTGCCATAGAGCTAAAAGGCCACATGTCGGGAGGAGTAGAAAGCAAAAAAAAAAAAAATGCCTAAAATTAACAAATGGAAATGTGATGATTGTTTTTTTTTTCTAAATAGAATTCTGAATTGCTATTGTATCAGCTGTTGAAAGGATGCAAGTTCCTGAAGAAGTAAAACAGTTCAAATTTTTTAATTCTGATTACTGGGTTATTATGGTATTTCAGGAGAACTGACAAGCACTAAAATCTAGAAGGCTGCATTCTTTCAATTCACTGCACATCACAGATTTCAAAAAAGCAAAAGGGAAAACTTTAATTATATTTTAAATCATATTTCACTATAACAGTTTGTTAGATAGCCTTCATGTTCCTGTATTTCGTTTGTGTTTTTTTTTCCCTTCGGCTTCCTTATGAAAGAAAAAGTGTGGTGTAAACATTATATTGACATGGAATTAAATACCACATACACAGTGTTCCGAAATCAGTTCACTTTCTACAACTGTAATCACGGACACCAAAGAACAGTAATTATTTCCAACTTCTGCAACAAAACAGAACAATGAACTCTCAACTTAATGGAGTTAAGAAAATCGCCATGTTCGCACAGCACAATAGGCTGTAATTCTGATTTACTGTGAAGGAGCAGCTAATCTACTGCCCATGAGAGCAATTGAATAAACCAACGGTAAGTTCTCCACTGTGAAATGCAAGCCCAATCCTTGTGTCTTTCCCAAAAAAGCCAGAGATCTGAAGACAAGAATAAATCATAGTTTCAGCACTAGCTTACATCCTGTGGGACAAAATTCCCAATTCCCCATTTCACAGTGAATTCGTGGAAGAAGCGCCCATGATTTATTTAGCAACTGCCACTTAAACCACCATCTTCAGAATCCATGACTTTTCACGTTGAGCAGCAAATCTACTGGCTGGGTTCATGCTCTGTGTTATGATAATGTTGTTGATGCTACTGATAAACATTTGTGTGCTAGGAATCCCTGTCAAGTCTTATTCATCATCTGGAGATTAGACAAGATTCAAATCCATCTCCAACCTGGTCCCAATAACAATTACTGTTCATTGTATTTACCTCAAATAGGCTTAGGCATCTTCTTTTGAATACAACACTATTCCAAAGCAAACTTATTGAATAACATGAAAAGATTAGTAAATACCAAATAAAATTTGATACCATTAAATTGATAAAAATACCAATTAAAACAAATATCCTTTTCTAAAATACTACAAATGAGAAATCATTAGAGTGCTGCAAAAAATAAGGGAGCTCCTCAGTGGTGCAGTTTAATTTCTTTTTAATTCGTAGAATATTTCAAAGATAGGGAGCCACTGCAGAGAAGACCTCCTTTTAAAGAGAGGTGATCTTTTTTAAAATTATGGTCTGTGTTCCATGAAGGGGAAGAACACGCATAAAGGCTGCCTGCTATAGTAGGCGGAAAAATAAGGCGTAGAGGGGAATGGCTTCCAATTTACAAATATCCACTGCCCCCTTCACAATAATTTAAAATCTTGGTCTCCTTGCCACTCCATTTTTACTGCTCAGTGGGGAAGCCCCACCAATTGCAAATGGAGAAAGAAAGTGAGCAGTTCTTCCACTGGAGGTCGTTTGACTTCTGTGCTATGCAAGGAAAGACTTCCCTTTCTCAATACACGCCATGGAAATGCAGAGACCAAAAACAAGAGGAGAAAATTGTGGCTCCTTCTTCTTCTACCCCTGCTCTCTACCTGGTAGTTTTGGTGGAGGGGGAAAAAGAAGGGTGGGACTGAAGATTCCTAATCCCCATTTTCAAAGGAGCTAGCAAAAGAAACACAGTAGTATCTTCAGGTTTCTTATTTCACTGTAAATCCCTGTAAATTTTCAGAAAAGAGAATCATTAAACAAAAGTGTTCTCTAAACCAGGGGTCTCCAACCTTGGCAACTTGAAGAGTTGTGGACTTCGACTCCCAGAATTCCTCTGGCTGAGGAATTCTGGGAGTTGAAGTCCACAAATCTTCAAGTTGCCAAGGTTGGAGACCCCTGCTCTAAACTCCATGCAGCCAATGGTTGCCAGTTAACTAAGAGCCCAAGACGTGCATCACTCACGTACGTTTCATTCGGATCCCACAATGGTTATGAACTCAACTAATCTGATCGGTAAAGTGAAAAAGGTGACCCAACGCAAGGATGGACAAGATAAGAACAATAATGCGTTTTACCCAGGACAATTGCTCAATGCGGCCTGGCTTGATCATCGCTGAGTGAAAAGCCAGTGAGAGACAACACTGGAAATATTTGCCATATTGATTGTTTAAAAGAAACTTACTTTCAAGAGTTAAAGCCCCATTATGGAGAAAGACAGCCTTTGCTCGGTATTCCTGTTTAATTATTTACGCCAGGTTAATTCATTCCAAGTTTTCTTTCTCTCAGATATTCAGGATAGAGTCCTGCAGTGATTTGGAAGAACTTTAATCATCATTCATGAAACACAACTTACAGAGGAGTATTAAAGAAGACGGCTGCATGGCCAGCACTTTCTGCCATATACTTGGATCAACTGATAGGCAGGCAATAAATTCCTTCAGCCAACACTTCTGGGTGTATTCAGGACTTTTCTCAGGGAATCACTCGGACTGGGTGGGTAGGCTGCTGGGGGTTCGGAAGAACCTCTAGCTAAGATTCTGTGCAGTTCAGAGAACCCTGAAATCGCACTCCTGGCTGGCCACTCCCATCCCACCCCTCTCAGGAATCCCCAGACAGGCCTGTTTTGGATGCAGGTAAGTGCAGGGCGAGCGCGGAGGCTTGGGAAGGGCGAAAAACGGCCCTACTGGAAGATTGGGAAGGCCGGAAACGGGCCTGTTTCTGGCCTCCAGAGCCTGGGGAGGCTGTTTTCGCCCTCCCGGAGGCTGGTGGAAAACCTAAGCCCTGGGAGGGCAAAAATGACCCCACCCCACACTGGTGCAGTAGACAGACTAGGCCACACCCTCCCAGCAACCAGGCAGAGAACCCCTTGCTAACATTTTTGAAGCCCACCCCGGGCAGGACCCTTGCCCCAGTATGCATTCCCAGGATCATTTCCAGTGAAGGTTTTTACCCAGAGAGATTTAGGCTATCACAAACACATATTTTAACAGTTACTAAACAAAATATAATTGAAAAGTAATTGAAACTAGGAACCAGAGCTTGTTGCTATTGTTGTTGTTGTCAATGTAAGTACATTCCTCTAAGTAATACCTTCTTAACTATTTGAACTGTATGGAAAATCAGAGCACAATAAATATAGCTAAATTCATTGTATTTCACCACTGAGGGCAATTGTGTTTACATACCCAATATAAATGGTACAGAAAGAGAAAATGGAGAAGAGCAAAAGACCTAGTGGTCCATAGAGCCTATCCTTTGAGTTTGTTTTCTTTTTAAGTTACTTATTTTTTATTATTATTATTTTTTTATCAAATGATGGATGTTTTTATCCCAAGCATGTTTAAACTCAGTTACTGATGACTGACCCACTACACCTCCACTGGAAGTTGGTTCCAAGCTTCCACTAGTCTTTGACATCCCCAAGACTATGGCAGAAGGCCATCATGGCTGAAAATGGAGCTCATGAGCCCGTTTTTGCTGCCTGAGAAACCTCAGGCACCCCTGACACAAGTGATGTCAAGCTGGCCACATCCACCCCAGCTCCCCGAGGTCAAACAGACCCCTGCCCAAGACTGTGTAGTGTAGTAGTGCTGGGCACTGGCAAGACAAGAGCCAGGTACCAGTCCACCCTCAGCAAAGCTCTATTGTGACTCTGAATTGATCACTCCCTCCATACCCTTCCACTGGGCTCTACTGGGAGGAAAGAGCACTTACATATGCCTTCTTAGGTTTCCAAATGAAATGCAGGTTATAAATCTAATAAATAAATCAGCTCAGCAGGCCTCCTCCATCTTTAATGTCAATAGCAATTTTCTTTTAACGTTTTATACATTTTAGTTCATTGTTTTTCTGTTCTCTCGTTTTCCTCATTTAAACATCTTAATTATAAGAACGAAGTATGCTGGGTGAGCCAAGCATGAAAGTCAGGAATTGAGACAGAGAAGGGAATAGAATTTGATGGGAAAAAATATAACTGGCTGATTGGAATATTTAAAACAACCCACACAGCTTTTTATAGGCTTTGTTTATCATGTGCTATGCAATGGATGATGAAATCAATTATTGACATTTATGTGTAACACTAAACCAAGACTTCTTACCAGAGCTTGCTGAACAAGCCTCAGTGGCTCGACTCACATATAACACCAGGCCATCATGGATGAATCGCTCATGTTAAACCAAGGAACCCCAAGTGAATCACATTATAACATTATCACTGAACGATGTCATTAATTATTACCGGCTCATTGGAGAATGCCAACCTGTCTCTCCCCAACATTTCCTACTGGCTCTATGATCTCCCCACCACTATTTGTGTTTGCCCTTTCTAAATAGACAAATTGCTTATGGTCTGAACTGACAAGCATTTGTATCATTGGAAAACACTGATCTGACCTGAACCCTTGTAGCACCTGGTTTCTGGGACACTTGGGACGTTTGTGTCTCAATTCATTGCTTCAGTCATAATGAATTCAAATGGGATTTGCTTTTAGGCTGACAGCTTTACTCTTCAAACGAAGGGTAGTGTTAAAGTGGGGTGTATGTACTCAGCTTCAAATTGAAATTCATGAATGGTATCTTAATGCAACGTGACACTGAAATGAAGTTGTAAAGAAAAAAATCAGTATGCAACACACATGCTTATTCTCAGATAAAAGATTCTGGGTGGTTTTTTTTTTTAAACTATCCAATTAGAAGTAAACAGGAAGTTTAAAATCTATTTTCACTGAGTAAAAAGAATGCAACTCTCTTTTTGATCGTTAGCGCTTGTGAGCCTTGGTAATTGAACAGAACCAGTATGCACAACCCACTGTCCCTTTCTTTTGCTCTGGACTTTCTAGACAAAGTCACCAGAGACAATCTGCAATGGAACCATTGTTAAGAGTCAGATTCAGCTCCTAGGATTATTGCCAGATTCCCCCAGCAAATTCAAGAGACGGGAAAGAAGGTACAACTGCTAAAACAAACAAACCATACAAAAACCACTCAATGATTAAAACTCAAAAGAAATTGGGATACTAAGTAGGTAACTGTATTGACAAATCTCTTTCTGAAAGGCCAGAATTTTTTTTTTTAAATGTCCTGATATATTCTAGAAAAGTGATTTGCTGCTGAAGTTGCATTGCAAAACTGCTGAGCAATGCCAAGACCTGCAAGCCCAGGTGCACAGAGAAATATGAATCCTTCTCCAACCATGCCTAATTATATCACATGGGCAGATCGCTTATACCTTTTTGCAGCGAGCAATGTATTAATCCCCAGAGAAGCAGTTCTTCCTGTTCCAGCCCTGTTGGTACGTTTTCCTCCCTCGGTGTGCCTCCCAAGGCAAGTTTGGGCACTATTACTTTAAACACAGAGAGCATAAAGAAAGAAAGGAGTGCTCCAGAGGAGGAGGAATAACCTTGTAGTTAAGCATAAGGCTAGGAATCAAAGACTGAGCTTCTGTCTCAGCAATTGCACAGACTCCTTTTATCACACTGGAAAATTCAAGCCTCTGAATTTCCAGTTTCCCTTATGAAGATGGGCTATGCCAAAGAAGCAAGGCAGAGAAAAAAGCTTTCACAGGCAAAAAGGCCAAAGTAACAACTTTATTCAGTCTGATATTTAAAGTTAACTCTACGTAGTGCTGAAAGAGCCACATTGGTTTGAAAAGAACACGTCTATGGAGGAAATGATGCATTTAAACCTGCTGAAAGTTTTAAGATTCCATCTCCTATATAGCAGCAATTTGAATTATTAGAATTTAAAGCCATTAATCAGCTGCTTTGCTGCTCTAAAGAAATGAGAAGAAAGATACAACCCCATCTCCATACATTCAAATAATTCAAGCAAAAACCAACAACCCTCGGTTGTTATTTATGATTGCCTCTTGTTCAGCAACAGAGTTTGTACATTTTAATATTTTAATTTATTAGAAGACTCATTAAACACAGGATTTGGGTAATATAAGTGGACCTGCAACAAATACTAAAGTACTCCTATTATAGTTTCTCTGAGTCTTGCTTTCCTCCAGAATAGTTTATGTGCTTAAAACTTGATTTTTATTTTTTAATTTTTTGGGGGGGGGGTTAACTCCCCAGCAACATGTGGCAACTGAACATGCTCACTGAGCTTTCAGAGAGTTTTACGTAGCACAGGGATTTATTTTCTCACTTCTGAAAACCTTAAAACTTGTCATACTTCCTGTTGCATTTGGTACACTTTAGCTATGTTAAGTCTCACTCTTGAAGTTCAAAAATTTCAGAATGGTAAATATGTATATTTATCAATAACCAGAGTTATTAAACTCCTTGCAGAATGCAGTATGTGTATCGTAATACCTAGTGTGCCTTGGCTTTCCTCTTAACAGCTACAAGTTTTCAGGACACACGGAAATTAAAATTATAATAGTCATCTTGTTCGGAATGGCACTGCATTTCCTCTTAGCAGACTCATAAGTTTAGATTGGCCGTTTCATTTTGTTATTGCTTTACCCTGTACATCACTAGTGATACAAAACATCTTTTCCCCTTTTTGGTAGATCTACCTATTTTCTTCTAAATAAAGGGTACTAAACTACCATTACATGCAAATTAAATCAGTATATTTTAGAGAAAATTGGGTTCTTTGGAAAACTATCATTAAATATTGGCTGGTACATTATATAAGCTAAGTGTTTCTCAACCTTGGCGACTAGAAGATGGGTGGACTTCAACTCTCAACTTCAACAGCTGGTTGAGGAATTCTGGGAGATGAAGTCCACCCATCTTCAAGTCGCCAAGGTTGAGAAACACAGATTAAACTATTAATTAGAACTAGGCCTCATGGAGCAATCTAAAAGGTATAAACAAGCTAAAGAAGCTTTCAGTGCATATTTAGAAGCAATACAGAACATGGGTCTTAACCATCATATGACCCAAATCCAAATATCAAAGACAACCTATAAACCTACATGATTTTGCTCATGTTATTTAGTGTATCGTTGAATGCCATTTTACAAGTGCCTAACTCTTGAGGAGTTGGAAAGCAGTCTTCTGAATTATAACACCTAGTACCTAACTGTCAACTGGCCCTGAAGGGGTCGAACTAACACTCATTTTAGTTAGGAACTTATTTTTTCCATGTCAGTTAGGACAATGTGGCAATGCTGCTTCTTCTGAAGTTACATATTATTGGTTCCTATTGCTGCTTGCTGCTGCTTTTCTATTTTTAATTACAATTTTATAGGTTCTTATTTACATGACTTTTTTTGAATTGGGACTAGAAGACAGGAAACATCTTTTAAGTAAAAACAATAGGTTTACAAATATCTGTGACCATTCTATTATATAAAAATAAACCTGAGTTTTTCTCCCTTCCTCCGCCTCAGTTTTAATAGCATGTGAAAAGCACAATTACCATTAATGAGTTTCACATACAAATAAGAGGCAATGTGGAGCTCGACAATCACATTTTCTTATAATTAATACAGAAAAAGTGAAATAAGGTAGTGACTGGACAGTATCAGATCAGAAAGCAAAAACAGAAAGACAAACAAATTTAAATACCTCCCAAAACATGTAACATTAGCATTTAGCCCAAAATCACCATTCATCAAAACTTAACAGCATGTTTCATGGAATACACTACATATATTAAATACTCCCTATCTGCAAAAGGAATAGAATCTCATTCAAACCGATGGCTCTATAAAAGATTCTTAAATACAGCTAGTCCTCAACTTACATCAGTTTGTTTAGTGACCGTTCAAAGTTACAATGGCACTGAAAAAAGTGGTTTATGACTGTTTTTCACACTTATGACCATTGCAGCACCATGATCACAGGATCAAAATTCTGGCACTTGGCAACCAACTCATATTTATCAATGACGGTTGCAGTGTCCGAAGGTCATGTGATCACCTTTTACGATTTTCTGACAAGCAAAGTCAGTGGGGAAGCAAGATTCACTTAACAACCATGTTATTAACTCAATAAGTGCAGTGACAACGGTGGCAAGAAAGGTCATAAAATGGGCCAAAACTCACTCAGCAACTGTCTCATTTAGCAACGGAAATTTTGGGCTCAATTGTGATAAGTTGAGGGCTACCATAACTGCACCTTTCAGAATTCAAAACATGAAGATGGGGACACAGATCAGACTGAATGTGGCAACGGTCTATTCTTGGACTTGCTGTTATAATAAATTTTTAAAACTAACGTTAGAGTTCCTCATTTCATTCCCACAAATCAGAATGAACTTTAAAAGCAGTGCAATTTATTTAGTGGGGATACAGCCTAAAAGCATACTTTTTATCTTTTCCCAAAAAAAATCCCAAGGCTTTAAGTGACTTAAAAAAAATTATCTTCCAGTTTATAGAAAGCTCCCTTACACCCACCAGGAAATGCTACTTATTCATCTTGCAAATAGATGAGTGTGTTTTATAAAGTGGTTTCCTCCACGTGTCAGTATGCAACAATCTTATCTTAAAGGTTTGATATGAATTTCTTGTTTTGAAAATAAGTGACACTCTGTTTCCATTCCAATTCTAGCACAAATCTTGAGCAAAGTATTAATCCAGTACACATCGTATTCTCTCCCGTGTAATCCCGGATATAGTAGAAAAGAATGTCACAGGCTTTTTTCCTCTTTTTAAGGTTGTTTTGCCGGCACCAGTGACAAGAGATTCTGGCTTGAATCATGAATAAAGAGAAATTGTAGTTAAATCTGATAGTATACAATTTAGTTTTTATGGGATAACATACACATCATCAAATGACTGATAGAAAAACAATGACTTCTTCTTCAAGGCATTTGTTGAGATCACAAAATTCAGGTAATGCTAATCTGTAGGGATAACTAAAATTAGTTTTCTGGTCTCCTTATTCTTTTTGTTACAATTACTAAATTATTTTACAAAATGCCTTGTTTCTGATGGGCAGACAACTGTGAAACATGACAACTGCAAATCCTTAAGGTTGTTGCTCTCTACAATTAAAAGAAACCTCATGTTCTAATTTGAATTCAAGTGGTTTGAAAATACAATAAGGGGTGTGTTTTTTTTCCTTTCTCCAACAAATTTAAGAACTTCTGATGCCAGGGAGATCTCTCAGCACTAGTCACAATTTGTGAATGAACTATTATAACATTACCATTGACATTAAGCTTTAAAAAAAAAAGATGAAATGACAGTGGAGACTGATTAGCTTAGAAAATTGGCAGGAGAGTCAGACCAGAAATGGTTCATAAAGCAACAGTCCCATTGGCTCCTCAGTACATAACTCAATCAAGAGCCTTGACATAATATTATGATAAGACTTACTATATAAATTAACACACACGGAAGGGAACAGCCCTGCACTAAGAAGAAAAAACCAGCATGTGCAAGACAATACATTATAGACTATGTTTTAATATATAGCATATTATTTTAAAGATTTAATTCCAGGACAAGCAACATAAAACTTCTACATTTCTTACAAACTCTCACATAGGAGCATCTTGTCTTCACAACAAGAAAAACCTCATATATAAGGGAGATATAATATGAACATGAAACAAAAGGAAAGTTAAAAAGCAGCCCTATCTTTTTAAAGAAAAATATTCCTGCATCAATGTCAACTTCTACATCTACAATCTTTCAATCAATTTAGAAGAAATGGCTTTCAATTTTTCTAATGAACTCAGAATAATCACTGTGATGATCAGAAATCATGCCAAACTGTATTTTTCTAACCACAGATAAGAACTGTTTCCATGGCTTAAGATTCCAGCCTACCATTCAAGTACTTAGCTCCCTAAACTGGTTCCTACTTCATGGCACAGCAGTTTGAAGTGAAGCACAACAGCTCAAACTCTTATCTGAGAATTCAGATATGACAATAATACAACTCATACAAATCAATGTCAAAGTGTTCTTTTTTCTCTGTTTCAAAAGCTCCTCTAATGAGTCTATAAAATGGCTTTTGTTCAAATCATGATTTCATTTGTAACGTACATCTCCATTTCCCTATATAATAACTTAAAATGAGTTACATTAAAAACTAAAAAAAGAGTACACGTGTAACAGCAAACAATATAAAGACAACTTAAAAGGTGTCTGTAGTAATGAAATGTTGCCTGGACCCATACATATCATTAAGCCAATAATAGGCTTTAACTGACCCATGTTCAACCACGGTGACCTGTTTCACATAAAATGCTAAATGTGGGCAAAACATCAATGCAAGAGGTCAGTTCACATCGCTGATAACTGTTCTTTCCCTAGCTTTAGCTATGAGAAAATAGGCTTACTCAAAAAATACTTTTAGCTCTGGCTACAGCCATGGTTTCTTTCAGCCCCATCTACAATATGGCACCAGCAAATTATTCTGAAAAAATGTAGCTTTTGACTGAGAAATGAGTTACCCATCAATTTAAAATTTAGAAATCACACTAGCTAATTTCATGTATTAGGCTAAGCCAAAATTAATCATATGACCCCATGAATCTAAAACTGAGTTTAAGTATGTCAATGAAGATTATATGGTTTATATGTGAATTCATTTAAATGCAACTTTCCAAATTTACAGTATTTTCACTTATGGACACAGTTAGATTGTCCTCTTCTGCACAGATAATTTGTTCCTAGCACTGTATAGAATCAAAGTCACCTTACCCATGGAAATTCTACAAGCATATTTTTTCAACATCTTATTAGTAAAGACCTTCTCCTATATAAGAGGAATGGCCTATAGCAGGAATATCCAACATTTTCCAGGCATATTTGGAAGGGGACACATTTAATAAGGTGGATGGAGTTAGGACAAAAAATAAAATTATTTCATTTTCAAAATTAAGGGAAAGTTAAATATAAATTATTACTCCTCGGTCACCTATTATGGCACATTAAAAACTAAATCAGGCTGCCAGCTTTTTAAGGTCACAGAATATTACATCCCAGACTTTTGGGGTCTCTATATAGCCCTGTGTTCAGTTTGTATATTTTAATCAACAAGATTTCAATGATACGAGGTTTCTAAAAGCCTTGTTCTAGCATTCAGAATCTCATATAATTTTCCTGACCCAGATATTTAGTAAATACACTAAGGTCTCTTGGCAATTTCCATTTAAAATCAAAATTAAAATCTAAGATATTAAAACAATTTAAAGCAATACTTAAAAGAATATCAGTAATTACGAACTTGTTTAGATGGTGTGTTTTCATGCTTTTTAAAAAAGCCAACAAAGAGGTCAGCTCCTTTTAACTCAGCAAAGCAGGCATTCCAAAGAACTGAGCTAGCAATAGAGAAGGCTTGTTTTCAAGTCACAGCAAACTTCCTCAAATGATCTCAATGAGTGGATATCGGCAGGTGTGCGCAGGGCACTGTGTTCATTCAGGAAGTCCAAATGCAAGCGGTACACAGCTTTCAAGATAACCCCCAGCAATGTTTTTAGTACAGGTAAAACTCTGGTCTGAGGTTTTTCCAGACACAAATCTGAAGTTTTCTAAAAGGCAGCAAGGAGTCATCAGTGCTTGTACCACAGTTTACCCTCTTTGGTCTTTGGGAAGATAGGCTCAAAAATATGTAAAGCATTAAAATTATGGAAACTGTTTTTCAATGAAATACAGTAACATTTTGATCACATGGCCTTAGAATCATAGTGCCTAGTAGTACCCAAATGAGACTATGATCTATAATATGTGGTTATTTGATTTTAACAATAATTATATGTTTATTAGTCAAAAGCCAAGTACCTATCAACACAGACCAATACTGAGAATCTTCTAACTTTAAACGCGAAAGTTATATCCAAGTTACTACACTGCTGGCAGTCTGTGTAGCCAAATACCAATGTAATGAAAATAAGAATTAAAAAAACCATTAAAATCCTATTATCATTTCAGACACAATTTCTAATTCTAAAGGATCAGTGCTTATTAGTAGTATAGACACTTTTAGTACCAATTTCATTCGATTCACTTTTAAACATTTCCATGTTTCCTTTATTAAGTTTAGCCTCAACACTAATAATACAGAACAAGTATTGAGTCTAAAATGAACATTTTATTAAAGCATCATTTTAAACGAATTCTAAGCTAATAGCAGCCAGTTTTGTAAATTCTGTTTATGAAATGCTATTTAAAAAGTTACAAGATATAACCTACTACAGAACTGTTTGTATTAACTATTCATTCTGAAATTATTTTTTCTAGATGCCCTACAATTTCAGTGAAAACCATGCAAGAATTGATCAAAAACTAAATTTCTAGATTTGGCCCTGTAGTCAAGGCCAAAAATCTGCTATTGTTCCTGATGTTTACTTCCAACCGAGAAATCCCATGGTATGTGATATCAATATTGCATGTAAGAGTAGGTAAGAATTCATAGATCAGGTTCAGACACTGCACTGAGCCATCAGGCTCAGAAAATAAACTAAAGCAAGGGTGTTAAACTCAAGGCCCAAGGGCCAGATCTGGCCCGCAGGGTGCCTAGATCTGGCCCGCGGGGCTGCCCTAGAAACAGCAAAGGACCAGCCCGCAATGCCTCTGCTAGTGAAAAAGGAGCTCGGGAGGGCCACGCATGACCCTCCCAGGCTCCATTTTTGGCTGCAACAGCCTTGCCCCCCACCTCACCCCTGAGCTCCGTTTTCACTGGCAGAGGGAGACAGGTGGCTTTCACGGCTGAAAATGGAGCTCGGGAGCCCATTTTCGCTGCCAGAGCACTCTGGTCACCACAAATGCCGACACAAGTGACATAAAGCTGGCCACGCCCACCCCAGCCCCCAAGGTCAAACACATCTCTGATGCGGCCCTGAATGAAATTGAGTTTGACACCCCTGAACTAAAGCCTAAGCCATTCACCTGGTTATAAACCACAACTGCTACTTTTACTAAGCCAAGAACCAAGCGCTTTACAGATAAATGTGAAAAACAAACCTAGTCACAGATTGAAATTCATGTACTGCTGAACTATAAACCACAATTTGTACATCACAATTGTTATATACATACATTAAATCAAAACCAGTCTACATTATTAGCATGTTTGTGAATTTTTGTATTATGTTTTTAGAGTTCTGTTAATTACTTTTAAGTCTATTGTAGCCTCCCTAGCCCCACACAACAGTCATTAAACTGTGTAATGCTTCTATAGTAACTGCACATTAAAGGTAGTGATCTTGGTTTCTTTAGCATGAGACAGATAAACTAATGAGTAACCACAAATACTGCCAAGTTAATCAGACATTCTTCTAAGTCTCTAGATCAGGGCTAGCAATGGGAACCAACCAATTATGCAACGCAATGCTATATGAAAACAGGAAATAATCTATTTCATTTCTTCTTTTTTGTACTACCATTCCTTTCTAAACATCCCAGTCATTTATCACTTGAACCTAGGATTAGATAAGATAAATAATAAGGTTAAGCCTTACAAATAAATACAATTTAAAAAACGTTACTTTCATCTTTATTTTTCAAATCTTGATAGAATGGAGGAACGTGTGGTCTGAATCTGAATCTAATCCAATCCCTTCTCCTTCATTTCAATATGCTGACATGCATATCAATTACCTGAATTCAAAAATCATTTTTATTTACATACCATCTTAAGTATGTCCCTCTTAGAAATGTGAAAAAAAAATAATGTATTTTATAGTGTTTCATTATCCCTAAAGGAGGTGTGTGTGTGTGTGTGTGTGTGTGTGTGTGTGTTTATGTACACACACAAGTATAATTTCCATATACTTGCTCCTACTTATTGTCATAAACTTTTCAAATAAGATAGTCTCCGCCATTAATGAAATGCAAAAATGCTAAAGAGTGATTGGTTTTAGCAGCAAAAACATATGTGAACCAATATGGTAAGCATTTTCAATTTTTGTTAACACCTGCTGTATGGTGAGCATCTTTACAAGTATGAAGTGTAATGCAAACATACATTACCCAGGTATTTCAGGTTACCAAGACCAATTATAGCTCTCTGATAAGCATACCTTTCAGCGTATTAGCAGCTCTAAGAAATCTGTGCAGTTTCACCTAAATATACAGAATTGTTCCAATCTGCTCCAAGTTGAATCAAATTTGGAAAAAAAAAATACAGTTCTATTTCAGAAGAATTAATGGAACAGTCAGCTTATTTCTATTTGTCCTATTCTCTTGTTTGTCTACCATCTTCCTAGAATTGTAAACCCATTTAAACATATTATTATATTACAGCAGCAGATATGCTGGCAACATTGCATAAAATAAGTAGAGAATTTTTATAATAATATAAATGCATTTTTAAGAAATAAAGTTCAAGTAGTTAATCTCTTTTTGCTCCTAGTGCAAAACTATCAAATTAAAGTATTGCAAACATTGATGAAAAATAGTAAGAACTCAGCAGATAAATGAAATACATTTACCTTTTAATAGACTAACATAGCAAATACCAGATCAACAGTACAGCTTAATATGTGTTTATTACCTACATTTTTAAAATAAAACTACAAAGTCCAGTTATAATTAAGGTAAACTGAACTCTCATTCCCTCAATTTCTGTTATTACACATAACACGTTTTTATTAAATGTCCCTACACTAAAGCAAAGGTTCAACTTTCTCTTGCAAGAAAATAATTTATTTGCCTTGTAGAATAAAATGGATTGTTTAAGCAATAAAAAAAATGAAAAAAATGAATTGTAATTATTGTATTTGTTTGTGCAGCCAGTGATTCAAGATGAAAAAGGGTCAGGTCCTGTTGGAAACAGGCGCTGTATCAAACTTGAAAAGAATCACTTATTCTCCAGGAGTCACAGAAACCAAAATAAATGTATTTGTCTGACAAGGTGGGGGTGGGTGGGTGGAAATTACACGACACACAGTATTGTGTCCACCGAATCGACTTCAGGCTTAACCAGCAAAATAAAATCTGTGTTAGCACAAAATGCACCTCTGCCTCTTTTGTTTCAAGGCACAATGCATCTAGGGCAGCCGGTCTGTGAGATGATCTGCTCCTGCTGAACCTTCCTCAAGGTCACAGCCAATTTCAGCTGTGGAATCCGAATAATCATCAAAATAATAATAAAGATTTTTTTTTAAAAAAAAAAAAAGTCAAAAGTGGCAGGGATGCGCTGGGTTAGGGCTGGTAGGAAAAGCAGAGTGTAAAAGTTTATGAGCTCATCAGGATTGTTGTACCATTACATCAGAGGCAATTATAAATGGCCAAGAGCAGGAGATGGGGAGCCAATCAGATCACAGATAGGATGTCAACCTAAGACCAACTGTCTCCTGGCTTTGACAGAAGGATTTTACCTCCATAATTCAAATCCCAAACCAAAGCAATCTGCACTTACTACTCCCAATCACTGAACTGTTTACCAGCACTGCCAGGCAAAAGCTGAAGGCACCTGGCGATCTCAAAAGGTTATCCAGAAAATGGCTCCGGCCAGCCTGGACAAGAGGAAGAGTGTCCAAGGAGGTCCCTTTGCCCTCTTCTTTACCCCCCTGGCACCTCACAGGGCGCTCAAGCCGACCCACCCCAAGTGGGTGGGGGGGAGAGAAAGAGGGAGATGGCAGAGAGCAGAGCCCCACCGACTTCGCCAGCCCCCCAAGCAGCTCCACACACCCTCTTTTCTTTCCCCCCCCCCCCAAGGCAGCAACGGAGCTATTTTTTGCCACCCCACCCCTCCCACCCCCAGAGGTGGAGGCGGTCAGCCTTGCCTGCCTTCTCCCCCCCCCACCCCATCCCCAGGAACCCCCACCCCCGACAGGTTCGCGGCGAGGAACAACCGAACAGAAGGGCCCCCCCTCAGAAAGACCTGCCACTAAGGCTGGAGAAGGGAGGAAGGGAAAGGCAGAGAGGCAGCCATTTTAGAGACAGAGGAAAGAGAGGCAGACAATGGCAGCTCGCTAGCGATGTGGGCCTGGGAAAGCCCAGACGAGCCCGGCCCCACGGAAGAGGCCCCCCAGCCCCGCAGAGAGGCAGGCTCCCCTCCTGGCTTTCGCTCTTGGCCCTCTCCAGCCGCCGCCGCCCCCACCCACCCCCCCAGCCGACGGCCCAGGGGCGCCCCGGCACCCCCTTCTCCCCTGCGCCCGAGTTTTTACCTGTTGGCTCCTGGCGAGCGACTGTCCCCCGGCGGCGCTGCTGCTCCCGGGGCTCATGGGCGCGTGGTGGCTCCTTTGTTGGCTTCCCGGGCCGGCTGCCGCCCAGCCCTGGCCGGTGCCCCCGCTGTATTGAGAAGCAATGTCCGGTGCGGCCGGGGCCTTGGCCGTCGCTCCGCCGTCCTGGGGGCCGCTGCCGTAATCGGCCCCTGGGTACCCTTGATAACCTCTAGTCGAGCTAGGGGAAGTGAGCAGCTGGTTGAGGGTGGGGGTCGACGTGGGTTGCGGGGAAGGGCCCCCGATGCTGCCGCCTCCTGCGCCGCCGGCCGAGGGCCCCATGGCCCCGAACCGCTGCTGCTGGAAAACCGAAGCCGGCGGTTTCGCCCCGGCTTGAGCGGGGCTTTGAGCGTTTCCCCGAGGGGAGCTCAGGGCGTAGGCCTGAGGGGGAGGCGGGTAGGCGCCGGCGCTGCGTCCGGCGGCGGGGTAGTAGTTGTTGTACTGGTGGTTGGGGAAGCCGTGCTCCGCGCTGCCGACGCCATGCGAGTTCTGGGGAGGGGGCGGCCCCTGGGGGGGCCCCGCGGGCCCCGAGTACGGCTGCTCCAGGCCTCCGCTCTGCAGCGCTGCCATGCCAGGGCTTTGTTGTCCGCCATGTTGGTGGAAAGCAGCGGCCGCGACGACGGCCGCAGCCGCCTGGGCGCCTCGACCGTAGGGTTGCCCGAACCCGTAGGCTGGCGGGGCTAAGGCGGCCGGATGAGTCGGGGGCGGCGGTTGCTGCTGCTGCTGCGGCTGCGGCGTCCCCACCCCGTCGCTGCTGTTGCTACTGCCGCCGCTACCACTACCGGGCGGCTCCGGGAGGTTATTGTTCAGGGTGGCGACGGGCCTAGGGCCCGGGTTCCCGTTGGGGCTCTTCAGGTCGGGCTCGGCCCCAGCGCCCCCGCCATTGCTCTCGGCCCCGTCCTGCAGTTCCTTTCCCGGGGGACCTTCACTTTCCGACTGCTTCTCGCCGCCGCGCTCCGCCGCCTCGCCCCCCGCCTCCTCCGACGAACAATCCCGCTGCTGCGCCTCCGCTTTCTTCAGCTCGGACGGAGCCGGGGCACCCAAGCTGCTGGCGGCGGCGGCGGGGGCCACCTGAGCGGCCATGATCCCCCCTCCCCAGCCAGCCAGCCCACCCCCCCGCCCGACCTACTCCCCGCCTGGCCGGCCGGCCGGCACAAGGCCTCACCGCTCTTCTCCTCCTCCTCCTCCTTTCGTCCTCCCCGCTCAAGCGGCGGCGGGCTCCGCGGGACAACGGGGTCTCATTCCTCCCCCGGCGCGGCGAGCTCCGGTGGGCTGGACGCGGGTGCGAGGGGCCTGGCCCCGCGGTGCCTCCTCGCTCAGTTGCAGCCGGCGAAGAAAGGGGAGAGGAGGAGGAGGAGGAGGAGGAAAGGGGGAGGGGAGCAGGACGGGGCTCCCGGTGGGGGAGAGGAGAAAGGGAAGGGGGGCACAGCGGGCGAGGAGACGCCGGACGGAGCCCCTTGCGCGGAGCCGGGCCGAGAGGCGAGACCGAGACAAGCCGAGTGGCGGCGGCTTCCGACTCCCGTCCGCCGAGTCCTGCTCACTCCGACACGAGGCTCAGCACTGCCATTTTACCCAGCGCCGCGGCAACTTGCCAAACCCGGAGTGGAATCTGGCGCGGAGCGGAGCGCCCTTTCCCCTCCCCCCTCACAAAGGAGGAGCTGCCAGGCCCTGGACGCTTTCAACTCAGCACGGCTGAAGCTGGAAGCGAACAGCCCGCCGGCCGCTCGCAAAACCTGACACGGAATTGCCGGCGGAGGAGCCGAACTCGAGCTTTTCGAAGCCACAAAAGGAAGCTTCGCTGCTGACAAAACAGCCAAGATGGACCGGGGGAACCTTCGCTTCGGAGGACAGCGGAGGCAGCTCCGGGCCCGCCCGCTTCCAGTAACCCTCCGAGGGAAGCGGCAGCCGCTTGCTCTCTCTTTTTTTGCAAAGCGCACAAAGCCTCCCGTCGCTAGGAAAGTCCAGGACTTGGTAGCTTTAAGGGCAGGAGGGATTAAGAGACGCCGCATAAAGGCCGGAGAGATGAACTGCCAGAAAAGATCAAAACTTCAACCAGAGCCCTGCTGGATGGAGCAGGAGTGGGAAAGTTCACTCTACTTGTGATGCTCACTGTAATAACTTGGGAAAACCGGGTGATGGGTGGCACTGTTCCTTCAGAAAAGGCGGTAGGCGTCGAGCATGTTCAAAAGAGGATGGGTTTTAGTCGTGCAATTAATACCTTTTGGGCCACTGGTGTTCGTTTGTATAATTCGCAAGACAGAGAGAACTTCAGTTAATCACAGGGCAAGTTCACACCAACAGTGTGAGCCAAAAACGTTAACTGCCAGCGTAGATGGTTCAGTGTATTCTGCAAACTGGATCTAGGAGAACATTGGTCAAGGTTTTAATTCAAGTAAACCCACCAAGAAATAAATTTACATTTCTTGTGACTATCCTTAATGCTGCAGGGAGCATGCCTTGTGCAGCCTAAGTTTCTTTCACGTGAGCAATATGGGGGTCCAGAGGACAACAGAATAATAAATTATGTGCAACATGTGCGGTCTATATCTACTCAGTTGGTGTTTGATGCCCAAATGTGTACCCTTGTGCTGAAGGACCATGCACCACCAAATCTATTAGGTTACTTATATGCCAAGTCCAGATTATGGCTGAACTTGCAGCAACATACAAACCTAAAAAGAAGTTGGATCTGATTGCCTTGGTTTCTACTAGGCATTCAGTCCATCAAGATTCAGTGATTCACGGGTTAGCTCATTGTATGAACACAGCCTCTGTGATGAATAGCAGAAATATACAGATTTAAAATTTACAATTAAACAAAAATTCCAATGATTCTAGCAAGCATACCGGTGACACAAAAGAAAAAGGCCACACACGTAACATGTTTAATCGTGCCGATATGCAAATTCCATTTAAACTACCAAACAATGCAGTAAACATGAAACCAATATCCCTTCATTAAGTTTCCCAAATCAAATCCACCCACCCTATAGGTGTTATTTCCAGTTTTGGCCTCAAAATTGCTTACTGTTTTATCTTTCATTCTTTATCTTACATTCTACCTTTGTGGCCTACTTCATTTTTGATAATTCCTAACTATTCAGTTGATGAATCACATTCTGTTAGCCACACGCCTGAAATACTATGACCTGTGCAAGTAATTCCAGATGTTTGTTCTTCTACCCATTATCTTATGAATGAAAATATTGTAACTTGACTCGTTTTAAATGTCAGGCTTTGAATTGCAACCCTGAAGGACTTTCCACACCTTTGATTCTAGCAGCCCAGAGGTGGACACAACAGACCACATACACAAAACAATTTCCTAAGTTCTCATTTGTTTTGTGGCATGTCAAATTAACAACCCAATCATTTTATATTCAAGTAAAATTATCTCTTCTACCTGCCCAATCCATTCCTTTCATGCAAATATGTAAACTGTAGGATTCGAAAATCCTAACACAACCTTGGGAAGGCGTACACAAATGGACTAGTCAAGGTTTTTGGTCTTCCCTTTTCAAAACTGTTGATTTCGTACACATGCACGCAGAGGGTAACAATAGAGCATTGTGTGTGTGTATGTGAATAGATAGCATAAAAGTCAGGACAAGAATTTAAGAGAATTGGTAAATCAGACCAAGGCCCTACAGTGCCCATCATCTTGTTTTCTACAATGCTGCCCCTCGACAGATGCCCATCCATAAGCACGCATAAAGGCAACACTCCCTTCCTACTCTTAATCCCCAGTAATTGTTCAGGAGTAGGCAGTCATAAGATCTTTGGTGGCAATATATATAACCTTTGTCATGGGGATGGGAGGAGATGCACTGCTCTAGTGATGTCATAAGGAGCTTGCCAATGCTATACATCCCTTCAACACTAATGCACCCATAGTCCCTATTAGAACTGCCTTGCTAGCAGCAGTGTGCATCAGCCAGAGGCTCACAGTTGAGCCCACTGGAGAACTGGTGGTAATGGAGAGAGATTTAGAGACTTAAAAACAACAGTAGGATGACACAGGTATCAAAATAAAATTACTATCCAGAAGAAAATTAGGAAATGAGCCCACCCTTCAGAACAAATGTAATATTACCAAACATCTTGAGAATTGCCATGATAGCATTAATTGATGTTTCTGATCAGCCGACAAACCAACCATCATACCACTCTAATCAGAACTTCTATTAATGCTTCAGAACTCTTGTTTTCATCAAGTAAGCGGGCTTGGCTATTGACACTCCATAATCCTCTATATTTTGTAGTCTTGTTTAAATGTTAGTAGATTCAGATCTTTCTCCCTTTCATTCTTCATTCTTTAGACAAGCCATCAAGGGATGGAAGATACTTTCATCAACATTCTAGAATGTAAAAGTTGCATTCTACTCAGCTCTCTCAAAGCTTCATCCATATTATCTTTAATTTCTTTTTTATAAGCTGTAAACAAATAACTGGTTAATCTTTTGTTCAATTTTTTTGCACTTGAAATCCTACAATTAGTAATTCTTACTTCCCTCAGGTCTTATTTTTCAAGCAGTACCTTACCAACCTGAGGAACAGGCTGTTTCTTCCTTCCTGGGGCATTCCTCGATCTGCAGACAATGGCACTTCCCAAATTACTAACCTAGCAAGGACTGGGATTCAGTGTCAAAGCACATGCTTTGCACACAAAGGCTGGGTGCTACGGCATAATGTGGTTTGTTTGATTTGGGCTTGGTGTGGTTTACAGCTAAGAAGGGATTGTGAACCCAACTGTGACTTACTTAACAAATCATGGTCAACCCATGTGTTGTACGGGAAGTCAGGCAAACCCATCCCACATCAGGGAAAATAGGCTTATAGGAAACTTTGGGAAGCTAACTTCTAGGGTATTAGTATGAAGCAACTGTGGTCCACTTTGGTGCAAGACCATCTTTTCTATTTTGGGAATGTTAACTCTTACCTGATGTTCATCTATAACCTTCTGTTTCTCCAGACCCAACTAGCAAGACAATTCCAAGAAAAAATATATGATGGAACAGGAGTTTTGATGTCATATATTGACAAACGTCTGCAACAATAGCTATATATTACCACCAAGATCAGAGACCTGGCACCAATGAATAACAGTTGTTGAGGGACAGCATCAAGAAAGGTCCCATGTCCTGCTAGGTGGGCCCCTAGTATCTGTGCAGGACTGTTAAAAACAGATGCAGAGCTCGGGGGTAGGTTCTATTTACCTTTACTACTGGTTTGCAATGGGGCCGTGCACATGCTTTGCTCGCGCATGCTCTCTCTCTTCTGCGCATGCACAGAAGCATTTTGATGACGTTGGGGTCGGTGTGCGGAACCTCCCACCAGTTTTACTACAGGTTCTATAGAACCGGTGCGAACCGGGGGCAACCCACCACTGGCAGAGCTAGAAGGACATTTACTGATCCACAATTACAAGCACCCAATCCCAGTAGAGCATGTGGCTGCTTTAAAGAACTGAGGCAGATGATATAGTCATACACACTCTGAAGCATTACAGGTTTTTTTTGGGGGGGGCGGAAACATTCGCACTTGCTTTGTATTAACTAGATTCTCACATGCTAAGTCATGATGCATAGGTTTATTAACTACAGTTCATTACTTTATGAATTCACTGACATAAAGTTCTTGATGAAGTTACTTCCGTATTCACAATTACTACTTTTATGGTATTAAACCTTATAATTTATGGGGCTTAGCTTCAAGCAGAATAGAATAGAATAGAATAGAATAGAATAGAATAGAATAGAATAGAATAGAATAGAATAATTTTTTATTGGCCAAATGTGATTGGACACACAAGGAATTTGTCTTGGTGCATATGCTCTCAGTGTACATAAAAAGAAAAGATACGTTCATCAAGAATCATAAGATAGAACATGAATATGTACCTTGGAACTACACGGTCAATATACTGGGATGTAGCTTAACTTAGATGAGGTTGTACCACAATCCAGCTATACAAAATAATTACTCTATCCAGATGCTTCCATCTGGGAAAGCAAAGGGAAATCATCAAAGCCATTAAAAAACAAAAGTTAGAATATTTTGGACATGTGATGCGAGACCCAGAAAAATACGGCATCCTTCACTTAATCCTCCAAGGAAAAATTGAAGGCAAACAAAGTCCAGGCAGAAGAACATCATGGCTTCAAAACCTAAGGGACTGGTTTGGACCAAACTCAGCAGCATTTTTTCATACAGCTGTTGACAAAAATAGGATTGCCAACATGATCGCCAATGTCCGATGATGGATATGGCACAAGAAGAAGAAGATGCTTCCAACTACAGGCCAATAAGCCCCTGTGAATATGACCCTATGAGGTGTACTTCTAAGACACAGAGTCCAGAGTACCTGAAACAGAAGGGCGTTCAGGGTATAATTAGTTATCCTGACCCACCACTGAAGACCGAGGTTCAACACCGATTATGGCTTTCCAAGGTACCAACCCCAGGCTGAACGTAGCATGATTTGTATCTTTTAAGACTTATTTTTGACTTTGGTGGGCTGTATTTTTGTTCTTTTGCTGGTGTACATTGTTAAAAGCGTGTGCAAATTGCATTTTGGGTCAAAGGGAATTTAGAAATACTTCAGGCAATTTGAGTGGGAAAGCCAGCAGCTTAAGAGCAGATGCGAAAGATATTGAAGGCTCTGGCTCCTCCTTTCTTAGGACAGCCAGGTCTCGAATGCAAGGCACTTCGGTCTCCTCTCCTTTCATTGGATACTGAGCACATGGCCTCCAGAGCAATGCCAGCTCCTGCTTTGCTTTGATACCACAGTTCAGTTCGCTTGTGACTCCCAGATGGCAATACAGGCCACCACCACTAGGTTGGCTCCTATTAAAGTTGAGTTTCATGAAAGTGGTCCTGCCACTTAAACACAGCATCAAGGCAGTTTAGGAAACCTGGTCTAGATTAGGGTGCTAAAAAAGAGAGGAACAGGGTTTCTCTCTTTAAAACACATTTTGCCAAATGTGTGATGGCAAATGTGGACTGAATCGTTGACATGGAAACGGGATTGGAACACACTCCTGACTCCCTCCTTCAGTGTGGGCAGAGGGACAAGCACAAGCCCTTGTACACACACACACACACACACACACACACACACACACACACACACACAGATACAATTATCCCTGGCCCCTAAGCAGGCTGCAAACATGGCATGGAATCCTTACTAGGAATAGGGTTAACGTTTCAGAAATAAATGCTTCTAACCCTGAAAACAAGAGGAGGGAAAAATACAGTATTAAAAGGAGGTTATGAAGAGAAGTGGGGTTGTGAGGGGTGGAAGGAGGGAAGAAAACTAGAGAGGTATACTTAGGAGAATGCTGGATGCTTTTTTTTTTCTTTTTTTTTTTTTTTTACTCAAAGGCACAGCATTCTGAGATAGCAGCAGCACTGAGGAGGAGAGCCATCTATTATTTAGAATAGAGTGACTTACAAAATGTGGAATGGAATCCAGGCTCACTTGGATTATGCACTAACCCAAAATACTTTGGGGGCGGGGGGGGGAGGGCGGCAGAGAGGAATGGCAAAAGTGCTGAGCTTCAGCTAATGCTGCCGTTTCCAATGGGTTTGTTTTGTGAATTTCCTTTCTTCCTTATTAGAATTCTGACACTTAATTCTTTTTTTTTTCTTTTTTTCTTTTTTTCTTTTTGCTTTCTCTTCCCAATATGCTTCTCATCTTGCTGGGAAAGACCAGCCTACTGAGCAAGTAACATGGAATGTATTGACTCTCCACTAGAGCAACAGCAGCTGCCAGCCTTGTGTTTCTTTTGGGGCTAAATCCCTCCCCACCTCACCCCATCCAAGATTTTTCAACCTGCCTTCTCTCCCCCACATTGATACAGGGCTGGGTTTGGGGGAGGGGAGGGGCAGGATGAGAAATTTTTTTAACAGCGCAAAACTGATGTGGAGTTTGAACATAAGGCAACGATCCATTTGCGGAACGCAAACTGTAATGCTCAAAGAGTGACATGGATTTTCAAGGTGAGAGGCAGTGCTGGCCCTGAAAATGTAACAAGAGGGTTTGGGGAAACAGACCCAAGTTAAAGACCTGTCAAGAAAGTTCAAATGAATAACCGTGTTTGATTTAAGATTTTACAGTGACTGACTTCCAAAACTTTAGGCTTCATATTAAAAGACAAGAAAGTGGACTGAGCCGAAGTCAAGGAAATCTATTATTTTACCAGTCCTAGACTTGAGAGAGTCAAAACCTGGAACGGATCACGGTAAAGACAGATGGAGTGGAACCTAAGGTACAGCACATTCTGTTCCTGTAATATAAATCTCAACCTGCAGGGGTTTAAAAAGGGAATGCAAAGGAAAAGCAGGGAGAAAAGTAATAGAAGAGATCTTGGGCCAAATGTGAGAAACTCTTTTTTTTTAAAAAAGCTATAATATATTGGTTTTGTGGCCTTCTGCATATTCTTGAAGTTAGTTGTTCAGAAATAAGATCAGTGCAACTGCAGAGGCATGTATAGTAAACACCTAGATCTGAAACCAGTGAACCTGGAGAAAAAGGGCAGCTCCAACATTTCAGAATGATAAACCTGACTAGAACAGTAAATACAGGACCAAGAGCAGACTTGGAAAATATTTTGAATTTTAAAGAGCAAACTTATGTGGCTGGTTAATTTACTTTTTTTTTTTTACAATGACGTATTTGAAGGTTTACAAAACTGGTGCTCTGGATCAGAAAATGAACACTTTTAACTTTTTTTGTTTGGACCACATATTTCTTACCAGCATACCACCCATCTATCCAAACACTATTCTGTTAGAACTTGGGAGTCTCGCATCACCATCCAATAGCTTCAATCACCATCAATTCTGGGGACCATCACTTGCCATGGAATCCCATATCATGAGTTATAAATCATTACTTTCAACCATGCACATACGGTATACAACAGTCTCCCTTACTCAGGCCTGTCAAACTGCCGGCCTGTGGGCCAGATGCGTCACACACAGGCCACGCCCACCCCGGCTCAGCAAAGGCAAAAAACCCGTCATGATACGTCACGTGACGCGATCAAGTTTGACATCTGTGCCCTTACTGGTGCATTTTGTTAATAAAATCCTATAAATCGGATCTCAGTCTAAGCATGCAGAATAACAGATCTTTCTTCCAAAATGTTTACATAACTTCAAAACAAGAGAAACAGAAAGCGAGAGATGAACCTGCAACTCTCTTAGTGCATTTTTCTACTAAAGAATTAATGTTCTCCATCCAGTCTTGATATTCCAGGCCCCGATGACCCTCCAAGATAATGGGTTATCAAGCCTAACCTATTTTATGCAAGCTGATGTCTGCTTTTGCATGGTGTAATACAGGGGTCAGCAACCTGCAGCTCTGGAGCCGCATGTGGCTCTTTCACCCCACTGCTGCGGCTCCCTGTCACTCAAAATATGCGTCACAACCACCAATGTGCAACACCTGCCAGCACGCGATATATTGAGCTTTTCAACCCCAGGTAGGCCAACCATGGATAAATCCAAGAAAACTACAAGAAACTACATATTCAACTATGAATAATAATAATAATAATAATAATAATAATAATAATAATAATAATAATAATAATAATAATAATAATAATAATAATAATTTTATTTCTATACCGCCCTTCTCCCGAAGGACTCAGGGTGGTGTGCAGCCTATTTAAAAACTATGCTAGTTTTGTGGCCACTCAAGAAATAGTCAGGCATGGGAAGGGTTTTGTGGCTCCCGGTGTTTTCTTTTCTGTGGGAAACAGGTCCAAATGGCTCTTTGATTGTTTAAGGTTGCAGACCCTTGGTATAATAAGAAGAGGATTCAACATGAATACTCAAAATACAAAGCATGAGATGAAGGCTACTTCATTGAGACACAGTTGTCACGGCACATACATGCTTTGTTACATGCAAGTGCAAGTGCAGCTGGGCACACTTACAGTATAGGTGGTCTTCCACTTACAGTCATTTATTTAGCAACTGAAAGTCATTTACAACCAGTCTTCGCAGTTTCAATCGTTGCAGCATCCCCAGAATCACATGATCAAAATTTGGGAGTTGGCAACCAGCCTGTGTTTATGACGATTGCAGTGTCCCAGGCAGAGGTGGTTTCAGCAGGTTCTGACCAGTTCTAGAGAACCGGTAGCTGAAATTTTGAGTAGTTCAGAGAAGCGGTAGTAAAAATTCTGACTGGCCCCGCCCCCATCTATTCTCTGCCTCCCAAGTCCCAGCTGATCGGGAGGAAGTGGGGATTTTGCAGTAACCTTCCCCTGGAGTGGAGAGGGAATGGACATTTTACAGTATCCTTTCCCTGGAGTGGGATGGGAATGGAGATTTTACAGTATCCTTTCCCTGCCACGCCCACCAAGCCACCCCCACAGAACCAGTAGTAAAAAAAATTGAAACCCACCACTGGCCAGGGTTATGTCATCAGCAATCTTCCCAGCTGTCTTCTGACAAGCAAAGTCAATGGGGTAAGACACGATTCGTTTTAACTGCAGTGATTCGCTTAACAACCACAAGAAAAAAGTTTGTAAACTTGGGCATGGCTCACTTAGCATCTGCCTTGGTTAGCAATGAAAATTTTAGTCCCAATTGTGGTCATAAGTGGAGGACTACCTGTACTTTATCCATATAGTAGGATCCACAATCTGGGTCGGTCACTGGGACCAGAGGTTTAGTCTTCCGAGCTTTTGGATTCGTGCTGGAGCACATCCTCAGGGAACTTCTCTCTCACCAGAATGCCATTTAGCCATATATCCTGAAACCCTGTAATTAAAATGAAAGCCTTTTATCATTTTCAGTACAATGGTATTTCTTCTTACTGTTATTGATGTCCACTACTTTGTGAGAGAAAGAGAACCTTTTTATTGTCAAATAATTACTTTCATTTCCTTTCCACATTTTATATCTTATTGCTACTTATATGCAATAAGTAACCCGTACAATAATATAACTAAGGAGGTTTGTGAATGTAAATTTGAATTCTTTAGAAAAAAGAAGTATATGTTCTGTTGCACTTAACGTTTAATGATTGTAAATTTTATACACTGAAATATGTAAGGTTCCAACTTAACTCCAATTTCTGACTTCCATTAACAGAACTGATGGTAGAAAGAAACCATATTCAAAAAAACACACATTAAGACACATAGTAATAAAAATGGTTTGACTATATGTACTACAAATAGTTGGGATAAGACACTACACAAAGCTGTAAGCCACATACTGTATATTAAAAACACAATAGTTGGTTCATAGGACTATGATTGCACTTTTAAAGTCATGATTTAGTCATGGTTACTAAATAAACTAGAATTGTCTCAATTCTTACATTAATCCATGTTCTAAATATCCAATGATTAGACAAAGTCCTTTAAACCCAACTTATCAAAATATATTATAGCTTAATATGACACAAATCTAGTTCATACTTGGAGTATAAAAAAAGTTACCCAATTCATTCATCGTGCTAAATCTACCTGTTATGGTTTATAATTCATGATTTGTAGCTTAGCATTATTGGGAACTACAACCACTGCAGCGTATGCTGCACGTGGTCATTAAACAGTGCCTTAATACAATACGAAGCAATGTTGAAAATGTTATTGTATGATCCCAACATATCAATAGAGTTGACTAAATGACACTGTCACATTCCCAGCTTAACAAACACGTTGAGGGGGGGAGGAAATCTGTATTATCATTCTTTATATACCATCCTATAGTCAAAGTCATTCAGGTGGCTTTCAGTTTTTTAAAAACAAATGCAAATGTAACATAAAACCCAGGAGAGGATGCAATTGTCAATAAAGACAAGCAAATTAAGAAAAATACAGCTGGTGTCCACCAGAGGGGTTTTTTTTAATGTTTTCTTTTGCCACGTTTGAATATGTTTGCAAGAAAGGATTTCCCCTCCCCCAAGATTAATTCATGCAATAAAAAAAAAGCCTGAACCCCAGCACTGAGTGATGGTAGTCATTGACAAATAAGAATAAATTATGACAGAATAGCCCACCTTCATCTTCTCTACCAATATTTTGGCCAACTCAGTATCTGATCTGGACTCTTAACGTATTGGCTCACTCAGTTTCCTCTTTCAACATTACTTTTGAAGCATGGTGTATAAACATCCATTTGAACAGAAGACAATGAAGAAGAAACCCAAACCATACTATATGCTGTACTAAACTGACTGTATTTCACCACATTATTTTTTTTTTTCATTTTACACTGCATGCTACATATGCAAACATCCAGAAAAAAAATAAAGCGTATTTTCAGTTATAAGAAAGACAGTTGTTGCTTAATGGAATGTCTAATAATAGATGAAAACTAGCATTACTTTGTAAAATGAGACACCAATTTGAAATCCCCTTGAAAGCAAACTTGCTGCAGATTGAAGTGCTGAACAATTTCACACACACTAGACCAGGGGTCTCCAACCTTGGCAACTTTAAGCCTGGCGGACTTCAACTCCCAGAATTCCCCAGCCAGCTTTGGAAGTCCGCCAGGAGTTGAAGTCCGCCAGGCTTAAAGTTGCCAAGGTTGGAGACCCCTGCACCCAACCACCATGTTGGTTTAAGGCAGTATTGACTACTTTTATACTATTTTCATAACTACTAAGTTAAATGGCAATGTATGGATTCCAAAACAAATCACACTGTGGCCATTTTAATACCAAATATATAGAGCGGTGTAATTAACTAATGATGTGCAGTCTGTACACATTTGGGAGGTATTTTGCATTGCCTTGATTGAACATGCACAGGAAACTGTGCCACCTAGTTTTAATTTTTATTCTCATAATCATCCTATTAAATGGATTAGGTCAAAGCTCCCCACTGAAAGTGAAAACATGTATTAGTTTTCCACATTTTGCTTTTAGTGGAATAGGAAAAGTCATGTATTTTTCAGCTGGATATACTGTACTTTTAATGTTAACGTTGAAGATTAAACCTTCAACAGGTTTGAAGTTTCTCAACTAAGCCTTGGTGACTCTTGCCGAAAGTAATTTTATACGCAAAATTCTTCCAAATATATCCACTCCTCATATAGCGACCTCAGTGGGCAACCATTTGCAAATACAACAGTAATAAAAATTAGTTTTCTGATTGAAGTGTGCACTTACGGTTAAATTTTGTGCTCCTGACAATATATCCCAAAGTGAGAGTAATGGTGGCAAAGCTTTATGAGAGTATTTTATTTCAATGAAAAGCAACAACCAGTTTGCAGCATCTCTCTTTCCCTCCCTCCCTCCCTTCCTCTCTCTGTCATGTATTCATTTAGCATATTTCACTTAGCCATCTAGTTTTTGGAATGGAATTCAATAGCTAAAACAGTTAGTGGTCACAATGCAGTATTGCAGGCTAACTCTGCCCACTGTCAACAGTTCGATCTCGACTGGCTCAATGTTGGTAAAATTAGGTCCCACAATGTTGAGGGCAATATGCTGACATTTGTAAACTGCTAAGAGAGTGCTTTAAAGCAGGGGTCTCCAACCTTGGCAACTTTTAAGACTTGTGGACTTCAACTCCCAGAATTCCTCAGCCAGCTTTGCTGGGAGTTGAAATCCACAAGTCTTAAAGTTGCCAAGGTTGGAGACCCCTGTTTTAAAGCACTATGGAATGGTATATAAGTCTAAATGCTATTGCTAAAGGAGTAAGCATGCAGTGATTATGGAACCGATTTTCGAAAGAAAAAGGTTTGCCCAAAGTAGCTGTATCTAATACGTAAGATTTCATATTATAAAAATAAAAAAATATTCTCCAAATGAAATAATTTTTTAAATATCCCTTTAAAGGATATTATACAAACTTTATGTTCTAATGGTGCGTGTATGTATGTATATATGCACATAGGTAAATTACCGCAGAGGAATTATTTATAATTATTTTATTTATTTTAATGGGTATCTGAGGCTTTTGAGCAGTAGCTGAGCTGGACTGAGTTGAGAGCCAGAAAACCCTGGATAAGCTATGAAACGGGAACATGTCAGAAGCGTGTCAAAAATAGAGACAACATGGAAGTGCACTCAACTTTAAGCACTCAATTTTATCCTGAGTGCAATTCAAAATACTAGTTTTGATGTATAAATCTTTGAAAAGGCCTCGGATCACAATGCATGTCAAAGAAAATGCTATGTAAATTATAAATGCTTGGTATCATCTTGAACAAACACATCAGCAGAGAGCACAACACATCTGGCCTTTGTGTCAACATAATACTTATAGAATTCCTTTCCCCAAGCAAATGCATCAAGTTTGCTTTTTTACTACTTTCAAAAGATTAATGAAGATATTAAAAGATAGTTATGTTATTCCAAATTGGAGCTGAGCATCTTGAAGGGGAATATACTGTATGTCAAATATTTTATCTTTTCAAGCCATGTCTATTTGTTGCCAGCCACCATATTAGAACCACACCGGTGGCTCAGCTGTTAAGATGCTGGGTTTGTTGGCTGGAAAGCTGACAGCCTAGGTTTGTGACCTGAGTGCCATGTGACAGGGTGAGTTCCCGTCCTCATTCTAGCTCCTGCCAACCCAGCAGTTTGAAAGCATGTAAATGTGAGTAAATAAATAGGTGCCACTTCGGTGGGAAGGCCTTGAAAAGAACATAAGCACCACTCCCTATAGTCAGCAATGACTAGTGAAGTAAAGTCCAGTGTTGTGGTCCGCCAGCAGTCTGCGGAGCTGGCAGCGGAGTCGGACAGTGAGGAATCTGGGGAGCAACATGGGCCAGTCCTGGAGTCTGGGGAAGGCTCGGACAAGGGCTCAGCATTGGAGGCAGAGATGGGTCCAGGGCCATCTGGGAGTTATGCGTGGACTCCGGAGCCTCCAAAGTCAGACATCAGAGAGGCAGAGGAACAGGAGCCTGTTTCTAGTGTGCGCATGCACAGAGCTGCCAGAAGGCAAGAACAGTTAAAACAAAAAGGACGACTCGGGAGTAAGGCCTGGAGATGATTGGCCCCTCCCATAAGGTTTAAAAGAGGAGGAAAGCAACGTTGTTAATTCTGTTCCCAGTCGGCATCTCTGTTTGATTCTGGACGTCGTGTGGCTTTGTCATTTAATTCTTTGGCAGTGTGTCAAGGGAGATAAAGGTTGGTGATTATCCCGAAGGACTTCTCCCAAAGGACTTTTTGCAACTAATTGGGACTCAGCTGTGAATGAACGTAATTCACAGCTGTTGCAATAAAAGAGGTTTTTGGGACTACTGGTGTGTTTTAATGATTCAGGAAGCCTAGATCACAACACGCAGGGACTTTTTTTACCTTTTTTACACTAATAATGTACACTAATAGTAGGGACGCGGTGGTTCAGTGGCTAAGATGCTGAGCTTGTCAATTGAAAGGTCGGCAGTTCAGAGGTTTGAATTCCTAGTGCTATGTAACGGGGTGAGCTCCGTTACTTGTCCCAGCTTCTGCCAACCTAGCAGTTCGAAAGCACGTAAAAAATGCAAGTAGAAAAATAGGGACCACCTTTGGTGGGAAAGTAACAGCGCTCTGTGCGCCTTTGGTGTTTAGTCATGCCGGCCACATGAGCACGGAGACGTCTTCGGACAGCGCTGGCTCTTTGGCTTTGAAATGGAGATAAGCACCGCCCCCTAGAGTCGGGAACAACTAGCACATATGTGCGAGGGGAACCTTTACCTTTACCTTACACTAATAGTGGAAATGTTACTCCAACTGATTTAAGTGGAAAGGGAAAAATAGCCCACTTTACATTGATTCTTGACTCACCACCTTTTCATGACATAGCAATTGTTCAGCAGCTCACAGTTTATACTAGTACCGTCTTCATATGTAACTCATAACTCATATTATAGTTTAATCTGAGAATAATATATATAATAATATAATATAATATAATATAATATATATATATATATATATACATATATATATATATATATATATATTCTCTTTCCTTGGCCTCAAATTTCTCACATTTAACATTCCCCAGGGGTGGTCCTGGGGATGGAAAAAGGACACTTTGCGTAGCAACTGGCTCAAAAAGCCATGGACCGAAAAATACAGATGTAAACAGCAACAGGCTTAATTTGATTACTGAACTCGCTCATTATTAGGTTTACACAATGCACTGATTCATAAGCTACACAAATGAAATAGGTTCATTCAACATGCTAAAACCACACGAACAGAACGCAAACCCAGCCAAAGTTAACACTAACAGGCTTCCTATATTGTGTGACTGCAACTGCTAAACAAACCACGCCTTTTTGAAGTATAAATTCAGTCAATGGAATTTATTGACTAGAAGATATGCTGCAGATTATACTGTTAATCCAATTTATAATGTCAATACAACCTTTTATTTTTTTAAAAAAATAAATGATCTCTTGCTGTTTCTGTTTTACTGAAATATTAAACATGGCACTAACAATTTAGAAAAGGATCTCAGTGACTACCAATATAATATATGCTTATTTGCTTAAAAATAAGTCCCACTGTGTTCAACAGGCTTATTCCCAAGAAGTGCGCACATATTTCCAAACAGAATTATACATAAAAATGCAGTTTTATCATCTTCTGAACTGATGGAAGAGCAGTTTAATCATATCTTATGAATTACACTGATAATGCATTTACACTACTAGAAAAAAATATCATTTATATCTGAATATATTGTTTTATGATAAAGCAAAGTCATGTTTTATTCTGGATCATAAAATGGTTCAGTCTTTAAACATGCAAATGTATACAGAGGCCTCTGTTACAAGCTTTTTTTAAAAAAAGAAGAGCCCAGATGTTGGTCAGGATTAAGGTTATACCAAACACGTTCTACTCTGCCATATTCCAAACAAAATGAAGCAGACAGAAAATATGGACAAGGAGATAACAGGAATGGAACATTAGGGAAGAGAATTTTTACACAATCCTACTATATTCAGATTTACTTAGTGCAGGGGTGGGCAAATGTGGCTCTTTTACAACCTGTGGACTTCAACTCCCAGAATTCCTGAGACAGCAAAGCTGAAGTCCACAGGTTGTAAAAGAGCCACATTTGCCCACCCCTGATTTAGTATATTTAGAACTGTACCATGTGAAAAAACACCTGGATTCAAAACATTAATAACTAATTTAATACTTGAGGTATTAATACCGTAGCACCATTCCTTAGATTTTAGAGATAAGAGCATCTGATGTATTAAGTGAACGGGAGTGTTTACATTTCAAAAGTCATTAAAAGGAAGTGTGAACTTTTCCGTAAGAGTTACTATGTACATAGACTGGCCCTAAGGGAAAAGGTTTTGAAATTATGTATTCATACAAATTAACAATATAGGAAAATGGGTTGCAGGTGCAAATTCCAGAACACAAAGATATAAATTTAAGGAATAATAACAAAGGAAAAGAGTTGGGTGCTGTGCCCACTTGATGTCAATCCATTTTCTGGCTTTGTACATTAAACTTTATCCCAATCATGCTTTCCGAAATGTCATAAAGAGAAAACAAGTTAAAATATGGCTTGGGGGTGGGGTGGGTAGGTGGACGAAGAGATATTTGCATATATGCAGTACAAAATTATCAAAGAGGCGAAAAGGATTAAGCCATCCCTCCTATCCATTAATCTTTTTTTTTAAGTCCAAATCTTTAACACTATGAGGAAAAAGTGAATCTATCTCAAAATGTGCACATTCTAACATTCAATTATTATAATTTGGCTTAAACATTCAGGTTTTTTTCATTTAATTATTATTTAATCATTGACTGGGTATCCTGTAAAATTCTATGACTAGAATGATAGTGAAAAGCCTTATCTGTTATCATCTTTTTAAAAAACTGCACACAGTAAAAAGGAGTAAGAATGTTCACAGAATCCGGATTAAGAAAAGACCTATTTTAAGGAAGAGAATTTCACCAGAGTCACATACTTATTTACTTACTACAGATTTTCTATGTCTCAGGTTTTACAAGATATTAGAGATATAAAATGCAATGATATAATGTTAAAAAGGTTTGATTTGTGATGGATTCTGAGTTTTTGATGTTTCTATAAAGCTATAAAATGGCAAACTCCCTTCTATGAATATGTCCTGTTCTATATTGCCATTAAATATACAGTAGTTGTAATACAGTAGGTCTGGCTCCAATTTCTGAAGAGAGCAAGCAAAAACTACCCCAGAATATGAAAAATTTCTGAACAGGATAATTTAAGGCAAATTTGTATTTATACAGATTAAACTGGCATAATTCCTTATTCAGCAATAATTAAAGGAGGCTATAATCAGTAATAAAAGGAACGAACAATCAACCTGATTCACAACTGAGCTGCAACTTAATTTCATTGAGAACAACCTTTACCACGGGTAAAAAAAAAACAAACCCAGGAACAATTTAAGGAGCTCTGAATATAATGGTCCTAATGCCCATTGTCTATCAGTTAAACCCCCCTAGATACAGCAGAATTTACTTCCAAAAAGCATGCAAAGAATAGGATTGAAAAGCTATCATAAATTATTTAAACGTTTAAGTGATAAGGTCATGTATACATGACATCACATACATATGGCAAATAGATTGAGTAAACAAAGTATTACCTCTTCCTAGGGGGAAATCCAGATGCTATGTTATTGAAAGCAAGATTTGGAGTCCTAATTCAGGAAAAGATCATAATTACTCCCAATTTGCAACTTGGCTTCTTGAGCCAATCCAATAGGATGGCATGTGAATCAGTGGTGAAATCCAATTTTTTTTACTACAGGTTCTGTGGGCGTGACTTGGTGGGCATGGTGTGGCTTGGTGGGCGTGACAGGGGAAGGATACTGCAAAATCTCCATTCCCACCCCACTCCAGGGGAAGGATACTGCAAAATCCCCATTCCCTCCCCACTCCTGGGGGAAGGATATTGCAAAATTTCCATTCCCATCCCACTCTGGGCCCAGCCAGAGGTGGCATTTGCTGGTTCTCTGAACTACTCAAAATTTCCGCTAACGGTTCTCCAGAACCGACTGGATTTCACCCCTAATGTGAATGTCCCTTACCACTTTTTGGTCTTTCTGTTCTTTATATGACTATTTCTGGGGAAGTCTGAACTGCATTGCATATAATGTAGGAAAATCAGCAAGATGACACTTGGATTTCCTGCATTGGTGCCAGTTTTCCAAAAGTCAGTTGCTACTTTCTAGCACGTACATAACAAACAATGCAAACAATAACCAAAGTTTTTACTATATGAGCAGGGTATAGTAGTGGAAAATTTACACATATAGGTTGTAAAAAAACGCTTTTAAAAGTAAAAAAAGAGACTCTGACGATCACGTGGCTCAGCTGTGATCGTCTGAGCCTTTATTTTTAACCTTTTAAAAGCATTTTTTAAAAGAAGCAGCAAGCGGGCGACCAGGTGGGCATGGGCGCGGGGGGGGGGCAGGGATTTTTGCTACTGGTTCTCTGAACTACCCGTCGCCATCGCTACCGGATCGGCTGATCCAGTCTGAACCGGGAGCATTTCACTCCTGGCCCTGTGCCACATCTGGCCTTTTGCCTGTCCCTATCTGATCCATGTGGATTGCTTTTATTTTGAAAGCGACTATTTGTTTTCAATTTATGTATGTGCATGTGTCCATGCCTATACACCTTCATGGCCCTACTGTTTTGGCCCTCCATAACAGTCCCAGTTTCTCATGTGGTCCCTTGGGGAAATTGCTCATCCCAGGACTGGAAAATGTGCTCTTGTGTTTTGCAAGGGAAATGTTTGTCTTATTGATAAAACTCCTTCAAAATGAGTCTTTAATATTCTAGCTTTATGCAGTGGTTAAGCCAGTTTTCCAGTTCAGATATCATATGAAAATATAGTTTCATAAACCAGAAAAAAGTAAACAAGATAAGCAAAGCAAGGAGGAAAGGAAGAGGCAAGAAGGCAACAGTGATTTCTTTGCCCAAAATCACAACATTAAAAGGAAGCAACAGCAATTGCACTAGGACTTATATACCGCTTCATAGTGCTTTTACAACACTCTCTAAGCAGTTTACAGAGTCAGCATATTGCCCCCCAACAATCTGGGTCCTCATTTTACCTACCTCGGAAGGATGGAAGGATGAGTCAACCTTGAGCCGGTGAGATTTGATCTGCTGAACTGCAGCTAGCAGTCAGCTGAAGTAGCCTGCAGTACTGCACTCTAACCACTGCACCACCTCGGCTCTTTAATGCTTGGTTCATACATTGAACCAAATTATAATTCAGCTTGGTTTAAAACTCTTGTCAACCCAACTACTATAGCTGGAAAAGTGTTATCTATTAGCATAGGGGTCCATGTTTCACATGTTCTTGGCATTCCTGCAAAAATGGTTCTGGAGAATGGCTTTTCCCATTCACAGAAAGGGCAGCCATAATTAGTTACAAAGCACCTATTTGCCAGAATGCTACCTACATTTCCTCTAAACTCCTCCTTCTGAAAAACGTTTTCTACTCTCCTGTTTGCCTTTGATCTTTTCTTGGACACATGGTGTATCTTCAAAGAAAGCACTGGGCTACAGGTATTCATCATTTTAATACATTAAGAAAACTTTTGGGCCCAAGTAGGAATTTAAAGAATTTTTGAAAATAAAAACGGAAACTATAGGCTGTCACATTGCTTTGTGGTGTATTCATTTCCTGTTTCTTAAATTACAATAATTTTGAATGAAGTAAAAGTTAAGTGGAACAGAAAAAATGGCAGACATGAAAGGAGATGTTTGTAAGCACCTTGGCATTCTAGGGCACCTTTTACTGGAGACTTCAGGCTTAGCATAATGTCTGCTTCAGTGGTGGGTTTTTACTGGTTTGGGCCGGTTTGGGCAAGCCGGTAGTGGCAATGGTGAGCTGAGAGTGAACCAGTTCTCTCTGACGGTTAGCTTGGCCCGCCCCTGCGTTATACCGGGGTACTTAGGGGACCGCCTTCTGCCACCAATTGCCTCCCACCGGCCAGTTTGCTCCCACAGAGAGGGCCTCCTCAGGATGCCGTCGGCCAGACAATGTCGGCCGGCGACCCCCAGGGGGAGAGCCTTCTCTGTGGTGGCACCTACCCTCTGGAGCAATCTACCCCCAGAGATACAAGTGATCCCAGACCTCCAGACTTTTCGTCAGGCCCTAAAAACCTATTTTTTTCAGTTAGCCGGGCTGTCCTGATTTTATGGTTGGTTTTAAAATTTGATATGGATTTTAATTGAAATGTTTTAAATTACGGGCCAAATTTATTTAATTATTTTAAACCCATTTTAACTTTTGTGTACAAATGTTTTATCTTGGCTGTTCACCGCCCTGAGTCCAAAAGGAGAAGGGCGGTATAGATATACATATACATACATACATACACACACCTTATATTCGGTCGTTTCTAGCCCAGCTGAAAGGCACGGCAGAGCGGATTGCCCCGTCTCAGCTGTTCTGTAATATATTACGCTTGTGCGGAGTGCGCGCAAAGCATGACACAAACCGGTGGTAACACCGGTTGAAACCCACCACTGGCTTGCTTCCTATAAAGATTAACCTAGGAAATTGTTTAAATTCAGTTAAAATATTAATAAGCTATAAGTGACAATATGCAATATATTTATCATCAATCAACATTTTGCAATTGTTATATCCACAACAGAAAATGCTCAATTTCAAAAGATAACAGATGTATTAATGGAAGAGCTAATTACTTTGGTTTAAAGTAATTCATTAGATAATTACTAGAGTTATGATATAGCTGAAACATAACAAAGATGCAGAAATGCTACAAAATCAAACCAAAATATATTGTTGCTCTCCATAAATCCAACTAAATCACAAGAGTGCAAAGAGTCACAGAATACACAAAGCTAGCTTTTCCTAGCTGACTTATTCCTAGAATACGGACATGTTTTGGGTGATACAGTATCTGGAGCACTAAGCTGCCAGTCTAATGAAATCTGAGCACCACAATGCCAAATAATAATAATAATAATTTGGAAAAAGTTGAAACTTCAGGCATTTAAGGCCAAATTTAATGTAATGCAATATTAAAAATGATTTGTCTGTTCCTCATAAAAAGAACTGTCTAAATATCAAATTCCACTTTTCATAATCATCACTGTGGGGGAAACTGGCCTGTGTGCTTATTGAGTATACTCCTATATCTTCTGAGACATCCATCCATCCATCCATCCATCCATCCATCACAAAGCAAGTTTTCAACCTGTCAAATCTAGTGCATTATGGGTAAATTTAAAAAGTTCAAGAATGGGAGACAGTGACAGAACCAAATGTTCCTTACCACAAACCTAAATTCCTAAATATATTTATTTAAAACTGTATTTATATTTTAAATAAACCAGGGGTGAAATGCTCCCAGTTCGGACCGGATCACCCAATCCGGTAGCGATGGAGGTGGGTGGTTCAGCGAACCAGTAGCAAAAATCCCTGCCCCCACCCCCCGATGCTCAGCTGAGCCACACAATCATCAGAGGCTTTTTTTTACTTTTAAAAGCATTTTTTCTACAACTTCTTCGGCCGAAAATATTTTCTACTTTTAAAAGTAGAAAAAAAGCCTCTGAGCATCGCACGGCTCAGCTAGGATCGTCAAAGGCTTTTAAAAGCATTTTTTCTACAACTTCTTCAGAGCGAAGAGGTTGTAAAAAAGTGCTTTCAAAAGGCTCTGATGATCCAAGCTGAGTTGCCTGTTCATCAGAGGCATTTAAAAGAAAAAAAGCCTCTGCCGATCAGGCAACTCAGCTGGGGTCGTCAGAGCCTTTTGAAAGCATTTTTTTTACAACCTCTTTGCTGAAGATATTGTAGAAAAAATGGTTTTAAAAGTAAAAAACAAAAATTGGCCACACCCACCCAGTCACATTACCCCACTACCACCAAGCCACGCCCACAGAACCGGTAATAACAAATTTTAGATTTCACCACTGAAATAAACAAATTATCTCAGCAATTGGGCTTAAGTGTCCTTTGAACTTGAGGCTACATGCTGCTTAAGGCTGCAATACTATACCTCAGTGAATTCATTGGTACCTGATTTAGTGTAGGACAGCAAGAATTGAATTGGTGATCAATGGCTTATATTTAGACTGTCCAACTCATAGGGACTGGATGGCATACAGTTAAAAACACAATGCAACAAAAAGGCAATCATCCCTTGACATTTTTTTCATGGATATACTTTCATTTCTATGTGATTTTTTTGAATATATATTTTACTCAGCTGCCTATTTTTATTAACCCAGTATTTAGCATCTTTTTGTTACCTTTGCTATTTCCTTGGCAATTGTTTTTTAATTCTCATCTCTGCTATGAACAGAATTATTTAGGATCAGACTAAAAGCTTATTGTATATATATATATCGTTCCTCACCCCACCTCACGGCTAAACCAAATGCCTACAGGAAGCCTACAAGCAGGATATACAGTATAAGACTGAATTCCCCAGCAAATGGCTGATATTTAAAGGCAGTCTGCTTTTACCACTTGGGCTATGCGTTATACATATCCACTCAAACACAGACTCCCTTGGGTTCAATGAGAATTACTTCCAAATAAGGGTGTGCTGGATTTCAGCTGAGGAGAACAATCTTTCCGCATTGATGAAGTGCAGGAGGATGAGATGGAAAGATCCCCTGCAGGACAACCTATTGTCCTGACATAGCGTCAGCAATTCTATTGCACTGCTGTTCTGCTTTAGCTACCATGGGGGTAGCTGTGCCCCTTCCATTAATTGCAATTGAAGAGAAATTGCTATGCTATGGGAGGTTTACACACCATTTTTTTTAAAAAAGTCAGATATATAAAAGGTTGAGGGTACATTTTCACACTGCCTCTAACATGCTCCATGCATATCCAATTCCCCCCAGTTGCTGGACAGTGTAATAATTGCTTTTTGGTGGAGCTCATGGCCGGGCAGTATTTTTATTTATTTTTTATGTCACCTTTGCTTCCTCATATCTTGCTAATTTCAGCCTACTAAGTAATAAAAAAGAATCAGGAATATTTTATAAACAGAGATAGTACATTTTTGGAATGTGCATTAGAGCCAGTCTAGCTGGAACTAGCAAGCAAGTCATTCCATTTGATTACAGAATCCGGCCATAATACTAAACATATGCACTTAAATCCCACTGAACTCATAGAAGTTAGTTATCTCGTTACAGTTGCTCAAGATTGTATTATCAGGCTTGTAAAAGTTGTGCTATAAAGTGTGGTATGAATATCCTGCAACTGCTAAATATTTTATTGATTATGGAAAGATATAGTTCAGGTAAAACAAGAGTATAACTGAAATATGTATCAAAAAAATTGGACAAAAGATTAAGGTAACGTAAGCATGAGGGGTGGCCAAATTCAGAGAATACAGTAGTTTCTCTTTAACTTTAGTTTCCTACTATCGTCTTTTCTACATGGAATAAAGCTGCAGAAGCTTATCCTCATTTGTATCTGGTCAAATGTATTAATATACAAATACACATATGCACAACAAGGACATTATTTCACTGCAGATTTTTGCATTTACATTAGAATTGCCAATGCAGTTTCTAAAGGTATTATGAAACATGTTGAGTCAGGATAGATTCAATAAGCAATTATGGATCTTATTTTACCATAGACTACCAAACACTATTATTAAATCATATTCAGTTTTGCACAATAAGCACATTAAAATGTACTTGTAATGTGCAATAAGATATTAATTTTTAACAATAAAAAAGAACATTCAAATAAGAGTTACATTTGAGAAATGTGATACACGAAAAGGTGTGTTGGAGAAACAGATTCTGTTCCAGAAAGGATATGTGCAGAAATTAAATGCCTGAAACACATAAACTGAAGCCTGTAACTGTTACTTTTAGTTTACCGTAATATGCAATACGTTAATTATTCATGGCCTATAATATTTATTAGATTTTTATCCCACGTTTACTGTAAGTAACTCAAGGTGACAATCATACACAATACTCCTGCCTCCTATTTTCTCCACAACATCCCTGTGAGGTGAGTTGGGCTGAGTGTGAGTTACTACTCCATGGTCATCCAGTCAACTTTCATGCCAAAAGTGGGAATAGAATTCACAATTTCCTGGTTTCTAAGTAAGCATCTTAATCATTATACAAAACTGGCTCCTCAATTTATTATTTATTTATTATGGTTCACTGTGCAGTCAGCTAGATGTTTAGACTGGATTTGGCATTTTTATTACATATATTAACACAGTGATCAGGGTAACAGGCAAAGAGGCACATCAGGGCCATGAGTACTGACAAGTATGAGGAAGTGCTAGGCTATTTCTGCAAGAATTACACTACACAACTTGATCATATTGTCATAAGATTAACATGTTCTTTGTACAATATCCAAAGCTCTGTTAATATCCTGGACTAGCTTGTTATCCTGTCTAGACCAGAGTATAGATTCCAGCAAAGATTAGATCTTGACTGGCCCAGAACAATCTACACCACTCCTTGATTGGGTTATGTCGAATAGCCAGGCTCTATGCAAAAATGCATTTTCTAAATTATTCCAAAAATTAAATCAATGCGATTCAAGAATCTGAAATAGTTTTTTTAATTGAAACATTGCAATGTTTTAAGTCAAAACATTATGATACTTTGAGACAAAATATAATTTCAGATGGAAAGAAATTAACATTTTGAATCAAAAGGAGAGTTTGAAGTACAGCTGATCCACACATGTTTTGCCCTCCCATCATAGCAGGCTTCCCATGCTATTCTTCTATGGAGGCTTTTGGAATCTGCTTATGCTTTAGGCTGATATTTGAAAAGGGATAACGGTGCAAAAGGGGAAGAAAATCAGTTTAAATCCTTGTTGGTGTAAAAGTTTCTGTTTCATTTCATTATGATCAAAGATCAGCCAAAAACACAGTTCAGTACAAAACAAATAATATATCCCAACAAGTACTACTGTTACAAATTAAAACCCTAAAATCTTGTGCTGCCAGTAAACAAGATAGTGGCACTTAGCAAGCCCCAGTTCCCCATAAGTGGGAACTCAATAAACCTTACAATACTTAAAAGAAAGTTTGCCCTCCAGGAACGTGAGGTGTACCTTTGAAGGCTTTCACAAATGGATCAAGTTTAATATAGAAAAATGAGTTCTTTTTCAAGTACAGGAACAAATGTAACAGAGAAGCCTTAAACATATGCTAGGCATGGAGTAAGAAACTGTATGTATTCGATTTACATGGCCACCCACTCAAAAGGCAACTCTAGGCAGCTATCAAAGCTTAAAAACACAGCGTACAAAGGGAAAAGATAAAGTAATATAACACCCTGGGGGACAGACGGGTAACTCTTACTATGAGGTACATATAACTGTGCTTTTTCCCAGATACTGGCCAGATACACTGCTGGGAAGTCCAGTCTTCATAGCCTACTCAAAGGACAACCCAATTTTTGGGAGAATGCCATTCCACAGGCAAGGCATCACAATAGAGAAGCCATGCCTCCTAGGTTTCGTAAGGTCACACTGTCTAACTGATGGAACCCAAAGCATACCAATTGTGTTGGATCTAGTGGTGGGTTGCTACCAGTTCGCCCCAGTTTGGGCAAACCGCTAGCGGCGATGAGAGGCTCCACCCACCCTCCCAGACGTCATCAAATACAGTCTGCGCATGTGCAGAAGCTTCTGCGCATGCGCAGTGGTGCACATGCGAGCTAAGTGAGTGCACATGCACGAGCGAACTGGTAGCAAAGGTAAGTGAAACCCACCCCTGGTTGGATCATATAGGACCATGATGGCGAACCCATGGCACGCGTGCCACAGGTGGCACGTGGAGCCATATCTGCGGGCACGCGAGCCATTGCCCTAGCTCAGATCCAGCGCGCATGCGTGCACCAGCCAGCTGATTTTCAGATGGCCCCGCCCATGCTGCCCCTCCCCTCCTAGGAGTCTCCACACGGACCATTTTGGATGCCAGGTAAGTACAGGGCTTGCATGGAGGCTCTGGGAGGCCGTTTTCGGCCTCTGGGGAGGGTGGGGGAAGCCATTTTCGCCCTCTCCAGCCTCCAGGAAAGCTTCAGGAACCTGGGGAGGGTGAAAAACGGGCCTACCAGGCCCACTGGAAGTTGGGAAACAGGCAGTTTCCAGTCTCCGGGGGGGGGGGGAGGCCGTTTTTGCCCTCTAGAGGCTTCAGGTAGGCCTGCTAGATCCAAAACGGGGCACGAGGGGGTTGTGTGCGCATGTGTGGGGAGCGTAGGGGGGTCACATGCACATGGGCGGGGCATGGGGCATTGAATTATGGGTGTGGGCATATGTGCACATGACCCCTCCCACGCTCCCCCCTGCTTTTGACATGTGACGGCAAAAAGTTCAGCCATCACTGATATAGGGTAAGCAGAGGTAAATGATGCCACAAATATTCATGCCATGAAGGGTTTTATAGATAACGAACAGCACTTTGAATTGCACCCAGAACATTGGTAACAAGTGCAACTCACAGAGTAGCAATGTTACATGGGCATTTTGAGATGTACCCATAGCTACAGGTAATCCTTGACTTACAAGAGTTCATCAAATGATCGTTCAAAGTTACAATGGCACTGAAAAAAGTGACTTATGATCGGTTTTCACACTTATGACCATTGCATTATCCCCTTGGTCACATGATCAAAATCCAGATGCTTGGCAAGTGGTTCCTACTTATGACAGTTGCAATGTCCCGGAGTCATATGATCCCCTTCTGACAAGCAAAGTAAATGGAGAAGCCAGTTTCACTTAATAACCATCACAGCTGACAAGGAAGTCTAATTTCTGCAAAAACCCTCTTAGCCACAAGTGTTACCTGTTTTTCTTACAGGATCCAGGTAGCAACCCCAAATTATATACCAATCCTACAATCTGATCAGGAACCAATGATGAAAGATCTCTGGACCTGGGTAACTCACATCCCCAGCCATTCAGTTTTGCTAAGGAAAAACTTAAGCCTGTTTATTTCCATCCAGAATCCTACAGCCATTAGACACTAAGACAGAGCCTTGACTTTGTTACTTGCTCAGTCTAGGGTTGATACAGTATACTGGTGATATCTAGCTGGTGCTAGCAAATGTTCTTGCCCATTGCAGCCTCATGTAGATGCTATATGGAAGTCAAGATAACATTAAGCCCTGAGGCACCCCATAGCCAGTGGTGGGATTCAACCCATTTAACAACCGGTTTGCTGAAAATGTGAGTGCACGTGCATGTGCAGCTTCCATGCGGCGAGGGTTGACCAAGTAGCCTTTCGGGGCCTGCCCCGCTCCATTTTTGTTCTCCAGGGCAGCGGTTGCTTCGCTGCTGCTCTTGCAGCAGTGGAGAGAAGCAGCTACTGATCCAGACCACATGGGGTGTCTCCGCGAGTGATCGAGCCTCAGCAAGGGATGGCTGCAAGATCTCCGCTGCAGCCAACTAAGAAGAGCCATCTGGTAGTTTGAGGCCAGAGGCGAGCGGGTGGCAGCTCCAGGGCAAGGCTGGAGATGGGGAATGGCACGTTCCCCGACTCGACCAAGGTGGGCAGAGGCTCCGGGGCAAGGCCGGAGCATGGTGTGTCTCTGGGCCCCAACCTGAGATGAAAGGCAAGCGGGCACTATGCTTACCTTTGGTAAGCAGAGCGCGAAGACGCAGAAGTGAAGTACAGAGATTAGCTGGACCGTGTGGCGAAGGAAATATAATATATAGGGTGGTTGATTTTACTGGTTTTCTGATCTGCGCAAAATCATAATAAGTTTGCCCGAATTAGTCCGAACCGGCTGAATCCCACCCCTGCCCATAGCTAAAACTAGATCATGGAGATGAACTGTAAATTTGATATTAACGAAGCAACTGAGTACAAAGTAACCTTTAACTACTGCAATGCTCTCTACATGGGGCTCCCCTTGAGGTGCACCCGGAGGCTCCAGCTGGTGCAGAATGCGGCTGTGCGAGGGATTATGCGAGCGAGAGGGCGCTCCCATGTGACACCTCTCCTGCGTGAGCTGCATCGGCTCCCGGTGGACTTCCGGGTGTGCTTCAAGGTACTGGTTACCACCTTTAAAGCGCTCCATGGCATCGGACCTGGGTATTTGCGGGACCGCCTTCTGCCGCCAATAGCCTCCCACCGGCCAGTACGCTCCCACAGAGAGGGACTCCTCAGGGTGCCGTCAGCTAGGCAGTGTCGGCTGGCGACCCCCAGGGGGAGGGCCTTCTCTGTGGCAGCACCTGCCCTCTGGAACAATTTGCCCCGGAGATACGGAGGATATCAGATCTCCAGGCTTTTCGCCACGCCCTAAAAACTTTTCTCTTCCATCAAGCAGGGCTGGCGTGAAACCTCCCCCCCTCCTCCCCCCGTTTTTGAGATATTAGATTTTTAATTGTTTAATGGGTTTTAGTCGTAAGGTTCTTAATTTTCGGCCAAAGGGTATAATTCTTTTAAATTTTTAACTTTTGTATTGGATGTTTTTTACTTGACTGTGCACCGCCCTGAGTCCACCAGGAGAAGGGCGGTATACAAATTTAAATAAAATAAAAATAAATAAAAAAATAATCCTACCATTTTGTAGTGACAGAATGTAGGAAATCTAAATGTGACTTTATACCTCAGGTAGATACTTGTAAATTAAGCCCAACTCCTAATGCCTGCACGTATCCTATATATTTGGGGTAGGAAAGTTATTTTGAGGTTGTTTTGGTAAAACATTTGGATTCAAACCAATCAACTGCAAATAATCCTGAATCAATTAAAGTATCTTCATCTACCTGCCATCTGCATTTTTCTTCCATGATCCCCGTTTTTACCGCATGTAAATATATAATTTCTTAGTTTAATTTTCAAACTAGAAAAGCCAAAATAACACAAGATTCTCATAATAAGACATAAACATCACTGCATTAAGTAATTAAGCCCAGACTTGCTGGGATTCTGGTGATGTATAAATAATAGTATGTTAAAAGAAGTAATGGTCTCTAGCTATAAATGTTCAATAAGCATTCTACCATGGAATATCTTATCCATATTCTCCCTAAATATTCTTCTAAGACCTGGACAAGATTAACTAGAATATGATATTAGGATATTCATTGACACTCAAATCACAAAACAATTAAGTTTACTATTACCTCACTTCCCTTTTCCATTAGATTATCCCAGAGTATGTATCATCACCTCCTCCTTCTACCTTCTTCTCCCTCTCATCCTAACCAATGATTCCTATGTCTTTCATTTTAAATCTCAGATCTCTTAATTTTAAACTATCTAGTCCTTATTTCCCAGCTGTAAACTGGTGTTGGGGCCAAATCAATCTATGGACCCACTTGGTCCCATATGTATTTCTTTGCATTCTCTTAAATTGCCTGTAAGAAAATATTATGATCTTTGTGACGACTTTGTCACTCCTATCCTTAAATATGTATATTAAATTATTATTACATCTAACCACCAAACTGTGGTTAACCATTTTTCTTTGATGTATAAAAATTAAAATCAGAATGTACAAGAAGCATTGATGAAGTAAAATACATGTTGCTCATTAATACTATTTTGAAGGGAATATTTTACAGACCATTGGCCTTCATATTGTATTCATGACACTCACCTAATTGGGATGCAGTATGAGAAAATAAGCTCTTCTAACAATACTAATATAGTCAAAAAGTAAAACAAACAATTCTGCAAAATGCTCTTATGTATCTGTAAAGCCTCAGTGCATTTGATCAAATGTTCAATCACTCCTATGACTGTTTAGTAAAACCATATCTTGCTAGGCTTGATGTAGGGCTGGTTGGTGCCCTGAAAAGCCTTCCCCCTGCTTTTTAATCAATTTCTTGTCTCTTTTAAATTTTACATATTGTTTTTATGCTTTTAATATTTTATTGCACACTGCCCAGTCCCTGTGTAAGGGAGATGGGTGGTTCTTAAATATGACAAATAAATAAATAAATAAAACAAATTTATATGCGTAACTAGAGGAAAGTCATTTTCAACTCAGTTCTGAAAATTCACACAGAAGAGTAACATCAGTGACAAGGTTCACATGGATAATATTAAGCAATAATGTTTACTAGGTTTAGCGAATTGTGTAGATTTAGCCATTGTTCTTTAACACAATACGTGAAACCAAACAACTTTGGGTTAACAAATCATAGTTCAGCAAACAGTGGTTTAACGTAACAAGAAACTAGATTCACCTCAGACTTCAAAATTGTAGTTAGGGTCTTATAAAAACTATTTAATCTCTTAGGTCATAGGTGTCAAACTCACGGTGTCATGTTGCTGTCATGTGATGTTTCACGATGTTCTTTCCCTTTGAGGAGCTGGGATGGCCATGGCTTGCACGTGACACATCTGGCCAGCAGGCTGCCAGTTTGACACCCTTGTCTGAGATAATATTATAATTCTAGTATGGAGCGCTATTCATGATATATTTCACCTGGTTATTGAATTAACCGATTTTCTTGGTTTGCTCAACACACTGAACCACAAATTAAAGCAGGCTGAGATTGCACAACATACTAAATCTTAAAAACAGACAAAACCAAAATGAATATTAATGCTTAATACGCAGTTGCTTGATCCTTGCATAGTTTAACATATATAAATAGATCCTATCTATATAACATACAAATACACTACCATTTCTATCATATTCATCTTGAAGATATTAACGAGGTTTGTGTTTCAGCAAATAACAACTGTATTACCAAAAACTATTTTACAGTGCAATCCCTTATATCTTTTCTCTAAAATAGCCTCACTGGGATTTACTTCCTGATAAGGGGTTTATAATTGCAGCTCCAATGGTGATTAAAAAATTGATAGAATTTATGTGTCCACATGAGCATTAATGGCATGAATGGAATCTCCTACTTCGGTGTTACCAAGTGTAATCTGTCTGCTGAGAGAAAATGCAAAACTGGTTAAACATTCTCTCTAGCTACGCATACATAACCTGCAAGCATTTCATTAACATTTATGATTCTAATCTGTGTTGAAATAACTTCTGTGCTTCAACAGATGGGGGAAGGGGAAATAATTGAAATATACCAAATATGCATTAAGAAACAAAAAGCCTATCTCCTATTTCTGACAGATTTTTTTTTTAAAGAAAAGGTTAAATGTTTGGTGAACCAGAAGAAATTATAAAGATAATTGCAAAGGCGGAACTTTTTAGCAAGGGTATTCTATACATTAACAGTATATCTCAGGAACAACACATTTGATACAAATTAAGAACCACCATTACTAATTGTTATGAAGCAGCTATATGCCTGTTTTCCAAAGCAGTGAGCAGTTGTGTGTGTAGTGAGCTGTTAGATGTGACAACAAAATCAGCCGTGCAGATGCAGGGTTGGGTCTGGGAGTTTTTGACTGGTAGAGAAAACCAAACAGAAAAAGCTGGGAGCTTTCTTTTCAGGACTAATGGGAGGGAGGCTATGGGAGCCTTGCTGGGGGATGGGAAGAGTGGAGGGGGAGGGGGAAATGCAGAGCAAGGCCTGAGAATTATTCTCAGTCCTCTGTTCAGCAGGACTAACAGGAAGATGTGAAGCCTTTGTAGCTACAAATGGGAGGAGAAAAACCAGCAAGAATCAACTTGAACATTCTTAGGGGGTTTGCCCTATTTCTCAGGGTTAATAGAGTAAATAAGACATACTAAATCGGTCGAAAACAAATCTTCCAATCATTGTCTTTGCCCATCTCCTAGCTAGTTTAATTGGAGGACATGAAATTCTGGTAAAAATCCAGAGTTAGGATTTGTGGAGTCCTAGTGCTATGCAATGGACCTGAACAATCTTAATTTTATTTAACTGGGAAGCAGACTCAACATATAATTGTCAATGGGAATAAAATGTCCAAGCAAAAAGTTGTACCAGATAATTTTATTAGAAAAGGGGAATTAATTAAATCCAAGATTTTGATCAAAAAAAATCTGTGTATAATAATTTTAATTCAGCTTGATTCCTGTAAAAGGATTCTGTGAAACTGTATTTCAAAATATGACAAGATTAGACTTGCCTGTTTAAACTGGAATTTAATGAAAAAAGCAGAAATATAAACCTATGAGGGTTTTTTTGCAGAATTAATGGAAAGAAAGGTATGCTCAAGAGGAACCGCAAAATACATTAAATAACCATAAACTAGTCAACAATTTACAATGGTTGTGTTTTTACAACATGCTAAATTAAAATAAGCATTAGGGCCAGATTCACACAAATACTAAGCTATAAGTATGTTTGTATGGTATGTTAATCACAGGCTTATAGTACTTAGATTTTACTCAACCTAATTTCCGGTGTCCACATAACATGTAAATATACTATCTCTTCACAAAGTGCTTGGCTAAAATGTGATTAATTACTGTGATTCAATGCATTTCTGCTCAACTGTTGTGATTTGTAAAACCATGGATTACAGTTCAAGCACACCTTGTGAACAAAGCCTCATTCTTATACATTAACTATGTCTGCAAGTCTTTAAAAACAAGACTGTGTTTTAGAAAAGTGTGGTTAAGTGAAAATCTAGAAAGCCAGATTTTACCCTTTTTATAAAGTTTTCCAGCTTTTGTCCAACAAAACACCTCTGAATCTGAAGACACTCACTCATTTCAGCTACCTTCACCAAAGCTGAGCCACAGCCCAATAGCTTACAGTTCTGGGCAGCTGAAAACCCTGACAAAACCCTCCCTTTATTATGTATCTCAGTTGCTGTTCACTTAGCCAAGATACAGGGAAACAATAATGAGCCACTGACACACCTAAAAAACGGGCTCTGCCAAAGAAGCCTCTGTGGGAACAAGGCAAAAAGTCTCTTTCCCGCTTGGCTGGTGGTGAAAACGAGTTCAGGGGAAGTCGCCGAATCTCTTTGGAAATTTGGCCCCCATTTAAGCAAATAAACTCCTACCTGAATTCTGTAGGACTTTTGTTTCCCGAAATATGCCTAGGTTCTTTCTCTCTCCGCTCCCCCCCCCCCACCTTCACTTTTTCTAGCTGGGTTGAATTTGGCTTTCTCAAATTCCCTGTTGTTTCGACTTAAGGCGAAACCCCCGAATCGTTTCGTCTATAAATCAGCTGCGAACTCAGCCTGCGTGTTATAGGATTGCGATTTTTAAAACCTTTAATCTGCCCCGGATCCAAGGCAGAAAAATAGCCGCAGGTGAGACGGTTCCCATCGGTTCCTTCTCGTGGCTATTTTCTCACGTTCACCTCCATCTGACCAAGCCCCCCCCTCTCCATTTTAGGGAACCCCTCCCTGCTTCATTCTGCTACAAGCAAGGGTCTCTCTCTCTCTCTCTCCCTCACCCCTTTTTCCTAACTTTTCACCTCCTCCCTGCCTGGGCGTCATTTCAATGCTTTTTTCCCCCATTTCTACACAACGACCGTCGCTTTTGCAGCAGGGCGACCTTGCTGCTGGACAAAGTGGTGGTGGTGGGGTAAACGGACGGACGTCGGTACCACAGGGAAGGAAAGCGCCTGAGGGGAAAAAAAAAGGACTAGGCGCTTTCCCTCCCTCCTCTCTCGGATCGGAAGGGTGTCTACCCTGACTCACTTCCAGAGAAGCTCCGGCCATGTGAAACGTCTCCTCTTAGGGAGGAAAAACGCGTTTGTTTCGGTCAATCTGTGGGGGCAACTCTGACGTTGAGCCAATGTTTGCACTCTGCGATCAGGTGTTTCGCGAGTGAATGCCTGCATTGGGAGAGGGGGGTGATTTATTATTATTATTATTACTATTATTTAAAAAAAGAAGCTATCATTAAAACTACTCCAGGCGAAGGAAACACTCCCGAGACGGGTGTAAAATAGCCCGCAGGTCCACCGTGGCGAGCTGCAGATAGCTCGTTATTTCCACGCGCATCAGGAAAAGTGGCCCTCCGAGGCGAGGCCTCTTTGCCCGAAAGCGGAGCCACGCGGGGGTGCGGGGAAGGCTGCCTGGAAGCGGCCCACCTTGGGGCTCGTGGCGAGGAGGAACGAGGCCGCCTCCCCCTGGCTCTGGGCGAAGAGGAGGGCAGGCTCGTCACCGGAGCTCGCTCGCTGCCTCGGCTGGGGCTTGGCGTCTCTGAAACTCGCTTGAGAAGCGCCCCCGGCGAGGGAGCGGAGTGGAGGGGGAGGGTGGGAGGCTGTTCCCAGCTCCGAGCCGCGTTTTCCCGCTCGCTAAACGAGCTCTTCGGCTCTCTCGCTCTCTCCTCTCACGAGCCGCCCCTCCTCCCTACCGCCTTCCTCGCGGGCCTCCGGATGCTTCCGCCGCGGCCGGGACTCGTTCTTTCCCCTCCCCCCTCCCTCCAATCTAAAACGGGCGCATATTCCCCCCCCCCACACACACACCCTCCCCGCTAGTAAAAGGCCGTCTTGAAGGGGGTGCCAAAAGCCAGTCCGGACTCCCAAGCGGGCTTTTTCCCTCGCCTGGAGTCGCGGGAGGGGAGCGAAGTAAAAAAAAAAAAAAGAGTTGGGTCTCGGGAACTCTTTGACGTGGTTGCCACAGGCTCGGCGGAAGGTTCTGGCGAAGAAGAAGAAGAAGAGGCGGCTGAGCGATACCGCCGCTCGGCGCTTCCTGGAAACTCCCGCTTAGGAGCGGGTGGGGCCGCCAGGCGCGGGGGCGGGGAGAACGTCCTGCCCTGTGAGAGGAGTGGGCGGGTAGTCCGTCAGGTGAAGGTGAAACTCAGCCCCGGGCCGAGGACGGAGCTCCGGAATAACCAAGCGTGTGCTTGTCCTACGGGGGGAGGGGTGGGCGTCGCTTTGGGAGTATATGTGGGGAGGGGGGGCAGAAAAGCGACCCCCCCTCCATTTTGAAGGGGACACGGTTGACACCCCCCCTCAAAGAAATCCAGCCCCAAAGAGAACTCATCTCCCATCCTCCAAAGAGGAGCGCACAAAGATCCCCCCCTCTCTACACCCCCCCCGGGAAAATGCTTGTGGAGCGGCACGTCGCCCCCCCCCGCCACAAGGAGTCTCGGGGAGCTTGGCTTCATCACAGAACTGCCCCTCCCCCCGGGGTGGGGGCCGTGGGGGGGAACTCCCCCCCCAGTTTCCAAGATTAAAAAAGAGGCTGGGGGGAGGAAAGAGTAAGCCTGAACCCCCAAATCAGCCAAGCGAAGGAGCCCTTCCTGGTGAGCCCAACCCCCCCACCCCCAAAAGGAGGCTGGACCGCCCTTCCCAACGAAGGGATGCAACTTTTCCCCGCGCGCCTCCATCCCCAAAAGAGTTAAGCAAGCAAACAGCCTCCCCCTCCCCACCCCCGAAAAAAGAAAAAAAAAAAAAGCGGGGAGGAGGAGAAGCAGCAGCAGCAGCAGCCCCGCTTCCTGCGGATTTGGAAATCGAGCGCAGGAGCGGAAAAAAAAAAGCTTTTGAAAGCGCCCTCCCCGCTTTTCTCTCTACGTTTAGTTTGCTAGCTCTCCCTGCCTCCCCCCCCACCTTACACACGCACGCACTCCCCCCCCTCCTTTCAGAGACCTTCAATTTATCCCATCGCCAAGCTGCATGTCAGCTGGGAGGTGGGGAAGAAGCTGGCTGCAAACTGCAGAGGGTTAATGGCAGAGAACTGCGCTGGGGGGGAGGGGAGGCCGCCTTTGCAAATGGAAACATCGCTACAGAAGCATTTAGCACAACCGAGAGGGAAAACGGCCCAACTGCAAAGAGAGAAGGAAAAAAACTCCCTTTGCTGCCCTCTGGTGCCAGATCTTGCCAAAAGGAAGCGAGAAATGGGTACAGTAATATGGGTACCTAAACTGGGGGAAGCAGGCAAGGGGGTGTGGCCCTTTTTTTTTTTGGCTTTCGTGGGGTGGGTGGGCGGAAGGCTAATTTGGATTGAAATACAGATGTATATTTTTGGAAGGCAAAGGAGGTTAGCTCAAGTTCAGCTGAAGTTTTGCTGCCACGGACTGCATCTCTCTATTTTACATTTCTGTTTTGTAAGTTTTTAATTCCCTTGAAGGCTTTATCTGTGAAGTTTGGATGAGGAGTTGAATTAGGCAAGGAAAAAACCAGTGGAAGGTTGTGAAAGTGGAAGGTCAGAGACTTCATGGTTATTCAGGGGGCTGTGTGGGCAAGGCATCGATTGATTACACATTTACCCAGAATCAATTCTTAGCATCAACACAGATGGACCTTTTCCGGGATGAGTTTCCTGCCTTGTACTTTAAGGTCTCCCTGTAATTCAGTTCATTCACTTGGCTGCTGGTTGTATATTTCTTTTTCCTTTTATCTTTCCTGTCTATCCATAATATTCTAAGGAATGAGCCTTACATCATCCGGTCTACCAAGTAGCCTTGTGTGACCAATTGGTGTTCCTTGAAAAATAATCCATTGCCAGCAGACTTCACCACCACCAGGAAGAATCCACCACAGATAAGATTTTGGCAGCTGTTTTCATTACAGAAACAAGACTGTACCACAACATCTGCAAGTCTCATGGACACTGCCAGCTCCAGTGCTGCTGCCACACCTTAATTGCCAAACAGCTGATTGGCACACCAGTATTCCTTTGCTGGTGTCTATAATTTTTAAAGGATGAATGTGATTTTTTGCCCTCTTAGCACATTGTGCAACACCAACATTCTGTTCTGCTTCTTCAAAATCTTGCTTTCAATTTCGTAGTGTGTCATAAAGAAAATCATTTGCTTATGTATTTCTGATATTTGTGAAAGCTAGTTGTCAAACTTGTGTGCCAGTAATCTCACTGCCTCACTTGAGGCCATTTACAGATATTGAAGACAATCCAGAATAAATCATTAAAACAATAAAGATCTTTTTTTTAAAATTTGATTTATATGCCGCCCTTCTCCGAAGAATCAGGGCAGTTTATAATGCGTTAAGCAATATCCTTCATACTTTTGTATATTTTATACAAAGTCAGCTTATTGCCCCCACAATCTGGGTCCTCATTTTACCTACCTTAGAAAGGATGGAAGGCTGAGTCAACCTTGAGCCTGGTGAGATTTGAACTTGCAGTAATTGCAGGCAGCTGATGTTAACAATGCTTTAGTCCACTGCGCTACCAGGCTCCTTAATGATAGACATGTCATGGCATCTTTTCCAAGGCCTTGATTGTTATCTTACCAAGTGCTAGTTTGCAGATTGCTGATTCTGGATTGCTGATTCCTTTACTATTTGTTGATTTGATTTATATCCCATCTTTATTCTTTTTACAACTCAAGGTAGTATAGAGATAAAAGCAGAAACTGTTCATACTTCAACTTCTTTGTTATCACTGTTAAGGTTAGTTGCTGACCCATTGGCAGTAGTTTGGTCTTCATGTTTAACCTTAATGCCATTTTTCCCCACTGTGCTCCTTGCCTTTCATTAGTAGGTAATTTGCATTTTCAGCTATCAGAATAGTGTAATCAACAACAGAGGTTATAGATATTTCTTCGTCCAGCTTTAAGACCATGTTCGTCTTCCACTCCAGCCTCCCTCAGTGCATATTCAGCATATACGGTAGGTTTGTGAATCTGGATTGTAGCTTCCTGTCCTGTGTATAGGTTTTGGATGAGATTCCCATTTTCCGAAAGGCATTTTACACTATTGACACAATCCAAGACCTACCTGTAATCAGTAAAGCACATTTTTCTTTTGGGTATTCTTTGGTTTCTCAGTTATCCAGCATGAACCAGAAAAATATATTTTGTTCTTTGTCTGTTTTACCTAGAAAAATCTACAGCAGAGCATACTGGTCTGTAGATCAACCAGTTATATTTTAGGCAGATACATTGTGCAAACCCAGTTCCAGTATGTTGTGCAAACACAGGAACTTGGGTTCAGTCAATGAAATAAGCATTCTGTATGTTCACAGCTACTGTTAGGGAAGGATTCTGGTATTTACCATAGAAATTAAGTTCTGGTAGAAGCTGTTACAAATGGATCATCCCTCATTCATCGCCTGGATATAAATCAGAAGCCCTAGCCTAGCCCAAGCAGAGGACAAGTACTATAAAAAGATTCATGTAGAGAGAAAAAATCTAGCTTAACCAAGTCTTTCCAGCTACAGTAAATCCTAATTTAGTACGATAAATTGCTATTGCCTTCAAGACATTCCCCTTTACATAAAGCAAAAAAAGGAATTAGTACTATATACTGTATTAGCTGGATACCGGTGCTTTGCTACGAAACTGTGATTGGGCATGATAAATTGAACTAACCAGTTTTGGAGTAACGCCTGGGTAGATTCCACAACAGTCTTGTATTTTTTTGAACCCTGAAATAAGCGCTTGGCCTTATTGCCATGCGCTCAAAAGCCCGATTGGGCTTATTATTAGGGCAAAGGTGCTTCATATCTGGCATCACACTGGATCCAGTGCAGATTTCTCTGCTTTAGTCCAAATAGTGCACAGTAACTCATGGTTGGCCTTGGTTACCATGGACATCCAGCCAAGTGCTGGTGTAATTGATAAATCCCTATAGGCTTGGCTCATACTTGCATGGTTACTAGCCATGCTTTTTTTCGTGTATATCATTATATGCTCCTCAAGTTTTCTCTGGTCATTAAGTATTTTCAAGCTCAACCATCTTCCTTTAAAACTTCTTTCATGATATTTTTATATCACTGGAACTCTTTGAGCTCCTCTAAACTTTTTAGTACTTCCCTCATATACAGTATAGATTTAACCACTCTAGCTACATATATACTCAGAGTAAATTTAATATTTATAAATAATGTGGTAGTATTTATACTCTGTATTGCCTTGTCTTTTTCAAACACTTCCCATTGTCTCAGTATTTTTTTTTTGGCAATAGAATACATATGTACACATATTACATTTTTAAACCGATTTTGTCAAAATAAGGACTTGATAAACTGCTGATATCTAGTCAATAAACTGATTAAGCTGCAAGAGCTTCCCCTTCAGTCACGGAAGCGTACTTATATTTAGGCCAGGGACTTCTTAAAAAACAGTGTAATACATTACATTACTTCTCTTCAGACGCAAATGCATAGGTACACATACAAATTCAACATGCTTAGCCTAGTAAGATATTGCAAGACAAAGATTGCTCTTTATGCTTGCCTTTATACTCCCTCAATTTAGTCTGAATGTGCAAGACAATTGAATTTGGTGAATGGAATATTACTGATGCATTCTAAAGTTGGATTTGTTTCTATCTAATCTTAGAACTTTGATCTCTTAAATGTGCACTAAGGAAAAAATGTTTTAAGATTTCCACAGTGAAGGCTGAAGCAGGATGAAAAAAATTAAATGTCCTTGTAATTGCAAGGTAAATGTGTATCTCTCTGCTTTCTACTTCATGCTTTAATCATTTTGACACCAGGCTGTACAGCAGTAATTTAAAATTAATGTGATTGACATTCGATGGATAGCAAAGTCCAACATGGAGCTCCACCTCCTATACAGGATGGCTCAGGTTGAGGTTTCAATTGGCTGCTAGACTTAAGACAGCTGACACAACACCTAGCAAAACACGGCAAACAATTAATCTACTAATTTCATTTTCTTTTTAATTTGAAACCAGAAAATTGTTACCCATCAGCTTGGAAACATAGCTGTCTAGTCTCATGTTTCTCTGAAGAAATGGAGCTTGTAAGGTTGGTCAAAGCGGGAGTGTGTGTGTCACAAAAGTAGATAAGGCAAAGCGTTTTTATTAACCGGATTGTGCTTCTTAAATACCAGAGTCAAATGAAGTTAGTGGGCTACATTTGGAGAAACAAAAGATTTTAATGAAAGGGAACGAGACAATACTATAATGCAGTTAGCTTTAAATAATCTGTTAAAGGTTATTTGTGTACCTTTAAAGTGGCTTGAGATGATTTAACATTGTTTTAGCATGTATTTTTCTCTTCAAAAATATTTTAAATTGAAGACAGACTCATCCTGACTGCAAAGGAGCTCAAAATGTATTTATTAACCCAGCCTTCAATTTTTAGTGCAAAATAGCCAAGAAATAAGCAACTGGTGCTTTTTTAATATTTTCAATCAGCTCTAAAATGTTCTGGAACTCTTCCGTCACTGTGGGTAGTGATTAGATACTGTACAGATAGTCCTCAACTTATCACAATTGATTCACAAATTTCTGTTGCTAAGCGAGATAATTAAGTGAATTTTGCCCCATTGTATGATCTTCTTGCCACAATTGTTAAATTAATCCTAGCAGTTGTTAAGTTAGTAAATGAATCTGGCTTCCTGTTGACTTTGCTTGTCAGAAAGTCTCAAAACATGATTACGTGACCAAGGGACACTGCAACCACCATAAATATGAGTCATTTGCCAAGCATCTGAATATTGAACATGTGACCATGGAGATGCTGCAATAGTCTTTTAAGTGTGAAAAATGATCATAAGTCACTTTTTTCAGTGCCGTCGTAACGTTGGTCACTAAACGAACTGTTGTAAGTTGAGAAGTGCCTGTAGTAGCAACAATCCTAAATATTTGAAGGATGTGAAAGTTGTCTGAGCTTGGAATAGCCAACTATATATCCCAGATGTGGAAAAAAATCCAAAATCAAGGTTAATTCCAGTATATCCATGATAGTAGATGTCAAGAGCAGTTCAGCAATTCAATGCCACGATCTTCAATTTTTTTTCCAACTTACCTTTGTCACATATATTCTTAAGATTTCCTGGTAGAATCCCATCCAAGAAGAATTAAGTCTGAATGTGTTTAGCTTTTTTATGCAGACCTAAGCGTTGTTACCTGCTAAGGACATTAGGCCGCCTTACGTATCTTCTCACAGTTCACAGTGGACAGTGTGGCCTCCACGTGAAAGGAAATTTCTCACCTTCACCTTGCTATGAGAGAGAAGTCAAAATGAGAGTATTATCTTATTCTATTCAAGAATAATTATACTAGTTAATGGCTAAAGTTTTCTCAGTTATACCTGGGAAAACTTTGTATGAAATTTTATTTTTATAAAAAATAGTTTTATTGGAACTTTTCCCATCCTGTTCGTGTTGGAAGCATTGTTAAAGGTGACTCCGGGCTGAAAGGATTAGTGACATCATTGTTGCCAGGGGATGCCCATGGAGCTCCCTTCACGTCTCCATCAGGAGCAAATGACAGGAGCTCATCCTGCCAGGCAGCAGCACTCAGGTCATGAATGCAAATATATATTTATACATACAAATATATACATACATGTGTGTATATGTGTGTGTGTGTACACATGTATACATATACATACATACATACATAACATACATACACAAAAAAAAAATAAGGTGCAGGAAAGCAAAGAAGAAAAAAATAGAGAAAAAACCCTAAGAAAGCAAATTTCACCTTCGTTATGATAGGTATAAACAATTTTACTATCTCTTCACCTTCTCTTGTTTAACAAATATAAAACTCTTCATCCCATTGTTTATTTCTTTTAACTCTTAACATCCAATAAGTAATGCCCTTTCTAATCCAGCAAAAGTTCATACAGAGCCCTAAAATAGTATAATTAATTGACATATATTAAACTCAACACTCCATATCTCAACTTTGTAAGGAAATTCACATTTAAAAGCCATAAAGCAGTCCCATTACCCTATTGTGGATAAAAGACTAAAGTTTAACATGAGAAAGAGGGACAATTTCTCTCTCTCTCTCTTTTTTTTTTTTTTGCTTTAATTTATATGCCGCCCTTCTCCGGAGACTCAGGGCGGCTTACAATGTGTTTCGCAATAGCCTTCATACTTCTGTATATTTATAGTCAGCTTATTGCCCCCACAATCTGGGTCCTCAGATTTTAAGAGAACAAGATTGCAAACATTTGTTAGTGTACCTTAAGTGAAAAGAAAATTAGATACAAAGTTAATTTAAATGCTGACATATTAGAATATATAAAGTAACTCTAAGGAAAAAGGCTTAAAATGTTAACTGTAAACAAATTCAATATACATTTTCCCAGTGTAGATATCGGCAAATCTGAAAAGAACCACTTCAAATAACATCCCTTTCAAAAAAACATTCCATATCTCATCTATAATCAAATCCATATTTAGAGGCATAAAGTAGTTCCAGTATTCATTTTTCCGGTCCACATATTAGCAAATCCAAAAGAAACTATACAAAAGAACATGTCCCATTTTAACCCTGATCAAATAAACTGACTTTGTGCTCCTTTTTGCATGAAACAATCTTGTTCTTTTCATTCAGACAGTTGTTGATCCATGTTTTGAACTTCTTTAATAGTTTGAACATCGTCTTTTGTAAATCCAGCAAAAAAAATAAAAATTGCTCGCTGGGATTGTCATTTTTAATTCCTTCTTAATTATTCTCAGATAAGACTTTGTTGCCTATTTGCATCTTCTGGGAACAGACTTTTTCCAAGAAGACACAACATGGATAACATTATTGATTTGAAATCCCAATGCAGTTCTTCAAAAATATCTCCAAATGCCATTATAAATGGTTTGTTTTGTTATGTCTCCAATATCAAGAGCGGTTTTCCAGCAAAATACTCTTACTCTATAAAATTAATTTCAAAGTTTAATATTCAAAATCCAATATTCCAACATTTTCTGAGACCCTAATCTGTTTAAAACTTTCTATAGCCAAACCTGCTATTTGTTTTAAATTCTTAAACATTATAAACATTATAAAGATACATCTTCATTTTCTTATATACATGATTGAAGTCACTCACCTGGTGTTTCCAGCCTTGTCATTTTGAAGGTGTCTAACTTCTTAAAGCAATTAATAGGCAATTGCAGAAAATAATGAGCAAGGGAAATATGAACTTAGTGTGCTGTAAAAGGCTTAATTTGTGGCTGAAGCAAATATATTTCTTTGCCCCTGGTTCTCCCAACCTGCAGAGATCCCAACTTTGTAGTCTACTCATGAGAAACAACCATATGGAGCAGTGGTGAAATGTAAAATTTGTTACTACCTGTTCTGTGGGCGTGGTTTGATGGCTAATGACTGAGTGGGCATGGCCAATTTTTTTAAAAAAAACTTTTAAAACCATTTTTTCTACAACTTCCGGCTGAAGAGGTTGTAGAAAAAATGCTTTTAAAAGCCTCTGATGATCCCAGCTGAGCCGCGCAATCATCACAGGCTTTACTTTTAAAAGCATTTTTTCGGCCAAAGAGGTTGTAGAAAAAATGCTTTTAAAAATTAAAAAAAAGCCTCTGATGATTGAGTGGCTCAACTGGGCGAGGGGGGGGGGGTGCAGGGATTTTTGCTACTGGTTCTCCGAACCACCCGCCTCCATCGCTACCGGATCGGACAATCCAGTCCGAACCAGGAGCATTTCACCCCTGATATGGAGCAGAGCTTGGGTGATCTCCCATCCTGCTTTGTCCAAAGAGGTTTGAAGGAGCTAATCTATTTGTTAGCTGCCCGTTCTTAGTAGATATCAGCTGCCCGTTCAAAGCAGATATCAGCTTTGCTTTTTGCAGAGCCATCTTCAATCCACCATTCATTCTAGGAAGCAAACGTATGAAATTTTGAAGGTATAATTATATTTGTTGTGTCTTTAATTTTGCATTTGGTATTGGTCAGTCTCTGGGAAAAATCTAGAGATCTAACTGGTCCTATTTTATTGGATTAATTTTAATTTGGGGAGGGCTAGGATTGACTACAAAGTTTCCACCTGATCCTTGCTTCTGATGATTAACATCTGATTGTGAGAAGACCTGTGCGCTACCTCAGAATTACAGGTTTCTATCTGACATTTTTGTTGAAAATGAGTTAAGAGTGTGACAAGGTTCTATCTACCATGACTTAATTTTTTAACAACTTATTTAGTAAAATTTCTAAATAGATTTGCCACAAATAGCAAAGTTACAAGGTTCTATCTACACTATCACATGAAAACTCAGAACTACAGGATTCTATATTTACAGCAGCCAATTGTCATGCTTGGCTGCTCCCATGTGACAGAGCAAGGATGGAGCCTGCAGCGCCTAGCATTGCCTCCGTTTCTGGACACATGAATATCAAAATAATGTCTCTTTTCCATGATATGGAAGCAAGTTCAGACTTATATGAACCGAGTGGATCCGAGTATGTTCCAGAAACTGAAGATTATCAATCGGATATAGAACTTTTAATTGAAAATGAGTGAGTATACTATGCTTTAAGTCTATACCGTTCAGTAACACTATTGCAGTGCAAGCCTGGAACCCTGCATTTTGATCCTAGTAATAATTGTGGCTATGAGTCACACTTGAATATACATGTTTCAGGGCACTGAATTCTGAATTGAGTGAATCAGGGCAATTTGTGTTTGCAAGGATTTTTATCTAGGAACACTGACTATCAGTCAAAAGCCAGTGTACAACTACCATAGCCAGAAAGATTTAGTAACAGATACCCCACCTACAAACAAGAGGGGAAAACACCCTCATAAGCAATTCTTTGCTACAGCCAGACAAACAGTAATTGACCATATTAATTCATTTCTGAGGGTGGAGTCGTATTATTTTCGTGCTAGAACTAAAAAAAGAGTACCTCGAATCTTCATTGAAAGTAAATATCATGTACAAGCTGTATAAAGAAAAAAGCAGCGAAACGGGAACTGAACCAGTCAAACTCTCTTACTATCAAACTGTATTCAACAATGAATTTAACCTGGCATTCCATGTACCCAAAAAAGATCGCTGTGACCTTTGCGAGGAACATAAAATTGCCACTCCATGTGTTCAAAGCAGTTTCAGCACAGTAATGTGCCGTATGCTAAAATTTCGCAACTAAAATTCACCCAGACCTATTCAACAATAAGGTTCAAGACAACCTTCGCTGTGGAAAATTGGAACACGGTCACCATCCGTGCCTTTGAAAAGAAGACAAGGAGTGTTTGTGGGAAACCTGGCTCACCAACACCGCCTGCCACTCTATCCAAAGCAAAACAAGATGACATAGAAAGTATGCTCAAATGGATGCCTAAAGTTGATAATGACTATCACTGCACCATTTTGAAGAAATCGTAATGCAAAACGTGGGTTAAATAGTAATTCTCGGTATTAAGACATGCATTTACATTCTTACATTTAATGCTGTACCTTCAAATAGTAATTTACAAGCATTTTATGGTCACAAAAACAAATTCGAGTTAATATCAAGTTGAATTCAGTGCTTTTTTCAAAAACTTTTTAAATTAAACTTCGTAATTCTCATTTTTATGGTGTAACTTAGTGTGACAAGGTTCTATCTGATATTTGGAGCCTCCAGTATGACCCCAAGATGAGTCACCATCGGCCTCATTTTTTTTTTCTTGCATGCACTATTTGTTGGTAGGCTCACATACCAAAATTTTTCCTTCTACGTACAATGGGGTAACAGGTACAATTTTTCCGATGTTTAAGGCTCATTTCCCAAAAAATGGTTGCAAGGTACACAGAACCCTGTAATTCTGAGGTAGCAAGTGGTTGAGACCAGAAGGTTCAAACATTTCCTATTTAAAAGAGGGAGCAGTCCCATCTTTTCAAAGGGACCAACAGAACAGCGATGCTGGAAACAGACATGGTGGAACCTAGCAAAATTTATTAATTATAAACCAGTGCCAAGGCCCCTTCCTTAAGCAAAGTGCTTAATATGGTAGTGGATTTGATTCTCTTCAATTAATTTTGTTTGCCCAGTGGGAAAACTGTTACTGGGGAAAGACAGAAAGATGCAACACTGACCATTCTACTTGACCTGTTAGTGCAGGGATATTCAACTTGAGGCCCTTCAAATCCGTATTACAGACCTATGCTATGCCTTTGATAACTGTTGCAAATTGTTGAGATAGGAAATGCTTGAAAACTATGAGAATCTTATAATAAGTTTTAAAGACTAAGGGCTTCCATCCACAAAGTAAAAGCCATCCTCAAATAAGTTGCATCATTGCATTGCTTACTCTGCTCCTCAGGATTCCCAAAACTGTTAAGCACAATCTCTTGGCTCCCAGAAGGGAACTGTCAAGTATCAATGGTATACTGCAGAGGTCTTCAAACTTGGCAGCTTTAAGACTATGCTATGCTGGCTGGAGAATTCTGGGAGTTGAAGTCCACAAGTCTTAAAGCTGCCAAGTTTGAAGACCTCTGGTACACTGGAACCATAAACCATATTAGGAAAGTGTGGAACTGCCTTGTAGTGTGTTGCTTATCCTAATTTACAGATGGTGGTGGTGCTGGAGATCATCTGATAGATCCTTGGATAAGGCCTACCAAACTAAAGCTCAATTCAAAAAACATGAAGATACTATCATTCTACTATCACTCCTGTAATACGGAATGTTTTTAAACCACTTTGTGAGTATCCTAGTTATGTCTATATTTGGAGAAAATTTCTTGGATGTAATAATCCATGTTCTAAACTGCCGTTAGAATTATTATAATACACCATCCTTACCTTGAAAACAGACTCACAGGGAAATAAATGAGTAAAATACAAGGCACAGAAAAGAGTATTAACTGAAAATTGATTTCCTTGCTGTATTTTAACCTAAAGAGATTGCAGAGTAACAAGGTCACAACAACATATTTTTTATGTACCTGGACTTGAAAAACTCATAAAATTTAAAAGGTATAAAAATATTTGTCACTGTATTTTCCAAGCAGCACTGCCTGTGATTAGTTCCATGGAAACTGTTTTTTTTTTTAATTTGCAAACTAACAAAAACCTAGTCAATAACTCATCCACAGTTAGTATCCCAATTCTAACAATGGAGGAAAGCCATTTCATTTCCGCTAAAGAGCACAGAAATCTCTAATTGATATAATTGAGCAACTGAGCCACTGGACTGATGGAATAGAGAATGGGAGCAGGTGTCCTGATGGGAGAAAGAAATGGAAACCCAAGAGGAAATATTGCTACAGAAAAGATAAGAGGTACTGTTGCTATTAAATCGCTTTGTAACAATTGTAAACACTTACCCACACCCACCAGTTTATTTGCAATGTATTTTACAATAGAGTAAGATTGACAGAGGTTTCATAGGCAAGGCTATCTGTGCAGCCTCACAGACCAAAAGCATCCAAAATACAGTTGGATAATTGAAAGAATTAAAATGCTGGCTAGTACAGTCTTTTTGTCCAAACTACTTGACAATATTTAATAATCTTTAATATGAAACTAATATAGGATTTTCTCATTATTAGCTTATATATTAGCACTTTGTATGCAAGAAGTTTTTCATTCTTTCCTTTATTGGTTCTTTATCCTGAAATAGATCAAAGAATCATCATTTTCCTAGCCTAAGTATGTTTTAAATTTGAATAGCAAATCCATCAGGTTAGCATCTCCTGCAACCTCAAGGAAATATCCCAAAGTAATGATACAAGAATGGGAATCATGTAGCCAATTAGCAGATTCTAAGTAAAAATAGCAATCATTTAGTCAATAGATTTTGAGTAAATATATAAACAAGCACATTTTAATTTTTCTGTTATGGCTTAATCTATGGACCTGTCATTTAGTGTATATTATCAGCCCATCTTCCCAATTTTTTGGACTTAAAAAAGTGAAAATAATAATAATATATAATATGGAGTTCAATTAGCATACTATGGAGTCCCATCTACATATTTTTGTTGCAATATCTCCATGTAATCCCACTGAGATACGAGGAGTTTCTCTGCTTGTGGAAACACTGATGTGTTCTCAAATAAAATTTTATATCCCATCAAACAGAACAAAATCTAACTCGAGCAGATTTACAACAATTTAAAGTAAGCCACATAACAATCGTTGTTTAACAAACAGAAAACCCGTCAAGAGAGCACAAACTGTAAAAACATCATTCTGAATTTGAATAGTAACATTTATTATAAAAATGTTTTGAAAGCAGGCATAAAAGTGGCCAATTCTTTGTTAGGTGGCAATGCCAGTAAAATGAGAGGCATAGAATATAAAATAACTATTATTTAAATACTCCAGCTATATTGGACTACAGCAGGGGTGTCAAATTTGCAGGCTGAATGCGTCAAGTGCTGGTCACGCCCACCCCCAGTTTAGCAAAGGGGGAAAAGCCACGATGTCACATGTGAGATTGACATCCCTGGATTACAGCTCCCAGAATTCCATGCCAGCAGAGCCAAATGTATCCAGTTGACAATTAGTAAAAATAAGACTCCAGAATTAAGAAAACCACTGTTGCATGATAATAGTTTCCATTCGTTTGCAAAACAAGTTTTTCTCTTGCAGAGTGATGACTTCCCACCTGTCCTGCTCCTAAGCATTCCTGGTGGCCAGACTCTAAGCCACAGATTTATCAGTTATGCTTTTTTCCTAAATGGAAGTAGCTTACACTTCCCCTTTGAGTTCCCCCTATTAAAATGGCTCCTATTCTCATAAAAGCTTCTAGTTACCACAAAACTGGGTGGGCATGGCAACTCGATGTCACTCACTTCCACCAGTCACATGACACCCCCCCCGCCACGCCTACCCAGCTGGTCATTAGGGCAGAGAAGCAGTTGTTAAAAAATACCGGGAACCACAAAATCCATTTGACATCTCTCTCTGTCCCCTCCCTCCCCATCCCTCTCTCTCTGTATCTCTCTCTCCCCCTCTCTCTCTATCTCCCTGTCTCTGCCCTGGCCACTTCTCCATCCCCCACTTCTCCACTCACTTCCACCAGTCACATTACCTTCTCAGGCCAGGTGAGTGATTTGGGAGGGGAGGGCGAGGGGTGGGGCCAGCCAGTGGTGGGATCACCTGACAGGGAGCCACAGCAGAGGGCCCAAAGAGCCACAGGTTGCTGACCCCTGGGGTAGATCAACTAGTAAGAGTTCCCCAATTTAGTAAGAGTTAAACCAGCCACCCAAATGCTTACCGTTGACATCAAACAAGTCAGCATTATTACATACTTGAAAAACTTAAACATCAGTTAAGCCACTGATGACTATTATACAGAAAAATGCTTTTCAAGGGTAAATTGTTGTTGGATTCTATTTATCAGTCTTCTATTCGTGTTATGTAAAAAGGGCTTTTCTGAATAATCACTTAAGACGATTTATATTATATACCGTATTTTCCATTTCTATGTAAAATGTGTTCTGTCCCATTAGGCGGGTTATTTGAGGGAGTAGTAGGATACACTGCCACATTATAACATTTTAGCTGCCACCCCACTGCAGTCAGGGTACATGCTTTCCTAGTGATAATAAACTGGGGAGGATCAGCAAGCTTTCCTCAATATTCCCTACTCCAAATTTACGTTCATATTGTGGTAAACCTATATCAGCAAATCCAGAGTAAAGAAAGCTAAACATATGGATAGAGAAAGACAGGAGGGATAGAAAAAAATAGTGAACAGCAACAGCAGAGTATTCAATAAATGTTAGGTAGAACCAATCTCTATATTGCTAAAATTTTGGCTCCTATAACTAGTTGAAACAGTGCACCACCGGGCAATTTTATTTTTGAACCAAGGTATTTCAAATGCGCCAACTTACAGAAGGCATCCAAAATCAGACCCATGATTCCCCTGGAGTTGAAATTTAGCAAATTTAGTAAAACATTTTATGACAGAAACATCACGAAGCAGTTTATGACCCAATGTGTCATAAAACTACCTGTGTTGATGTTTGACTCTGCTATACAATTCAGCATGGGCTACTTTCAAGGCAGATACACCTCTGACTGTATCCCAGATTTTCCAGTGAAGACAGATTACAAGTTTTGTCATCATTGAAGGCAATGAGGAATCTGTTAAGGAAATATCTCTGAAAGGAATGACCTAAGAGGGCACGGGTTGTCTAGTTCCATTTAAAAATCAATGGTGACAAGACAGCTGTTGCTGATAACTTCCCTTCTGCCAAATAAAAACCAATATCTTTATTTGAATGTTTCCAAAAAAAAAATGCACATCATTAGTAAATCTAATTGGGCAGTTCTTGTTCATCACATCTGTTCTATTATCATAGAATATTATCTTATAAAACAAGGGATAAGGTTTGCTTTTACATTAAATATCATCACAAATGAGAAAGCAAACTTCAGTCATCATTGTTCCAGACAGAGTGGAAAAAACATTGCCTGGAAAGTTGTGACAAAAATAGCTTCCTTTCTCTCCTCCTATATATATACATAACAGATTCTGTCCCATTTGTAAGCAAATTAGACAGCCGCACAATTAAAACAAAGCATATTAATCTTTTCTAGTTTGGGCCATGTTGAAAAAAAAATCTTTTGTGACATGCTTCATTTTCTATTGAATTGTCATTAAGCAGTGTGATTTACAATTGACACATGATACACAGGGACCATAAATGGAAACTGTAAGAATATGACCATGTACATAAAATAGTATATTAATATAGAGATCCCAATAGCAAATAACCATCCAGACAGGGAAATGCAAGGTTAGTCAGTAAAGTAACTTCAAGCTGCATGATATGTTTTATTTCAAAATTCAGACAGAAACCCTGAGTTACCAGCTACACAATCAGTTAAATTAAAAAAAAAAAAAGGAAAAGAGCAACAATGACTTTTTTTGGTTGCACTTAGCATCATGGAGGTGCTGGATTGTGCTGTTTGGCAGAGTTTAAAACAAACAGATAAACAAACAAACAAACAGAAACCCTCTTCCCCTTTCTCCATCTAGAAAATCTGGACATCTTCACCATTGAAAAAGCATTTTCTTGCAGGCTCATTACACATTTAAAAGCTAGATACAATCTGGCATAGATTTCAAGAGTCCACAGGATTTGAGGATTTAGAAAAAGTATGTAATTCCAACCAGTCGGATGGAGTTGTCTTCAATCACATGATGTTGAAAAGGGAAAGAGGGAAGAGATGAGTCAAGAGTTCTTCAAAACCATCTTGAGTAACAGCCACCTGGCTTGGATGATAAGGAGCAGGAAGCTCAGCGTGTGCACACGAGAACTCACAAATCATGTAAAAAGTGTGTGTCTGTACAGAGGGGCCCTTTTAAAAAAAAAAAGAAAAACATCTCCACTGGAGTGATCTTGATGAGAGAAGCAGTGAAAGCACACTTTCAGCTGTTACCAGGTTTGAGTTGCTGAGTTCTCAACTTGTCTAAGGCATGGCCATTTGCAGGTAGAGGTGTTTTGCGGGAAGATTATTGCATGTTCATCTTCTTACCTACATCTACATAGATTCCTTTTTAAATAGCCTCTCTGTTCATTTAAGAACAACACATCACAACAACAACAAAAAAAGACATCCATGAGGAGAACAAGAGCTAATCTTTTTGAAGGCACTTGGCCCTGATGGACTTCTTGGTGGAGTGACACTTTCCTGTGCCCCTGGAAAATACCAGGGGAGTTTGTGCAGAGTCACAACTTGGGATGGTGGAGAATTACCCTGTATTCCCGTATCACAGAGTGGTCGATGGGAGCTTCTTAACCCGCCTTTGTGCCAAGAAAGAGGCTTCAATAGGCTTCAGTTGGGGGCTTGGCTTCGAGTTGTTCAGTGCAGAGTATGTGGCAGCCATGGCACCCTGGAAGAGAGATAAGCCACAGGAGTTTGCTTAAGAGACAGATGTGTATAAGTTGCATGGGCACCAGGGTTGACATCACTACAAAAACCTGATTATTTGCTGACCCCAAAACACTAAGCCATTCACTCCCATCTAGCCATGCTCTTTGGAGACGTAGCATTTTCATTCCAACTTAGAACTAAGGAGAAATTTCCTGACAGTTAGAACAATTAATCAATGGAACAACTTGCCTCCAGAAGTTGTAACTACTCCAAAACCAGAGGTTTTTAAGAAGAGACTGGACAACCATTTGTCTGAAATGGTATAAGGCAGTGATGGCTAACCTTTTTGCCATTGCGTGCCGGGAGCGTGGGGGGGGGGGGTGTCTCTCGTGCGTGCCCACACCCATAATTCAATGCGTCCGCCCCCCCAATGCATGTGCGTGCGACCCTCCCCCCCGCTCTTGGCACGCAGTGGCACGGTGGGCCAGGTAGGCCCATTTCTTCGCCCTCCCCAGGCTCCCCAGGCTTTCTAGGAGCCTGAGGAGGGAGAAAATGGCCTTCCCCATCCCCCTGGAGGCTGGAAACAGCCCATTTCCTAACTTCCGGTGGGCCTGAAAAGCCCGAAAATCAAATGGCCGGCGTGCGCATGCATGCTGGAGCTGAGCTAGGGCAACGCTCGCGTGCCCACAGATATGGCTCCACATGCCACCTGTGTTCTGGTTTGGGCACTCAGCGCCAAAAAGGTTTGCCATCACTGGACTAGAAGGACTCCAAAGTCCAACTCTTTTTATTCTGTTGTTCTTTCATTTACACATTCTCAAGAATCAAACCTTTTCCTGTCAGTATCTGGAGGCATCAGTTGGGGAAGGTGGCTTCAACGTATCACTCCTAAGAGTGCTTCCCCAAGATCCCAGCTCAACAAGCAATGATGATAGGGACAACTGATAGACTCTTATTAATTTCAAAGGTTATCGTTATCTGTTTCACTATCCATGGAACTCTCATTGCCCAAGATGGACACTTTTACTAGTGCTAAGCCTCCACTGAGATAGAGCAATTTAACCCTGCTTAAAGAAACAAATCAAGATCTTGAAAGAAACCAACATGTGTTTGTTTCTTCAGGCAAATACCGATAAAAACAAGCATGGAGCCAGAATGTTTGCAGACATCCATGGCGTAATGAAGTCCACTTCTCTGGGAGTCAAAACTTAACTGCAGTTTCCCCACAGAATGTATTTAGAGTAGGAGAACCATTTACTGTGCGAAACAGCCTGACTTGTTCTTAAAGAAATGTAACAGCTAAAGTTCCTGAAAGAAGTGCAGCCTTTTTATTTTAATGCTTTCAAGTCAATATTAACTCTTAGCAACCGCCTGGACAAATCACTGCAGTTTTCTTGACAAGATTTTCCAAAGTGGTTTGCCATTGCTTCCTTCCTAGGGCCGAATGTGTTTGACTGGTCTAAGGTCACCCAGCTGGCTTTGTACCTAAGGCAGGACTAGCCTGAAAATGTTAACCAGTACACCAAATTGGCTCACTCTGCCTTCCATTTACAGACTAGAATTCCGTCTCTCTCTGACTGGTGTTTTCCTGCTAGCAGCAGCAGATTTTGCCAATTGGGAAACATTTCCCCTAGCAAAAGCTGTACGTGGAAGTTTTAACCTAAACAATCCGAAGCAGCTTATCTGAAGAATGATTTCCTAAGGATTTCTATCAGGTACATGCACATACATGGGACAGGGAGAGAGGGACTTGCTACTCCTATCCTGGTGAGGTTACTCTAGTGCAGTGATGGCTAACCTTTTTGCCGTTGCATGCCAAAAGCGGGGGGAGCGCGGGGGGGAGTCTCTCTCATGCGTGCCCACACCCGTAATTCAATGCATCCTGCTCCGACACCCCCCACCCCGTGCATGCGGCCCCCCCCCGCTCTTGGCACGCGATGGCACGGTGGGCCAGGTAGGCCCATTTATCGCCCTCCCCAGGCTTTCTAGGAGCCTGGGGAGGGCGAAAACGGCCTTCCCCACAACCTAGAGGCCGGAAACAGCTCATTTCCCAACTTCCAGTGGGCCCGAAAGGCCCGAAAATCAGATTGCCAGCGCGTGCATGTGCGCTGGAGCTGAGCTAGGGCAACGCTCGCGTGCCCACAGATATGGCTCCGTGCTATAGGTTTGCCACATGTGACACGTGTGCTATATGTTCGCCATCATGGCTCTAGTGTTTTAATTACATTTTTTAAAGTACTATCAAGTGGGGTGTAGGAACACAGAAGTGCCAACTTCAAAGGACTTCTTCAGCCAGACTAGTATTGTCTGTTTTGGCAGTACTTGTCTTGTTTTTTTCCTTCTTTCCAAACACGAGATGCCACAAATGGAACATGGATTCCCCACATGTAATCTTGAGTTGTGTCAGCCTCTCTCTCTCCCATGTTTCTCTTTTTCCTCACTGACCCAAGGATACTGAGAGAAAACGAGGTCCGTGTGACAGAATATGGCAGGAAGTATGCAAATCTCTTCATACCTTTACAAGCTGTACATCCTGGTGACTTAATTGGCTCTGAGGCAACTTGTCCTTCTGGGTTATCCACGGGTGTTGGAGTACCTGTTTAGCAGTCAAGCGCTGATGCGGATCAACATGGAGCATCTTGGATACTAAATCCTGCAGTAAGTATTCAGAAAACATAGCTGCTGAATATTTTTTTCCCCTTGCCAGTTTCTTGGCTACAATGAAGGAGACAGAGCTGCTTCTTAATTAATTTGAAAGTTACTTCCAGGTTTGTCATATCTGGCAACAACAATGCCTAGTTAGCCAAGATTAATAAATTTGTAAATTCCTTCCTTCCTTCCTTCGCATTTGGACATCATGTCTGACTCTAATCCGTGGCTTGTCCTTCTTTACAAAGCAGTCATAAGCCAGGATTTGTTCTCTAAAATCGCCAAATGGAATCTCTAATTTGTTCAGGTACTCATTCCAACAAGAGGGGCCAAAAAAGCACAATCACATGGCAGGCATTGACATCCTTTTCATTCACACAAGGAGGTGCAAACACCGTTTTTTAGGAGCTCAAGGAATCCTCAATTTTCTTCGTTAATCATTCATCTTATTTCTTGTAACTTTTTTATTGCCTAGTCAACTAAATCCAAAAATTAAATCAGAGGAGTTAGTTTTAGGCACAATGAATTCCAGGGCTATTGCAGCCTGAATTAATTGCTGGCCAGTTAAGGGACTTGATTTTCCCTGCTTCAGAAATAAATAAGACCTGCAAAAATGGGGTTTTACTATACACCCCTTTTTATTTTGCATCTTCCACCTTCCCCGCCAGGGGATGGAAAGAGGACAAAAGGGAGAATAAATCCATCCCACAAATCCGAGCACAGTGATGCTCACTCCAGTTGGACCACGATGATAATTTTGATTTTCTTCTTTCATTTGTCCAAAAAAGGACAGAAGATCAACCCAGAAGAGCAAACTTTGGAGCAGCTGCTAGGCCTTTAAAAAGAATTCCTGCAGAAACGACCAGCTCATTTGTGTTCGTGCACTGACAAATCAGGGAGCTGAATCAATTGTTCTAGGAGGAACAGCTTTAGTCCATCAAGTTATCCCAATGGAGCCAATGTCTGCTGGTTTTCTATCTCAAAAAGAAAGTGGGTGGCTATATGAGTTTGGGGATAAAAAACAGAGCTATATAAAATGGTACAAGTTGTGTAAAAAGCAGACCGGAAGATTTTTTTAAAAAAACCTCTGCCCTCTCCCAAAATTAGATTCATTCAATGAGTCTGAATTATGAGAGAATTGGGACAGATAAACAACTTGTTTTGTTATAGCAGAGCATAATTTTATTTTTATTTATTTTTTATTTTATTATTCATATTTCTATGCCGCCCACACTCCGAGGATTCTGGGCGGCTTACACCAAAGACAGTATACTAAATAGCATATTGCCCCCTAACAATCTGGGTCCTCATTTTACCCACCTCGGAAGGATGGAAGGCTGAGTCAACCTTGAGCCGGTGAGATTTGATCCGCTGATCTGCTGAACTAGCAGTCAGCTGAAGTAGCTGCAGTACTGCACCCTAACCACTGCGCCACCTCGGCTCTTATAATTAAACCCGTGGGGATTGGTTACCACAAGAATAAGTAACGGTTGCTAAATTGGGGCAATTTTAGCATTCCTGGATGATAAGGAGGTCATGAAAAACTCATAACAATTACCCCAAACTCAAAATTAATAACTTTTAACCATATCAGAATGGTTAAAAATTACTCTCCAGAATCAATGCTCTTCATGAGGAGCCTGGACAAGAAGGTGTGACGCAGTGGTGAAATCCAACCGGATCTATCCGGCCCGCGCGAACCGGTAGTGCCGGCATCAGGAGGCTCCGTCTACTCGCCAGGATGTCATTACATCCCATTTTTGACCTCTGCACATGTGCAGAAGAGGCGTGCGTGCTCCCATTCCAGAACTGGTAGTGAAGGTAAGTGGATTTCACCGCTGGTGTGATGGCTCTCCTAGAAGCACCTGGTCAGCCACTGGACAAAACAAAAGTGGACTAGATAAGCCATAGCTCCAAGCCGCGGGACTCTTGGGTTTTATGACTCAAGCTGGTTTATCACTGCCTGAACTAAACCTTACTCTGGCTGCATCAGAAACGGTGTTCCAATTTCCTCCTTTGAGGGAAAACTTTCCACCGCCTATCCGAACAAGGATCTCTTCAGGGGTATCACTGGGCCCATTTGCAAACGGAGTATACCTGGAAAAGGCAAAAAGGGGCAGGGAGAATGACAATAACCACATATTTAATACATGTAATACCATAATATCAGATGCAAGAGATGAAGAGAACATCTAAAGCACGGGATCTCCAACCTTGGCAACTTTAAGACTTGTGGACTTCAACTCCCAGAGTTCCTCAGCCAGCTTTCCTCAGCCAAAGGAACTCTGGGAGTTGAAGTCCACAAATCTTAAAGTTGCCAAGGTTGGAGACCCCTGATCTAAAGCATGGGCTGAGAGTTGACATGAGTAGAGAAGACAGGAGGACTGCAAAGGGGAGAGATTCATCATCACCATCTCAACAGCATCCAATTCGCAGAAAACCCATTCAACTCCAGATAGAGATTTTAAGTACACATTATTTTCACTGCAAGGTTTGGTTATTTTTTTTTAAAAAATCACAGAGATCCACACACGGGCTCGGCAGAAGCCGGGATTCTCAGGAGACAAGACTCTGAACTGAGAGATTTCATAATTCATTATAATTATGAGCGTGTAATAAGTCACAGTGCCCTATTACGGAGCTGAATCATACGGTCTAGTGTCTGTTAATGATTGGTTGGGAATGGAAGATTTGCTGTGGGGCAAAGAATTGGCCAGTCTGACCTTCAGGTTTGTTACAGTTCTCCAGTTTAACAGCAATTCCTAATAAATGCCTGTAGCAGCTTCGAAATGTACAAGCATTTCCTAATTTTTAAGCAACATTATGATGAGCCTGCTAGATTTTATTGATAGCTAACTTCTGGAAAATCTTGCCCAAAGAGCAGAGAGGGGCTTCAAATGCCTACCTTAAGCAGAACAACAACAAAAAAAAAACTTAATTGGGATAGGGTGAGATTCTGATTACAATTCCAACTGAATCCATTTTTTACTCACTGATGGAAGAGAAAGACTTAACATGTTCCAGTGTGAACTTATTTTTGTATAAATTAGTCCCCATAACATGTTAAGCCAACCCTTCCAAATATTAATATGCCTTGTGTGACTCTAACTATTGTGGTATATAGGGCATGATTGCTATCTACAAGTGATGTGAACCCAGCAATTCTGACACACTCAACAAAATAAACTTAAAGAAACCATGGCTTAATAATAGTGAAGTTTTCAGTAGCAGGACACAATCCAGAATACCAGAATTGGAAGGGACTTTGGAGATCTTCATGTCCAACCTCCTGTCAAGCAAGAGACCCCAAACTTTTCTGGACAAATTGCTATCCAATCTCTTCTTTAAAACCTCTAGTTATGGAGCATCCACGGATTCTGAAGACAAGCCGTTCCACTGATTAATTGTTCTCACTGTCAGGAAATTTCTGCTTAGTTCTAGGTTGAAGCTCTCTTTGATGTGTTTCCAACCATTACTTCTTGTCTTGCCCTCAGGTGCTTTGGAGAATAAGTTGTCTCCCTCTTTGTGACAACCTCTCAAACATTGGAAGACTGCTATAATGTCACCAGTTAAGAATGCAGCCAAAGATTCTAATCCCTTGCTCAAATAGGAGATTCACCAAGCAATCTCAAGCTAGTCATCATACCTATTACTTGGGTTCATATTACTCTTTGCTAAGTATGGGTTGCTGGGTTCACATTGTGCATAAGATGATAACTCGTAATGAAGACACCATAATGGCTAGGTTCGCATAAAAGATTAAGCCAAAACTAAGCCATAAAATGGCTTCATTCAGTTGAATTGTCTCACCTATCCTGTCTCACAGAACTACTGTGAGGTAAAAAATAGAGGTAGAGAGGTAGAGAATCACCTATCTCTCCAGCATTCTTTGGAAGGAGAGTGGGTGGAATGAAAATTTAATAAAGAAATACAGTCAAAATTTTGTTCTCCCACAATACATCCATCTTACCCTGCTAGCATTGTGTAGAGAAGGATTCCTAAGCTCCAAATATCACAGGCCTCGTCGTAGCCTTGGCGTTTTAAAACCTAAATTAGAAGAAGAAAACATGGAGACATAATTATCAACTGTAGGAAGAACGGGAGAATACGCTGACAAAAAGGGAAAGCAATGAAGCTGATGGTGCTCCCTGATAATTTTCTTGGTCTCTGGAAAAAAAAGAGAAGAAATAAAAGAGGCAAGGGTGACATCTCCAGCAATATAAAAATCTGCAGAAAAACTGTGAGGTAGAAAGCAGCTCAGTTTTTAACACATGTAATAACAGCTGCAAGGATTGTCTATGCACAAAATTGGAAAGTGGAGAAAATACCTTTGGAAGAAGAAGTAATTAAAAAAAATCTTAAGATTGTGCAGAAATGAATAGATTAACTCTGATGATTAAAGATACTCAGAATATTTTAAAATATGGAATGATTTTTATTATTGGTTGGAGAAGAGATATAAATAATTAATTATATAAGTATGTAAAAATATATGACGAGTTGGATATTATGTTAGTGATGAATTGATATTGTGGATTGGACAAGGATCAAGATAGAAGTAATGACAACTATATAGAAGAAGAAAGAAACTTTGGATGATAACACCGAGATGTCACAGGGAAGAGAAAACTGATGTATTAAATGTTTGTTTGTTTAAAAAATAAAAACTTTTTTAAAAAAGAAAGCAAGCAGCTCAGCTTCGAGTTTCTCCTCTCTATCACTCCTGCACATCCTGTAAAGAAGATGATCCGTACTTCTTTACCTTTCCTTATCCTCTTTCCATTTCCTGTTGTGTCATTTAAGAAAAAGTCAGTCAATTCCACTAATTTCCAGCCATTGGTTGTGCTATTACCCAAGGGTGTTTTAAATACTGTCAGGGGTGGTATTCACTTACCTTTGCTACCAGTTCGCAAATGTGAGCCGCACGCAACACCACGCATGCGCAGGACCTTTTGCGCATGCACAGAGTGTCAAAAAAAGGGCGTGATGACATCTGGATGGGTGGGTGGAGTCTCCCACAGCCGCCAATACCGGTTCGCCTGAACCATATAGAACTGGCTGAATACCACCACTGCGTGTTGTTACAAAAAAAGGGGTTTGGGACAACCTCTAGCTAAGATTCTGTGCAGTTCGGAAAACCCCCAAATCCCACTCCTGGATGGCTGCCCTGGCTGGCTGCCCTGCCCACCCCTCCCCTCCCAGGAGTCCCCACATGGCCTGTTTTGGATGCAGGTAAGTGCAGGGCACGCGCGGAGATGTGAGGAGAGAAAAAAACGGGCCTACCGGAAGTCCGGGAAGGCCAGAAACAGGGCTGTTTCCAGCCTCCAGAGCCTGGGGAGGCCATTTTCGCCCTCTCGGAGGCTCAAAGGAAGCCTCTGGAGCCCAGGGAGGGCAAAAACACCCCCCTCCCGTGGTGCAGGAGGCCGATTAGGCCACGCCCACCCAGCAACCAGGCAGAGAACCCCTTGCTAAAATTTTTGAAGCCCACCCCTGCCTATCAGATAAAACAAAGGTAGCATTTGGAATTCCAGGTACACTATATTCTGGCTTTCCTACCTAGAGGACACCATGAAAATGCAAGAAAGGAAGCCATGAGAATTTGTGATAGTTACTAAAATCCAGATGCAGTTAGGAACAATCGGAGGAGAAAAGATCCCCAACCCAAACATGCTAATATGATGATCTGGGGAAAATCTGCAAGAGGAACATAACTCAGGGACTTCAGAAGATTCAGCTAAGAGCAAAAGTAGGCTTTATTTTCAGTTTGGGGACAGACGCAAGTGCTTAAACAACCGTTGCACTTGATTCCATTGCAGTACATTATTCTACAAACATTGTCAGGCACAAAATGTATCGATCAGGTCTTTTAATTCAGCCCAGTTGGGTGGAGAAAGTGATTACAGAGTTTTTCCTGAAACAAATGAAATTAATATAACAAAAGTATGTTGGGAATACGACCCCAACAAACTCAGGTTTATGAGCTGCTTACCTCCGGAGCAACGAAGTTGGCAGTATAGCAAGGGGTCATGAGGAGCCCGTTGTCTGCCCTCAGTTGCTTGGCAAACCCAAAGTCACAAATACGAATACATTCTGGGTTGCTGGACTCATCTACGTAGAGGATGTTGCTAGGTTTCAAGTCTCTATGGACCACCTGCAAAGCAGAAGTGGAAATTTCAGGTCATGAGTTTGCAACTGCTTCCTTCTAATTTACAGCTATGCACTCCACTTCCAGATGTTAAACTTCAGTCTGATCCTACAACTGCAGTGTATTTCTTTCCTGCTTTTGGGTTACAGAGCCCCTAATAAGGAAGACTTAAAAAAAAAAAGTAGAAAAAGGGTTCAATAAAACAGAAGTCACAATACATTGATAGAAAAGGATTGTTAAAATAATGTTGCAAAGGAAACTACGATCAACCTGAGGCTGAACCCACAGATTTTCACCACAAGAACGTTCTAGAATCTAGAGATTTGTTACTACCAGAGAAAAATAACCCCCGGGTTTGGATTGTCTATAATTGTGTGTTTATAATTGTCAAATCTCATGTGACAAATGAACTTCTAGCCAAGACAAAGCCGAAGTCATTCTTTTGCTTTAATTCAGGCATGCGTGTGACCACCTTCAAATTCAATACAGCACCACCAATCTGGTACTAACACCTGCAAAATACTTGATGTCCATCTCTTCTGAGGAATCTCTTCTAACATTTACTTTGTACTTCTTCCACATCCTTACAGACCCCTCACATCCTGGACATAAACTGTTTAAACTCCTACCCTCAAAATGAGACTATAGAGCACTGCACACCAGAACAACTAGACACAAGAACAGTTTTTTTCCCAAACGCCATCACTCTGCTAAACAAATAATTCCCTCAACACTGTCAAACTATTTCCTAAGTCTGCGCTACTATTAATCTTCTCACTGTTTTCACCACCCATCTGCTCCCACTTATGACTGTATGACTGTAACCTTGTTGCTAGTATCCTTAAGATTTATATTGATATTGTTTCCTAATATGATTTGATTGCTTATTTGTTCCCTATGACTACCATTAAGTGTTGTACCTTATGAATCTTGACGAATGTATCTTTTCTTTTATGTACACTGAGAGCGTATGCACCAAGACAAATTCCTTGTGTGTCCAATCACACTTGGCCAATAAAATTCTATTCTATTCTATTCTATTCTATTCTATTCTATTCTCCTGATGATACTTTTCTTCATCCTGATTTTTTAAAAAAAGAACGACGACCATAGTGGATTTACCCTGGCTTTTCCCAGTTTTGATGTTTGTTTTTGCTTCAACGCAGGTGATTTTTATTTGCTCAACAGATTAAAACATGCAATAAATATGCACATAAACATTTTGTCATGCAAAAAAACCAAGCAACCATCTTGACGTTGTGACCATACACCCTGGCACAAAGGCAGGGAGGCCCAGGGAAGTGGGAGGGTCCTTGCCAGCGTCTTCTACTCACCCCCTGGGAGTGAAGATATTCCACGGTCTTGCAGATCGTGTGCAGGACGGAGCTTGCTTCTCTTTCTGAAAAACACTTCTGCTTGAGAATCCTGTCTAGCAGCTCCCCGCCTCTCATTAGTTCAGTCACCAGGTAAACATGCTTGCCATCATCGTACACCTGCCAAATGGATATTTCTGAGCAGGTCTGAGAAAAACGATTTACCTTGTTTCCCCAAACCGTCTCCCAACTTAATATACTATACATCAGGAGTGTCAAACTCAAGGCCCAGGGGCTGGATCTGGCCCACAGGGTGCTTAGATGTGGCCTGCAGGCCCGCCCTGAAAACAGCAGACTGGCCTGCCTTGCCTCTGCCAGTGAAAACGGAGCTCAGAAGGACCATGCGCAGCCCTCCCGGGTTCCGTTTCTGGCCGCGATGGCCTCTGCCAGTGAAAACGGAACTCGGGAGGGCCGTGGGCTCCATTTTCACTGGCAGAGGGCTGCAGGAGGCCAAAAACGGAGCCTCTATGAGTGACGTTGAGCTGGCCACGGCCACCCTGACCATGCCCGCCCCCCCGGGTCCCACCGAGGTCAAACCCAACCCTGATGTGGCCCTCAATGAAATCGAGTTTGACACCCCTGCTATACATCCAACTTGAGGCCTGGAAATTACACAGGATGTAATTCTGCCCGGTGATAAAGATTTCTACAATACAGAAACAGCATCTCCGCAACCATGGAGTTGTCGTGTATGACGTCTGAGCTCTGAAACAGAGGGTTGTGTGTGTGTGTGTGTGTGTGTTTCTAGCAGTATTATGCTGAATCAGAATTGAAATGCATGTCAGCAGATATCTGATGGATTACAGCTTTTTAGGGCCCCATATACATAGGGCTAACTCTTTCCACTGTAACCCCTGTTTGTTTTTTCTTATATTTTACTTCAACAAATACCCTCTGTAAAAAGGAGAGCCTGCTCTGGGCACCAGGAAGGAATTCAGAACTATCTCTAGATACAGCTTCAAAAAGTCTGTGTCTTTTACGAATCCTGCAAGGCCATAACTGTGAGCAGATCTAATTTGGGAGTGAGAAAGACAGCAAAGGGATGTTTATCCACAGTCATTGTCACCAATGAACTATAGGTAATTCACCTAACGACCACACTTTAGATTGGAATCTCAGTCGTTGAGTGAAGTAGTCATTAAGTGAGACATCATGTGATTGATTTGCTCAATGACTGCAATCTTAGCACTCCTGGTTGTTCATTAAGCAATCTCATGGGTCATTAAATAGATGGAGTCCCAGGTAAGGAGCATGAGGTGCCTGGGATGCACAAGTGTTTCTCCAACTCAGGAACTGAAAATCCTCCCTGCTGAAATCCAAGTAGGATTTTTCAGACTCCGAGTGGAGAGAAACTTATATATGGCCTATGCCAGGCCTCCCCTACTCCACACTCCTTACCTTACTATGGCTGCCTTCCTGGTCTGGAATTGTAAATCCTCTGACTAGAAAATCCTGCTGGGATTTTGGGATAGATTTTTTTTCCGGCCAACCCCCAGAAGAGGGAGTCCTCTTGGCAGGCAATTTCCCTGCCAGCTTCCCCATTGATTTCCTGGGGAAGCCAGCAGGGAAGATACAAATGGTGATCCCACGATCACAGGGCGCTTGGCAAATTCACCGTAAGTGCAAATAGGCTGCCAAGCACTCAGATCACAATTATGTAACTGGACGGGCACTGCCACAGCCATAACTTCAGGCATGGGGCGCAAGTGCTTTATTCAGCACTGTTGTAATTTCGAACAATTGCTGAACGAACATTTGTGAAGCCAGGACTGCCTGCACAAATATTCTGATCCAATGTCCTGCCCTAGTCCTGAATGAACAACTGCTTTCCCCTCACAAGCAGAGCCTGTCGATAAGCTCTATTTTGCTATGACACTCACGTCCTTCAGTGTGATGATGTTTGGATGCTGTCCGTACCGTAGGAGTATCTCAATTTCCTCGGAGGGATCTCGCTTACTCTTGTCAATAATCTGCAAGAAGAATATGCCGTATTAGTATGATTTACTACTTACTACTTTGGGGGGGGGGGGGGTCGGATTATATTTAAAAGTTGAAAACATGACATACATATTTAATTTCAATCACTCCAATAATTGTGCAAGGTTTTATTATTTAATTATTCACTGTACCTCTAGCCCAGTGATGGTTAACCTTTTTGGTGCTGAGTGTCCAAAGCGCACGCATGTGCGCAAATGCACACGCGCATGCCCGAACCCCCAAAGTGCAATGCGAGAGCCCCCCATGCATGCGCCCCACCCCGTGCATTTCTGTGCGTTCCTTGTGCATGCGCACACATCCCCGCGCATGTGCCCCGCCCTCCCACACTTTGTTTTGGCTTCCAGGTTGGTGCAGAAGGTCTTCCAGGTCCAAAATGGGGCACGGGGGGGGGAAGGCGTGTGCACCCCCAAAGTGCAATGAGAGCGCCCCACACACATGCACCCCGCCCCCGCATGTCCCCTGCATGCGCCCTACTCCCCTCACATGCGCAGCAGAGACCCGAAGACCAGCTGGCTGGCAGGAGGGACGTGTGTATGTGCGGTGGAGCTGGGCTGGGGCGACGGCAGGAGTGCCCGCAGAGAGATTGCCATATGTTTGCCATTACGGCTCTAGCCCATCCAATAGTCTTGAGTCATATACAAAGCAATTAAAACATGCTTTAAAAGATATATTAAACCAATATAAAAAAGGCTTAATTTATAAAATAAAGCAGCATAAATCATGAGCATCAATATAAAAATCAGCTTCCATAAAAACAGCAACAAATGCAGAACAAAAGAATATAAAGTTCTAAAAATCTGTACAATATATATATATATATTTAAATCAGGGTGGATAAAAATCAATGATTTTTTAAAAAAAATCAAAAAAATCAGATTTTTTTATTTAAATTGGATTTTTTTGATTTAAATCAGATTTTTTTGATTTTTATCGAATTTATTTTAATAAAAAACTTTTGGGGTAAAAATCTATTGTAAGATAGTTTTCTATTTAAGATACATAAATAATTTAATATATTCAGCATGAAATGGAGCTTAGTTATGTAGCATGAGGCTGTATATTCTGCAACACTGGGACTATCGTTGAGTCAACAGTGGGTCAAAGGAATAGCAGAGATGACAGTTGCTCTTTAAAAATTATGATTTAAATCGAGTTGATTTAAATCAAGCCTTTTTACTAGTGATTTAAATCATGATTTAAATTGTGATTTAAATCAACTCGATTTAAATCAAATCCACCCTGATTTAAATAACCTTTTTTTAATATGGGGAGGACAGTCTGATGTCTGATGCAAGTGCAAAACATTGTTTACATAACTAGACACACACATTATGACCTACAATCCCACCCAAGGTGCCCGTGCGGTCAGCAAATTCCCATGGTGAGATGCGAAATCAGGGATTTTCCCACTCGTTCAACCCCAGCGTTACATCAATTCACACCTGGGATTGGCAAATGCAGTTTAAACACCCAAATTCAGGGACATGAGGCTAAGACTTCCTTGCACACAGAAACCCAACTTTACTCTCCTGCGTTATATCCAGAAGGAAGCGTCTCTTTAAAACAAATAATGGGATTTTAAAGGATTTCACCATTCTCAGGCTGGAAGAAAGAAGAAGCTCTGACCTTGGCTGCGTATTCTGTGCTGGTTGCCTTGTGAATACACCGCTTGCATACCGAATAAGAGCCCACACCAATGGCTTCTTTAACCAAGTAACCATCATTAAACTGGAGATTCTTCCCATGCAGTTGCTATAAGGAAAGGCAAGAAGGAAAAATCAAGTTTGCTAGACTACATACAAAGTCTCACATTTGCTGAACCTCTGAACCAAGATGGAGAAATCCAGGTAAGGTTGCATATACAGGTAGTCCTTAAATTACAACTGTTCATTTAGTGACGGTTCTATGTTACAAAAGCACTGAAAGAAGTGACTTGTAATAGTCCTCACACTTAAAACAGTTGCAGCATCCCGACAGTCATGTGATCAGAATTTGGGTGCTTGGCAACGGGCATGATTGCAGTGTCCTGGGCATGTGCATGCGGAGAATCACATGATCACTATTTGCAACCTTCCCAGCTTTTTGCCAGCAGGCAAAGTAAATGGGGGAAGTTGGATGCACTTAACAACCAACTGATTCACTTAACAACTTCAGGGATTTGCTTAACTGTGGGGAAAAGGCCATAAAATTGGGCATGATTTACTTAACAACTGCCTTGCTTAACAAAAGAGATTCTGGTCCTGATTGTGGTTATAAGTCAAGGACTATCTGAATACTATTTTCATATAATGCATAATTGTTGCAGAATGAATTCCTAATTAAAATTCCCCTCCTCTCTAATCTAAATTGGCACTAAACATCAGGACAAAGCAGTTTTGGAGCAGGTTAAGATTCAACAAATGCAAAAAAATGAGTTGACATTCACAGATGCCATAGACTATATACAAATCATCTTTGACAGATACATAAATTGGCAACAATATATTTATGTATGTATGCACAATTTATTGCCAAGTTAAGAGGCAACTTTGATGTGGCTTTTAAATTGCATACGAATTCTTGCTTGATTTAGGAATAGCCCCCTCCCCGCCCCCCAAGGATTCTAAGGAGCTCTGCAGGTTTTGAATTCTTTTTCAAGAATTTTCCAGTCTTTTCTTACCTGAACTACAGAATGCAAAGGCATAGGTGGTGATTTAGCTTTCTCATCCTCTATCAGTCCAGTGGCCACAAAGCTGAATCCTCGGAAGAGCTGATGGGCTCCTGCACTAGGTGGAATTCCGGGTGAATCTAGAACAAAATGGAAAAAAAAGACTAGAACTCAACTCGCTGGAACTTGGACCACTGGCTATTCCTTCCCAAACATCCAAGACAGTGATGGGATTCAAATTTTTTTACTACTGGTTCTATGGGAGGGGCTTGGTGGGCGTGGCAGGAGAAGGATACTGTAAAATTTCCATTTTCTCCCCATTCCAGGGAAAGGATACTGCAAAATCCCCATTTCCTCTCGATCAGCTGGGACTCGGGAGGCAGAGAATAGATGGGGGCGGGGCCAGTCAGAGGTGGTATTTACCGGTTCTCCAAACTACTCAAAATTTCTGTTACCGGTTCTCCAGAACTGGCCAGAACCTGCTGAATACCACCTCTGATCCAAGACTGAGGTAGGACAAGAGCTGGCTGGGGAATTCTGGGAGTTGAAGTCCGCACATTTTAAAGTTGCCAAGTTTGAAATATACTGCACTAGCCAACTCTAATATTTAGACCAGGATGAGGAACCTAGTGGTGTTGGACTAACTCCTTTCCCTCTGACCACAGCTGGCTTGGAGATGAGAGTCCAACATCTGGAGAGTCCTATGTTCTCCGTATCTGCCGTTTCTTCAGTCCCATTAACCATAGGAACATAAAATGCTTATCTGAGATGTACAGAAAGGAAAGAATTGTATAGAGCCGTGATGGCGAACCTATGCACGTGTGCCCGAAGTGGCATGTGGATCCATGTCACTTGGCATGCACAATGTTGCCCGTTCCTCTTCTGGGTTTTTGGCGTGCATGTGCATGAAGCGATCAGCTGGCCTTTTTGCGTGCGGCAATGCCGGTAACTGGAAAAGCTGGTCTTCCATTTTCCTGCGTGAGCATGCGTGCTGGCCAGCTGATCGTCTCATGCGCATGCATGCGAGAAACCTGGAAGGGTAGCTGGCCGGCGCGCATGCGTGCACCGGAAACCAAAAGTTCATTTTCGGGGGCACCCATGCAGCTCCTCTTCCGGGTTGCGGCCCAGACACACACGGATGCTATCACTGGTATAGTGAGTCCCAATGCATGTTTTTATATTTATTTTGTGCGATGCCACTTTTCAGAGACAAAATACCTTTTCTCTGAATTGGGAGAGTGTACAGGATCCCAAATCTGGCTGAACCTGATATACGCAACAAAAGCCACGAGAAAAGGCCAAAGAAGGCAAGAATCTGTTTCTCATGGATTGAATGAATGAAATGATTTAAAAATGGAGGCAAGGGCTATTTCTGTGTCCTATGAACAGATGTGCATAGTGTCTGTAAAGTGAATACAGGTACATGCACACACACACCGTCTTGTCTTCAAATTATTAAAAACCAAACACCAACCTTTGGGTGTGCGGGAGGTAAATTCTTTGTCAAAATAAAAGGTATCGTCCGGCCGGCCCACAGCAGGTTTGAATGGTGGCTTGATTTCTCGACGGAAAAGCTTCTGGAGGATGGAAAATCATATCGAAATAAGAGGGTGAGGGTGAGGTATGGATGCCCCAAGAGAGCTAAAGATGCAAAGATAAAAACATCAGTCACAGGCTTTGTTTTTCATGGAAATGGTGTCAAGGTATTTCAGCAATACCAGTTTGGCTATCAGGAAGACGCCAAGCTGGGTTCTAATTGATTGGTTACCTGCAAAAGTTTGGAAACCAAAGAAATGCAAATGTGTCCTGGAGGCAGTGGTGAAATTCAATTTTTTGTACTACCAGTTCGGTAGGCGTGGCTTTGTGGGCATGGCAGGGGAAGGATACTGCAAAATCCCCATGCCCACTCCACTCTGGGGCCAGTCAGAGATGGTATTTACCGGTTCTCTGAACTATTCAAAATTTCCGCTACTGGTTCTCTAGAACCTGTCAGAACCTGCTGGATTTCACCCCTGCCTGGAGGGCTCAGATCTATTGTTCCATGAAACAAGCCAGCATACCCAGAGTGGCTTCTGTCTTGGTTTGCTCCATAAACAAGCCTAATCTATATACAGGTAGCCCTCAACTTACAACCATTTGTTTGGTCATCATTCAAAGCTACAACAGCACTGGAAAAAAAAGGGACTTATGACTATTCCTCGCATTTCAGATTGTAGCAACACCCGCATGGTCACATGACCAAAATTTGGACTTGGCAACTGCCATGTATTTATAACAACTGCAGTGTCCCAGATTGTGTGGTCACTATTTCTGACCTTCCTGCAGGGGTGAAATCCAGCAGGTTCTGACAGGTTCTGGAGAACCGGTAGCAGAAATTTTGAGCAGTTGAGAGAACCAGCAAATACCACGTCTGGCTGGTCCCAGAGTGGGGTGGGAATGGGGATTTTGCAGTATCCTTCCCCTGCCACACCCACCAAGCCACACCCACAGAACCGATAGTAAAAAAAATTGGATTTCACCACTGCCTTCCTGGCTGACGGCTGACAGCTGACAAGCAAGCTCAATGGGGGAAGCTGGATTCGCTGAACAGCCACATTATTCACTTAACAACTGCAGCGATTTGTTTTAACTGTGACACAAAAGGTTGTAAAATCGGGTGTGACTCAGTTAATGATGATCGTGCTTAGCAACACAAATTCTGATGCCAATGATGGTCGTTAAGTCGAGGACTACCTGTATGGTCCTGTGGCTGAAATCAGAATTTTAAGATCATACCAAATGAAACAGGAAGCAGCAGACCAAAACAATTCATATACTCACATTCCAGTCAATGGTAGAGTAGAAAGAGTGACGTTTGATTTCTTCAACACCATCTGGGCCAGATCCTGCAAAGTACAGTGCACTCTTTTTGACCAGTTATACACTCAGCTTAGAGTTAATGCATGCAGCAAAGAACAAAGGTGGGCAACCATGGCAACTTTACGATCTGTGGACTTCAACTCCCAGAATCCCTTTTGGCTCAGGGATTCTGGGAGTTGAAGTCCACAGGTCATAAAGTTGCCATGGTTGTCCATCCATCATAAAGAATGTGCCTCTCCATCCAAGCAGCAGAATCCTATTTGTTTGGGTGCTAGGATTCAACATTTTGATTGCTTTTAGTTTTGATAAGTTTTAACAGTATCGTGCTGTGCAGGAAAGCCTGCTGAAAGACCTACTGGGGTCCATGATCTGACTCCCTTGCGTCTTGGATGGGCACACCGTGAGGATGCTCAGATGCAAAATTAGCACAAGGGTCTTACCTAACCTGTTGATTGGGTTCCTCTTGAAAAGGGCTCGCAGAAGACTTTGGGCTTCACAGCTTAGAAATTGGGGCATGCCCAGCTTTGCTCTAAATGAAAAAGATACATATGTATATAGATATATGTGCAGAAGTGGACATGAGACAGCAAAGGGGAGAAAACCCCTGCAGCACCCCCATTTTTCAACTTCCCAGTGACCTCTCTTGCTTTGAGGAGCAAAGCAGTCTGTCAGGTTTCGTTGCTATCTTAAATAAACTTCATTCTCAAACGCAAAGTCTCTAATGCATCTTTTTTTTTATTTAAGAATAGGAGAACGACATCCCTGAACTCTTTGTGCAGCCAAAACTGGCACCTCCTTCCAAACCCCCACCCTTTCCGTTCTTCAACCCCTATGTCTCATTGGCAATCGTGCAGATCCATCTCTTCGTCCCAAGCACTTTCTTTTCACAGGAATTTCCCCCCTCCCTCTGTCACCCAGTTAACGCTATCTACTGAAGAGCAGGGAACTAGGTAAAAGTTCATCTCAGCATTAAAGCAAAGCTTCTCCCTCTTTCATTCATGTCAGCGCTGAAGGAGATCATAATTTGGAATGCTGACATAATCACTTGGCACAAACAAGCCAAGAGGCTCCAAATGATATCCCTCAAAGGCAGGGGTGGGCTGCTGGGGGTTCGCAGAGGTTCGGGAGAACCTCTAGCTAAGATTCTGTGCAGTTTGGAGAAGCCCCAAATCCCACTCCTGGCTGGCCCTGCCCACCCCACCCCACCCCTCCCAGGAGTCCCTACGTGGCCTGTTATGGATGCAGGTAAGTGCACGGTGTGTGCGGAGACTCGGGGAGGGTGAAAAAATGGGCCTACTGGAAGTTTGGGAAGGCTGGAAACAGGCCTTCCGAGGGTCTCCTGAGTCTGGGGAGGCAGTTTTCGCCCTCCCAGAGGCTCAAGGAAAGCCTCCGGAGCCCCGAGAGGGCAAAAACGCCCCCCTCACCCACCATGGTGCAAGAGGCCAACTAGGCCACGCCCACCCAGCAACCAGGCAGGGAACCCCTTGCTAAAAATTTTGAATCCCACCCCTGCTCAAAGGCCTGGTTTTTAAGGAATGCAAAGCAGAAGTCTCTATTTGTAACCCCTGGAACAATTTCATCTCTGAATCAAGTGATGGTTTCCAACCGTATCACAGCTTGGCAACTTTTGGGGCCCACCGGGAATTGTGAAAACCCGTTTTTTAAATTTGCACACACACAAAATCATATCCTGAAGTGGGGAGTTGATATAGGACAAAGTGACAGAACCCAAGAGTTAAAAGAGGAACCAGCTTAGAACCTCCACATAGCCACAAGTGTGTTTAAGTCCAACCTTCCTTGAATTCTGTTGATCCTTATCAAACTCCTAGCAGATGCAAACCATGAATTGAGAATGATCCAGAATAGAGCAATAAATTAGTTGATTTGGACCTTCCTGTGTGGAGCTGGTCTTTCACATCTAACTTTTACCTATTCACCAAATGGCTTCCATGGCCAGGTGCATTCAGTTATAAAATAAATATTTATACAATAGAAACTGGTAGGGATGCTCACCATCCCCATCTCTCACAACTCCAGCATGGTTTCTATCATCATTACATCTATGTCAACTTTTTCTTCTTCTCCGCCCCCATCCCACCCGCCCCCTCAAAACCCCTCAAAGTATTGAGCTGAGGTCACTTTTCAATTTTACCTTCTACAATTTTCAATATAGTCTGGGAGATCCAGCAAGTTCTCAGAAACCAAAAAACGATGCTGGAAGGGTTTTGTAGCCTCACTTTGATAAACGAATACATTCCATGAAATTTAAGTCAAGCACAGCAGAGTCTAGCAGATGCCCAGGCACAGGGGTGAAATCTAAAATTTGCAACTACCGGTTCTGTGGGCATGGCTTTTGGGGGGGGGGGGGTATTTGACTGGGTGAGCGTGGCCAAGTTTTTTTAAAAAAACGTTTAAAAGCATTTTTTTCTACAACCTTATGAGCCTCTGACATCAGGCAACTCAGCTGGGATCATTAGAGGCTTTTAAAGGTATTTTTTTTTCTACAACCTCCTTCCACTGAAGAGGTTGTAGAAAAAATGCTTTTAAAAGCCTCTGACATCCCAGCTGAGCCGTGCAATGATCAGAGGCTTTTTTTTTTTTTTAACTTTTAAAAGCATTTTTTCAGCTGAAGAGGTTCTGGAAAAATGCTTTTAAAAGTTAAAAAAAAACAGCCTCTGATGATTGCGTGGCTCAGCTGGGCATGGGGGGGGGGGGCGCGCAAGGATTTTTGCTACCAGTTCTCCGAACCACCCGCCACCATCGCTACTGGATCAGGCGATCCAGTCCGAACCGGGAGCATTTTACCCCTGCCCAGGCATGCGTGGTGGAGCTGGGCTGGGGTGACGGTTGAGGTGCCCGCAGAGAGGACTCATGCGTGCCATAGGTCCGCCCTCACGACTATAGATCATAACATCTATTAAAGCTCAGAGGGACAACGAAGATCGGTGTCTGTGCATAAAACCACCAGATAACCTTATCGGCTTCTATCTCTTTCCAGAGAGAAACTTTCCAAAGCAATTGATTAACCAGCGGTCAACCTGAGGCAGACCCCGGGGTCTGCAATGCTGAGACTTACTTAAGAATGAGCGTCATCGTTTCCTTCCTGTCCTTCCCTTGGAACGGCAAAGCCCCCGTCAGCATCTCAAACTGCAAAGAACAACACGGAAGAAAACCAATGAGCCCGGGAATTCCAACAGCAGCACCCCCCATCATTATTTTATTTAGACCACAGGCCATAAAATAATAGGGTTAGAAGGGACGTTGGAGGTCTTTTAGTCCAACTTCTGCTAAAGGAGGAGGCTCTAAACCAGGGGTCTCCAACCTTGGCAACTTTAAGCCTGGCGGACTTCAACTCCCAGAATTCCCCAGCCAGCTTTGCTGGCTGGGGAATTCTGGGAGTTGAAGTCCGCCAGGCTTAAAGTTGTCAAGGTTGGAGACAGTGGTGAAATCCAAATTTTTTTACTAACGGTTCTGTGGGTGTGGCTTGGTGGGCGTGGCAGGGGAAGGATACTGCAAACTCTCCATTCCCACCCCACTCCAGGGGAAGGATACTGCAAAATCCCCATTTCTGCCCACCCAGTCACATTACCCCCTCACCAAGCCACGCCCACAGAACCGGTAGTAACAAATTTTACATTTCACCACTGATCTAACTCCAATTCTGTTTGCAAAATTTTCATGACTTCTCAGGGGACCCCTTATTGCAAGGTTAGGAAGGAAAAGGTTAGGCAGGAAGGCTGCAAATGGCAGGAGAAAAAAGAAAAGAAAGATGAAGTCGCAGAAGAACAAGCTATGGCAGATAATTCAGAAATTAATTTGAAGGTGGATTTAAAACGTGTCAAGCAGTGAGAAAGATGACTAGATATAGAAATGAAACCGATGGGGGTTTTGCTCCTTAAAGGAGATGCACAATTATTAAACCAGAAAAATGATCTGGATAAATTTTTGTTATTGAATCTATAAAAGAGCTCTGTTAAGATCTTGAAGGACTTTATGGGAAGGATGGGTTTTACTTATTGGACTTACAAAAAGAAGCTTTACAAGATTTTTGATTTAAAAAATGATTTAAAAACAATCTCTGGGACTATTTTTGAAGGGGTTAAAAATGAAGATTCTTAAAATTTCAGGGAAAGAATACAAGGTGGGCTTATTTGATCAATTTAATATATCTGGTTACCCTTTCTGAGCTTTTACTCAATAAAGAAATAAAGAAATGACAAAAGAATAATGATGAAGTTTTTGGATTTTGTTTTTAATTAAGACATGAGTTACCAAGTTTATGTTGCTTTTAAAGATGGCAATAAACTATTAAAATTGTTTTTATTTGCTGGAATGAAAGAGGGAAGTTACTTTTTTTTCTTTTCTCTCTCTCTCTCTCTCTCTCTCTCTCTCTTTGCACTCTTTGCAGTTTGTATTAACTTTTATTTTTGCTATTTGCAATTCTTAATGAAATGGTTTGAGATGCAATTACGCAGTCCAGAGATTGCAGCGAGTGTGAAAAAGAAACTCAAGCAGCCAACACTTTCCTTTCCTTCAGTATAAGAAGGGACAGAGCGAAATTATGATAGGATCCTGTCCTTCTACCCAGCAGCAATCAAGAGGCATTGCTGTAATCCTTGTGGTGTCTTTTTTATTGAGTTGGCCTCCCTTGAAGGGCTGGCGCCCTGAGAGTGCCAGAGAGAAGCAATCTGTTTATCAGTTTCCTGCCAGGGTGGAAAAAACAAGGCAATTGCAAGGAACTGGCAACATCCACCAAGGCTAGGAACAGATAAGTTATTTCCTACTGCACATTGGCATCCTTCAGTCTCAAGAGACTATGGTATCGTGCTCTGGAAAGAGGTCCTAAAACAGCATCTAGTGTGACTAAAAAGGCCAATTCGAGATGGCAGTCCCTTCAACACTGAGGGCAGATACATTCGGTCCCCTGCCCAACCCCCAGATTTCGCTGGTTCTGGGACTGCCTCCTTGCCTCAGCCTGCCGAACAAGTGTCTCTTCGAATTGGAGAAGGCCATGCTGCGTCTTTAGCTTCCAAGCTGAACGATCGGAGGTCAAGGTTTCCCAGTTGCTAATGTCCATTCCCAGGGCCTTTAGGTCCCTCTTGCAGATATCCTTATATCGTAGCTGTGGTTTCCCCCTGAGGTGCTTTCCCTGCACTAATTCTCCATACAGGAGATCTTTTGGAATCCGACCATCAGCCATTCTCACAACATGCCCCAGCCAGCGTAGACGTCACTGTTTCAATAGTGTATACATCCTAGAAATTCCAGCACATTCTAAGACTGCGCTATTTGGAACTTTGTCCTGCCAGGTGATGCCAAGTATTCGTTGGGAGACAGGGCATATGAAAGGTAACTTTCTCTCCTGCCATGCATAAACGGTCCAAGACTCACTGCAGTACATGAGTGTGCTCAGGACGCAGGCTCTGTAGACCTGGATCTTTCCTACTGATATCACTTTTATTTGGGGGAATGGCTACAATAAATAGCTGTATTTCACTTGTCTTCTTGGTCTCTAAAGGTTGGACCTTCTGTCCACAAAGGGGCAACTCTGCATGAAGAGCATCTCTTCCCCTCAACCAAGGCCCGTTTTCAGGTAGTCCTCGACTTACCACCACAACTGAGCCCACAATTTCTGTTGTTAAGCGAAACATTTGTGAAGCCGATTATGCCCTATTTTGCGACCTTTCTTGCAGCACTTGTTAAGTGAATCGCTTCAGTTGTTAAGTTAGTAACACGGTTGTTAAGTGAATCTGGCTTCCCCTTTGACTTTGCTTGTCGGAAGGTCGCAAAAGCTGATCGCATGAGCCCCCCCCCAGACATTGCGACCGTCATTAATATGAGTCGCTTGCCAAGTGTCTGAATTTTGATTGTGTGACCGTAGGGATGCTGCAATGGTCATAAGTGTGAAAAATAGTCGTAAGTCACTTTTTTTCAGTGCCATTGTAATGTCGAACAGTCACTAAATGAACCATTGCAAGTTGTATTAAGGAGCTTGTTGCCCTCCATGGTTCAAATCAAATAGAAACTGATCGTTTTGAGCCAGGCCACTTTTACTTACAGATAATCGCCACAAGAGGGCAGCACATATTCAGCTAAAAACCATCCTTGCTTTGCATTGCAGGCGCTTTTACAAAGCCAAAGGATTTTAAAGCTCTGCTTGCTTGAGCTGATTTCAGGGGTCTCAGGTGTGGTATGGAGCAGGGGTGGGTTCTAAATTTTTTTACTACCAGTCTGTGGGCGTTGCTTGTGGGGTAATGTGACTGGGTGGGCGTGGCCAACTTTTTTTAAAAAAAAAACTTTTAAAAGCATTTTTTCTACAACCTTAAGAGATTGCAGAAAAAACTGCTTTTAGAAGCCTCTGACGATCAGGCAAGTCAGTTGAGATCGCCAGAGGCTTTTAAAGGCATTTTTTTTCCTACAACCTCTTCGGCTGAAGAGGTTGTAGAAAAAATGCTTGTAAAACAGAGCTGATGGCGCAGCAGATTAATAGCCTGTTATTAACATTCAGCTGCCTGCAATTACTGCAGGTTCGAATCTCCCCAGGCTCAAGGTTGACTCAGCCTTCCATCCTTTCTAAGGTAGGTAAATTGACGACCCAGTTTGTGGGGGCAATAAGCTGACTTTGTATAAATATACAAAAGTATGAAGGCTATTGCTTAACACATTGTAAGCTGCCCTGAGTCTCCAGAAAAGGGCGGCATATAAATCAAATTAAAAAAAAAAAAGTAAAAAAAAAAAAAGCCTCTGATGAGGTGGGTGGGGTAAGCAAGCGGCAACCGGGCCAGGAACCGGTTCGGGGGTGTGGCCAGCCAATATTATTACCGGTTCTCTGAACTACTAATTTTTTTTACTACCGGTTCTTGCGAACCGGTGCGAACCGGGAGCAACTCACCACTGGTGTGCAGCAGGGGTCTCCAACCTTGACAACTTTAAGCCTGGCGGACTTCAACTCCCAGAATTCCCCAGCCAGCTTTGCTGGGGAATTCCGCCAGGCTTAAAGTTGCCAAGGTTGGAGACCCCTAGTGTGGAGGATCCCAGGGGGACCATCCAGAGGGTTTAGAAGGCTTCTGCTCAAGCTGCCTTATTGGAGCAGGATTTCCATGTTACTACCCAGGCCTGTTCTAATTTTTCATCAGTCTAGCTTCACTGGAAGTCATGCTCTTAATTTAGCGTTCCCCCTCAAGACAGAAGGGCAATGCCTTGTTTTTGTGGTGCATAGATTTTATGTCATTTATTAATTAAATTAAACTGCCGAAACTCTCAGCAGTTTGCAGTAAAAACACACCGAAAAATACAAGTTAAATCAACACATGTGCAATTTTTTTAAAAAAAGCATTAAAAAACATCATGTAAACTAGGCAGCTGCAAGGCAAGTTGTTCAAATGCTAAACCGAGATGAATTAAAGTACAATTAAAAGCCCATTAAGAAAGCTGGGAAAATAGCAAGGTCTTGACTTGGAGCCAGAACAACAATGTGGTGAGTTGAGCTTCTTTCTGCGGAGGGAGTTCCATAAATGGTGTCTCACCACCGAAAAAGCTCAGCGCCTTGTAGAGATCCACCTGACCTCCTTTGGGGAGGAGATTTGGAGGAAGGCCTCAAAAGCTGATCTTAAAAGTCTGGGGCATTTCTCTCCCACTCCAGGATTACAGCCGGATCATTTCCTAGCGAAATATTAAGCTTGCAGGGTTGCTTGAAGCAGTTTATCCGGAGAAATTTCCTAGCTTGGAACATTTGCAGGTGTGTAAACTTTACTTCCTAGAACTCCCCAACCAGTCCGGCCATTACTGACAATTCTAGGAGCTACTCCAGACATCTGGAAGTTGCTAATTGGGAAATACTCATCAGAAGCCTAGACAACTTTCCTGAGGGCTCTTAAGATGATTACCTTTAACACGAGTGGTCCAGGGGTGAAATGCTCCCGGTTCGGACCAGATCGCCTGATCTAGTAGCGATAGCAGCGGGTGGTTCGGAGAACTGGTAGCAAAAATCCGTGCGCCCCCCCCCCCCCCAATGCCCAGCTGAGCCACAGGATCATCAGAGGCTTTTTTTTTTTACTTTTAAAAGCACTTTTTCTACAACCTCTTCTGTTGAAAAAATGCTTTTAAAAGTAAAAAAAAAAGAGCCTCTGATGATCCTGCAGCTCAGCTGGGATCGTAAGAGGCTTTTCAAAGCATTTTTTTCTGCAACCTCTTGGCCGAAGAGGTGGTAAAAAAAATACTTTGAAAAGTCTCTGACGATCCCAGCTGAGTTTCCAGATCTGCAGAGAGGTATTTTTTAAAAAGCCTCTCTGATGATCCCAGCTGAGTTTCCTGATCGGCAGAGGCTTTCAAAGCATTAGAAAAAATGCTTTGAAAAGTTAAAAAAAAAAAAGTTGACCACGCCCACCCAGTCACATTAACCCCCCCCACCAAGCCACGCCCACAGAACCGGTAGTAACAAATTTTACATTTCACCCCTGGAGTGGTCATTTATAAACAAACACCACGACCTCATGTGGAATGCAGAGATGACCCATGCAACTGATTCACAAATTGCTATAGGTAGTCCTCGGCTTAGAGAGCTAAGCAAAGTGGTTGTTAAGTGAGTTGCGCCTGATTTGGTGACCATTTTTTTTTGCCATGCTTGTTAAGTGATCCCTGCAGTTCAGTGAATCAAATCACATGGTTATTAAGTGAATCTAGCTTCCATCACTGCTTGTCAGAAGCCTCCCAGGAAGGTCATAAATGGAGATCACATGACCCCCGCCTAGGATGCTGCAACCGTCATAAACACATGTTCGTGTGATCACGTGACAATCATAACTGCGAGGACACAAGTCACTTTTTTCAGTGTGGTTATAACTTCAAACAGTCGCTAAATGAATAGCTTGAAGTTGAAGACTACCTGCATAAATACCTGTCTCTTGTTACAGCACCTCAGAGCTTACTGAACTAAAATTTCCAACGTCTCTAGGAAAGATGGACAGCAAGGAGGCGGCTTTGGACTCTGACTGCCATTGGATGCCTACCAGTGGTGGGTTTCAACTTTTTTTACTTTTTTTACCGGTTCTGTGGGTGTAGCTTGGTGGGCGTGGCATGGCTTGGTGGGCGTGGCAGGGGAAGAATACTGTAAAATCTCCATTCTCACCCCAATCCAGGGGAAGGATACTACAAAATCCCCATTTCCTCCCAATCAGCTGGGACTCAGGAGGCAGAGAATAGATGGGGGCAGGACCAGACAGAGTATTTACTGATTCTCTGAACTACTCAAAATTTCCACTACCGGTTCTCCAGAATTAGTCAGAACCTGCTGAAACCCACCTCTGATGCCTGTGCCTGGCTTACAATTTAGTTAGCTCCATCATCTACCAGGAAGTTGAAAATAACAAGCATTAAAAAAACTGCAAAGCCAAGACCAAAGAAATGCAGAATATTCGTGATAGTGATAGTAGTAAAAAGAAAGTAGTAAAAAGAAAAACAATCTGTTTATGCCCCCCATTGTATCATTACAAGTCCTACAGCAGAGATTTTTTTGGATAATATATGGCCCGGCTTGCCTAGCAACTAACTGCCAAGGAATATTCAGAAAGGTTTCCATAGGTATTTTAACTAGCCAGTGATATGATAAATTTGGATTCCATTGACCATCCATTTGTCAAACCACTTAAAAGATTGACCAACCAGCTCTGGGAAGTAGCAATCTTTCCAGGGGGAAAAAAAGCCTCTTGTGACACTGATGAATGCTCCTATTGTTGACCAGTCGATGCTTGAGAAGATGAAAATTATGCAACTCTGCCCCACTTGGACTGAAATCAATTTATTTGCAATCCGTTTCAGTCTGTTTCCCAACCTGGGTTTCATACCAAATTAGCTTGGGTCACCTTCCCTGAATAGTCTTCTTCGCCTCACTCTTTCTCGGCAAGCAGTGATCCAAGAGAGAGTCTGTGGCACCTGTGGTGGCCAAGTGCTAAGGCCCTCAGGGTTCCCTGAGACCCTCCCTCACTCTCATTATAATCTTCCTCCCTTCCTTCCTTTTTCTTTTTCCTTCCTTCCTTCCTTTTCTTTTTCCTCCCCACTTCATTCTCTTTTCTTCTTCCTTCCCCTATTTTTCCTTCCTTGCTCTCTTCCCGTCTTCCCTTCTTTGTCTTTGTCTTTCCCTTTCTCCTTTCCTGTCCCTTCTTGCATGCTCAAATGCAAAAGGGGAAACATTTATCCTTTTGTTTTGTTTTTAATTTGTTTTGATAGCCCTCTGCTAGCAAAAATGGAGCATGTGCCCCCCCCCCCGTGCCCCATTTTCACCCTGGCTGGCCTTTTGCAGCGAAAATGGAGCCCGGGGAGGGCCGTGTGCTGTCCCCCCTGGGCTCCATTTTCACTGGCAGGGGGCTGCAGGAGGCCAGTCAAGCCAAAAATAGGGCGTGGGGAGGGGGGCCCCGAGCTCCATTTTCGCTAGCAGAGGCACTGCGGGCTGGTCCTTTGCTGTTTCCAGGCCAGCTCCTGAGGCCAGATCTAAGCATCTCATGAGCTGAATCTGGCCTGTAGGCCTTGATTTGACACCCCTGCCCTAGTGGCAATGGACAATCTCTAGAGTGGTCTTCTCTGATTCCAATGCCTTTGCTAGTTGTACATTTAGCTTCATGGTTTCAACCAGCTGTGAGACTATTTCTATGTCATCTTTTTACTAAATACATGGATTGAGCCAGTAACAAACTGACAAGAGGCAACGGTACCATTAGTACTCCATAGGACCACCAGTCTGCGCTTTGGGTGTGGCCCTGGCGATTCACTACTTCTGGCGCCATGTACTCCACGGTTCCACAGAAAGAGTAGGCCTTCTTCTCGTGGTCAATGGCTTCTTTGCTTAAACCAAAGTCTACAAGAGAGACAAGGGTTGGGGAGGGGGAAAGGTAAATGGATGTTGGGGAATGAAGAGCAACAGAAAATAAGGGAAAGGAAACGTAGAAAGATAGGTGTTGTTGTTTTTTTATCGAGTACAAGAAATATCAACAAGAAACAAGAGAGGCCGTACCTGTAAGTTTGATATGTCCTTCATCGTCTAGGAGAATACTGTGAAAGAAAAAAAAACACAACAGAACACAACAAATGAGCTAGAATAGCCGAAATAAAACCAGGAAGTAAACACAACTCAACAACTAAGTATCAACTAAATATTCCAAAGCAGAAGACGGAGCTTTGGGATAAGCAACATCCCATTATTGGCCATCGAACCTCAAAAATACACTTTTCCCAAAAAAAAGGTTTCCACAATTTTGGCCACTACTGGATGTTGCTTGGATGAGTTAGTGATCCCTTGAGCGTCCACCGAGTAGGCCCATCCACAGAATTCACCACCCAGTAAGATATCCAGGAGGAAGCCAGTCAATGAGTTTCTGGCCTGTGCATACTTCTCTGGCTTGAGGTCCCTGTACACAATTCCCAAACGATGCAAGTGGCCGAGTCCTAGCGCCAGTTCTGCAAGGTAGAACTTCACATCTTCCTCTGTGAACATCACCTGAGAGGAGAAGAGAACTGCCAGTTCAGGTCAAGCGATACAGAAAAGAAAAGCAAGGCTTTCTATATAGCAGGGGTCTCCAACCTTGGCAACTTTAAGACCTGTGGACTCCAACTCCCAGAATTCCTCAGCTGGCTGAGGAATTCTGGGAGTTGGAGTCCACAGGTCTTAAAGTTGCCAAGGTTGGAGACCCCTGCTATCTACAGATAGTAGATGATAGTTTGAAGATACAATGGCACAGGAAAAAAGTGACTTATGACTGGTCCTCACACTTCTGATCATCGCAGCATCCCTCAGGCCATTGGCAACTGACAGGTATTTATGTCAGTTGCAGCATCCCAGGTCACATGATTTTGCGATCTTCCCAGCAGGCTTCCAATAGGCAAAGTCAATGGGGAAAGCCGAATTTGCTTAAAGACTGCCTTATTCACTTTACAACTGCAATAATTGGTTTAATGACCATGGGGGGGGGAAGGTCGTAGAATTGAGTGTGATTCATTTAACAACCAGCTTCCTTAGCAATGGAAATTCCGGCCCCAATTGTAGTCATAAGTGGAGGACTACCGGTACTTTGTGAGGGTGTTGTCAGCCCTGAGGCCATTTTGGAAGCATCTTCAGGGCTGCCACAGCGAGGCTGGTTGGAGCTGTGGGAATGTGAGGAGGAAGATAGAGATAGCTGAGGAGGATGTGTAGCCAAAATAACATTCTTTCCCATGGGAGCCAAGGACACTCTACCAGGTGTTGGAGGAGCATGGACAAGAGCCAGCCAGAGCTGGGACTGCAACCTGTTTGGGCCATGTGATGCAGGGGTGCTATTCAGCAGGTTCTGAGAGGTTCTGGAGAACCGGTAGCGGAAATTTTGAGTAGTTCGGAGAACCGGCAAATACCACCTCTGGCTGGCCCCAGAGTGGGGTGGGAATGGAGATTTTGCAATATCCTTCCCCCAGGAGTGGGGAGGGAATGGGGATTTCGTAGTCTCCTTCCCCTGGAGTGTGGTGGGAATGGAGATTTTGCAGTATCCTTCCCCTGCCATGCCCACCAAGCCATGCCCAAAGAACCGGTAGTAAAAAAAAAATTGAATTCCACCACTGAATTGTGATGGACTTGTGACCTGGGAGCAAGAACTTGGGGTTTGATTTGGGTAGAGAAAACTCCAGGTTCTTCAGAGTCGAGTTTTCACCAGCTGTGCCAATATGAAATTCCTAATAGATTTATGCTTTGAGGAAACTCTAGGCCTCATTGGTTTTGATTGCCCTGGGCCTGTTACTTGGAACCCTGAAAGGCATAGGGGTTTGCATATGTGGGCAGGACCATATACAGGAAGGGTCAGAAAAGTCAAGATGGCAGCTGTGACTGGCGGAACAAAGCCCACTGCTTTCTTATTATACACATTGTAGAGTTGCAGTTGTTAGCACAACCTTCTTAACCCTGCATCTGTGACTATAAGGCTGTGGAATAAACAAGGACTCTGTACTCGGAGTTGTATTCTGCAGTGTAAGAATCCCTTTCCTCTTTTCTTTTAAACAATGTGTTTAAAAGACGTATGTGATGGAGCAGTGATTGGATTAACCACAAACCCCATTTCTCAGCAATGACTCTTTCAAAGCTCTCTTTTTGGATGGGGGGGGGCAAGATGAGAAGGGCAGAATTCTTAGAATACCAGCCATTTTCCGGCACACAAGCTCAACATTTCCATGCAACGCTTTTGTTGTTATAGAAACTGGGCTCTCTTTCACCAGAACCTGTGTCTTGCACTCAGGACCCATTGCCAGCATGATTCATTTGAGAACCCATCCCACCCTGTCAAAGATAACCTCTTTTCTATCTGTTTTGTTAAAGGCAGGCGGTATACTCCCTTGCCTCTACTTTGCAGGCAGGTCACAGAGAATGCATCAATTTTAAAAGCATTGTTGGAAGTTGCTAAGCAGCAGAAAGAAGGGGAAAACGGTAAAGAGAACAGAGTCTTTATTAAAAGCTGTTCTGGTTGTTCCCTAATACAAGTAGTCCCCAACTTACGACTGCATTCTGGGTGCTCAGCAATCAGCCCCTATTTATGTCTGTTGTAGCACATCACAATCATGTGACTGTGATTTATGGTCTTTTTGACAGAAATCAGCATTTACTTCCAGTGCCAAGCCACAACTACAATCATAGGCTCATTTCATGACCATGGTGTCAGGATTCCAAGTAATACACCCATAGTACACAGAACTCCAAGGCAGGTAAATTCCTCAAAGAACAGTTTTATTTGGATATATCATACTGGCACAGGCTGGTGAAAACCGATTCTGGATGTTCCCACGGTTTTCACCTAATTAAAAGTAAAAGTTTTCCTCCTTTCCCAAACAATCAGTCACATGGTCCAATCAAGGTGTTGTCCGGTTGCCTGGTAACTTCACTCCTCCTCTCTCCTGTGGGAATGACCTTGGTTCCCAGGAGAAAGTATTTTGTTTTGGCTACAAACCCCCAGCTATCTCTATTCCCCTCTATCCCTCAGCTCCAGTGTGGCAACACTGAAGCCTCAAAATGGCCTCGGTCAGGTCAGTTTCAAAGTTGACACATGGTGTCCGCTTAATGACTTAAAAGGCTGTAAAATGGGCTGCCTGGGGAATTCTGGGAGCTGAAGTCTACTTCCTCTTAAAATTGCCAAGGCTATCGAACATTGCTTTAGGTCAATGATGCCAGTATCCTTACAAAATGTCTACATTGCAAATCCTACCTCCCAATATACGCTAAACATCCAGTAAGCCATGTAGCAGGCAAATACACTCACCTCTTTGGAAAGGCGCATGAAGAGGTCCCCTCCCCTGAGGAAATCGAGGATGAGGTACACTTTACCTTCTGTTTGGAAAGCTGAAATGCAAGGCAGAGATCAACATTCAGGAAGATAAATCTAACTCAGCATCTACTTCTGTCCTACTATCATAGCACCATTGAGAGTGTCCTGACATATGGCATTCTTGCATGGTATGGGAGCAGCTCTGTAGCAGACAAAAAAGCTCTACAGAGAATCATTAAAACTGCTCAGAATATCATCAGACTCCAGCTACCAGCCCTGGATGACATCTTCGAATCTCGCTGTTTGAGAAAGTTGCATAACATTCTCAGAGACTCTTCCCATGCAGCTTATAATTTTTTGGGACTGTTGCCTTCTGGCAGAAGATACAGAACAATTAAAACTCAGACTACACGTTTTCTGAATAATTTTTATTCCAGAGTTATAATTGCACTCAACAATGAACTAAAGGGCCACTGTCAGTGAGCGGTTGGACAGTATTACTTGGTCTGTTGTGTGGATGTTTGGGTGATTGAGGGGTGGAGAACGGTGGTGGGTGGGAGTGTGTTTGGGAATTGTTATGTGTGTTGGACCTGGTCTTTGGGTGTTAAGTGAATTTCGTTGTCTGGGTATACTGTGTATACACATACAATGACAATAAAGTTATTTATTTTATTTATTTATTTATTCCCAACTAAACAAATGGGGCAGCCTTCTCAGTGGTGGCCATACATCATGGAAGCTGGGGAAGTCCAAATCTGCTAAACTTTGAGGCATTCTCCCCTAAACTGGATGGCTTCCAGACGTATCATCTTCAACTCCCCAAATTCTCAGAAATGCCTATGCTAACAGGGACGCTCTAGGAACTGAGGTTCATGGTGAAAATACATATGCAATGACATCCGTGATGACATACAGATAGTCCTTGACTTATGACCACAAATTGGAGCCAGAAACAAATGCAGTAGTTAAATTGTATTGTTCTATTCTGTTATTCCTGTTCTATTTACACTCCTGTTGTTTCTTCCTTTTTATTGTTCTAAGCCTGCCTAGAGTAGCCCCAGTCAGGTGGCAAATAAATTTAACAAATAAATATATGAGTCATCACATGACCCACATCTGATTTTATGAACATTTTGCTGTGGTGGTTAAGCAAATCACATGATGGTTAAGTAAACCTGGCTTCCCCTGTTGGCTTTGCTGATTGGAAGCCAGCTAGGAAACTTGCAAATGGTGATCGCGTCACCCTGGGACCATTGTAAATACAAGCCAATCACATGGCTGCAGGGGCGCTGCAACAGTCATAAGTGTGAGGACCATTCATAAGTCACCTTTTTTTCAGCATTGTTGTAATTTTGAACAGTTGCTAAATGAATGGTTGTAAGTCAAGGACTACCTGTACATGGAACGACATCATCATGCAAACATCATCATTATAAATTTATGGTGCCTTTGGCAAGAACTTTAGCGTTAGTCTGGTAAAGTTATTCATGCTTGTGTCATTTGTTCCTCCTAATCCCACATCCTAAAATGCCCCATGTGTGCAGTTTCTTTTATTCTTTTAATCTGCTTTTCGTAAGAATATGTTTGAAATGTGTATTGCTTTGCATGGAAAAGTCCTAGAATATTAATTTAGTGCTTTTAAACTTCCTAAATTTTATTTCTAAAAATTGTACTGTGTTTCCCCAAAAAGAAGACCCTGACTTGTATTTTTTTGAACCCCGAAATAAAGGCTTGGCCTTATTTTTGGGGAGGTCTTATTATTTTGGGAGCGTGGAGCAAGATGGGGCTCCTCTTGCCATCTTGCCTGATTTCCAGCTCTGTGTTTAAGTATTTTCAGGGAGGGCTTATTTTCGGGGGGAGGTTTATTTTAGCCCATGCACTCAAAAGCCTGATTGGGCTTATTATCAGGGGATGTCTTATTTTTGGGGAAACATGGTATTAAAGTTCATGTGTACTTGCTTGAGCAGAAAAGCAGGGCACACTGATAGAAAAGAACGCATACTGTAAATCAGAGGTCTCCAAACTTTTGGGCAACTTTAGATGAATGGATTTCAACTCCCAAGAATTCCCCAGCAGCTGAGGAATTCTGGGAGTTGAAGTCCATAAGTCTTAAAAGTTGCCACGGTTGGAGACCCCCTGCTGTAAAAAAATAAATACCTCATCCAGAAAACCAGCTGCATCTATGCTCATGCTATTTGAGAACTTTGAGTAATTATCTTTTCAGACACTGCTCAGTCTCTGCTACTTGGTAGAGTACAGACTCTGCTCTACCCTAACAAATAGCCTACAAAAAAGTCACTTGCCTGCGATTTACATTCCTTCCCCAAATCAAGATGACGGAGTCTTGTACTCACCATAATGGAGTTTCACGATGAACGGGTGGTTTACTTCAACGAGAATATCTCTTTCCATTTTGGTCCTCACACGATCACGCACTATCAACAGAGAAGAGCCCAATTCAGGTGCAGTAGATCTAAAAAAAGTGCACAGCACCAGCCCCAAGACCCACATACAGCCCAAAGCTGGCAACCTGTGAATCATGGGTGAATCACGGAGTCAATCATTGTTTAAAGGAACATTATCAAATACAGGCTAGAGCAGGGATTTCCAACTTGGCAACTTTAAGATTTGTGGATTTCAATTCCCAGAATTCAACCAGCATGGCTGGCTGGGGAATTTTGGGAGTTGAAGTCCACAAGTCTTAAAGTTGCTAAGTTTGGAGGCCTTTGGGCTAGAGGAAAACCAAGTTAAAGAATGTCCCTCATTTTTTTTTTACGTTACTAATTTATGGCTGCATCTCCAACATTTGGAAGATAAATATGGAAACATTTTGGCCATAAATTAGGAACGTACTGCCATATGTGATGGATGTGCCCTAATGTAAAAAAATTCTGGTGTAAAATTAAGAGATGGCTGGAAGAAATTAAGCAACAAAAGATAAAACTCAAACCAGAGCTGTTCTTATTAGGAATATTAGACCCGAAAATGGAAAAAAACTTGCAATATATAATACTACATATATTAATGGCGGCTAGGCTTACCCTCGCACAAAATTGGAAACAGATTAATATACCATCAGAGGAAATAGTGATCAGAAAGATACTTTAATGTGCAGAAATGGACAAAAGGACTATAGAAATAAAAGAAAGAGAAGATTCGGATTACTATAAAGTGTGGAGTAGAATGTATGAGTGGCTAGAAAACAGAAACCAAAATAAGAAATAGGAGTTTTAAACTAATTGATCAAACGAAAATTAGAATTATTAAATACTGTCAAAGTTAAATTACTGGTTATATAAGTAAGTATAATGTAAATATGCATAGCTAGTACGGTTATAATAGCTTTTTAACATTGTTATAAAGGATAGGAAGGTAAAGTAGAAGAGCTAATTATAAATGCAGAATATATATGCCGATGTGGAAGGCTGTAAAAATATACATTGTTATGTTTGTCTTGTTTTTTACTGATTTTTCTGGGGTTTTTTGTTCCTGTTTTTAAAGATGAAAAATGCTTAATAAAAACTATTTTTTTTAAAAAAATGTCCCTCATGGTTTTTTTTTAAAATTTGATTTATATGCCGCCCTTTTCCGGAGACTCAGGGCGGCTTACAATGCGTTAAGCAATAGCCTTCATACTTTTTGTATATTTATACAAAGTCAGCTTATTGCCCCCACAAACTGGGTCCTCATTTAACCTACCTTAGAAAGGATGGAAGGCTGAGTCAACCTTGAGCCTTGGAGAGATTCGAACCTGCAGAAATTGCAGGCAGCTGTGTTATTAACAGGGTGCATTAAACCACTGTACTACCAAGGCTCTTGGTTGTATTCTGCTGGCCAATAGTTTTAGATTCATAATCATGTAGGATCACCTCACCTTTCAGAGTTGCCTTCTTGAGGACCTTCATGGCATAGAGGTGGCCGTTATCTGGCGGGCTGATTTTTCTGACAAGAAAGACCTGTGCAGAAAAGGTCTAGATGAGAAACAGCAACACATCTAGCAGAATTTTGGGGGGAAAACAGAAACGGGAAGTAGTTTTGGAGCTATGTCATGTAAACACACACACAGTTTACATTAACTATGAAATATATAGCCTCACCTTGCCAAAGGAGCCTTGTCCAAGAACTTTAAGGAGCTCAAACTGAGATGGGTCGGCCTTCTCGGAACCTTCTTTCACAAGATATGTGATTGTATATTCTTGGACAGAACCTTCATTCTGAATGTGAAGGAAGAAAAAGGAAACCAAAAAACAGGGTAAGCAAGGCACACGTAATTACAAATAGAAAGATGCACATTGGCTCCAAATTTTCAAAAAGTCTGCAAATTCTCGAGACCCTAAAAATCAATCAGATGTTAGTAACAATACTTACCTTTGTAGGCTTGTAGTGGATTGATTGAACTTGTGCGTATGATAACGCTTTACACTATTACACTAAGCTTTACATTACATTTGTTCCTTCCATTTCCCCCCATCAGAGAGGCAGAGGAACAGGAGCCTGTTCCTAGTGCGCGCATGTGCAGAGCTGCCAGAAGGCAAGAACAGTTAAAACAAAAAGGACGACTTGGGAGTAAGGCCTGGAAATGATTGGCCCCTCCCATAAGGTTTAAAAGAGGAGCAAAGGTAAGTGGGACCTTTGCAGGAAAGCAATGTTGTTAATTCTGTTCCCAGTCGGCATCTCTGTTTGATTCTGGGCTCCGTGTGGCTTTGCCAAGTAGGTCTTTGGCAGCGTTTCAAGGGAAATAAAGGTTTGTGATTATCCTGAAGGGCTTCTCCCGAAGGACTTTTTGCAACTAATTAGGACTCAGATGTGAATGAATGTAATTCACAGCTGTTGCAATAGAAGAGGTTTTTTGGGACTACTGGTATGTTTTAATGACTCAGGAAGCCTAGATCACAACACAAAGTTTTTTTAAAAAGTCAATATTCTTCCTTTCCTGCTTGTTCAAAATCCAACTTTCACTTCCAGTTGAATGTCACAACTCAAAACAGATGCCACCATGAAAGGTACAGCTGCATCACAGCATCTAAGTATCTTCCCCAAGGACTTCATGGTTATCCTTTCAAGGGCTAGAGCGTGGGTAAAGCTTAAGAAAGATGATCTTGATGAAAATATGGAACAGCCATTTTCTACATTTTTTTTGAAATCCAGAGCAATAAGATAACATTCAGAAGCAGGTCAAGCAGAGGCCTCCATGATTTACTGGAGTATGAAAAAGGGAAGAAGGTATAGCATAATTAGACTTACAGGGTTCTGCTATTACAGCAAATGTTACCGTAATAAAGATAATTTTAGTCTTCCTGTGGAGTTGATTTCCTGGTCTGTTCTATTAGTGGGTAGACTAACAATTTGTGTCATATTTCTTGACTGATGGTTCTTTACTGTGGATAGTTGGTCCTAAAAGACAGAAGTTATCTATCAGTCCAATATCCTAACTTTCATTGCTAGGCTGGTTGCTGGACCTGTTGATCAATTGGGGTTTCTTTATATTTAATCTTAACTTCAGAAACTGAAGGCTTGATATTTGGCTGCTTAAGTGTAAGCAATTCAAACTAATGCCATCAAGGCCACAATTGAAAAAATCATTCAAATGATTCAAAGTGCAGATTGTGCAAGGCACAGAAGAAACAGAAGATCATAGACTCAGCTTGTGTAAGAAGATCACACAAACTGATTATAAACAACAAGCCAAAATGATTCATTGGAACATCTGTAAAAATTATCATGTGCCAGTAATGAAAAAGTGGTAAGAACACAGAGTTGGAAAAGCAGTTGAAAATGAGTAGATTAAAAATATTGTGGGATTTACAAATATAAACTGACAAAAACTTGGCTCATCATAACTGATCAGTTGTGGCTGAGAAGAAGAAAGTGTGGATAATTGATGTGTGGCAACACCAAGAGATAGTAGAACAGAAGACAAAGAATTACAACAAGAAGAAGAGAAAAGGTTGTGGTAAAACAAAGAAGAGGAAATGGTAAAAGAGCAGCCCCAAACAAATAAAAATGAAAGTTAAAGAATAAGGTGAATGATCAATGATTAATGATGGATAAGAGTATACTTAAATATGTTTATGAGAAATAATAATAAAAAATCTTATGTAAAAAAAAAGAATTAGAGAAGATTACAAAGTTCTGAAAATTGAAAGATTATAGTATAAAAACCAACTGTGGTGCTCCCAGTGGTTATCGGCACATTGAAGGACCTACAAATATTGAATGGTGCGTAGAAAATCTGCATATTGGCAAAATTTCCACCTGTCAGTTACAAAAAGCCACACCGCTTGAATCTGCATGTACGCTATATACCAATTCACTGTAACATCCTAGGTTCTTAGGAAGAGCTCAATGCATATGAAGGGCAACCCCAGCTAAAGAACTGACAGCTGTATATAATAATAATTTTTACTATTATTATATTATATGCAGTAGGACTGCAAGCTGCTTAATGCTGTCTGATAACTGGAAGAGCATATAAATGTAGAAAAATAAATGAAATTGTGGCATTCTTGCTTGGAATGTTTTATCCATGAAAAGCCAGAAAGAAAATTTAGAAATGAAGGAGCCTCGGCATCTGATAGAGACCTAGAGTTAACCATGTTTTATGCCCCTCCGGTTTTTTATTGGCTTGTATCCTAAAAGCTGAGGGGGGAGAGGGCAAATCCCTTCTCCTTCTTTCTCTTTTTAAACCACATTTATGTTTATCTAGTGCAGGGTTTCTAAACTCTGTGCTGGCTGGGGAATTCTGGGAGTTGAAGTCCACAAGCCTTAAAGTTGCCAGGTTTGGAGACCTCTGATCCAATGAACAGTAATGATGCAGATGGGCTTTCTGGCCTTTTGATGTCTTTAATAACATCATTCCCAACCCTGGAGCTCCACAGAAGTGTGCATTTTGTATACATACAAACGTATCTTCATATCAGCTCATGCATCTGGCAAAGCAAACAATATACTGGCAACCCTATGAGTCTTGAAGCTCCTGCTGCCTTGATCCACACAGTCGACAAGTTGCCAGATCCACAGCTTGATCACTTGCAAGCATTTGCTCTTTTCATCCGATCCCATATGTGTGTTTCCCGCTTCCTATTCCCCACTCAAAACATCACTCTTTTCTTTTTGCCATCTTCTTCTCATCCCTTTGGGTGGGTGAATGTTTATGCCATCTAAATTACCCACTGTATCGCAAACACAGGCTCGAGTTTGTTGCAAAACACAGTTTCTGTGGCTGGCACAAACACCACAGGCATCCTGCCAGCTTCCCCAAACCATCTGTTCAGCCTCCTGAGCTGTTCAGTAGACCCCCAGACACATTCACCCCCTCCCCTCCGTCTCTTGGAAGCCTTTGGCCCAGCAATCCTTCCTCTCTGCTTGGGGGAGATTGAGACGGTGCCAGTGCTTGCAACTGGCACAAATGCCTTGCCTAGAAGCAGATCCCAGTCAAAAACTTGCTTCCTAGTAGAATCCTCAGAAGGAGTAAGTAACCACAAGCTACACTCAAGAAGTTGGGGAGAGGGACAGTTTTTGGAGACCCCTGAATTAGAATACTCTTTAACCCTAGCATCTTCTGGAGATGTAGACTACAATGCTCAGAATCCTGAAAGCTGGCTATACTTTGTTGAAGTATTTTGGCGGCTGAAGTTCACACAACTAGAGGATTTCCAGAGTGGGACAAAGGAATTCTAGTTTTTGGCAGAAAATAACTCTTTCCCAACCTTTGTCTGAGGTCATTGCGGACAGTGAATGTTGGCTGCATTTCTGCAGAAATGTCCCTGGGGACACAGAAAAAAGCTTCCTTGTGCAAGCTACTGTGATAATTTTCAGAAACATGATGTGTGTAAGCCATCCCAGGGGTTCATCCAGGTCAAGATGAACTGGCTGGAGAATTCTGGGAGCTGAAGTCCACAAGTCTTAAAGTTGTCAAGGTTGGAGACCCCTGATCTACAGTATTCCATCTTCCCCAGCGAACATCCTCTGTTAGACTATAACTCTCGTCATTTGTCCAGCCACCGTCAACTAATTTAGGAATGAAGGCAGCTGCCATCAGATATATCCAGATGGCAGCAGGATGAAGCCGTGTCACCCATATTCAATCCAGAAAATTTTACAGTCTCACTTGAAGGGGCCAAGGACTGCTTTGCCTGTGAGCTTTGCCCTTTCCCACTTCAACAGGCACAGCCTCTTCAATCAGGTAGCCTTAGTCTACTCTTATGGCTATTCAAGCTTCTTTCATTGCCTGTCTTCAATCATTTTTGTTTGTCTCACAAGGTTGGACAGGGTGGAGGTTTCCATGCCTCCTCTATTAAACAAGAACTGAGCCTTACGAAACCAACTAGCAGATGTTTTTTTGTTGGATGCCGTTCTGGTAAAGTCATATTATTTTTAACATCACTAATTTCCATATATCTAGTTTAACGTAGTTGAGAGGCAAATTATGTTTACTGAAAGTGTTCTGCCACAATCCAACAAAACTTTATTAAATATCTACAGACTCTTCACATCCTGGACATAAATTGTTTCAACTCCTACCTTCAAAACGATGCTATAGGGCACTGCACACCAAAACAACTAGACACAAGGATAGTTTTTTCCCCCGAATGCCATCACTCTGCTTAACAACTAACTCCCACATCACTGTCAAATAATTTACTAAGACTGTATTACTATTATTCTTCTCTTCCTTCCTAGTATCTCTCTCTTCCCACTTATTACTATAACCATGTTGCTTGTATCTTTCAATTTATATTGTTTTTATTTGTTTCCTAGTACAATTTGATAGCTTATTAGTAACCTTGACTATTACTAAGTGTTGTATCTTTTTATTCTTGATGAATGTATTTTATTTTCCTTATGTACACTGAGAGCATATGCACCAAAGACAAATTCCTTGTGTGTCCAATCACACTTGGCCAATAAAGAGTTCCATATTATTCTATTCTATTCTATTCTATTCTATTCTATTCTATTCTATTCTATTCTATTCTATTCTTAAAACAAACTACAATAGCTTGGAATTACAGTAAGGACTTTCCTAGAGCAAATTCTAAACTTCCTTATCATACTAGGTCAAGGTCACATGGAATGAATTCTGTAGCGATCTATCAGTCACAAACAATCAGATCGACAGTACAGTATAAACTAGCTGCTTCATTGCTCAATGCCTATTTCACAGCAATCTTCCCAGACTGGCAATTGCCCCTGGGAAAGGCTAGATAAGGTTCAACAGCATCCAAGAGGGTGTAGAATTTGCCCTCTTGTCTCTACTTAACGATTCCAGACTGACTTCCCGCTTGACCCCTCCTCCCAACTGGGACAGTCTCTCTCTGACACAATCGTGGCCCATCCAGCCCAACTGTTCACCTAGAATGAAACTTTTGGCTATGTTCCTCACCACTACAGCTTTTTCGCAGGCTGGTATCCTTCTACTGCACTAGTGGAAAAGTCCCATAATTTCAACTCACTTTAGCTAAAGGGCAGCAATTGTAAAAGCTATGGGTCAAGATACCCAGAAGCATGCCAGCTTGGAGAAAGCTGAAATAAAGACCCTCCTATGCAGCTGAGAGAACTACCCAGAATATTTTTTTCCAAGCCACCCCACCATTCATCCCTGAAGCTGCCTTGTTGCCCCAACTCATGAGCAAACAAGCAGACATGCGTAATCAGAGAGAAGCTGGCCTGCACTACTAACCGGGTTACTAGCAGAAATCAAGGGCAGATTGCAGGCTTCGGCACGCCGTTTCCCCAGAGCCAACTGCGCGAGGAAGGCAAAGAGGCAAGGAAGCTTGAGCTGCTTAGCCATTTCCACTGTCCCATCCTGGTCAAAACAGCCCATCTCCAGCTGCAAGATCTCTACAGGAACATGGTTGAAGGCTACAGGCACACCATCCGATCAGGCACACTTGATTTCACAGAGGACCAGCTCCCACCATAAAAGCAAACCCACCGGAAGTGCGGAGGCTGCTTAGCTCTTAAATGCAAAGAAGGTTAAAACAAGGCTTCCTGCTTGCACCTTTTCTATACCGTGGGTTGTGGTATGTAAACTTCAAACACTTCAACTCTCTCACGTCCCAGTTTTATTTTTTATTTAAGACCAAGCTTCTACCCACAACTTCAGCGATTTTGCTCCCTGAAAGAGTTTATTTCCTCTCTAATAACAGCAAGGTTTAGTCATTCATTTCAGGGTTAGGCAATGGGATAAACTTTGGCAGTGGTTTAATCTCTGACCTTGCCGTTTAGCTCTCGAACGTTTCGTTACCAGGCTGATTATCGTCATCAGTGGGACTTATGGTCGAAGTGTCTTGTTCTACTCCTCTTTAGCTTATATATATATATCTTGTGTGGCAAAGTGGTCAGTTGGTCACATGACTGTCTTTTCGTTTGATGCTTTATTTAAATTCTGAGAAGTTGTTGATTGGTCGTTCGAATGGCCCGATTTCTTACGTGTTCGTATGCTGGATCTAAGTCAATATGCTTGTTAATTGGGATGCTAAATGGGATCCGGTCCACAATAGAAAGCGTCCTCATTTATTGAATCATGTTATGGCATGCCGGTTTGACAGCCGCGGACACCACAGAAGATGGTGAGCACAGCACAAAACACCGTGGACTGTCCCCTGATACCACTAGATGAGATCGCTAGGGTTTGCTGCCTTAGAAGAGTGAGGAAAATCCTCAGGGATGACTCACACCCTGGTCACCACTTCTTTATCCTCCTACCATCGGGAAGGAGATATAGAAGCATAATAGCCAGCCGCACAAACAGGCTGAAGAACAGTTTTTATCCGTGGGTTGTCAGACTCCTGAATGCGAAATAACATCACATCTATGTAGTATGATGGACTTGCAGGGCTGGCACAACGTGTAACATGTTCACACTGGTGCATTAGGATTGTGTGTTTGTTAATATGATTTATTGGGTTAGGGATTTTATTGTGTTGAGGGGGTGCACTGAGGGAGCGCAACCAATCTCATCTTACATATGTTGTGCACTGACAATAAAGGTTTGATTTGATTTGATGAACTGTTACGATGGAATGGAAGTCAAAGTCGCCTATTCTAGCTCCATTTTAATTGGGTTTTTTTTTTCCTTTTAAATACCAAAGCATGGGAAGTTGACATGCAACAAAGCAACATGACAGGCAACCACAGACATCCTGTATGTGCAAACTTGACTGCCTGAGATTGTTCAATGGCACTTGGCATTAGAACAGGCGATTTCTGGTTGACACCATTTTTTCCTTTTTTTTTTTTTAAGCATGTAAGTGGTACTGAAAATTCTCTGAAGGCCTCAATTGTTGTTCTCAAGAATGCTTCTTCCCTTCCCCCATGGTCACAGAAACATCTGCAGAAATAAAAATAATACAAATAGGGAACCGTGGCAGGATAGACCAAACATGGGCAGAGCATTCAACTTCTTGGGAACTCCAGTTCCCCCTTTGCTCTTTTAAAAGAAGTCTTTTTCTATTTGTCAATTGAAGAAACTAAGCTTAAAATAACATGGGCAAGACCTGGAGTTCTTCCAGAACTAAGGTAAACTGCCCCTGACTGCTTCTGTGTATCTTTTCAACCTTAATCCCGGTTTTTGAAGGAAAGAAGGAAACATGGAAGGAGGCGTGGGTGGGCAGGAGATGGACACAAGAGGAGGAAGTTCACATGAGAGCCTCCCCACAAAATTCTGTGCTGTCCTTGATGCTCTCTGAGCTTGGTGGCCATCAGGCTCAGAGCTCAGAGGGTACCAAGGACCCCACAGTTCAACCCTGAACTACAAATATTCTCTTCTATGGGTACCATAATATTATGTTGTGGAGTAGGCTCATTGGATGCTCCCAAAAACATCTCAGGAACCAGAAATACAACATTATATCTTGGCACATCTAGATCAGTATATAGGAAATATGGCTGGGGAACGGAGGCAAAGAACAGCTCTGGATATCTTAGAACAGTGATGGCTAACCTTTTCTGGATCAAGTGCCCAAAGGGTGCGACCAAACCCCCAAAATGTAATGTGCATGCAGCCCCCCGCCTGCACGCACGGTCCCAACACACGTGCCCCGCCCCCGCACATGCGCCCCTACCCGTGCCCTGCCCCCCACGCATGCGCAGCAGAGACACGATGACAAGCTGGCCAGCAGGAGGCATGCGCGCATGTGCGGTGGAGCTGAACTGGGGTGATGGCTTGCGTGCCCACAGAGAGGGCATTGCATGCCACCTGTGGCACATATGCCATAGGTTCACCATAATGGTCTTAGAACAATTTCATGTTTCAGCTTTCAAGGTTCTTCTCCTATGCCTATTTTTGGGCTCTTGGAGACCCTGGTCTATAGTTCAGTTATTTGAATGCTAAGTTTTGAATACTAAGATATCCATCATGCATTGTTTATCTGTGGATGAGAGGGCTGATCTGGCCATGCATAACTGAGACCTAGTTGAAAACAGAATGAAGGATTCAACTTTCACAGATGTGCCATCCTGTTGTGGCCCACCAGTGGCCAGCAGAGCTGGCAGCAGATTCGGACAGTGAGGAGGTTGGGGAGGAATGTGGGCCAGTCCCGGAGTCTGGGGAAGGCTCGGACAAGGGCTCTGAGTTGGAGGCAAGAGAGGGAGCCAAGGCCATCTGGTAGTTCTTTGCTGCCTCCGGAGTCTCCAGAGTCTGACATCAGCAAGGCAGAAAAACAGCGTGAGCCTGTTCCCAGGGTGTGCATGTGCAGAACTGCCAAAAGACAGGAACAATTAAAAAAACAGGGTCGACTTGGGAGTAAGGCTTGGAGATGATTGGCCCCTCCCATAAGACATAAAAGAGAAGCGAACAGGACGAGAGCTTTTGCAGGAAGCAATTAGTTCATCTGGTCGATAAAAGTTTGGAACAGTTCTGTTTGACTCTGTGCTAAGTTTGGCCTTGCCCTGTGCCTGGCAATTAGTTCTCTGGCAGAATTCCAAGGGAGATAAGGTGGGTGTTTGTAAACACTCCCCTGAAAGACTGTTTGAAAAGCCTTTCGGACTGTGAATGGCAATAATTCACAGCTGTATGAATTAAAAAGGTTTGCCGGGACTAAGATTCTACTGTTTACTTTCTAAGGAAGCCTAGGTCAGAACACATCTTGGATTTCAAGAGTGACATCAGTCACAGCTCCAGAAGAGCCCTGGAGAACACTATGCACCCTTCCTAGATGTCAATGGCCCTGGCTTTGACAGCCTCTAGTAGAGGTAGTCCTTGACTTACAACCATTCATTTAGTGACCATTCAAAATTACAATGGCATTGAAAGAGCAACTTATAACCATCCCTTGCATTTATGACTTCACAGCATCCCCATGGTCATGTGATCAAAAATTGGGCGCTTGGCCACCGGCATATATTTATGATAGTTGCAGTACCCTGGGGGGATCATTTGTGATCTTTCCAGCTGGTTTCCAACAAGCAAAGTCAATGGGGAAAGCCAGATTTGCTTAACGACAACCATAGTTCACTTAACAACTGCAGTGATTTGCTTAACCACCATGGCAAAAATATCATAAAATTAGGCGAGATTCACTTAACAATTGCCTTGCTTAGCAACGGAAATTTTAATCTCCCTTGTGATCCTAATTCAAGGACTACCTGTAAACCAGTGAAGACCTTAGTCTTCCCCCAGACCAGTGGTACGTTGCTACTGGTTCTCCCTGGTTTGGGCGAACCGGTAGTGGCGGCGGCAGGAGGCTCCACCCACCCGCCCAGACGTCATCAAAAATGCTCTGCGCATGCGCAGAAGCGCCACATGCAGGCTCACGAAGCAAGCACACGCACCTGCCGCTCCTGGTAGCACCAGGATTTGAAACGCACTACTGCCCCAGACTGTTGGGTAAGCCATTCCTGGGGTTCCAGTTCTTTGTTTTTGAGTTGCTCCAAACACATTACATTATTTTTACATTGTCTTTCAAGTTGTCTTTATTGTTGGTTATTTTTAATTAACTGTTAACCCAACTTTAAGACTTGTGGACTTTAACTCCCAGAGTTAATCTCTGGGAGTTGAAGTCCACAAGTCTTAAAGTTGCCAAGGTTAGAGACTCCTGGGTTAACCAGTCAGAATCACGTGTTAGGTGGGTGGTCATATAAAGCAAATTCAAGACCCACCTTAGTCATGAAAGCCAGCTGGGCGACTTGGGCCAGTCATTCTCTCTCAGCCCAGCCCACTTTACAGAGTTGCTGTTGTGGGTAAAATAGGAGAAGGAAGATGTGTTGGATATGTTCACTGCCTTGAATTGTGTGTAAAAAAATAATAATAAAAATAATAAAAGATAGGATACAAACGAACAAATAAAAAGCGAACTAACTAAAGAAATGCAATTCAGATCTATCGTTCACAACTTGGGGTGCTCTGCTTTATTAAACAGAACATGCAGAGATGCAAAAGACAATTTGAAAGGCACCAGTTTATGGAAAGGCTGTGTGTTTGTTTTTGTTTTAATAGTTAATCTTTGAAAAGGGAACCATAATTTTAAGGGACATTCAACACCAAAGGCCCTTAAGCTTATTTCTTTAAAAGGCCCATGCTAAAATTTTCCAACAGCTAAAACCACAAGAAATTTAGCATAGGTCTTCTATTTTAAATTTAGCATAGCAAATTTAGCAATTGTGATCTTCTTCTTCTTTCATGAAATAATAAATCCAGATTATTAGCAATGTGCATCAGAATAGCAGATTAGCTTCATCTCCCCAGGCTGATTGGTCCTGAAAAATCAACTTCGGTCTCCTCTGCTTTGGGGACGAAGCAAGAACTTAAAATCCTCCCTCCACCCTTTTCGTTTTGCACAAATGCACCAGTCTTGTGCATTTCCAAACATGGGCTCAAACAGAGCACCAAGAGAGCCTATATAACCTCAGAAGGAAAGAATGCAAGAAGTCCTACAGTATGTTAATTCAGCTCCAGTCCAGTGCAGAACTATGCCAATCATCTCTCAGCATCCGCCCTTTCTGAAAAAGTCAGGTGCAAAACATAGAATCTTTCCTAAGAAGTGGGTAAGAACGTAACTGACTGCGTCTTACCTTCTCTGGGGTTTTCATGTCTCTCTCAATCCAAGTGGGCTCCCGCTTTGCCTGTAGAATAAACAGGATTTAGCACCTGAGCAAGAAGAAGAACAGATAGCCAAAAAACTTTTCCCCAAGATGTTAAGCTGAGCTCTATTCCCAAATCATCAAAGAGGAATAAGCCATAGGTGAATTCCTGTGGTTTTCAGATCTGGCTGTGTGGTGCAAAGTGCAAGAACTGTTACATATTAAGCTTCCATTTTTTTAAAAAAAAAATATCTTTATTAAATTTCAAAATCAAGCATTAATATATAAACTAACATAAAAGGGAAAGGGAATAATGGGATAAGTTAAAAAGTGACAAATAAATTCATTAACCAAACATGTAACAATAGTGGCTTCCGATTTTTTTCAATAGAGAAACAATAATACAACCTCTAAGTTTAAAGAATAATACCAATACTTAAAATATCATAAGATACCAATGCTCAACATTCCAAATAACTAATATTCATAATGCAGTCTTGTCTTAATTTTAATTCAATATGTATTGTCAAATATGGACAACTATATAATTTTAAATGCACAATATTTCTCTGGTGACATCAAATCTAATCCTCAAAATCAAAAGTCATAAATCATGATTTTTCTCCTTGTCTCGTAAGAAATCTAACAGCAGTCTCCAAATTTTAAGGAATATAGCCCAAATACAGGTAGTCCCTGACTTACATTCACAACTGGGCCCAAAATTTCTGTTGCTAAGTGAAACAACTGTTAAATAAATTCTGCCCCATTTTCTTTCCACATTTGTTAAGTGAATCACTGCAATTGTTAAATTATTAACATGATTGTTAAGTGAATCTGGCTCCTCCGTTGACTTTGCTTGTCAAAAGGTCGCAAAAGGTGATCACATGATCCCGGGACACTGCAATCGTCATAAATATAAACCAGTTGCCAAACATCTAGATTTTGATCACGTGACTTTGGGGATGCTGCAATTGTCGTGTGAAAAACATCATTAAGTCATTTCTTTCAGTGATATTGTAACTTTGAACAATCACTAAACAAATGGTTGTAAATTGAGGACTACCTGTTTTGTCTCTAAACAAGGCACTCAAATTCACCATCTCGCCTAGCAGCATTAGAATCAATTTCACTACCTGCATCTAGTCAAATTTAACACTGTTCTATTTTTAAGTTTCTGAAGAATCTATTTAATAATCTAGATATCTATGAAAAAAATTCCCCAAATGGAAAATACTAGTTGCTTTGTACTATTTATGAGTGGGAGGGAGGACGGCAAAGATGAGGTGATAAGGAATTGCAACTGCTTTCAGCCACACTTGTAAGCTATTTATGAAATATTTCTCTAACCTGTGACTGTCAAGCTGGCCTAGGAATTATACAAGCTACTTTCTGACCACACCTGAACATTTCAAGTTAAAGAAGACAGTATTAAGAGCATCAGGAAGAAGCAATATAAGAAAACTCTAAGGATTATCAATAAACTGGTACAGGGTTCTATCTTTCCAGTTATAGATAAAAATTCAGATCATCTTCACAACACCCAGAATACCCTGTTTCCTCAAAAATAAGATCCAACCAGAAAATAAGTCCTAGTATGATTTTTCAGGATGTTCGTAATATAAGCCCTATCCCAAAAATAAGCCCCAGTTAAGATTGTCAGCAGACTGAGACATTTAATACTGTATTTCCCCCAAAATAAGACCTAACCAGAAAATAAGCCATAATGCATCTTTTGGAGCAAAAATTAATATAAGACTCGGTCTTATTTTGGGGGAAACACGGCGTCAGAATTCTCATTCCACTGTCTCAAATTCTAAGTATTTTGATAAACAGATCTGCCTTATGGATTCTTTAAGATTCCCAATCAAATGTGTTTCAGAATTCCCAGCCATTCTGACTTTAATTGTAAAAAAAAAAAAAGCTGAATAATGTATTCATTACAAATTTGTCTGTTCTTCTCATGCAGAGCTGCTTAACCATCAGTGTGTGAACTTGGATGGGAAAAAATGCCTTTATTATACTAGCCTCTAACTGAAATTTAGCTTATTATTGATTTAATGGATTGATAAACACATCGTGTATTTTGTTTTTGTTTTTTTAGTATTTTCATAATTGTTAATTCTTTAACATAATGTTCCAGGGACAGGAACTTGTCACCCTTTAAGAGATGATGACTACAACTCCCAGCAGCTGCAACTGGAAGGGCCAATGAAGAGACTTGCTGGGAAATGTAGTTGTTCTCTTTATAACTTTTCTTGTTGCACCTTTCACCAATAAATAACACATTTAGGGCAAATTGAGCAATTCTTTCAATGTGACCCTGGCGCTCCTTCCTCATTACTGTCAGACTTATTTGCAGGCATAGGATGGTATCAGGACAGTGGGAATGTGACATGTACCATGAGCTTGATATTAAGCTAAGCCTCAAAAGTATTTGGGAATTAACCAGCTTTATTTCTCACCTTGTATGTTTACTAATCTTTTCCAAAGAAATGGATTTTTTGCTTTTTAGACATGTTTTATTTCCAGTTTAACAACAACTGCATCATTTCCGGACAATGGATTGTATTTCAGCTTTAATTAGAAAATGGTATGATGAAAAATGCTTGTAGAAAATTCAAAGCTATGTTTATTAATGTAGTTTTCACCTTTTGCAGCATTGCATGGAAGCAGGGGCAAAAAAAAGCAAGGGTTTCATCACATAGTTTTGATATTAATTTTTTGATCTCTCTCCATCCTACGCAGATGACCCTGATGCTATGAACAGCATCCGGGGCAACATTAACAAAATATCAATGGAGGCTTCCAAGCGAAAGAGGTTGGATACCTATAGTAGTTATTCAAATGCTGTGAGGAAGCACAGGCAGGTCTTGACTTACAAGCATAATATACAGCCTGCCCATTATGGTTCTAAGTCATGAAAGTCATAAAGCAGATCACTCACATGACTGACTCAATTTTACAACCTTTTTTTTTTTGCAGCAGTTGTTAAGCTACCACCGTGGTTATTAAGCAAATGCCGCAGTCGTTAAGCAAATTCTATTAAAAAATGTATATGGCAGGGATATGTGCCTAAGACTTTTGCAAAACCAAATTATGCATGAACATTAATAAGTATGTGAATTTATACAAATTAGTGTAGATAGATAGATAGATAGATAGATAGACAGACAGAGAGAGAGAGAGATGGATGGATGGATGGTAGATGGATAGATAGATAGATACCGTTTTCCCCAAAATAAAACATCCCCTGATAGAGAGAGAGAGAGAGAGAGAGAGAGAGAGAGAGAGAGAGAGAGAGAGAGCCATTTCCCACAGAAAAGAAAACATCGAGTCATAAAACCTCAGTGGGCGTGGTCAACTTGACGTCACTCACTTTCACCAGTCACATGACACACACACCCCTAGCCACGCCTACCCAGTCGATCATTAGGGCAGAGAACTGGTTGCTAAAAAACAACGGGAACCACAAAACCCTTTTGACATCTCTTTCCTTTCCTCCCCACACTCTCCCTCTCTCCCCACCTCTCTCTCCCTGTATCTTTCTATGTCTCTCTCTCCCCACCCCTCTCTGTATCTCTCTGTCTCTTTCCTGGCTGCTTCTCCATCCCCCGCCGTTGCCCTTACCTTCTCAGGCCAGGCGAGAAGTGACTGGGAGGGGAGGGTGAGGGGTGGGGCCAGCCAGTGGTGGGATCATCCAACAGGGAGCCACAGCAGAGGGTCCAAAGAGCCGCATGCAGCTCCAGAGCCGCAGGCTGCAGACACCCGGGCTAAGGAATGCAATTAAATCACAATTTCAAAATGGAAAAAGAGAGTCTCTTCTGTGTATTTGGTCTTACAATAAAGAACCTAAAGGAAAATGAACAGCACAGTTTCAACAATTAAGGGAATTTGCAGCGTCTTTCCCTGTAAAGTAGTAAACTCTGGGGCACAGGAGAAACAGAGAAGGACCACAAGAACTAAAGCCTGCTCAGGTATCTGTTGAGATAATGATACCTAAAGGAAGGGCGCAGCCAGCGTAAATCAAGGCTTCACCAGGCTCAAAATTTTCAACCATGGAAGAATTCCAAACTCTGCCTGGTCTCTTCTGTACAAGTACCTGTATATACACACCAATATTTTGGCAAGAAATACTGTAAGAGGGCAGAAAGAAGCAACAATTATCTGAATTCCCCACCCCCACTCCTAGGAAAAGACAGGGGCACTATAGTTTGTGGAACAGAATTGTGTTTCCTGTCAAGTTACAACTCTGCTCTCAAATGGGTGCAATTCAAGAGATACTGCCCACAAATCTTGTTTCCTGCAGAATGATGGAACAACACCACCCACAAATTTTTGTTGCTTTTCTGCCTTTTGTATAGTTTTAGAAAGTAAAACTTCCTTTGCATTTTAGAGGAGGGTGTGCTGGGTGAGCTGCTAGAAGTTTTAGTCCAAAATATTTTAGGGTTATTTCTTGTAAGTTGGGGGAAGTGAACTACAGGCAGCTTATCTGAGAAATGCTTGCTAAACCTCAAAAACACCCATAAAGAAGAAGGAACAACTTCCTCCTTTGCTGAAGTGAACAAGAAAAATTGCAGCAGTTCTTTGATAGGAAAGAAAGAAAGAAAGAAAGAAAGAAAGAAAGAAAGAAAGAGGGAGGGAGGGAGGGAGGGAGGAAGGAAAGAAAGAAAGAAAGAAAGAAAGAAAGAGGAAGGAAGGAATAAAGAAAGAAAAAATAAAGGAAAGAAGAAAAAGAAAGAAAGAAAGAGGAAAAAGAAAGAAAGAAGGAAAAAGGAAAAAGAAAGAAAGAAGAAGGAAGAAGGAAGAAAAAAGAAAGGAAGGAAGAAAGAAAGAAAGAAAGAAAGAGGAAGGAAGAAAATAAGAAAGAAAGAAAGAAAGAAGAAAAAGAAAGAAAGAAAGAAAGAGGAAAAAGAAAGAAAGAAAGAAAGAAGGAAAAAGGAAAAAGAAAGAAAGAAGGAAGAAGGAAGAAGGAAGGAAGGAAGAAAAAAGAAAGAAAGAAAGAGGAAGGAAGGAAGGAAGAAAATAAGAAAGAAAGAAAGAAAGAGGAAGGAAGGAAGAAAGAAAGAAGAAAAAGAAAGAAAGAAAGAAAGAAGGAAGGAAAAAGAAAAAAGGAAAAAGAAAGAAACAAAGAAAGAAAGAAGGAAAAAGGAGAAAGAAAGAAAGAAGGAAGAAGGAAGGAAGAAAGAAAGAGAGAGGAAGGAAGGAAGGAAGGAAGGAAGGAAGGAAGAAAGGAAGGAAGAAAGAGAGGGAGGAATTCAGCCAGGCAAGTGAAGCTTCTGAGATTATATTTTGTGCTTGTAAACAAGCTGTCATATTACAGAAACTAGGCCCACGTCTTAGCAGAGCTTGCTGCTAGAAAGAAGCAGAAGTGCCTGTGCTTCATACACCTCAGAGCTGTTCAACATCATAGGATGAATCAAAGATATGACTTACAACCCCATTTATATAAATAAATACTGAAAAGGCGCTTGGTTCTAATTTTTCAGATATCCTGTAGGTTTTATGGGAGGTCATGAAAGAAAACACTCTACACTTTTGCATTTTGAAATGAGAGTTGCTGAAAAGCTCACCAGTCCAAAACATTCTACATGAACTTTGCAAAGTGGTGCTCGGTTGTTCAGATTCCAAATTCATTTCTAGAATTCCCTTTTGCTCTCCCATCCCTTCCTCCATGATGCTACCGGAAGCAGGTTGGTTCCTTGTTGTCTTCCAGGTGAAGCTTTTAAAGCAGGCCTAGTGTGGTGTTTTCGAAGCCAACACTTACTACACTTCAGAAAAGAAGTAGGGTTAGATACCAGGGTTGAAATGCTCCTGGTTCGGATTGGATCGCCCGATCCGCTAGTGATGGCGGTGGGTGGTTCAGAGAACTGGTAGCAAAAATCCCTGCGCCCCGCCCCCATGCCCAGCTGAGCCGCGCGATCATCAGAGGCTGTTTTTTTTACTTTTAAAACCATTTTTTCTACAACCTCTTCAGCCGAAAAAATGCTTTTAAAAATTAAAAAAAAAGCCTCTGATGATTGCACGGTTCAGCTGGGATCATCAGAGGCTTTTAAAAGCATTTTTTCTACAACCTCTTTAGCCGAAGAGGTTGTAGAAAAAAAAATGCCTTTAGACATGTTTTATTTCCAGTTTAACAACAACTGCATCATTTCCGGACAATGGATTGTATTTCAGCTTTAATTAGAAAATGGTATGATGAAAAATGCTTGTAGAAAATTCAAAGCTATGTTTATTAATGTAGTTTTCACCTTTTGCAGCATTGCATGGAAGCAGGGGCAAAAAAAAGCAAGGGTTTCATCACATAGTTTTGATATTAATTTTTTGATCTCTCTCCATCCTACGCAGATGACCCTGATGCTATGAACAGCATCCGGGGCAACATTAACAAAATATCAATGGAGGCTTCCAAGCGAAAGAGGTTGGATACCTATAGTAGTTATTCATTTCATTTTTTCTACAACCTCTTCAGCCGAAAAAATGCTTTTAAAAATAAAAAAAAAAGCCTCTGATGATTGCACGGTTCAGCTGGGATCATCAGAGGCTTTTAAAAGCATTTTTTCTACAACCTCTTTAGCCGAAGAGGTTGTAGGAAAAAAAATGCCTTTAAAAGCCTCTGGTGATCCCAGCTGAACCGCGCGATCATCAGAAGCTCCTGAAAGCATTTTTTTCTGCAACCTCTTCGGCCGGAGGCTGTAGAAAAAAATGCTTTAAAAAGGGGCGGGGGGAAAGTTGGCCATGCCCACCCAGTCACATTACCCCCATCCCCCAAGCTATGCCCACAGAACTGGTAGTAACAAATTTTAGATTTCATCCCTGTTAGATACCCTCCCATCTCACGGCACTCTGTCCTTGCCAATACTCAAAACATCATTTATTTGTTAGATTTATATCTTGGCTTTCCCTGAGAACCTCAAGGAGTGTCCAGAGCTACATAGAACAACCAAGTAAGTTAGGCTCAGAGAGACAGTTTGACTCAAATCTTCCCAGTGAACTACAAGTAGTCCTTGAGTTACAACAGTTCATTTAGTGACTGTTCCAAGTTACGACGATGCTGGGGAAAAAAGTGACTTATGACCATTTTTCACACTTACAACCGTTGCAGCATCTCCATGGTCACCTGATCAAAATTCAGATGCTTGGCGACTCACATATATTTATGACAGTTGCAACTGTCTGACAAGCGAAGTCAACAGAGAAGCCAGATTTACTTAACAACTGTCTTACTAACTTAACAATTGCAGTGATTCACTTAACAACTGTGGTGAGAAAAGTCGTAACATGGGGCAAAACTCACTTAACAAATGTTTCACTTAGCAACAGAAATGTTGGGCTCCATTGTGGTCGTAAGTCAAGGGCTACCTGTATTAGCATTCCCCAGTCCTTGTCCAAGACGTAGAGGTAAGCATATTTCATCTATGGGCTATAAATCAAGCAAACCAATCCATGTTATCCATAGAACAAGCCTGCAGGGTAAGCTGAGCTAAGAAAATGACTGGTTTAAATTCAGTGAGCTTCTATACCTTCTGGTAGACCAAAGTCTTCCAGTGCCAATCCAATCTTAATCCAATCTTAACCACTATACCACAGTTTGGGGGTTGAGGATTCTGACTATGTCTGACACAAATCCCGATTTTAGCTTTTGCATAATTAGGTTCAGAAGTGAATAAAAATTACAGAACAGGATTCCAATAGAGCAGTGTTTCTCAAACTTGGAAGCTTGAAGATGGGTGGACTTCAACTCCCAGAATCCCCCAGCCAGCGCTGCTGGCTGGGGGATTCTGAGAGTTGAAGTCCACCCATCTTCAAGTGTTCCAAGGTTGAGAAACACTGCAATAGAGACTTTTTAAAAATGCAGTAAAGTACAAGCAGGTCTTTTGTTTTTAGCCACTACATTAATTCTATCCTTGGAACTCAAAGCTCATGCAATGAAATTACTGCCAGTAGATATATAAAAAAGTAAGCAGGCTATTGCTATAATGCATTGTAAGCTGCCCTGAGTCTACGGAGAAGGGCAGCATATAAATTGGATGGATGGATGGATGGATGGATGGATGGATGGATGAATGAATGAATGAATGAATGAATGAATGAATAAATAAATAAATAAATAAATAAATTACACACCAGCAGACATTCATCTTCTTATTTAGGAAATCTGCTTTCTCGTGAAATATTAAAGAAAGGAAGAGTTCCTAATTCTTTAGAAGAGCACTTGACGGCCGTGACCGGCAGGATTTTTCATCAGGTTCACCTGATCCGCCAGTTGCATCCCTTTCTAGATCGGGACTCCTTACGCATGGTCACTCATGCCCTCGTCACCTCCCGTCTGGACTATTGTAACACTCTCTACATGGGGCTCCCCTTAAGGAGTACTCGGAGGCTCCAACTGGCGCAGAGTGCGGCCGCGCGGGTGGTGATGGGAGCGATGTGCGCTCCCATGTAACCCCTCTCCTACGCGAGCTGCACTGGCTCCCAGTGGTCTTCCAAGTGCGCTTCAAGGTTTTGGTTATCACCTTTAAAGCGCTCCATGGCTTAGGACCTGGTTATCTACAGGACCGCTTGCTATCACCAATAGCCTCCCACCGACCAGTATGCTCCCATAGAGAGGGGCTCCTCCGGGTGCCGTCGGCCAAACAATGTCAACTGGTGGCCCCCAGGGGGAGAGCCTTCTCTGTGGGGGCACCTACTATCTGGAACGAGCTCCCCCCAGAGATACGGAGGATCCCGGATCTGCGTACCTTCCGTCGCGCGCTCAAGACTTTCTTATTTCATCAAGCTGGCGTGACCTAAGTCTTTCCCCTTTTTAAATGGAAATTTTAAATTTGTTTTTAAATTATTGGGGTTTTAAATTTGTTCAGCCAAATTATTTAATTCCTTTTATTTTATTTTAAATTTTGTATTTATATGTTTTATTCTATGGCTGTTCACCACCCTGAGTCCTTCTGGAGTAGGGCGGTATATAAATTCAATTAAAATATATATATATATATTGGCCTTCATACATTATGTATCCATGTCTGTCTGTCTGCCCTTTCTTTCTTTCTTTCTCTTTCTTTCTTTCTTTCTTTCTTTCTCTCTTTCTTTCTCTCTTTCTCCCTTCCTTCCTTCCTTCCTTCCGTCCATCCACCACACAAAATGTTCTTTCTCTTCTACTTTCCAAACGGCATCCCCAACACATCTAAAAACATCTGAATGAACACCCTACCTGAATAATGATGAATAATAGTTTTATAAAGAGCTAGTCACGTCAGTCTCCTGCAACAGAAGCAACCATGGATTTTTATGGCATTTTAAAGACTACTGAAGTGGATTTATGATGACGTAAGCTCTTGTGGACCACAGCCATCTTCCTCAGTGCTTGAGTATATTATCCTGAGATAAAAGTATATATACAACACCCCATGGATGGAAGGTAGAACAAGAGCATAATAAGATCAGATACAAGCAAAGCATGAATAAAAATACATTAATCTGAAAAGAAGAAGAAGAACCTGGATCAGTGGTGGGTTCCTCCCGGTTTGGTCTGGTTCGACCAAGCTGGTAGCGGTGACGATATGACGTCACCGAACCGGTTCTCCCACCCCACCCTGCCCTCCCACCCACCCACGTTATTCTTACCTTTTATTTGGTCCCACCCCCAATCTATTGCTGCCTCCTGAATCCCAGCTGATGACTAGAGGGAAAAAAACTGTTTAAACTCTTGCCGCAGGGCTTCAAAGGGCCGTCCTACAGCTGATCAGTGTTAAAAGCAAACAAATGAGTCGGGTCGTAAGTGCGAAGACTGGTCGTAAGTGCGAGGACCTTCCAGAAATGACTCTGACCAGCTAGCCACGCCTACCTAGTCACATGACCTCCAAGCCACACCCACAAAATAAGCCACGCCCACAGAGCCGATAGTAAAAAAATGTAGAACCCACCCCTGACCTGGATTCTAGATTATTTTCATCATCCAAAGAAAGGCTGCGCAGAAAAATAAAATCTGCTCATCTATGTTTGTGGTTAATCCAAAACAATCTCCCCCACCCCACCCCCATATTTTAAAGATTAAGAAATTAAGGAAAATCTTTGCTTTCCTTTCAGGAAGGAAGTACAATTCTGATAAAAGAAATCAATCCTTCACAAATTCTTCTCACGAAAACAAAGCGAAAGAACAACCGAGAGACAAAGGAGGGAACATATAGGAAGTCATAGGTTCAGCCCTTAGACATCTTTGCCAGGTAGCAACCAACGGAAGAGCATTCTCACCACCTTCACTTGCTAGACGGCCATATTTGATGTAAGACAGATCTAAAGGGACACAAGATCCATACTAAGAAGCATGGTGACGCCTTGAGGCTTCTTTATTTAAATGGTCTGCGTCAAGATTGTGGTCCAGGATCATCTCAAGGCAGGTTCCACAGCCCCATGACACTCCTTCCCAGCCACTCTACAAAACGTGCAACAATCTTGGCTAGGGAATCGGTCCCATTCTCCGCCTCCATGGGTTCCTTTTCGCTTCCATTCCTGGTGATTACACATGGACTAGCTAAAATAGACCAAAGCTTCTTGTCATCACCCAAGCTGAGCCCAGCCCAGCCCAGCCAAGCCAGGTGCAAAAGACAGTCGCACTTGCCTTGGTGCGAAACAGCAGTCTCATCATCCTCTCCACAACCGCCGGGGAGCTCTTCTCCCATTGCCCGCCTGCTACCAAAGCCTGGACATCAACCCAGAGCACACTCCCAGCAGAAGCTCTCGGTAGGTCATTTGGATAAAATTCAAAAACTTTCAGCAGAAAGGAAACTGTAATTTCCACACTGATAAACCGCAACGAGAGTTTCCAGCACACAGCTTGGCTGATGAATCAGATAGGTACTAAAAGAAAAAAAAAAGACAAGAGAAACCCATGGTTTTTTTGGAGGGGGGTGGAGGGGGATGGAGGATCCTAGCTCACCCTGTTTAGGGGATACTAACCAAATATATGTTTTCCCTGCTGTTTCCGGTGGAGCAAAGCTTGAAGCAGCTAAGGCTAAAAAGGAAGCGAAGGCAACCACAAGACATCTTCGCCTTTTCTCTGTCTTCCTGGTTGTAGCAAGTTCCAAACTTTGTTCTCCAGACAGGAGTTCCTAAGCCCATCCTAACTCTTCTGCTGATACTAAGGGTCCTACAGCAATGCAGGTACTCCTTAACTCACGTTGGTTCACTTAGTGCCTTTCGAAGTTACAATGGCACTGGGGAAAAAAAAATGACTTGATGATGTTTTTTCCACACTTATGACCCACTGCAGCATCCCCATGGTCACATGATTAAAATTCGGATGCTTGGCAACGGGTTCATATTTATGACGGCTGCAGGGTTGTGATCTTCTGACAAGCAAAGTCAATGGGGAAGCCAGATTCATTTAACAACCATGTTACTAACTTAACAACTGCAGTGATTCACTTAACAACTATGGCAACAAGTCACAGCATGGGGCAAAATTCACTTAGCAAAATATCTTGCTTAGCAACAAAAATGTTGGGCTCAATTGGGGACATAAATCGAGGATTACCTGTAGAGACATACATTGTGGCTTGAGGACAAGACGAAATACTATAAGGTTTGAGTTATTTTTATTAAAAAAAATAATATTTTTGTGGGTGCTTCTTGTGCCTTCTCTTTCTGTGTCTTCACCTCTCTCTGTAGTCACCAACTTTGTTTGCTATTGTTCAATTATCTTCCATTTTTTTCCTTCCAGGAGCTTAAGGCTGTATATATTCCTTCCCTCCTATTTTTCCCCAATAACCAGCAAGAATTGGATTAAGAAATACCGAGTTGTTGAATGTCATCTATTAAACTTTTATGGCTAAGTGTTAACTGTTGGTGATGAAGTTCTATAATCTTAACAAATTATGCATGAGATCTAAGTGAGGAATTTTGGGGTTCCCTCTATTTTGTGGCCTTGCCTTTGCCCCTTTTGGAGTAAGGATTCAGCACACCAATCAAAAGCCCTGGACCCCAAAAAGCTGAAGATCTCCAGGAAAACAATATCGGGTCTAATGGACACAGTGTCTGAGTGCTGTTTGGGAAAAATATTTTATATTGCATGTCCCTGCAGGAATGTTCAGTTGCTGTATGAATAGGGAGATTATCCGAAAGTAAAAGTAACTGCGAAGTAGGTGGCGTCTTGAGAAACATAATTTATAATCTTCTGTTTAATCACATGTCTATCCCAGATAAACTTGGATCAATCATGGTATCTTAACTAAAATCATGCATCTTCTGTCTGGTACCCTCCAGATGTGTTGAGGCAGCCACTTTCAAGAGCTGGATTGGAATTCTGGGTTTTATAATCTCTTCTGGAGGGGAATGTCTTGGGAAAAAATAATTTAATGCATCCTATAGGACTGGCGAGATGATTTCAACAGGCTAACTCCCTATGAACTCCTGGCAAGGAAACTCTGATGAGCCAAAGCCTACTTAAAATAATTTAGTGAGTCTAAACTTCAGACATTGCTGGACCAACAGCACACAGGCGTTACCTACATATTAGACCTCATGCAAGCATTTTTAATGTACAGGTTGGATTTGATCCCAAATCAGTCTTGGCTGGGACAGGACCAGCCCTACCATTAGACAAAACAGATTGCACTGAAGAAACTGATTTTAGCTGTCATACAATTGTATAAATGTTTTATAACACTTGATATAGTACTATTATTTAGTCCCGTGCAGAGGGACTTCTGAAACTTTCATTCTCAAAAGTCAAAATAACTGAGCCAGCATTAAGAGCTGTGCACCTGACATGGGGAGGCTTATGGTTGCTCCATTACAGCCACAAAACACTTTGCTGCTCTCCAAGGTCTGCAAACCCACAGAGAGGGCAAACAGGTATGCACAGGACTACTGAACCCTTATTATCATCAGTGGCTTCTCTCCCGCCCCCCCTCCACACCAATGGGATCAGCTGGTACAAAACTAGCACCCTGCAGTCATGCCAGTTCAAAGATTGGATGAAATGGCATTTGGGCTTTCTGGGCGCCTGAGAGGCAAAGGTTGCCAGGTAAAGGAGGTGCCCTTCTCCCAGCAGAAGGGGAGAGCAAGTCAGCTCTCTTCCTATCAGCAGATAAGCCACAGTGCTGGTTGCAAGCAGAGTTGCAAGTACAGGTCGGAGTTTCAAAAACAGGAAACTTGACATTCTGGTAAAGAAACTTCAAAAGAGCAACTTCAAAAGAGCAGCTGTTCTTACCTGATGGGAAAGAAATGGTCTCTAGGTTTCACAGTGAAGACTGCAAACGGTGACTGTAGGTGCACATATTTCGACTTCGACTACCACCACCATCCACACCCATCACATGCTAATCCTCCTGGGAAGGTTTATGGCAAACTATTTTTTTTTAAAAAAAAAAGGATTTTCTAGTATGCTAACCTGAGGAATAGCCTCATCAAGGGATGAATCAAGTAACTTCCTGGTGCCAAGTAGAATGATTTTTATACCCCAAGGCATGTTAACAAAAGAATTTACAAGTTAGACTCTTGATCTATCTGGCTTGCAGTTTTTCACACTCACTGGCAGAGATGCAGACAGATTTCCCATCAGTGACTGCCTTGTGATGAGCCTGGGGCAATTTATACAAAGGTATAATAACTTGACAATTGAGGCTTCAGAGAGCCGGTTTTCCGTCAGGAGCAAGCCTAGAAATGTTAACAGCTTGCTCATGTCAAAATATGCCGGGTCTGGAGATTTGGAGATGCTTTAGTTTGCACGCAGGAAAATCTCAGAAGCAACTTTTCCACAAAAAATAAAAAAATAAAAAAAATTGGAGGAGTTTGACAGCACTTTATGAGAGTAGCAAGCGTTAATAAAAGACAAACATTTTTACAATGATTTTATGCTTTTTTGTAAAGTGTATTAGACTGAAAAGAGGCTACCAGATTCCTCCAGTTTTTGGCTGCCATAAATCAGTGTTTCTCAACCTTAGCGATTTTTGAGATGGATTTCATCTCCCAGAATTCCCCAGTCAACATATGCGACATCCACCCAGGATACTGTACATTCTACCATTTGGGGCAACTGACCCACCAAGTTCACCAACCCATAGTGTCAGCACTAAAGTAAATGCAGGTCGTCAGCCTACCCAGAGGCCAGTTGCCCCACGGAGCCCGCTGAGGTGCTATAGGTGTGGGGGGATTGGTCACCTGGCAGCAGCGTGTGGAACCCCGAGGCGGAGGTCAGACTCACCGCCCAAGGTACGACAAGAACGAGGGCCCAAGCGCGCCACCAACGCGCCACGGAAAATCCCCCAGGGTCCAGAGGTCTTCGCCCATCTAACCGAAACAAGGGGGATCCCAGATGATGAAAATCAATCCCCCGAATCATATGACAGCGAGGACGAGGGTGAAGATGACCCAATGGTGAGTGGACCCATCCACCCTTTTCTCTTCCCTATATGCCTAATGGCCCCAAAAACAGGGACCCAAGGGACTTTCCAAGCCCTAATAGATTCGGGCTGCATGAGGTGCCTGATTAACCTACCCACAGTCCTAAAATTGGGGATCCGAGTCAAAAAGCTCAACCAACCAATCCGATTTGAACAAGTTGATGGATCTCTAGTGGGAACTTACGCCACACACCTGACCAAACCAGTGAAGCTGGCGCTAGCAGATCACTGGGAAACGATTTGGTTCATAATAGCCCCCAAAATGACAGATCCAGTCATACTGGGACTCTCTTGGCTAGACAAATGGGGCCCCATCATCAAATGACGACCTCGAAACCTGACACATAGCTGCTGCTCATGATTGTAGGCAGCAGTCCTTGGGAAATCTTTCCAAGTAGGACTCAACTACCAATGGTCTTTCTTCCCCATTTAAAAATAGAGACTTTCTAAAACGGAAATGTTTACAGCTTAGATGTGTTTATACATGGCCATCAACTCATGTTTTATATTATTATAGTAGCTGTTTATGGCATTTTTTAAAAAATAAATTGTACTGTAAAACAATCTAAGAATCGTGGGAAGATGGCATTAAAATGTTTTAAACTGGCCAAGTGGAAAGATCACATTCCAGGAACGGGCCTGCTCCAAACTGAAAGGATCTGACTCTCATACTTCAAAGCCACATCCTGGACATTTCACAGCTTGCCAGTAGAAGTGAAGCAACAGGTCTTGGAATAATGATTCAGAGGTATGTATTGTAATCCTAAGTATTGTAAACCCTAAAGTGTAAAACATATTAAGACATGCTTTGAACATGTCTCAAGTGTTTTTAGGCCAGCGCTTCTCAAACTTGGCAACGTGAAGATGTAGAGACTTCAACTTAAAGAATTTTTAGCAATGGCCACGCTGGCTGGGGAATTCTGACGAGTGAAGCCCCCACATCTCAAGGTTGAACAAGTAGGGAAACCCTTTTTAGACTACTCCATGGACTATGCATATACTGTATCTGTAGGGGTCTACTCTGTACATCAAGAGCAGGGGGTCTCCAAACTTGGCAATTGAAGGCTTGTGGACTTCAAGCATGCTGTCTGGGGAATTCTGGGAGTTGAAGTCTTCAAGTTGCCAAGTTTGGAGACCCCTGATCTAGAATACTCACAGGTATCCACAGAGTACTTGGACTTCAAGATCAAGGTTGCAACTGATCTTCCTCCCATATTTTATGTGCAATGAGCATAAAAAATAGACAGAGGTTTGGTCATATTGGGAGAAGTGACTTTTTTGGGGAAACAGGGGGAGGGGGAAAAAGGGACAATACTCTGAACAAATTTAATTCCTGGAGAAATTCATGTAGAAATGTTTCCTATAGTTTTCTTGGCAATAATATGCAAGTGCTTTATCATAGCCTTGTTTCCAGAATGCTTTTCCTGCCAGTTGCTGAGATATATAAATCTATAGATACATAAAAATACCATGTGCTGACACCCTGTGGGCAAATGATCAATTTTATTTCTGCAGAAGCAATGCATTTGCCTCTGCAAAGTTGAGTTTTAAAATCTGCTTCTCTCTCTCTCTCCATGTTACAACATATAGAATATCGCTCAGAGGCTGTTTGACAGAAACGGAGTGCATCCATCATTTTTGGCCCAGTTTGTTGGGTTGTGCAGTAACTCTTCTGCACAGAGCACCTCCCACAAAAATTTTCCACATCTCTGAATGCTGCAAGAGATCAGTAGAGATTAATTGCTGTTACCATTATGATGTTTTCTCAAACGTTTAAGTAGGTTCAGTCTTCATGCCGCGTAGGAGTCTAGAATTCTGAGATGATAGGTCACATCCTATCATTTTGGTGGCATCTTTCCAAGTTCTTGAAGAGCACTAGCATTTCTAAGGCTTAACCTGCCTGTTTTCCCCTGCTCCTCTCAATAGGATTTCTTTTTAGATTCCCAGATCATTCTTATTGCCCATTTGGAACCAGATCATCTGGCCAGTACAGAATAGATTGCAACTGTTATATCCTATGTTTGGGAAATTATACTGAATGAATGAATAATGCCTAAATTATCACTCGGCAGCAGGGATAGGCTGCTGGGGGCTCGCAGGGGTTTGGGAGAAACTTTAGCTAAGATTCTGTGCAGTTCAGAAACCCCCCAAATCCCACTCCTGGCTGGCCCCGCCCACCCCTCCCATGAGTCCCTGCGTGGCCCGTTTTGGATGCAGGTAAGTACAGGATGCGCGTGGAGGCTCGGGGAGGGTGATAAACGAGCCTACCGGAAGATTGGGAAGGCTGGAAAGATGCCTGTTTCCGGCCTCCAGAGCCTGGGAAGGCCGTTTTCGCCGCCCAGAGACTCGAGGAAAGCCTCCAGAGCCCGGGGAGGGCAAAAACGGCCCCCTGCCATGGTGCAGGAGGCTGACTAGGTCACGCCCACCGTGGCCATGCACACCCAGCAACCAGGCAGAGAACCCCTTGCTAAAATTTTTGAAGCCCACCTCTGCTGGGAGAAGGAAACTTCTCCTAGACAAGCTTCTTGCCTTCCAGGAAATCTGAATTTTAAAAACAGCCTTAGAGGCGACCACTGTGACCCTGTGTTAAAAAGTGTTCTGTGTTTGCAGCAGTGCAATTGTTAGAAATCCATTAATTAAAATGCCCCTGGCCCCAACACAGACTGAAGTACTTATGTTAGGCAGAATTAGTTCAGTAATGGTATGTTGCATGTATATATAACTACATAGCTTTCAAAATCTCTCATAGCATACTCTCTTCCATTTCACACACACACACACACTCAAAATAGCCTGTTTGGTTTGTGTGTATATGTGTGTGTGCATGCATGCATGTGTTTGAGACTTAAATCTGGATTTCTCTCAGTCCATCATCGCTTTAACATTCAAGTGGCCATCTAATTCCACAAAGTCTCTCAGAAAATCTGATTGTATTAATCATTAAGGACAACAATTAATATAAAAAATATTCAGGATTCAGAAAAAGGGAAGGTGCCATTTCCATTTGAGATTAATCCTCTGCATTACTTTTACTGATCGGTGTGAAATTTACACCTGTCAGCAGTGGATATAGGATCAAAACAACACTTCCTAAAACCTACTGAACGTTTCCTATGAGATTGCCAGATGCCTCTCTTGGCATGACAGCAAAGATGGAATTTCCTCCTACCGTAGTTAATATTAGAAGTTTAGCCAGTGGCTTTGCTCTACTCCAGTGTTTCTCAACCTATTGGCTGAGGAATTCAGGGAGTTTATGTCCACACAACTGATAATTACCAAGGTTAAGAAACACTGCTGTAGTCCATGAATTTTGCACAATTAGCTTTTCTCCCTTTGCCTTTATTAATTTGGGATAATAACAGATGTGTGATGTTTGTGGGCTTTTTAAACATTGTCTAGGAGGAAAAAGAGGAGGAAGAGGAAGAAAAGGCAGTAGTAGTAGTAGTACCGTGTTTCCCTGAAAATAAGACCCTGTCTTATATTTTTTTTGAACCCTAAAATAAGCGCTTGGTCTTATTGCCATGTGCTGAAAAGCCTGATTGGGCTTATTATCAGGGGATGTCTTATTTTGGGGAAAACAGGGTAGTAGTAGTAGTAGTAGTAGTAGTAGTAGTAGTAGTAATAGTAGTAGTTATTTTGGTTGCCTTGAGTCAGGAAAACAAGAGAAAGTATTACAAATAAATAAGTTTGCCAGTGATGGAAGCAACTGGGATAATTCATTTAGTAAACAATGTGGGAGTGCTAACTACATATATGGGTGCCATGCAAATCAACATGTCAATAATTCTGCCTGAACTATCTGTGTCCATCAAATGTTTGTGTGTTTTTGTATGTAACGTTGATCAACTCTGTATTCTTACTAAGTGGCAAATAAGATCTGGAAACTCAATATTTTCTGGTGAGCTTTCTGCATTTCACCTGAGAAAGGTTGACCATGTTACAAAATAAAATGGGTACTAAAAATAATAAGTAATGGATGAAATTACAAATAAACAATTACAAATAAAAATAAACATGCATAAACACCAGATTGTCTGCTTTGTGACTTTGTAACTTTACAGACAGACTATCGAAAGTTGAAAATCTTTATGTAGCAAAATTGTGTTATATCATACACAATAGTTTATGACTGAAGTGGCCTATAAGCCCAATAAGGCAGAATTTAAAATAAATGTCAAGACTTTAGCTCAGGGTATCCAACCTTGGCAACTTTAAAACCTGTGTGACTTCAATTCCCAGAATTCTTCAGCCAGTCAAGGCTTTAAATTCTTACTATTTTGAACAGAAATCAGGAACCTGGTAGCACCTTCCCCATCTCACACATTTATTAAAAGTCATAAGCTATCATGAGCTGCAGCTGCTTTTTAATAAAATTTGCTAGTCAGGAAAGATGCCATCAGACTCCTCCTGATTTTTAGCTACAATAAACTAACATAGCTCTCACCCTACAACGTCTATTTTGGACAGAGTGTCTCTTTTTATGGGATTTAGGAATAACAATTCTTAGTATGATAAACAGGACCTGACTAAAGATTAGTGTTTTATAACCAGATCTTGTATTCCTGTTTCTTTTTTTTCCCCCTCAGTTTAATATAATTAATATAAAAGAAAATTTTACATACATAACAACGCATGGAAACATAAAAGGAGAAGTAGGGAAAAAAAGAAATAAGATTAATAGAAAAAGTGAAAAAGATATCTCAAGCGACTTTCTATGCTCTTTGCAACAATTACTGGTAACAAACATCGTAATTACCATTTCCACCCTCTGAAATTATTCTTTATTCCTGTTTCCACGTTGCCTGAGCAGGGACTGGAGGGAATATGAAATGGATATGAACAAAAGAAGTTATTTATGTCTCAATCTCTTATTACAAGGAAGAAAGCTGCCACAGGAAGGAAGCTTTTTTTTCCGAAAGGTGTGAACTCCAGCAGATCACAAATAGCATCTGCCTGTTGCTGGCAACCGTCTGAGGAAATTTGGGGGGTGGGAACCAGTCCTTGGAGGGCTGGAAACCTGGTTCCATATGGTTTATTTTCCCTTATCACGTATTATTAACCTTATCAGGTTAATTGGCAGAATTTTAATACACAACTTTTGGAATATGCCTAAACAAACTGACAGGAAACATCAGAAATAAAGTTTCTACCAATCCAGTAACACCACAGACATCCTGTAGAAGCCATGATTGTATCATGGTCATCATGAGAGATATGCATACATTATTCTAATTGTGTTATTGGTCAATTTGCGCCATGCAACCAATGCAAGTTATCTCATTCGCTCATTGTACTATAGCAGGGATCTCCAACTTTGGCAACTTTAAGCCTGGCAAACTTCAACTCCCAGCAAAGCTGGCTGGGGCATTCTGGGAGTTGAAGTCCTCCAGTTAAAGTTAAAGTTGCCAAAGTTGGAGATCACTGCACTATAGTAATATGGTAAATGTGTTGTATGCCCCCACTTGTCCCTCTTGTGGATAGTTATAAATATCACACTCAACATTTAAGTGCATTATGGTGGACCCATAACCACCACTAGGGCCAAATATAGGGATAAGCATCAGTGGGTTACCTTGTGGTCTCTTTGCATTGGATCAACAAGAGCCGATCCTACTGTTAAATATCTAACATCTGTTATATAAAAGAGAGTCTCAACCCCATTCATATCATGAACAGAGAGCCATTTTGGTGTTGTGGTTAAGGTGCTCCTGAAACCAAGAGACTGTGAGTTCTAGTCCTGCCTTAAGCACGAAAGACAGCTGGGTAATAACAGTGGCAAGAATTGCCTATGCGCAAAATTGGAAAAATGAAAGTATACCGCCTGATGGAATGGTGATAAGGAAAGTGCTAGAATAGGCGGAGATGGATAGGCTGACAATGGAAATAGAAGACAGAGAAGAAACTTGACTACTATTTGATTTGGACTTTATGGTACAACTGGTTAGAGAATAGAAGTAAAGATTAAGGATGTTGAAGTAAGATAAGATGTGATAAAAATGCAATAAATATATTTATGTAACTATAATAAGCACACAGTGTATAGATTAATGTATGTTGCTAATTTATAGGCTAACTATAAAGGAATAGGTATATATAAGAAAAATGGAAATAACCTATATGTACATAAGAGGTATACTGATACCGAAGTGCTGTAAAGATGAAAATTATGATAGAAAATGAAAAAAAAAATTGCTCAATAAAAATTATTTTAAAAAAAGAAAAGAAAGCCAGCTGGGTAACTTTGGGCCAGTCCCTCTTTCTCAGCCCAACCCACCTGTCAGACTTGTTGCTGTGGGAGGAGTGAGCATTGTATATTTTTGCCGCCTTGAGTTACTTATAAAGTAATAAAGATAGGATAAAAATCTTTTTTAAAAAACAATGCAAGGAGTTTTCAACATGTATTTAAGAGTGTCCTTCTTCAGTAGCCCGACCCAGCCCGGCTGATGAAGGACATGAAAGAAAATTAAAGTCACAAGGCAGAGTTTCAGATTAGCAACTAATTGCAGCAGGAAGTGAGAACTGCACCACAAGTCCTCTCTTGTACAACTTCTGCTTTGTTGTTAAAAGCTGGGCAGTTCCACATTCCTGACAATTTTCTGTACACATACGCACACAAACGCACGCACACAAAGTGTTAACCAAGAACTCTGGCCAAGTCTATACATGCAGCAGAGTAAGGAGCGTACCACTTGAGATGCAGGGAAGGGGGGAGAGGGAATAATCACATTTTTGAATACTCTGTGCGTAACCAGAAAAGTAGGAGGCCCAACTGGTTGTATTCCAGTGTTCCTCCTTGTTGCACTAAGCTCCCTTGTTTTTCTGTGTTTGTGTGTGTGTGTGTGTAGCTTTGATTTGCAGAAAGAAGGAATACTCAGAATTAGAATCCTGAGCCTTCAACTGAAATGGTACAGCCTTAGTCCCGCCTTGGAAGAATAGCAGATGATGGTTGCATAAAAGACATGCTGTTCAGCCAAAGTGTCTTCAGGCAATCCAGCATGGTCTTCTTCACTCAATACGCAACCTGGTGACTGTCAAGCCACTCATAAGCAGGGGAGAAAAGGGTCCACCCTTGTTCCAAAACAACGGATGTTAATTTGATAAGAGCAATATCACAAGTCCAAAGTCTCCCATGCCATGCACCACCTTCGTTGGTCCTTGCTATATTACCTACCTACAGTTGCCGTTTAAATTTTAAAACAGAAACAATAAAAACTGGTTAGCTGGAACTATTTTTTTCTTTTCTCTCTCTCTCTCTCCTTTTTTTTTTTTTTTTACAAAAATGTCTTTGAACCATAGGAGGAAAAATGGTGTAATCTGATGCTTTTGGAACAAGAAAACGGTCAAAAGTGTGCTAGGAGCCATGGACCACCCTGAGGGGGAAGTGGGGGGACACCACAAAAGTGCCTTCTGCATTAGAAAATGACAAATGCTTTGTCAGAGAGCCTACAGCCATCTCTTCATTCCAAATTTGCTCAGATGTTTTGTATAGATTTGTCTTAATCCCTCTCTGAAGATTTCCATCCTCATCCTCATCACCACATTGCAGAGTCTTCTCAGCCTTCCCCAGCCTAATTTATTTCTTTATTTGTTAAATTTGTTAAATTTATTTATCGACATGGGGCTGCTCAAGGTTTACAGTAATAAAAAGGAAGAAAAATGAAATGTGTGTAAACAGAATGGAAGTAAAATAATCTATATATATAAAAGTGAAAACCACTCACGCGTTAAACACGAAATCTCCAGAGCCATAAAGCCTACAAACTTGAAATTTGCCCCTTGGCTTCTAGCTGCTCACTAAGAAAGGATTTTTCGAAATGACCCTCAGAGCATTAGTATTTCCTATATTATTATAACACGCTCTGATGCTAATTAGTTAGACGTTCTACTCCCCCTGCCAATTTGAAAATAACTCTGGAGAGAAAGGGATAGCATAGGACAGGCTTCTGTGGGGCAAGCCTCATGGAGAGAAGGGGCTGGAAAACCTGAGGGAGAGAAGGGGATAGGATAGGAGATGTTTCTGTGAGGCAAGGCTGAGGGAGAGAAGGGGAGAGGAGAGGGTCTATGGGGCCGACCTGAGGGAGAGAAAGGGAGTGGAGAGGATCTATGGGGCCAGCCTGAGGGAGAGAAGAGGGTAGGATAAGAGAGGCTTATGTGGAACCAGTCTGAGGGAGAGGAGAGGCTTTTGTGGGACCAGCCTGAGGGGGAGAGCCTTGGTGGCGCAGCAGACTAAAGCACTGTTAAAGTAACACCAGCTGCCTGCAATTATTGCAAGTTCAAATCTCACCAGGCTCAAGGTTGACTCAGCCTTCCATCCCTTCGAGGTAGGTAAAATGAGGACCTGGTTTGTGGGGGCAATAAGCTAACTTTGTATAAAAAAGAACACTGCTGGGGGGGGGGGGGGCGAAAGCCCTACTGAGCAGGTATATACAAAAATATGAAGGTTATTGCTTAACGCATTGTAAGCCGCCCTGAGTCTCCGGAAAAGGGCGGCATATAAATCGAACAAATAAATAAATAAATAAATAAATAAATAAATAAATAAATAAATAAATAAATAATAAAAAAATAGTCTGAGGGAGAGAAGGGGAGTGGAGAAGATCTATGGGGTCAGCCTGAGGGAGAGAAGGGGGTAGGATAAGAGTGGCTTTTGTGGGGCCAGCCTGAGGGAGAGAAAGGGAGAGGAGAGGCTGGTCGTAACTATTCATTAATTTTCAAACTCTAAGTGTCGATTTATCAAGCCCGATCACATAGTTTCGTAGTGGAGCACGGATATTCAGCTAGTAGAACAATAAAATAAACAACGGCAAAGGAGCACAATGAGAATAATACATCAATATGATAGCCAAAAAGATGGATGGATGGATGGATGGATGGAAGGAAGGAAGGAAGGAAGGAAGGAAGGAAGGAAGGAAGGAAGGAAGAAAGGAAGGAAAGCAGATAGCGAGGGATGGCTGGGTAGTGGAGTCTGCCATCAATCCAGCTACCTGCAATGTGGAACTTTCTCATTTTGTCCCCAGGTCAACCGGCAGAGCCAGGTCTTCAGGATCTTGTGGAAGGATAGGAAGGTGGGAAGAGATCTTACCTTACAGTGTAAGATAAAAGAATAACAGAGTTGGAAAGGACCTTAGAGGTCTTCTAGTCCAACCTCCTGTTCAAGCAGGAGGCCCTACACCATTTCAGACAAATGGCCTTCCCATTTCTTCTTGAAAGCCTCTAGTGATGGTGGACCCACGACTTCTGGAGGCACGCTGATTAACTGTTCTCACTGTCAGATGTTCCAAAGGGTTCCTAACGCTCATCAAATGTGTACAGTTGCAAATTCCAACTTCCTTAACTCGTTTACACAAGATATCCAGTTAATATTTCAACCTGTGTCCCATACTGGATTGGGCAAAAATTGATTAACACCAACTTCCCAAAAGCAAGGTAACTTCCATTTCTTAACGTGGCTTGACACAAATGGTAATGAACCACTGCAGTGACACTACAATCCTCTAGGAGGCAGGAGAACTCTTCAGACTAAAGGAAAAGGTTTGCAAACTTAAGTTTCAAAGAATTAGCAGTTTCCAACTGAAGGTCCCCCACAGCCTCCATCATCACCATCAAGAAAACTTTATGTTGAGAGAACAAAAGCGGAGAACCATGGTTGGATGGGGATGGCGATAAAAAAAGAATAAACAGAAATTCTACACAAAATTCAAGAGAAAAACCAGCTGCATTTAGAATGGAATCTGAAAGTAGCAAAAAAAGGTGTCCCTTAATGGGCAGAATCTAGTAGCAGGAAGTGCTTTAGACAAGAAGATTTTTCAACCTGCAACATCTGTAAGTCTCCAGAAGTGCCTTATCCCAAGGAGGCTATATCTCCCTAACATATGGCTGCAACTTTGTCATAATTCCTAATTCTACCAATTCCTTGGCAAAAAAAATAAAAAATAAATGTGTAATATATCCAGTCATACTAATCCCAAAGAAAGGAATCTGAACGCTTGCTTATCATACATTTAAAACAAAATAAAAGTTATATTTGCGGGCTTGAATTTTAATGCAAGACAAAGAAGGGTCTAAGAAATAAAAGGGCAAGAAGGAGCTGTTGAAAAGCATTGAGCTGGGGAGGCAGAGAAAAGCTGCATTGTGGGGAAAAACGGACATAGGGGCAAAGTCAATGGAAGTGCTGTAGTGGATGATGGTCCAAAGAATACCTTTCCCAAGTCTCTTTGCTGCCCTGAACCACTGAACTGGTCAGGTGGTCCTTGACTTATAAATGCGATTGCACCCATGAGTTCAGTCATAACTCATGATGGTCATAAAGCAGGTCACCATGTCATCATGCCCAACTTTAATTTTTTTTTTTTTGCAGCCGTCTTTAAATGAACCCATTGTTTGGTATGGGGTAGTTTTTGCTGGAAGTAAATGCCGGTTTCCAGCAAAAATTAATCAATCAATGATGTGACTATGAAGTACCACAAACAAGCACCCAAAATGCAACTGCATGGCCACAGGGAGGGGGGAGGGACAGATGTTGGAATTTCAAACCTGGATCGTAGGCAGCTTCTCCTGGATCCATCGTAACTTTCAACAGTCAGCTAAGCAACCGGTCATAAGTTGAGGGCTACCTATATTTTTTTCTAAGGCTTCATCTGGTCTATAGGAAGGGAGTTGAGCTAAAGTCAAGGGCCAAGCCATGAGGGACCAAACACCTTCTAAAAACCAAGAACATCCCATGAGGATGGACCCTTCTAACTGGTCCCATCTTCTAGAAGAGGTTAGTGGCACCAACAAACCTCATGGTGACCAGGAAGTGATTTGCTCACAACAAAGGAATGACTGATATTAATTTATTCCACCCTCAAGTCATGTCCCTAAATGCTACAAAGTAAGGTAAAGGTAAAGGTTCCCCTCGCACATATATGCTGGTCGTTCCCGACTCTAGGGGCGGTGCTCATCTCCGTTTCAAAGCGAAGAGCCAGCACTGGCTGAAGATGTCTCCGTGGGTCATGTAGCCGGCATGACTAAATGTCAAAGGCGCACAGAACGCTATTACCTTCCCACCAAAGGTGGTCCCTATTTTTCTACTTGCATTTTTTACGTGCTTTCTGCTAGGTTGGCAGAAGCTGGGACAAGTAATGGGCGCTCACCCCGTTACACGGCACTAGAGATTCGAACCGTTGAACTGCCAACCTTTTGATCCACAAGCTCAGCGTCTTAGCCACTGAGCTAGTCTATGGCCCCCTATGTAAACTGGATCTGAGATGTTCTGGATAAGCCTATGAGCCCAAACTCATCTGATTCCACCCATAAGTTCATAGAGGTTGAAATCCCCTTTATGCAAAGACATGCCAATTGCCTAAATTTTGATTCCGTGACTGCGACAGTCATAAATGGGAGGACCAGTTGTTAAGTCATTTTTTTCCTCCATCACCCTATTAACTTCAAACAGTTGTTAGCCAAATGGTCATATGTCGAGGACTACTTGTACTTTCACATCTATAGAGTTTCTGTTTAACTATGTTCAGTGACCTCACCTACCTAATCTTACATTATTTAAACCAATAAAAATACCAACTGACATATATATAGCATTGATAGGTGGGACTAAAAAACATGCATGGCAGCCACCGCAGAGATACAACCCAACCCAGGGAAAGGAGATCATCTGGAGCCCTGATGGTTGCAACCGAAGTCCCTAGCCACTGCACGTAGCCACAAATCAAGAAAAAGACTGTTAAAAGCTTTCTGGCTAAAAGGTTTCTTTTTTTAAAAAAAAAAAGAAGAAGAGACAGGACACATTATCTTTCTAGGCCTCGTTGCAGCAGCCAACTAGCTTGAAAATGGGACAGGAGAATTAGACACCAGGGGCAAAGAAATAGCCATCATTGCAATTTAAGGATTCAAAAGCCCTAGGAAATGACTTTTGATCGTACCAGAATATTGGCCTCCTTTGACCCACGGAGGTATTCAAGATAACCATGAGGCCACATCCGGCATTTTTTTCTTTCTTTTTAATCAGAAAAGCCAGATATGGAACTTTGGACTTCCATTGTGTGAGGCAGATTTTTCTTCCTCTTCAGTTACTGGACTCTCATCTTGAGGTGTGCCAAATGCAGGTAATCCTCGATTTACGGTCGCCATTAAGCCCAACATTTCTGTTGCCTAGCGAGGCTGTTGTTAAAAGGAGTCGTTCCTCATTTTACAACCATTTTTTGCCACAGTTATCCAGCAAATCACGGCAGTTGTTAAGTAAATTATGCAGTTGTTAACCAAAATATGGCTCCCCCCCCCCCATCGACTTTGTTTGTCAGAAACTGGCTGGGAGGGTTACAAAGGATCATGTGACCTGTCAGAAACACATGCCAGTCACTAAGCGCCTGCATTTTGATCACATGATCATGGGGATGCTGCAACCGGTCATAGTTGTAAATCGAGGACTACCTGTACAGTACTTAGAACAACCAAGGCCAGAAGTCTGGCTAATGCAGAAGGCTCTCCAAGAAGACAGCCTATAGTGAAATATCACACCTGTCCTGAGGCCACTTCCCTGGCTGCCAGTTTACTAATATGCAAAAGTCAAAATTCTTTTACAAAGCCCAGCATGGCAGAGAGCCTGGATAGCTGGTAGAACGGCTGGTCCATTATAGGATGGAAATGCCCATCCTTGGAGGAAGGGGGTCACATCTGTCAGCCAAGAATAGGCTTCAAAAATTTTAGCAAGGGGTTCTCTGCCCGGTTGCTGGGTGGGCATGGCCATGGTGAGTCTGGCCTACTTGGCCTCCTGCACCATGGCGAGGGGGAGTATTTTTGCCCTCCCCGGGCTCCAGAGGCTTTCCTTGAGCCTCCGGGAGGGCAAAAACGGCCTCCCCAGGCTCCGGAGGCTCTCTGGAGGCCAGAAACGGAGTGGAATTTGGGGGTTCTCCAAACGGCACAGAATCTTAGCTAGAGGTTCTCCCGAACACCTGAGAACCCACAGCAGCCCACCACTGTTGTCAGCCCTCAAGGGGCACCTGACCAGAGAACCTTCTCCACAGAAATGCCCTGGCTGCAGAATTCCTTCCCTGTTGAATTACTGCCTGGTTATGTTGGGCCTTATAAGCTTCCAGGGTCACCAGACGTCACAGTGTCTTCAGTTCCCTGGTACTGCAGGATATTTCTCTCTGGGTGGGATTCCTGCCCTATGTTCACACAGTTTTTAACAAAGGCATATTTTTAAAACACATTTTATGGGTTTTATTAGATACTTTGTTGTAAATGAAGCAAATGTTCTTTAAATTCAAAGGGTTTTGTTTGTTTTGTTATGCCAACTAGGTATCATCATCAGTGCTAGCACTAGCACTGATGAGGTTACCTAGTTTGGCTAATGAAATGTCTGTGAGAAAACAACCAAGCTTAGAGAGCACCAAGCAGTGGTGAAATTCAAATTTTTTTACTACCGGTTCTGTGGGCGTGGCTTGGTGGGCATGGTGTGGCGTGGTGGGCATGGCTTGGTGCGCACTCAGGGGAAGAATACTGCAAAATACCCATTCCCTCCCCACTCCAGGGGAAGGATACTGCAAAATCTCCATTCCCACCCCACTCTGGGGCCAGCCAGAGGTGGCATTTGCCGGTTCTCCGAACTACTCAAAATTTCCGCTACCGGTTCTCTGAACCGCTCAAAATTTCTGCTGCCGGTTCTCTGAACTGCTTAAAATTTCCGCTACCGGTTCTCCAGAACCTGTCAGAACCTGCTGGATTTCACCCCTGGCACCAAGGACCTTTCATTTCAACTCTGAGTTACAAATAAGGGAGCCAACAGAGAAGATTGCAAGTTGGGGTCATGCAATGTCTGACTTAAGGACTGTGATAATCTGCTTAACAGTGGCCAAAATAAGTTGTAAAATCAAGTGTGGTCATGTAATGCCTTGTTTAACGACCGCACCACAGAACATTCTCAACTGAGGACTAAGTGTGCAGATGTCTTCTGTGAAAGTGACCTGGCCTTAACAATAGTTGAAATACTACAGACGCCATTTCTGAAACCCTTAGATTCCCCAACAGTGGCTCGCCCAACCTAGCTACCTCCAAAAGTATGGATATAACTCCTAGAATTCCCAACTTCTGGGAATTCCAGCCCGCATATCTGGGAAGTGTTAAAATCGGGGAAGGCTAATTCTACAGTAGAACATGAATCTGCTGAAAACAAAAGGCATCAGCAGTTCCCAAGCCAGGAAGGTATACATTTTCTTCACACTCATTATGTTTTTGACCTTGAAAACAGCTCAGAACGCAGGAGAGGAAGGAGGGTGTTCCAATATTACCTTTCAAGACTGCAGGAAGCTATTACATCTCATTCCTCACTCAGTAAATACCATAATGCAATAACAGCTTGAGCATTTTCAAATCATTGCGTTAGCCTCGTGCTGGAGCAGCTATCACAAAAGGTATGGAACCCTTTCCCAATATGCTGCCCTACAGATGTTTTGGAGGATCTCTAATCATCTTCTTCTTGAACATCTGCTGGCTCAGGATGATGGGAATCATAATCCCACAGACCTTTTAAAAACATCCAACCCATTTACCTTTAGACAAACTACTGTATTGGCTGTATCAGGCAGAGCTGAGGCTTTATTAACAATTTTCAGAAGTAATTTTATCACTGGCAATTAGAAATAGAAATAGAATAACAGAGTTGGAAGGGACCTTGGAGGTCTTCTAGTCCACCCCCCTGCTTAGGCAGGAAACCTTACACCACTTCAGATTAATGGTTATCCAATCTCTTCTAAAAAACTTCCAGTGTTGGAGCATTTACAACTTCTGAAGGCAAGTTGTTCCATTGATTAATTGTTCTAACTGTCAGGAAATTTCTCCTTAGTTCTAAGTTGCTAGTTCTAAATTAGAAGGATCTTAAGTGTCAGCAATGAGCAATTATTGGAAAACACCTGCCCCCCCCCTTAAAAAAAACATACAGGAAAGAAAATAAATTACATATTCATAAGTCAAAATACATTGGAAACACCTGGGGGAAATTATTTATGCACAAAAGTCTTGCAACTTCTATATCCATGAAAATCAGCACGGGCAAAATCTCGGCTGTCTTTCTGAGTACCGGATGTTTGGGCAGGTAAGAGCAGTTGAAAAATGTATGATCCCAGAATGTTGCAATTGTTGTAAATACATTGCCAAGCACCCAAATTTTGATCAAAGCCCCACGGGGAATGCAGTGATGGTCATAAGTATGAGAACCATTCATAACTCACTCTTTTTCAGTGCCACTGTATCATTGTAACTTTGAATGGTTGCTAAACAAATCGTTGTAAGTCGAGGACTCCCTGTATAGTAGAATGCATCTCCCCCGCTCCTGCATACTTTTCTATTATATGCAGGCACATAATTTAACACGTGCAAATTCACTGGGAGAACCAGTAGTATAATTCTACACCAGATTCTCCCCTTAGAACAAGCAGGAATTTGGTCTAACTCACATTCCAGCTGAGAATTGTTAATGCTTTGGCTGGGGTATAAAAGAAATGAAGACAACCAAAATTGGGACCAAAATGTTTTTGTGTTTAACTTCCCTCTCTCATTTCCCAATTGCTGCACACAAATGAAAAAGGGGGCTCATAAGATTAAAATGTTAAGTGGAAAAACAAAAAGAGCTCAGATGGCTAGCCTGTGGATCCTCCATGTGCTGAAATTCAAGATACGTTGTTATTGCTCTTTAAAAACGCAGAAGACTCCAGTTCTCTTGATGCTTATTCAATATTCTTAACAGGTAATAAATTCTTATACAACCCTCTTTCTTTTGACATCTAACAACAGCTAATACAACACTTAGAAACGCTCCTTGATCTGTCAGTATCAAGATTTGTCCCCCGTGCAATAAAAGTGCTCGAGTAACTAACTCAAGTACTCTGTTGACTGAGTTTCATTATCAGAGGTAGAACTGCAAATCTTGTTGTTTATCAGGAATGCCAACTCCAATTTGCTCTGACAAGGGGAAAAATGCTGTAGGTCCTTGCAGATATTTTATTACCCAACTACCATAGGTAACATCCTCAGTGGTTGTCTTCTTGCAGACATTTTCTTACTCAATTAGTTTGGTAATGAAATATCTGCATAAAGCTCAGAGAACACCAAGGATCCGGCAGTTCAATCCTGAATGATAGCCTTCTCTGTGGGGGCATCTACGATCTGGAACGAGCTCCCCCCGGAGATACGGAGGATCCCGGATCTGCGCACCTTCCGTCACGCGCTTAAGATGTTTTTATTTCATCAAGCTGGCCTGGCCTAAATCTTCTCCCCTTTTTAAATATAAATTTTAATTTGTTTTTAAATTATGGGGTATTTTAAATTTGTTCAGCCGAATTATTTAATTTGTTTTTATTCTATTTTAAATTTGTGTATTTATGTGTTTTATCCTGTGGCTGTTCACCGCCCTGAGTCCTTCGGGAGTAGGGCGATATAGAAATTTAATAAATAAATAAATAAATAAATAAACAAACAAACAAACAAACAAACAAATATTCTCTTCTGTCAGGAAAAACGTGTGTGGAATGGATCTTGGTATGATATATGGAGCGCAGGTAGCCTCCGTCCCAGAAAAAATATTTCTAATTTACTAAAGATTTATTAAATTGGTGGGAGTTATAATAGTACAGGCCTCTGAAAAGTGATTATTTGCTTGTTACCCTGTTTCTCCGAAAATAAGACCCAACCGGAAAATAAGCCCTAGCATGATTTTTCAGGATGCTCGTAATATAAGCCTTACCCCCCGCACAAAAGCCCCAGTTAAGATTGTCAGCCAGATGGGTGCATTTAGTACCATATTTTCCCCAAAATAAGACCTAACCAGAAAATAAGCCCTAATGTGTCTTTTGGAGCAAAAATTAATATAAGGCCCAGTCTTATTTTTGGGGAAACACGGTATGTATACAGTAATCAGGAGGGATTTTCAGTCCCCACTAGTCAGGAACAGCCTTTTTTATTTTTTTGCAGCCAGAGGTTGCACTTTTTTTTAAAAAAAAAAATCCAATCACAATGCAACAGGGAAGTGGCCAATGATATCTTGATGTTAATGGTGTGGGCAGGATCCAACATTAAACTTGCTTAATTTTCAGGATGTGACAGCACTTGTTCAGGCCTGAAGGCAAAGCCAGGTTGAGCTTGGGCAATGCTGAGATAGGAGATCCACAACCAAGAAAAGCTTCTGTTTGTTTTGTTTTAAATGCACTTTTACAAAAAAAAAAAAAAGACCATAAACTTTAGAGATTTCAGAATATGCAGAAGCTGCACAACTGTGCAGCTGAATTATTTCTACAATGTCAGGAAAAAGAAAACAAAACAAACCCAAGCTGGTTATATGAAATGCAGTGCTTTGAAAGCTGATCCTTATTCAATTATTAATTGGAGCCTGTAGCTCAGAGAGCAAAGGACTGAAATATCTATTTAATGGCACTGAAGAGTTTACCATTTCATGCCAAGGATTAATGGCAAAGAGCCTTGGGAGGGAGGGAGGGAGGGAGGGGGGGAGGGTGCATGTCCAAGAACACAGAAAACATTAAGGAAAAAGAAACCAGCTGCTTTGTTATGTACAGACTGATGAGAGCTCTGATGCTGACTTTATTCAGGTTGAGAAAGACGGAAAAATTCATCTGGTGTCTTGCAGCATCCAATCTAGTACCAGGTACAAGACAGATGATGGGCTACTGAGCCCTGAATCTGTAGGAGGAGGCTGCACACTCAGAATGCAGTATTTTTTAGTTCACTCTCGTGACTCCATGCATGGAAAAAAAAAGGGGGGGCATTGATCTGACAATTGCAGTTTCTTGACTTTCTCTGGCAACAGACAAACCCTTCTCAGAGAGACGGCCCACGTGGGAAAGTATTTGCTTTCCACAATAGAAGACCCAAGGTCCAATATCCAGATGCTGCCAGCTGGAAAAGGATTCTGGTAACAGAAATCAGAACAAAAGCTAGTGTAACGTAACAGCTGACATGCGGGAGACTCGGGTTGAAGTTCTCCCTGGAGTGAACTGAAGCTGAGCCGTCAATCTCAGCTCAGCTTCCCTTGGAGGTGCTGCTGTTATACGGGTGAAATTAGGACACTCCCTTGGAGTGTCCTAATTTCACCTTTAGTCCCTCAATGACGGGGGAATATAACATGGGAACAATGTATACCAGTGATGGCCAACCTTTAGAAACCCAAACCCCACTTATTTATTGCAAAGTGCCAACACAGCAATTTAACCTGAATAATGAGGTTTTACTACCTAAAATAATGATAAACAAGGCAGAGTTCAGCTAAACGTTCTAAGAAAAACATGATAAACGCACTTTTATGCCCCTTCGTTTTTCTCCCTGCTTTTGAAATATTACATTTAGCAACAAAAAAGTCTTTTGTAATATCATTTCTCTTTCCCTCCCCCCTCTCTTCCCCCCTCTTTCCTGCCCTCCCTCTCTCTCTTTCCCACTCTCTCTCTGTCTCTTTCTTTCTCTCTTTCCCTCCCTCCTCCCCTCTCTCTGCCTCCCTCTGTTTCTCTCTCCCCCCACCCTTTCGTAAGAAGTTGGCATTGATTGAGTGAAACGCGATGGAGAAATGCGATTGGAGCTGGGCTGGGGCGACAGCGTGCATGCCCACAGAGAGGGCTCTGTGTGCCACGTCTGGCACGCATGCCACAGGTTCGCCATCACGGATGTATACTGTATAAACATGCGATAAAATGACAACTACTGACTCCTCTACAACCGTCCCGTCTCTCTAAGCCAGTGTTTCTCAACCTTGGAAGCTTGAAGATGGGTGGACTTCAACTTCCAGAATCCCCCAGCCAAGCGCTGCTGGCTGGGGGATTCTGGGAGTTGAAGTCCACCCATCTTCAAGCTTCCAAGGTTGAGAAACACTGCTCTAAGCCATAATGAGAGCTGAGAAAAAGAGGACAGCTTAAAATATCACATTATTCCAACTACTGTGCTTCTGATCAATGGCTGGCTTCATGTTGGGTGAATCTGGTCCTGGGCACAGGTTTTCAGTTTAACCAGCACAGCAAGTATCCAAGTTGTCTGCCACCGTCAGCCTGATGACGGTGGCTTAGAAAACATTTTTCCCTGGGGTTGGTTGGACATATTTCCCAAGCAAGATCACAGGCAGCTTTCCTCCATCAGACTTAAAAATGAACATCCCATAAATGCTGGCCCAGTAGCGCAGCCAGATCATATACAAAATATATATGGAGCAGCCATCACTAAGCCTATTAGCACTTCCATAGATAACAAAGATGAGATGCAGTTTGATGAAGTGGCTAAAGCACCAGGCTAGAAACCGGGAGACTGTGAGTTCTAGCCTTGCCTGAGGCACAAAGCCAACTCAGTGTCCTTGGGCCAGTCACTCCTTCTCAGCCCTAGCCAAGAGGCAGTTGCCAGCTTCAAAATCTTGCCATGAAAACTGTAAGGACTTGTCCAAGTAGTCACCAGGACTCAACACATTCCCCCATAAATGCATTCCCCAAAACAAAGAAAATGCAGGATAGAGAGGCTCCCATTTTCAAGTAGCATAATTAAGAGCTAGAAATCCAGGGTGAGGTACCAAATAAATCTTGTCCTAGCAATTTTGCATCCTTCTTCTTTTTGAACCGAATTTCTGTAGCTCTGGCATCCCATCATTGCAACAACTGTCTCACTCATAGAACCCACAATGCATATTTGAAGTAATCATGCCAATTCTTTTGGCAGCCATATACTATGTATACATAACATCTAGTATCTTACAGAACTGCAGCATTGTCAATTTACTTTGGGGACTTCTGCTCCAGAAGTATACCTTACTTAACCATGCCAGGAAAATAAAGCCAGGGAGATGTCTATCGTATTATGAAATTTATGAAATTGATTATTTGGGTCTCTGAGCAGATTGGGAAAGGTAGAATAGGCACAGCATCAAAAGAATGACAACTGGGAGTAGGCACTTTGGCTAAAGATCGAAGGCGCCCACTCCCAGTTCCTCACTTTTCTCCTTGAGGGCCAGCTCCTTGCTGCCCTCAAGGAGAAAACTGATGCAGAGAAGTGAAGAAGAGTTTGCAAGAAAGGAAACTGGATCTTTTAGAAAACAGCAGCTGTTTAGAACATGCCTCTGCAATGCTGGTTTTACCCCCAAGCAAAGAGCTTTTCTACCACCTTTTGGAAATCACAAGGTATTTGTCTTGTATTCTCAGGAAACATACAACAAATACTATACTTTATACTTGATCATACACCTGAGTAGCAATTGCATTCTGAGAAACTATTGACTGTGTTGTTTCAATCTCAGAAGCTGTGCCAGATTTTGCTGCAGTACCTCTTAAGTATGTTCAGGCTATCAGAATTCCCAGACAGGGGGGCCAACAGCTATGCTCATTGATTCTGGGAATTGAAATCCCAATATTTAAAGGGGCCTTTAATTGGAATAAGCCAGAGGTGCTATTCAGCAGGTTCTGGAGAACCGGTAGCAGAAATTTTGAGCAGTTCGGAGAACCGGTAAATATCACCTCTGGCTGGCCCCAGAGTGGGGTGGGAATGAGGATTTTACAGTATCCTTCCCCCAGAGTGGGGTGGGAATGTGGATTTTGCATTATCCTTTCCCTGGATGGGGAAGGAATGGGGATTTTGCAGCATCCTTTCCCTGGAGTGGGGTGGGAATGGGGATTTTGCAGTATCCTTCCCCTGGATGGGGAAGGAATGGAGATTTTGCGGTATCCTTCCCCTGCCATGCCCACCAAGCCATGCCCCGCCCACCAAGCCACACCCACAGAACCGGTAGTAAAAATAAAATTGAATTCCACCACTGTTTCTTAGCCTGGAACTAAGACTTCTCTCCTTTTTGTTTATGGAGAATGGAGATGACCCTGAAGGAATTCAACGATTATTTTGTAAACAGAAGCCCGAAAGAGAGGAGAAGGTGAGGAAAGGCTCAAGATTATCCCACTCTGATTCTCTGTTGCATAAGAGGGGAGAGGGGCAATCTCTGCCAGGCTTTCCTGATTCTGTTATTACAGTCTGCAACAACAGAGTTTGAACATACTTTGGGAGACTCCTAGGAACGCTGGTTAACCAACAAGGTTGGTGAATTGAAAAAATGCTACAAAGAAGGAGTCTCCAATCTGGGCAACTTTAAGCCTTGTGGACTTCAACTCCCAGAATTCTGGGAGTTGAAGTCCACAAGGCTTAAAGTTGCCAAGGTTGGAGACCCCTGCTACAAAGGAAGCGAAAGGCAAGTTATACTCCCCATCACCAAAGTAGCAAGATCAAACCTGGGGTCTCCAGGGCGGCCTTCTAAATGGCTCATGATTTCATAAAACTGTTTTTTTTTCCTTTCAAAGCAGCCAACATCGCAACATCTATCGGATAACAGTCAGAGATCAAGTTACTTCTTGCTCTTCTGTCAACAGATTTATGCTTTGGCTGCAGCTTCAGAGAGACTCAGGCACTTTATCCCAATAAAAGGCAGATTTGGATGGTAAATGTGCCCATCCAAAAAGATGTACGGTCATTTTTTAAAAAGCATCGTTTTTGTTCGCTGCATTTTTATTCTGTAAGCAGAATAAAACAAACCATTTTTTAAAAGAGATCTTGCAGTTGATGCCCATGCTTGGTAAAATTTGCTACTCTTCCTCTCTTCAGCAGCAGTTCACTAAGGCTTCATGGAGGGATGGAGGGTACTTACTGGACGGGGGGGGGGTGTCAAAAAAAATCAAGGGGACAGTCCACATTGTGCAACTGAAGCCTTGCCCCCCCCCAAAAAAAATACTCCGATTTTAGATCTATTTGTTATTTGGTAATTTCCTCTAGCCAGTTGTTCTGCCCCAGCTCTGGATTCCCGAAGATATTGACACACACCAACAGTTCTTATCGAATTTATTAAGTAGCAAGAATAAACCAAAGTCCGGCAAAGGTTGGCAACCAGCCCAGAAAACAAGATATGATAAGACTTTTCCAAAAATGCTCTGATGATAATTACAAGTTGTTTCTAGCAAGAAACTTACTAATGGCGTGACTTAAATAAGCCAAGAGAGTGGCCAATTATCCTCAAGCCTTACTCTCGAGACCTCCTCCTCCTGAGTAGCCATTCCTGCCTTTTGGCAGCCCTGCGTGCTCGAGCATTGAGGAGAGACTCCTCCACTTCGCTCTCTCCACTTGAAGGAGCCTCTGGAGGTTCTGAAGGCCCTGGCTGAGTCTTTGCCTCTGGCACCACATCCTCTTCAGCCTCCTTGCTGTCCGACGCGAGCGCCAGCTTCACCGGCTGCTGGCGCAACACCACACCAGCCTCCTCGTTGTCGGGATCAGCCACGATCCGCGCAGGCCACTGGCGGGCCACACCACCAGTTTCTTATCTTTATCCAATATTTCTTTGCTTCTGGGCATGTCTGGGCATGTCCACCACATGTGGTAGTAAAACCGGAGTTGTTTCTATTAGGTATATTAATAGGAAATTATAATAAAAAAATCCAATATATAATGCTACATATAATAACAGCGGCAAGAATTGTTTAAGTGCAAAATTGGAAAAATGAAAGTATACCTTTTGATGGAATGGTGATAAGGAAAGTGCTAGAAGGTGCAGAGATGGATAGGCTGACAATGGAAATAAAAGACAGAAGAGAAACTGACCACTATTTGATTTGGACTTTATGGTACGACTGGTTAGAGAACAGAAGTAAAGATTAAGGATGTTAAAGTAAGATAAGACCTGATCAAAATGAATATATATTTATGTAACTATAATTAAGCACAGTGTACAGATCAAGATACGTTGTTAATTTATAGTCACTAATTATAATGTATATAAGAAAAATGGAAATAACCTATATGCACATATGAGGTATACTGATACCAAAGTGCGGTAAAAGATGAAAATTGTGAAAGAAAACGGGAAAACTTTTTAATAAAAATTATTAAATTAAAAACAACACCCCACACACAAAAACAGCACAAGACTAAAATCCCGATGAGAAGACTGTCTATCATCCCGTGTGAATGGTTGGGGAAAATAAATGTAGAATATATCAACGTAGAATAAATATAGAATATAGTCACTGTTCAACTTTCATTAAACAATTGGCATTTTAACTATACGTCTCTAATCCAGGGATGTCACAGGGAAGTTCTTTTTTTCCATTTGCACATGGCCATACAGGTAAAAAAAGCAAGCGTGAATCATTTCCCCTGCCCAGGATGTCCCTACTCTAATCTTCAAAATCTCATTGATCAATCCTTGCTCTGACATCCAGCAAGATAAGCTGCCTCTGTTTCTCTCCAAGGATCAGAAATGCAGTTGATCCTACCATTTTCTTATTTTAGAACAGAGGGGTGAAGCAACCTTTACAAGGGAAATGAAAGTATTTGTAAAGGCCGGAGGAGTCTTGCAACATCCAGAGTCCGTACAATAGAATTTCTCAAAAGAAAAGCCATTTCTAATAATCCTGACAATATTTACATGGAAGAAAAGGAGTTACAGACAAGACAGGCAGATTTTAGTAACAAATTCCTGATGAAAAACAGATGGCTATACATCTTTTGGATGGGCACATTAACATCCAAATCTGCCTTTTATTGGGATAAAGTGCACAGATGCTGCAGGGAAAAAAAGGCCAAGTACCATAGTTTATGTACCATAGCAGTGTTTCTCAACTTTGGCAACTTTAATATGTATGGACTTCAACTCCCAGAAATTAGAAGAATGGAATGGAATGGAAAGAATCAGAGCTGGAAGGGACCTTGGAGGTCTTCTAGTCCAGCCCCCTGCTCAAGCAGGAGAACCTAGATTATTTCAGACAAGTGGCTGTCCAGTCTCTTCTTAAAAGCCTCCAGTGATGGAGCGCCCACAATTTCTGACGGCAAAGCTGTTCCACTGGTTAATTGTCCTCACTGTTAGGAAGTTTCTCCTTAATTCCAGGTTGCTTCTCTCTTTGGTTAGTTTCCAACTATTGTTTCTTATCCTGCTCTAAATCATGCTGGCTGGGGAGTTCTGGGTTGACGTACACACATCTTAAAGTTTCTAATACTGTATAGGTAGTCCTTAATTTCAGTGGTGGGTTTCAAATTTTTTTATTATTGGTTCGGTGGGTGTGGCTTGGTGGCAGTGGTGAGATTCAAGTAATTTAACAACCGGTTCTCTGCCCTAATGATTTCTTCCAACAACCAGTTTGCCAAACTGCTTAGAAAGTTAATAACCGGTTCTCCTGAAGTGGTGCGAACTGGCTGAATCCCACCACTGCTTGGTGGGTGTGGCATTGCTTGGTGGGCGTGGCAGGGGAAGGATACTGTAAAATCTCCCTTCCCTCCCCAATCCAAGAGAAGGTTACTGCAAAATTCCCATTTCCTCCCGATCAGCTGGGACTTGAGAGGCAGAGAATAGATGGGGGCGGGGCCAGTCAGAATTTTTACTACCGGTTCTCCGAACTACTCAAAATTTCCGCTACCGGTTCTCCAGAACCTGTCAGAACCTGCTGAAACCCACCTCTGCTTGATTTACACCATTCGTTTAGCAACCATTCCAAGTTACAGTTACAACTGTTGCAGCTTCCCCGTAGTCCTGCGGTCAAAATTCAGGCACTTGGCAACCAACATGTATTTATGACCATTGCAGTGTCCTGGGGTCATGTGAGTGCCATTTGAGACCTTCCCACCTGGCTTCTGACATGCAATGTCAATGGGAAGCCAGATTTGCTTATGATTCGCTAAACAACCACTAAACTCACTTAACAACCATCTTGTTTAGCATTGAAAATTCTGGTCCCGATTGCAAAGAAGAGCAACTAAGATGATTAAAAGCCTGGAGACTACAACATATGAAAAACGGCTGCAGGATTTGGGTTTGGCCAGTCTAGAGAAAAGAAGGTGTCATCACCTTAAACAGTCACTAAATGAAGTGTTATAAGACCAGAACTACCTGCATAGATGAGGAAATGGGATCTTTTGGTACATATAGAGGATTATTTTTGCTTTCCTCCAATCGAGGTTGAAAAAAAAATTAGCATCTTTTAAACCAAAGTTTAGGAAACTATCTCTTCCCCCCTTCCCATCCAGATAACGAAACTACATTGTCCTTTTCTCATCTGCTGATGGAAACTGGACCTCCAAAATATATTTATTTATTTAAAATATTTATATAGCCACCCACCTTATATTGAGCTCTGGGTAGCTCCCAACCACCAATTAAAACAACATCATTAATAAAACAATGTAATACAAATATCTATTAAAACCATAAACATTAGAAAAAAATATGGATGGTACGCTTGATTTAACCTTACCAGGCAAGCAAACACAGGCCAAATGTATTGAGCAGGAAATATTGTGCTATAAAGAGCAGAATTTTATTTTTATTTTTTTTTACATCTGGAGTCTTACCTTTGGCAAAGCCTCTTTTCTCTCCTCTGGAGCTGCCTGTCCATTCTGCAAAGCGAAAGAGCCAAGCATCCATTAGCATCCAAGGGGCGCAGCATTAAGAAAAATCAAGCTATCTTAAGTACCTAATTCTTTTTTGGCTTCAAGCCTAAAGAAAACATCCATAGTTCAAGTTCTTTCTGTAGAAATAACATGTTTTACCTGTCACTGGTTTGAACTGCCAACTTTAGAAAAAAAATCAAGACAACTGGAAGCCCCAACTTTGATGTGCTGAATGAAAATAAGAACAAGCAAGACGGCATCACACAAAAGTTCTTGCTGCGTGTGAGCAGGTCAACAAAAGAGAAATGGCCAAGAACAGTTTCATGGGCCTTCCAGATCTAGAATTATTGCTGACTAAGCTGCAGCAAGATGTAATCTTTAAAAGCAACAAAAAATATTATGAACCCATCTTGTTTTTGCACTGAGCTAATTCTCTCTGGCTTGTTTAGCAGTTATTTCAATAGTAGGCTATATGCATTAGCCACAATGCTAATTCCCAACTTAATTAACTAAGTTAAACAGTCTGGTTCATTGCTACATATGAATGCAGCCCTTGTGTCTTGCCTAGGCAGACATCCGATGGAGGATTGTAGCTCCTGGTCAGTGTGCAGATCTGCATTGCCAAATGTTAGTTAAGAGAGTTATGCCGGCTTCAAATCCTTGACTTACAACCACAATTGGGAGCAGACTCTCCACTGCTGTGAAATGCAGATTCACTTATCCAGCTTCTCCCCTTGACTTTGGTCGTCAGAAGCCCGCTGGGAAGGTCATGAATGGTAATCATATGACCCAGTGATGCTGCAACTGTTATAAATACATGTCAATTGCCGAGCACCCAAATTCTGATCATATGACCACAGGGATGCTGTGAGAATCGTTAAATGCGAAGTCCGGTCACAAGTCACTCTTTTAAGTGACATTGTAACTTCAAACAGTTGCTAAATGAATGATTGTAAGTCAAGGACTACCTGTAATATAGTTTCTCTATTATAGCTGCCTGATTTGCTGCTCTGAGGAACTCACGCCCATTCTTCACATTGAACCAGATTGGATGAGCTTTTTCTGAAAGCACCTAATCCTATTCTTATCCAAAATACTCATACCGAATCCATTCTGGGGATGCAGCCATGAAAGTAGCCACGGCTCACTAATCAGAGGGAAAGGTAGAGGAACCCTAATGTTTTTCTAGAAGCATTGCAAACATAAAAGGGAAGGAGTGAACAACCCTCAAAATAGATCAGTTAGCTGTCACTCAACATTCTGTGCCCATTAAACCAGTACAAGCCTAATGGGTACAGAATGTCAACTGACAACTTGTGAAAAGTATTCAGGAAGTATTTGTGAGGTGTCTATGGATGTGAGAAAAGGAGAAAGGGGGAGAAAGAGAAAAAAGCCAGAGCCAGAGAGAGAAAAAGAGAAAGAAAGAAAGAAAGAAAGAAAGAAAGAAAGAAAGAAAGAAAGATAGATAGATTGCATATGCATGGAATGGAATGGAATGGAATGGAACATCCTGAAAGAAGATATGATTTGCAGGCATCCTGAACAATAGTGCCATATGTTCATCTCCTTTTGCCGCAAGTCAGTTTTATACCCTGAAACCTATCCGAGACTAACCGACTGTCAGGCCAGTTCAAGGGAAGGGCAGGAAGCATATTCTCAACTGCGAGAAGTTGTGGGGAGGGGAAGGGAAATTCTGTGGCATTAGGATGTTTGCCATTTTAACATGATCTTTTCCTCCTCCTGAACCTGCTTCGGGGAGACGGGGGGAACAACCAACATCAGTGAAATGCAAAAGGAAGCTTCAATGTTTGCTGCTGAGTTCCCAAACAGTGCAAAAGATGGACAACTGCCCCAATCCTTTGACATCTCACTGGATTTTCCTCTTAAGCCAGTCCAAAGAGCACCACATCATGGAAGCGGAGGAGGGAGGGAAAGAAAGATTAAAAGTATTATTTGCCCAGTAGATAAGATTCTGGGCAAGATGCCAATGAAAATTCTCACTCATCTAGGTAGAGTTGGCTGTAGGCTGAGTCATGGCAACTGGACTTATTTTTTGTTGGTTTGAGACAGTGGTGAAATTCAATTTTTTTTACTACTGGTTCTGTGGGCATGGCTTTGTGGGTGTGGTGTGGCTTGGTGGCATGGCAGGGGAAGGATACTGCAAAATCCCCATTCCCTCCCCACTCCTGGGGGAAGGATATTGCAAAATCTCCATTTCCACCCCACTCTGAGGCCAGCCAGAGGTGGTATTTGCTGGTTCTCCGAACCACTCAAAATTTCCACTACCGGTTCTCCAGAACCTGTCAGAACCTGCTGGATTTCTCCCCTGGTTTGAGATGTTTTGCTGCCCGTCCAAGCAGCTTCTTCAATCTGAACAAGTTGGTTAGGGGAATCTGAGTAGGCAGAGTCTCGTTGGAATGTGTTAACTCCTAAAATTCTTGGGGGTATTTCTTAGGTAGACTCATTGCTTACTCAGATTCCTCTCACCAACTTGTTCAGACTGAAGAAGCTGCTTGGAGGGTCAGCAAAACGTCTCAAACCAACAAAAAAGAAGTCCAGTTGCCATGACTCTACCTACAGACAAAATTCTACCCGGATGACAGAGAATCTCCATCGACATATTGCCATAATTTTGGGGAAGAAGCGCTTTAGTTGGTGAGGGAATACCCCTAAGAATGTTACCATGTTTCCCGAAAAATAAGATTGGGTCTTATTTTCTTTTAGGCTTGAAAATAAGCACTTGGGCTTATTTTCAGGAAGATCTTTTTTTTTTTGAGCTGCAGGAGGCGGTGAGCTCAGTCACCTCATGGCTGCTGTGTCCCTTAACAGCGGACTGAGGATCAGCTGATCCAGCGAGGGTCGCGAGTTCTGTCTCTCCAGGTGCCTGGAGATGTTTGCAGCGCACTCTTGCTAGCCCCAGCCCTGCCAACGGCGCCAGGCAACCTTGCAGCCGAGGCCCCCTCTGTGTCAACTTGCAAAGCTTTCAAGTTGCCATGAGCAGGAGGGAGGGAGAACTGATAGAGCTGATTGACTTCCCTAACTGAAGTGCATTCCATACATTCTTCCTGACCGCAATCAGAAGGAGGGTGTTGGATTTCACAGCCAGCGAAAGTGGTTAATTGGAGAATGTGATTTATGACATGGCCAGAGAGGAGGGGAGAGACAGGGTCATAGGGGAATGTAAATCTACATGGGATTAGTTCTAACTGCATCCGAATATTGCCGAAATTGTGCTCCTAATAAATGACTGTATTTCTTTTGAAGTTCGGCTCATGGCTCATGAATTAATTAGGGCATCTTTCGGAAACTTCACACTCTGTTCCGCAGCTCACCTTGTGGCTATGGAGCAGGTGGCAACCACGGTTTGTGCTCCACCAGGCCTGGAGCTGGGGTGTTGCTTTGGCTGCTGCTACGATGAGGCAGAAAGCCATGCGGCCCGTCAGAATTGGTTTCCCTCCCACACCCCACCTCTACCTGGCTGCTGCTGCCACAAGGTGAGCTACGGAACAGAGGGGCCCTCAGCTGCAAGGTTGCCTGGCACCGTGGACAGGGCTGGAGCTAGCAAGAATGTGCTGGAAACATCTCTAGGCATCCAGAGAGACAGAACCCCTGGCCCTCATTGGATCAGCTGATCCATAGGCCACGGTTAAGGGGCCCAGCAGCCATGAAGTTACCAGGAAAGGGAAGGGCTGCCTCCTATGCTGGCCACCCCCTTCACTAGGGCTTATTTTTTGGGATAGGGCATATATTAGGCCCACCCTAAAAAAAACTAGGCTAGGACTTATTTTCGGGGTAGGTTGTATTTTCGGGAAAACATGGTAGGAGTTGGCACATTCCAACAACTTTCTGCCTATTCAGATTCCCCTAACTCAGTTTTTCTCAACTTGGGGAACTTTAAGGCGTGTGGATTTCAACTCCCAGAATTCCCATGGCTGGTTGGGGAATTCTGGGAATTGAAATCCACATGTCTGGGTTGAGAAACGCTACCCTGATCAATTTATTCAGACTGAAAAAACTGCTTTAATGGTCAGCGAAATGTCTCAAATCAACAAAAAATGCGTCCAGTTGCCATGACTCAACCTATTGATAATTCTGGGCAGGATTCTCCTTTGCTACTTGAAAAGTTAAATATTGTAGAGAATGCTTCAGCAAGAGGTCATTGTGGAAGGCAGGTGGGCCAGAGAGAATGCAATCAAAGAAATCCTTTACAAGAGGAGAGTTTGATCTACCCACATGGAAAGACCTACACCCAGGAAATCAGGCACTAACAAATAGAAAAGCAAGCTGGGTTTTTAACCCAATTCTCATCCCCTATCAGCTCAAATGTAAGTCTTTCTTCTGTCCCATGTTGTTGGAATAAAAGGTAATAAGGCTTAAATAAAATCAAGTTAAACATTTATATCCTCAGTGAGCAGGAAAACAATATATTCACAAGAATGCCGAAGCCACAGGCAAGAAGCAGCTGGTTTCACCTTTCCTTCAATACCACCAAATCCTGTTTAACATCTATGGTTTCTATTATTTATTAGCCCACCTACATCCTGGCCATCATTCTTCCATCTACCCTCTTTGTGGACTGGGGTTCTTGTTTTTTTCTTTATCCTAGTTTATACTCCATTAACCTGAGCTTGTTAAAGTGTGATCTCTGCAGAAGCTGAAACTTTGCCCTCCTTGATGTTTATGTAAGTTTTTCATCAAACCCTTGTTCGTGTAAACAGAAAAGAACTCCTGAAGCCTGCAATTCCAAAGACCCAAAGTGGAATTTTCTCATCGTGCCGGTTGCAATGTTTACAAACCGAGAAGCAGAACTGTACTTCAGCCAAGGGTGGGTCTCAGTTGAAGGCCAAATCTGATTTATTGAAATGTGATTCAAATGAAATTAAATTAATTAAATGCAGTTAATATGAAGGTAGAGTTTTTCCAAGGGTTTAATCGGTTGCTCCTCTAATTATCCTGTCAGGTAATAATTACATGTAGGCAATCCTCGACTTACGACCACAATCAAGCCCAAAGTCTCTGTTGCTAAACAAGATACTTGTTAAGTGAGTCATCCCCCTTTTTCCAACCTTTTTTTTGCCATGGTTGTTAAGCAAACCACTACAGTTGTTAAGTGAATTGTGCGACCGCTAAGGGAATCTGGCTTCTCCCATGGATTTGGCTTCCCAGAAGCTTCCTAGGAAGGTTGCAAATGACAATCCAGGATGCCAGGACCCTGCAACCATTGCCAAACAACCGAAGTTTGATTATGTGAGTGTGGGGATGCTGGAGTGGTCAGAAGTGTGAGTCACTTTTTTCAGTGTCATTGTAACTTTGAACTGTCATTAAATGAATAGTTGTACCGTGTTTCCTCGAAAATAAGACAGGGTCTTATTTTCTTTTGAAGCCTGAAATAAGGGCTTGGCCTTATGGGGGGGGTGTCTTATTATTTTTGGGGTGGAGGGGTCGGCGAGTTTGGGACTAGATGTTCCGTCATGGCTACCGCCTCCCCTCCCTGTTCTTCACGCCGACTGAGTGGCTGGCCACCGCTGCTCTGATGTGTCCCCCCGCCACCGCCGCCTCATGGAGCAGGACTGCAAGGCTTGTTGTACCTTTGCACACTCGAACGGCAGCACCGCCACAAGCTTCATCATACCGGCACAGCTGGCATCCTGCCGCTCGCAGCTACGGCGGTATGTCAAACCTCATGGCAGTGCTGCCATTCGTGCGTACAACGGCACAACAAGCCTTGCAGAGTCCTGCTCCACGAGGCGGCGGCGGGATGAGTCTCACAAAGACTCATTTCTGTCAGATGAGGCGGGGGAGAAGCAAGACACGTGGAGCAAGATGTGGTTCCCTTTGCCGTCTCTTCTCTCCACCCCCCCGCCGGGCATGGCAGGGCTCCTGCCCCTTGTTTAGCCACCCACCGCCTTTAGGGATGCAATTCTGGGGTGGCAAGTGGGGCGGGCGAGAAGCGGGACATGCGCCTTACCTTTCAGGCTCTGTGGCGTTCCTCGGCATTGTTTCCAGGGAAACACGTTGTAAAAGAAAACTTCTCGCGAGTTCAATCAAACTTCTCGAACTCGCGAGAAGTTTTCTTTTACAACATGTTTCCCTGGACACAGCGGCGAGGAATGCAACAGAGTTGGAAAGATAAGATGCCCGTCCCGCTTCTCGCCCGCCCCACTTGCCATCCCTAAATTGCATCCCTAAAGGGGGCGGGTGGCTAAGCAAGAGGCAGGAGCCCTGCCATGCCTGGCGAAGGGGGAGCGGGGGCAGAAGAGAAGGCAAGGGGAGCCATGTCTCGCTCTATGCCTCTCAGTTCTCCTCTGCCTCACCTATCAGAAATGAGTCTTTATGAGACTCATCGCACCGCCCACACCACCTCGTGAAGCAGGACTCTGCAAGGCTTGGGGCCTTGCACACATGAAGGACAGCACGGCCGTGAGGTCTGACATACCAGCGCAGCTGCGAGTGGCAGGACGCCAGCTGTGCTGGTATGATGAAGCTCGTGGTGGTGCTGTCGTTCGTTCGTGCAAAGGCACAACAAGCCTTGCAGAGTCCTGCTCCACGAGGCAGTGGCGGCGGAGGATCACATCAGAGCAGCGGTGGCCAGCCGCTCAACCGGCGCAAAGAGCAGGGAGGGGAGGGCATGTTCCCCCCCTCTTTCCCCCCTCCGGCCTCACTTCCTCAACTCATTTTGGTTGCGCAGCAAGCAACTAGAGGAAATGGCAGAATCAGCTGTGCATACATGGAAGTAGTTGGTGGGGGACTTATTTGGTAGGCAGCTTATTTTAACGCATGCGCTGAAAAGCCTGATTGGGCTTATTATCCAGAAAGGTCTTAGTTTCGTGGAAACATGGTAAGTCATGGGTTATCTGTATTCATAAAATTTAAGGCAATTGGCTGTTAAATTTCTGGGTTCCAGACTTATACATAAGCCTTGGAAGATTATTTTTATGTACATTGGTACCTTGGTACACGCCGTTAATTGGTTCCACAAAGTGCGACAAGTGCTAAAAAGGACGAGTACCAAACCAACCATACCATGAAACCTTTTGGTTCGGCCAGGAAGGACTTCTTTTGTCAACGACCTTCCCAGCATGGCCAACTTCCTGTCTGCCTTCTGTGGTTATACCCCACTTCCTTTTGCAGCGATCTTCCCAGCATGGCCAACTTCCTGTCTGTTCTCCACAACTTCCCCCTCTTCCTATCGCAACACATTGAGTACTAAACAAACGCCGAGTACTGGGATAACATTTTCATGTCAAAATGTTTCATGTACCAAACTTGAAAGTTGAGTACCGAGATACCGCTTTGCAATCATCGCTGCAAGATTACTATATGTGGAAAAAAATGGGGAAAAAATACCCACAATGGAGGAATGGCTGGTGAAAATGGCGGAACTAGCAGCAGTGGCAAAATTGCTTGCTTAAAGAAAGATCAACAACTACATTAATGACTGGAACCGCCTTATGGACTTTTTCCTGAAACAAGGAAAAAATGAACTGGTGATTTATGGATTTGATGATAAGAACAGTAGATTAAGGAGAGAAGGAAATTATGATGTAACCTTAGGAACTGTGTAAAATATAAATGTACTTATAATTTATTTTAAAATTAGAAGTTACTTCTTTATTACTTTTTTCTTTTCTAGTTCTTGTTTTATTTCTTTTTCACTTTCTTATTATTTTTCTCTGTCCTTTTTTTCAATTTGAAATTTATATTGATTTCATTCTGCTGAAAAAAAATTTAATTCATTTTTAAGAGAAAATTATATATAAAAATAACTTTTAGAAATGTAAATTTCCAGTTGCTTTGAAGTATTCTGAAACAAAACCACACACTTTTGTGTGGTTAGCTCTATGTTGGCTTACCTCTCTGTGCTGTGTGCTGCTAATAAGCCATCTCCCTGAATTATGGTTCAGTAAATTTGTTAAAACACTGCGGGACTCTAATATTCATTTCAGTGAGCATGTATAAGACAGCTGGAGGTGTTAGTGAAAAAGAAAGAAATAATGGAAAGTTTTCCCTTTAGATTCCTCTAATTCTAAAGTTGCACAGTAGTGGAATTTTTCAAAAAACAACCACAGACCCCCCGCGGTGAAATCCAGCAGGTTCTGACAGGTTCTGGAGAACCAGTAGCAGAAATTTTGAGCACTTCGGAGAACTGGCAGTGGAAATTTTTGAGTAGTTCAGAGAACTGGCAAATACCACCTCTGGCTTGCCCCAGAGTGGGGTGGGAACGGAGATTTTGCAATATCCCTCCCCTGGAGTGGGGTGGGAATGGAGATTTTGCAGTATCCTTCCCCTGCCACGCCCACCAAGCCATGCCCACCAAGCCACATCATGCCCACCAAGCCACGCCCACAGAACCGGTAAACAAATTTGGATTTCACCACTGAAACACACCTTTTCTTTTGTAGAAAAGGGAGAAGGAAAAAATTAAGTTCCTAATAAACATTAGACATCCCATAACTTATTGGGACATTGTTTCAGAATAATTTCGTTACTTAAACAGAGAAACAAACAGAAACCTGGGCAGGCAAAAAGCCAGTGAGGAATGACTTTTGATTTCCTGTGGGCTTCCCCACTGACTTTCCTTATGGGAAGCTGGCAGGGAGTATTGGAAATGATGATCATATCATTGGGGCTGATTACAGTGGTGTGACGGCATGGTGATACTGAAAGTAGACCCAATTTTGCAAAACTTCAATCCCATAGCAGTCTTGGGTCCTGGATTTTGGATGAATTCTTTAAAATAACCAGTGGTACCAGTATGTTGATTCAAAAATGGTTGCCCTAGGATGCACTGTTTTGGCCAATGAAGGTTCTAAACAGGCAGTGTTTTAGACGTATATAAATACACAAGGTCCTGCAACTCCAAAATAGGGAATATTTATTGCCCCACTGTTGAACCAAACCTTAAAAGCCAATGTTACAAAATCAGAGATGCCGTCTGTCCTGAACTTTGTGGAGAACTTAAGAAGCTTATAGACGGGTGTGGAATCATTTTTTACAGCAACTGAAAGTTTGCAAAGGATGTTTTAAGCGTGCAAAACCTTTATGAAGATTTGCTTACTTTTTTTTTTTCAGACTGAAAGCAGGAGGAAATTGCATTGCCAATTTTCAGCAGTCGGCCATAGGAAGATAGATGGGGCTCCAAATGAAGGGGCTACATTCAGTCCATAGGTTGCCCATCTCTGGTTTAAACTTTGAGACTCTATAGAGCAGAGATCTTCAAACTTGGCAGCTTTAAGACTTGTGGACTTCAACTCCCAGAATTCTCCAGCCAGCATAGCATAGCTGGCTGGAGAATTCTGGGAGTTGAAGTCCACAAGTCTTAAAGCTGCCGAGTTTGGGGATCCCTGCTATAGAGATAACAATATGTTTTACTTTGCCCAAATTATGGATGTAATCAAGGTCCCAAGGAAACAATGCATGAAATATCTTGAGTTTACAGAGGCAAGCCCAACATAGTCCTGAATACTGTACTTGGTACCGGTAGCTCTCAACTTACAACAATTCATTTTAGTGACCGTTCAGTTACAACATCATTGAAAAAAATGTGACCTATGACCGTTTTTCACACTTCCAATGCATGATTGTAATCATGTGATCAAAATTTAGACACTTGTCAACTGCCATGTATTTGCAGAGTCCTGGGATGATGTGATCCCCTTTTGTAACCTTCAGACAAGGAAAGGCAGTGGGGAAGCCAAAGTCAAGTAACAAAGGTGTTACTAACTTAACAACTGCAGCGATTTGCTTAACAACTGTGGTAAGGTCGTATAATGGGGCAAAACTCACATAACAAATGTTTTGCTTAGCAGTGGAAACATTGGGCTCAATTGCAGTCATAAGTTGAGGACTACCTGCATTTCACTTAGTGCTAAAGTGGGACCTTCAGATGCTGATGAGCTCTATCAACAGTTCCTAGCATTCTTCATTATGGAGAGGAATTCTGGGAGTTGGCTGGGGAATTTTTTTTAATTTTATTTTATTTATATGCCGCCCTTCTCCAGAGACTCAGGGCGGCTTACAATGCGTTAAGCAATAGCCCTCATACTTTTGTATATTTTATACAAAGTCATCTTATTGCCCCCACAATCTGGGTCCTCATTTTACCTGCCTTAGAAAGGATGGAAGGCTGAGTCAACCTTGAGCCTGCTGAGATTTTTGGGAGTTGATGTCCACCTGTCTTAAATTTGCTAATGTTCAATACTTAAATAAATACTTAGTCTTTTGTGGCAAGACAGAATCATATAGAATTTTTGCAGAAAGTAGACAGGGAAATCAACAAACATATTTGGGCATAGGTTTTAGTGACTTGTTTGCAAAGCCGTTTTAAACACGTTTAACTAGGTTGATCAGTTTAAGTTCTGCTTTTGGGCATATCCTCATGCAACTGTTTTGACTTCTTGCATCAACCTGGAAGCGTATTTCAACAGCAGAAATACAATTTGATCCAGGGCAAGTGAACAGGGCCATGAATTAGGATCAGAAACTCATTAAAACCTACACTGAAGTGGGACTGTCATCTCTCAATCCTGCCCATGGAGAGAAAGCCGATCCCTGTAAATCTAAAAGAACATTTTATACTGCACAGACCTGGAGGAATCAAGCTACGTTCAAATGTCCCCGGAGACTGAGATATTAGGTTGTATTATGTCATGTGCAAAGCACAGCAGTTTTTGTTAAGTGTTGATTCACAGGGGCACAAGTGCAGACCAAAAGAGTTCAATTTATGTGACAAATGAATTTCTAAAAACAACTCCACAGATAAAGTGAGGGAGCTTTGGGATCTGTAAAGGAAGATTTTCAGCTTGTTCCAAATATTCTGGCCAGAGCTCTTTAGGAAATCCTCTGACAATTGCAGCAGCACAAAACGGATACACATTACAGAGGAAGTATGCATCAAGGTCAGTAGTATAGTTGGGGCATGTGGTTTGTGTGTGTGTGAGAGAGAGGGAGAGGGAGAGAGAGGGGGAGAGAGAGAGAGAGAGAGAGAGAGAGAGAGAAAATGAGAATGTATTTTGCTCTTTGCACTGGTCTGTTCTTTGATGGGGAACAGGGATTGCTGCAAGGAGAACACTGAAGGAACTCAAGTGTATTCTCCTGGAGTTACCAATATACAATCAAAACTATAGAAAGGAGATCTCAAAAGTGTCAGTACCTTTTAGGCAACGTTTATTGTCAAATGCTCTCCAATTTTTTTAAAAAAAATGCTTATAAAGAAAAATATCTGTAGCTCAGGGTTGAAATAAGGGGTCCTTTCTTGCAAATGTTTTATTACCAAACTAGGTAACGTCATCAGTTGATCTGGTGATGCTACCTAGTTTGGGTAATGAAATGTCTCCGCAAGCTCAGAGAGTACCAAGGACTCCTCATAAAAATATCCTTCTCCAGAATACACTCACAAAATACATTCACAGACTTTGTCAATCCGACATACTGAACTCGCAGTACTGCAAACACCAAAAACACCATATTCCTCGACTTATGACCACAATTGAGCTGGAAATGTCCACTGCTAAGCAAGACAGCTGTTAAGTGAGTTTGGCCCCATTTTATGACCTTTTTCCCACAGTTGTTAAGCAAATCCTTGCAGTTGTTAAGTGAATCACGCGGTTAATAAGTGAATTGGCTTCTCCCATTGACTTGGCTTATCAGAAGCTGGCTGGGAAACAGATTCATCTGTTTCTTAGATTTAAAAACATTTATCTCAAATGAGAAAACGATTTTTTTCCCCTCATTTGAACAAAGAAGCGTATTAAACATTGCTTAACCAAACAGATCAATAATGCTGTTCTTCAGGCTCTTGTGCCTGTTATTTAGAATACCGATTATTTGCTTATGGTAAATTCATTATTAAAGTATTTATATTGGCAGGTGTATAAGTTTTGGAAAGGTTCAAAGTCTAGACAAGGCAGATGAAACTCAAGAGTTTGAAGTATCAGGGCTGCATCCTGCCAAAAACACACCAGCCCTCTTGACTTGTGGGATTAATGAATAAACCCCAAATGGGTCAGGATTAACTTTTCTTGGAGCTATTTACTCAATCATGAAACAAAACATTTCCACCGGAAGAGGAAACCAAGCCAGCCACTTAACCTAAGCCACTGGAAATACAATACCCTTTCTTTCCCGGGGTGTGTGTGTGTGTGTGTGTGTGTGTGTGTGTGTTAGTGTCCTGCTTGTAATTTCAAGCAAAGTTTGTGATCTGATATATAAAATAATTTTAAACTGGAGATGCTAAAAAATCAAATTTGCACAGACAGGACCTTAACATGGTCAGTCAGGCTTCTCCAGGTGATATTCCCACCAGAAGGCTTGCAGCCAGAGAGTCAAGGACACAGCTCTGCTGAGATTGTCACTGCAGATACAATACTTAGAAGAAAAACCCTTAATAAAGCAGGAAGCCAAAATTACAAATTCAAGTATTCAAGTCATGCCTATGGCAGTTCCAAAGTACAGATTCTACTCCTCGTTCTCTCCACTTTACAGCATAACAAATTAAGAGTTTCTGATTTTTCAGAGTGAGAAACAGTTGGTGCGTCCTTATTGTACGGCATCCCCATGGCTGTTAACCTCACCAGCTCTTATTTTCATTTATTTATATATTACGTAATCCATTTTTAGGGCCACCCATGTTGCAAACCCAAATCTGGGTGGCTAACAGCACATGAAAACAATTAAGAACCTTATTAACAAGCTCTTAGCCTCACAGTCATCACTGAAGGAGCCAAGCCTGGTCCAGTCTATAAAGGAATAGACTGGAAAAAACAGTCACCTTGGGATCAAATCAGCAGACTCTTGGCTGAATTCGCACACTGCACCAAACCACAATGTAGTTCCTCGTCTATGGGCTAGTGCAGGGGTCAGCAACCTGCGGCTCCGAAGCCGCATGTGACTCACCCCTCTGCTGCGGCTCCCTGTCACTCAAAATATGCGTCACAAATCTATTTGGACAGAGAAGCACCTGCATTTTGGGAAGGGGGAAGGCACTTCCAGATCACCTACTATGCATAAGCTCTGAGTAAGTTGGAACTCTACAAATACATTAACATGACAAAACGAAGAGCTCGTTGCTATTTTAGAGCACTGAGAAAGCATCCCAAAATATGCTGTGGTATAACAAACATTGAATTACAGGATATGAGGGTGGGCTGGCTGGCATGGTCACCCATGCCCTGAGTGACCCTGAGATGTATTGGGACACCGGTGCTTGCCCTCCTCATCTTCCTCTTAGCCTGGTCATGGTTGCTAAATGAACTCTTAATAGAAAGCTCCTAACTGGGCTTCACAGGGCGCCCATACATACCAATTATATTTTCCTTAAGGCAAGAAAACAGAATAGTTTGAAAACCATGGTTTCTGGTTTAATATGTTGTATGAATGCAGCCAACTGTGGGCTCCACAACGTATGGTTTAGCATTATGGATAAAGTCACAGGATAAAGCCTGTGGCTACCATATATTTTAACTCAACACTTCCCAAGATGTTCTAAGAATAATTTATTCTCAGTTCTCCAATTATCACAATTTTAAAGCTGCTGGTGTAGAAATTTCATGTGCCAATGCTCTCTAACAGTGAAACTGATACAGGAAGGGCTTTTTTACTTTCAGAATATCCGCAAACTCTGTAATCTCTGAAAGTCCCCTAGATTTTCACAATGCTTTCTTTTAAAAAACATGAACCCACTAAAGAGAGGAAAAGGAATACTGGCACGGTACATTTCTCAATACAATGGTACCTGGATACTTGGCTGCTTCGAAACTCATCAAATTTGGTACTCAATGCATTTTGACGTGAAAATGTTGTCCTGGTACTCATACCTTCGAGACCGACTTCTGCCACCAATAGCCTCCCACCGGCCAGTTCGCTCCCACAGAGAGGGTCTCCTCAGGGTGCCATCAGCCAAGTTATGTCGGCTGGCGACACCCAGCGGGAGGGCCTTCTCTGTGGGAGCCCCAGCCCTGTGGAATGAACTGCCCCCGGAAATACGTAAGATCTCCGACCTCCGGGTGTTTCGCTGCGCACTGAAGACCTTGTTGTTCCGCCAGGCCGGGCTATCAATATAATAATTTTAAATTGGGGTATTTTAAATTTTCGGGGTTTTAAACCAGGCCAAATCTATTTAATTATTTTAATTTTTAATCATTGTTTTGTCTTGTGTTTTTAAATTGGCTGTACACCGCCCTGAGTCCTTCGGGAAAAGGGCGGTATAGAAATAAAATTATTATTATTATTGTTGTTGTTGTTGTTTGGTACTTGAGGCACTGCATAAGGAAGTGTGGGGGAGGGGTCAACGGCAGAGAATGGGCAAGAAGTCAGCCATGCTGGAATGGTCACTGTAAAAGGAAGTGAGGGACAGCCACAGAGGGCGGACAGGAAGTCGGCCATGCTGGAAATGTTGCTGACATCGGAAAAGGGGCAGATAGGAAGTCCTTCCTGACCAAAACAAAAGGTCACATGTCAAGTCACATGATTTGTTTGTTACTCGTCCTTTTTAATATTCTACGTGCCTCCCAGAACCAATTAAGGACAAGTACTGAGATACCACTCTATGTGGTTTATTTAAAGTGGGGGATATTAAAAAGATGTATGTATGCACTGACAGCCTAAAGTGTGTTTACCTCTGCTAAATGACTTTGATGGTTCTTGCAGGCAAACAGCTTTTTTCCTATCCTGCTAATCCCACACCTGTTATCTGCTGAGCCCCCGAGAACCCAAGTCATTTTTTTGGCTTCCCATACTTATCTTACACCAGGCTCCCTGCCAGAGTGTTCAGATTCTACCTATAACTGTGAAGACAGCTATTAGTTTGTAATGGAATGTGAGAATGACCTTGGAAGATGGAAGGAAGAGAAAGCTGCCCAGGAAATAATCAGATAAAAGGGAAGAGGCGCCGACAAATGAGTAATGGGCAAGAAAGAAACTTAAGAAAGGATACACCCTAAGTAACGAGGTGGTAAAGAGAGATAGTGGGAGTTTTGTACTTTAAGGCTTGCAGGTTTCTGTTCATATTCTAATAATAAGTTTGAATTTGTTCATCATGTTGTGTTTCCTGTCTGGTCTAACTTAGGAGGCTGATATGGTTCTGATGTCATGTGAGGACGAGGCATTTAAAGTGTGTATCACTCTCATTCTGTGTAATAAGAGCAAATCTTTATAAGATTTGCTCTTATAACTTCACTTATGGAGAAGGGCCAATTTAAGGGTCATGATTTCCTATCTGAACAGGGCACCATTAAGCTGTTACTGGGCGGGTGGTTGGGAGGAACAAAGCAATAAATATGTTTAACTTTCTTTAAAAAAAAAAAAATACTTGTCGTACATCAGTTAGCTCCAAAGTATGTTTCCTTACTTGCTTCCTGGTTGAGTTTGTTTGCTTTTGATAAATAGCAAAGGAATATGGCCTGACTTTGCCAGGTCTTGCTATTCGCCTCAAGTCAGTCAGCACTACAAACCTGATGGCAAGGTGGAAATGGGGGGAAAAAGCAAAGAACTTTTCAATGAAGGAGAATATTTGTAGCTCAAGGTTGAAATGAGGGGGTGCTTGGTGCTTTCCGAGCTTGGTGGCTTTCTTGCAAACCTTTCATTACCTAAAATAGGTAACATCAACAGTACTAGAAGAGGGTGGGGTTTGCACTCAGTTTATATTCTAGTGGCTTGCCCTATGACCAACTGGAGGAGTTGGTCTTAGAGGTTCTTTACTTGGTCTGTTTACTGTTACCTTGTTTGGCAGTTCCTCAATTGGGGTATTGATTGTTGGACTGATGCCAATAGTAAACAGTCCAAGCAAAGAACCACTAAGATTAACCTCAACAATACTGTTTGGGCAAGCCACTAGAACAGGGGTCCTCAAACTTTTTAAACAGGGGGCCAATTCACGGTCCCTTAGACTGTTGGGGGGGGGCATACCTGCTGGGTGGGTGTGGCCAGGTGGTCATGTGACTGGGTGGTCATGGCCAATTTAGCAGTCCGTTAAACAATACACACAATTTAAACTTCAATTTGTTATGCTCCTGGGGGTGGAAAGCAGATTAGTGAAGGGATGTAGCTGCCTGGGGGGGGGGGGGGGGGGGGGTGAGAGACTTCTGCTTGTGTGTGTATGTCTCCCTCCCTCCCCTCCCCTCTAGGCTGGGGAGGCAAAAAATGGGCCTGTTTTTGGCCTCCCGGGGCCTCTGTGCATCCCATTTTTGGCCTCCTGAAGATAGGTGGGTAGGTGGGGCGATGTGAACAGGGTGGCCTCGTGGTCCCGTGTGGGCCGGATTAATAATGGCTGCGACCCGGCCCGTGGGCCGTAGTTTGAGGAGCCCTGCACTAGAATATAAGATGAGAGAAAAGCCCACACCTTACTAGCACTGATGACGTTACCTAGTTTGGATAATGAAATGTCTACAGGAAAACCACCAAGTTCAGAGAGGACCAAGGACTCCTGAAATAATTTTTTCATCATCCTGGAGTAGAAATGTTATCTACCCATCCTTCAGTGGGCAGAAAACTAGTCTGAGATGAAATGGACTCTCTTATTCTACCTACCCATGGCTCTTCGATGGTATTGGCATCAAGAGAAGAATCCTACAGGTACCATGTTTTCCCGAAAATAAGACCCTGTCTTATATATTTTTGAACCCTGAAATAAGTGCTTGGCCTTATTGCCATGTGCTCAAAAGCCCAATTGGGCTTATTATCAGGGGATGTCTAATTTTGGGGAAAAGGGTAGTCCTCAACTTATGGCCATAATTGAGCCCAAATTTATGGTGCTAAGCAAGACAGTTACCAGTAAGTGGATTTTGCCCCATTTTACGACCTTTCTTGCCACAGCTGTTAAGCGAATCATTGCAGTTGTTAACTTAGTAACACGGTTGTTAAGCTGGCGGGGAAATTCTGGGAGTCGAAGTCCACACATCTTAAAACGGCGACGATTGAAAAGCATTTCTCTACTTTGGTGCACAATTAGCCCAAGGCCTAGATCCCCAGCAGGGTCCTGGGGGCACTCATCTGCCCAGAATTCTCCAACCAGCAGTGCCAGGTCCCTTGACTCACCTGGTTTCTTAAATTAAACAATGTTTAAAGCAAACATGAAGCTTCCAGCATAGCTTTTATTTGCAAAAGTGCTTGCATGCTTCAAGGGGTTGCTTAGAAAATAATAATAATAATAATAATAAAAAATAGCAGGTAATTGCACCCAGGATTCTCTTGGAAGGGTGCCCATTTGCCCAGAGAAAGAACAAATAAAAACAAGGGAGAGGCATACGTTGGGGGGGGGAGGAATTAGAGAGGGTAGCAGGAAGCTTTTCTGCTTTAACGATGTCTCATTACAACTGTTTTATGAATGGGCCAATCTTCTGCTGCACCCCCTCCTGGAATGCCATTTTGGGATGCTGTCCACCACACACTTCTAAATTCCAAATTTAATCCCCCAGCCCCAAAAGGTTGGGGACCCCTGACCCTTAGGCTAACCCAGCGGCTGGGAAATATTGTTTCAGAAACAATTAATAAAACTGCGCACTGCCCTGGAGTCTGCCAGGCTCCCTTTGAAACGTGTGAGGAGATTGAATGCTTTAATGAGGCAACATTATTCTTTTCAAGCACAGAAAAGAACCCAGAGGAGCAAAATATTTTTCGAGTGGGGACAAAGGTGGGGTGAGAGCCTATTGCTTCCCTTCCTTTTTACAGCGCAGGAAGTTTAATAATTCCTTTGATTACTGCACCGAGCCAGCTAGCCATGATGAATAAATCACAACAGTACACACAGAGAGAGAATAAAAATGCCATTAGAAAGATCAATAGCTGATCCTGTGTGCAAGCACACCTAACTAGGCATACAGAGACACACAAGGTGTATAATTACTCCGCAGCAAAATGAAGGATACGCTTCATACAGCCTTGAAAGAACTGTAATTTACTCTTTAACAGCAGTTATCAGAGCTGAACCACCAACCAGGGTTAACAAGCTAGAGGATCTGTGGTTCATCTCATATGCCTATCCAAGTGATTAGCATAATGGCCAGGTTCATATACAAAAACATAATAGGGCTTTTTAGGTTTGGCTAAGAGACTATGATTTATAAAGCATGATTTACATTTACATTAGCTAAAAGAGTATTTTTTTAAAACAACAACAACAAAGCTTTTAATATCATTTTAAAAGTCTTCCGGCCGCATGGAACAACAGGCCACGATCCACGGAAGATGGAAATCTCTGTATCGCATTTGGTGTTGAAAACACCTTCAAAGGCAGCTTGTTCCTGTTCTGCCTATTCTACATCATAGTTAACCTGAGAGTTAATTCTGACCTTATGTTACTGTTTTAAAATGAGTTTCAGAGTGCACAGTGACGAAACCGACATTCTCTTCCATCGGTTCATTACTTCTGCTTCCCAAAGGCTCATTAGTAGGAACCGGGGCTGCGTTCAGAATGGAAAGTGGACTTCCATCAGCCCCTGCCAGCGTGGCCAAAGCTTGAGGGCAACGTTGTCCCCAGTGCTAAGAACTTTTGTTTTGGCTGATTTCTTATTGAAATTTAAAGAGAGAGGTTTATCCAGTTCCCAACAATTTCCTGCTAGCACTGCTGGCTTCCTGCACTTGTCACAGAAAACATCACCAAAGGGACGCAGATGTTTCCCAGACCGTCTTCTCACATCCCTACTTATGCACCAGAGGATGCTTATCAAGAACTTCATGGCTGCTGTTAGGAACTCAGCTAGATGCCTTCCAGATGCTTGGATCTTCCTATTGAGTCGTGATGGCTGGGGCTGATGGAAGTTACAGTCCAAAACATCTGGAAGAGACCGGATTGTTTTCTCTGCCTAGATTTGTGGACTTTGACTCTGCTCTTTATCTTATGGGCCAGCCTAAGGCATCCTGGCAGCCAACTTTCTCCCACCTCGCCACTCCCTGCAATTCACCGTTCCTTATCAATGCTTGTCCTCTCTTTACATTTGTCCTTTAGAATGAGTCTGCACCAGCCTGCAGTTTGCTAAGCCTGCTCGGTGGCACCGACCACACTGCAGTTGTTTAAAAACCCAGCACATCGGAAGGCGCATGGGGCGAGATCAATCCCACATGCGGTCTTGCAGGTCGAGGGAATCCAACCTGGCTTTGCAAAGCGGAATAAAGGCACACCAGATCTGTTCACGGCAGCAATTTCATAGCCCTCTCACATTTATTGTTATTTACATAGAGTGCCTTTAGAAACAAAGATTCTCTCTCTCTCTCTCTCTCTCTCTCTCTCTCTCTTTTCTACCTGCTTGGACCATTTTACCTGAATCCAGCCACACTTTATTTCCAACCTTCAAGATTACAGGGTTGGCCATCTACAAGGAACTCCAAGACTAGACCCCCCCCACTTCCTGAAAAGCAAGCTAACCTGGAGATTTAAGTCTAGATCTCCCAGAGGTGCGGCCTAGATCCAAGACTGTCCCCCTCCTCCCCATGTCATTCCTTGCCGTCTAAACCCCCCCCCAAAAAAAGTGGTGGTGGGGAAAAGCAGTCAGAGCTGCTTCACCCTGCCGGTGGGGTCCCCACTTTCCTCTTCTTCTGCCCCTCCTTAAAACAGTCCTCCAGCCCTGGCAAGCAGACCGTTTCCTCCAGCCCAGAGCCAGGAAGAAGAAGAGACCTCTCTCCCTCCCTCCCTCCCTCCCTCTCCCCCTCTCCCCTAGGCCAGCATCACCACCCTGCCAGGTTTCTCAACTCCCTTCAAAGAGGAGGCCCAGCCAGCCAGCCCCCCCTCTCCCTCCCTCCCCGAGGAGCAGGCTCCGGAGGGGTTTCGGAAAGCCGTTCCTTAATCGGATTAAGGAGGAGGTTCGGATTACTTTAACTAGGAGGAAAAGCTCTCCGGGACGGTGCCCTTTTAATAGCTTCCCAGCACAAGCAAGCAAGCCGGCACGTTGCTTGGGGCCAAGGGCTATTTTTTTGGTGGGGGGGGAATGCAAGTAGGAGCAGGGCTGCCGAGAGCTCCATAAACACCGCTTTCCCCGGGCTGCGGGGGGGCGGGCGGGCAGAGAAGAGATAACGTGTCCATCTCCCGTGTTTTTTTCCTCCGCTTGATGAACGGCGCCCCCGGGGACGGGCTGGGGACGGCCACCGCCTCCGCTCTTTTCCAAGCCACGCTCGCTCGCTCCTTAAATGAGCTGGGGGGGTCCGGGCACCGCGCGGGCTGCTCGAGGCTGGCCTTATTCTCCGGCCAGGTGCGGCTCCAGAGCGACCCTCCCGGGCTTTGGGGGGGGGGGGGGGAGGACGGAGGGGTGCAGTCCCAGCCCGGCGCTGGAAGCCGCAGGCTCGGGGCTCCGCTCAGCCAGCCCTGCCCCGGGGGTAGAGGGGGGGCTGTGCCCGAAAAGTCAAGGAGGGGGGCCTGCAAGTCAGGTCGGGCGAAGGCGCGATGTTCCTCTCTCCTCCCACGCGCCGCCGCCGCCGCCGCCGCCGCCGGGGAAATCCCCGCCCGCCTCGGCCGGCCGGCCGCCCCGCCGCTCACCTCCGCCGCGTCCAGCTCCATGTCGACCAGCTCCACCTCGGGCCAAGGTTCCGCTCCCAGCTGGGCGAGCGGCATTTTGCGGCCGCTTGGGCTAACGGAGGGAGCTCCCCGGAAAGCTCGGAGTCCGGCGGGCAGGGCGAGCGAGCGGGACTCTCCTCTGGCGCGGCGCCGGCACACTTTGCGCTTGGCTTTGCCTCGCCTTCGCCCTCCGCGCAGCCCAGGAAGGCGAAGGCGGCGCCCAGCGGCGGCTCCTGGCGCCCGATTGCTTGCCGCACGGCTGGCGGGGAAACGGGAGGGAGGAGCTCCGCGGCAGGCTTCCACCGGTTCCCGACGACGCCTCCCTTGCAGTCCGGGCTGGCTCTGCTCCGGGCGGCGCGGCTGGCTGGCTACTCCCCGCTTTTGGAGGTAGCAGAGCGGCTGGTCGAAGCTCCTCCTCCTCCTCCTCTTCCTCCTCCTCCTCCTCCTCCTCGCTTTCCTGGTTAACAGCCGCTCTCGTTCGGTTTAAGCGAAGAAGGTGGCCGCGTTCCCACGACACCGTGACTCGTGATTCGCTCTTCATTCAACCCCGTCTTCTGCCTGCGGGCAACCCAGCACCTTTGCCCTGGCTGAGTCAGCCCCGCTTGCTTATGAGCCCCGTGAATGGAGGGTGTGTGTGTGTGGCTCAGTGATGAAGTCCAATTTTTTTTTACTACCGGTTCTGTGAGCGTGGTGTGGCTTCGTGGGTGTGGCTTCGTGGGCGTGGCAGGGAAGGATACTGCAAAATCCCCATTCCCTCCCCACGTTGAGGCCAGCCAGAGGTGGTATTTGCCAGTTCTCCGAACTACTGCTACCGGTTCTCCGAACTGCTCAAATTTTCAGCTACCAGTTTGTCAGAACCTGTTAGATTTCACCCCTGGTGTGGTTGTACCAATTCACAGGACAGGGCAGTGGTGGGTTTCAATTTTTTTTTACTACCGGCTCTGTGAGTGTGGCTTGGTGGGTGTGGCATGGCTTGGTGGGCATCGCAGGGAAAGGATACTGTAAAATCTCCATTCCCATCCCACTCCAGGGGAAGGTTACTGCAAAATCTCCATTTCCTCCTGATCAGCTGGGATTTGGGAGGCAGAGAAAATTGGGAGGCAGAGATAGTCAGAATTTTTACTACCGGTTCTCCAAACTACTCAAAATTTCCACTACCGGTTCTCCAGAACTGGTCAGAATCTGCTGAAACCCACCTCTGGGACACGGTAAAAAAAAAAGTGAAACGTGGGGTTACTCATCCCAATTTTCTGGGCTGGCATAACACACTGCACCATTAATCATTGGAAGGGTACGCCCTACATACTGGACTAAAAAGGGGGGGCAATTCAGAGTTGGTGCGACCCCCATCCTGTGTCCTGCACTATAAACTAGGATGCTAAACATCGTAGGTTCAGGAGGAGAAAGAGAGGAGGGACTCCTACAGAAAAAGAGACTGGAAAATCTGCTTGTTCAATACTTTATCATCCATTCTGGCTTGTTTTACAGGTAACCAGCATGTCTAGAAATCTCATCAAGAGAAGTTCTAAATAACAGAGTTGAGGGAGAGACATGGTCAGTCAAGATTTTGTCTCAAGAATATCATAGCATGCCACAAAATAATCATTGGGGTGAAGATATGAAAGGCTTCTAAATAGGCGTTGGATGAAAACTCTTGTGTTCTGTTGTCTGATTGTTTGCCATCTTCCAATTGTGTGAAATGGTGCATCATAGGGCAACAATTTTTGAATCAATGTACCTCAAATGGAGGAACGTGGTGGCTCAATGACTAAGATGCTGAGCTTGTTGATCGAAAGGTCAGCAGTTCAGCGGTTCAAATCCCTAGTGCTGCGTAACGGGGTGAAGTCCCGTTACTTGTCCCAACTTCTGCCAACCTAGCAGTTCGAAAGCAGGTAAAAAATGCAAGTAGAGAAATAGGGACCACCTTTGGTGGGAAGGTAACAGTGCTCCGTGCACCTTTGGCGTTGAGTCATACCGGCTACATGACCCCGGAAACGTCTTCGGACAGCGCTGGCTCTTCAGCTTTGAAACGGAGATGAGCACCGCCCCCTAGAGTCAGGAACGACCAGCATATATGTGCAAGGGGAACCTTTACCTTTACCTCAAATGGGGTAACATACAGAATCTATGACTTCCAAGGGATTGAGATTTAGCAAAGTTTGTGGCTGCTTCACAGCTGCAGCACTGCCACATTCACATGGTCATCATTTTCAACACTTCTAGCCGGCTTCCTGCAAGGAAAATCAATGGGGAAGCTGGCAGGAAGTCAGAAGTCACTCTTACCCCCCACTACTTTCTTGCCTACCTGTGCTCATTCCATTTCTCCATTTAGGTAAGGAAATATCGCTGAAATTATAATACTTACAACCCAGTTCCGAAGTTCAATGGTGGAACCTTTCCCCTCCCCCCTCTCCTGTGGTCACATGACCACATTTCAGGTGGTTGGCAGCCAGCTAGCTTTAATGGCCATAGTCACATGATCAGAATTTACAACTTTTCTGACGGCTTCCTGCCTTGTTGGTCTGTTTGGCAAAAAACGGCCCGTAGGATTGAATTGATTTGCTTTATGACCACTGCATTTATTTTACAACTGCTGCAAAAAAAATGTCATAAGAGCTTTGGTGGCGCAGAAGACTAAAGCACTGTTAAGTAACAACAGCTACCTGCAGTTACTGCAAGTTCAAATCTCACCAGGCTCAAGGTTGACTCAGCCTTCCATCCTTTTGAGGTAGGTAAAATGAGGACCCGGTTTGTGGGGGCAATAAGCTGACTTTGTATATATATAAAAAAAAAACACTGCTGGGGGGGCGAAAGCCCTACTAAGCAGGTTTATACAAAAAGTATGAAGGCTATTGCTTAACGCATTGTAAGCCGCCCTGAGTCTCCGGAAAAGGGCGGCATATAAATCGAACCAATAAATAACCAATAAATAAAATTGAGTCAGTTACATTAAGTGACTCGATTTACGACCATCATGACTTACAATGGAAATTCCAGACGATTAATAGAGAATTGCCTGTATTTATTTATTAAATTTATACCCCCCCCCCCCCAAATCTCATGGTTCAAGGTGACTTAGAGCAGATGTACGGGATGCATTCCAGTATTTTGCTGCTTCTCAGTCTGTTTCATTGTTGTTTGAATTATTAGCATTTGTGTGCTGTTTGTGTCTCAGAAGGCTTGATACTCCAATAGGGAATTCAAAATTCGTACGTAGGTCCTGTGGCCCCTTTTAAATAATTTTACTGACAATCACTAAAAACAGGTTACTCACATTGGATTGACATCAATATCCAGCCACAGTTCTTACTGTCTTATGTCACATTGATCGGAAATAGTCTATGGACTAGGCGTGGTGGGGGTTGGAGAATTAACTATTAAGAATACATTCTCATTTGTTCCTCATTTATCGTCGGCTCCTGCTGCAGTTAAACTGTTAATCTGTGAAAATGGCCCAATTTTTCTTTTGTCCTATTTGTGGGTAAAATATTTCTTTGACTATCCTCCCTAAGCAGGTGATCTTAAGCTTGAAAAGGTACTTTTGAAGTGAAGAGTACATTTAACTGTGTTTTTATGTCATTTGCAAAGGTATAAGGCACATCTTCCAGAAGAAATGTCAGTGAGGACAGTTGCCTAACAACACAGAGAGAGAAAAATGAATAACATTTCCAGCAAATGAAGGGTACCTGTAGTGCCACTTTTCTTTCTTTCCCTGAAATAAAAGATGGATGTGCTACCCCCGTGGAGCTTGTCTGTGCAGGCTGCTACAATCACGCTTAGAGAAAGAACACATCGAGAACATGACTGCCATTCAAAGCTCCATTACCTCCTTTGATGTGAGCAAAAAAGAGAGGGGAGAGCAGTTTGATGTGTGTCAGTGGAGGCAAACACAACGTGGCAAGTGGAATCAGCTGCTGTCTCTAGCACACAAAGGAGTGAATGCCAGAACATTCAGAAAGCAGAAAGGCAAGTTTGAGAGCAGTGTTTCTCAACCTTGGCAACTTTAAGAGGGTAGACTTCAAACTCCCAGAATTCCCCAGCCAGCATGAACAAAGGTTGAGAAACAGCAAACGAACTGAATGCCAGAATGTCTTCCCATCACCTCTACTGTTAGGAAGATTTAATGGGACTCCTTATTTACAGAGACTTTGCCCTTGTGGATCCAGAGAGATAGAGGTTCTTATAGGATGCCCTTTCTTTGATGCCCCAAGATGTGCTCTGATCACTCCAAACATTTCCAAATACGAGGGTCATGCATTTATTATTTCTTAAGGGATGTACCGTATTTTTCAGAGTATAAGACGCACCTTTTTCCCCCCTAAAAGGGGGTGAAAATTTAGGTGCGTCTTATACACCAAATGTAGCCCTTCCCACCCACTAGCCCCCACCCTTTGGCCTCTGCCTCCCAGCAATTTACCTCCTTGCAGCAAGCAGCAAGAAGAAACATCCCATTTCAACTTCAGCACAGCCTAATTAGCACAAGTTGATTGGATCGGCCTCCCAACTCTCAGCTGTTTTGCTCTGTGCTGTTTTGCTCTGTGCTGTTTTGCGTGGGCCTCTGCTGCTTGCTGCAAGGAGGTAAATTGCTGGAGCAGATTTTTTTTCTTTCTTGTGCTAATCAAGATATGCTGAAAACGAAAATTTGCTGTGCAAATCCAATCGTGACTCTCAAGCAGAAGGTACAAGAATTTAAAAGGGTTAGAATGCAGTACTGCAGGCTACTTCTGCTGACTGCCAGCTGCCTGCAATTTTGAATCTCACCAGGCTCAAGATTGACTCAGCCTTCCATCCTTCTGAGGTGGATAAAATGAGGACCCAGATTGTTGGGGGGGGGCAATATGCTGATTCTGTAAATCGCTAAAAGCACTATGAAGCGGTATATAAGTAAGTGCTATTGCTATTGTCATCAACTTAGTTGTCCAATTTTTCCCAGAAATTCTGGGAGTTGAAGTCTGCCAGGCTTAAAGTTGCCAAGGTTGAAGACCCCTGATTTAGGGCACAATTATCAAATTAATTTGTACTAAATTCATCTGGAATCTTTAAAAATACATTGGTTTTATCTGTCTTTGATTTAAAACTGCACACTGTTGATACTTCCAGGAAGAAGCATTTTCATGCCTGTAAACAACGGAAGATGGCATTCGAATTTCCATGCCCCTCTTAATACTTATCACAACTGAAAACACCAGGAAAAGTGCTTTCACAGGAGACTGGCTGCTCCTTTGAAGTCCTACTTTTAGAACGCTGCTTCACAATATCAATTTCCCTGCAACCGTGTAAGCATGTGATTATATTTAGATGCCTTTGTTTGTAAGTCTTTTATTGGAGGAAGGAAATACATGAATACAACACCGTTATTTAAATGTAAATCGGTTCAGTTCCCATGAGGTTTTTTTTTTACTGGTGGAATACAGAAAACTGCAGGTAAAAAAAAAATCCAATATAATTCAGATTACTTCAAACCCCTACAGGTGTTTCTTGTGCCATTTAAATTGGTTGGGTTAATTAGGGAATTATAACTTGTGCTATGGGATTCAGAACTGGAGAAATATATTTAATCTTTTGAGTCCTGGTTTTCGTCTTGATTCTTTTAAAAAAAAGCAAATTACACTGCTATTTGGAAATGCAGAGAACCAAGAGCTGAGAAAATTCATTGTGAACTCTTGATCGTTCTCAACTCAAGGTCCTCTGTAGTTTCAAAATTCATTCTAGCTGTTTTTAAGAGCATGTTATTTACAGGTAGTCCTCCACTTATAACCATTTGTTTAGCAACCAAAGTTACAACAGCTCTAAAAAAGTGCGTTGCGATTGCTCTTTGCACTGGTGGTACAGTGGTTAAGTACAGTACTGCAGGCAAACTCTGCCCGCAGCCTGGAGTTTGATCCTGAGGGGACTCAAGGTTGATTCAGCCTTCCATTCTTCTGAGGCTGATAAAATGAGGACCCAGATAATTGAGGGGGAGGGAGGGATATGCAAATAATGTTTACATTGTAAACTGACCAGAGAGCACTGTAATACGCTCCTAAAAATCCTAAATTTTTATTCTAAAAATCCTAAATCCTAAAAAGTCAGGAGATCCAGAAGGATTCACTTCTGGATCTCCTTCTTCTTAAGAAGAATCCACTGAAAAAATTGAGAATCATGGTTAAATTGAACCAGTGGTGAAATGTAAAATTTGTTACTACAGGTTCTGTGGGCATGGCTTAGTGGTCACCCGAAGCCGGAAATAAACCACGCTGCAGTCAATGGATTTTGAAGCAGGAAACGGTTTATTCAGCGTCAAAAGGTGGTGCAGAAACTCGCTGAGTTCAGGTGAAGATAATACAAAGTCGGCGTTGGGCGCCGCCGCCACGCAATGCCTTTTAAACAATCGCGCCCACCACCGCCCTTCCGGGCTCCGCCTTGCCGGCACGCCCCGCTCACAAGCGGCAACACGTAGCAGCTGCTCAATACCCTACCGCGGCCACCAGGTGACCGTCCGCCTGCCTTCCTAACACCCCCTCCACCAATCTGTGTTTAGGACAAAGTAACCCAACCCCCACCCCCATAGCCTTGTCGTGTTGATTCCGCGTCTGCAGAGGTATTCGTTGTCAACGTGTCGAGTTTGGGATCTCGACAGGCGGCTCCCCCTACCAGGGGTCCACCTGTAAGACATAAGGTAAGAAATTAACATAGAATCATGTCATTGCTGTCTCCCTGTTTCCCGATTTATGGGGGTATGCTTTGTGATACCGTTTCAGTAACCTCTCGGCCTGGAGGTTTTCAACTGGCACCCACGACACATCCTCTAGAGGGTAGCCTTTCCACCTCACTAGGTATTTTAGTTTCCCTCTACTTAGTTTCGAATCTAGGATTTCTATGATTTCGTAATGAGAATTTGCTAACGGTCCTGGGCGGTCTGTAGGGCTGCGCATACTGCCTGCTGGCTTCAATAAACTGCTATGAAAGACTGGATGGATTTTACCCAGTAACGAGGGTAACCTGAGCTCAACAGTTACCGGATTTATGATTCTTACAACAGTAAAGGGCCCGAGGTATTTCGGGCCAAGTTTTTTACTAGGTATTTGTAACTTGATATACTTAGTTGATACGTACACTTGGTCTCCTATACGAAACGGTTTGTGGTCTTTTCGTCTTTTGTCAGCGAACGTTTTATACTCTTTTGCCGCTTTTTGTAACGCTTCCTTGATCTTTGGCCATTGAACCCCAATACGGATTCCCCACTCCCTAGGGGACACCCTTTCCTGCTCACCTGGTTCAAGTTCAGGGATTGCCCTAAAGTCCCGACCATACACGATTTGAAATGGGGTAGCCCCAGTACTCCGGTGTACTGCATTGTTATAGGCTACCTCGGCCAGCGCTATGAGCTCCGACCAATCAGACTGTTGATACGACATGTAACAACGTAGATATCTCTCTATCATGGCGTTAGTCCTTTCCGCAGCTCCATTTGTACTAGGGTGGTAGGCGGAACTCAATCCTTGCGATGAACCTATTAACTCAACAAAGCCATGCCAGAAATGCGCTGTGAACTGTACACCCCTGTCGGATATGATCCGTCGGGGTGTACCATGCAGTCGGTATATATGCCGTAGGAACATCAGAGCCAATTGTCTCGCACTCGGCAGGCCTTTACAGGGAATAAAATGAGCCTGTTTAGAGAAGAGATCAACCACAGTCCATATAACTGTGTGGCCTTTACTATCAGGGAGGTCTATGATAAAATCCATCCCTATCTCTTCCCATGGCTTACTGGGTTTAGCGACTGGTTGTAGGAGACCAAGTGGTTTACCAGGTCTTGCCTTCGTTACAGCACATACATGACACTCTTTCACATATTTCTCTACCTCCTTACGCATACGAGGCCACCAGAATTGTCGTCGAACGAGATGGAGAGTCTTTAAGAACCCAAAATGTCCAGCGGTTTTAGAATCATGACACCTGTTCAGCACAGTTGACCGCAGAGATTGGGGTATATACAACTTAGATCCCATCCACACTAACCCATCACGCATTGTCACCATCGTTTTATGCTTAGCTACCCAGGGGTCGTCCTGTACTGCCTTTTTTAGTTCTATCGTCCATTCAGGTTTGGTTGCCTTTTCTCCTGCCCAGGCCATTTGTTGAGGCTTTGGAATGATTGCTTGTACCACATCCTCTCGCTTGCTAGCAAACTGGGGTAGTTGTGACAATGCATCAGCTAAAAAATTCCTGCCACCTGGGACATACTTCAGGTCGAAATTAAAGCGCTGGAAATACTGAGCCCAACGAACCTGTTTCGGCGACAGTTTCCTAGGGGTCTGCAAGACCTCCAAGTTCTTATGGTCTGTCCAGACCTCGAATTTTCTGTTAGTGCCTTCTAGCAGATGCCGCCATGTCATTAGGGCCCATCTCACCGCAAATGCTTCTTTCTCCCACACAGCCCAACCCCGTTCCGTGGGAGTCAACTTCCGGGATGTGTACGCACAAGGATGTAAAGTCCCATCTGAGGCCCGCTGCAAAAGCACGGCCCCTACAGCTACCTCGCTCACATCTGCCTGTACTACAAATTCCAAAGAGGGATCTGGGTGTTTTAACACGGGTTCCCTAGCGAACAATTCCTTTAACCGTTCGAACGACTGCTGACACTCCTTCGTCCATGGTAATAATTGTCCCGGCCTTACCTTACCCCCACCTAGATGCTTTGTTTTTAATAGATCTGTTAATGGGAGGGCTACCTGTGCAAACGATGGGATGAATTGCCGATAGAAATTGGCGAAACCAAGAAAGCTTTGTAATTGCTTTCTGGTTTTGGGTGCCTGCCACTCCAACACTGTCGAGACCTTTTTCGGATCCATCTCTACCCCTCGTGCCGAAATACGATACCCCAGATAATCCAAGGTGGTGCGATGGAACTCGCATTTTGACAACTTCACGAAAAGTTTTGCCTTAAGCAGCTTAGACAGGACATTCCTTACTAGTTGGATATGCTCTTCCATCGTATCAGAATAAATCAAAATATCATCCAAGTAGACAAGAACGCCCCGATATAGATGTTCATGTAACACCTCGTTGATAACCTGCATGAACACGGCTGGGGCGCCCTGCAACCCAAAAGGCATAACCCGGAACTTGTAGCTCCCTAATGGGCAATTAAAGGTCGTTTTCCACTCGTCTCCCGCCCGTATCCTTATTCTGTAATACGCTTCTCTCAAATCCAGCTTTGTGAACACCTTCCCTGTCGCTAGTGTAGCTAGTAAGTCCTTCATTAACGGCAAAGGGTATAGGTGCTCCACACACACAGCATTCAAGCCCCTGAAATCGACGCAAAGATGAAGACCACCGTCCTTCTTTTCGCGAAAGAGAACCGGGGCTGCCATATGTGCTCGACTGGGCTGGATAAATCCACGAGCCAGGTTCTTATCAATATAGCGCCGTAACTCCTCTAGCTCAGGTTTTGTCATGGCGTACATACGTGGCTTTGGGAACTTCGCCCCGGGTATCAGCTCTATTGCACAATCTGTCGCTCTATAAGGGCGCAACGACTCACATTCACGTTCGTCAAACACAGCCGCTAAATCCTTATACACCTCTGGATATCCTGGCCCAGAATTCCCCACTTCATTACACTGCTGGGTCTGTTGCTTGGGCTCAGGAACTGGGTCTGGCCCTAAACATAATTGCAGCTTTCGATAGCCCCCCTCCCACCATATAGTGGGACGCCACTTATCCAACCAGGCTAGTCCCAATATAAGCGGCTCGACCATACGGTCCACTATGATAAAACGGACCTGCTCTTTATGTTCCCCTATTTCGAGATATACGGGCTCTGTAACATACGAGGCCGGGGAACCCCCTAATAACGACCCATCCATCTGTTCAAAACGAATAGGGGTTCTTAATTTCACTCGTTGTAAGCCCAAAGCCTCCGCTACTGTACTCCGTATGAGACAACAGGTACATCCTGAATCTATGAGCGCCCCTTGTGAACTCCCCTGTAAGGTGCGAGTGTTTCGCAGTACGACTGGTATCACAAACGGGTGTATAGGATCGCTCACCATAGGATCCTCCGGTCCGCTTTCATCGCTGCCATCCGACACTATTGGCAGACCTCCCTCCCCCAAAGGGCTCTTCACACCAGTTAACGTGGACCTAGAACAGCTAGCAGGTATCGGTGTAGATGTGGCTGTTCGCTCGGATGTTGACTGTGCCTTCTCCCGAATCCTGGTCCCGGACGGTGGAGTGCGTGTCGGTGTCGGCTGCAAGGGTGGTATGGGACACTCGGCAGCACGGTGTCCTAGCTGGTTACACCGGAAGCAACGGAAAGCCCCTTGTCCTCCGCCTGCTGCCGGTCTACTAGGTGCGGAACCTGCTCCAAACTCCTTTGGGGCTGTCGGTCTCACTCCAGTTGGCGCAAAACGTTGGGGCTGGCCCACATGACCTCGAAACTCCCGCAATCCAGCTTCCAGTTCCACTGCCGCCTTGAACCACTCGGACAGTTTTGGTGGTAAACCACGGTATACACACGCTTGTTTCACTTCCCTATCCAAACCGGATCGAAACTGGTGCACCAGCAACCGCTCCGGCCACGACCTAAGTCTCCCTGCCAACATCCTGAAGTCCTTGATGTAGTCTTTGGCCGGCCGTCCTCTCTGTTTCAACGCCAGCAGTTCCCCCTCTGTAACTTGGACTCTTGCGCTATCCTCGAAGCGTCCTCGTAGCGCCTCCAGGAACAGTCCCACATCGGCTAGCTCCCTAGCATGCTCACTATGCAGGTCTGCAACCCAATTGGCGGCTTCCCCCTGTAGGACTGCAGTTATGGCCATGACTACAGCCCACTGCGACGGATATAGATGGCCATATAGGTCGGTGTGGCTGAGCACTTGACTTAGGAAGATAGAGACCCGGTCAGGGCTCCCATCAAAGGAGGCCTGTATAGGGGGAGGGCCCCATACAACTTGGGGTTGCTGCTGTGGCCATGCTCCAGGCGGCCACACCATGGTGGGGTTTTGGCCACCGGTTCCACCTCCATGCACAGGGACCCCCGACCGAAGCTGGCCTGTCCTGGTCCCCATACTGGTCTGGTCCATTCCCCGCCTTGCTGTTCTCTGTTGCCTTTCATGCTCCGTCTCGCGGGGTGCCTCACCTAGTGAGGAAACCCTGGGTCGGGACTGTCCCATCGGCTGGCCCCTGCTCCCTTCCCTTCTCTCTATCCGCAACTTTGGGCTTGCCAGATGGAAACGGGACTCCCGACCTTCCCCGCCTCTTTGCCACGACTCAGGAGCCTCCGTTCCTAGCCAGGGTTGCCAGGCTGCTGCATCTTTGAAACTGCCTTCTCCAAACTTCTCCCTCAACATCCAAAGTGGATGTTCCCAGGCCAGTAGAGTGACTCCAGCCACATTCATCCTCATCTAGCCACTTCCTCTCCCTCCAGCCATGAAAGGAGGACTCTCCCGAATAGACCCCGGGGGTTGGGGCTTTGTGGGTCCCAGAACTCACAAGCGCGGAGCTCTGCCACCATTCCCCACCCCGACGTCATCACTCGCTGCAACTCGGACGTTTCCTGGGTCTCAACGGCACCATCTACTTGCTGAGGCTTCCTCTCCTTGGACCTGACTACTGGAGGGTCTGCGGGGCTCTGTTCCTCCAACACCTGCACCATGGTGGTGTCTTCCTCCGGTCCTTCGGGACTCGCCGCCCCAGCCTCCGCTCCCTCCGCCATCCCTTCGTTCTCAGCGGTACTCACTGTAGCAAAGGAAAACGCCGACTTTCTCTCAGCTCTCTTGCCGTCACCCGAAGCCGGAAATAAGCCACGCTGCAGTCAATGGATTTTGAAGCAGGAAACGGTTTATTCAGCGTCAAAAGGTGGTGCAGAAACTCGCTGAGTTCAGGTGAAGATAATACAAAGTCAGCATTGGGCGGCGCCACCACGCAATGCCTTTTAAACAATCGCACCCACCACCGCCCTTCCGGGCTCCGCCTTGCCGGCACGCCCCACTCACAAGCGGCAACACGTAGCAGCTGCTCAATACCCTACCGCGGCCACCAGGTGACCGTCGGCCTGCCTCCCTAACACCCCCTCCACCAATCTGTGTTTAGGACAAAGTAACCCACCCCCCACCCCCATAGCCTTGTCGTGTTGATTCCGCGTCTGCAGAGGTATTTGTTGTCAACATGTCGAGTTTGGGATCACGACAGGTAATGTGACTGGATGGGCATGGTCAACTTTTTTTTTTTTACTTTTAAAATCATTTTTTCTACAACCTCTTCAGCCGAAGAGTTGTAAAAAAAAATGCTTTTAAAAGCCTTTGCCAATCCCAGCTGAGCTGCATGATCATCAGAGGCTTTTTTTTTGTACTTTTAAAAGAATTTTTTCAGCCGAAGATGTTGTAGAAAAAATGCTTTTAAAAATATTTTTTTAAAAAGCCTCTGATGATTGCGCAGCTCAGCTGGGTATGGGGCGGGGCAGGGATTTTTGCTACCGGTTCTCCGAACCACCCGCCTCCATCACTACCAGATCGGGCGATCCGGTTCGAACCGGGAGCATTTCACCCCTGAAAAGAAACCCATATGCCAAAACTGTGAGGCGTGTCATGCTAAAAATCACAAACTCAGAGAGGAGAAGGCAGCGAAAGGGAAAGCGAAGACCCAAGTGGCAGGTGCTGAAAAGAGTGAAAGAAAAGCATAAAAAGAAAACTTATGCACTTTTATGATTCAGTGCTCAAAAGGTCTCAATTTACACATAATAAAAAAGATAGGATAGGATAGGATAGGATAGGATAGGATAGGATAGGATAGGATAGGATAGGATAGGATAGGATAGGATAGAATAGAATAGAATAGAATAGAATAGAATAGAATAGAATAGAATAGAATAGAATTCAATTCTTTATTGGCCAAGTGTGATTGGACACACAAGGAATTTGTCTTTGGTGCATAAGCTCTCAGTGTACGTAAAAGAAAAGATACGTTTGTCAAGAATCATACGGTACAACACTTAACTTTAGTCATAGGGTACAAATAAGCAATCAAATCATATTAGGAAACAATCAATATAAATCGTAAGGATACCAGCAACAAGGTTACAGTCATAAGTGGGAGGAGATGGGTGATAGGAACGATGACAAGATTAATAGTAATGCAGACTTAGTAAATAGTTTGACAGTGTTGAGGGAATTATTTGTTTAGCAGAATAGCATGCGCTATGGGGCAGTATATAAGCCTAAATGCTATTGCTATTCCAACCATCACAGCATCCTCACAATCATGTGATTAAAATTCAAGGGCTTGGCAACTGACATGCTACAGTGGTGGGATTCAAATAATTTAACAACCGTTTCTCTGCCCGAATGACCGGCTGGGTAGGTGTGGCCATAGGTGTGACAGGCAGCACTCTGCCTCCCATGGGAGGGAAAACGGGCGTGGCGGAGGGCTCTTCGGCTCTATTGGTGATATCCTGGTTCTCCAAAATGAAGAATCTGTCATTAAAGACTGTTTATTAAATACCTGTGGATGCCAGGAGTGACTTAAGACTCTTTCCATGCGTACTATATATTCTAATACAGTGCAGGTAGTCCTTAAATTATGACCACAATTGAGCCCAAAATTTCTGTTGTCACAGGAAACATTTGTTAAGTGAGTTTTGCCCCGTTTTACAATCTTTCTTGCCAGAGTTGTTAAGTGAATCACTGCAGTTGGTAAGTTAGTCACCCGGTTGTTAAGTGAATCTGGCTTGCCCATTGACTTTGCTTGTGAGGAGGTCACAAAAGGGGATCACGTGACCGTGGGACACAGCAACGGTCATAAATATGAATATGCATATCTTTTAAGCAATACACCCAAAGGTATTCAGTGGGATTTAGTATTTGTTAGTAAGGTAATTTGAAAACCCTTCTTCAAGCAATTTGTGAAATCACATGAATTTAGATAACGTACCGTACATGTTATTTAACCTTGCAAGAAAGCTTTACCCAATTATGGGTGTTGGGATGCCTAATATTTAACACTATATGTGTTAATTCTTGCCCCACGTCTTAAGGATGACGAGCGTTATGTTTTGCTAAATTAAGAAACATATGCAAATGTCTCTGGCTTGTACATATCCTTCATTTTTGTAGAATAAGAGCTATCAAGTTACAGAAACAATTGTTCAAGGTAGAATAATTCAACCGTTAGTCCTCATTTAGTGACCACCATTGGAACTGGAAACTCTGTGGTCAAGTGAAGTGGTTGCTAAGTGAAACTGAAACTGTGCTTATGATTTTACTACAGTTTTCCTTTGCTTTACAGTCCTGCAAAAGTTGTAAATGCAAGGATTGGTCACAAAGTTACCTTTTCATCACTTCATAACCTTAAATGATGGCTAAGCAAGGCATTTGCTGAAAAAGGACTACCTGTATTCACTATTTTTAACCCAATAACTTTTTCCTCTTTTCATTTCCTATTCTTATTCCCTTAGCCCAGTGTTTCTCAACCTTGGTAACTTGAAGATGGGTGGACTTCAACTCCCAGAATCCCCCAGCCAGCACCGCTGGCTGGGGGATTCTGGGAGTTGAAGTCCACCCATCTTCAAGCTTCCAAGATTGAGAAACACTGCCTTAGTCATTGTATAGATGCATAAGGAAATGTTGGCATGAACGACAACATTCATCCGATGGTATATATTTTGTACACATGATAAGCTTGTACATTTTGACCTACAATAGGGTGTAAGTTGTTCTATTTGAAAAGAAAGGAAGTGGAGCCCCTAGTGATATTGTCAATTAAAGCATTCTATTCAATGACCTCAGTCTCCAGATTTAAAACAGATGAAATTTACTGAGCTACTATAGAATAATTAGCTTCCAGCAGGAATTCATCGTGCTAGAAATGGTGGCTCTCATATTCACCCCTCTCACATTTAAACCCATAATTTTCTTAAGGTGAGTTTTTGCAGATGTGGAACTACAAATCACATCACCCCAATTAACACTGGTGTCAGGTTTCAATGTCGTCTCAATTAAGATAAATTGCATTTCCAAACAAATAATCTTTGAAGAAATCTTTCATTTTATTAAGCACGACAACCTGTCCCCGATTGTGGCGTATCTATCAAGAGCCTTGATAGTACAGTGGTTTGGTGCACCCTGTCATTAACACAGCTGCCTGCAATTTCTGCTGGTTCGAATCTCTCCAAGGCTCAAGGTTGACTCAGCCTTCCATCCTTTCTAAGGTAGGTGAAATGAGGACCCAGTTTGTGAGGGCAATAAGCTGACTTTGTATAAAATATACAAAAGAATGAAGGCTATTGCTTAATGCATTGTAAGCCGCCCTGAGTCTCCGGAGAAGGGCGGCATATAAATCAAATTAAAAAAACAAAACAAAAAACACTGACTTCCTGACCCCAAACCTTCCCTTTCCATTCCCCAATTCTCGGCATCTCATTGGCCCTCTTCCAAATCACTCTCCCCATATCTAGTACTTCAGCTCCCAGGAATGTCCCCCCTCCCATCTCATCTCCTAGGGGACATTATCTTCAGCGGAAAATAAGTAGGTGAGAAGTCAAGCGTCCTCTTACCAGCTGCCCCCTCTTCTCCTTCTTATGTCAGCACTAGAGTAAATGCAGGTTGAAGTGCTGACAACTGGGTCTGTTTTCCAACACGTAGTCTTGAAGGATCATGGATACTGAAATCTTACATTTTGTGTGTGTTTCAAATACAAACATGACCATGGTAAAGGCAAAGAACCAGTGAGTAGACCAATACTTTAGAACCTCTTCAAACAAAGAGGAGTGGACAAGAGATCACCCACATAAACTCTGGATGGCTGCTCATCATGAGGAGACTTCAGGATAGCAGTCTTCTGAAATACTGGATTATGGGAGATAAACCGAACAGCTATCATGCTCATAGCCTCAGTGAGCCTTTCAAAGAACACCAAATTCACAAAGCTCACTTTCTAAGTTTTTAGAGTTTGTTAACAAAAAAGTATAGTGTCATTATTATATACATTGCATAGTTCTGAATAAAGGGTAGGAAGGAATCTACCCTTGCAGCAGAGGTGGGTTTCAGCAGGTTCTGACCAGTTCTGGAGAACTGGTAGCGGAAATTTTGAGTAGTTCAGAGAACCGGTAGTAAAAATTCTGACTGGCCCCGCCCCCATCTATTCTCTGTCTCCCGAGTCCCAGCTGATCGGGAGGAAATGGGGATTTTGCAGTATTCTTCCTCTGCCACGCCCACCAAGCCACACCCACCAAGCCACACCCACAGAACCGATAGTAAAAAAATTTGAAATCCACTACTGCCTTGCAGTCCCCAGATGTTTTTGAAGTACAATGATCTCACGCTGGCAGGACATCCAGCTACAACTGGAGGGTTGCAAGGGCAAGCTACACATTACTTTAAGTCATATGGTTTGCTTGTGTCTTAATGTGGTAGATGAATTTGGCCAGTTCTTGTGGCTGATTCAACAGGCTGAACTAGCACGACACAAAGTCACCTAAAGCGTATTTCAATTTTGTGTTAGCTATGCATGCAAAAGACAAAGCTTTTTTTTTTCACTCAATGAACCTGATGTTATAGAGGCCTAAAGGGACTTTACAAAATGCTCATAAAACATAATGTTTTTCCCCCTCCGAACTGTAACCTTCATTATAAATTAACAAGCAAGCTTACACACATACCTTTGCCCTGTTGGACCCTTAAAATGCTTAACTGAATTTAACATTACCTGCACAAGGATGACTTAAGAACAAAAGACCCATCCTACATCAGATGCCAAGAAGCAACAAAAGAGTTATCAGCTCTGTACCCCAAAAGAGCACAGCCTCCACATTAGGAGAGTCTTACTGCCTCTCATTTCCTTTCCCTAGCCCCCCCCCCTTCCATGTGTGGGTATGGACACATAGGGGGCTGCTGTAAGGAGGACACATTTCATGGTTTTGCATCCAATGGAAGCCACAGTTACATGCAGAAAAAAATACTATTGCATGCATAGATTATATAGCAATAATATATAACTTAGACTTATATACCTCTTTACACTGCTTTACAGCCCTCTCTAAGCGGTTTACAGAGCCAGCCTATTGCCCCCCCCAAAAATCTGGGTCCTCATTTTACCCACTCAGAAGGATGGAAGACTGAGTCAACCTTGAGCCTGGTGAGATTCAAACTGCCAAATTTCAAGTAGCCAGCAGTCAGCAGAAGTAGCCTGCAATATTGCACTCTAACCACTGTGCCACCAAGGTGCATATAGGAAGAGTTGTGATATTGGGAGAAATGCCATTGCAAAACATAAAATTTAGGTATAAAACTTCAAGACAGCTGCCCCAAGTAGTGTCAGACGCAAACAACTAGAACCCCTTGTGAATAGTCTCATGCCAGACAGAGTGTTTTCCCTTGAGAATGGTCAGATAAGAGCTTCAGGGATTCTGGGGGAGGTCGGGCCTGTGCCACTTTGTGCAGTGTAAGGATCTAAGCTCACCCCCCCCCCTCCCCACAACACCTCTCTCCAGTCAAGCTGGAGATTCCTTCACAAGTAGTTCATATCTGGTTGGGGTGTCCACAAGGAGTGGGCAAAATATTAAGATGGCCGTGGTGAGCCATTGATGTTCCACCTGGTTTTAATGTGTGACAACACACAGAAAAAGGGGCAAAGCTTTCATTGCTTTTCATTTATTTATGTGTGATGTTTATACTGAGTCACCCAATTCAACCCAGGATCTAAAAGTCCTTCCCAAGAGAATCACACGCTTTCTCTTTTAAGAGGCTTTTGATTAAACATTTAAAAATAGTTGGAAAGTAGTTTAATTGTCCAATCGTGTCCCTGGGGGTTGCTGTTTTCAATCCTGCAGCTTTTAAATGCTCACAGTTGTTAGCTGCTTGGTCTGCTGAGAAAAACGGGGTAACAATAGGTATTAAAAATTAATAAACACATCCCTCCTCCTCCTCAACCATTTTGCCTCCCCAACCCATTACCACTTCAGACAGGCTTTTCTTCAATTAGTTTCGATTCTAAAGCAAGGCTAGGACAAATTGATCTAAGAAAATAACACGAGAGAGATACCGTAGTAGTAGTACAGTACAAGAAAACTGGTTCCATACATCATTCCAGCCATTCAGGGGTGTCAAACCCAAGGCCCACAGGCCGGAAGTGGCCTGCAGGGTGCTTAAATCTGGCCCATGGGGCCAGCCTGGAAATATCAAAGGACCAGCCCGCAGTGCTTCTGCTGGTCAAAATGGGCCATGTGCAGCTCCCGAGTGGCCCATTTTTGGCCAGCAGAGTGCTGCTGAAGGCCGGTGAGGCCAAAATGGGCCACACATGGGCCTCACGTGGCCGCTGCACAGTCCGTCTTTGGCTGGCAGAGTGCTGCTGGAGACCATAGAGGGCAAAAATCAGATGCGAGGGGGTCGTGCGCGAGCCCCCTGCACCCCGTTTTGGCCAGTAAAGTGCTGCAGGAGGCAGTTCAGGCCGAAAACGGGATAGAGGGGGCTGTGCGTGTGGCCGCCACACCAGGGGTGGGTTCTACTTACCTTTACTACCGGTTTGCAATGGGACCGCTTGCACACACTTCTGCACATGCGCAGAAGCTTCCTGATGTCATCTGGGTCTGTGAGCAGAGCCTCCCACCGGTTTTACTACCAGTTCTTGCGAACCGGTCTGAATCGGGGGCAACCCACCACTGCGCCATACCCCGTTTTGGCTGGCAGGGTGCTGCAGGAAGCATCTGTCCCGTCTCCACCACTCCCACCCCAACCTGCCGGCTGTGGCTCAGTGGCTAAGACATTGAGCTTGTCGATCAGAAAGGTTGGCAGTTTGAATCCCTAGTATAGGTCTCCTGCCTGAGCAGGAGGTTGGACTAGATGACCTCCAAGGTCCCTTCCAACTCTATTGCTGTGGAGCACTACAATGCTGATTTGGTCCTCGAAGAAATCCAGTTTGACACCCCTAACCATCATGTGGCTTCTTTGACTTCTTGGCATGTTGTGCAAGTCCACCCATGTGGCTTAACCAATTGTCCTTAAACTGCTTAACGCAATGTAGAAACTTAGTTGAGAAGTTCTTCCCTTGCATCTTCCCTGTGATTCTTCCATTAATCTAAAATCAGATTCCTCCTTACAATTCTGTTTTCTAGATGACCAGGACAGGTATGTACATCACAAAGCATAGGTGCACTCCACCACACATAACCAGCTTGATCTCTGGCAGCCCTGCCTTTATCATGAGTTGATTTTAAAATAATTTCAATTCAGCTGTTGAAATTATTTTAAAATTGTTTTAAACTCCGCTTTCGTTGCATCGTTCTTCGATTTACCCTTCTTTACCTCCTCACCAGTAAAGTGAGTTAGGAAAAAGTCTTCGTCTTGAAAAGAATTGCTCTGTTGCTAACTTTCTCTTTTGATACTGGGGCTTTTTCTACCCAAGCTGAGAAGATTCAGTAAAGTTATAGCATGTGAGAAAAGCCGGCCAGTAAGGCAAGTTAGATCACAATCAGGAAACTGAAACTGTTGTTTTCCTTCTGGACCTGACTAGATTTAAAGGAAGATAGAATTTCAGAGTTCCACCCAAGACGAAGTATAGACAGGGGGCCCGGGGAGGGCAAAAAATGCCCTCCCATGGTGCAGGAGGCCAACTAGGCCACACCCACCATGGCCACGCCCACCCAGCAACCTGGCAGAGAACCCCTTGCTAAAATTTTTGAAGCCCACCCCCGGGTATAGACTATCAAAAGTTCTTAGCAGGTGCTCTGTCTAGGTTTATGGTGGTTTGGGCTCTTTTTCATGGGAAATTGTCCAAGTGAAAGTATCGCTTCAATAAAGGGGAGAATGTCACAAAAAATGCAATGCTTGTAAAAAATGTATTGTGATAATGATAAGGTATGATGGAATATATTATATATAGAAATAAGGGATAATGGGACAAAAAGATAAGTATAATCAAAGAAAAGTAGAGGGGAAAGTGTAAAATAATAGAGGATTACCGTTACGAAATTGCTGTACAGAAGGAATATATGTTTTATGTTTGTGCTTGTTATGTCTTGTTATTTTAAAAAATAAAAAGTATTTTATTTGCTTAAAAAAAGTATCGCTTCTAAGAGACCAAGAGAGATCAGCCTGAAGACTTATGGGATCACCTTCCTTTTCCCCAATTTACTAGTCCTAGAAATCCCTATCTTTCCTCCTACAAAAAAAAAATCACTCAGGGCAAGCATGAGATTCATGCATAAGGCATGATTTGTTTAAACCATGATTTGTTAAAATGGCTTGATGATCTATACTTCATGCTAAGCCAAACAAAGCCATGTAATTGTCTAATGAAAATGTATGGGACAAAGGAAAAGGGACGGGGATATACTTCCACCAACATAAAATTAGAGACACATTAATGAAGACATGGAAAGAAATTAGGCATAAACATTACTCGAAATACCCAAAATGGATATCTATAATGGAGGCTCTAGTCCATCCAAATACATTAGGCAGGGAGAAAATGGTCACCTACCAAAATATTCTGGATAATAGTGGCAACCTTATACCTAATGAGATATTAAAAGAGCAAGGGATCCATATTGATTGGTGGCCCTATATACAAATTAAATCCCGTTTTAGTAAGGATAAACAAGAAAAGGGAATAGAGATGGGGACAAACAGTTTTGATAAGGTATGGCTAGGTTGTGAAAACAAACTATTAGCTAAATTGTACTCCTACCTTCTCGAATATGATAGAGAAGGAGAAATATTAAAAGACCAAATGACTGCTTGGGGGAAAAACTTCGAATCAAAGATAAATCTGGATGATTGGGAAGAAATATGGAACTGCAATCTCAAATTGACGAGAGCAATAAGTTATAAGGAGAATCAGTACAAGATGCTATATAGATGGTACTTAGCACCATCTAGAATTGCCAAGATTTACCCAGGTGCAAGCCCTAAATGCTGGAAATGTGGCCACCCCCAAGGTACCTTCTATCACATGTGGTGGACGTGTCCGGAAGCGAGGAAGTTTTGGAAAAAAATACAAAAATGGATCCAAGAAATATTAGAGGAGGACATTAACTTCCTCCCGGAAATTTATCTCCTGGGAGTACTAAAACGAACACTTGGAAAGGACAAGAAATATCTGATTACCCATATTGTTACAGCGGCTAGACTCTCCTATGCAAGATGCTGGAAAGAGAAAAAAGGACCAACTGAGGAATGGTTAGTTAATAAGATACTTGACTGCGCAGAAATGTGCAGATTAACGTATACCTTAAACGGAAAGGAAGATTCAGAATTCTATGCGATCTGGGATTTGTGGTATAGGTGGCTAGAAACTAAATGCAAAAGTTAATACTAATGTGGAACAATGCACAACGACTAGATAATCCTGTATATTATAGTACTTTATTTAAATAGTAATCAATTTTACTTATAAGAATTTTTGTATAAATGATTAGTATAAATCTTTGTATAAATGTATAAATGATTAGTTAATTGACTAGATACCGCACGTGTAAATATGCAATATGACATCACGTTTGCCGAACCGTTTAGTTTGAAGTGTAATATGTTCTTAATTCAATAAAATTGTTAAAAAAAAAAAAGAAAAGAAAAAAAAAGAAAATGTATGAATGCAGCCATTTTTCACATTTGAATCTGGTTTTATTCAGCCTTATTTCCAATCATTACGCTAGGCTTTACTCATTTTCAATTTGGGAATCCTTGTTTATGATTTTAGAGGAAAATAGATAAACTGGCACCTTCAATTCCTTTAATAGAAGAACAGTGTCCAAAACTAATACTTTGCCTTGGGACACAGCCATTCCTAGGCATCTATTTTTAAATGCTGAAAATGTAAATTATGACAAAGGTCTGTTTTTGCCAGTTTAGCTGTGAAATGATGGCAGAAATGAGGTCAGGCTGGTAGGAAGAGATTTAAGCCTTGCTTTAATAAGAGGATGGGAGCCAAATATTGCCTTGATTCTGCCCACTATGACAAGGATTGCCAATAATTATCAAAATCTCAGATTGTGTTTAGCTAAGATTTTCGTTCATAAAAAGCCATCACGGTCTGGTTCATACAAAATGCTTAGTCATTACTTACACATCATTGGTAAGCCCCCAACCCAATGTGGTGGCTTATAGATAGTCCTTGACTTACAACCATTCATTTAGCGACTGTTCAAAGTTACAATGCTACTGAAAAAAAGTGACTTACAACTGGTACTTGATCTTAGTTGCAGCATCCCCATGTCAACCCTGAAGCTGTCCTGACTGAAGTCATTTTTTTTGTCCGCTTCAGTATGTAGGAAGTTAGCACCCACCCCTCTCCTAGAAGAATAAAATATTTTAGGAAATATTAAAAAGGCAGAATATATTTCCCTGGCTGAGAAATGGAGAAACATATTTTAAAGACAAAGCAGCTCCCTGCCTCCCACCACCTTTGTCAATGGGCCATTAAGGCCTCAGCCAAGCTCATTCATTCCCCCCACCTTTGTCAATGGACCATCATCTGCAACACAATAGGACCCATCTAGCAACAGAAACTCACCACATGGCACCTGGGAAGATTACATCAACCAGCAAGGCTAGCTAAGACCCCCCACCCCCTGGGAGTCTGACAACCAATCAGGATACTCTTCCTGTGCCCCAGGAAGTTCAAAGCGCAGAGAGGGCATAAAACCAAGGCACATTCAGCATCTCAGCCCTTTTCTGTTCAGGAACTTAAACCATGTGATCCTGTCCACCATTAAACCATCTTTCCAAGCAGTCTCCATGTTTCCAGTGTCTTTTTCCCCACTTGGAGCTGAACCCAGAAGGATATTTCTTCCAACATGTGTTGCCACACTGGAGCTGAGGGTCAGGGAGGGGGGGATTTGAGATAGAGGGATTTTTGTAGCCAAAACAAAATACTTTCTCTCGGGAACCAAGGACATTCTCACACCTGGTCGGAAGAAGGCAGAGTGATGCCCACCCGGTTGTTGGACTGCACGATGATTGGACTATGTGACTGTTTTGAGAAAGTAGAAAATTTTTTACTTTTAATGAGGTGAAAACTGTGCGGGAGTTTCAGAGTCGGTTTTCACCAGATATGTGCCACCATGATATTTCCAATAAAAGTAATCTTTGAGGAACTCAAGTGCCTCAAAGTCTTGCCTGCAATAAAATTATTACTTGGAACCCCAGTCACATGATCAAAATTCAGGCACTTTGCAACCGGCCTGTACCTACAATGGCTGAAGTGTCCTGGAGCTGTGTGATCACTATCTGCAACCTTCCCAGCTGGTCTTCAACAAGCAAAGTCAACTGGGGAGGCCAGATCCGCTTAACAATCACAATTCATTTAACTACAACGATTCACTTAACCAGGACAGAATGATAAAATCAGGAGTGGCTCACTCAACAACTGCCTTGCTTAGGAACAGAAATCCTGGTTCCAATTGTGGTCGTTCAGTCAAAGACAACTTGTACCCAATAATATTCATATGCTGAATATTGCTCACCTGCTTTATATATAAGTCACCTGGAGTCCATCTGATGGCAACGTTTGTTGGGGAAAAGAACATTCAGGACTAGTGCCCCCTACTGACATGATTCAAACAACACACCAAGCCAACAGCAAAGAAAGCACATTACTGTATAACTTATCTCCACAAAGCATCACCAACACACATCTGCTTCGGAAGCATTCAGGAGTTATTCCTTCTTGGTACTCACCAAGCTTTACTAGGTTACTACCAGCAGTTTACTTGGCAGCAATATTTTAAAGCAGGGGTGTTTGCAACTTTAAGATTTGTGGACTTCAACTCCCAGAATTCCCTAGCCAGCATTACGACATATTAAACTGACAGTTTAGGGTTTCCAGCCATAGAGGTCCAAAAGCAGGTTAAAAAGCAGTGAATATTTGTGGCTCTCAAGTCCTGGCAAATAGATGGGGAAGAAATGGAGGTAGTGACAGATTTTATTTTCCTGGGCTCCAAGATCACTGCAGATGGGGACTGCAACCAAGAAATTAAAAGACGCTTGCTCCTGGGGAGGAAAGCTATGGCAAATCTAGACAGCATACTAAAAAGCATAGATACCACCCTGCCAATAAAAGTGCGTATAGTCAAGGCTATGGTTTTCCCAGTTGCAATGTATGGCTGTGAAATTTGGACCATAAGGAAGGTTGAGCGCCAAAGAATTGAGGCCTTTGAACTCTGGTGCTGGAGAAGACTCCTGCGAGTCCCTAGGACTGCAAGGCGATCAAACCGGTCAGTCCTAGAAGAGATCAACCCCGACTGCTCTTTAGAAGGCCAGATCCTGAAGATGAAACTCAAATACTTTGGCCACCTAATGAGAAGGAAGGACTCACTGGAGAAGAGCCTAATTCTGAGAACAATTGAGGGCAAAGGAAGAACGGAACGGCAGAGAACGAGGTGGCTGGATGGAGTCACTGAAGCAGTCGGCGTGAGCTTAAATGGTCTCTGGGGGATGGTAGAGGGCAGGAAGGCCTGGAGGAAAGTTGTCCATGGGGTTGCGATGAGTCAGACACAACTTCGCAACTAACAAAGCAACCACCTAAACCAAGCATCTGCAAGTTATGCTCACAAAAAATCAAGACAGAGATGGCAAAAGATCCACCTATTTTTTTCAGTGTACACTGGATAAGAGCTTTGATTCCACCATCGCAGCCTTCAACTTGATTTTTTTTTTTAAACCAAACTCTGAAGACACCCCTGCATCTATGCTGGAGAACAAAAGCATTTCTTTTGGGTCTGGATGGGGAGGAACAGGCTCAGACTCAACCCGTCCAAGACCGAGTGGCTGTGGCTTCCGGCGTCCCGATATAGTCAGCAGGTGCCATCGCTGACTATTGGGGGTGAATCTTTGCCTCCCACAGAGAGGGCTCGCAATCTGGGTATCCTCCTGGACGCACGGCTGTCTTTAGAAGAGCATATGACGGCCGTGGCCAGGGGAGCCTTTTATCAGGTTCGCCTGATCCGCCAGTTGCAGCCCTTTCTGGATCGGGACGCCTTGCGCACGGTCACCCATGCCCTTGTCGCCTCCCAGCTGGACTATTGTAATGCTCTCTACATGGGGCTCCTCTTGAAGAGCACTCAGAGGCTCCAACTGGTCCAGAATGCGGCTGCGTGGGTGGTTATGGGCGCAACTCGTTGTGCCCGCGTGACACCCCTCCTGCGCGAGCTGCACTGGCTCCCAGTGGTCTTCCGGGTGCGATTCAAGGTGTTGGTTACCACCTTTAAAGCGCTCCATGGCAGAGGACCCGGGTACCTTCGAGACTGTCTTCTGCCACCAATAGCCTCCCACCGACCAGTCCGCTCCCACAGAGAGGGTCTCCTCAGGGTGCCATCGGCCAAGTTATGTTGGCTGGCGACACTCAGGGGGAGGGCCTTCTCTGTGGGAGCCCCAGCCCTGTGGAACGAACTGCCCCCGGAAATACGTAAGATCTCCGGCCTCCGGGTGTTTCGTTGTGCACTGAAGACCCTGTTGTTCCGCCAGGCCGGGCTATCGACATAATAATTTTAAATTGGGGTTTTTTAAATTTTTGGGGTTTTAAATCGGCCAAATCTATTTAATTATTTTAATTTTTAATCATTGTTTTTTCTTGTGTTTTTAAATTGGCTGTACACCGCCCTGAGTCCTTCGGGAGAAGGGCGGTATAGAAATAAAATTATTATTATTATTATTATTATTATTATTAAGTTTATATATTGCCCTAACCCAGTGGTGGTGAACCGATGGCACACATGCCAGCGGTGGCATGCAAAGCCCTCTCTGTGGGCACACATGCCGTCGCCCCATCTCTGTTACAGAGCCGTGCATGTGCGCACGCCTCTCATCGGCCAGCTGGTCTTCAGGTCTCTGCTGTGCATGCATGAGGCACACACCATGTATGTACTCCCTATGCATGTACATCTTGCAATATTGGCGCGCACGTACACTTTTGGTACTCAGTGCCTAAAAGTTCGCCATCACTGCCCTAACTCATGATTTTCTCAGTTATGAATAAACTGAAATTAGCTATTTTACTACACTTTGGTAAGCTATGCACCCCGATTTACAAATTACAGTGGCTGGATTCACATGATATGCTAAGCTAATGCCAAACAAACCACTTTTATGGTTTTGTATGATCTGCCATCTCCTTCTTGTTTTAGTAAAATCAGTCACTCTTACTAGGAGATGTTAATTACATTCTTTGACAAGAGCAACTTTGTACAATTGTTTAAAATCATATACAGAACTCTGGTTATGCTGAGTGCAATCATCAGACTCCTAATAGTTGGTTTCAGTCACCTGAATTAGAAGAAAAGGAAATATTGGCTGACCTGATTTGTGTATTATGCAGGCTCTCCTGTAAAACAAAGGCATTTGAAACAACCAACATTTGAAACAAGGTAGTCCTTAAACTTCTTTGCAGCTGCTCCACTGATTATTTTGCCTCCATAAATCATCACGCTGTACCTCTGATTGGCAGCTGTATGCAGAAGGCGGCCATATTTTTTTGTATTTTTTTCCAAAACAGAATTTGCAATAAGGGCAACCAAGCTTGAGAAAACAGGAGAGAGAGAGAGAGAGAGAGAGAGAGAGAGAACTCGCCCACTTATCTCAGACAAAAAACTCACACACCTGCATTTGTTCAAGCAGGTGATCTATGGCTGTTGTTAAAAATGGACAGAAAGTGTTTCTAACTTAGGAAGCAGTATGTTCTGTCCCATAATTGGGTAGACCAGGTTGCCCTGATAGACCAGTCCCACCGGAGAAAAAGCATCTAAGTTAGGAAAGAAAAAAAGTGTGATATATTCTGATTACACGTGTACAATTATATATCATTTTTCATTTTGGGATTTATTGTTTCTCCTTAGTATTGGGCCCAAAGGGGCACACGTATCATGAACAATAATAAATAACAATTCCAAAGACTCCAAGGGAACAACCATTACAAGAAAACATTGGTTCGATCAATACATGCATTATCCAGTCATATAAATCTATAGGTTATTGAATAAAGTGATAAAACATAGGAGGCCAAACAACTTACAGGAAGGAGAAATAAAGCTCAGCACAGATTTAAAAAAAAACAAACAACCTTAATCAGAAAATGGATATGTCCATAATATAACATTTTCTACAATTTAACTGCAAAACTTTGGCTGAGCCAGAACTGTTACCTGAGGCAGCTTTATTTAAGCCAGCTTTTCAAGCTTAGCTGCTGCAAGCTAAGAGAAGATGGAACTGGCTGACCATCTCAGCCCGCTGAGCCTCCAGGCCTTGCATTCCCACAGGTCTTCCCTCTACTTGGAAAGCCTATGCTTGTAGTCCTCAGTGAGGTGCTTCTGCTGAGCCTCCTTCTCGGTCAGATCTAATTTGAACTGAGCTGTTTTGCCAACTCTTTCTTGTGGTGGCTGCATAGCTCCAATAACTGCTTCCTGTTGGGGCGTTAAGGAGCCGGGGCAGGGAGGTGAGGAATTTATCACACCTGCCCAGTCACATGACCACCTAGCCACGCCCACCCAGCTGGTCATTAGGCAGATCATATTAGTGGTCCACGGGATTTAAAATTATGAATTTAGTAGTCCCTGAAGTCCAAAAGGTTGGTGACTCCTGTTCTAGTCCAACCCCCTGCTTAGGCAGGAAACTCTATACCACTTCAGACAAATTTTCTTCCTATCCTGCTTCTGTAAAGTCCAATTTCCCCTTCCATGGAGTGATACAGGGAATACCATGTAGGTGGGTGGGGAGGAGGTAAAAAATCTCAAAACCATAAGAGCAAAAGACCAGGGAAAATGACAGGGGACACTAGAGGCGTGGCTTTTTCACACACCAGCCCTACACCATTTAGTTTTAGATTAATAGAATGTTTTTTTAATGGTCAGGTGGGCAAGAAAGTCCCTGAGTATTAGAGAGAGATCTGCAAGCCACCTGCCAGCTTTGACACATTGGCAGATATCAGACTGCCTATCTCAAGCACAATTGCCAGGGCTTCCCAAAATAATTATTAGCTTGATGAAACTTTTGCCTTTTCTCACAAAATTGCCCCATTTTTTTTAAAGAAAAGAATCCCACTCTCCCCTATAGTTCTTGGAGAGATTCAATCACTTCATTGCAAAGGTATATGATAATATCCTACATAAGCTGAAAGTGAATTGTTTGTTTTTTTAAAAAGTGGATCATTATTAAAACGTTTCAACTACAGTAGGGGTTTAATTGTTTGATGGCGCCACCGTGTGTTAGGAAACGGCATGGACTTGCATCAAACTAGGGAAAAAGGAATGCTTATCAAAAACCCATACCTGAAATGTATTGATAGATCTTCTACTTTTCAAATCCATCTTTCCTCTGGAATTCCAAGTCCTCCCTTCTCCAATTTCTTCCCAATCCTGAAATAGGTTGAACAAGTCCCTTACTCTATACCAGTGATGGCTAATCTTTTCCAGACCGAGTGCACGTGTGAACCCCAAAATGCAATGCGCGCAGCCCGTGCATGCACGCCCCGCCCTGTGCATGCACATGCAAGCGGGGGCCCCCCTCATGCATGGCAGAGACCCGAAGAGCAGCTGGCTGGCGGGAGGTGTGTGCGCATGCGCGGCAGAGCTTAGCTGGGGTGACAGCTTCTGGGCCACAGAGAGGGCTCTGTGTGCTACCTCTGGCACGTGTGCCATAGGTTTGCCACCACAGCTCTATACTCTTTATGTGCATGACTGCAATTCCCACTCACACCAGTAATATTATTATTAAATTTGCTGATGATACAACAGTGGTGGGACTCATGGGGGGGGGGTTGAGTCTGTCTATCGAGATGAAGTGGACCGGTTGCTTTCATGGTGTGGAGATAGTAACTTGGTCCTTAACACCAATAAGACCAAGGAGCTTATAGTGGACTATAGAAGGAACAGATCAGACATCCAGCCCTGACTTATCAATGGAGACCAAGTGGAGCAAGTGGCCAGTTTTAAGTTTCTGGGTGTTAGCATAAAAGAGGACCTGACCTAGGACATTCACATTGCAGCACTGGTCAAAAGGACCCAGCAGAGATTAAACTATCGGAGACTTCTCAGGAAGCAACAACTGAATGAAAAACTGCTGGTGGCCTTCTACCGCTGCACCATAGAGAGCATTTTAACTTACTGCACCTGTGTATGGTTTGCCAATTGCACAGTGGCAGATAGGACAGCGCTCCAGAGAGTCAACATCATTGCCCAGAGGATCATTGGTTGCCCTCTCCCCTCTTTGGAAGAGCTTTATAGCTCCCGCTGCCTTAAGAAAGTTCAAAACGTTCTTAAAGATCCATCTCATCCTGGGCACCCTTTTTTTTTTTTACTATTACCCTCTGGCAGATGGTACAGGATAATAAAAACAAGGACAAAACAGCTTCTATCAGTGGTGGGATTCAAATAATTTAACAACTGGTTCTCTGCCCTAATGATTTATTTCAACAACCCGTTCACCAAACTGCTCAAAAAGTTAACAACTTAACACTTCTCCCGAAGCGGTGCGAACTGGCTGAATTCCACCACTGGCTTTTATCCCAGGGCAATAACTATGTTGAATTCTGCTGTATAGTGCAATATTAATGCAATATCAGGGTTTTTTAATTGTGTTTTATTTTTATAGTTATAATGTACACTGAAGATAGAATTTAATTTTGTTGTACGAGGTGCAATGACAATAAACTAACTAAATTAATAAGAGATTGATTTTAAGTTAATCACTGGCTTATCATGGTTGAGGTTGGATTTGAAACTCTCCAATCTTAGTACAAATAGTGATTAAATACTCCTAGTCTCTCCACTGTCAATGCCTTTATTGTATTCAAGGAAATAATGAAATCAGCTTACATGTTCTCTAGAAGTCTTCCTTAAATTTGGTGGTAGAAAAATGGTGAAACCATGAAGTTATGTCTTTATTTAATTTCTTACTCAGACTTCTATACTGGTACGTTTAATTTCTTGATTAAACTGTGCTGCTAATTCCCATAGGCTCTAAGTGGCTTTCAGAAAACCAAACAAAGGGTTAAAAATATTGCATCACTCCAGTCAACATTCAATGGTTATGCATGTGTGTGTTAAACCTCCACATTTTCCAAAGCTATCTCAGCTACCATCTAGGTAAGTGATGTGGATTGTGCACTTGCTGTATGCTGTATTGTGGTCAATTAAGTTGTTACATTTGCATTGCAAATACGATTGACTTAAAGTCACTTTAAGTATCCAACAGCTCCCTGAAATCACCATCCATTCAACTCCCTCCTGCTAATCCATGGGGTGGCAAGTCTTGCTGAAAAATAACTTTCAAAGGCAGTTGTTAGAGAAATGGTCTGAAATAATTAGAAATGTAAAGCAAAAGGTTGAATTTGTAACTTTTCTTGTATTCTACTGCACTGAAAACAAATTAGGAAGTCACTGCCTTTTTTCTTTTTTCTTATCTTCTGCCTTTCCTCTTTATCTTTCTTGACTTTTGTTTCTATTTGTATTTTATCTCCTAATAAACTTTAATAAAACTTAAATCCTTTGAAAAGTGGTTCCTGAGGTGCAGTAGTTTTGTTCAACCATGCAAATCCTGACATTATTTGAAATGACGGAAACCTAAATGAACTATTTTATGCAAAACTGCAAAAGCCTCTGTTCAAATGGGGTGACTAGGCAACAGAAATTAAAAATTAAGTTTGAATGAAAAGGCAAAGTCCCTCTCATCTGTTGGTGGGAGATGAAATCAAATTTTGCACTAATGGGATAGAAAGAGGCAGCGGCTAAGTAAGAAAAAGGATCTTATGCCCTTACAACATGAACCTAAAACCTGAAAAATAAACAATGAATAGAATAGAATAGAATTTTATTGGTCAAGTGTGATTGGACACACAAGGAATTTGTTTTTGATGCATATGTGCTCTCAGTGTACATAAAAGAAAAGATACATTTGTCAAGAATCATAAGGTACAACACTTAAATGATAGTCATAGGGTACAAATAAGCAATCAAATCATATTAGGAAACAGTCAATATAAATCGTAAGGATACCAGCAACAAGGTTACAGTCATACAGTCATAAGTGGGAGGAGATGGATGATAGGAACGATGACAAAATTAATAGTAGTGCAGACTTAATAAATAGTTTGACAGTATTGAGGGAATTATTTGTTTAGCAGAGTGATGGCGTTTGGGAAAAAACTGTTCTTGTGTCTAGTTGTTCTGGTGTGCAGTGTTCTATGCTGATTATTTAAAAAAACGAAATGGAAAATAAAGTGTCCCAAGTGATATGGCACATCATGCATCTACAACAGTGTTTCTTAACTAGGCAGAATTCTGGGAATTGAAATCCATCTGTCTTAAAGTTGCAAAGTCTGACAAACATTGATTTTATAGTGTATTAACAGTTGGAATGCCATATATAGCATTGATGATCCCATTCAGAGGGAAAAAAAACCTCAGGAACTAAAAAAGAGTATGGTAACCAAAATGATTTGGAAGCTGCAATGCAATATTTTTTCTATAGGAAAGGAGAAAATGTTTGAGTCTATTTAGTTTAGAAATTCCTTGAGGGAGTAAGATAGGTGACCAAGACTTAAGAGGTTTATGTTCCAAATCTGGGAGAAAAAAATTCTGAGATGTTTAGAACTTGAAAATTATACTGTAATTGACCTACCAGAAATTCAGGCTAAGCAGAACTAGTAATATTTAAGCCATAATTTGTTTACTCTGTGGTTACTGTATTAATTCAGCCATTGTAGCTTAGTGTGATATGCAAATTAAGCTATCATTGCTTATTTAAATAATGGTTAAAATCTTTCTAGTGGGATAAGTGAAACTAATCCATATCATAAAGTAACAGGAAGCATCAATTTAGAATATTTTAATGATGGATTGAGGAGTTTAATGGGGTGATAGTGTGATAACTAACTGCCCAAATATCTCCCTGTCCCTAAGAATGATGTTAAGGGATCCAGCTAGGACTTCCAGATACCTGGCCAAAAAAAAAAAAGGACATGTCCTGCATCCAGAAGCCCTAGCCTTCGGTTTCTGAACTATTTTCATAACAGAAGTCATTAAACATTTGGGTATTGTGACCTTGTAAACGGTCTATTAGTTTCTTTCCCTTATCTATTGATAGACTTAACTGCCTCGATTTATGTTTTATTTCCTGATTCCAACATCTGGCTTCGATCCAGCCCCTTCAAATCTATGATCGCTGTAGCCTGTAGACCACATGACTTATCATACGTTGCTATGTTGAAATTTAAAAAACACATCATCATCAATTTTATATTTTTGCTTGCCTACATTCTTGAAAATAAAGGCTAGCTGGAAAAAGATTGCAGTTGAAAAACCAGGCTTTCTGATGCTGCAAAAAAGTAATTTCATATAGATGTAGGGTTAGGTATACTTTTTGGTAATTTGTTTGCTGTAATGTTTGTCATGGATGCCACAAAAGGTGAGTGTGCCTCTTTTCCTCTCCATTTATCCTCCTTTCCGCCCATGTTTCTCCTTTGCTGTTCAAATATTTGGTAACCCTACATCCAACTCACATCATGTGGGCAACACTTTTGTTGAGAGTGGGGGAGGGAGCAAAGAAAAGGGAGATTCCTTAGCATCACCTTCCACAATCTGTTAAATCCCTCACCCAGGGGTGTCTCGACACTCCCATGTTACACCTCTCCTGCGTGACTCGCATTGGTTGCCAGTTGCCCTCCAGGTGAGATTCAAGGTGCTGGTAATTACCTATAAAGCCCTACATGGCTTAGGCCCGGGATATTTGGCGGACCATCTGCAGCCAGCAACAGCTTCCCATCGTCCTGTGCGTTCCCACAGGGAGGGCCTATTCAGGGTGCCGTCGGCCAGACAGTGTCGGCTGTCTACCCCCAGGGAGAGGGCTTTCTCTGTGAGCGCACCCACCCTTTGGAATCAACTCCCCCTGGACCGCCTGGCCTGAAAACGTGGCTATTTCATCTGGCTGCCCTGGACTGATGGGGGTTTTAATAGAATTTTAACTGGGTTTTATTGAATTTTTGTTAATTTTAACCTGGATTTTTTTTGTTTTAATGGTTTGTTTGCTTTGTTTTAATTGTTGTGAGCCGCCCTGAGTCCATTGGAGTTAGGGCGGCATACAAGTTCCATAAACAAACAAACAAACAAACAAACAAACAAACAAACATTCAGCAGGTTCTGACTGGTTCTGGAGAACCAGTAGTGGAAATTTTGAGTAGTTAGGAAAACCGGAAAATACCACCTATGGCTGGCCCCAGAGTGGGGTGGGAATGGGGATTTTGCAATATCCTTCCCCTGCCACGCCCACCAAGCTACACCACACCCACCAAGCCACACCCACAGAACCGGTAGTAAAAAAAATTGAATCCCACCACTGCCCCCAGCCCACCCATGTTTTGGGCCTCTAAGCCCATCCTCCCCTAGCTGCCATAGCCAAGTTTAGAAAAGCTGGTTTAAGAGTAAGGCTGCCGCACATAACAGCTATGGCCATTATTAACCATTATTTTGCAGTTAAGTTGTTCTGAGCACTCTTTTTTGTTCACAGTGAGGCACAATTCAGAAGAAAAGAGGAGCCCTTCGATTGCACTCTCATCTGCTCCACTACTTCTGCAAAAAATAGCTGAAGTGTCTGAATTTGCAACTTGCAGTCAATCTCAGAAAAGTTAATCAGTTTATTGTTATGGAGCACAAATGAGCCACTTTGGCATGAATGTGAATCTTCAGATTAAAAGTTTGGTTTATAGAGCATGAGAAAAGGAAGGTTTTTGGAGATGGGAGAAGGGAAAATGTGTTTTCCCATTTCCTTTTCTTACTTGAATGAAGCATTTTCCATACTTTTGGAAGAGGGGACGTATCTCCTGTTTGGAGTTCCTCTGAACTGTTTGATACGCTCCAGTGCTCATGATGGGATGTGCCCAGTTCAAATAATCAGTCACTGGGGTATTTTCACAGCTCATGGACGTAGACTTTAAGGGGTGTCCGTCTGGAAAACTGTAGTTTGTTAGCTTGTGCTGTCCTGGTGATTAAGGGCTTTGAATTTGAATACTATGCCCATTCCATAAAATGAGCTATTCTAAGTTCCAAAGGTGCTTTTTCAAGAGGCAACTGGACTTTCTGGTTTTTCTTTGAAGACATTTCACTTCTCATTCAAGAAGCTTCTTCAGCTCTGACTGGGTGGTGGTGAATGGAAGGATTTATCCTCCTTGCAGACAGCTGGTCATTTGCATCCTTTTAGTGAGCTGTTAAGGGCACCTGGAGGTTTATCTGTGTATATCTGTGTCTTCAAAGAAAACCCAGAATGTCCAGTTGCCTCCTATCAATCCCCATAGATATTGAGCTACTCTTAAGTTTCTTCTACTGACATGTAATAAAAACAATTCTGATTTGCAAGGATTTCCAGTTTTGCTTAGATAGCACTCCCTCAAACGGGAGAAATTGACACGATCAGAGAAAAAGAAATTCAGCCCAGCACATTAATCTGAACAGATGCCTTGCAAGAAAAATTGAGGTAGATGAAGACAAAGAAACTCATCAGTTTTGTGGAAATGTGGTTCAGATAACTTGGTACTGCAATTGGCTTAGGGATACTTGGGGACATATCTATGAAATTTAGGCTATTGGGAGTTTATAGCAGGCCAGTGTTTGCATTATCTAACGTTTCACAATCACAGATATTGAAATGTATAATCTACTTTCCTCCTAAAATCAGAAATAGCTTTTTCAAATTCCTTGAGTGACTGACATATTAAAATGATTACAGGTAATCCTTGACTTTCAACAGTCCATTTAGTCACCATTTGAAATTACGACAGCACTGAAAAAATTGACTTGTTTCATAGTTACGGATGTTGTGGCATCCTGTCGGTCATGTGATCAAAATTCAGACACTTGGCAACTGGTTCATATTTATGACAGCTGCAGTGTCCCGGGTTCACATGATCACCTTGTGATTTTCTGACAAGCAAAATCAATGGGGAAGCCAGATTCACTTAACAACCGTTTTACTAACTTAAGTACAGTGAATCAATAACGGTGGCAAGAAAGGTTGTCAAATGGGGCAATACTCTCTTAACAAATGTTCTCGCATAGCAATAGAAATTTTGGGTTCAATTGTGGTCGTAAATTAAGAACTTCCTATATGGCCATTTGCTTTTTTTAAATTTTATTTGGAGACAAACTATATCTTCTATGAATTCAAAAGTCCAAGTTGTTCTATTTGAGCTTCTGGGATATTTAACACAACCAGCCATCCATAATAGCTGGGCTGGACTAATACCTATGATGCTACTGGGGGGTGGCGGGGTGGCACAACAAATCTAGAGCATCCGTTTGATCACAGGTGGCTCAACTGTGTACACATCCCAGTTCTTACTATTGGCTTTACTTGCTTTCTTGAGATGAAACCTTTTATTGTGCTTTATATTAACTGTAGCATGTAGAAAGTTGGGTTTACTAATTATGGTAACAGAAGCCAAAATGGTTTATAAATGTGGCTCATTTTCACTCTCGTACTTAAGTTAGATCAGTTAATTTAATTTGGAAATAGAACCCTGATCACTTTGTTCTTGTTCTAGAATGGAATTTGTCTCCTTTGCATGCATGTCTAGAAACAGGCAGTTTTGTTTAGCATTATATTCATATGCAAAAAGGTAACTGTCCTAAAAGTTTTTGCAAAAGCAAGTGGTAGTCTGTAGGGTGGAGGAACAGGACATGGATAATATTAAGTGGACTCCAACCCTAACCTAAGCCAAGATTGATCAACTAAGCTAGTGCTGAATAGGCAATATGCTTTCTAAATTCAAAACATGAAATGATTGTGCCGAGAACATTTCAAATAATCTTGAGTCTAAAATATACCTGGCCGGTCTTATGCTACTCCCTCAAACTAATTTCTCCATTTTATGCAGTATTTGCCAAATAATTTTGTGGCAAAAATAAAATCTGAAAAAGTAGATGTCTCCAAACCCAGTTTTGTGCTGTTTAGTTTCTGCAGTTAAAATTGCTAATGGACTTTTTACTTGATCCTTTCTCCATTTTTCTACTGCATATTTAAGAGTGTAACTCGGGGCCCTCTTGCTATTCCAGATAATATATTTTAAGTAACTGCAATTAAAGATAGAAGCATACACACTGATTATAGTCCCCACGAGAGCTGCAATTTGAATCCACAGTCCTGAATTTAACACAAGTACTTAATTTGTGTTTGGATCAATTAGTGGCATTTTATTTAGGCTGTTGTTACCGTATAATTGTTTTATCATTTTACTTTAAAAAGATAAGTTATTCTGAAGCAGTTTTGTCAACAAATACAAAAACAATTTTGAAAAAAAAATGGTCCAATTTATGTAGCATTGTAACATTTAATAAAGTATGATACAAAGTATGCTTACTTTGATTTGTACAGAAAATTCGTTATAACTTCCACTTCACATACAAAAATCTAAAGAAAGTAACAGAAATCAACCTTATTTCATTTAACAATTGACTGTATATTTTCCAAAGGAATGTGCTAACATTCCATACATGAAATAGGGAATGCTGGGCAGTCCATCCCAGAACCAAAATGTGTATGTGTGAAGTGGGTATGAAGTCAGAACACGCATCCTCTGAACAGGAACGCTCCAAGCTGGAAGATATCAGGGGAAAATGTAAGGCCTACAGAGAGACTAGGAAGATGGAAGAGGACGGGTGGGCATTTGGGCATGCTGAACTTGAATTCAAGCCTGGCAGCAGTAGCTATGCTGGAAGATTGGGATACGGGTGGTGTGTTGTATTTGGATTTAAATGTGATGATGGGGAGCAAGATACTAAGAAAATCGGTGCGAGAATAGGAAAATAGTTATTTCAACTACATGGAAAACGCAGCACTTTCTTGAAAACTTTGGTCCATCAAAATTCAAATAAGATGATTCAAACTAAATGCAGCAATCCAAGGATATCTACAAGGTATGGTTAAAAAAAAAGTCAAGATAGCGGCTATGACAGTGGAGTGAAACATTTTTTTCATGCATCTAAAAACCAGGCAGTGCAACCAACTGCACTGTCCTGGCCACCACCAAGACTTTTTAAATCATAAACTGCAGCAATTGCTACATGAGGAATAAAAAGTACTAAGCACAACTAAGATAAAAAGGTCTGAATTTCAATGTCTGTTCTGAGATTAAAAAATAACACCTATAGTTCTTGTGCACATCTTGATTTTGCTATTTGACCACCAGATAAAGTTGGATTAAGTACTTAATGGATAAGGATTTCCTAATAATTGACTAAGAAAATAATTGAATTTATATGCTCACAATTGTGCTGGGTAGAAATAGCCGAGCAGTGACATACACCTCACTGTCCCTACTAATATAGCACTATTGGTAATTAATCAATGATGATTCATCTACCTGATGCAAGGATTAGCAGCAACAGTACGAAAAGAGGATATTTTGAGTAACAGCAATCCACTAGGAACAAGCACAGTAACATAACTTGTTAAATCACTTTAACAGTAACTATTTTAAAGAACCCGCACTATCACAAAATCTAGTTATGTAAACACACTTGGAAAGTAGAAAAGGCTGTTAGCTATACATGTTTAATGAATGGAAGCATTATTAAAACAGCTACTCTTAATGAAAGGAAAATAAATTCAGAATAGAAAAGTCTCAAATTTACAAAGCATGAAATGTTTAGCTCATGATTAAGACCCATGATGTTCGGTTCAGAACAGAGTATCTGGGAAGCTATAGACCAACACACTGGCAGTAAAAAGAGGGCCAGATTAGAAGAGGCAATTCTACATTACAAGTAGTCTTTGATTTACAGCTATTTGTTTAGCGACTATTCAAACTTACATCGACACTGAAAGTGACTTATGGTTTTCACTATGATTATTGATCAATTTGGATGCTTGGCAACTGGAATTTAGTTCTGATGATTGCAGATCATTAAGTGGGGCAAAACTCACTTAACAACTGCCTTGTTTAGCAATAGAAATTTTTGGGCTCAATTGTCATAAATCAAGTACTATCTGTATAAAGATTTTTAAAAACCTATTGTCTAATAAGTTTTGGACAATGTTTTGTAGCAATACAAATCAGTAAAACTAAATTACTAATTGTGTGATACAACTCTTGCACTTCAATCTTGTATTAATGGACAGTTAACAACTGTCCATTCCCTATTTTTCCATAAATTTAAGATTCCTCTCACTATTGCTATAGATACTTAAGGATCATTTATACTATTACTACCTATGTATGCAAAATGAAAGATAACAGCATTAAATATTAGTTTGTCTATGGAAGTCTATGTTCTGGAACTTTTAAATTGTTTATCTGTAAGAAGGTACTGATAACCTCTATGTAATGTACATTTAAGCTGTAACATAAAAACATGAAAAATAGGGCAGCAGGAAATGAACAGACAATAGAAGAGGAAAAAAAAACAGTCAAAGCCAAACAATATCCAGCTTTATTAAAGGTACATTTCTTAAAACGATCAATCAATGGTATTCAGGCAGGACATGGGCTACAATTCGCAATGTTTTACAACAAGTTCCAACTCCCCTTTTCTTTGCACTACCAAAATGTAAAGTTACTATATAAAATCCAATTAATTGGAACAGGGAAAGTTTAGAGTGAGGGTGGACACTTTCACATTTAGTATGTTGTTTAACAACTTTTCACAAACCTACCCTGACTTTAAGAAAAAAACAAAAACTGCAGAATTTTTAATCTGAAGATTCACAATAAAGAAGGGAATGTGGCTCAGTTATAAGCCATCCTTCTTCCCTCGGTATTTGACACCAGAAATCTGGATTGCCTGATCCTGTAAGAATGCATTTGGTTTTATGATAGCAAGTATCAAATGCCACATGATACTCAGAGAAGTAATAAATGCGAGGGACACTGAAATAATTAAAATTAGAAGTACAGCTTTAATGTTATTTCTCAAAACAGGCATTTTAGGAATTTCAGTGTTGTCTGAAGCATTTCAAAAACCAATACAGAGTGACAGCATCAGGAAATCCTCTCTCTTTGTGCCCATAAAGATTCCCTCTGGCAAAATTGAAGGGGGACTTTTAAAAGCCCAGATTCTAAGTAACAGAGTCAATGACACTTGTCCCCACTCCTCCCTCTAAAACACAACAACAAAGCGTTATGTGTGCTAACAACATAGCTTTAAAAAAAAAAAGTAAAACAAAATTCTGCATTGTTATAAAACTTGATAAAAAATAGTATTTCAAACTGTACAGTCACCAGAAGTACACAGTTATCAAAAATTCACACAATTCACTTGGCATCCCCAGCACCTTCAGCTTTCTGTGCCTGAAAGAGAAATGTAGTTCATCAGAGAGCATTTTACGTTGTGCAATTACTGTTCAAAGGGTCGGTGTTTGCATGTAAGATGCAGTTATTGCCAATGATCAAGCACTCTTGATGGGAAAGATAAATTTAAGCTACAAAGCAAATAATTTTATCAGTTTTAAATTATTTCAAACATCTCCAGAACTATACCACTAAATTCTCTTGCAACTGTTTTATTTGCATTTACTGAACTATTCATCCCTGCATATTGTAATAATGTGCTACTTTCTCACCAAATAAAAAAAATTACTTTTGATGTGTTAAATGTTATCTAATTTTAGGTTCTATTTATAGGCCAAACTATGTTATAATAATAATTTTAATTAGCAATTTTATGATGTTTGTGTATCTCTATTTTTCTTGACTGTATACCGCCTTGAGTCCTACGGGAGAAAGGCGGTATAGAAATATAATAAAAAAATAAATAAATAAAGCTAAGTTTTAACTGTTCTACATTTCCCAGTAGAACACATGATAAGCCTACAGTAATGTTTTGTAAACATGACAAGATACAGTTAAAATAGGCGAATGTGGAACTAGAAGTTTGAACATGAAAGTCAAGGAAAAAACATTTTGGTACCTGTATGTCATATTTGTTTTAAATTACAATTAATTAAAATATTTTCTTAAACTGGACCTTGTTAAGGAAAGTTTCAGGACTTGTTGGGGATGCGATTACTTAAAACACAACATTGATTGAGAGATTGTCAAATATCGCAGTGGCTTCTTTTTGGAAACATGTTATTTCACATAGTAATTTTATTCTGCAGGAGTCACTGATTTCATGCTTCTTAGAAATGGAAAAAATAAACTGGAGATTCAAAGGTGATTTGATTGACTCTATGAACCAAGACAATGACTCAATGTCTATATTGTTAATTTTTTTGTGAACTATATCAAGATAATTTGGTAAATCCAAATAAAAATTACTGATTCAATCTGATTCACACTGAAGATCTGATCCAATGATTCTATCTGGCTTGTGGATTCAAATTATTCTGATTTGTGCACCCCAAATGCTTGTATTACTTTAAATTATTTGTCTGGAAATGAACAAGAAACATGATTACTACCTGCTTCTTTTAAACAGCGTACATTTTTGTTTGATTTCTAAACACTAAAGTAACTTAAGTGTTAATAGTTATATACCTGGTCTGTTTTGGCATCTCCATTTTCTGCAGGGTTGTTTCCATCCTTGCCTGCGTCAGCTTTCCCCTTCTTTCCCTTGGGTACCTTTTCAGCTTTCTGATCATTTGGAAACAAGAGTAAGTTTGCTAAGAGTTGATATATAAATTCACTTTATGGAAGCAAAACATTTTCAATCCAACTTGCATAGAGTGTTAAACTTACCTTTGGAGCTGCCTTTTTAGGTTTGGGTTCTGGCTTTGGAGGAGCAGGTTTCTAAAAATAAAAGTACAATGAATATTTTGGAAATGTTTGTGCACTTGATGTATATAAAAACCATCTGTTACACAAATATGCTATTATTAAGAGTTCTTTAGGAGTTTTTACTTTTACTAACTCATCTCTCGAAAGCATTTATCATAAAACATACTTACAGCAGATAACCTTGCTGATCTCCGCTGTGGCTATTTAAAGATAAAAAAAAGTTAATCCTGTTAGAATTAGCATGGTTCCTTTGTAATCTATTAGAATATTAAAAAGTATAACACAGGTAGCCCTAGACTTAGAACTGACGCTACAAAAATATAATATAGTCCTCCTCAGCTTACAACTGAGACAATAATTTCTGTTGTTAAGTGACCCCCAATTTTACAACTTTTTTTTGCCATGATTCATTTATTACATGATTGCTAAGCGAATTCAGCTTTCCTGATTGATGCTGCTTGCAGGAAGCCAGCTGAGAAAGTTGTAAATAGTGATCACAATGACCAAAGGATGCTGCAATTTGTTGTAAATTCATGCCAGTTGCCAAGAACCAAAATTTTGATCACAACTGGAGATGTTGCATCAGTTGCAACATCAGTTGTAAGTGTAAGGAAGAGTTGTAAATCACTTTTTCCAATGCCTTTGTAATGAATGCTCATTAAATGAATGGCTATTAAGTTGATCAACTTAATTATGTAAATAAAGAACAAATGACAAAACTAAACAAATACTCCTTACCTCATCCTTTGCTTTGGCCTTATCACCCTTGGTATCCCCTTCAGCCTACAAGAAATTTTAGACATGGTTAAACAAAACTAACATTTATTTTGTATTTAAATATAAATGCATAAAACAAATTGATGGGATAGCTAAATTTACATACTAATTTCTTGAGTAATTCATTTATACTTTACATTTGCATATCTCACAACCATTTGAATTGTCTATTTTTCCTACATATCATTCAAACATCCCTAAATTAATAACCCGATACTACTGTACTTGTAAATTGTAAACCAGAGCCTTTTCTAATAGCAGAGTGTAATCAGTTCACTTTAAGAAATAAAAGCAGCAAAAAAAAAAAAAAGCCATAACCAGGTAGATATTCCTTTGGGTACTAGACTTTTGGCTGAAGCATCCAAATTTTGGAAAAGAACACTTGTAGTTCAGGGTTGAACTGTGGGATATTTGATGCTCTAACAGCTTGACTGTTTGCACCCAAATTCTATTTGCAGTGAAGTTTCTGAAGGATCATACTTTTTTAAAGAACTGTTCCAGAATCCAATAATTTCCTCATGTTTAGAATTATTCCAATAAAATCAAAATATCTTGTTTTCATATACTGATAAGCACAACTTTGCATTTCTGTACATCACATAACCTTGTGAGTTGTGATAACAGCACTGACAGATGTCTCTTATTCAGTTTCATTATTCTTTATTCCCCAACAGAGCAGCTCTAGGCAATATAATGACTGCTTTTATTTCAAAATACCATGATCTCAACCAAATCCATGTTAACACCCAAGATGTTATTTATTTCAGGAATTCTGATCTCACAGAACGAAGCATTTCCCCTAGTCCCTGCAACTGCTAGCTAGACTTCAGAAACTAATCTCACACTGAACTGCTGCAGCCTTTCTTTGCTTTAACATAATTTCTAAATCCAAACCACACTCCACTTTAACTCAGGCAGCCTCTTCCCCAAAATGTAGCTAGGCAATGAAACCCCGAAAAGCTTCTTGCAGAAGAAAAGATGCGAACTGTGAGGAAAGTCAAAACAGGAGCACGCTGTAATAGTAACTCCTTGGCGGTGATTGCTATTGCTCTGAAAACTAAATGGCTGCAGCCTACAAGCTTCCTTCATTTTAAGCAGCAAATGCGGTCTTCCGAACAACAGGTGTGAGGGGCAAGATTTAACCCAGAACGCGCTGGGCAAAAAGAGGCATCATTTATCAGGCGGCCTTCCTAATCACAATCCAAGGCCCTTAAAACAGGGCTTGGAACGGGAGTGGCCTTCTTATGGTTTTCCCGCCCTTTTTGAATTTACGTGTGTGTGTGGGGGAGGGTGAAGAGAAAAACACAGCGTAACCTCATTATTTAAGCGGGCGAAGGAGGAGAAACGAGGGGCCCTCCTGCTTCCCGCCGCCTTCAACGGACGGTGCATGTGGGTCTCCTTCCGGCCAACGGCCCTCCCGCCAAAAAAAAAAAAAGAATTAGCAGCGAACCGATCGCCCCTCTTTCTTTTCCCTCCTCTGCTCGACAACTTCCCTCCCTTCTTCTTCTTTTTTTCCACCCACCCCCCCTGCTCCGCGCCTAAGTCGGCGCGTGCCCCTTCCCGATTGGCGGGCAAGGCGAGCGCGCGGGCGATGGGGGCAGCCAATAATTAAGCGTTTTCTCGCGCTTCCCTGCGCGCGCGCTTGGCCGTCTCGCGCTCTCTTGTCACAACTACCCCGCCCCGCACTGAGCTTCGCCTGTATCGTCGCTCGCGAAGTCAAAATTCAACCCCCACCCCACTACCACTGCTCCCGCGCGCGCGCATCGCCTTTCCTTCATAGGCCACCCAAAAAAATGCGCGGCGGTTAACGGTCGCTTTCCCTAAGCCCCGCCCCCCCTCCATCCCCACTTTTTTTTAAGTCCCGAAGACGACCGTTGAGCCGTCTCGCGCGCGCACGCGCTTCCCCCACTCGTCTCCCCGACCGTTAATCGCCCGAAGGCGAACGAAGCGGAGGGGGAGGGAAAGGGAGCGAGCTAGCGATCGAGTGCGGGGAGGGAGTAGAGAAGAAGAGAAAGAAAATGGCGTCTGCTCTGAAAGCTCACCCCCGCATAAGCATCCCTCCCTTCCGAGTAGACGAATTCTTTCCCCTCTCCCCATCGCCCCTCTCGCCTCCAGGCCCTTAAGTTTTTCTCTCTTTTTTTTTTCCCCTTTTCCCTCGCCGCAGCCACGTACCTTTCTCTTGGGCATGTCAGCGGCGCGTGAGGGAGGGAGAGCGAGAAGGCGGCTCGGATTGAAACGAGAAAGGCAAGGTCTCTAGAAGGAAGGAGAAACTCGGATGTATGGGAGGGAAAGCCGCGCAGCAAGGGAGGACGGAAAATAAAAACAAGGAGGGGGGGAAAGGGGATTCCGTTTGTTGGGCTCGCTCGTGTAGCTCGCGACCCCACTAATTTGAATCGGGTGTTTATAAAGTTTTATATAGAGCCGGACGCGGCCCAACCGGTTCCAGCCGGATCCCCACCGCCCCGACCAACCATTGGACAGAGCGGGTCACGTGGCGAGGGACAGACAGCCGGGGCGGGTTCTGGAGGGGAGACGAAGAGAGAGAGAGCGCGCGCGCAACTGAACGTCCACCTTTTATCTCCGCCAAAGCGGCCGTTTGGTCCTGCTGCAAGTACACCTCAGGATTGATTTGATTCTCGAAAAAGTGAGAACAGGTAGAATAAAAAAAAAAACGGTATTCCTCTCTCTTCTCCCCCCCACCGCCCGCTACGCCGAAAAGAAATTGAAAAGAAACGTTATTTTATTTCCCCCCGTGGGAGCCGTTATTTCCCCCCCACCCCGTGAGGTATAAATCTACCGAACTGGTTGCAAAATAAAAAAAGAGTTTCAACGTCACTCTGGCTGCTGCCCCCCCCCCCGAGGTAAATAAGAAACACGCCTGGCCCCAGGTATGAATGCGTCGTGGAAGTCATTCTCGGCTGGCCCGGGAGACTGGGCGACCTTCCCCCACGGACGATCCGAGAGCCGCCATCCGAAGCTTGCAGTCTTTTTTGGTGGGGAGGGGGGGATCTAATGGCTCTTTGCGGACCGAGTGGGGAAGGTGGAGTTCCCCGGGCGCACCTGGCCAGCCGAGGCGCGCGTTTAGGCGCAGAGTGAAGGAGCCGGCGGGCTTGCGGACGAGAGCGCCTCCGCCCGACCGTTAAAAAAACCCCGTTTTGACAGGAATCTGGGTGCAAGACGCGGGGGGAAGATGGTGGCCTCTTCCCTGCGCTGGAAGGGGAAGAGGAAGGTGCGGTCGTTGCCTCGCCACGGCGGAACGCAACCCACAGCGCCCCCTTCCTTTCCAACCTTGGCTGAGAAGTGCCAGGGTCTCAGCTGGGAGCAGGCGGCAAAAAAAAAGGCTTCACGTGAAAGAAGGCGCCTCTCCAAAAAAAAAAGGGGGGGGGGGGAATGATGACTGGTGGTCCACCTTTTTTTTACAAAAAAAAAATCTCGAGGCGCTTACTTTGTGGGGTCGAGCGGGGAGCTGTCCTTTTCAGCACCATGCGGTCGTGCTACCACAATCCCCATCGACTCCAAGGTCAAAAAACATGACGGCGAAGAGTTAGACCACTACCATGACCCGCCTCACACACAGTTGAGAACGGAACGATACCAACTACATTGGATCAGCCACCCAACTTAGCATTTCCTTTTTATTACTTCTTGGCAACTGGCATGGCAAAATATGGCTGACCTTCTACCCTTCTTGTTTTGACTGTGAGTTGCCTAAAGGCAACTGGTTGATTACTCTGGAAAGATGATGGGTAAGAGTCTTTGTTTTTCAATCCAACTGGGTTGTACCAGGTTGGAAGAGCCTAATTTACATATCTGCGGTGTTAACTTCCTCTACAGTCCCTGCTAGGGACTGAAACTAGCCTGCCCCATTACAAAACATTCACTACCACTGAATGTGCAGCCATTCTCTTAAGACCACAACAAATCAGATACAGTTAATAAGTGCTGGCTAGATGGTTCTATTTAAAAATAGCAGAGACTGGGATTCTTTTATCAGATGAGTTATATAATTTTGGTTAGATTGTAGCTATGAATGGCTGGCCTTTCAGATTTTGTAGGGAACAGCAGTTAATGATTCCACATTTGTGGGAGGTGAAGAAAAATAAGATAGTGCTGCTTCTCTGTAGCCACATTGTTGAATTGACTTCCCATTGGAGATCATACTTGCCTCCTGTGATATTTAGAGATCCAGAGAGGATTTTTGCAACCTTCCCAACATAAGTTCTTGTGCCATTTTTATTTCACTCTTTTGTCATCTATGTTGGTAGAGTATTCTGTGTGGTCATTAAAATCATGATTTTGCTGTATTTGTTGTTAGTTGTTGAGAGTTACTTGGATATAGTGGGGCATGAATTCAATAAATTCAACTATTTTTATACTTCAATTTTTCTTTCTCTGAGTAAAAGGCATTAGAAAAATGGGATTCTTAACTAAACACATAAAAGTGAAACAAAGTTCCTCCAGTTGCTGTAGTTAATGGCTGGAACACATCCTTTTACATTTAAAAAATACTGGAAGATAGTCTTTGAAGCAGTTTAAAATACAGTGTTTTAAAGTGACAAGTGCCAAAAGTACCCAGCCTCAATTTTTAAAATCCACCTGCATTCTATACAATCAGGTTTATATAATTCTAGATAAAACTATTGGAGAAAACTCTATTATCTTGCTTCAGATCTTGTGAGTTGGTCTCTTGCTTGAATTATCTAGCCCTAAATTCTAGGACAGTGTTTCTCAACCTTGGCCACTTGAAAATATGTGAACTTCAACTCTCAGAACTCCCCACCAACATAAGGTGACCAAGAGTGAGAAACACTACTAGGGACAAGAAGCCTAGTATGGCCACAACAGTCATCAGCTAAATTGTTCACCAAGGATCTGCACAATGGGTATGAATGCTTTAATCCTGTCTTTGGCTCATTGAGCACATAAAATTTCCATTCATGATTCAACTTGACACTTCATTGTCAACTTCTTCATAAAAATAAGCTCAATGTGTCTGCTGACTGAGTTATGGAGGAGCATGCACTTTAGCTCACAATAAGCCATATGCAAGACTTTCACATAGGTATCTAGGAGTTTCTGCTCAATGGGTAAAGCAGATGGCTGGCCATAGGACTGTAACACAATACAACACAGTTATAATGCTGCATAGTAATTAGCCTTTTGTTGGGTTCTGGGGCACCAAACATGAAAATAGTTGCTTTTTAGTTATCTCTGTTCATCTAAATACCCAACAGGAATCAATGCTCAAATGAAATATGTTGTTGGACACTTTACAAACACAAGCAATATCTACAGTGACACACACTACAACCCGGAAGGGCTGGGAGCCTACCTTTGATTTCAGTATCATAGGGATTTTTAAAGATGCAAAATCTCTAATTCTCCATTAAGTATGCCATTAGCTTTTTTCAGGAAACTATTGGAAATTTGTTTTTAATGCAGAAAAATTAATATATTATCTCATCATTAAAAGATTTCATGTGGTTGGGATTTTTTATTTATATTTTTTGTCACAGTAACAAGGACCTTCAGAAGTAGATATCAAATGAAGCAGTCTTTCAGACATGACAGTGGTAATGTAACAGGTGAAATTACTGCATGAAAACAAAATACCCATTAATTTATTGGTCACCATTTCCCCCTTGTATAAGTTTTATTTTTAAAAAATGGTTCCAGCAGGTTGTTAAATATCAATAGGCTTGACAACTGGTTCATCCTTCAGAATTTCAAACTTAAGTGCTTTAGAATAATACAATCATACTCTCATTTAGTCTTTGAAAAGCAACATGAAATAATTGTTGGCTTCTTTTGGAAAATAAAATGTATTTATAGTTGATGCCCTTTATCTTTTTCACAGTTTACACTATGCTGCACTTTTGTGTAAAAGGACATTTTGTGCTGCTATCCAAAGCAGCACTTTCTCAAACCCATTTGAAGATACTGCATCAAAAACATCTTGAAGTTCTGTTGTACCCAGCACGTTTCTATAGCCCAGAAGGATATATAGAGTTAACCTGGAGGATGACATTTTCCTAAAGTCAGAGAACGACGTATGTTCCTGTGAAACTTAGGTACAATCCTATATCATAAGCTGGTACCAAGAATGGAAAAACAAATGGTCCAAAAACAGCTGGTCTTAAAAATCGAGGCAACAAAGAAAAGAATAAACATTTAATTTATTCCACAGTAAATCTGCTTGGGCGCATGCATGCAATGAGGGTTTTCTCTAATCTCAGATGCAGCATCTCTGCATTCCAGTGCAGGCAGTTTTTCAGGATTCTGGTAAGTCTTTGAATTGTGGAAGAGAAAAACTGCAGTTTGGAGAATATGGAGCAAAGCCCCCCAGCATGTGCAGACTTTCACACCTAGAAATATTTGATGCTATTCTTTTCATTTGTTAGCTCTACACAAATACGTTTTGTTTCATTAAATTTGGTAAACATACACTTCAAGTGTCATGGTCCCCCGTCATGTGCATGTGCACATAGAATAAACCTAGGATCCCATTTCATGTCATCCACTGGGCAGCAATTGGATTATTTGCAACTTGGCTCATTTTTCCCTCTTCTCTCCCCTATCCCCAAGAGGAACCTTCTTATCTTGCAGCTGCCAATGCCAGTTTTTCTAGGAAGTCTATCCTTTTGTGTTCAAGAGCCTGCAAAAACCTTTGAATCCTCTCTTCCCGTTTAGCTTTGAATTCTCGCAAAAGTGTCCCGCATTTTTGAGTATCTCCACAGGTTGCAGATTCTTCATTCTTCAGTTTCTGTAAGACTTGTGCCTTATCAGTTTCTAACTGTTGCCACTTCCTTTGTTCCATGTATAAATCTCTGGCTTTCTGGCAAAAAAAGCAATAATCATGTATTAGGTTTCTCAGCATAGATCAGCATCTTCCTACCAGTACCCTCCAAATGTCTTGGATTTCAATTCCCAGGACCTTTTGTCAGTATAAAACATACAAGGCAAACTATGATTTACTTCACTGGATTCTCTCCTATTTATAAAATTCCCTTAGGCCAGCAGGTAATGTGGTTTTAGTCCTTTGTCCTGTAGAATTTTGTCTTTTTTTCCAATCCCTTTCTTCTCAACTGCCGCAAACAATTGGCATGGTCACAATTGAAGATCTTTGATGTTTATACCTCGCCATTGGTTTTTACACAACAAAATGAGATAGCTCAGAAAACCACACTTATAAAATTAGAAGCACATTTGCAGCTCATTCCAAATCAAGTTGGGGCAAAACTCTTAAACTTTTTTACCATACAGCCAAAATGAACCAATGAGAATTCAGTACTGGAAGATATTCAGCCCATTTGTCTATTGGTTAATAAATGAAACCAGACACTATTTCACCCCTTTTTTGGATTTTGAATGTCTGCATGTATAAACGTTCTAAGATTATAGATTTCAAAGCCACTTCCATTTTTTCCTGTGAGCTAATGAAATAATTATCATCTCTCAAGCAATTATATTACTGTCACTGTTTGCACAATAAATATCCAAGAAATGAAAATGAAAGGACTTTAGGGCACTCTTGAGACCTGTCAGAACAATCCTATCAACTGTTTGGATACATTCCAACATCTGTTACTTCTCCAATGCCCCAAACTCTTGTGTAGCTAGGGATAGCAATCATCCTTTGACTTTTCTCTACTATCCTTCCCATCCTGTCCCCTAACGTTAGTCTGAAAAGCCTCAGCAAGCGAAAGATGCTGTTTTCCTGTCTCTGTAATCTTGGGACAGGCAGTTCCATTTTTTAAAGTACATATGCTGAGAGTCGGAGATTACTTTTTTGCTTAGCCTTTCCTTTCTTCAGTCTTACTTGTAATGCATTGTAGTTCATCTGAAATCGAAGGATGGCCTCACATAAATTCCAGAACGAATAATCTGGCCACAGAACACTTTGAAACACGAGGCAAGAATGGGATGTCTGAGAAAAAAGAAAAAGGAAAGGAAGGTAATCAAATCACAAAACATTGCTATATTATTTCAAAACAAACTTCCTTTCCAAAAAATGAGTTAAGTAGTTCTGCTTTCTCTCTGTTGCTTGTCACCTCCTTGCCACTTTCTCCCAGCAATGGACCAATTGTTTCCTTGACTTTTTTCTTGTTTTTAACATATCGGAAGAAGCTTTTTTTTGTTATTTTTTACTTTTATTGCAGGCCTTTGTTCATTGTGAGCCTTAGCTTTCCTCCCTTCATCTTCTATTCTATTTGCTGATATTCTACCTTAGTTATGTGCCCCCCTTTCCACTTTTTACACTTGTCCTTTTTGTCAATTTGTCAGAGTGTTCTTTATGCAGCCATGCTGGTTTCTTTTGAGAGCTGTTATTTTTCTTCTTCATTGGTATTGTGCTAGACTGGGTTTTTATAATCTCTCTTTTCAAAATTTCCCAAGCTTCTTGAGTTGTTTTCCCCTTGAAGATTCTCATCCATGGAATCCTTCCCAAGCTCTCTCTAAGTTTATTGAAATTAGCTCTCTTAAAGTCCAAAACTCTAGTTTGACTTTGTTCTGTTGCTTGTGCTTGCATAATGTTGAATTCCAATATTGCATGATCACCCCCCACCCCCACCCCAAGATTCCTCTTGCTTCCTTTTATCATTTAATCTCTGTCAGTGAGATTAAGTCCAATATGGCTGATCCCCTTGTTCCCTTCTCTACTTTTTGGGAAACAAAGTTGTCTGCTAGGTTTGTCAGGAACCTGTTTGATCTTCCACTTGGTGCAGAATTTGTCTCCCAGTTGATGTTACTCCCATTACTATTGTGGTTAGTTAACTGACTAGCAAAAAGTTCACTTATTTCCTCTGTTTGGTTGGGTGGCCTATAGTATACACCTATGGCAATGTCACCCCGCCCCCATCTCCTTTCACATTGACCCAAATGCATTCCAGGCAGTTTTCATCATTGTTGTGTTCTATTTCTGTAGAGATTGTATTATTTCTTATATATAGTGCAACTCCACCTCCTCTTTTATTTGATCTATTTCTTTTAAATAATTTAAATCCCTCTAGCTGTACTTTCCATTTGTGGGTTTCATTCCACCAAGTTTCCATAATGGCAACAATATCATATCTGCCCTCATTTACTTGAATTTATACTTCACCCTGTTTATTCCACATACTCTGCATTGGTGTAGACATTTTGACTGACCCTGTGTTTACTTTCTACATAAGTAGTGTTGTCCCCTACTGCCTTACCACCTGTTTGATTAGTGCACATGGTATGGCACTTGCTATTAAATACTTGTTTTTGCTTGACAGCAAGGTTGATATTCTTACCCGCCTTAACATCTATGTTACATGCACTGATAACCCTATTAATTTTAGATTGCTGGGGACAGAAATGTTCTGTATTAATTAATTCTCTGTCCCCACTGTTCAGTTTAAATGTTTATCTAGAAAATCTGTGAATTTAATGCTAAGTAACTCAGTCCCTTTTTTTGATGGATGCAAACCATCTCTTTTGTACAATTTTTTTTAAAAAAATTGATTTATATGCCGCCCTTCTCCGAAGACTCAGGGCGGCTTACAATGCGTTAAGCAATAGCCTCCATACTTTTGTATATTTATACAAAGTCAGCTTATTGCCCCCACAATCTGGGTCCTCATTTTACCTACCTTAGAAAGGATGGAAGGCTGAGTCAACCTTGAGCCTGGTGAGATTTGAACTTGCAGTAATTGCAGACAGCTGATGTTAATAACAGTGCTTTAGTCTGCTGCGCTACCAGGGCTCCTTTTCATTGGACCAGCTGCAGATATCATGACTAATATAATCAAAGCCTTCCCTTTTACACCATTCTTTTAGCCACACATTACACTCAGCTATATGCTGGACTTTTCCTTTTTGTTCCTTATATACTGGTAAAACCTCTGAAAAAGTAAGCCTACAGCCTATACTACTAAGTTTGTACCCCAAGCTCCGGAAATCATTCTGCACAGAAAGTACATCTTTTTGGAACAGATCATAAATAAATAAATAAATAAATTTGTGACAAGATGTATAATAGCATCAATATCACAGTTCTTACTGGCATTCTTGACCATCGTAAAAGATACGGCTCTTGTCTCTGCTGGCAGTAGCACTTGGCAGACACCTGACCTCTTTCAAAACTTCCGTATCATTTCCTAAATTTACATCCCTTACAATTAGAGTCACAGAGTGTAAGGATTGGAAGGGATATCAGAAAAAAAACCTAGGGACCCCCCCCCCCCACTTCAGTGCATCAGCTATACTAAGGAGATACATGCTATGCTACAGACAGTATATACTATAGCCCCTGGAATATAATCAATATTATATGATAGTACTGTATACTATACTATAGTCCTTGGTAGCAACTGTATTCAGCTTCTCCCCTGCTTTATCATTGATGAAGAACAACAATGGGTATTTGTGTATTTTATAGTGAATCAGATAATGGTCTACCTATTTGGTAGTTCCTTTACTAGCATGGCAGAAAGCCACATTTTTTTCAATGATCTCTTTGAAGCACTTATTATAGCAGTTTCCAGGAAGAGAGTTGAGTGGTTCTGTTTTGTTTTTTTAAGAGGAATGTTTATCATACAAGGTTTTTTCTTGTATCCAACAACAAAACCCAGAGAGCTGAATGTCAAATGATCGCCAAGCAAGAAAATACAATTTTGCTAATTAGCCGGTGAGATATTGCACTATAGATTTACCTGCCAGAGCATAAAATCACTAAGTCGAACTTCTCCAGATGTTCTGATCAGAATGTCTGGATGAGGAGATTTGCAGGAGTAAAGGCATTTGTCGATGAGCGATTCTGACACATCACTGAGGGGGGAAGGAGGGAATAAGAGAGCAGAATTTACTTTGGGAAGCCTAGTCTTAAAATGCAATTCAAGAATTCACATAGTCTGAATTCTTATTGCTACAGTTTGGAGTAAAATTCACACAACTGTTAATGGCTATTCAAGTTATTATAGTTATCCACTATTAGTTAATGGTTCATAGTCATTGGGTAATACTTATTAATAAAGGTCCTGGTTATCTTTGAAGTCCTACATGGCACAGGTCCCAGTTACTTGAAGGACTGTTTCTTCTTCCCATCCTACTATATTAGATAAATTGGGCACTCTGCAGGTCCACTCCCTCAGATGTTGACACCTGATGGGACCCGAAAGATGCACCTTCTCGGTGGTTGCTGCAGCCCTTTGGAACAGCCTGCCACTGAGATCTGAAGGATCTCTACCCTTTTAGCCTTCCACTAGCTTTGAAGACCTGGCTCTTTCCCCAAACATTGGACTAGGGTGGGGGTTGAACTGTGAGGATGTTTGGTTTGTTGCCTGGAGGGGAAGGATACTCTTGTTTTTAAATATATTTTTATGGATGGATGTGAAACACAGGGGTGGGCTGCTGGGGGTTTGTAGGGGTTCAGGAGAACCTCTAGCTAAGATTCTGTGCAGTTCGGAGAACCCCCAAATCCCACTCCTGCCTGGCCCTGCCCAGCCCCTTCCAGGAGTCCTCACGTGGCCCATTTTGGATGCAGGTAAGTGCAGGGCGCAGGCAGAGTCTAGGGGAGGGTGAAAAACGGGCCTACCAGAAGTTCAGGAAGGCCGGAAACTGGCCCGTTTCTGGCCTCCACAGCCTGGGGAGGCTGTTTTCACCCTCCTGGAGGCTCAAGGAAAGCCTCTGGAGCCTGGGGAGGGCAAAAATGACCCCCTGCCATGGTGCAGGAGGCTGGCTAAGCCATGCCCACCATGCTCCCCCCAACAACCGGGCAGAGAACCCCTTGCTAAAATTTTTGAAGCCCACCCCTGGTGAGACACCTAGAGTCCTTGTATGAGATAGGCAGCCATAAAAGTCCTGTAAATAACTAAAAACAATTATGTGACTTCAAACCAATAATACATGCCAGGGACACACAAGTTTTCTTGGATGTCTCCAGAATATTTGGAATCTGATATTACACAATTTACACAACTGCTGATGGACAACTATTTTGATACGAAGCAAAATTGCTCCTCACTCCAATGCCTGTTTCCATTCTGTCTCTGTACCAGCTTTCTTCTTCTTACCAGTTGATGTTCAAATACAATTGTCTTTAGCAATTATCATATGAATCTTTTTTTCGTTAGTCAACTTGATCCTGGCAAGACTATTAGTAGTTACCAGTCTTAATAGTAGTATGCTACCTCTCAAATGTTACGATTGTGCAATGAAGTTACATGTCTTGTATATGGTAAATTTGTGATTTGACAGAAGAACCTTTATTCTCTGAGCTAAAAGATCTCATAAAAACATTTGTAAATATAGTTAAAAACTAAGTAAGTTACTTATTTGCAGATACATTGGTAAAAAATGGTAATAAAAAATTCATTTTCTGATAAATGGGTGCACTTACCACCAAATTTCAGGTGCCTGACAATAAAAGCCTTTAGTGTGAAACTGATTGAGATCTGGTCAGTTTCAGGCAGCAGCCCAGCCATTATAATTAAAATCATAGATGGGCTTGTTAACTTGCAATTAACTTGTTAACTTGCAGGAAGAGATATAAATTTAAGCAATCTCTCCATCCTGCAAAGGGGCAAAAAAGGAAAAAATAAATGTCAGGCACCTAACATGACCACTTAGTGACCATTTCATTTCACAACAAATTTGCTGGAATATATTATAAGTAGTTAAATGAGGTGGTGCAGTAGCTAGTGGTTAAGGCACCAGGCTAGAAAGCAAGAGATTGTGAGTTCAAGTCCCGCCTTACTGATGAAAACCGGCTGGGTGACTTTGGGCCTCTCACTCTCTTTCAGTTCAACCCACCTCACAACATTATTGTTGTGGGGAAAACAGGAGGAAGGTGCGTTGGATATGTTCACTGCCTTATTTATGAAAATAGTAAAGGCGGATATAAATAAATAAATGAATAGAAACATGATTTTTAGCCACCTGGAAAGGCAGAAATGCAGCTAATTATTTTAGAAAAAGAAGTGGCATCTAATTGAAAGATTTCAGAGTATAACCTGATTTAGCTGTAAAATACAGAAAGTGCCAGTGGTAGCAAAGTTGAAGTTTGCTTGTTAGCGCTATCTTGTTCTCATAAAGGGAATCTTTATAATGATCCCTTCCTGATTGCCCCCATTTTAATATTTCAGGCTCCAGTACCGTAGCCAACTCAGCCAACCAACCTGCCGCAGGACAACTCAATGCGGGATAACTCAAGAGAAGGACGAGTGAATTGCAACGGGCCTTGTCTTGCTTTAGGTTTGAAACTTCTCAAGTTAGAAGTTCTCAAGGCTTGAGTGAGCTGTAGTTTTCTTTTCCCATGGCAAGTTGTCCTGTGTTGAACTGTCCTGTGACAAGTTGTCCTGTGGTGAGTTGACTGCGGCAAGTTGTCCGTATCTGCTTCACTGATTTTTTTCCAAGCACTTTGCATATCTATCACTTTCAAAATACTCATGGAGTATTTAGCACACTAAATATTTTGAAAATAGCTTCAAGAAAAAAAATGCAGATAGCTCCGTAATTAACTCAAGGGCCACACAAGTGGTATGTTCTAATGGCATTACCTGGGTTGAAGCAGTCCTTCTTCGACGCCCCAAGCCAACTCTTTCACTGCATTACTGATCTCCTGTCTTGATGTGTATGCAAAGCCAATGTTCAAGAAACACCTTTGAATATAAAAATAAAGACAGATTATTCATTGTGTAGAGGAAGCAGACCAAGGAATTAAGAACGTATCTACCCAGTAGGAAGGATGACACTGTACAGAAGGAACCAACCAATTCCCATGATCCTTATTTTGCCTCCCAGAAAGGGGTCATTGAGTTCTCTGTGACAGAGTTCACACACTGCATTGAACTTTATAGTTATGGCTGTAAGACTAGTCAAACTTAGTCTCAATTAATAAACTACTACCGCACTAAACCATATGCGTAACATGATAATTGAACAAATCCACACTTCATTGGGTTCATTTAATATGTTAACTTGTACTGTTTTCCAAATTTACAAGCATGATTATGTTTCCCCCAGCATTCTATGTGAAAACTAAACAAATCATATGGTTACTGAATAAGCAAATCTAGCCTGTAATCAAGACCCAGAACACTAACATTTTATTTATTAATCATATTTACATAGCCACCCATGTCACAAAACGTGACTCTGGACAGCATACAATAAATAACTTAAGGAGGTGTTACAGTAGTTCGGACAGCTAAAGAGATATTCCATGCACAAAAGCAATGTTCCTCTATATAGTAGCTGTAGGCAAGTAACAAAAGAAATATATGGTGCTCTAAAGTCCTACTTGGTGGTTGGTCACTGTAGTTGAAAGGACCTGAAGTAAGGCCACCATTGGGCTAATTATACTGAGCTTTCTTAAGAATCCCAATCTGCTGGAACATGCTTTTGAAAAGAAAGGCAGCAGAGAGACACTTGGAGATACTGTATGGAGAATGGGAGGGCAAAAAAGGACAATATGTAGCTACTGGTAGCTCTCTGTATATGGGAAGCGGCATCCAAGATAAAATTCTGGCCTGGTGTAGCATGGTCCTTGATCTGAACAAGAAAACAACTTATGCAGTTCTGGAATAGAAGAAAAAGTTCAAGAAACTGGAAACGAACTCACGTGTTATAATGCTTAGTTGCCAGCACAACCTTAGCAATCAGTTCCTGGATATCCTGAGGCAGAAGGGACACATCGCCAAGAACTCGAATACACACACCATGTTTCTCCAAGTTCTCTCTAAGGAATGAGGAAGAGAAAAACTGAATTCTTTAAAAAAAGGAAGCCAAGACTAAACAATATCTATAAAATCACATAACTGAGACTGGGTTATTCAGAAATAAAGTGATAACTTGAAAGAAAAGAGGTGTGATGTGGGGAGAGAAACATACATCAAATAGATTTCCTCATGAGCAAGAGAGGAAATGCAGCTACATGCAATATAGTAAGACAGCAAGAGGTTTGAAATTTTCCTATCAGGAAAATTCTCCAGGCTTTTAATATACTATCTGGTAAGTTAGGGTATTCAAATGGCATTAAAATTAGCAAACATGTATTATTGTAGTGGATGAAAAAGTCACCTACTACGCACATGATGGCATTAATTTACTTAACTGCTCTTCATGATTCCAAAGGTGAATGGATAAGCAACATCTGTCCTTAGCAGTCACATTGCTCTCACATTCTTCTCAGATGCAGCTCTCTCCCCAAAATTACATAACCAAGCACCTAACTGGCCAGGAATATCAGTAATTGTATGTGGAAATACAAAATATTAAATAAATTTATATACATTGGCTTGTCATTGATTGAATTTATGCACTGCAGAAAGCTACAATATAATTCATATGGTTTTGGCTTAAAATGCTGCGTGAACCCATTATAGGCTCTTCAACAACTATGTTTAGCATGATGCATGAATTCAGCGAGTAATAATCATCTTGACTGAATGTGAAGGGGACCTTTCGCATTCTAAACAATTTAAGAGAAATATATACAATCATACAGGTAGTCCTCAACTTATGACAATTTGTTTAACAACAGTTTGAAGTTCTGATGGTACTGAAAATGTGAGTTATGACCTGTCCTTGAAGTTATGACTATTGCAGCATCCTGTGGTCATGTGATCGTAATCTGCAACCTTCCCAGCCTGCTTCTGATGAGCAAAGTCAATGGGAGAGCAGGCAAGGAAGACTGCAAATCATGATCACATGATTAATGACTGTGGTGATTCACTTAATCATGGCAAAAACATGAAATAGAAAAAAATAGTCTTACTGTTCTTCAAGAAGACGGATGAATTTTTGCCTAGCCAATTGCATCAAGCCCTCAACTTCTTCTTGAGATCGCTTGAAATTCTCAATGCTAAAAGCATAAACTGTGACTTCCCGGACACCCAGACTCAAGCACCATTGTAATGTCTATAGAGAAAGACAAGTTAAGGCAGAATAAATAAAACCTTGGTTTAACCTCTCTGTTTAGTGGATGCGATAGATTGCAATAGACAGATATCACCCTCCAACTATTGGGCAAGTCCATTCCATCTGAATCTGAAGGTGGCAATTTAAGTTAATTTAATATCACTCAGTGATTTACAGATATGTCATTTGCATCACATTAGCAAATGATGCAACGTACAACACTGGCAGGGATTTGGGTAATTTAATTAAATTGCCTTGAATGATTTGTGTTTTGGCCTATGTTTGGGATTAACAGACATTCCCTCCCTGCTGTTGATCCATTCAACTGAGGCTCTACTATAATTATACATTACTTTTTGGGAATTTTAGACGGCTGATGCAAGAGAGCAAATAACATTTACTGCTGTTTAGCAACAAGTTTCCCCTTCTCTTAATTCAATTCTTACTGGCTCAAGTGCTGCATCAGGTTTTACATGGAACACCAAGGACCACATTCCAAAAGTAATTAGGACCAAGCCCATTTTGTGAGGAGAATTTAGAGAAAATTAAGGAGTGAAATTACCTTAAAACTTGCAAAATAATCAACTTGCTTAAAAAAAACCACAGGATGGAAAACTCCCCACATTTTTTTAGCCCGCTAACTTTCCAAAGACTCTTTTTTGTGATATTAATTACAAAAATGTGATGCTGGCAGGTTGCAGAAGGCAAAAAGGCAATCCACCTTTTTGCATCCTGCTAAATTAACTGATTGGAGTTGATGAACTGCAAATCAGACGCAACTGGTATCCTGGTGCATATACACAGTACATCACTGGTTTTTCCCTCGCAAGTTACAAACATCCAATCTAGAAAAATCCAAAGAGGAAAAAAAGAGATCTCTCTTTTTCTCGCTCTCAGCAGCGATTTCCTCCTCTCCACTCAGTGAACCAAGCAACCAACAGATTCTTAGCACAGATCATTTCAAAGGGTTTTTGAAATTAGTCCAAGTAGGAGCTACAGGTTTCCTACTAGCTTCCTAACAGGGGAGTCATGCTTTGGCATATCTTAGTAATCACTTTGGGGTAAATCATCTTTGTATTCTTGATACGATGCTCAGGAAAGATTCTTTCCTACCTGTGTTAGTTTTGCAAAACCCTGTGAATGTCCTTCCAGCTTCTTCACTTGATGCTTCTGAGCATAACGACGATTGCCATCCATGATGAATGCAATGTGCTTGGGCATTGGCCCTGCCTGGAATTGAAGCAAGAAATATTAGCCTGAGAGCAAGAGATCTGCAGTCAGCAAAAGTGGGACAAGAATCGTTTTGAGATGCCCCTGCATTTGAAACATGAATTCTCTGCTCTGACCTCCTTAAGAAGAACACCAGGAATAAATCATGAAGTTTGCTCCTGACCAATGGGTCTACAACAGTGGCTCTCAACCTTCCTAATGCTGTGACTCTTTAATACAGTTCCTCATGTTGTAGTGACCCCCAACAATAAAATTATTCCTAAGACCATTGAAAATATGTGTTTTCCTATAGTCTTAGGCGACCCCTGTGAAAGAGTCATTCGACCCCCAAAGGGGTCCCGACCCACAGGTTGAGAACCACTGGTCTACAACCGCCGTTATCCTGCTGATGGAGTTGCAGTTCTATACTCCTGAAATACTTTGAGGGGAGAGAAAGCATGAAAAGAGGCAGAGAGGAAGAAAAAAAAAGCACAATCCCTCTCTACTTCTAATCCTATAAAAAACTTTTAGAACCATCATCCTGAGATGGGAAGATTAGAGAAAGGAAATATGGTTTAGAAGCTACTTATCCCGCAAGTGGAAGGACTGCAGAACCTTCCTGGAATTTTACTAACACATGCATATGTTTTATTTTAAAATGTAAATCTCACCTTGCTTTCCATAAAATACTATGATAGGCAGTAAAAACCAATGATTCTCAGAATAGAACCAGAATATAAATATGGCAGCATGAAGAAGCCATAAAAACTTCAAGGATGGGCAAAATATCAAAGCTTCAAATTCTGGAAACATAACTTGGCCACTTATTAGCAAAATACAGTAGGGACAGCAGACATGAACAATTCCTCTACTCCTAAATTCAGTGAATGGCAGCTTTGTGCAATTCTGGCCCCAAATCTTTTATTGATGGTTGTATAAGAGTTACAAGCTTTAGTATTCTTTTGCCCACTGTATCCAAGCAGATATCTTTTTGTCCTCACAGAAATTGAGGACTTGGATCTTTTACTCACAGATACATTAACAAATAGAATCTACATGAAGAGGAAGACAATTTTTAGCTGGCGCAATTTAATTATCTAGGAATACAATTCTCAACTGTGATCTCTTCCAAAGTTTTGGGCAAGGATACCCATCATCTGACCCCCCCCAGCTAAACTGGCTGGAATAAGTGACATTGAGGCCAAAGCATCAGGAAGAGCTTCATCTGAAGAAAACTGTTCCTCCATCCCTTAAATATTAAACATTCTGATCTAATATTTCTATGTAAGTATTAAATTTCAGTAACTGAAGATAACATTGAGTTAGTACACACCTTTATTACGCTAGCACAGAACCTCTCCAATAGGGACAATTCGCCTTCTCTTATCCACGACATGGCGCTTCCTCTCAAGAACACGTCTTTGAAATGAAGAAAACAAATGGCAATGGGTAGGAATTCTGAGACAGAAAAGAACCTTTGGCTTAATAAGTATACCAACTCTTCACATATGAAAGCCAGCACCATCTGCCTTCCCCAAATTTTGGTATACTGGAATTTGTGAAGGCCAGGCTGAGTGCTCTAACTTGAGGGATGACAAATTAGGCTAGATTATCCCTCTTACTCTTTTCTCTGCAATGTTCTTGTTGTTTTGCTTGGGGAAGGGAATATAGATTTCCACCTAAGTATTCTAACTAACCTAATGAAGCCAGTTTGGTATAGTAGTTAAGGCATCTGGGTAGAAAGCAGGAGGTTGTAAATTCTATTCCCACCTTGGGCCAGTTCACCAGAAGATGTTGCAAATTATCTCTTTGTTGAAGACACAAGGAGAAAAAGAAACTTCATAATAAACATTCACATGGTTGTTTTAGTGAAATGACAGGAATGGAAGCATGACACTCCTTTTCTACAGGCCCTTTCCAAGCTAAAGTACTCCTTTATGCAAACTGGTTGCCTTCTGACTCTCAAAAGCCTCTAGCAGTTTTTTCCAGCAACAATTTCAAACTGATTTACCCCTGCTGTCTTCAGGGAAATTTTTTAAATCTTCCAGCCAAAATTCTTTTGGGAATTTTCTATAGTCACCCCCTTCAAATATGAGCCAGGCCTAGCTGTGCTTATTTCAAAGCCCAGACAAGGATGGCCAGGTGCTACTTCAGCCTCAGGGCTAATAGTTTAAGAAGTTCGCTTTCATTACTGTGAGGGGCAACAGTATTCCCAAAGACTAAATGTAATTGTATCATTGATATTTTTCATCTCGTAGTAAAAATATAATAGAATATAAACAGATTAAAGGTTAATATTTGCAAATGATATTTATAAAGAAATGCAATGAATTAAGGGGTTTGTTTTTTTGTAAAATACAGCTACTCTCTTGTCATACCAACACTCTTTTTTCAGTTCTAGTTGTTTTACAAGTGCAGCAGTACAAGTCTACGCACAGACTTTTACTGTTTACACAGAAGTCAATTTAAATAAAATGTACAACATCGTGCAGTGTCCTCTGTCCCATAGAATATAACCTTGCTTCCTTGGTACACACACTTGAATTCAAATCAGATTGTTCCACTGATTCTTTTTTTTTTTTTTGCACTCATTTTGCCTGCCTGGATTTGTTAGGATGGAGAAATACTACCCCTTTCAGGCTAAATCCTGTTGAGTTGGTCGAGATTTATTCTTGTGAAGGTCTGCAGACAGATTTCATCAGAGCCAAACCAACCCAGCGGGAGATAGGCGCGCACCGTATTGCTAACCTTAAGTTAGCATTCAACCTTGGTTAAGCTTTGCGTGGCTCGCGTGGCTGTGCAAACTCACCCAGCCCAGTTCACTTTAGGTTTAGGATATACCGCCCCACGCCAGTCCTGCAAACTGCATGAAACGAAACACTCCCGGGGAATGCCATTAACCAAAGGGCTTTTGCACGTGTACGTGAGGATACACACACACACATATATATACACGCCATTGGGGGTCGCGTTCGGAAGCACCGCGGTGGAACCTTCCCCCCGCCCCCCATTAGAAACAGAGGCACAAGCGGACCCGCTCCTCCCCGTCCCACCCGCTTCATTCATCGCCTCCATGCAAGCGCCAAAAGCAGAAGCAGCATCGGTCCGGAGCTCCCCCACCCCGCGCGCTTGCGTCGTGCCTACCAGCCCTTCCTTCCTTCCTTCCTTCCCCTCACCTGTCGGGCTCCAGCTCGCGCCTGCCTGCGCCTCGGCGGTCCCGCCACGACTCTTCTGCCAGGGGTGGGACTCGCCCTTCCGTATATGTCACGCCGCCCCGGCTTGCCGGCTTGCGTCATTCTCTCGCAACAGCACGCGCGTATTGCGGGGTGGGGGGGGAGAGAGAGAGGTAATGACGGGGCGGGGCCGGGAGGAGGGCGGAGCCGAGTCGAGCCGAGCTTTTGCGGAGTCTTCCGAAGCGCCGGTTGGCCGTGAGGCGACCGTTGAGTGGCGCGCGGGAGAGCGGCTGATTTGAGTGGCAGCCGTTCCTGAGGGTGAGGGTGGCGGTTGTCATTTGAATGCTTGTCCTCTTTCCTCGCCCCCCTCCCCCACCCCCGCCGCCATTGCTGCCCTCCGTATCGTTCCTGAAGGGCGTTTTGGGTGAAAGGACGCCGAAAGGAATCTAGGTTGGGGAAGCTAAATGGAATTCGCAGCGGAGTTTTTAAGTCCGCCATGGAAGGAATTCTTAGGGCAGAGGTCTTCAAACTTGGCAGCTTTAAGACTTGTGGACTTCAACTCCCAGAATAGTTATGCTGGCTGGAGAATTCTGGGAGTTGAAGTCCATAAGTCTTAAAGCTGCCAAGTTTGGGGAGCCCTGACCTAGGGTGTTCATTGAGCCCAGTTATTTATTTATTATTTATTTATTGGTTCGATTTATATGCCGCCCTTCTCCGGAGACTCAGGGCGGCTTACAATGCGTTAAGCAACAGCCTTCATACTTTTGTATATACCTGCTTAGTAGGGCTTTCGCCCCCCACCCCCTCAAACGGTGTTCTTTTTATACAAAGTCAGCTTATTGCCCTCACAATCCGGGTCCTCATTTTACCTACCTCGAAAAGATGGAAGGCTGAGTCAACCTTGAGCCTGGTGAGATTTGAACTTGCAGTAATTGCAGGCAGCTGGTGCTACTTAACAGCACTTTAGTCTACTGTGCCACCAAGGCTCTTGGTGAACTTCCAGGCGAGTGTTTTTTATAAGAATGTTTTTTTTAACCCAGCATTGGGGATTCTGGGAGTTGAAGTCCGCACACCTTCAAGTTTGCCAAGTTTGAGCAATCCTGGACTGTAGAAAGGGTATTCCTATCAATATAGAAAGGAAACAGCTGCTGTTTTAACAGAATGTTTCTTGCAGTTGTTTGTTGTTGGGAACGAAATTTAACATCATTTCCCCTTTTTTATTAAGACTTATCAAGAAAGACATCAAATCCATTTGGCAAAATTGCTATGAGGATGAAGGGGGTGGGGTGATAATCATGTGCATCCCTGCCCCAAGCTTTTTGGAAAGATATATTGTAAATAATGATTACAAAGGTGTAATTAGTAAGGAGTGTGCCTTAGCTTGCCAGCAAATACCTGGGCAGCCACTAGATGAGAGCTCAGAGATACAGAAAACTTCTATAGTTTTTTTCCATGGCTTGCAGAGATAGATAGATAGATAGATAGATAGATAGATAGATAGATAAAAAGAAAATTATTAAGGCAGCTTTTTCAATAAATTTAAGCTTATTTGACTGAGACATGCTCAGTAAAGTTACTAGCTGGGGCTTCTACAACATACTAGATCGGGGTGTCCAACCTTGGCAACTTTAAGACTTGTACTCTCCAAATTCCCCAGCCAGTATGGTTGGCTTAGGAATTCTGGCAGTTGGTCCACAAGTCTTAAAGTGGCCAAGGTTGAACACCCTTGCGTTAGACCAAGCTAAAATGGCAGTAGAGGGCTTGTAGTTGTTGTAGTATTGTTGTAATTGTTGTAGTATTATGAGAAGGAGGACATTATTTTAGCATATTATGTGAACCGGGGCATAACATTTATGTGACCAAATATGCTAATTTATGTAAGGATAGCAGTTACACTTTGCTAGGCAATTATTGTGTGAGCCTTGTCACTATGAAGTGATAATGAGAGGTGGCAAATAAATTTAACAAATAAAAATAATAAATAAAAGCAAAACTGAGAGGTCAAGAAAGAGTAAAATACTTTCTCAGAGATATCCATAGGGTGGAACAAAAAAGTTGAATTGGTGGCTGCAATGATGTAATTGAAGCTCTTCTTGTTTTTGTGTGTGTTACACAAAATACCTTCTTAAAAGAATCAGGGAAACTAGTTTAACTACTCCATTCACACCTAGGTTGAGAGAAGAGAAATTGATATCTCATCAGATGGTGTTATCTTCAGCAGTGAAGAAAAAGATTGTAAGGCAAACCAGTCAAAATATATTGAATGGATGTGAAGCAAAGAGATGACATAAAGAGAAATGCATGGTTTTATAATGGTCGAAGTAGGCCAACTTTTTCATGCTGCTCTGTACAGGGACAAGAGCAAGAACATGGATCAAGATAGCAAGCAGAAACAGAGCTAAAACTGGGAACATGAGGCAGATAGTATATTGAAAGAATGACATAGATATCAAGGGTTTACTACTGTAGAGTATACAAATCAAATAGTATCAACAGAACAATGAAGAGGAGATAATTGTTTAAAGAGGATCACTATATCACAGATTAAAGATTGAAAGAGATGGAAGGAATAAGGCTGAACATGGAGGAATTATGCTGGGTGGAAATTGAATATGAGAAGTTGATCAGTGGAAGAATTCCACAATGGAGAGACTGAACACAGAACTATTCTTTCTTGGTGGACAAGTTCAAAAGAATGTTCAAGGCAAACCCATTGGTAAAGATCAAAGGAAGAGACAAGAAATAAAATATGGAAAGTGGATGAGTCAGAAAAAATTTCAACATGTCTATTGCAATCACCATTTCACAGATATAATGCAATAACAATTTGTGTAGGCTTAAGTGTTGCAGAGAAATTGATATGCTTTCAGTGTGGGTTTCCCTAGCAGTTCACCATGGATGATCCGTTCTCATGCTTTTCAAAATAATTCCTTCATTTTTAGTGTATTCAGTACAAGAAATCGGGTTAGAAGAAAAGGATCATTACAGGTAATCTGCATAGGTCTCCTTTTCTCTATCCAGGCAGCATACATCTGTTGAATGAAATATTTACTCCAAAGAACAGTTGTCTCCTCCAAAACTTACTCCCCTTCTCATCATTTCAACGAAGGGACTTAGCTACCTTGGTTTTTCTTAATCTTATGCTTCCAGATATGTTGAATGATATTTCTCAGTGGCAGTGTTAACTGTATCTGAATACAGCTGGATGGCCTTGATTGGGCATACTAGGATTTCATTACTACCTAAACATTTTTAGGGCAGGAATGCAGAGACTTGGAAGAACACAACATGGAAAACCAGGCTACAAAAATCCTTCAGAGAAACATCCCAAAACTCAGAAGGGAAAGCAATATAGCTGAAAAAATCCCCACTATGTTGGCCTTGGGTACCACACTAGAAGTTTGCCTGACTTCTTGTTCCAACTCATATTGTGATTTAGATATATTTTTTTTCAAATGAAAAGAGACATTAAATGAGATACTGGAATGCTACATGCCTTTACACATGGCAGGAGAGAAAGTTGAACACCTTTCATATGTACTGTCTCCGACATATTCTTGGCATCACCTGGCAGAACAAAGTTCCAAATAGCGCAGTCTTGGAACGTGCTGGAATTTCTAGCATGTATACACTATTGAAACAGCAACGTCTACGCTGGCTGGGGCATGTCGTGAGAATGGCTGATGGTCGGATTCCGAAAGATCTCCTGTATGGAGAATTAGTGCAGGGAAAGCACCTCAGAGGGAGACCACAACTGCAATGTAAGGATATCTGCAAGAGGGACCTAGAGGCCCTGGGAATGGACATTAACAACTGGGAAACCTTGACCTCCGATCGTTCAGCTTGGAAGCTAATGATTGCCTTCTCTAATTCGAAGAGACACTTGTTCGGCAGCCTGAGGCAAAGAGGCAGTCCCAGAACCAGAGAAGTCTGGGGGTTGGGCAGGGGACAGAATGTATCTCCCCTCAGTGTGGAAGGGATTGCCACTCTCGAATTGGTCTTTTTAGTCACACTAGATGCTGTTTTAGGAACTCTTTCCAGAGCACGATACCATAGTCTCTTGAGACTGAAGGATGCCAATGCAATGGAATGCTACAAAGTGAAATATCTTTTCCTAGTGTCATCTCTTGTTTCTTCTAATGACCCCACAGGCATTCTCAGAAAACAAAACTGGTAGGTTCTTTTGTTTGGAAATATTACTACTTGCCCAGAAACCAAAACTATATATTGCAGAGATTCCTGAAGGGCCAAAGGGGATAAGGTGAGTGTCAACCAGTAAATGGGTGCTTGTAGTTGGCCATGTCCTTGTGTCAACATTTTTTGGGAACGTGCTTGCCCTTCTCTCATGGCAACCATAAGGTGACAGCACATGCAAAATGCTCTCAAAATTGATCAAAGCCCCAGATGTGGGAATTTCTATAAATGTATTAAAGATATTTTTCTTTTCCTCCCTCAGATATTGTGGTCAATGTAGAGTGAGAGTAATCCTTGGAGAAAGGATCATGACAATGAGATTCAGGATGCTATATTCCATGGATGTTTTCTTGTAAGTAAATAAGTTTTAATGTTGTAGCTGTGTGCCATAACAATATAATATAGCTTTAAATGCAATAAAACAAAATCAATAAAATTAATAAAGATGTACAAAGAGGTGTAAACAAAATAAAAGTCAGGGCTATGATTGAGAATTTAAATGTTTCTTTCTAAATTTACATTGTAACAAAGCAGAAGTAGAAACTTTTGCAAAGAAACAATCCTTTCATACCAGGCCCCGCATCCTGTCAAAACCTATCCTTCCATCCCTCCGCCCATCATCTATTCTCAATTGTCAGTACCATCTCCCCCGCTATCCATCTCCCACCATCCATTACAAATGATGAAGCTTCTTGCATAGGAAGTGAAACGTCTTCCTCCTCAAAAAACTCAGTCTAATTGCTTTTAAAAATAATTAAAAAAAAAAAACACCTTTGAGAAAAGCAAAATTAGCAACATGATTACTGCATGAATGGAAGTATCACAGTGAAAGTGGTTGATTGATTAACAACAGATCCCATCTCCCCCCATCCTATTCACGCCTTCCCCATCTTTTAATTGGGCTTTTGGATTTATATTTTTAATTTATATAGTTTTATTTTTTATAATTGTAAGCCACCCAGAGTTACCTTGAGAAAAGATGGGTATCCTATATATTTTAAACAAATAAATTAATTACAAGCTGGAAAAGCATCTGCAAGAAGACCTCTTCTTATGATAATGCACCAAGATAAAATGTGTCTACTAACTTGAAGTAAGCACCAAACGAGACATATTTTTCACACATGAAAGAGGAGTGGAGGCATCTTGCCCTTCCTGTGATCCCAACTGGAAATCTGGGAGGATGTCATTCAGTGCCTCAAGTTCTCATGGATCTCAAATTAAACCTACTTGGCCTTTATCCAAGATGCTGATAACCACAATATTCTGGTGGCTATCACACCTGCTCTCCAGATAGCACATGGAATCTCCATTCCTAGATCATATCTGTGAGATAGCGCCTATCTTTTCAAAATTCTGACTTAGCTTCAGTATGTTTCTGGGAGCGTCCTTGCATGCTGTTAATCTTACAACATTTAGAGTTATATGTGGACATGTAAGCACAGGTTGCAGAATTTCCAACCCAGTGTCACACTAGTTCCCAGGGAATTATCAAACCAACTGTCCACTTAATAGTGTTATTAAATAGATTAGCGAAAGAAGCCCAAATATTAAAAACATTCTCCCATTGCATTCTTGTCATGATAGAAATGAGTGGAAGAGCTAATGAAGAGAACTATTAATTTGGTAGAGTAGCCAATAATTCCTGAATAGAAAACAGAAAAATGTGTGTTAGCTAGTCTACTTTCCTAACTGAAATAACCCAATTTGTTCAAGCTTGAAAGAAAATTGAGCCAAACTATATCTAACTTCACAGATGACTAATCACTGTGTTAGAAAACACAAGGCCTTTATATTGTGGTTAGCTTACTGCATTTGAAATGATTGGAGTGATGTGTAGGGAATGAACGAGAAAGTGTAGAGCAGGGTTCCTCCAAATTTGGCAACTTTAAGATGTGTGGACTTCAACTTCCAGAATTTATTTATTTATTTATTTATTTATTTATTTTATTAAATTTGTGTACTGCCCTACTCCCGAAGGACTCAGGACGGTGAACAGCCATAAAATAAAACATATAAATGCAAAATTTAAAATAGAGATAAAACAAATTAAATAAATTTGGCTGACCGTTTTAAAACGCCAATAATTTAAAACCAAATTTAAAATTCCCATTTAAAAGAGGAGAAGTTTAGGTCAGGCCAGCTTGTTGGAATAGGAACGTCTTAAGCGTGCGACGGAAGGTACTCAGATCCAGAATCCTCCGTATCTCGGGGGGGAGCTTGTTCCAGATAGTAGGTGCCCCCACAGAGAAGGCTGTCCCCCTGGGGGCCGCCAGTCGACATTGTTTGGCCAACGGCACCCGGAGGAGCCCCTCTCTATGGGAGCGTACTGGTCGGTGGGAGGCTATTAGTGGTAGCAGGCGGTCTCGCAAATAGCCAGGTCCTAAGCCATGGAGCGCTCTAAAGGTGATAACCAAAACCTTGAAGCGCACTCTGGAAGACCACCGGGAGCCAGTGCAGCTCGCGCAGGAGAGGCGTTACATGGGAGCGCCACGTTGCTCCCATCACCACCCGCGCGGCCGCACTCTGCGCCAGTTGGAGCCTTCGAGTGCTCCTCAAGGGGAGCCCCATGTAGAGAGCGTTACAATAGTCCAGACGGGAGGTGACGAGGGCATGAGTGACCGTGCGTAATGAGTCCCGATCCAGAAAGGGACGCAACTGGCGAATCAGGCGAACCTGATGAAAAATCCTCCCGGTCACAGCCGTCAAGTGCTCTTCTAAAGACAGCCGTGAATCCAGGAGGACACCCAAGTTGCGAGCCCTTTCCGTGGGGGCCAATGCTTCTCCCGCAATAGTCAGCGATGGCACCAACTGACTATATCGGGACGTCGGAAACCACAGCCACTCGGTCTTGGATGGGTTGAGTCTGAGCCTGTTTCTCCACATCCAGATCCGTACGGCCTCCAGGCACCGGGACATCACTTCAAGGGCATCGCTGGGGTGGTCTGGGGTGGAGATGTACAGCTGGGTGTCATCAGCGTACTGATGGTACTCCACCCCGAAACCACGGATGATCTCGCTCAGCGGCTTCACATAAATGTTGAACAAAAGGGGCGAGAGGACCGATCCTTGTGGCACCCCACATATAAGGGGCCTCGGGGTCGACCTCTGCCCCCCTGTCAACACAGACTGCGATCGGTCGGAGAGAAAGGAGGAGAACCACCGTAATATGGTGCCTCTCACCCCCAACCCTTCCAACCGGTGCAGCATGATACCATGGTCGATGGTATCAAAAGCCGCTGAGAGATCTAATAGGACCAGGATAGAGGAACAACCTCTGTCCCGAGCCCTCCAGAATTCTGCAATCAACATTCTCTTTGTGGCATAGAGAATAAGGTTGTTGCATTGTCCTTTACTGCACTGAACATAAGAAAGATACAGGTTGCTTTTCCTTGAAGAGGTCCCTCTCAGAGGCTGAATTCATACTACATGCTAGGTTATAATGTGTCTTATTTGATTTTTAGTTCAATGTGTTGTGTGCACCCAGTCTTTGTGTTTCCTGAATTATGACTAACAAGATCAATTGTGGTTTCTTCTATAACATACAGTCTTGGAAACTGTGGCTTAATTGTATCAACCCATTCAGTGTCAGAAGTAGAAGGCATAGTATGGAAGTGTGTAGTCTGACATTTCAGGGCTCATACATTAATGAAAAAAAACCCCCAGGGATCGCCATGCATCTCCAAAAATTGTTATCAATTTTTTCTTTTTTCCCACTTTTATGTTAATGTTATAAAGGTTGATTCAGTGTATGATTTCAATGCAGATTTCAATGTAACAATGTTTATATGATTAAAATTATTACCATTCCATTATTTAGCTGAAGGTATTAAAAATAAAAAAGTAAAGTAAAAAAAATCAGTATTAATTGCAATTTGGGATGTCAATATTACAAGCATAAGATTATTTAACTTTTCATCCAAAATTGAGTATAACATAAAAAGAACCACTGCAATTCTTATCAAATTATTGGTTATATAATAATATCAGTCTTGAACTAACGATTAAATATTAAGATGTCTATTACATTGTTATATGTTATGTATATGTTGATATGTTGATAAAAGTAAATAAAAGATCATTGAAGCAAATTAAATAGAAGTTAAAATAACTAAAAAGGAGGGGGGAGAAAAAAGGAAATAATAGTAAAAATTATTGATTTGTGACTCCCCCCTTTCTATACACTTGCTAATTAGCTATATTTGTAAGTACTATTTAGGCTTTAAAAGCCAGACTGTAAGTGCCTTTACCATGCTGCATAATGGGTTGTATGTATGGAATACTCTTTAAATTACAAAATTATTAATAACTAGCTGGATTCCTGTGTTTCGCTACGAAACAATGTGATCGGGCATGATCAATTGACACTTAAAGTCTGAAACTTAATGTAGAACATGTAACTCCGTAGTATCAGAGCGTGTTAATATAAGGCAACTGGCAGTTGGAACACAGAGGGAGAGGGAATAGAATGTCCCAGCCTGCAGGCCGGATGAGTCACGCGCTGGCCACGCCCATGCCGGTTTAGCGAAGGGGTAGCATCAGAGTGTGTTAATATAAGGCAACCAGCAGTTGGAACAGAGTTATTTTCAGGTGGGGAGGGGGAGTAGAATGTCTAACACCTTAGCATTAGAGCGTATGAATATAATACTGTATATCTATCTATCTATCTATCTATCTATCTATCTATATATATATGAAATATTAATGATCTGACGGTCATTTCGAAAAATCCTTTCTTAGCAAGCACCTAGAAGCCAAGAGGAATACACGTGCCAAATTTCAAGTTTGTAGGCTTTACCATTCTGGAGATTTCGTGATGAGTGAGTGTCATTTGGCTTTTATATATATAGATGAGGAAAAGATAATGGAGAAAACAAAAAGGTGGGTGCATTTTCAAATGCAATTTGAACCTAGGACAGTAAAACATACAGAGAAGGTGTATAATGAAAGGCTTTTGCAATCATGAAAGTGGGTGGGAGGTGGGGTATTAGAAAAGCCGGTTCTTCCCACAGGTTTCCAATCAACCCTGTAAAGGAACCTGAATAGCATCTTGTGAACAAGGCCTGTTTTTCAAGCCATTTCTTTTAGGGCAGGAAATCTATTACATTAGATTGATGAGGTGGATAAAATGCTGCCTGGAAGCAGAGGTCCCCCTGTCCCTACCATAGGGTGACTTTGAGCCAGTCACAAGCTTTTAGCAGAGCCTGTCTCATAAATATGGACACATGGATATATACAGAATATGCACAATGAGAGATCTAACTGATGAAAATAACAGTTTTATTGTGTGCTAAGAGAAAAGAGAGACAGAAATGGCAAAAATTGGGAATTTATATGTTTCACATAAAGCTTTAGCTGGGATAAAGAATATTTTTAGACCATCTAAAAACACAGAACATTCAACTCTGCTATGATGTAGCGGGGAAAAATAGGAAACTCTACTCATCCATATGTTGTCATTTTATTCATTTTGCACTACTTTGCCCATTGTAACTTTCAGTGCCTCCTCACCAAATTATATGTGATTTTTCACAACCAGATTTTTGTACAACCTAGTCTTAAAAACTAATAGCATCTTGGTTCTGTAAAAGTTATTTTAGTAAGAGCAGTAAAAACCAATGAATGTGATGTAGCAGGAAGGTGAGGGAATTAACTCCCCTACTATTGGTCTAATACAGTTCTGTTGATTACATCTGCATTTTAAAAAGAGTCACAAAGTGCAGGCATTGGGGCCTACTGTAGAAAGGTAAAAAGAAATAAAAACAATACCCCAGTCAAGGAACTACAATACAGACAAACAAGCTAACTGAAAAAACAGCCTAAAATGAAATGAAAGAATTGCTAAGAATACTCCCACCAACACTGACAGGGCAAGCCACTAAGATATAAAATAAGAGCAAACCCCACTTTCTTCTAGCATTGATGATGTTATCTAGTTGGATAATGAAATGTCTGTAAGAAAACCACCAAGCTCAGAGAGCACCAAGGACCCCACAGCTCAACCCTGAACTACAGATATTCTCTTCTATTGGTAAAAAGTTTAGAGAGGAAGTCATATTGTTTTAGAAACCCATAGAATAATGAACGATTTTAAAAAATAGACTGTAAGAAAAAGCAGGAGATGAAACCAGAAATGGCAGTCCATTGGTTATTTCAGAGGGAAAATACCCTGGGCTTGATGTGGTTTGGGTTGCTTTGCTGGCCTTCACGTAAGATATGGGGCACAGGATATGTGGTTAATGCTGAAGGCATTGCAAACGTGAATGGGAGGTCTGCCATTCAATTTGCTTTGCAGTTCAAATGCTCAGTAGGTTTTGGGGGGCAGATGCATATATATTAACAGATAAACAGTAAAGAGAGTCATTATGGTGTAATGATTAAGGTGTCAGGCTAGAAACTGAGAGATTGAGCCTTGCCTTAGGCACAAAGCTAGCTGGGTATCCTGAGGTCAGTCACTCTCCCTCGGCTCTAGGAAGAAGAAGGCAAGGGCAAATCATTTCTGAAATCTTGCCAAAAAAACTGGAGGGACTTGTGGGAAAGGAAACTGCTGCAGGAATCCTGACTCTCCGGAGAAGGGCGGCATATAAATCAAATTTTTTTAAAAAAGGAATAAGATGAAAGATATAAGAGTGATAGCAAGCCAGGATGTACAAATCTGGCAGAATTTCACTTCATCTCAAGAATCAATTTAGATAGCTCAATCAATTCATGCTTTCAAACTTGATTTAGAAATCTACATGGAATCAAAGTGGATTTCCAAGTTAATTTGAAAAAAAACCCAAAAACACCCATTATATAGAAGCATAGAAAGCATCAAACCAAGTCTGAATCTTTCTGAGTAGATTTGGCCCTATCCAAAATTTGAACTGAATATTTAATCTCAGACCAGGGGTGAAATGCTCCCAGTTTGGACTGGATCGCCCGATCCGGTAGTGATGATGGCGGGTGGTTCGGAGAACCAGTAACAAAAATCCCTGCCCACCCCCAATGCCCAGCTGAGCCGCACGATCATCAGAGGCTTTTTTTTTACTTTTAAAAGCATTTTTCTTCGGCTGAAAAAATGCTTTTAAAAGTAAAAAAAAAAAGCCTCTGATGATCGTGTGGCTCAACTGGGATCGTCAGAGCCTTTTAAAAGCATTTTTTCTACAACCTCTTCGAAGAACCGGGAGCATTTCACCCCGGTATGAAACAGAACGAATTTAAAGCAGGATACAGAAGAGTTGATCATTCATGTTAAAAATTAAAGTTTAAAATGTCACCAAACATTTGCCAATTCTGAGCAAATAAAACATTTTAATCCACCACTGGAAAGAAACAATGCTACTGTGTTTCTCCGAAAATAAGACCCTGTCTTATATTTTTTTGAAACCTGAAATAAGCGCTTGGCCTTATTGCCATGCGCTCAAAAGCCCAATTGGGCTTATTATCAGGGGATGTTTTATTTTGGGGAAAACAGGGTAGTGACACAGAGAAAGTGACATAGAAAGTCCCATCTTTTATAACCATCTGCCTATCTCAGAAAATGGTAAGACATAAGCAGGTATCTCCCTCTAACCTCAAGTGTCAAGTTACTGTAGATTAAACAACAACAGCTCTACAAATGTTTGAATGCGTTGGTAAGAGCTCTCCTACAAATGTACAACTGTTCATCGACAAGAGTGCCAATTTTGTATGGAGGCTAAGCTAAGCAAGCAGAGGGAGTCATCTTGGTGAAAGTGTACTGTTTCCTCCAGAAAGATAGTTTCTACCTGAGCAGTCCTAACCAAACACAGTTTTCCTCTTCCAGTTGATCAACGTTGAGGTTGAAATCGAAGTCAGTTATGGTACTGAAGGCCTAGAACGGAGCAGGAGAGCAGCCAGTTGATGGGCCCTTACTGGCAGTAGACTTCCTAGCTGGATGGGTGGATGTAGCCTCTGATACAGGCAGGGCATTGGTTCAGATTTGGGTGTTCATCAAGAAGCTGGGTGAATGGATAAAGCCAATACCCACAGGGCTTCTCCCCCAAGTGCTGCCGAAGATGGGTTTTGAGTTTGCTGATACTGTTGAAATGTTTGTAGCAGACCTGGCAGGGAGGCAAGATTCATTTTGGTTAGCAATGTTGGCACATTGTAGAATACCGTGGGTCACAGAAACTATTCTCTGCTTACGTTCTAAAACAGTGTTTCTCAATCTTGACAGTTTTAAGATGTGTAGACTTCAACTGGTTGAAGAATTCTGGGAGCTGAAGTCCACAGGTCTTAAAGTTGCCAAAGTTGAGCAACACTGTTTTAAAAGACATGCCTTGGTTCATAATAACCCTTAGGTTTGTTTCTTGCTTGTTTCTTCAAAAGATCACAATGTTGGTGAAATGGTTGGCTTCTGGTAAGAATTCCTTCTTTAATGAGATCCAGAAAGATGGCTCCGGAATCAGACACCCTGAATAAAATCTTACTGGTAGGAATCTGCCCAGTAGGAATGGCCTAAAAGCTTCTCAAATCAAGCATGAGAAGAACCAGTTAGGAGTTCTCTGCTCTGATTGGCTGGCATTTTGATGAGGAAAATGATACCTACCAGGCATTGATGTGGTTTCTTGCCCGAATGCACCAGGTGATGTTTCTGCAGGTGAGCCAACTGGGTGAAACGTTTTTTACAGATCTGACACTGAAAAGGTTTCTCACCGCTATGCACTCTCAGATGAACCTGTAAGGGATAGAATAATAAAAAGGGATTACTTGCAAAGGGATGGTAATAAGGCTGCCAAATCCTGACTGCTTCTGTGAATGTTTATATGAATGGGAAACTCTCAGAATGAAAGATTTGCTCATCATAAAATTGGTCTGGTAAAAACAATTGGTTTTCCACTTCTTTCTTCTGAGGTTTTTTTCCCCAATTTCATACTGTAGTCCAGAGGTTTGCCAATTTTCTCAGGCAACAGAACCTGGGTTTGTTTGTTTGTTTGTTTGTTTGTTTATTTATTTCAGACCTCCTGATCAAAAGGCAATATTTTTTGATCAGGAACTCTAAAAATAAGCTGCATTCAAGTTTTTCTTTTTGCCCTTACCCAGGATTGTTTAAAAAACTTTGGGCTAGCCTGTAGCCCCACTTTTTCCTGCTGATCTACCATTTTATTAATCAAATCCAATCTGGTTTAGATTGAATATAAATCTTCTCCTATAGTTAAGATTAACTTCACCCACTAATCAGCAGGAACTAAATAGGACAGACTTTCCCAATGTATGTCTGATTTCACATCCTCTGATTTACAATGGCTATGATGGCTGGGGATGGTTACATTCTGAAGTGTATCATGATCCCAAAGCATCCCTCTCCCTCCCTCCCTCCCTCCCTCCCTCTCTCTCTTTCTTTCTTTCTTTCTCTTTCTCATTCATTCATTCATTCAATTTCTATAGCTGCCCAACTCAATCAAGTGACTGGACAGCTTACAGTTCTAAAACTATAAAACAATTCATCTTGGTTGAATGAAGAAATCCATTCTTCTTAAATGAACTAAAAATGGAATGACTAACTAAGAACCTAATAGCCAATGATTTGCAGGGCAAGGCCTCTTGCATAACCTATACAATGGTGGCAGTATATGAGGTCTGTTTGTAATATTCACCATGGTGCAAACAACACCTCCTTATCTATAATTTTGTGTGTGTCATAGGGCAGATCCATACTTTCTGCTTGACCCATTTCCATTGTGAAGAAAAGGGTCTGTATTAGTGATAAAGGACACCTGGGAATGGTATGTATGCAGACGTCTGGGTAAAATGGAGTTAATAAGGAACAGTTATGAAAAGGAAAAGGCACACACTGAGAGATCAGTCCAGATAGGAAAACTTAACTTTCTTGTAGGAGTGGGAAGGACAAAAACAGGGAACCAACCAATCTCGTAAAAGTTGTATTCTGAATGGAGCTTCAGCCCAGCCCAGTTGCCAATTCACTAATCTAGACTGGAATTTCTGAAGTTAGGTTAAGAAACATTCAGGAGTAGCATGAGAGATAAACAACTTAGGCTGCAGTGTGGAACTACTCAGAATCATTCCGCCCAGTCATTAACACACTGGATATACCTTCAGATTGGAAAGCTGCCCAAAGTTTTTAGCACAGACATTGCACTCGTATCTAATTTTGCCATTCTTCCTGTTCAAGGGGTATGACTTGGATTTGTTGCCTTCCTTTGACGTTGAGGAATAGTTTTTTGGGGTACTGAGGTTCACAAGCTCATGCTGATACAAAGTTGGAGAAGCAGCTTTCAGCTGTTGACTTCTCAAGCCATGAAGAATGGTTGGAGTCTCATAATTACAACCCAGAAGTGAAAATGTTCCCCCATAGAAAGAGAACAGATTTGGAGATTTTTTAGCATTGTATTTTACTTGAGTCAAGATAGGAAGATAGACATTATGATATATACTGGGATATAGAGGTTGTTTTTCCATGATATCCTGGGAAGATAAACTTTGAGGTTTAATTTTCCTTGAATTGGTTTGTGATGGATCTGATGGGAAGCTGAGATCCTGAGAAACCATTTCAGATTTGGGGTAATGGGCAGTAGTGGTGCTGCAGATATGACAATAGGCATTGGGCATTTTGCCCATGTAATGACATTCTGAACAAGATGAATACTTGTTGCAAATATTATGTTCCATATGTGGTGAAGTCATTGAGTTGCATGGACTAAATCCATGATGACATTGATTTTCTCTTCCCATATTTCTCTCTACTGGGGAACCAAGCATCTCTTCTGCAAATTCAGACATGGATTCTGTGCAGAAACTCTTAAGCTTCATAGGCTGTTTTTCAACTCTGTGAAAGACATCTGTCATAGGTTTTATGTTTTTGTGGCCTGTTATCTTCCTTGATGGCACATCCTGTTCAACATTTTCTTCTTCACCTTCCCTTTTGTCTTTCATTGTGATAACTGTGCATTTTTTGTTAACTTTGGAGTTAATCTGCGGTGAATGAGAGGCCACCTCAAATGAAGGTTCTGTCGGAAGATTTTTCAAGTTTAGACATTCTGTAAAGGAAGAATCAAAGTTACTTTTTACTAGTCTCACTTTGACTGACAATCAGATCTCTATCTCTATCGGTCCTTGAAATGTTGTAAAGCATTCTCCAAAATTTTTAAAACTCTTAAAAGGAGAAAAAGACAGCTACTCCTTTATTTTCTTTTTTAGTAAATAACAAATAATATAGATTAGCTTTGATTACTGTTTTTCTAGGGAAAACAACTAAAGTGGATTATAGGAAATACTTCTTTTTTCTAATTTGTTCATTACGTTCTATTTTCTTCTCTTTGTCCAATTGCTCTTGCTGGAATGCATTTTATTTTAAGAAGTAGATAGACCCCAAACACAAATCTGTGACTATATAAATTAGTAAAATGAATGTGATCTACATAGAATAGTATACTGTAATATAACACAGGCACAAATCAAAAACAGTAACTGTGAAGGAAACAAAGAATACAAGCAATAGTTTCCTCTTAACTACCTATTAAAGTATAAAACATATATACCAGTGACAGCTAACCTTTTCGGCATTGAGTGCTGAAACTGGAGCGCACACATGCTGGAGTACTGGAACCCAGAAGAGGGCAGCTGGCCAGTGTGCATCCGTTCAGTGGCCAGCTGCTCTTCCAGGTTCCATCGCACACATGCTCACTGGACAGCTGGTCTTCACATGACTGAACCCGGAAGAGCAGCTAGCGATGGCGAGCTTACCCACAGAGAGAGCCATAGGTTCGCCATTACAGATATATACAATACATGTATCTATATAACATATTACCATGACTTTAAGCATTCAGCATTTCAGAAAAAAATAGAAAGTATTTTATAAATGAAGCATACTATATAGTAATGTTCAATTTCTAAATTTCTGTTACCTTTGATTAATCTAGTACAAGAAGTAGATTAAATACTGTACTGAGAATTGAACACATATTGGTAGTTTATTCTTTTAAAATTAATGGTTACTGTGACTTTCTTGATGTTGGCAACTACAGTTTCCATCACCATAGCCATGTAGGCTGAAGCTCATAGGAATTTGAATCCAACAGTAGTTGAAAGTCCTCCATCCACAACTATCTTTAAAATAGCCTCTGCTTTTAGTTTTGCGGGGTTATAAGTCTGCAACCGCATAAAGTATAAACTTGGGACTCCAGAGGAAAAAAAACAAAGCTAAATTTAAGACAAAAAGCCACTATCATGGCAAGCTTTAAGGAATATTCCTTCTTCAATGGAAATAATTTAACCAAAGGTGATTTGAAAGCTAGAAAATATGATCAGGGGTCCACTGCACATAGCTGGTAGATACTATTAAGAGTTTTTTTCTCCATTCAGTTGTGTCCAATTCTCAGATACTGCCTGACAACTTTTATTGGCAAGGTTTTTCAAAAGTGGCTTACCATTGCCTCCTTCCTAGAGTTGAGAGAAAGTGATTGGCCCAAGGTCATTCAGCTGGCTTTGTGCTAAGGCAGTGGCAGTTAAACCCTGTCAGGCAGGACTAGAACCCAGTTTCGTCTACCCTGAAGCTTTAACCATTACATCAGACTGGCTGGCTGTAATCAATTGCAATTAAATTATCTCTATATAATTAATTATGAGTTAAATTTCAATTATAGCTATAATTATAATTATAAACAAGATACCGGTATTATAAATTTATAAGGGTTCTTCCCAGATAATTCTAGGAACTGTAATAAATCCACAGGTTGTGTAGATTTACTCATAGAGCAGGGCTGAGATTCTGTGGCTATTCATATGTTGCTGGACTAGATCTCTTGCTTTCTACATTATTGGCCATATTAATGGACTGCTGAGTTGCGGTTCAGCAGCCTTTGGAAATGCACAGGTTTCCTACCCCATCCATCTTGAATAGCAGAATGTTTGTTTGACTCAATATGTAAGAAAGGTAGGTCTTCCCTCTCCATCTGACTGAAAATGGACTGCCTATTGGATGGGGAACAAGGCTGTTTTTGCCAGAATTCTTGTTCTTCAAGAACAGATCCATTCTCACCTGGCTCAGGTGTAAGTTCCCTTGGATACAAGTACTGTAAATGCCTGGATTCCCCGTGAGTAGGACAAACCAAAAGTTCCATCCCTGCTAAGATGGGAGTTATAGTATAGAAAAAGATCTCCAGGTTGTGCTGGCAGGCTATCAGGTTCTGAGCATGATAGGTGGGAGCTGGATTCACGTAGCACATCCAGTTACTGAAAAAAGGGTCACTCACATCAACAAAGTGGTGAAGTTTTCCTTCAGCAGAAAAAACCTGAGCAAGAAAGAGAACAGAGAATGAGTGACGTATTAGGAAATCTTTCTTCAAACTGATTTGTCAGAGTGCGCACAGTGTGACTATTTTGAGACAACCCAGGAGCAAAATACAGTAAACAGAGGTTTGTCTTTCAAATAGTGGTTTATCTACAAGGAATATATACATACATATACTAGGCAAAGTCAGGCAATCAATCATCAACTATAGCACGAAAGCACGAAAGGAGAGAGAAGCCCTAACAGAGCCTCTCTTATAATACTGTCTCTTAAAGTGCTAACAGTCAAATAACCCTGCTGACTCATTACTACCATTGAATCAGCATTACAGCATTATGGCAGCTGGTCAGCTTAAATTATTTCCCTTGCATGATTCTTTTTTTAAATTAGAAACTGACACAATGTAATACTTGTTGCAGATATTGTTCGTTAAATGCTATGTTTGGAAGTCAGTGTTTCACAATCTCAGCCAAGATTTTTATGGATCCTGGCCACTTATGAAATTCAAATTTGCATGACATACCATTGTTTAAAGCAGGGCTATCAAATTCGATTTCATTGAGGGCCGCATCAGGGTTGTGTTTGATCTTGGGCGACAGGGTGGGTATGGTCAGGGTGGGCATGGCCAGCTTGACATCACTTGTGTTCAGAGCTCCTGCGGTGGATCTCTGTGCTCTGCCAGCGAAAACAACCTCCTGCAACCCTTTGCCAGCAAAAATGGAGCTTGGGAGTGCAGCCTGTGGCCCTCGCAAGCTCCGTTTTTGGTTGCGACGGCTTCTGCAACTGTCTGCCAGCGAAAACGGAGCTTAGGAGGGCCGCACGCAGCCCTCCCAAGCTCCGTTTATGCTGGCAGAGGCACCGCAGGCCGGTCCTTTACTGTTTCCAGGGCAGCCCTGTGGGCCAGATCTAACCATCCCGTGGGCCAGATCCGGCACCCAGGCCTTGAGTTTGACACTTTTGGTTTAAAGAAAGACACACAACTTTGTTTATTTACATGATATAACATCTTGCTATATAACTTGTTTCAGGATAACTATTCTTTTGGTCAGAGCATTGTATGTTAAACCCTATAGTTCATGGGTGTCAAATTCAATTACATCACATGATGTATTGCGACGTATCGTGACTTTTTTTGCCTTTGCGGAGCTGGGGTGGGAGTGGCTTGTGCATGATGCATCTGGCTCACGGGCTGCCAGTTTGACCCCTCTGCTATAGTTGTTTTACCTGGGCTGAAAGAGAACCATTTTCCAATGATCAATACTTACCCTCCAAAAGTGTTTCCAGTCCACATGATTGGGAATATTTTCTCTGGTGTAGATCTTCCCAGTCAGTGGACCAAAGTATGTACCTTCAGGAATGTACTCTTTGCTGATCACAGCTTTTATCTGAAAAAAAAATTGAATTGGTCAGCACAGTGAAGGCTTGCTCCATCTTTTCATATTCTTCCTTGTACATTATTTGAGAAAGCAGAAAAGCATTTCAAGATAGCATATTCTGTATGCAGCTTTTTGGAGCAGTGATGCAAGTACAAATAGGTAAAGTCAGTTCTCACGAATGAAGGCAAATAGACGTGTCCCAGAATAATGTTGCAAGATCCAATCTGGGTCAGTCACCAGGACCAGAGGTTTAGTTTTCAGAGCTTTTGGACTCGTGCTGGAGCCCATCCTCAGGGAACCTCTCTCTCTCACTAAAATGTGGTGGGAAGTCCTGTAAAGTCAGATCTTTCTCTCTTTCTCTGTCTGTCTCTCCCCCACTAACCTCCAGCTAGGTGGCAGCACTTAGCTGATTTTACATGATTTTGGCTGACTTCCAAGAGCTAAACAAAGTTGAATCTGATTAAATAAATATTGTAAAAGATCACCAGAAAATCTCAGGGATTTTCTCAGCTAAACTCAGAAATGGAAAAATGTTTAGGAAGAAAACATTGGCAAGCCTGTTTCTATATAGGAAATGAACTGTATGGATGAAATGAACTTTTCTCTGTGCTTGTATATGTGCGTGTGCACATATCGAAATTTTTTTTACTACCAGTTCTGTGGGTGTGGCTCGGTGGGCATGGCAGGGGAAGGATACTGCAAAATCCCCATTCCCTCCCCACTCCTGGGGGAAGGATATTGCAAAATCTCCATTCCCACCCCACTGGGGCCAGCCAGAGGTGGCATTTGCTGGTTCTCCCAACTACTCAAAATTTTCGCTACCAGTTCTCCAGAACCTGTCAGAACCTGCTGGATTTCACCCCTGACACACGGGTATTACATACACTCATGGTTTTTATGAAAGATAATCTGAGCTCATGTACATATAAAAGAATCATAGACATGAGTTGCACCTCTGATCCTTGCTGGATTCCTTGCAGACATACTGCTTCTTCTTTTAATTGAAGTTATGAAAATCTGCTAAAATTCTGAAGTGAGGTAAAGGTGGCTGTGGAGAATTCTGATTTCTACAATAGTCATTCTAATAAATATTTATGGTTTGATTTCTTTTATGAGGAATCCAATTGTAAAGATGTATAAACTTTACATATTGCTTTTGGGAATAAAGGAGCAAGCAAATATTCTGGCCCTAAAGAATTACCTGGAAAACAAAGATATATATATATTTTTTTATGAATGTTCACTCTTACTTAAGAGCACAGAGATAGGTTCGGCTGAGAGTGAATCAATGACTGGGTTTCCCCACTAACAGCTGTTTGATATGCATCTAGAACAGGGGTGTCAAATTCGATTTCATTAAGGGCCACATCAGGGTTGTGTTTGACCTCGGGGGGCCAGGGTGGGCATGGCCAACTTGACATCACTCGTGTCGGGGGTGCTTGTGGTGGCCCGAGCACTCTGCCAGAGAAAATGGGCTCCTAAACTTCATTTCCGGCTGCGACAGCCTCTTGCAACCCTCTGCCAGCGAATGCGGCCCTCCCGAGTTCCGTTTTCACTGGCAGAGGCACCACGGGCCAGTCCTTCACTGTTTCCAGGGTGGCCCTGCGGGCCAGATCTACTGTATTTTTCAGAGTATAAGACGCTCCAGACTATAAGACACACCTACCTTTTTTGGTGAGGAAAACAAGAAAAATAAATCTGCCTCTGCCTCCCAGCAATTTTGCCTCCTTGCAGCAAACAGCAAACAGCCTGCTTTACTTTCATTTTCGTTTTCAACATAGCTTGATTGGCACAAGAAAAAAAAATCTGCTCTCAGCAATTTACCTCTTTGCAGCAAGCAGCAGAGGCCTGCACAGCAATAGGCAATAGCAATCTCTGCAGCCTGAAACAGCTGAGTGTCAGGAGGCCGATCCAACGGACAATCAACATGTGCTAATTAGGCTGGGCTGTTTCTTCTTGCTGCTTGCTGCAAGGAGGTAAATTGCTGGGAGGCAGAGGCCAAAGGGTGGGGGCCAGTGGGTGGGCGGGGCTACATTCGGTGTATAAGACGCACCCAAATTTTCACCCCCTTTTAGGGGGGAAAAAGGTACATCTTATACTCCAAAAAATACGGTAAGCACCCCATGGGCCGCAACCGGCCCCCAGGCCTTGAGTTTGACACCCCTGATTTAGAACATGCAAAAGCAGGTCAGATTTTTTTTTTCTATACAATACCAGCTTCCTTCTCATATACTTTGGTGGGAAGAAATTAATGTTCCTGCTTCTTAAATACCCTAGAGGCTTGCCATCACTATGCTATTAGGAATCCTCCTTTATTGGTGCATACTTAGGTGGTATCAGTTAAAAAAGTATCTGCATACAAAGAGGAACCTAGATATTAAAGGAGAGCTGGTTAATTTACTAGGGATTTCCTATTAATGTTGTGGATCTGTGCTAAACCTGTAGCCATTCAGAGCTGTGAGAAGGATGGGAGTGGGGACGCATTGGCTTTCAGATTACTTGTAATGAAAGTGTTATAAAGAGTTATTTATTTGTTATAAAGAAACAAACATGATAAAAGCTAGCAGCGGTGCAGATTAGAGAGGCTGTATTGTGTGATCTGGGAGTTGTCTAGATGTGGAGAAAATTTATCAATAGTAGTTAAAGGAGGACGAGAATGTGTAATTGTGCACAGTTGAACCAATGGAATCAATGAATTAAATGGTCTCTTGGGAGAGAAAATACTAGTAGTACCTTGTTGTTGCTGTCATGCTTGAAGTCCAGATTGACAGGTAAAGAAACTTGAGCTGGGGGATGGATGGAGTATGGCCCATAAAACTGTTCCTTCGCAACATAGGTGCATCGCTCCTGAAAAGCAAACTCCCTCCAGGGGATCCTGATTGCCTCCTTCATTCTTCTCTCAGTCCAGCTACCATATGGAGAGCAGAACCTGGAGCGACATTTGTGGGAAGAATAGAAGAACGCATAGTTGAATCCTTGGAATGAGAGGAATAACGACCCTTTCATCATGTGTCTAGTTTTGTTCACCAATATTGATGGTTCAAATTATTATGTAAAAGATTGGAAAAATAATATATCATCAGAATCCATTACCAATGTTTGTTTTTGTAACCCCAGTTAGAATGGGCATAACGAGGAAGGGATATAAACCTCAGAGTGAGAAAATCAAAAGGAGAGCATTTGAAAGGAGAGAAAGGAAAATAGAAAATAAAAAGTAAGGATGCTATCTTCCAAAATGTATATTGCACTGTCTGGTGATGGAGAAGATTTTAGATTTTAGATTCAATGGTCCTCCTTTACATGATAGTTTATACTACATTATTTTCTCTAAAATGTGGTAAACCAACCCTGCTATGTTTAGATGCTATATATGCTTATTGAACTTGGTCCTATTTTGTCTCCAAATCCTATCCTATTTTAGTAATAGGTTGCCTTTGCTTGTTCTGTTACATGTACATTCGGAAGGTGTATCTAAATGATATCATGATATGAAATATATCGGTGTATTGATCAGTAAATATTTCCACGGTCTCTTTTCTTATGGATAACAATGGTCACTTGTGTTTATTAGTAATAGTTCTTTCCTATATTGAGAGTGCTTTTGGGGTGACAATATATGACTTTCTGAGGTTAAAGCGTTAACTTCTTGCTATCTATCAATACCATCCCATCCTATTAAAATATGCATCCACACTGAAATTTTAATTTATATAATTCTGTGCAAACATATGTGTTCTTGATTGTTTGATAACTTTTATCATGTTATGATTAAGGGGAATTTAAGAACTAAAACAATTGGCATTTATTAACTTTCTGTAATTAATATATACTCCTTTTCATAAATTTTCATAAATACATGAGCAGAATTGTAAATCCCTTTGATAATTTAAACAATATTAATTAATCTGCATAATTGCCCAGATAATGGAGATATAGAGGGCTATAATGGATTACTGTTTACTGGAATCTCAAAACCACAGTCTAGGTTGTTAAATTGAAAATCCTGCCACTGCCTTGTATTTAATTCAGCAACAAAAATAAGATGGAATGAACTGAAAGAGATGGTCGGCTAGTGTCTATCTTTGTGCCAATATAATTCCTGAAAGTCTGCCCTTCTGCTTCAGGGATTATCCTGAGTGGGAAGCATTGTCATGAATTAGATTTTGTGTTGTAATGTTTTCATGGAGACATACAGGCTGGTGCCATGATGGCATTACAAGCAATGTTTTTGGAATCAAGAGAAAAAGATCCTCTTTTTAAAAGACGAAGATGCCAAAATAACTGCTGAGAATTGGGTGAGTAAATCTGCCCATTTATTGTTCCTCTGTAAAACAAAAACATATTGGATCAATTCTGCTGGCGGGATTACTCGGATGGATTCTTGGAACTGCCTTTGAAAACTGACTGGAATTCTCAGCTGAACCTAAATATAAATTTGTCTTGACAGTGGTTGAACTACATAATTCCAACCTTATCTCAGCTCTATTTCCATTTTGTTTCTAATTTCAGTCTAGGAGCAGGTAATACATATCTACATAAATACTCATGTATCCGCAAGTAGCATCTTTTTTTTAAAAAAAGGACTGAAATTCTAATCTATTTTAATTAAACTCAATTGACTCCCACTACACAATATTGTGAACTGAAACTCACAAAAGGATTAATATTCTGCTATGGATGTCATAATGTATTGGCATCATATACGTGCAAATCCAAGCAGTGTGACTTTTTGTAATTGACAGATGGAAATTTTATCAATGCAGATTTTTTAAGAGCCATCCAAGATTTTTTTGTGTATGGTACCCAGTGCCCCAATAAACACTGGGACCACCACAGCAGGCTTATGCCATAATCTTTCATCTTTGATTTTCATATCCCGACATTGTAATAATAATAGGTATTGTTTTTCTTTATAGCCACATTAGTGTACAACTGGTCTATGTAGGTAATTTATAGTTTTTCTTCTACAAGACCAAGAAAATTATCCTAATTGATCAACTATGGTTCAGTTAACATTATCTGAAGGCAGCCATTAAATTATGAGCTGAATTCATATTTCAATCCCCCTTATCTGGTGTCTTGTAAATACTGTATATAGAATGCTCAAGTGGCTTTCTGGTTGAGAATTACTGGAGTTGGAGTTCAACACAGTCTATAATAGCTAGACTCTGTTCTTATAAGAGGCAAATAGTATGTTATCCAATCAGTTAATTGCATTCTCATTTATAATGAGAGTATGTTCATTGTTATATTCTGTGATTTAATCTGTGTTGTTACTTGCTATTGCATTCTCTGGAATAGTGGGATGCCTTTTATTCCCTGCAATTCACCTTTAGCTATGATATTCTATCTGGAATGAAGAGGAGTCTCTTCCCTGGGCTCTTTTCATCAGTATGATTCTGACATCATGTCCCGGCAATCATATTTTGCATAGATATATTATTTGATGAAGGATTACAGGAGCTTAAGCAAATGTTTATAAAACAAGGTTTTACCTGATCAAGCAGGTTCCAATAGAGGGTTTGGAGGATTTATGTCTTAAAAGTCCAAAAGATGATGAAATACAGGAATGGAAGGAATTTCAGTAGGCAGAGGCCATACCCTTTGTATGACTCAAGTGCATCACTTGATCTGCTTGTTTGACACAGAATGTTCATGTTTCATAAGTCCCCCAAGAGTGTCCAAGCTCTCAATTTTCCTTAAACTCATAAAAGCAACAGTGTCTTTTCCTAGAACTGCTGCTTTAAGGATCTGCTACTACATTAATGCCTGAACTGAAGTGTTTCAAATAGGTGCTATGTTTGAATTCCTGCACACTCCAGAGCACTGTTTCAGATTTGAATTTGAAGCACTTCATTAGGCCTAATGACAAATTATTTAAGTGTCCAGTAATTTCATCCAAAAGAAGCTTAAAGTACTAGTAGTGCCCAGAATAGAATTTTCCAATCTGAGATCTGTTGGAACATCAACCCTTATAATTCTTACTGTATGAGAATTTTCAGGATTTGCCATCCCAACTCACTTCAGTTGAGAATGCTGTTCTAAAGCATCACATACATATCTTATGTTAAGGGCCATTTTATAAGGTAGGATAGACTAACATATAATGAGTAACCCAAAGTCACTAAATGAGATCCATGGCAAAACAACAATTTGAATGTAAATCTTCCTAATCATATTCCAGTGAGTCCAATCATTATGTTTCACTATTGACACAGAATTACCTAGAAATCATTCATCGATGCCCCCAAAAGAGGAAGGTCAAACCAGTAAAACCACCCATGAAGGGATAGTTTCTTTGATGTGGGAGCTGCTAAACAGCTGGTAAATTTGGTATCCATAAAGCTGTGCTTTTACACAAAAGGTTATGTATGTATCATAATTTCCTTCCACATGAACAGTGTCAGCAAAATTAGATTCCTTTTGACTACGTGGAAGTTAACACCTCCATCAAAAATGGGTAAAATTAAGCCGAAAGATTAGAACTCCAGAAGAAAACATGTCAACAACTAAATAAATACACCACAGTTCCAGTAAATGATTGTGCGTGTGTATGTGTACACATGTGTGAATGTAGGGGGAAAGAAAAGAATAGTTTACAAGAGATTGAGCACATCTTTAAGGAAAAATTTAACAGAAATTTCATTGCTGAATGGTTTGGTGTGTGTCAGATTTTCTTAGAATAAAAATACTGACATTTAATGCATTGCAAACAAAGTCCTTCACATATGATCTACAGTATCTCATTTTAAAATTACCATCATAGATCTTGGATAGGCAGTATTTGAACCCAGAGAGTTTTCACTTCTCTGCACAGTTGTATGCTTAATGTGTTAAAAATAATCCCCTATGAGTTCTAAGGAACTTACTTTTGGATAAATTGATATACAGTTCTAGCCTTTTTTTTTTTTTTTGCAAGTAGCTTGATCACTGTGTGATAGGTTTCCTAAAGCTGCATGGACTTTCTTCCCCAATCTACGTATGAAATCTCCCCTTGCATGTGGCTACTTTTTAAAGTGTGGCCAGCCCAGCTTATTCTTTTTTCTTTGTATTTTATCATTCTAATTCGGAATGCTTTACTCATTTCAGTTTTGTTTTTGTTTTTTATCAATGCGGACCCTGAGCATTGCAGTTTTCCAAAGATGCTCCTTATTGAGGAAGGCATCTTGGTTTTCTCATTAAAATATCTCACCCACTGTCCTTCCTCTGTTCCCCCACTACAGAGTTGACATGCTTTCCATCCATCCATCCTTGATTCGGCAGAAAACTATACTGTCATAAAATTGATTGTCTCCATTTCCAATTATTTTCCTGCCCTGTTGCAAGTTCCTACTTACTTCAGTCCTCTGACTTCCCTCTAGGTCAGGGGTCAGCAACCTGTGGCTCTGGAGCCAGATGTGTCTCTTTCACCCCTCTGCTACTGCTCCCTGTCACTCAAAATAGGCGTCACAACCGCCAATGTGCGCACCCACCGGCACATGATTTATTGAGCTTTTCAACCCCCGGTAGGCCAACCATGGATAAATCCAAGAAAAGAAAAGTTTCAGAAGAAAACAGTGTTTAATTCAACTACAAATGCTAGTTTTGTGGCCACTCAAGAAATAGTCAGGCACGGGAAGGGTTTTGTGGCTCCCGGTGTTTTCTTTTCTGTGGGAAACGGTCCAAATGGCTCTTTGAGTGTTATAAGGTTGCAGACCCCTGCTCCAGGTAATGTGAGAAAACCTGATAATTTTACAGGCCCGGAGGAGGATGTTCTTGGATGGTTTCAGAATAAGAGAAAAAAAAAATACTGTTTTAATCAGTTGTAGCTAAGGATGACTTAGGCTTGTCTCACTCAGGAGGTCAGAACAAGATGAAGAAAACATGTGAACTAAACAAAATCTCTCTCTTTTCTCACCGCAGTTTTTCTACTGTTTATAGTCCATTGAAATCAAGTTGAAAAAAATTGCAATGCAAATAACATTTGGTAACCTTTTATCCTTTTCCTTTGTTTTCCTTCGGGTGAAAAGATTGATTCATTTGATTAGTTGAAATAATCAGCCTTTAGTTTGTTCTCCATGTTTATTGGGCAATGCTTGCCAAAATCAATGCCACCCATCCAGTCCAGTCATTTTGAGAAGTTCTACTAAGAGTCCCTCTTCTCTTGAACAAGAGGACAGTACCTGTATTAGAACTTCTGTATTATGTGACATGCTTCCCCTGTGCTCCAAACGGCACTTTTTCTTCTCATGTTTTGAAAAATGCTTAAAACCTTATTTCACTTCATTATTTTGACTCCCCACTTGATTTACTATTCAAATATTTACACTTATGTACCTATGTCTTTGTATAATTCATTTTATTTGGCAGTAATTATTTTTGCTGAGTTTTTGCTTTGTTGCAAGCCTTCCAGAGATATTTATTGGTGTTTTTTTTTTTTTTTTAGTAAGTATGAGTTGTTTCAAACTATGAGATGGGCGGCACGTGAATTTAATAAATAAAGTACTGTATAATGAAATAATATAGTGCAATGTAGTAACTAAATGTGTGGTCTGGAACAATAAGTACAAATGCCCTACCCCTAAAACTCAAAATGATAGCTTATTTTTCTTATTCTGGAAGACTGAATTAGCTCTTCAGAAGAAATACATCTAGTTTTAACAGGTCTGAAAATAATAACAAAACACATTGGCAAACCACATTGCCCAGGAAATTACACAGCAGCAGTCCAGGAGTCAGAATATTCCTTAACCATAACAGTTTTATAAAAGTACATGCTGCTTCTAGATTGTTGCATGCCTACTAATAATAATTTGATTTATAAAAATTTATTAGTTATAGCATTTATAAATGCTTATGATGGTGGCTAAACATACTTATTCTACTATGATGTGCAACTTTTCATTAGACCTTTTCAAAATACCAACTAATTTACATTGAGATGAGGATAATATGCAGTTAGATTTCCTTCCTTTTTTCTTCCTCCCTTAAAATGTGATCTGACTAGTTTGTGGTTCAGTACTGAACAACTACAGCCAATGATTTGACTTAGCTTACAGTGTAAACTGCATCAATTATGTTTTAATGAAGGAATCCTGGTTTTGTATAATGAGTGAATCAACTGACTATTTCTCTAAAAAATATTCCCTCCAGCTAGTGTAATATGCATGCTTTGAAAAATGGTGCAGTGTCTGTGCTTAAACATCAAATGTAGATCTTACAGTGGGGAACACCATAGCCATCAGTGCACTATTCAAACAGCCCAGTTTATTCCCCATTGTATGCCTGCTTACTCTCTTGTAATCCCTTCCTCTCCAGTCTCTCTGCTCTGCAAGGTGGGGAGGGGAGGGGTCAACAGTCAGGCACAGGATAATGGGGCACTGCAAAGGTTGAAAATGATCATAAATTGGTCATAAAGTTATTTTCCCAGCACTATTTTAACTTCCAAAAGTTCCTGAATGAGGCAGCCAATAAGCAAGGACCACTGCTAAGCATTATTCTGCATCTAACGCTTCTGTTTTCACTCACTGCATAAACCTGCCTTCCCTCCATAATAATGCTGAAAACATCTAGCCAATTTTATACAAGTTGAAGCTTCTTTTGGACCATGTTAACATAAAGGAAAAAGCACTATTTTTAACCCAATACAGCTAAGGCTGACTTAAGCCTTATTCATGGGTTAGGAAATGAAATGAAGACAATGTCATGCAGCTATAGCAGGAAAAATAATAAAATATGTTGCCAAAGTGTATTTATGCCACAATTAGGTGAAAGTGAGAAAAGGCTATAAAAAGAAGGTAGGTTTATCCCATCTCTGATTTTTCCAGTAACAGTACATTCCAGTTGAGAGGGGATACTAGAAAAAGGCACTGTTGAATTTCTTTATTGGCCTTTGGAGGACGAAATCATTAGACGACAGAAGCCTTTGCAGATATAAAAGATGCAATGGATATCAGAGACAGAGTTGCTTGCTAAGTGGGTGATCACATAATTTGAATGAATGAATGAATAAATAAATAAGAGAGTGAAAAGGGGGTCTACTGCTTTGTGTAGAGCAGTAATAACTAAGTTCTAATTGAGTTGATTGTAGACTCTAGGCCAGCTCTTGACACCATATGCATTACTATATGTACATTCTCACAAATTCAGCAGGACTTACTTTTCTGGGGATTGTGCTTTTAGCTTCTTTCCCCATCTATATATAAAGTTAAAAATCCTATTTGCCTCCACTTCATTATGGCAAATATATAGAATTAATAAAGTAGTACATGAAAGTCAATGATTTAAGCATTCTAAACGTGGTTTGGTCCATATTACATTACTGCTAGTTTGGTGTAATGAGGAAGGCATCAGGATAAAAACTAAGAGAGCCTGAGTTCCAGTCCCACCTTAGGCACAAAGCTAGCTTAGATGACTTTGGGCCAGTCCTTCTCTCTTAGCCCAAGGAAGGCAAATCACTTCTGAAAAATCTTGCCAAGAAAATGTCAGGGACTTGTCCAGGCAGTCTCCAAAATCATGCATGATTAAATGAAAGGGAGGAAAAAACCATCATGGTAATTAGCAATAACTGCTAAAATCCATCTCTGCAAAGTCAATATATTTTCATGTTTTCCTGAGTCACTTACTTGGTTTTCTGGATACAGTATTTCCTAGCCTTCTTCCATCTGCTGTTGATGATCAGTTGTTCATACTCAAAATTTATTTTCTATGCACTTTTCCTGAAAGCTCATGAACATGACGGGTAGTTCAGCATGACTAAAGCATTCATGCTGCAAACACCTCTTTGTATTCTTATTTCCTTGCAGGTAATTTTTTTTAAAGAATATAATATATAGATACCTTTGTCATTGTTTCCATTTTTTCCAGTGCAACATTTATGCTAGTCATTTTTGTAATAATTTTCCTTTTAAAACAAGCATTTAGATACTTTTCTTCATGTCCACCAAAACTTCTAATGATAGTTTCTCGTTAATAAGAATTGCTGCCTGACCAAAAAACACAACTTATACCAACAAGCTGAGCGATGGTATGTGCCAATTCCATTTTAGCCTAATGTGTTATATGAATTAGCTCAAGTGGTCAGTTTATTGTTTAGTATATCGTGCATTATTACCTCCTTTGAAAAGCAATTTTGTAACTAGGATGCTGAAGAGAAACAAAAAAAAATCCTGTACTACAGATTCTTAAAGCTGATAAAATAGATGGTATCGTTATGCTAAATATTGTTCAAAAACGATCCGTTTACTAGTTTTATTTCAGTTCTCCCATTTCTGTCTCCTTTAGCTGGTTTCTTATTTGCTTGTAGTTGTGTTTTTATTGTTTCATCTTTCTGTTCTCTCTTAGAATTTATTTTTTTTAAAAAGTAAAAAGAGTTGTAAATTATAAATTTCTATAAAAAGCTCTGCAGTAAAAATATCTATAAGAAGAGTACATTATAGTATGTTTATTGTGTTTCGTTATGTTACTATAACATTATCCATAAGGAGCTCAGATTATAGATCTAAAAACACTTACAGTAATTTATGCCGTACCATCAGACCTTTCCAAATTTCACCCTGAAGAAATGACAACCAATGGCCAAGACGAGGAGAAATTCATCAAGCGCATTTGTAGGATGTATGAATATATATAGATGCATAGAAAACAAAGAACAATAGAATGTTGCTAAATAGTCCGGCAAAAAACATAAAAAGGAGTTTTGGTTTCCACAGAGTTGGCTGGTCAAAGAAAACCTACCTTAGTTTGGGTTGCTGTTCCATCATCTGTAAAGTCGATTTTTGGAGAGCAAAAGGGAATCCACCTTATTGTCTTTTATGCACGATATGAATGATTCAGTCTGAATTCACAGGAAGTGTCCTTTATTCTTTGGTTCTCACTTTAGGTGGGGAGGATGGTTAAACCAACCCGTACAAAAAAGAGGACAGAGAGAACAAGAGTGAAAATGCTCTTTGTGGGTGCTTATTTTCTCAAACAAGAATTGCCCTTTATCCCAAATAGCACAGAGGAGATATCAGTTGCCTGATGACTCAGTGATCAAAATACATTTTGCACATACCTGAGTGGTACTTTCCATGCCCGTTCTCAGAATTTCACCCAAGAATTTGACCCAAGCTCTAACATATTCTGAAAACAAATGCCAAAAATCAATATAAAATAATCCGTGAGGTTGATAATATAAGGCAGCAACGCCTAAAAAAATAAAATTCAAATACCTGTCCTGTGCTTGAGTGTAACTTACTATGGAGCACATTGGGCTTTGTCATATTTGTGAATTTTATAGAAGTGCAAAATTCTATCACAGTTTCTATCTGTAGAAAAAGACTGTAGCTCTGGTCTTCGGAGGTTAGTTGGAAAGACAAAAAGGTTCCTCAGAGAAACATATCTAATACAAAGGTGTAAGATGGCAAAGCAAGAACTATGTAGCAATTCCCTTTTCCTTAAGACTAAACAAGCTTTGATGGCTCAATATAAGGGTAATATGTCCAAGTTATCAGTTTCTGGATCTGGATATATTCATGCATGTTTTCTTAACAGCATTACAGAGATAGTTGGCCATGGCCTTCTAATTTCCTGTCCAAGTGCTAACTAAGTCTGCTTCTATTCATTTTGTTTTTTACATCACATTTGGCTAAATGCTGCCACCTAGCATTTAACAAAACAAGTGTTTTGTTCTGAATATTACTCAATTTGTAGAGAAAAGTTTGGACTCTTAAGTAAATCTTTCTTTCTCAGTCCTTTCCATTGACATATGTGATAAGGAATATGGGACTTGAATTTCAATATTTCTTGAGGCTATCAGTGCAGGGAAACCTTTTTTAAGCCTTTGAAGGTTATTATCTGGAAATACTTATGTGCTAGAAACACATTTTCTGGTGAGTAAGCCCCATTAAGCTCAATAGAATTGGACTGCTGTATTAAGCCAACCAAAACAATACAAACAGAATCTGGTATTATATCTTCTGTATAAGATTTTTGTTTGAAACTTATAGGAAACTAACAGTTGTGATTTTGGAATGTTTGCATGCTAAGGATCATAAGTTGAAGAATGACCTCAACTTAAAGGGAGTGTATATGTGTGTTAAGGAGTGGGGAGATAATAAGATTGATCAATTTCAGTTGTGCATCTCGCACTTCCAGTGAGGATTAATCATGATTTAGTTTGTCTTCAGGAAACCAGAGACAATATCGCAGTTGAGATTGGTGTCCAAAAGCTAGCACTGGACACTGAACTTTCCCAGATAAAGGAGGAGGCATGAAATCAACTTATCAGATAACCAGATGGATGTTCCCTGTGAGTTAACTGCAAAGATGGAACTTTTTGTGGTTTGCTTGCAGGTTGAGTGGCTGGGAAGCACAGGATTCTATCTTCATTCAAGGCTGCCATGCAACCGATACAGACGCTAAAATGGACCAAACCTCATTTTTTAAACACATTTGTATATAATTGTTCATTCACCTGATAGAGATTTTCTTTTGTTACAGATAAGTAGATGAAAGCTTGATCATAAGGAAATTTCTGTAAAACAAATGTCTGGGATATAAATAAATTAATGATAGGATAGACATTTTAAGAGAGTAAATCAGAAGTTAGGAATAGAAAATTGGAGAGAAAGATGGGTAATGTCGCTTTGCTGCAACTCAGAAAGAAAATATTCTGTTTGAGATTTAGAAGTATTCCAGACAGTTCTGATGAAGATATTAGATAAAGTCTAAAAAGACATATTTGAAATGGAAATTGCCAAGGTGTATTGACTAAACTTGCACTTTTCAAGAATAAGTAAATGTTCCAAGGGATATTTTGTGTAAGGAAAAAAAAAACCCAAAGGATCAAATTTTGCAGCAGAATTTCAATACAAGATCAAACATTGATAATATAGATATTATTACCTTAAAAGAAATTCCTATTAGAATTTTACATAAAAGAAAAGAATATTCTTTTTTGATTGAAATACAAATTCATTAGAGGATGTGATTTTTACTTTCAAATAGAAAAGATTCTAACTGAACTCTGTACAAAAGGACAGCAATTTTTTTGAAAAATTTAAAGGAGATTTGGAAGAGGCTCAAATGGAGGTTGACTGCTCCAAAAACATAACAGTTACAAAAGGAGTCTGAAAAAAATGGTTCTGTATTGGGTGCAACTGGCACTGATTTTCTAATCTACTGGCCTAATTATGGATTACAAATGTTTAATATGGAATATAAACAGAGCAAGTGCTCCTCAGAAGGAAAAGCTGTTTTTTTAAAGCCTTGGTTGGGTTAAGTTCTAGGCAGTGAAAGAAGGAATGGAAATGGGAAGCCTCTTGTGTTTCTTTCCATTTCTTTCACCAATTCTCTCCAAAATTGGTGTTTTTCAGTGGCTTGATCTGAGCTTTTCCTGTGGCCTGTGAAAGTTAAGAGGTGGAAAGAGCAATTTCAGACATCTCCTCACTCTCATATGGAAAAAGAACAAATGCCCCAAATGTACAACTGAACATTGGCCATTTTGCTATTGAATCGGAGCTGCAAACGGGATATTAAGAAATGTGTGCTGCTTGTGAGCTGTGTTGTTGTTCACTCTTGGTGTGTGGCTTAATGTTTTGTGTGATTTATAGCCTAATTTGTTTTTAAAAGGTAAAGGTTCACCTCACACATACGTGCTAGTCGTTCCTGACTCTAGGGGGCGGTGCTCATCTCCGTTTCAAAGCCGAAGAGCCAGCGCTGTCCTAATTTGTCTCTGTGGTCATGTGGTCGACATGACTAAATGCCAAAGGCGTACAGAATGCTGTTACCTTCCCACCAAAAGTGGTCCCTATTTTTCTACTTGCATTTTTTACATGCTTTCGAACTGCTAGGTTGGCAGAAGCTGGGACAAGTAATGGGAGCTCCCTCTGTTCCGCGGCACTATTACTCTCATCCTAATGGAGATTCTAGGGAGTGACTATTTTCACTCTCTTCCTCTGTCTCCCTCCTTCCTCTGGGTTGGGTTGCCTCCCCCCCCCACTTCCTGAAGAAACTGCTGCTGCTTCCTTCCTGAGAAACTGCTGCTGCCCTGAAGTCCATTACACCAGCTCTCCCACAGTAGGTACCATCTCTTACACACTGTCATACTAACAACTATGGCACCTACTCTTTGGGGAATTGCCATAGAATTACGTCTGACATAGACCAACCTTCCTTAACCTGGTGGATTCAAATATTTGTATTGCTACTCCTAGAATTCCCAACAGGGTGGGTGTTCTGAGACCTGTAGTCCAATATATATGGAAGGTTGGTATAACCCTTGCAGCATGGATGTTACCACCATGAGGCCTACATGTCTTTCTCACTAACTCTTGTTGTTACCTGTTTGGTGCCTGGCTCAGAAAACCTGTGGTAGCATCTTGTCAACACCTTTTTTCTCTCTGCTCAGTTCTTTAATGAGACACTCAGTATAAATCCTTAGGTCAGTGTGGTTGGAGTTGAGAGCCGGTACCCAATCACTGAGTTTGCTTAGGAATTGAATCACATAATCAGATCTCATTTTCCACTATATGAGGGCCTAATTTCTACTCAACAAAGTGTGTTGTGCAAAAACAGCCAATGCGCTTTATGTATTGTACAAACCCAGGCAATTAAGATTTACTCAAAGAACTATGTTTGAACACATCATGATTAAGGTGATGCACAAACTCAGCCACATATTGTTTTTATTCATCTTTTACACTTCTGGTGTAAAAACTGGCATGATTAAACACCAAAGGCGCATGGAACGCTGTTACCTTCCCACCAAAAGTGGTCCCTATTTTTCTACTTGCATTTTTTAAGTGTTTTAAACTGCTAGGTTGGCAGAAGCTGGGACAAGTAACGGGAGCTCACCCTGTTTCGCAGCACTAGGGATTCGAACCGCTGAACTGCCAACCTTTTGATCGACAAGCTCAGCGTCTTAATCATAGAGCCCTTGTAATTTCTTTTTAAGGCTGCCCAAATTGGGTGCCACTGCAATGTGTAAATCAACCATGTAAAAGAAGGAATGGTGTAGTGAACGCTTTTGCAAAGCTCATCTTAGAGCTGGTGGAAAGTTTACTTAAGGGACTTTTTGTCCTTTTTTGAGCAAGCAAAGGCAGAAATCCAGTAGAACATTTTTCCATAGTGCAGATATTCTGTGTGAGTAATCTATATGCATTTTCTTGGGACTTTTTAGCAACATGAAAAAGAAGAAGGTTCCCTTGTCTTTTCTTATAAACTGCGTATTCTATCTTTATTTATTGTTTCCCTCGTACTAGTCCTTAACATCTACCCTCAGTACCTTTGCCCACAGCCACATTGTGTTACAGGAAAAGCAGAAGTAAAGCACTCCCAGCAGCAAAAGAACCCATAGTGAGAAACCACAGTAATTCAGAGCAGAATAGTGAAAGATCAGAAATCTTGCAAGCAAATGTGCCCAGAGATAGGTTGGTACAGCTCCTACTATAGTAAAACTATTTAGTTTTACTAAAAGAGTAAAATCCAAGCAACTTGCAACCTTCCCTGCTAGCTTTTGTATTGACTTTTTCCCTTTCCCCCTTTTTTTTAACTAGCCCAGGTAATTCTGTTGACGTGTTTAGGTAAGTTAATATCTCCAAAATGATGACACAACTGAAATGATGACTCAATGGCCCATGGGTGGTATAATTTATAAAATGCTGTCTGTCTGTCTATCTAATTTTAATATTCACTCAACATGCTTAACCAGATCACTTACAAATTTTGCACCTGCACCTATGTATATCACATGCAAAGCTTTTAACTTTGATTCATTTTTGGTGTATTAGTATGTATGAATTAAGCCAAAGCAATTAGCTTAGGGTTCCGGTATATTGTACAAACCCACAAAACAGATTAGTTCAGGTTAATTAGGTTATGTAAACATCCCCTGTCTGTCCATTCTGTTCAAACATTGATCTTTTATTTTTCTATTTTTGAGTGGGTGCAACTGTCTCTAAAATACCTGAATGCTTACTTCATTGGTATAAGTGTGAAGTTTCACAACAGATATTTATCTTTTTTTTTTCCCTAATCAATTTCCCTTTTGATGTTTTTGTTCCTGTGTTAACACCTTAGAACATCATCTGGTCATGATAGAAGATGCAGGTTCCAATTGAATCATGAATCATGAACCGGATGTATGATGGTAGCATTGCAAAGATAGTTGCGGTACAGTGGTGGCCTTGCTTTGCAAAGTTGCAAAAGCTCAAAAAACAAAACAAAAAACCACTCTCTAAACTGTGCAAACTTTGAGGGTGGAGATTCATTCCCCAAACTTGTGGGTTGGTTTCCAAGCATTTTGTTACCAGGCTAGGTAATATCTTCAGCAGTGTTTAGGGGATGTCTGTGTCTGTTTTTCTGCTTATAAAGGCTTTGAGTGGTCAGTAGGTCTTGTGATGGGTCAGGTATGGGTGTGTCAAGTGAGAGTCTTGTGATGGGTCAGGGTGGGTGTGTCAAGTGAGAGGGAGTTATGTCAGGTGAGGGTCATTGGGAGGTGAAGGCTGGTTGGGAGGGGTTGTGTGGGTTTGTTGAGGGTTGGTGCCGTTGCTGATTGGTTGTGCGGTTGGATTTGAATTATGAGGAGTTCGTAGGCTGGTTGTAGGTCAATGTGTCAGTTGAAAGTGCTGCTTGGCCTCCCATCACCAGTGCAGCTTTTTATGAAATAGTGTAAAATAATAAATCCATAATCCAAAACTGCTTCCACCACAAATATAGGTAGATTTGTTTATGATTTGTGGTGACTTTCCAGCCGCCTTGAAAGAGGCAGTGGTGAGGCCTCTCCTCAAGAAGCCTTCCCTGGACCCGGCAATGTTGGTAAATTATCGTCCGGTCTCCAACCTTCGCTTTGTGGTGAAGGTTGTTGAGAGTATGGTTGCGCAACAGTTCCCCCAGCACCTGGATGAAACGACGTATCTGAATCCGTTCCAGTCGGGCTTCAGGCCCGGGTACAGCACGGAAACGACATTGGTCGCGTTGGTAGATGATCTCTGGAGGGCTCAGGACAGGGGGTGCTCCTCTGTCCTGGTCCTGTTAGATCTTTCAGCGGCTTTTGATACCATTGACCATGGTATCATGCTGCACCGGTTGGAAGAGTTAGGGGTGGGAGGCACTGTGTTGCAGTGGTTCTCCTCCTTTCTCTCTGAGTGGTCGCAGTCTGTGTTGACAGGGGGGCAGAGGTTGACCCCGAGGCCCCTCATATGCGGGGTGCCGCAGGGGTCGGTCCTCTCGCCCCTCCTGTTCAACATTTATGTGAAGCCGCTGGGCGAGATCATCCGTGGTTTTGGGGTGAAGTACCACCAGTACGCTGATGACACCCAGCTGCACATCTCCACCCCAGACCACCCCAGCGATGCCCTTGAAGTGATGTCCCGGTGTCTGGAGGCCGTGCGGATCTGGATGGGGAGGAATAGGCTCAGGCTCAACCCATCCAAGACCGAGTGGCTGTGGTTTCCGACGTCCCGATATAGTCAGTTGGTGCCATCACTGACTATTGGGGGCGAATCATTGGCCCCCACTGAGAGGGCGTGCAACTTGGGCATCCTCCTGGATTCACCGCTGTCTTTAGAAGAGCACTTGACGGCCGTGACCAGGAGGATTTTTCATCAGGTTCGCCTGATTCGCCAGTTGCGTCCCTTTCTGGATCGGGACTCCTTACGCACGGTCACTCATGCCCTTGTCACCTCCCGCCTGGACTATTGTAACGCTCTCTACATGGGGCTCCCCTTGAGGAGCACCCCGAGGCTCCAACTGGCGCAGAGTGCGGCCGCATGGTTGGTTATGGGAGCGACATGGCGTTCCCATGTAACACCCCTCCTGCGCGAGCTGCACTGGCTCCCGGTGGTCTTCCGCGTGTGCTTCAAGGTTTTGGTTACCACCTTTAAAGCGCTCCATGGCTCCATGGTACTTGCGGGACCACCTACTACCACCAATAGCTTCCCACCGGCCGGTACGCTCTCATAGAGATGGGCTTCTCCGGGTGCCGTCGGCCAAACAATGTCGACTGGCGGCCCCCATGGGGAGAGCCTTCTCTGTGGGGGCACCTACTATCTGGAACAAGCTCCCCCTGGAGATACGGAGGATCCCAGATCTGCGCACCTTCCGCCACGCTCTAAAGACCTTTTTATTTCACCAGGCGGGCCTGGCCTAACTTTCTCCCTCTTTTTAAACATTTTTAAATATTTTTTAGTATTTTTAATATTCAAAGTTTAAATTTGTTTTAAATTGATTGGGTTTTAAATCTGTCTGGGCCAAACTATTTAATTTGATTTTATGTCTGCTTTTTAAATTTTGTATGTATGTATTTTATTGTTGGCTGTTCACCGCCCTGAGTCCTTTGGGAGTAGGGCGGTATATAAATCAAATAAAAGTAAAAGTAAAGTAAAACTGGTGGTTTTATCTTGCTTTCACTGACTCTGGTTGCCAGGCACATTTAACACAATTAATGAAATTAACTGATTTTCTGGATTCACACATCCATTGAACAATAAACTAGCCAAGCAAGTTGAATCCACACAAAAAAAGATTCAAAAAGTTACAAACCCAACCAAGTTTAAACAATATAAGTTTTATCCACTAGCTCATGGTTCCTTCATGAAGAGCAGGTGGAAGTCATGGTCAAAAGGACTTCTGCACAACTCCCTCTTGTCTGCTAGTTGCACTTGTATCTTGATAAGAGAGCCCTGCTCATGGCCAATCATGACATGGTCACCTCCTACTTGAACTATTGTAATGCACTCTAAGTGGGTGCAGATCATCTGGACACTACAGTTGGTCCAGAATCGTATAGTGCGGGTAGTTATGGGCGTATCCTGATACACTCATGTAACACCGCTATTTTACTGCACTAGTTTCCTGTAAACTTTGGGTGTATTCCAGAGTGCTGGATACTACTTATAAAGCCACTTTTGAGTACGTCAGTGGCTCTCAACCTTTTCTTTACCACGGACCCTCTTTAAATACCTTTTGTGGCCCCAAGACTTAACTCGAGATTTAAATCATAACATTTCTTCAAGCCTTTGCAGACCCTCTGTGATGACATTGTGGCCTCCCAGAGGTCTGTGGACCACAGGTTGAGAACCACTGGAATAGATTACTTCCCAAGGTTTGGCCCTAAGCTTCTTGGCCTGCTTTAAATTCCTTATTTTCTTTCAGGTACTGGACTAGGACATTGGATGAGCCTGGCTGGTAAATGATATTGTATTGTGAATATGTTATGATTTGACATATTTCATAACATATATGTTATGGGTTGCCTTGTATGGTGTTATGCTTAAATAAACAACAATGCATATGCACTTAGTAAGTCTTTAACTGATTTGGATGTGTTCTGTGGAAATAATAATAATAATAATAATAATAATAATAATAATAATAATAATAATAATAATAATAATAATAATAATTTTATTTCTATTCGGCCCTTCTCCCGAAGGACTCAGGGCGGTGTACAGCTAATTTAAAAACACAAGACACAACAATAATTAAAAATTAAAATAATTAAATAGATTTGGCCGATTTAAAACCCCAAAAATTTAAAATACCCCAATTTAAAATTATTAAGTTGATAGCCCGGCCTGGCGGAACAACAGGGTCTTCAATGCGCAACGAAACATAATAAACATAATAATTATGTTTACTGTTCTGTAATGTTTATGGTGCTTTTCTTAAATCATTTGTGAATGGTCTAGGAAATTTGTTTCATTACCCAAAATTAAGACTGTAGTTTATTTATTTAGTGTATTACATTTTTGTCCCTCTGCAATTTGAAGTTCTCTCAGCAACCGATCAAGTCTTTGTTTGGCTAAGTGGGTCACAAATTGAGTTGTCCAAGATGGAATTGTCCATTTTTTAAGGCTTCAGAGTATTATTATACATCTGGAAAAGTATAAGTAAGCTAGTTGTTCTACTTCATTTAGACACCCTGTGGTTCATTTCTGCTGTCTGAGCCTTCCTGTGAGGATCTATACCAGGGGCCTGCAACCTTAAGCAGTCAAAGAGCCATTTGGACTGTTTCCTACAGAAAAGAAAACACCAGGAGCCACAAAACCCTTCCCGTGCCTGACTATTTCTTGAGCGGCCACCAAACTAGCATATGTAGTTGAATTAAATGTTCTGTTTTCTTCTGAAACTTTTCTTTTCTTGGATTTATCCATGATTGGCCTACCAGGGATTGAAAAGCTCAATAAATCGCATGCCTGTGGGTGTCACACATTGGCGGTTGTGACACATATTTTGAGTGACAGGGAACTGCAGCAGAGGGGTGAAAGAGCCACATGCGGCTCCAGAGCTGCAGGTTGCTGACCCCTGATCTACACCCAAGTCCTATCCTATCATCCAGGTTGCAGATTTTGCTGGGTCTCTTCCTTTAACTTACATATTGATCGCTCTAACTCAAATAAGTAGCTTCTTTTATTTATAAATGCTGTGCTACTATAGTAGTACTTTTAGTGCCAAAGGTTTTATGCCTTTTAGAATTACATTTAATGACTTATTTTAATGTTAATGTGACAGCATTTAGTAGGGATGTCCTCAACGTATGGTAAGAAAACAATCAAGATGGCTGTCTTGACAGGGCGGTCAAAGCTCAGTCTATTTTAGTGCAATTCACATAAAAAGAGGTTGGTCATATCGTTGTAGATGTGATGTTGCCTTTTTTAACTACACCCTATGGACACCCCTATGGCAACATTTAGCTAACCGTTGGTGTTCTCAAAAAAATGACAGGAAATGACAGGCTATAGACGAGGCCTGAACCTGAAGAAATGTAGCTAAGGAAGGCAATGGTTAACCACTTCCATAATCTTGTCAAGGAAACTACTGTATATGGACATTTTTACTTAAGTCACCAGGAAAAAAGATTCATTTAAACAAATCTTCATTTTTTATTTGGAAAGAAGGCATTTGAGTTACGTGAAGAATAAGCTTTTTAATGCTTACTATATCTGCCTACTTTTAGTAAACAGCTTTTTAAAATTATTTTTGTCTTGAATATATTTAAATGTTTATACTGATTGCATTGGCAAATTACTACCCTATGGTTGCCATGGTAGCCACATGGCTGGCTCCTTGTGGAAACCAGAAATCAAACTGAGGGAATCTTTATCTGCACTATTATTAATCTTGCCATCGTTCCTATCATCTCCTCCCACTTATGACTGTATGACTGTAACTTTCTTGCTGGTTTCCTTACGATTTATATAGACTGTTTCCTAGTACGATTTGATTGCTTATTTGTTCCCTATGACTATCATTAAGTGTTGTACCTTATGATTCTTGACGGATGTATCTTTTCTTTTAGGTACACTGAGAGCATATATGCATCAAAGACAAATTCCTTGTGGGTCCAATCACACTTGGCCAATAAAGAATTCTGTTCTGTTCTGTTCTGTTCTATTCTTTAAATTCAGGTTTTCTTAGGTTTGTTTTTTGTTACAGCTAACCAGTACTGGGCTGTAAAGTAAAATCCCGTGTGGCTCCCAGGCTTGGCAGACAAAGGATAAAATATCAGAAAGGTTAATTGAAGACACTGAAGAATTGTAATTTGGTTGGACGATAACCAATGTTAAATCATAACTTAGTCTAATATTCAATCCCAGCTATAGGATCTTCAAATTAAACTTTCCTTAGATGATTATATATTTGAAGTTCCATATTTCAGCACATTCTATTTGTATAATCTTCATATATTTTTCTACAGTATGCTTTTTAAGGAGAAAAAGTCAAAACAGTGGAATGTTATTTTATTAACACTTCTAAGAGCTGTCTACAATTGCAGACCAGAATTTTCAGGACATCTGATTGACTTGCCCTGGATTTCGACTCCCCAAGTAGATGAAACTCTGACCTGAACAAGCATGGTTGACTTTTTGTTATCTGGTAATCTGTGACCCATGGATTACAAACCTCTTTCCTGCAATGGTGAACCTCTGGAGATCATCCTGCTGAATTTCAGTAAAAAACTGTGAGAGGCAAAAATTCAATTTCCTGCTACTTATTTTTTTTAAAAAGGTGGGTGGGGATGAGGCAGGGTGAGGGAAGATGTCCAAGCCTTTGGGTAGCCTCAATACCCTAAAACAAAAAGAGAAACTAAAAATTGTAAATCCCAACTTTGCTTTGACTTTGATTTCATTGTCTCACATTTGAGAGGGCTACTTAAAAAAGACTGACCCATTCCCTTATCTTTATAGGGAGAGAAATCACTTTATTTACTTATTTTTATGAATAACTCAAGGTGGCAAACATACATACTCCTTCCTCCTCTTATTTTCTCCACAACAACTACCCTCTGAGGTGGTTTGGGCTGAGAGAGAGGGACTGGCTTAAAGTCAGCCGGCTTCCATGCCTAAAGAGAGATTAGAATTTATCATTTCTTAGGTTCTAGATGGGTGCCTTAACCACAAGGTGAGCATCAGTGGTGGGTTGCTCCCAGTTCGGACCGGTTCTATAGAACTGGTAGTAAAACCGGGGGGAGGCTCCGCCCACTGACCCCGATGTCATCAGGAAGCTTCCGTGCGCGCGGCCCCGTTGCAAACCGGTAGTAAAAGTAAGTAGAACCCATCCCTGGTGAGCATTCTGCAAATTGAATGGTGACAAGCATTTATTACTTATAGGTGACTCTCTTTTAGATTTGGGATATGTTAAGACTGCATTTACACAATGCCACAATAACTGAATTGACCTATATCAGTGATGGCTAACCTTTTCCGGACAGAGTGTCCAAAGCGCGCACGCGCTAATGTGCGCATCTGAACTCCCCAAATGCAATGTGTGCACAGCCCTCGTGCATGCCCCCTGTGCATGTGCACACAGCCTCCCCACACCTGCCACGTGCATGCGTGCATACCCCCTGCACACGCCCCACCCCTGTGCATGCACGTGCGGCCCCCCGCATACACCTCCCCCACATGCACACGTGGCCCCTCACATGCGCCCCACCCCTGCACATGCATGCAGCTGCCCTGCATGTGCGCTGCGCATGCGCGCCAGAGACCCGAAGACCAGCTGGCCAGCAGGAGGCACGTGCACATGTGTGGTAGAGCTGAACTGGGGCGATGGCTCACATGCCTACAGAGAGGGCTCTGCGTACCACCTCTGGCATGCGTGCCATAGGTTCGCCATCACGGACCTATATTCTGCATATGAACATATTGTAAGAATGCAACTAGTAGGTCTTTACCTCACCTTAAGAAGTGTTCTATGAACAAAATACAAGCAATTGTTAGCATATTGACCTAATGAAATGCTATAGCATGATATGAATATATATGTAAGACCAGTGTAGTACCTAAGGGAGGACAGTTTTCCTTCCATCTTCTCCACATCCATCATGTCGTCATGTGAATATAAAATATTAACTAGCCAAATGGGGGAAATGATATCTGAATTAATGATATTCTGTATTGTAAATTTGGGATTAAAATAGTAACCAAGTGCTACATTCAGTAGATTCTATGAAAACCCACCTCTGTTTTTGCTGAATCAATATATCCAGAGCAGGCCATATCCTCAGTGATTGGAGAGGACAGCTGCCTGACAGCTCCTCAATCACTTTTTGGGAATCATTATAGATACTGACCAGTGCACTGGTCACTGAGGAACCCCAGGAGGTGGGGGAGTGTTAGACCCTGACCTCCAATATTGATTTTTGCCCTTAGGCAAAGGTCATTGATGTGCAAATAAAGAGCAGCAGAGAAGACAGCAGGCTGGAATGGCACACTGACGATGAGGGGCCCAGAGTTTAAAGTTTCTGTGGAGCTGAATAAAAGTTTGTTTGTGTATGTTAGATTTTCTTTAAACCCCCCTTTATTATTTTTTATAAATAATTCGAGTTGTGCAATGGGTGATGATAGTAGTAAATGTTTTTGGTATGGTGGATCTTCAGTCTACTAGATCATGGATGACCAGCCGTGCTTTGTCAGAGGATTTTTGTTTTCCAGGCAGGAATCCTCAAAAGTGTTTCACCACACATGAAGCATTAGAAGGAATCAAGAGCCATAATGAAATTAGTTTACTTATCAGTAAAGGCTTCACCCCCATGAAACACATCACTTAGGTGTAGTATTACATACAAATGACTTTTTTAGAAGGGCTTTATTCAAAAAGATAACATTTAAAATCCAGCATATCATCCAAATCGAAACTAACAATGAATTGTACATATGCAAGGTTTTCCTCCCAACAAGATTTCCCAAGTGATAAAACTTTTCTAAAGTTTGTTGCAGTAGCAACAAAAACTGATATGCAGGATGATACCTTTCTGATCTTTAATTGTGATTGAAACTATTAATTAAAACAGTTCTAGTTACAAAACTAATAATAAAAAATGAATCTGTTGGGTTCCACATCAAAGATTCCCAAGAGCATGTTAAAATATAATAAATGCCCAATAAAATGAACTTAATAACTCAATAACACTGTTATTGGGGGATAAGCATACAACTGTCATTGTAATGTGTTACTGATCTTGGCTGGGTTTTATTAATTTATAACCCATGTTTGATTTGTACAAGCAGTTAATCATATTTCTGTCTTTTATGACAGTTCTACTTATGTATGTGTGCATGCATGCATGCTTTTGACTCAGTATTGTCTCCTGGTGACTGTCTGGAAAAAACCCTGCACTTTTCTTGGCAAGATTTTCAGAAGTGGTTTTGCCATATGGTAGGTCCAAGTGTTCAATGAGCCCCCAAGAAAGCAATGAAGCATGAAGCTTTCATATCTCAGAAAAGCATTAAATCCAACATATTTGTGATACTGTAAGCGAAAGATGGGGAAAATGTATTTATTTTCATTTTCTCCACATTATTTTGCCCAAGAAGAGTCGCTCATCTCTGTTTTATGAAGATGCATCTCGAGAGAAGCTTCCTACACCATAAAGTAATGATGAATCCAACCAAGACAAAGTCCATTACTGATGTTAAACTGCCGGTGGTACCTAATTCCAGGGATGGTCCAACATAGCACAGAATGATCTCCTTTATGGTTATATTTTGAAGTGTTGGATATAGAATGCACACCTCCATTCCTTGTGTTGCAGCACATACCTGGGGGAAATGGGAGGACTGGGACAGAAGATTTACAGGCTGTCAACAGAAGGGCAAAAGGTCACCAAGGGTCAGAAAGTCCATTTTAGAAAGATCACCATCCACTTCTTTCTAATGAAGCCATGATTTGAGCAAGTGACCACCAACCATCATTAAAGGATCAGGAAAAACTATCTTTAACATTGCCTGGATAGGACTGAGAAATGCACAATGATGATCTCTGCCAAACACTCCTGGGTTGCTGCTGCCACTTTACAAAAGCAAATTGCATAAGAACTAATAACTTTATTGATGGTTAATATCCCAGCTTTCTTTGTGAACCTAAGTATGGCTTCCAGTTTATTTATTTAGTTAATATATTCCAGAGACTGGCCAACACCGAACAACTCTGGATGGCTTATATTTTAAAAGTAGGAACAATTCAAAGAGTGAAATCATAAATACTAACCCTAATCCTCCTCTTAATGTTTATATGAAGTTTGGTGGTGTTGTTTTTTTTGTCCCTACATGAACAACATTGCATGTTCCCAGAGGAATGAATAAAACAATTATATATAGAATTAATAACCTGGTACTTCTTATTGGTAGATTTTTGACCAGAAAAAATAGCTTATAAATCAAATAATACTGTAATAGGTTTAAAATATAATATAATACAAAGGGGGAGAAAAACAAACTTAGATTCCATTACCAGTTTTTTAAAAAAACATTAATTAATTGGAGTAAAGTATGTGAAGAAGCACAAGACACGTTGATTCTCATTCCAGTAGAAAATTGAGGGATATGTAAGCCATGTTCACACAGCACATTAAGCCATGGTTTATGTAATAATGATTTAAACAGAGAAGTTTGATTAATATAGCATGCAAAACCATAAACTATGATTTGGTTACAAATCATAAATGTTGGGTTCACACAATGGAGCCAAGGATGAATAAACTACATTATTCCTCCTTAATACTGTATGATGGGTAAAACGTAATCAGTTATGAAGCAACCATCCTTAAAGCTGGTGGGACTCTCCTGTCAATAAATTTGCCTAGAAAATTAGACTTTCTGATATTTCTTTTTATGATCAGTAGGGGGTGCAAAACAATTTCACTTTGGAAGAATCTTGCCCTTAAATATTTAGGAAATCTTGTATTAAATCTGCAAGCATTTTTGGGAGAGTCAAAGTACAGAAATCAATTTTCAAAAAAGGGGGAGAAAAGTCTTTAGAGATTCAGAGGAATGCAAACATTTGTTTTTTTAAATTGTAATGTTGCTGTCTTTCAACAGAGATTCGAAATGTAGCCTTCCAAGATGCTTTGGTGAAACAGCAGCTTATTCTCTGGAGTTACCATTCATTTTTCATCTATTGTATGTCACACATGAAGACCAGTCACCAAAACAGATAAACATTGTAAGTGACCACAGGAATCTCATTTTTCTATTGCTTAGAATCTCTTGCTTTAAGTGGGAACTTTCTTGAGGTCAGATGCTCTAGCCTTCTAATTTGAGGGGTTGTCTAAGGGCAATTTGGAACAGGATAGCATTGCAATGACCTCACTGTAGTGGACAAGCTTGGCATATTTGTCCTGCTATTTTTTTAAAAAAAATTTGAGCCAGAAAGAATCTGGACAGCTTGGAGCTACCAGATCTACCAAAAATACAGACAACCACTAGATGTCATCAAGACTTTTGAAGCTCAGATCTAGTAGCCGTACAGCAGCCCAACTTGCTGGCCATGGGTACATAATGTATGGCATTTCATGACTACAGTTGTATAGTATAAGTAACTCATTTATAGTGGAATTGCTGAATTAAGCCATTTTGTAGGTTTTTACAATGCACAGAAGTGTAAACTATCCAAATGATCTGGAATATAATATGCAACCTTCACAGGCGTTACACAAACATTCAAAGATTCACTATCACTTATTTATTAAATCTATCCCCTGCCCATCTTGCCCTCCAAAGTGACTCTGAGCAGCTTACAATGTAGTAAAAATAGAGATCTAAAAACAATTATGAACATAAAAACAGATTAAAACTGTAATAGATTAAATACAAACTAAAATGTTTAAAAATATATATTAAACAAATATAACTAATAAGTTAGTACCTTACTCCTACTTAAGCATGTTCTGTACTAACAGCCTACTTCTTTCTTGTCTTCCTTTCCTCCCTTCCCTTACGAAGTCACAGCAGCAAATGAAGTTGTTGTATTTGCATTAAAAAGGTAAAGGTTCCCCTCGCACATATATGCTAGTCGTTCCCGACGCTAGGGGGTGGTACTCATCTCCGTTTCACAGACAAAGAGCCAGCGCTGTCCGAAGACGTCTCTGTGGTCATATGGCCGGCATGACTAAACGCCAAAGGCACATGGAACGCTGTTCCCTTCCCACCAAAGGTGGTCCCTATTTTTCTACTTGCATTTTTTTTACGTGCTTTTGAACTGCTAGGTTGCAGAAGCTGGGACAAGTAACAGGAGCTCATCCCATTACGCGGCACTAGGGATTTGAACTGCTGAACTGCCGACCTTTCGATCGACAAGCTCAGCGTCTTAGCCACCAATGTTATAATTTAAATTTTGTTACAATTAAAATTTTAAATGTTATAATTAAAATTTTAAATTTAAATTTTGCATTAAAATGTTACAATTTAAGGTGAATTGTAAAATTAAAATGTTACAATTAAAATTTCAAATTTAAATTTAAATTTTGCATTAAAATGTTACAATTTAAGGTGAAATAATATTGCACCCATAAACATATTGATTTTCTTCCTTCATCACATTAATATTGCAGCGTTCCGTGCATCTTTGGCATTTAGTCATGCCAGCCACATGACCATGGAGATGTCTTTGAACAGTGCTGGCTCTTTGACTTTGAAACGGAGATAAGCACCACCCCCTAGAGTCAGGAACAACTAGCACATATGTGTGAGGGGAATATTACACCTTAATATTATACCCATAAACGTTGATTTTCTTCCTTCATCAATATTACAGTTTTAAAATTGAAATGTTTGGCCATACCTTGTGGTAAACCTAGGAAATGTTTCCCAGAGTCACTTGTTGAGATGGGTAGCTATAGAAATTAAATAAATAAAAATGAAATAAATAAACAGCTTTGTTGGATTGCTTACATGGTGTTTTTATACTATGGCTTATTACCCCTTCTGTCTAACCCATCAGAAGTGCCTGTGGTAGCATCTTGTCAACACCTTTTTCCTCTCTGCTCAGTTCTTCTTTAATGAGACACTCAGCATAAATCCTTAGGTCAGTGTGGTTGGAGCTGAGAGCCGGTACCCAATCACTGAGTTTGCTTGGGAATTGAATCACATAATCAGATCCCATTTTCCACTGTATGAGGGCCTAATTTCTACTCAACAAAGTGTGTTGTGCAAAAACAGCCAATGCACTTTATGTAATGTACAAACATAATTTGTACAATTTAATTTGAGGTAATTTACTCAAAAAACTATATTTGAGCACATCATGATTAAGGTGATGCGCAAACTCAGCCACAGATTGTTTTTATTCATCATTTACACCTCTGGTGTAAAAGCTGGCATGACTAAATGCCAAAGGCGTACGGAACGCTGTTACCTTCCCACCAAAGGTGGTCCCTATTTTTCTTCTTGCATTTTTTACGTGCTTTCGAACTGCTAGGTTGGCAGAAGCTGGGACAAGTAACAGGAGCTCACCCCGTTACGGGGCACTAGGGATTTGAACTGCTGAACTGCCAAACTTTTGATCGACAAGCTCAGCGTCTTAGCCACTGAGCCACTGTGTCCCTCATTCGTGATACAAATGTTTAAATCAAAAGTAAGCAGCATTCCTTGTAGGCAGCTTCATAATGCAATCACTAAGCCTTTTGGAGAATTCATGCCCAGTTATTACTTTTAAAAAATTGCTCAAAAATTCCACTGCAGTCGTTTACTTTGCTATCAGAAGGAAAAAGAGAAAAAGTCAGGCTTTTAAGATTCTGTAGTGTAGATGCTTTCTTATAGTGTCTGTTTCCTCATCTGGCCTACTGTGCAGGTGAAGGAGAATGAGGCTGAAAATAAAGGGTCTGGAATGTTTTAGGGCCACAGATTGTCCACTCTAAACTGACACAGGCAGATGCTATGAATACCCTCAAATGTGCTTTCTATTCTTTCTAAACCAATAGGAAGTTGAAAAAAATCTAATGGGGGTTGAACTAGAAGACCTCCAAGGCAGAGGTGGGTTTCAGCAGATTCTGACCAGTTCTGGAGAACCGGTAGCAGAAATTTTGAGTAGTTCGGAGAACTGGTACTAAAGATTCTAACTGGCCCCACCCCCATCTATTTTCCTCCTCGATGCTCCGACACTCCACTCTTTGGGACTTCTTTCACTTTCATTAAACTGACTGGGTGCCATTCAAAATCTCCTCCACAGCTTGGTCCTGCCCACCTTTACTGCGCATGTCCAGTCTTTTCACTCAGTCAGTGGTGACCAGACTGGAGTGCTTTGTTCTCTAGGCTTCATTGAGCAAAATTAGGCAAAAATTTGAAAAGTTCTAATTTCTATAGCAATTGGCAGAGAGCTACGATCTCAATTTATTATAAGTGCGAAGAGCGGTCAGGCGTTTTCCGGCTGGAGCGCCTGCCGCCGCCTTTAATTTAAATACTATTTAGCGCTTGAGGGAAGTCTGGACTTTCCCCTCAACTGTCATTTGCCACGAGCGAGGAGCCGGTTAAATGGCGCGCCGGGAGAACCGCCCTCGCTCTCATAGTCTCTCTGCTTCTGTTTATTAATTCCTGGCGGCTTTGGAGTCCCTGCCTTGCCGGCAAACTCTTTTCAGCAGGAGGTTTTCTTTAGTAGCTGATTACATAGTAGCGAAATGAAGCGCTAAAAGGTAGTTACTGTAGCGGCATTTGGAACAGCTCAGCTGAGGTTTCTCTGAGGTGATTCCAGCGCAGCCAATTTAACCGCCGCTGTTGCGCCCAACCGCCGTTTTATCAGAGCGGTTACTGGCTATTATTCCACCACGTCCTCTTTCAAAGGATCAAGGCTAAGGGGAAAAAAAGTAGTGAAGGACTGCACCAGTGTTTGGATTGGGTCCTACCTCCTGCATATTCCAAATCAACTACAAGTCTGTTTTTGGCAGGGAAGTATTACTTTTACTTACTACTAATTAATTTTAAGGTACTGTTTATTAGAGATTATGGCAGAAGGAGCATTATCCTCTGAATTAGACCTAAGTCCATCTCCTACTAGGGCTCCATCACCGAAGCCACTGAGATCAAAAAAAGTTAAGTCCAAGGCTTCAGCACAGGCTCCCCATTCTGAATCTGGTCAGTCAGAGGGGATTTTAAAAATGTCAAAACAAGATCAGCGTAGACATAATGCATTGGAAAGGCAATTTGACAAAGCTAAGCGCTTGGCGCAGGCAGTTGTTCTAAGTGCAGAAAATGATGTAAGGGTAGTTCAGGGTCATTCAGACCCAGTCCAACAGAGTAATACTCTGAATTCTGTCTATTATATACAGAATCCTGAAGCCCCAGAGGCAAGGGATCAGACAATACCACAATATCCTGGAGGCATGGCAGCACAAGAAGCTGGCCAAGTAGGACCATTTATTACAAGATTAACCCAAAGGGTTCCAGAGGCCACCTTTACGCCAACAGCGGCAGGACTTAGAGTTGAGGAAAATCCTTTATCTGGTCAGGACATAGATTTCCAAGCATATTTGGCTCAAACTTTCACTAGTATCTTCCAGGCGGGACTACAACAGTCTGGCTTACCCATAGCACCAATGGATCCTGGAGCAGTATCCATGGGGCAATGCCATACATCCAGAGTTGACATAACCATTCAGTTCAAGGTTATAAACCTGTAGATCTGGCAGATCAAGGGGAAGATTATCTAGAAGATTTTGATATGTCTGAAGATGAAGGGGAGGTAGCTGACAAGCCGGCCTTTCAAGGTCTCTTTAATCCTGCGTTGTTTAAGTCGATCCTTCATAAAGCGAAGGTGGCTACAAATATGGAACAAGGCTCAGGCCAATCTACCGTTTCTAGTAATCCAAATGAGTCGATAAGTAATCTGTTTCCATTGCCTACGGCGGATTATGATTTTGTTCCATGTCCTGATTTATTTGCCCAAGTAGTACAAAAACCTTGGGAACGTCCAGGTGCTTTATCAGCTCCTAATAATTTTGACAAGAAACTTTATTGTACATCTCCTAAATTAGATGCCCTCCTACAAGTACCTTCAGTAGATGAACCTGTAGCTAGCCTCACATCACCATCGGTTTTAGTTGGTGATGCGGGAGATGGTTTGAAGCAAGAAGATAGGCGGGCGGAGCTAACTTTTAAAAAAACCCACCAAGCAGCAGCCTGGGCTATTAGAGCAGCTACTTCAGCGTCCTTTTTTAATCGAGCTTCGTTAGTGTGGCTCAGACAGCTGAAGGACAGAGTACCTCCTCAAGATAATCGTCTTCAACAGGATATGGCCAAATTAATTGCTGCTGCGAAATATTCTGCAGATGCTTCTCTGGACGCAGCAAAATTTGCTTCTAGAGCATTGGTTTCTGCAGTCACTTCTCGTCGTCTATTGTGGTTACGCCAGTGGCGCGCAGACATGAAATCAAAATGGCGCCTAACAACAGCACCATATCAAGGAGGTTCACTGTTTGGAAAATCATTGGATTCCATTCTAATGGAAGGAAGAGATAAAAAGAAAATCTTACCTTCATCTTACAGATCGTTGTTTTTCTCCCTTTCCACGTCAGCCATTTCGTCCAGAGCAGGGACCGGGTGGGTCCTATTTTCCACGTACCACTGCTCAACAGTACAATTATACAGAAAGATCTTCCTTTCGTGACAGGGGAAGGCGCCAGGCAGGGATCAGACGCCCATTCAGAAGGTCCAATTATTGTTCCTTCCGTCGTGGAAAATGACTCTTTGACACAGATTCCCATTGGCGGCAAAATCCAAATGTTCTATCACCAATGGGAAATGTCAACGACAGACAATTGGATTGTAAGAACTGTATCAGACGGACTTCAGCTGGCGTTTGTTTCGTCTCCCCCTGTACATTTTATTCAATGTCCATTCCCGAGTCTCCAATCCAAACAACATCTCATGGATTTGGAGATCCAACATTTACTGGAAATAGAAGCCACCGAAGCTGTACCAAAACACCAGTTGGGAATGGGCTTTTATTTGATATTATTTCTTGTGCCCAAAGGCTTGGGTGGATGGCGGGGCATTTTAAATCTAAAACAGTTGAATCTCCATGTAAGGTACAGACGATTCAAAATGCACTCACTAAGAACTCTACTAGGATGTGTTCGTTCAAACGATTTCATGCAATCAATAGATCTGAAGGAGGCATATTTACATGTTCCGATCCACCCGACACAGAGGCAATTTCTCAGATTTGCTTACGGGAACCGACATTTTCAGTACCGGGCTATGCCTTTCGGTCTATCGTCGGCTCCTCGGATATTCACAAAATTAATGGCGGCAGTGGCGGCTACTCTTCGGGAAAAGTCGGTGAGAATTGTCTGTTATTTAGACGATATACTGATACTGTCTTCCACAGCAGACCAAGCTCAAATGGACAGGACGATGGTCATCAAGTCTCTACAGGATCATGGTCTGACAATAAATTGGGACAAGAGTCATCTAGTGCCCACAACAAGAATTTTGCATTTGGGAGCTGTGATAGATTCCACTCAAGGTTTAGTCCATCTATCTCCAGAACGCCAAACCAGTATCAGGAAATTAATTTCTCAGATACTATATCACAAAAATGTCTCCCTGTTAATGTTGTCCCTACTTTTGGGCAAACTGATTTCATGTATCAACATCGTTCCATGGGCCAGACGGCATTATCGTCAGCTGCAGTGGCTTCTGCTGCCATTTCAGAAGCAAGGAGTGGCCGATTCTTTAACAAAGATCACAGTTCCTTTTCCAGTGAGACAGTCACTAAAGTGGTGGCTTTCCCCTACTCTATCCAAAGGGACACTGTTCTTAGAACCTCTCAGGATCACCCTGACCACAGATGCGAGTCTGTTAGGATGGGGGGCCCATCTGGAGTCACAATTAGCTCAAGGAACTTGGACTCAGAGAAAATACAGAACATAAACTGGCTAGAACTGAGAGCAGTAAGATTGGCGCTATGCCAATTTCAACGGCAGGTAACACAGAAACATGTATTAATTCTTACGGACAATATGGCCACGAAGGCCCATTTAAACAAACAAGGGGAGACAAGATCAAAGTCTCTCATGGTTGAAACAGAAAGATTGATGGAGTGGGCAGAGAGGAATGTACTATCGATAAGAGCAGAACATATTTCGGGATCGCTGAATCAACAAGCAGATTGGCTGAGCAGAGGAATAATAGATCAGGGGGAATGGCGGCTACACCCAGGTCTGTTCAATCAGATTGTCAACAGGTTCGGAGCCCCAATAATAGACTTATTTGCAACAGCAAAGAACACGCAACTCCCACGGTTTTTTTCCGGTTTCCGACTCAGGGAGCAGAGGCTCAGGATGCGTTAAGGGCACCTTGGCCTCAAGGGCTTCTATACGCATTTCCCCCCATTCCCATTATTCTGCATGTAATCAGAAAAATGATAAACGAAAAGGCGAATCTACTACTGGTAGCACCATACTGGCCATGTCGAGAGTGGTTTGCAGACCTGAGAGATCGGTCGACAGAACCACCATGGAAGTTGCCTCTGGACAGCAGTTCTCTGAGCCAAGGAGCAGTGTTTCATCCAGATCCGGATTGGCTAAAATTGACCGTCTGGCACTTGAACGGATATGTCTCATGAAAGATCATCTACCGAAAGACATTATCACAACTATACAAGCTGCCAGACGGCCAGCAACAATTCGCATATACAACGCTTCTTGGAGAAAGTTTGCTCAGTGGTGTTTAAGTCAACATACAGATCCAACGTCTGCAACAGTTCAGGACGTTCTCAAATTCCTACAGTCAGGTTTAGATAAAGGTCTGGCTCCAGCAACGCTGAGACGCCAGGTGGCAGCCCTAGCCACAGTACTTTCTATATATAAGGGGCAACCTGTATCGCAGGATGTTAGAATTAGATCCTTTTTACATGGTGCCGGGAATTTAAGACCACCTGTTGTGCACAGATTCCCGACTTGGGACCTTAATTTGGTATTACAATCCTTAACTTCTGCTCCTTATGAGCCCATCATAGAATCATCATTACGTAATATTACAGTGAAGATGGCGTTTTTGTTGGCAATAACGTCAGCTAGAAGGGTATCTGAATTAGCCGCTTTAGCAATTAGAAAAGATCTATGTGTCTTTTTTCCGGATAGAGTGGTCATGAGATTAGATCCAGTATTCATTCCTAAAATTAATTCACTATTTCATCGTACCCAAGAAGTTATTATACCAAATTTCTGCCCAGATCCGAAACATCCAAAGGAAAAAAAATGGCACACTTTAGATGTAAGGAGAGCATTGAAGTACTACATATCACGAATGGCGAGCTTTAGAAAGTCGGAAGCGTTATTGGTTTCGTTTCTACCATCGACATTGGGACAAAAAGTTTCGTCAACAACAATTGGTAGATGGATTAAGTTGTGCATTTCTTCAGTTTATAAAATGCAAGGATCACAAGTCCCGGGAGGTATAGTTCCACATTCTACGAGAAGTGCGGCTACTTTGGTAGCCTGGGCCACTCAGGCATCTATTGATGAGATTTGTAGAGCGGCCACATGGTCATCAATATCTTCCTTTATAAGACACTACAGATTAGACATGTTTGCATCAGCAGATGCAGCATTTGGCAGGAGAGTTTTACAAGCTGTAATTCCCAGCCGTGGCCAGGAGGATGGAGGCAGTTCCCTCACAATTACCCTTGGGTATATCCCAATGAGTGGAGTGTCGGAGCATCGAGGAGGAAAAAGGGACGTTGTCTTACCTGAACGTCCATTTTGTCCTCAATGATCCGACACTCCGATCCTCCCAATACCTGTCCATCACCTGGGCCGGCTGGGGTTTTGTTTATTTTTTCCTCTGTAGCGCTAGGACCAAGTTATGATTGGATAAAGGTCCAGTGGTTCCTATGATTACAGTCTGGAAGAGTTCTGGCAGGACTTCGTGAAAAGACTGGACATGCGCAGTAAAGGTGGGCGGGACCAAGCTGTGGAGGAGATTTTGAATGGCACCCAGTCGGTTTAATGAAAGTGAAAGAAGTCCCAATGAGTGGAGTGTCGGATCATCGAGGACAAAATGGACGTTCAGGTAAGACAACGTCCCTTTCTCCGCCTCCCGAGTCCCAGCTGATTGGGAGGAAATGGGGATTTTGCAGTAACCTTCCCCTGCCACGCCCACCAAGTCATACCATGCCACGCCCACCAAGCCACACCCACAGAACCGGTAGTAAAAAAAATTTGAAACCCACCACTGCTCCAAGGTCCCTTCCAACTCCGTCATTCTATTATTTTAATGGTGTGAGATACTGTCTATCATCAGGAGACCATTCAGAAAACTGAACAGAGTGGAACCAAATGGACTAAAGTGGGAGACACTGGGAGAGAAAAGATTTGAAAATGCACATGATCCAATTAGGGACTGTAAAGAAGAAGATATCATCAATTCCCCCAGTGCATCCCCGGGATTCAGTATGCTGCTGACTGCTTCAATCCAAGCTCCTCTCTCTGGTCATGTGACTCAGAGCAGTATCTCTGCAGTGTGCTCTCTGCTTCCTAGTGTGCAAAATATACTGAGAGATTCAACACAAGGGGAGAACAAAAACATACAAAAGCAACCCATATGAATCCACCTGGATTAAACCCTCATTAACCCACTCACATGTACACACAGACAGCATATATACATATACACCCCCTGGTTAATCCCTATGTGTACACACACAGATGCAACATGCACCCAGAATAAAATGCAGGCACCCTTCTATACCCCTGCTGTTAAAGGAATTAGAAAAGACATACAAAACCCACACTCTGTGTGATTTCCCTAACTTGTTTCTATTAGAGTTCCACCAGTTTCTGCTAAAGTACTAGTGCTGGTCTGTCTGTTCCTAGAGTAGCTGACATGTATAGTACATCTGTGAAAGAAAAAGAATACATGTAATCATGTATTCTGAACCGGTTTACTACCGGTTCGCTGGCTGCGCATGCGCAGTGTACACCATGCACCAAATGTAAGGTGCGCGCGCAGCGCACGCCAAAAGGAGGCCTGCAGTAAGTAGAACAGCGCGAGGGGGGGATGATCAGCTGTGGCACACAATCTTTTTTTTTTTACTTTTAAAAGCATTGCTTTTAAAAGTAAAAAAAAAGCCTCTGATGATCGCGCTGCTCAGCTGTGATCGTCAGAGGCTTTTTTTTTACCTTTTAAAAGCATTTGTTTTATAACCTCTTCCGCCGAAGAGGTTGTAGAAAAAATGCTTTTAAAAGTAAAAAAAAAAGCCTCTGATGATTGCGCTGCTCAGCTGGGCATTGGCGGGGTGGGGGCATGGATTTTTGCTACCAGTTCTCCAAACCACTCGCCGCCATTGCTACCAGATTGGGCGATCTGGTCCGAACCGGGAGCATTTTACCCCTGCATGTAATCCAATCTCAGACCAAACCAAATTCTTGGGGAAAATGGCTGGTCTGTGCTGAAGATCATCTAATCTCTCCTGAAACTTCAAATCCACCAAGAAAGATCTTGCATAGCTGGCTTGCAGGGAGCAGTGGAAAGAAGATTGACCAGGTCTGGATCAATTAACTAGGGAAAGAGGATTCCTCAGAAAGGGTCTTTAAAAGAAACCAGGAGTGGTTTTTGTTTGAAAAGGCCTGTTTTCAGAACCCAGTGGTGTTTCTGGCATACATTTCTGTTTAAAATGTGTTCAGAGAAACCCTTCTTGATTCAGAGTGTAGCTGAGTTCATGCTTTATATATTTTTATTTTTATTTTTTATTTATTTATTTTGTCGAGTATATATTAGATAATATATATGTATAAATATAAGTATGAATTGAATACATAAAATGAATACAAGTAAAGGAAAAATTAGGACAGGGACGGTAGGCACGCTGGTGCTCTTATGCACACTCCTTACAGACCTCTTAGGAATGGGGTGAGGTCAACAGTAGACAGTCTTAGGTTAAGGTTTTGAGGGTTTGGGGATGAGACCATAGAGTCAGGTAGTGCATTCCAGGCATTGACCACTCTGTTGCTGAAGACATATTTTCTGCAATCGAGTTTGGAGCGGTTCACTTTAAGTTTTTATCTATTGTGTGCTCGTGTATTGTTGTGGTTGAAGCTGAAGTAGTCATTGACAGGTAGGACATTGTAGCAGATGATTTTATGAGCTATACTTAGGTAATACCGAAGGCAGCATAGTTCTAAATTTTCTAAACCCAGAATTTCAAGCCTGGTGGCATAAGGTATTTTGTTGCGAGCAGAGGAGTGGAAGACTCTTCTTGTGAAATATTTCTGGATGTGCTCAATTGTATTAATGTCCGATATGCAGTGCAGGTTCCAGACAGATGAGCTGTATTTGAGAATTGGTCTAGCAAATGTTTTGTATGCTCTGGTTAGTAGTGTAATATTACCGGAGAAGAAGCTACGCAAGATTAGGTTTACAACCCTTAATGCCTTTTTGGCGATGTTGTTACAGTGGGCTTTGGCACTTAGATCATTTGATATGAGTACTGCAAGGTCCTTGACAGAGTGAGGGGTCATCTGGAAGGTCATGTCTACTTAGCTTGTATTTTGTGTTTTGATTCTTTTTGCCAATGTGTAAGACAGAGCATTTGTTGGTTGAGATTTGGAGTTGCCAATTTTTTGACCATTCCGACACAAAGTCAAGGTCTTTTTGAAGGGTAGCAACATTGTCTGTGGTGTTAAATAGTTTAACATCATCAGTGAAGAGAACACAGTTACTTATAATATGATCACAAAGGTCATTTATGTTGGCCCTAGAACGCTGCCTTGGGGGACACCGCTATTAACAGGTGCAGGATTTGATAGGGCGCTCCCTATTTTGACCACTTGTTATCTGTTTTACAGGAAAGCAGTTATCTAATTATGTAGGGATCTGGAGATGCTGTAGGATTTTAGTATACATATATACATTTTATTGGCCAGCAACTCTGGATAGTATACAACTAAAGAGCACAACATGACTGGCCCAAAGACAAACTTCGGAATTAAAAAAAAAACAGCCTCATGTGAGAGGCTCAACCTTCACCCTACAAAACTATGCAACACTATATCATGGCTTATTTGATTAAGGCATGTTGTGTGAATTGTCTGAATGAAATGTGTAACCTCAGTTTACTGTCTGGTGCAAAGTTCTCTAGAATGCTTTATATTTGAATAGAAATCCAAACCTGGTTTTCCCCAATTCTAGTCCACTATTGTCACACGTAGGCTGCACTAGGAAAGTTTTCAAAGTTTGATCGCTTCTGCTTTAGGTATCTACAACCCAAACTAAGTCTGCGCTACTATTAATCTTCTCATCGTTCCCACCACCCATCTCCTTCCACTTATGACTGTATGACTGTGACTTTGTTGCTTGTATCTTTACGATTTATATTGATATTGATTGTTTCCTGATTGCTTATTTGTATCCTATGACTATCATTAAGTGTTGTACCTTATGATTCTTGATGAATGTATTTTTTATTTTATGTACACTGAAAGCGTATGCACCAAGACAAATTCCTTGTGTGTCCAATCACACTTGGCCAATAAAAAAAAAAAAATCTATTCTATTCTATTCTATTCTAGTTGCAGAGCAGCATTTCAAAAACCAAAGTGGAGGTTTTTAAGCTCTTAAAAATCAGTATCAGATGTTCCTGAAGTTGGAACTAAGGGTAAATTTCTTCTCTTCATTCCCCTCCCCTCATTTATTAAACATGTTGGACTATGTAGAATGAGATTAGGTAGTTTATGTTTTTAGGTTGTCAGCTGTTGGCTGCATGCCACACTTTACAAATATTTGTTAGAAGCTGAGTTTAGTAGCTCTATTTGCACAAAATTCTAAGCATGGCCAGAGTTCTGTATGAAGAAATATTAGTACTTATTTATTTCTTAAATTTCTATGCCTCCCATCTCACCATCGAGCAACTCTAATAATCTTCACTTGGTTATGAATGCTTTATTAATCAGGAATATCTCTTACCGGATTTAAAAAGCCTCTTCTTGCATTCGGTTTTGTGTGGATTTTCTGCAGTACAGGAACACCGGTAAGATTTTAAAAAGTGACTCAAAGAAGCCATCTTGTATTATCAGTTAGAAGGCCACTTTGGTGACCTTGCAAAGAGTTACACCCAGAGTATAAGACATACCTTTTTTCCCCTAAAAGGGGGTGAAAATTTGAGTGCGTCTTATACACTGAATGTAGTCCCACCCACCCACTGGCCCCCACCCTTTGGCCTCTGCCTCCCAGCAATTTACCTCCTTGCAGCAAGCAGCAAGAAGAAACAGCCCATTTCAGCTTCAGCACAGCCTAATTAGCACAAGTTGATTGTCCCTTGGATTGGCTTCCCGACTCTCAGCTGTTTCAGGCTGCAGGGATTCCCATTGCCTATTGCTGCGTGGGCCTCTGCTGCTTGCTGCAAGAAGGTAAATTTCTGGGAGCAGATTTTTTTTTTTCTTGTGCTAATCAAGCTATGTTGAAAATGAAAATGAAAGTAAAACAGACTGTTTGCTGTTTGCTGCAATGAGGCAAAATTGCTGAGAGGCAGAGGCAGATTTCTTTTTCTTGTTTTCTTCACCAAAAATGGTAAGTGCGTCTTATAGTCCAGAGCGTCTTATACTCTGAAAAATATGGTAAATCCTGCAGGCTTAATCTAGAAAAAGGGAAGTAAGATTTCTCTGCAACTCTCTTCCGCTTACCTACAATATGAGAGCAGACTTCATTTGCATCTCTCCAGCATTTACTGTATCTATACCTTTTCCAGCTATTTTCCAGAACAATTAAAAATCGGACCACACGTTTTCTGAATAGTTTTTATCTCAGAGCTATAATTGCACTCAACAATGAACTAAAGGGCCACCATCAGTGAGCTATTGGACAGTATTACTTGGTCTGTTGTGTGGATGTTTGGGTGGTTTAGGGGTGAAGAATTGTGGTGGATGGGAGTGTATTTGGGAATTGTTATGTGTGTTGGACCTGGTCTTTGGATGTTAAGTGAATTTCATTGTACGGGTATACTGTGTATACATGTAAAATGACAATAAAGTTATTATTATACAGGAAAAGCTAATAAATATAATATTGATTTCTCTCTTTTTTATTCAGACATTATTTAAAAATGATTTTGCATAGGGAGACATTTTTTCTTCCAGAGCCCAAATCCATGAAAGAAGTACAGAATTAGTTGGGGAAAGTGTCAGTTGCCTGCTAATGAGAGATGGAGAATTTCACCTCTAGGTCGCCAGTTCACACTGAGCCTAGGTCAGAAGTCACAAATGACCTGCTGGCCACGATAGTACAAGTCCTGGGATTTTGCCTGGGTTCTTGAGGAACAAGGCTACACATCACACATGATAACTTTTCATTACAAGTGTCATTAATTACCCATACTTGTCAGTGATTTCATCAGGAAAACCAGAGAGTGAATTTGCCCTTGCAAAATGACATTGATTTGGGAAAAGGATGATCAAGATTAGGCAGAATCTCTGTGTGCAAATGCACTGGAAGACCAGGCAGCAAGGTCTGTCTACCTAGGAAGATTGTCATGCAAGAAGGAGCCATTCATCAATTGTTTCATGCGCTCTACCAGAACTACCATGGGTTTGAAGAGCTGAAATGTAACACTTTGTGGCTAAAGATTCACAAAGCACCTACAATATAGCTAGATTTATTTATAATCTAGCGATATATGTATTTCAAGAAGCCATTAGCCAACCAAAACACATAATGGCTTAATACAATGTGTGAACTCAACTTTTATGTAGCATTGCTGTCTGTTGTGAGCCATCTTGAGGCTTATTCAGTTGAAAAATCAGCTGCAATTCTTCTAAAATAAATAAATGTTTGACTATTACTTGATAGACCAACCACAAAAGGCTTCAATGCTGATGCATCTATAGCTACAAAGATCAGAATGGTGTAAGCAATACACTGTGATGCTCTATGGAAGTGAATAGTGGATTTTGAAGGCTAGGAAAAAGATTGGACATTTTTGAGCTTTGGTGTTGGAGAAGACTCCTGTGAATACAATGGACAGCCAAGAGAACAAACAAATGGATCATAGAATAAAGCAACCCAGAATTCTTACTTGAGGCACAAATGACCAGTCTCAAATTATTCTACTGTACTTAGGACACATTATGCAAAGACCTAGCTCTTTGAAGAAGCCTCCAATGCTTTTAAAGATGGAGAAGAAAAGAGGATGACCAACAGCAAGGTTGATTGGACAATTCACAATGACTGCTGGTAGATTTGAAAGACCAAATTAGGGACAGATCATCATGAAGAAAATCAATGCATCTTTGTGGTTGCGGAGAGTCAGTGCTGACCTGATGGCATATAATCAATTCAATTCAGAATAGAGCTGGAAAGGACCTTGGATGTCTTCTAATCCAACCCCCTTCTCAAGCAGGAGACCCTCTATCATTTCAGACAAGTTGGCTGTCCAGTCTCTTTTTAAAAACTTCCAGTGATGAAGCACTCACAACTTCTGAAGGCAAACTGTTCCACTCATTAATTGTCCTCTCTGTTAGGAAGTTTCTCCTTAATTTCAGGTTGCTTCTCTCCTTGATTAGCTTCCATCCATTGTTTCTTGTCTTGCCTTCTGGTGCTTTGATTATCTTTTCCAGTATCTTTCCAGGTATTGATGTTAGGCTGATTAGACTGTAGTTTCCTAGGTCTGTTTCTTTGTGTGTCCTTTTTTTTTTTTTTTTTTTTTGAAGATGGGAACCACATCAAGTCTTTTCCAATCCTCAGGTAGTTCCCTGGTGCTCCAGGATTTTTGAAAGATATAATGGTTCCGAGATAACATCTGGCAGCTCCTTCAGAACTCTAGGATGTAATTTGTCAGATCCCGGTGATTTATATTGGTCAAGATCAGACATTTTCTTGTTTATTTCAATTTTTATTTCTAGTCTATCTTTTATGGTTATGTTTTTGATAGATTGGACTATAGTTTCTTTTTGCATGAAGACTGATGCAAAAAAATGAGTTAAGCAGCTCTGCTTTTTCTCTATTACTTGTTACTTCCTTGCCATATTCTCTCTTTAGTGGACTGACTGTTTCCTTCACTTTTTACTTGTTATTTATATGTTGAAAGATTTTTTATTATTATTATCTTTGACTTTTGTTGGAAATCTTTGTTCATTCTGAGCCTTTGTTTTCTGACTTCATCTTTGCAGTTTCAGGCTATCTGCTGATATTCTGCCTTAGTTATGTGCCCTCATTCCATTTTTTTGTCCTTGTCCTTCTTGTCTTTCAGTTTATCAGAGAGATGTTTGTGAAACCATGCTGGTTTCTTCTTGGATTTCTTGTTTTTCTTTTTCAGCAGTATTGTGTGGCCTGGGTTTTTATGATCATATTTTTCAGAGTTTCCCAGACTTATTGTTTTCCTCTTTAGGATTTTCATCCATGGAATCTTTCATAGGTTCTCTCTGAGTTTTTAAAATCAATTCTTTTAAAGTTTTAAGACAGTGGTTGGATTATGTTCTATTGCTTGTGTTTGCATTATATTGAATTCCAATATGATGTAGTCACTCTCATCCAAAATTCTGGCAACTTCAATTTCTTATATCACTTTTTCTCTGTTAGAAAGAATCGTGTCCAGTATAGCCTTTCCTCTACCTCCCTCCTCTACCTCTGGGATGACAAAATTGTCAACTAGGTTGGTTAGGAATCTGTTTGATCTACCACTTGCTGCACAGTTAGTCTCCCAGTTGATATCAGGGTAGTTAAAATCTCCCATTACTATTGTGGTATGTTTCCTACATACATTTTTTAACTGATTAGCAAAAATGTTATCTATTTCTTCTGCTTGGTTGGGTGGCCTGTTGTATACAGCAATAACAATATCATTCTTTTCTCCTTTTATATTGACCCATATGCATTCTATGAGGTTTTCTTCAATTTCCCAGCCAGCCATGCTGCCTTGGGAATTCTGGGCGTTGAAGTCAAGTCTTAAAATTTGCAAGCTTGAACACCTCTGATCTAGACCTTAGATCTTGAGCTCTCCTTTTCCCTTGAAAATATTATCATATAGTGTCTATAAATGTCATATTTTACTCATGCTTTATATTAATCAATTGAAGCTTAAAAACAAAAGCAATGCATTCCATATAGAACTTTATGCACAGAAACCAAGGATTTTGGGTGGATTAACTTCTTGTAGATAATACATTCTTTTTTGAGCCTTTGCAAGATGTACCATGTATACATTTCCCATACACTTCATTGCATCACAAGCGAAAAGAACATGTTCAGTTTATTTCAGAAAGCTGAAATTGTGCCGGAGATTGTTCCTTTCCATTTTCCAGAGCTAAATAATTTTACTAATGTGGATGCAGGAATATTGAAAACAAAAGTCATGACTAAAGAAAAAAGCGAGTCTTAACAGAGTTTGTTGTGATTTCATTTTATTGTTCTAATTCCCCTCTCAGAACCCTGGACAGTGTGTAACCATGGTATATTTCAGCACCCTGGAGAGCACAAGAACATAATCAAGCGAGCAGATCAGCACCTTGGACAGAGCGTGAGATTTCAAGTGACTCCTTCATCTATTTTCCCCCCCATCCTTACTCAAAATGTAACACTGTTCGTTTTCTCACATACACACTCACACAAGCCAAGCTACAGAAAATATAGAAACTGGAATATAGAAACTGTGATTCTCTCTACATTGTTCACTGACCGTATTTAATGAAGTAGGATTTTTGAGTAGTGCATTACATTGTCAATCCCATTTAACATTGATTTTTTTAACTGCCAGCACTTGTATTATGTGAATTGCTTTTCAAAGAGAATGTCTTTCCCTTTAAATTCCCACAGCATCTTTTCTATTTTCAGAGTGAGCCCCAGTAAGAAAAAGTGAAGATTAAATAAACCCAAGCAAATAAGAATAAAATGTGAATGCAGAAACTTCCACATTGGGCAATGGCCCTCTTGGGTCCTTTGTTTAACTTTAACCATTAGTTATTGGTAGAGATGAGTAGCTTAGTCTAGCTTTTATCAAGCTCACCAGCACCTCTACTAACCAGCACTTCCCAAAGACTGGAGTCTATATGATGATTATTGAAACTGATAATAAACTGTGAGCTTTAATGAGAACAGAAGTAGGATGGTGCTAGAGACCAAGCCATTTTAACTGTAATCTTCCTTATGTACAATGCTAATAGAAAAAAACATTTTTTCTTTAATAATGTCACCAGGTAGGCCAGTTCCATGTATATTCTTTGGGATGTAAATTCCACTGAGTTCAGTCAACATTTAGTGTTGACTGAGTTTAGTCAAGATTGATGCCTATACAGACATTTAAATAGCTACAAGAAAGTCTAACATGAGGTTCTTTGTTAATAAGATAGCAAATAGAGTATGTGATTATAATAAAAGTCCATAAGTTTCTGTGTCCATATATATTATGTGAGAAGGAAGTCTCTCATAAGCCATTAAATGGCTATGTTAATGTTTGCTTGCATGTAATCAAATTTCTTCCGACCCATCTTGCAAATTTCTACAATTCTAACTGCAAGTATGCTTGTTCTTTAAAAAAAAAGTGCTCTTCAAATTATTTAATATATGAATGTTACTCATATCAAGTTTCTAATAACATTAAATTCAGAAAAAAATTCTGAATGGAAATGTATGTAATTGTGAGCAAGAGAGAGCAAAGAATGGTTTTTATTTAAAAAATAAAAATGAAGAGCAGCATATATTTAGGCAGACTTCCAAGCAGTTGATTGATAAAGCATTTTGTAGAAATCAGCTCTAAAAATTATGCCCTCCTGTCATTTTCAGAAACATAGTGAAAGATTAAAGAATGTATCTGAAATAGATGCAAGTGTATTGTTTTGCTGAATAACAACACACATGTATGAAAACTTTATATACACACACCCCTTAATCAATTTGCTTTTCCAAAAGCTCTGTTCTTTTGAGTACCATGATGTATATAAACTACAGATTTGTACTGGATTTGTAAAACAGCTGTGAGTGGAATAGATGTTGAGTATTCTTTCTCTGAGTGCCTCTTCTTCAACTATCTTATGCAAATACCTAGATTTTGGGCGCCCGTACTAACATTATAAGAGTTTTATATTATAAGTTTATAGTCAGTACATCCAAGTCAATGGTCCTTCATTTCTTTGGCAAACACCAGTCTCTTTGCATGATGCTTTGTGTGCCCACTTAAGCACCCCCTCCCTAAGCTTGCTTTAGGCATCCAACATGCAAAGGGACTTATGCATATTGATCAATTATTTTTACCTCCAGTTCCACTACCAGTATACGAGTAAAATTTAAAGAGAAGAGACGGGAGGGTGAATGGGAAAGTTTCTCAAGACGAAGCTGCTGTCCCTTTAAAGAGTTCAGCCTTGCTTCAGGGAAATAGCTGGCTGTTATTGTCCAGTTTGAACTGAGCACCGGAAATGGAGAGGCTATTTGCCCTCCCGAGTTCGTACTGGTCACTCCGGCCATTGTCCTCGGCCATCCGTGAAATCTCCCCCAATCCCCCAAAAAGGAGGGGGGGATTGAGAGGGAGAGAGGCGAAGTGGGAAGCTCCCCTTCCTTCTCCTTCTGCCCCCAGACCACAAGTTGCCTCACAAAAATCAGGCATGACCTCTCCCCGCCCCATCTGCAACCCCTCCGCTGGCAGAGTCAAGATGGGAGGGGGGGGAAGGCGGGGAAGATGATGAGGAAGAAGGAACTTTAGACCTTTGGCTCTTTTCCCCTCCAGGATCATCAAATGGGCCATTTCCGCTCAAAATATGTAACCCCAAATGTACATCAGTTGGGAGGGGGACAGGAGAGCGCAGGGAGCGCAAATAGCTCGAGTTCTGGTGGGCTAAAGACAGAATCCCCTTCCTCAACTTGCAGCGGGTGGTGGTGGTGGTGGAGGAAAGCAAGAAACCAAATCGTTTCAGATAAGAGCTACGCTAGGAGGAGAGACGTGAATTCTCTCCCTCCCCCCCCCCCCCAATTCCCCTGTCCGCGCTTCTCTCCCGTCCCCCGTGCACGCTTTTTCCTCTTCCTTCCCTTTCCTTTCATCGATCATCGCCTTTTGGTGCTCTGATCGCCTTTCTCATTTTAGCCGATTGTCTTTTAAGCAGCCACCGGGGCCCCCGCCCACTCCAGCCCATCAATCCTGCAGCTGCGGCGAGATAATATAGACATCAGGATACATCCACCAGCGCCCCTGCCTGCAAAGGAGCCTCAGTCCAGGAGGCTGCTCCAATCGCTTTGGCCACCTCTCCCTTCCCGCCCCAGGATTTGATTAAAACCGGATTCTGCCCTGCAAAGCCAAGATCTGTAATGAACGTAAACAAACTTGGTTAGCCCCGCCAAGGATTTTATTGAAGGGAGGGGGGGCAAATACTGTGTCTTCTTTCGATAACTTTTCAAGCTAACTGACCGATGTGAATACCAGAGAATATCCTTTCCGTATTATTTTATAATCCCAGTTGATTTTTTTTTTAAAAAAATAAAGACCAGCCTCTTCCTTGTAAAGCAGGAGTCTTTGCGATTACACCGCTTGAGTGCATATTAAAATGTAATTAATAATTTCAAAGTTTTCACTGAAGACCTTAGACCTTTCATTCGCTCGATCTAAATTATTTAAAAACGTTCTCCCGTGGAGAGTAAAAGCTTAGGGGGGGAAAAAAATAATGGATCGGTTTCCCAATTACAGCCTTAAATCGCATCATATCCGACTTTTTCAGTTTCTGCTGTAGAGATTTTACGAAGTATATTCATAGTAAAAATATGTCTTGCTTACACATTTACACCTCGTCTTTATAGCACGAGGTAGAGAGAATTCATCTAATTTTTTTTAATGAACGTTCTATTTGCAAAGAAAAAAAATTGGGAGATTATTTTTCCTAAATGACCAAAGTAGGATTTTCAAGTTTTCAACCACAGCCTGGATTTACTTGGGATTTTCATTAATGAGCCCTTTGAAATATGTATCAATCATATATTCACATATAAAATATAAAATGCATGCATACTCCCAAATTATTCTGTCTTCCCTCTGCCCCGGGAATACATCGGGATAAATCAGGGATCATTCTAATTTACCTACTAAAGAAAATATAGGGAATTAAAAAAAAAAAAAAAAGCACCCGCGATCTTATTTCTCTCCCGAAATAATGGAGGATGACAAAATAGGGAAATTGGGGGACAAGCCTGCCCTTCTTCTTCCTCCTCCTTCCATTCCCAAAACCAACCAGAAGAGATTCCCAAAAAAGAATGGCGGGCCCGGCAATCAAGCCCACTTATCTAAAGAAAGAGGCTTAACTTGCTCTAAAAGTAGAAAGGAATGGCGAAGGAAGGAAGGAAGGAGGGGCTTCTCGTTTTAAACAGGTCGTTTAGGATCAAGCTGATTCGATCCTAACCCAACGGGCTAGGCAAGGGCAATGGGCGCCTGTGTCTCTCTGGATGTCAATCATGAGAAGCTCCCGGTCTTTGGCAATAGCAGAAAGTAGTCCGGATAGGATAGGATAGGGAGAAGGCGCTCCTTACCTCCCACGGCAGGTAAACCCGCCCCTCTCCTCCAATTCCCCAAAATCGGGGTGGCGGTGGTAAAAATACCGCCCCCAACTTGGAATGGCCAAAATTGATGGGTGCGATCGTCACGTGGGAAAAGTGTGCGTGTAAGAGAGTGTGTGTGTGTGCGCCCACCCGCTACGCACGGCCAGCTCCCCCACCCCACCCCTCGTGAACCCGAACCCAACAGAATCCCCGATCGTGACCTCCCGGCGGGCTCCAGGGACCTCCCATTCGTGTTCCCCAAAGGCAGCAAGATGAATAACGTGTGAAAACGAAAGTTGAGGGGATGCGGGGGGCGGGGGGGGGGGAAGAATGTTGGGTTAGTGTGCGTTTTGGTTTTTTTAAAAAAAGTTTTGACACTAACCAGGATTCGTCTCTCCCCCCCCCCCCCCCCCGCTTTTCCTGGCTCCAGCCTGCCGGATGGGAGGCAGAAGGTTACATTTTTTGGTTTCCAGAGAGAGAGACAAGAGCGCAGAGATTGGGGGAGGGGGGAGAGGAGGCGGGGAAGGGGGAGATCTCGCAAGGTTTGGCGTTGGGGGAATTCTATTGTCTCTCCGAAATTTGGGAAGCCATAGGAGGCCTCGCGCCCTCCCACCGCTATTGTTGCCGCGAAGATGTAGCAAACCTTGGGGCTGGCTTTTTTTTTTTTTTTCGTCCCTCCTCTTGTTTAGAAACTTCCCCCACCCCTTCCCTGTCCTCTTCCCCCCCTCCCCTCCCCTCTCTCTATTTTTTGGGGGCTGGGGAACTGCGGTGACACCCTCTCCGAAGCAAGGCTGGCAGAGAGGAGGGGAAGCGGCTCCTGCTAAGAGTCCACCATTTCCATCAGGGGTGCAGAATGGGGTCTGTTTCTAACCAGCAGTTTGCAGGTTAAGTGAAATTTTTCCTATCCCATTTTTTTTCTCCTCTTGTATAAAATGTAGGCCTTTCTCCCTCGCCTTCTCTTTCGGCTTCTTTCACTTTTCCTTCACCTCTGTCCATCCTAGCTTGGATAAAAAAAAAATAATAATTCTGCGCTCAAGAGATATTTCTGGTTTCTTCTAATATTGAACCTGCCCCTTTCGCGTTTTTAAAAGACTTGCCCTTTTCTACCTCGGCTTCTTACTTTAATTTTCTTTTTGTGACTTTTTTGTTTTTGAGGGAGGGGGGGCAGTACATCCTCTTCCTTGGCTCTTGCCATGTGCTTTTTCTTTTAGGTGGTGGATGAGAGAGCTTGAAAACTTTTTGCTGTATTTGGCAGCTGGAGATTTATTATTATTATTATTTTTAAAAAAGAGAGGGATTGGGTTATTTTTTATTTTATTTTTTTTTAAAGGCACACGTACAGATTTCCAAACGGTTTCGGGAGGAAAAACGTTGCCTTTTCTGGCTTGCATTGTTTTTTCCCCTTGCATTTTGCATTCTGGCATTCGACTTCTTCACAAGCCCTTTCCAAACTTTTCAAAAGGAGAATTTCCAAACGCCCCAGGACAGGAGCATTCTGGGTTTTTGGATTTTTTTTTCCTCCTTTCCATCCCCTAAAAATATCCACTGGCTTCGCTCTCCCCACCCCCCACCCCCAATCTCTAATGTTGCAAAGTTCGGAAGGAAAATGCAACAAATATATATTTAATATGTTGCCACCTTCTGGAATTTGGACCAGCGAAGGGAGTTGCCGATATTTCCGTTCCCACCCCCCAGCCCAAATTCCCGGGATTGTATCTTGTTTAGGGATTTCCCCCCCCCTCCACGCCCCCGGGTCTACCATGCAGGGACGATGAAAGGGTGGGCTCTCCCCCTGCGCGTATCCTCAAAAGAACCCGAGTCAGGATGCCTCGGCTGGGCTGGGAATTCCAAACTGCTCTCCGGGCAATCGCGGAATGGCGGGGGCGAAGGTGTTGTGGGGGTAACCGAAAGACAAGCCGGTCTCTTTCCCCCCCCCCCCCAAAAAAACCCCCACACACCCCAGGGCGTCTCGTGGCTGGGCGCCCCCACCTCACCCGCCCCGGCAATCGGAAAGCCAGGGGCGCAGACTCGCCTCGACTGATGAACCGCGTGTATGCTTCTAGGTGGCTGCGCCAAGGCGGGCGAGGAAGAGCCCAGCGGCGATTCGCCCAGGCCGGACGAGGAAAGCCAACCGCTGTTGCATGGCGCCGGGATCTGTAAATGGTTCAACGTGCGGATGGGCTTCGGCTTCCTCTCCATGACCACCAAGGAAGGCATCGCCCTCGATTCCCCCGTGGACGTTTTCGTGCATCAGGTAAGCCGGGATTAAAGGGGGAGTGGGGGGGTGGAATCCGGGAGCGGGGTCGGAAAGCTCGGCTCGGCAAGGTGAAGGTGGTTGGTGGGAGCTCGGGAGACAGCTTGGGGCCTAAGCACCCGGCCAGCGTGGGGCCTTCGGGGCTGGGCGCAGCCTGGGAGAGAGTTGGCTGTCTCAGGCGCAAAGTTTTGGGAATTGCGCCTTGGGGCGGATCGGTAAAAACAGCGCGCGAGACTCCGCGCGGAGCTCTGCCGGTTTGCCCCCCCATCCTCATTATAGAAGGAAAGTCTCTGCCTTTCTCTCCTTTGCCCCCCCATCCCCCCCCAAAAAAAGGAAAAAAAGCCTCCGCGGACCACGCTTTGGTGCCTGCGCGAATTCGGCTCCCACGCGCGGTTTTTGCTTTTTAAGGTGCATATGTGGGCCTTTTGCGCTCTTATCTCTCTCCCCGCACCCCGCCCGGGCTTCTTGTCCTCTCCCGAAGGCAGGAAGGAAGGACCAGTTCCTGGGCTCCTTTGCTTTCCCCGTCACGGTTTTAGGGTTCAAGGGTTAGGTTGCTGTAAAGCGATAGGGGCTTAATTTCAATTTTTTAAAAAAACTCCCACCCTCCCTTCCCCCACCCCAAAAAATGGCCCGCTTGGGACTTTGCCTTTAAAAATGGGAAGGGGAGCTGTGGCGTTAAAAGTAAGCCAGCGTGGTCACTAATCACGATTGCAGTGATGGGAGGGCCGTTGTAAAAAAAAAATCTCCACAGGGAAACTACAGAGTGTAAAATCTTCCTTTCGCAAATGAAGAGGGAAAAACATTGGAAGAAAAGACCTTGATTCTCCTTGATTTCCATGGGGTAGAAAGATAAGGAAGAGGGTTCCATGTGGCAGCACAGAACTAAAGTGTCATCACTAAATATATAATAATCAGATATCTTTGCTTGTTAACTTGTTGGAATGGCATAGTTGCTTTAGCATGGCAATTCAAACTACATTGTGGTTTGAAAGAACAAATGCTGTGCTCACACAATCCACTGAGCTAAAACCAAACTAACTGGGTTTATGTAACATTGCTTTACACACTCTCCAAAACAGAGTTGGTGAAGCTGCCAGCATCCTGCCGAAAGTAGCTAAGCATGGCTAAAAGTGGCTAGAAGACTACTGGTCTTTCAAATGTTGCTGGACTGAACTTCCCAGAAGTCCCAGCCAGCATGATGGGGGAATGCTGGGAATTGTAGTTCAGCATCTGGAAGGCCATCCTTTCCTCACTTGTGAAACGACAAAGCATTAAAACTTTTGTACAATGTTATAATAATACATTTTACTAAGAAAGGCCTTGCTGGCACAACATTTCTTGGCTTGCAATCATCCAGTAAGGCATAACAGTTCCTATGCCACTGATGTCAGGATGATCTGTCTCTGATTAATAAGAGGTGATTGACATGCTTCCAAATGTTGCTTGAAGCTATTGCAGGGTAGTCTATTTCACTATTTGGGAGCAATTGATTTCCAGGTGTGTGTGTGTGTGTGTAAGCATCCTGTACATATCTAAGATTCAGGTGCCTCTGTAATTTTGACATTAATCAGTACCAAGAATCTTTGGACAAGCAGGTAGTACATTTTTGTGGGTGAAAGTTTAATAACCAACATTATCAGAATACTCTCAGGTACTGTGTTACCATCTCCTAAATTCTGAGAATTCAGGGAAAGCCTGCCCTAGGCCTAGAGGATTATTTAAAACAGTAGGAGTTACCAAAATTAAGCTGGCCTTTAATTAGATCCTGCAAGGCTGTTATGTTATTAATACAATTTTATTAACAACTTCCAGAGGAAACAGTGACCCAAAATGGGTATCGTATGGATGGTACAAGGGAAATTGAGTGTCAATAGGTATGATTTTTTTGTTTTACAACAGAAGTGTAACAGAATTGTGGATTTAAAACCAGAAGCTGCAATGGGGAGAATTTCACAGATGATTTTAAGGATAAGGGAATTTCATGGAAGACAGGCATAACTGATTAGAATCCATTTCAAGTTGATCACCTTCCCTGCTTAGGTTTTTGATATCACCAAGATGGTTTTTAGGTATCAGAATGAAATGGAACTTCCTGTTCAAAGATAGTCTTCTAGAATCTAGATCCTTGTAGGAATGCCCCACAATATACTAACTATGCCCATGAGTGTCAGAGGGGTTGGCCACAGCTGTGAATGGAGAGGAAATAGATAAATGTTATTAAATGAGTGAAATAAATATTTGTGTCCCATAGGCAAGGAAAGAAATTTACATTAATAAAATTCCTTCATATTGAATTTGAAATACAAGGTACTTTTGTTTTCTTTACCCAAAGTTCGTATCAGCTGACAGTAAAATGGCTGCATTTTATATTTCACCCCAAAAGGGAGAGAACATTGTTTCTTTGCCCCAGTTGCAGCCCAAATTTTTATAGTACAGTACTTAATAGAGCCTTCCTGGATGATGCTGGCTTTGAATACAGGGGGTCTTCTCTTGGAGTATTTCTGTACTGTAAGCCTTTCCTCTTTCCCCACATTTTAACACTGACCAACTGGTTTTTTTAGTCTCAAAAATCAAGCTTCCCATTTTCTCATTCCTGTTTTCCAAATCCCCCTCCCCATTCAGCCTAATGAATAATCCTAGTGAACTCAAAAGCTTGCTCATTATTTTGGCTGATCCTGTTAAGAGCTATCAGCCAGCTGTGGATTTTACTTTTTCTCTCACTGTACCACATGTCTTCCTTTGCTTCTCGAAGGTAAATAATTAATCTGAAAAGTAGCACCTTTTGAATTAATTTCCTTGTAAGGACAGGATAGCCACATTCCTCATTAGGCAGTTTTCTTCACTTTAATCATGTTTGTTCTTACCAGATCAGATAAAATAGTGCCACAGTTTCTGGCTGGTACTTATTTTCTTTGGGGCCATGCCATTCTTGATGGTATTATGCTATCATCCACGTGAAACCTCTTGCTGTTTACAGAGGAAAGATAAGCAAAAAGAAGTTCTGATTGTAGATGGTCTTGTTTATACTGGTTAAGATACTATGGTAAAACCAATTCTGTAATAGTAGATTTGAATTTAGTGCTACAAGGTCCAAATTATAATAAATGTGAATGCATGCTTTTTCTGATTCAGATGGAGAACCGAATATTGAGATTTGATCATGAGTAAACTTTTTGAAACAAAACAGCTGTTCAGAAGAAAGCTTAATTTAAGACAAGAAAATAATTATACTGTAACAACTAATTGGAAGAAGCTTCAAGATTAATCTTTGCTTGGAAACACCTTTCCTGGTCCTAATTTACTTGAGCAGTACTGAAGTGTGTATAATGCTATTTTTGGGTAGAGATGCAGCCTTTGTGCAACAATCCTCAAATATATAGACTCAGAAAAAAAGCCCCATTAATGTTATTGAGGAATAGTTAGGTGGCCAAACTACAGACAAGATTATTCAGAAGAAGAGGTATAGATGTTGACTTAGAAGCAAACCACTGTCCTCAATAGATTGGAATTCATAGCAGATATCGCAAGGCTGTAATCTTACACATATTTACCTTGCTAAATTGAAAGCACTTTACTTTGAGGAATGCATATAGGGTTGCCTTTTCAATGGTGCTGGTTCATATGGCTAAATGTAGACTGTCCTATTTTTGGGGTGGGGAAACAGAAATGATGAGTGTGGGTTTGATAAGGCTGTGGGGTTTGAATGGAGGCTTGTGTGTTCATGATCTCATGATTCACATTTGCTGGCTTTTTGATATGAATTGTATTTTATAATGTGTCTTCATTATTGAACAAGAGAGGTAGAAGGGAACTCCAAACCACTTATTTTCAATTCTTACATTAAGTTGGTTGACCCATGTAGAATTCATACACACACACACACACACACATATTAACACACATAGCTGTTTTGGATAATTCTTTGGAATGTTCAGGAAGTTTCATTCACACCCAGGCACACGATAAATCTACAAAATGCATGGATGCAACTCCCAATGTCTGTATTTTATTGACCCTCCACTGCTTCTCTGGGAATGATTTCCCCAGGTAAAGGCCTAGATGAGTTGATGGAAAAGCCTGAAGGGAATAAACCTGGAATGCTGATTCCCCTGTTTTCTTTGGAGAGAGATGCATGGAGGGACATTGGCTTTGTTTTAACTACCTTGTCTGTTGCTTGGAATGTGGCTGAAATTTAGAGCTTTGGGAGATCTTTGAAACCCATCCCCATCACTTGGAAGGCAAAACAAACATTTTGGATTGATTTTGCATCTGATTTCAAGCACTGATAATAGTCTGCTACAAAAAAAAATTGAAGGATTCTGGATATTTTTGTAATGATTTTGCTATACTCCCACCTATTATAGAAAAATGAACACAACTGTTTATAATTTGTTTGAAATATGCATGTTTGGGGCACCCTTAACATCAAGCTACTATTTCCTTCTTAAGATTGACTTTAATCTGCAAAACTTCAGGCTGGATGTTTTTTAAACTTTCACCATTCTTCCTTTCCCCATTTTGTTGTAAGAATTGCCTGGAAGAATTCTGGAGATCTTAAAAGCTTAACAACCTATTGTACCTTTCTTGTTGGCCCTAATAAGGGAATAGCCCAGCTGTTGATTCTGATTCTTCTTAGATCAACACCCTCTTCCTTGTTTCCATATTCTTTAATATCCAGACATGCTTTTCTAGCCACAGTTTCTGGACACTGTGTTCTACTGTGCTGTCAAAATCTTGGGGAGCTTCTTAAGACATATACATTCTTTTATTTCAGTGCCTAGTATTTTAGATTTCACAAATGTATGACATAATGATTATAAGGACAGGTAGACCCAGGTGATACATCTGATGAATGCTGATTAGACTGAGTTCAGATATAAGGGGCCAGCTTTTCCTTCAGATAAAGAATCACAATCTTAGGTCCCAGGGCCACAAAAGGTCTTTAAAAAGCTTTGAATGTTTCTCCCCCAAAACTGACTACCAAAGTTTAGTGTGACAGAAGGGGAAACCATGAACAGTGTGTGTGAGGGTGCTATTTAATATTTGACCAACTTAACTTTTAGGAGGGCTGCCTCTAGCATATTATTGTACATATCATTATCAAAATCAGTCATAGCATGTTGCCAAAATCAACTATGACTTTTGGCCCAGAGAAGTTGCATCCCTTGAGGTATGAAAAAAAACCTAAAGTTTTTTTGCCTTTGGTGGCAGGTGCTGTGGAATAGGCAGTAAAAACAAAGGGAATTGCTTTATTTCCCCCTCAAGTTGACAAAGTTACACATCTCTGCTTTAGGTGATGGAAAGTACCCAAATGGCTGAATGAATTTAAGGATGTTTAAGGTTTCCTGGAAAGTTGCAGATGATCTAAACAACGTTGGAACGAAGTATTTTAGTATAAAGTGTCATTTGAATTTCACATTCATTACCCATACTTCTAGGATGATACATTTTCAATAATTCTGTAAAGAAAATGTAAGTTAGGTTATTATATCTCCATCAACACCAAGTGAGCTTCACAGTTGATCGTGGATATTCCCAGCTTTAGAACAATAGAGGAAATTATTCCTAACATCAGTTCGTTTTTAAGCAACTTTTATGACACTAGGGAAGATGAAAATTACAGCGAAGCCTCATCCCAAAATCACCAGAGAAGATGGTGAGGCAGACTCTTTTTTTTTTTTGACCTGGTCCAACAAGTAAGTATCTCTTTATAGAGATTTCCAGATCCTCCGGCATTAATTCTATATCAAGATGCAGGAAGAAGCATCTGAAAAAGGAAGTAGAAATGGCTGATGTTGGAGAGGATGGAATTGTCTTTGTTCCTGATGTGGAAATCCATAAAGTCTTGAGAATAAGCATTCTGTAGCTTGTTGGATTAGAGATTAATCTATGGCAGTCCACACTGGTGATTGATAGCATTGTCATTACTCTGTTGATACATTGCTGACATGGGCAGGCTTCGGAAGGAAATGGTTGGAAACTGTTATGAACTGTAATTGTGGATATCCTGTACCGGTAGAAGAAAACATATAATTGATCAAAAGTGATTCCTTTTTCCTTAGCCAACACAAGAAAATAATACAACTTGAGCAACATTGGTTCTTGCTCTGTTTTCAGTTTGTGCTTTGGTTGAGAGCAAATGACCAAAAGCTGTTCCTTCTGAGTTTTTAAAAATATTACTGTTTTGAATCTGGTCTTTGAGTGGTGGCAGATTGATTGACATATATCAGTTTTCTCAAGTGCTATTCAACAATTGCAAATATAAAACTTTAGAGGACATGCCTTACCTCTAATTTCCCTGTGCTGATGGGGAAAAAATGAGGCACAATTATAGTTCTAATTATAATACTTTTTAACCTAATTTTCATTAAAACTAATACCCAAACCAGAAGAAAACAAAACCTATAAAACCATATGAATTTATTAAAATCTAATACACACAAAATCACAAACGTTAAAGCTGTGACATCATTCATGACAACACGAGCAGAACAAATCTAAAATATGACACAGTGTAAATTCAGTCAGCCTGGACAAGTAGGTAGGTCTAAAATTGATTCTGAAAGCTCAGCATCATTTTATGCAGATGTTTTCTGACAGAATGCCATAATTCAAGCACCTATTTAAATCATGGTACCTATTAAAATCATGGTATTCTACTGGATGGTATTCTACTGGATGGTATTAGTTCCCTAGTCATAGTGACCTGCAGAAAGCAGTGTGAACTTATTTATCAACTTATTTATCAACAGTATGAACTTATTTATCAATCAGCAAATTTATCAACTAGGCCACAAAAATCCAAATGACCATTAGATGGCAGCAAAGAAGAGCATATTCTGTGCTGTCACCTATTGGTCATCTGAATTTTTTTAGAGCCCATATATGCTAGTCTACTCCATATAATTAATTAGCTTTGTTAAGGAATGGGGTAAGTAATGAATAGCAAAAGGGAGCTTTATATCTCTTCAGATGATCAATAGGTAACTTTAAGATTGGAAGCAGAAGAACTTCCATTTCAGACGTTACTGTAACTATGACCTATGATATTTGGCAGACTGCAGGACACATTTATGTGTCCTTGGGATTGAGAAATTCCAGCTCAAATAAATTCCTAGATGTATTAAAGAGAAAGATATTAGAAGTCCTTTGACCTCTACACTGCGGTGTCAAATACATTTTAATATGTCACTATTTTATTTTTGTTACTTCCCAAATTGTTTGCCCATATTGCATGGTGTAGGAAGGCATTGATGGGCCAGAATGGGAACTGGACATGAGTTAGCAGATGACCACTGTTCGGAAACCATCACAGGAAAAGAACACAAATCTGGTTTCTTTATCTATGCATTGTGTCCTCAAAAAAACAGATGGGGGAATTTCTTTAATTGCATGAGGGTCAGAGATAACCCTCTTCTGGTCATTTACATATGTGAATGATAACCCACAGGAAGTAACTGTGGAAGAAAGAAGGGAATTGGCCTCTTTAGATCTATTAAATCACTTTATTACAGGAACCAGCTTTGAATAGCCTGTCCCAGCAGGGGGTTAGTTTCCATCTCTCTTTCCCCCCCCCCCCTCTTTCCAACCATCCGTTCCCAGTTGACTCATCTGATAACAAAGCAATCAAAATTTTCGGGCAAAATGGAGAACAGATTGACTTGTCTTTTGTTTCCTCACCTGGCTTTGCAATCTGAACAGATAACATCCAATGGTCATGTATGTGAAAGGCCGCTTTTAGATCATCACCAGAGCTTCCATTATGCTATTGGCAGCCATTTTGCTTCGTGTGGTTTGCATTCCTGCTAAATCTGGTTTACTTGGTGTTTTGGTTAACAGTTGTGTTGAATTGTTTTTGGAGTTTCTGTTTGGGGGGAATCTTTTTTGCTTGCATATTTTTTTTTTTTTTTGCTGATCAATGGATCCATGAGGCTCAGGAGCAAAGAGATAACAGCCTCAGGCAATGATTTCCCCCTTCCCCCAGCCTAATTCAAGCAATTAGCAATGTGTGTGGGGGTGGAATTTCTCCATCTTCCCCTGTAACTGGAAAGGCCCTTTTGTTGCACTGAAGAAATTGATCTGATCCGGGTGTGCTTGTTTGCTCTCCAACTTAGTAGATCTAATCAAGACATTTTTTTTGGTGCTCATTCCTCTTATGAATTGAGAAAGGGATGAAAATAATTCAGGGGTTTCTTTTTCTTTTATTAGTTAATGTACAATATATTCACATTGGGAACCACTCAATCACGAAAACTGGTAACACAGAGAAACCCCTCCTGCCTGTATGAATCAGCTTTTGCACATTAATTTTGACAGCACTAAACCAATCAGGTGGAACAAGTATAGTTCATTTCATACATCCTGTCCAACTCCCAGTTTCAGTCAAGTAAAGACAATTATCTCGGTCAGCTTGTCTCGAGGTCTCCCTTCTTCCAACTGCAGTCAGACCTCAAATTTGCAGGATTCGAGATTGTTTATTAGAATTACGAAACCTGAATGAACATTATACAGGAACTTAATTCTGCTTTACTTAACATGTCAGGCTAAACCATTATGTAAGGGTTTTTTTGGCCAAGAATGCGAATCTAGTTATTGTTTATTCAACATACCACAGTTAAATAAACTTAGAATACTATAATTACTTATATGTGATGCAGGCAGCCCAAGTTGAATCCAAGTAAGGGTATGGCTAGCTGATGAGAACTAAATAGCTTGAAATAGATCTATACTAGTCTCCCTTTATTTCTTCATCAGCGAAATATAAATTTGGTATAAAATGGTTTATCGTGAATGTGACTGCTTGAGAGCTCCTGGATTGGAGCTGAAAGGCGAAAGGGATGCAGTATGCTCCCTCCCACATATTGGGGTAGACCAGGTGTCTTGATAGAAAAACACTTTACATGTATGTATGTATGTATGTATGTATGTATGTATATATATCATCTTTTCTTGAGCTCAAGGAAGCTTATATGGGACCTCCCTTTATTTAATCCCCAGAACAACAATCTTGTGAGGTAGGTTGGGCTGAATGAAAGTGATTGGCCCAATTCATTTCTGTGGCTGAGAATGAGTAGTACATATGAAATATGGAATAATGTTTGGGAAGGAAATGGGGAATTGAAAAGAGTTGGAGGCAAGGGGAAGTGAGAGAGGAAAATGCTTTACTTGAAAGGAGGGTCTCTAGCAGTGTTTCTCTACCTCAAAGCCTTAAGATGTGTGGGCTTCAATTCCCAAAATTTTGGGAACTGGCTGGAGAATTCTGGGGGTTGAAATTCAGATATTTTGAAATGACTGAGGTTGAGAAACGCTGTTCTACAGCATTTTAACTTCAATCTAGCCCAGAGATAACTTCAATCGCAGCCCAGAGATAATCCCCCTATACCAGGGGTCTCCAACCTTGGCAACTTTAAGCCTGGAGGACTTCAGTTCCCAGAATTCCTCAGCCAGTTTTGCTTTGCTGGCTGAGGAATTCTGGGAGTTGAAGTCCTCCAGGCTTAAAGTTGCTAAGGTTGGAGACCCCTGCCCTACGCCACCTTTAAATCTTCATAACAATACTGTGAAATAAGTTAGGGTAAATTATGGTAGCTGGCTTTTGATGACTCAAGGACAAGCTTCACCCATCACTATTATTTTTGTTACCAGATTCAGCCCTTTTTTGGGGGGGATATTCATGATCCCACCGAGTCATAAACAAAATAAAGTACCGTATTTTTCGGAGTAAAAGATGCACCTTTTTCCCCCAAAAAAGAGGGTGAAAATCTGGGTGCATTTTATACTCCGAATGTAGCCCCGCCCAGCTTCTCAAACAGAGGTTTCAGTGGCTGAAAAAAGCATCAGAAACGAAGCTTCAGAAAAAAAGCCTCCAAACAGAGCTTCAGAAAAGAAACTCCCAAACAGCTTCAGAGGCTTTTTTTCTGAAGCTCTGTTTCAGAGGCTTTCAGAGGCAGAAAAGAAAGTTTTTTCTGAAACAGAGTTTCAGAAGTTTCAGAGGCAGGGGAAAAAAAAGCAAGGCACAGAGCTCAGAACCAAGGAACCTGTTGCTAAAATTCACCTCTGGGAACAGCTGATTGGGGGTATTCCGGGAGGCTGATCCACCTGCCAATCAGCCTTTTTCTTAATTTCCTCCCCAAAAACTAAGGTGCGTCTTATATTCTGCGGTGTCTTATACTCCGAAAAATACAGTAGACCTAAGACACCAAACCCTCCCCTAGCCCTGGTTGCAGTTTTAAATAGTTAGTATGCTGTGTGAATCTTAACAGTAGAGACTTCGAATTCAAAAATCACCATGGAGTTCATTTAAGATTTCATCTCAATTGAAATCTTTCATCTCACTTGTCTCTTTAAAAACTCTTAATCTCCCACCCCTTTAAGGAACATTTCTGTCTGTTCTGGCTGATTGGTGTTGCAGCCCAGCACCTCCAAACGATGGCAAACTGGACAGGGCTGCTTTAATAATTAGGCCCCACCTTCTAGGACTTCTTAAAGGATGACTGAGGCACTCGCAAGTTAAACGTCTTGCATTAGGAATGAAGCTACACATCAGATGAAAAAGAGGCAGTCAATCGGAGAGAAAGGTCTTCTTTGCTGGCCAGCCTTTGCCTTCAGGGTGAATGTGTGCGCTCAGGTCTCTTAAGGGCAAATGGAGCCAGGCGGCACCTTTTCTTGAAAGGGCACTGCGGGGAGAAAATGCTGAGATAATCAGGCCATTGTCTGCAAGCCGCTTCTCTCTCTGGGATTGCTAAATTCCTGGGAAAGGCCACCGTCTTACTTGGGAAGAATTCATTTGAGGATGGATTTGCCTTGGAGACATTCGGTTGCTTGGGTGTTTTTTTCTTCTTCTTCCTTTTTTCTTGATCTGGAACTGCTTCCAGTTCAAAAGAGAAAAAAATTAACCAATCCTACAGAAACCCAAAAATTCAGAAATGAATTGTCGGTAGATGCCACAGAATTCAATATTAAGAAACCTAGAACTGGGTAGTTTAAATGAATAGGAGACGTCTAAAATGCAGTCTTCTCATCCAGCCCTGTCAAAATCGATGCCCTTCTTTTCACTGGGGATGATTGGAGTTGCTGTTCCATCTGGACAGTCCCAAGTTAAAAGAGGATAGTTATTAATTTCTCGAGAACGTTTCTTGCTTTCTTTAAGGCTTCATTCCTTTTTCATTCAGCTAGGATGGAGCATTACAAAAAGTAATTTGGGAAGTGCAGGTGAATTCTTGGATCCTGGCTAAATGTTGGGGAGAACGCTTGAAAAATAGCTAAGAGCACTGTGCTGAATTAAGGTACTGTTGTTGTGGTTATTTTGAAAACCAGGCACACAAGTAAAGAGTTTGGAAGTAGGCCTAGTCAATCTGGCCCAGTCAACTTCTCCCACCAGAACCTCCAGATCTATAAATGGCATCTTTCAGAATGCTCAGTAATGGTCAAGCGATTTGGAGAATTCTGGAAGTTAAAGTTATTGGAATTTTACAACATAATCCCAAACTCATCTTGGAAACCTCTAGGAAGAAAATATCACCAGCTCAAGGGTGAAATCCAGCAGGTTCTGGAGAATGAGTAGCGGAAATTTTGAGTAGTTCAGAGAACTGGCAAATGCCACCTCTGGCTGGCCCCAAAATAGGGTGGGAATGGAGATTATGGAGATTTTCCATGCCCACCAAGCCATGCCCACAGAACCGGTAGTAAAAATTTTTGGATTTCACTACTGCACCAGCTCAATAGTAATTTCATATTGAACTATTCTTGCTTGCTGATAATGTTAAGATGAAATTTACAGTATCTTATCTTTTTGTTCAGATTGGGTAACAATAGTCCAAAAGATAAATAAAATAATATGAACACATAAAATACAATCAAAATATACACATGTTTCTTTCCTAGAGCTTCCCAGAGGAGAAATGGAAGCATTATTAAACTTGGGGAGATTCCTATGCTGATTCCTCTGAAATATTTTCCAGCTATGTATACAATCGGTATCTTCCAGTCTGTTGGTCTTTATGCATTTAAATAGCATATCCTATCAATAGAGCTATCCTTCAATGAAACTTGTGTGCAGCAAAACATGGCTGTCAAAATCTGGATTGGCATTTTTCAGATGTGAGCATATCATGCAGATTTTAAAAGGAATTTCTTGGCTGCTTATTAGTTCTAAACCTGGTTAAACCCCCTAAATGGTTCAGGAGCCAATCCTAATATATTGTGCTGCTTTTGCTTTTGAGATCCTTGCTGAAAGCCTTCAGTCATTTCAAAGAGGAGGAAAGGGTGCTATAGAATCTTTGAAAACCAATCATTCTCTTTGAACTATCATTCCTACTGCAACTTCTAGCCTTAACTGCCATATAATGAGTGTACATGACTCCCTGTGAAACATGGAGTAGTAACTGTACTCTCCTTGAACCAAATCGTGGCTACAGAGTTATATGCTGCAATGGATTAGCCAGATTTTTCCATCACAAAGATTTCCCATAGCTAAAATTACTGGCGGATATTGTTTAATAATGAGACAAGAGCCACATCTCTACCTGATCTGATCCTTTGGTGTATGTACATGTACATTCCATCTGGGAAACACTTGATTCAATAGAAAAGAATATTTGTAACTCAGGGTTACACTGTGAGGTCTTTGGGGCCAGTGGTGAAATCCAAAATTTTTTCTACCGGTTCTGTAGGCATGGCTTGGTGGGCATGGCAGGGGAAGGATACTGCAAAATCTGTATTCCCACCCCACTCCAGGGGAAGGATACTGCAAAATCCCCATTCCCTCCCCACTCCTGGGGCCAGCCAGAGGCGGCATTTGCTGGTTCTCCAAACTGCTCAAAATTTCCGCCACCGGTTCTCCGGAACCTGTCAGAACCTATTGGATTTCACCCCTGCTTGGTGCTCTCTGGGTTTGCTGAGTACTCCCTTCTAGCACTGATGATGTTACCAAGTTGGGTAATGAAATGTCTGCAAGAAAACCAAACTTTTGAGAGCACCAGGGACCTCACAAAGCTTGATTTAGTTTACTTGTGTGAACCTAGCTTAGGCTGCAATTGTATATTTAATGAAGCTTACTCCTATGTAAGTATATGTAGCACTACATTATCAGTGTATCAGTCTGGTAAACAAAGATACTATGTAAATTTCTTTAACTATGCAAGAATGTCCCTGTCACCTTGAACAATTCTGTGAATGCCCCCCCCACAAATGAAGGGGCAATTAACAATGTCAGATATTTGTCCTGTATCTTAAATCCACCTACAAGACAACAGATACAGACTTTGGTAAAATCTAAAACTGGCTCTCACAAATTGCTTGTGTTTTGATCTGATAGATGGAAAAATGCCACATCGGATCTGCTTAGCCTATTATTTATTCATTTTTTACTACAATAGAGTTTTACATGAATGTCTCTATAAAATAACTACGCTCTAATGATCTGCAAGAAAATGAGGATTAGCCCTGTCTGCCTCTTACATTTTATTTCATTCTGACCTCATTTAATATAGATAAACTTCTCCTGTAGGATAAAGTTGTATACATCTGAAGAAGGGGTAGTAATCTTTCAAATAAAATCCAATTTAACATTTACAGCAGTTCTTGGCGGATTTGTGACCTGCATTTTTTTAAAAAAAAGAGATAAAAGAGCTAGCAACTAAAGCCATTTTAAACCATTAACAAATTCTTAAAATTCTGAAATATCTAGGTCAAATCTTAAATTGTAACAGAAGAGGACCAGATGGACCTCCAGCTATATTATTTTATATTATAAGGCCCTGTTATGGAAAAAGTGTTAGGCTAGAATCCATTTAAGTCTTTAGGTACTGCAAGGAACATGATTGATTTTTTAAAAAATTGTGATAGGGTCTGCTAGGAACTAGAAAAACTTCAGTTCATTTTCAGAAATACAGGAAGCTGACTTGGTTATTTGCTTGATGACATTAGCATTTCACATCTTTTGCTCTTAATAACATTGGCATCCCATGCTGTTTTAAAATACTTTGCACCCTGTAGCAATTGCGGGATCTATGGCTAAAAGCAATGTTTGGGATGTTCTCAATTGGTTTATCAATCTTATGATAGACATCTCACCCCCAAATAGTTACTTTCTGGTTTTACATCTGGACTGTGTGAGTATCTTAAAGGTTATTGGGGAAGGCAGGTTTCTAGATAGCTGTCATTTCCCAAACATGGGGTGGAGAGATGGTGAGATAAAGATGGCTATAGACTTCTTGACACAAGTCTTAAAAATTATGGCCTTGGAACTGAAGAACTAGTACAATCTAGATCAGGGGTCACCAACCTTTTGGACCTCAGGGACCACTAAATTCATAATTTTAAATCCCTTGGACTACTAATATGATCTGCCTAATGACCAGCTGGGTGGGTGTGGCTAGGTGGACATGTGACCGGGTGGGTGTGGCCAACTCAATGTCACTCACGTCAAGGGGCGCCTCGCCGGCCTCTACTCACCGCTCCCCTCCCAGCCACTCCTCCCCTCCCCGCCCGGCCTCCTTAGGGCCCCAACAGGAATCAGTTGTTGGAGCTAAGCAGCCACCACGAGAAAGAGTTGGCAAAATAGCTGGCTCAGTTCAAATTGGATCTGACCGAGAAGGAGGCTCAGCAGAAGCACCTCACTGAGGACTGCGAGCATAGGCTTTCCAAGCAGAGGGAAGACCTGTGGGAGTGCAAGGCCAGGTACTGGCGCCTGGATGCTCAGCTGGCTGAGATGGTCACCCAGTTCCAGGCCATGTTGCAGTCCCACTGGAACGAGGCCCTCCAGCATTTCGCCACCAGCGGCACTTCCCTCCAGCCCCACACCAGGAGGCTGAAGCAGACCCTAAGTCGGAATTTCTGCCCCCCCTCCAACCCTCACAAAAAGACCCTGGAGGGGAAGACTCAATGCAGCAACACAAACATTCATTGCATGTATCTGGTCCAGGAGTCGTAGATTGAGGACCCCTGATTTAGTGCAATATAAAAAATGCAAATATTTTTTTTGTGGACCACCAAAATTTTCTTGCGGACCACCAGTGGTCCATGGACCACCAGTTGGTGACCGCTGATCTAGATAATAAAGTCCAATTAAGCCTTGGTTTTGTGAAATGGGCTTGTTTTCTGGAAAAATAATGTTTTATTTTTGAATTATGACACAATGGTATGTCTTTTGTGGCTATGGTGAGATCCCCTGGCTTTGACAGCCCAGTCTGTTAAATAAGGCTGACATAGTTTGTATAACATGATTTGTTTACTAAGCACAGTTATTTGGATTTGCACATTGCATTAAAATGGAATATGGTGGAATCTATGTTTCCTTAATAGCTTGTTAGAAATTTGAAATAGAGACAATAGAACAAAGGCAGTTGTAGATCTGAATGATCATTCTACATCAAATCCTCTTTTGAGAAACATGTTTATGTGATGAAAGTTAAATATCAAATCCAACGTTTTGTGAGCAATTCTGTAATTTGAGCCTGTCCCTGACAGTCTGTGAAAGGATGGCTCTAAAAGTTAATAAATTGTACAGGACTATGACTTGTTTCCAGCTTACTGTATTTGTGAAGGAAAGTATAATGACTGGATTCACACAATCAAATCCAAACTAACCCAGTGTTTCTCAACCTTGGAAGCTTGAAGATGGGTGGACTTCAAGCTACCAAGGTTGAGAAACACTGAACTAACCACATTTACTTTAACCTGCGATAAGTACTGAGCAGTAGCACATATGCTGCTTCGGACTTTTCAAGGGTGGAATACAAATTTCGTTTAATTAATTGATATAAAGTTTGGGCTTGCTGATTTAAATAGGTTTGCTGTAGAAATGCCTACAATATAGTACTATGTAAAAGTAAAAACTATATCTTGTTTCTACTATGCTAAAAAGAGTTGGGAGTCAATGTTTTTCTGCCCCCTACACTTTCCTTTCTTCCCTTTTCCTGCCTCTACTTTCCCACTATTTTCATTTTTCCTTTGTATTTTATATTCTAATAAACTACTGAAATGCTTGGGAAAAAAGAGAATGACAACTATAGAAATTAAACAAACAAACAAGCTTTCATCAGAACAATAAAACTTTATTCCCGTTCAGTAATATATTTGGGAGGGAAGGAGGGAGAGGGAGAGAATGGGAATGATTCTCACCATTCAGGAATATAAATTACATCTTTGGTATAACATTTGTATGCATGATTTATTCTGGATTCTGATTCCTAGCCCATTTCTATGAATTTAAAGAATATGTAAAAAGAGATGCTGTTTTCCCTCTGTCTACTGAAAGAACCAAAAATCATTTCATGCCAGGCTAGCTAGAATAAAAATAAAGATATTGCCATTTTGCTCCTATGGGTTAAAACAAATTCTACCTTAGAAAAGGTGATAGAGGAAATGCAGTGAAAAATGTTCAGTCCAAATTACAAATCAATCAATCAATCAAATTTGGCACTCTGCCCAACCTTGATATTCCTAATAAATAGGAAACTCTTGAGAACAGAGAAAGAAATTAACTATTAAATCAAGAATGTGTCCTATGGTTTCACCCCTGTGTTACAACAGAACCTCTTAGCTGGCCCAGGAATTAGCAGCCCATCACTATCACTCATCGGTGACCTTAGGCCAAAACAGTAACCTGGGCTGATAATTAATGGTTATTAATCCATTTTCTGACTAGGATACACTGAACCATAAACAAAGTAAACAAGCTGAGTTTGCATATCAGGCCAAGGCATTAAAAATGCAAAAACTGAAAACAGCTAGCTAAGTATATGGTGTGAGCACACCATTTTCAGAATCTAGTTGCTTTCCTAAAAGGAGGATCTATATGCCAATCCCCGCTTCTATATTTACTCTAGTGTTGATGTGGACATTTTGGACAAAGAACAATAGCAGAGCGTTGGGTAATTATTTAGGTAACCAGTGGGCAACTGTCTCTGAAAGCATCTTCTTAGGCGCTTATTAAACATTATTTTTCCCAATAAAGTACTGTACTTTGAACGTGGCAGATAAAATGGCCAAGATTTGCAGGCATGTTTACTACCTGCTTGTAAGTTAGCCAGGCTAATTTATAGGCAAGAAAGAAATTAGAATCTGGAATATATCCGAAATTTACATGACTGTTTGGCTTGAAATAGAGGCGGTTGTGACTGTTTTGTGGGTGAAGACTGCATTTAACACTTAGGTGATGCTGAAGGACGACAGCAGAATACTACCATTGTGCAAAACAAATTGAATTTTACTTGCGGATTTTTTTAAGGGGAGTTTTGTTGGCCATCTTCTCCTTTCTTCCCCATCAGCAGAATTAGCTAAAATATATCTTGCTCCCTACACTGCATGCAGCTGCCTGTTTTCAGTAGCAGCCATCAGCGTGCTTCCAAGGGATACCAGAAAAAAACAAAACCCCAAGCTTGAGGGCTGGGAATGCCCAGCTCCGACCTTGGGTGTATGTTGGTATGGTGGGAATAAGCATTCCCAGAGAATCAATGAATAAAGATGAAGGTGACCATTTATATATCCTCCTTTGGAACTGGTGAGGAAAAGGAAGCTGTGCTTTTGGCTTGTTCACATTTCAGCAGGATTGTGATGGATTGCTTATTTACAATCTCCAGTGGCTGAATTTATGGTGGGAAGGTTATTTTCTGCTGTGGCCACTTATATGTTTGCCACGATGGTAGAATATTGCATTTGGATGTTGTGTTTGTTTAGCCCCCTCCTCCTTTTTAACAAAGGGAGCTCCTCTGAGATTCATAGAGGCAGCAACAGAGAACAATAAGAGTTGCCAGCCAATATCATTCTGTTTGTTCAGATCTGAAAACAGCTGATGGGTGACTCTTTTCCCAAGGTTTAATCACTCTACGCTTTCTGCTTTGGGTGTTGGCGCTACCCTCCCCTGGGGTCCCTGCGCATTTAGGGTACTGTCAGCCAGTTCAACTGCAGCAGGAGGACCTTGGTTGCATTGTAAAAGTTAAATGCTGCAAATGCATCGGCACTTCTGGGATAGGACGTTTGTATTTTAGGATTAAAACCCTGTTTATAAAATTGGGACTGAAATCCCCACCAAACTTTTTTTTTTGTTGTTGTTGTTGTCCTGGCGTGGTCAGATGGATTCTTAAACAGGATGGCCCTTCTGCTTCTATGGGGACAGATCTGTGAGGGCTCTGGACTCCCCTCCACTAAAGGTTCAGAGCTTCAGGAATGCCTCCCCTCCTCCCCATGTATAGGGACATTTTTTGTCTTCTCCTCCTTTTCCTTTTCTTTTTTCTTTCTCCTTCCCCTTTCTTTCTTTCTTTCTTTCTTTCTTTCTTTCTTTCTTTCTTTCTTTCTTTCTTTCTTTCTTTCTTTCTTTTTTTGGAGATGGCCTGGGAATTTTCCTGCTTTGTGTGTGGTGTGCCAGGATGAGGGGCTTTGGGCCTCTTCCTTTCAGATGCAAGGGGGCTATTTGACTAATTCAATGGGGCTTCAGTTTGATTACCTATCTGATAACAGAGGAATTCGAACAATGTGTGTGTTTTGGGAAGGAAGGGGGGAGGGCTTGGGATGTTCTGAAGACCACCAGCTTCTTTTGCAGGTCACTTCAAAAGACCCAGGGCAAGAGGGAGGGAGGGAGGGCCGGGAGGGGGAAGGAGCCTTCCTTGCAATTTTCTCTCCCTTGTTCCCCAAGGGAAGACAAGATTGCTTGTGGGGGTGGGGGTGGGGGTGGTTGACCAACCTCTCAAGCACTCCTCAAAATAAACAGCAGTATTTCACATTTCACTCAGCTAAGAGGGAGGCGGGCGCTGGTGTAAGCGGGTGGCGGATGATGTTAACTCCTCCCAATTATCTATATTTATCAGAGATATATTGGTGTCAAACCTCAATGTAAATGGCTATTTGGGAGATACTTCGTGGAAAAAAAGGTCCGTCTGTAGAATCTCCCGTGGTTTTTGAGCTGGATTATCTATGCCTCTTCACACATAAAAAGTTTGTCTCTCCCAAATATATTACCCAGATTTAGATCACTGGGGTAGACCCAGACTGTGAAACCAGCAGCCGGTAGAACTTTCTCATTTGTGGGTCTCCCTGTTTTGAACACCCTCCCTCCCCAGGGAACGTTTTTGCCAGATCTTACATAACTAAAATTGAAGCAACGGGCAGCTGACATGAGGAGGAAGCCAGAGCTCTGAGGTCACACACTAAAATCTGTTGAAGCCTCCATTTTGGTCCAAAGAGTTGTAGGATTATTTCTGTTGTTTTTACAGGTGGTCCTTGATTTACGGCCACAGTTGAGCCCGAAATTTCCGTTGCTAAGCAAGGCAGTTTTTAAGTGAGTTGTACCCCCATTTTACGACCTTTTTGCCACAGTTAAGCAAAATCACTGCGGTTGTTAAGCAAATCGTACAGTCATTAAGCGAATCAGCCTTTCCTCGCTGACTTTGATTGTCCAAAGCCTGCTGGGAAGGTTATGAATGATTATCATATGACACACACACACACACACACCAGGACATCACGACAGATTGCTGAGGACTACCACCAATTGTCTGCTTTTATGCCTGATGGTTTTACTTTTGATTATTATATTGAATTGTTTTTGTTGCCAGTTATTTTTGAACACCCCTTTGCACTCTTTTATGAAAAAAAAGCACAGTGATCATGGTGGGTGTGACTTGTTTATAAAGATACTTTGGGGAAGATCTTGAGAAGCTTCTTAAGGTTTTCTGAGAAGGAACATTCTTTGTAGTGGACAAGATGAGTAACTTAAAAATAGTACCAGCTTTGTTTAACTTTTCTAGGTCTGTGTTTCTCAAGCTTGGCAACTCTTAAGATGTCTGGACTTCAATTCCCAAAATTCCCCAGTCAGTATGTTGGCAGCGTTCCATGCGTCTTTGGCATTTAGTCATACCGTCCACATGACCACAGAGACGTCTTCGGACAGCGCTGGCTCTTCAGCTTTGAAACAGAGATGAGCACCGCCCCCTAGAGTCAGGAACAACTAGCACATATGTGCGAGGGGAACCTTTACCTTTATCTTTTAGGTTGTGTGAGTCCAGCTTTTTATAGAATGGAAGCCAGTTTTAGCAGAAAAGCAGGGTAATGACCTGCTAAAAAGGATTTACCAAGACAATACTCTCCTGGTATGAAATGCAGTTCTAATGGATGAAGAAAGTTTAGTCTTTGGAAGGCACCCTGTGGGAAACTTTTCTTCCTCTGTGATTAAAAGCAAATTGATTTACATTGCAGGAGGTGTGGAGCAATATGGCGGAGAAGACCAGACTATCTTTTTGAATTATTTTGAGATTAGAGATCTAGAGGTCTATTAAGCTTGGTGGAGAATTCACAAACCAATTTGCTTTTTGCCACACTTGTGCACATGCATTCACACACATGAATATATCTACCAAAATTGTTCAACAACCAATTTGGTAGATGTACTATATATATATATATGGCAAGAATCAAATCAGTGGGTGAATTCTCATCCAGGCATGAGACTCAGGTACTCCAGGGGAATGTGGTTGTCTTAAAGGAGCCTTGGTAGTACAGGGGTTTAAGGCACCCTGTTATTAAGCTGGTTATTAAGACCAGCTGCCTGCAATTACTGCAGGGTTCGAATCTCGCCAAGGCTCAAGGTTGACTCAGCCTTCCATCCTTTCTAAGGTAGGTGAAATGAGGACCCAGTTGTGGGGGCAATAAGCTGACTTTGTATAAAATATACAAAAGGATGAAGGCTATTGCTGAGCACATTGTAAGCCGCCCTGAGTCTTCGGAGAAGGGCGGCATATAAATCAAATTAAAAAAAAAAAAGGAGCATTTGAATGAGTGTTAGCCAACTTCAGCTGATTTTGAAAAAGCTAGGAAACATAGATTGGAAGCTGAAAAACATCCTGGAAGAATGTAATAACAAGAAAAACTAAAGAAGCATATGCATGAGATTATTAGGAGTCAGTATGAATATAATATATTATCATCTTCCCAGCCAGCAGATAAAACTCTCTAACAGTGTGCAGCAGGGGTGAAATCCAGCAGGTTCTGACAGGTTCTGGAGAACCAGTAGCGGAAATTTGAGTAGTTTGGAGAACCGGCAAATGCCACCTCTGGCTGGCCCCAGAGTGGGGTGGGAATGGGGATTTTGCAGTATCCTTCCCCTGCCACGCCCACCAAGCCACACCATGCCCACCAAGCCACACCCACAGAACTGGTAGTAAAAAAAATTCGGATTTCACCACTGGTGTGCAGTAATAGTATGCGTGCAAGGCAAGCAACATTGATGTGTGAATGGTGGTGGTGTTTGCAGACAAAGGCATATCTGTTTTCTACTACAAAATATTACACAACATAATTTTTCACAGCTTTCCCCAAACTGGTACCCTTCCCATGAGTGGACTGGAAATAGTGTTATCCCAATATACCTAGAACAAGGGGTCAGCAACCCGCAGCTCTGGAGCCGCATGTGGCTCTTTCATCCCTCTGCTGTGGCTCCCTGTCGCTGGTCGGCTCCACAATTGATAGGGCTTTCAGTTAGGACAGGTAGAGGAAAAAGGACGCCACACTAGGGGGAGACACTATGTGGGGAAACCGGACTTCCGGTCAGCTCCACAATTGAATGGGGGTTTTCCGGTTAGGACCTTTGTGGCTCTTTGAGTGTTTAAGGTTGCTGATCACTGACCTAGAAGGTACAAGTGTAGGAAAAACTTACTGTGCTAGCTAAAACAATGAGAGTCATAATTATTTGCAACCTTAATTCAAAGGTTTTCTTATTTTCTTTGTGTTGGATGGTGGGTCCCTGGCACTATTATTTAGTCAAAATTGTAAGGAGAGAGGTTTGCAGCATTCTTAGATGTACCCACCTCTATTTAAATGGGAGGGGGTGTTAAATGGTCCCATCAAGATATCATACTGGAAAGAGGCTTGGAGGGGAATCAGGAAATGGAGTAGAGAATCCAAATCCTGAACCAAAACCAAAATATTTTGCACTGCAAAATACTTAGAATACTAGATAGGACGAATTAGATAATAAATAGGGAGCCAAATTTAAATGTGATTACTCTTAGGCGTCAAAAATATCCATTTGGCAGCCTGTTTTTCTGGTTTGATCCTGCATAGTTCCTAACCCTTTCAAATGTGTTGCATCTGCAATTCCTGGAATTCTTAAGCAGCTTTCCAAATATTGGGAATATCAGAGAGTGACTATCTCCATATTAGCTGTGTGCCACTATAAGGGAAACCTCCTTCCTTCTAGATGAATGAGGTTCCAGGTGTGGTGAAGCAGCTGTGACAACTGAACGATGTGTTCCATTGGATTTGAAAATCATTTTAATTGAATCTTGCGGATTGACATCAAAGAGGGATGGTGCAGTGCCACAAGCATCAGGGGATAGAGTTGTCGATCTTTACCAAGATGATGAATATTCAAGATTTAAAAGTGTTAAAGCTTTACCTAGCTCATGTTTAGGCTCACATATTCTTTATATATATATATTTGTTTTCTCAGGTTTTCGCGGGTGTTTGTATGTAGGTCTTTGGTTATTCGGGTCTTCTCCCACGTAAAATTGGAAGTGTCTTGGCGACGTTTCGATGAAACGTCGCCAAGACACTTCCAATTTTACGTGGGAGAAGACCCGAATAACCAAAGACCTACATGTGTGTGTGTGTGTGTGTGTATATATATATATGTATGTATGTATGTATGTATGTATGTATGTATGTATGTATATAGAATGAGAGAGAGGGTCTTGCCTAAATAAACTGATTAGCTGATGCACCAAGGTCAGCAGGCTGGTAATTATTTCAAAAGCAGGAGTCACAGGATTTGCTCTTTTCTTTTACATCATGTAAATAACCCTGCAAACCCATCACTTTTGAGTTAGAGCAAAACTCTCCAAACTTGGCAACTGTAAGACTTGTGGACTTCAGCTTCCAGAATTCCTCAGCCAACCACGAGGAATTCTGGGAGTTGAAAGTCCACAAGCCTTAAAATTGCCAAATTTGGAGGTCCCTGAGTTAGAGCAAAGTGGAAGGCTCAGAAACTACACATGCCAGGGCTTTTTGCAACACCCCCCCCCCGGGGCGAAATCTAAAATTTGTTACTACCGGTTCTGTGGGCGTGACTTGGTGGGGGGGGTAATGTAACTGGGTGGGCATGGCCAACTTTTTTTTTCTTTTTACTTTTAAAAGCATTTTTTCTACAACCTGAAGAGATTGCAGAAAAAATGCTTTTAAAAGCCTCTGACGATCAGGCAATTCAGCTGGGATCGTCAGAGGCTTTTAAAAGGATTTTTTCTTGCAACCTCTTTAGGTTGTAGAAAAAATGATTTTAAAAGTAAAAAAAAAAGCCTCTGATCGTGCGGCTCAGCTGGGTATGGGGCAATCTGGTCTGAACCAGGAGCATTTCGCTCCTGTCCTCCCCCCCAAAATGGAATGAAGAGCTAGCTAGAGAAGAGGTTGTTTAGCCCTTCCCCATTTATTCCCCGCCCCATTTCTCCTGCCTTTTTCCAGCTAGGAGTTGCAATTGTCCTTTTATTAATGGCCAGTGATCTCCCTATCATGGGGGAAAGTGTTTTTGCGGAGTGGGTGATAGAAGAAAAGAGGAAAGCAGACGCTTTCCACACCTTCAGTTGTGACTAATCTCTAGCCTGGCCTTGGCAAACTACACAACAATAGCTGGGATTATGCAATATCCTACATGAGGCCAAGATGGGGTTGATAGTTGGTGATTTAGTATGTTTTGTGTTAATGTAGCCATTATCTTAGCAGGCTGTGCGAACCAGGCCATTACATTAAACTTTTTAGGTTTAGGGATTATATATTATGTGACTGCAGCAAGTGTGTTCTGTTAACCCAGATTTAATAGGTTGTAAAAAACAAGACAATATGCACATGTCAAAATTGGAATGCCACGATCTAAGTGATGGCCCACTCAGTCTCTCGCCCATAGCTCATCCTACCTCACAGAGGAGTTATGTGGATAGTATGGGAAGAAAGAGGGGTACATACAGGTAGCCCTTGACTTAACAGCCATTCCTTTAGTGATCATTTGAACTTACAATGGCACTGGGAAAAGTGATTTATGATCCCCATGATCCTGTGATCAAAATTTGGGCACTTGGCAACTGACATGTGTTTATGCGACCTTCCCAGCCAGCCCCTGATAAGCAAAATGAATGTGGGGGAGCCAGATTTGCTTAGCAACTGCATCGTTCACTTAACAACTGGCAAAAAGGTGATAAAAGGGACAATTGACTTAACAATGGCTGAAGTGGTTCGGGAATAACGAGAGGCACAAGCAAGCAAGTGACAACAGCTCTTTAATATACAGTGAGACTTCAGCGAAAACTCAGAGGCTGCAGTCCTCCTTATATACAATCCTGGAGAGACTGTCAGCCAATCAGAAACGTAAGCAGGTTTGAAACTCCCGCTTAAAAGTATCAATACATAACACCCCTCCCTTCCCAGAAGGCACTAACACTCAAAAATTAACATATGTACAAACAAAGTCTCGCAGGTGCTTAGGCTGAGTTCTCGCCCTAGTTGACCTGCGCAGTTCAGTGTTTGGTGAGGCGTCGAGCTGGTCGGAGGGACTCTTTGTCTCTCCCGGCTCCGCCAATGGAACCTCCTGTATTTTATCCGGGGCGTGGTTATCCCCGGCTGGGAGTGGCGACTCGCTGGGGCGGCGCTGGAACCAGGGCTTGTCAGCTAAGTATTCTCGCGGCCCCGGGCTTGAGTTAGCTGTTTTGGAGAAGTGGTCATAGTTAGGCTCGGACATGTCTGCGTTGATATTTGCCTCGCCAACCACCCGTTTCCTCAGTTGGTCTATGTGGCGCTTCCAGAGTCTATCTACCCCTACGTCCACCGTGTATGATTTTGGGCCTGTTATTCCCACTATGGTTCCGGCAACCCACAGAGGACCGCTGGCATAATTGCGAGCGAACACCGGGGACCCGACCTGAAACTGCCTTAAGCCACAGGTCTCTCCCTTAAAGTTTTCGTGCGAATAGTTAGGGTGAAGCCTGTCCAACACGCACCGGAGCTTTCTCCCCATGAGGAGCTCTGCTGGGCTTCTCCCAGTTGCTGTGCATGGTGATGCATGCTGAACCGCAAGGAATTGATCTATCCTGGCCTGCCAGTCCCCATTGTCTAATCTGGACAGTGCTTCCTTGGCTGTCCTGACAAATCGTTCAGCCAATCCGTTGGAAGCCGGGTGAAATGGGGCTGATAGGGCATGGCGGATCCCCAGGCCGGCTAAGTAGCCTTCGAAAAGGGTCGCTGTAAATTGGGGCCCATTGTCCGATACCAAGGTATCTGGCAGGCCGTGGGTGGCGAACAACTTTCTTAGGGCCTTGATAACCGCTTCGGCCGTTGTGGATGGCATTAATACAATTTCGAGCCATTTTGAGAAGGCATCCACTACTATTAAAAACGTTTGGCCATGGAACGGGCCGGCAAAATCAATGTGGATCCTCCCCCATGGGCCTTTTGGTTTCTCCCACTCTCGGATGGGCGCTGCTGGGGGATCGGGGCGAGACTCCTGGCAGGATCTGCACTTCCCCACCCACTCGGAAATGACCTGGTCCATGTTGGGCCACCAGACATAGCTGCGGGCTAAGCACTTCATCCTAACGATGCCAGGATGCCCTTCGTGCAATAATTCTAAAACTCTATCTCGTAGTTTTGCTGGAATTACCACTCTGTCACCCCACAGTAAGCACCCCCCTTGCGTAAATAGTTCATTTCGTTTGTTGGCAAAACCTTGGTACTCCTCCCCGACCACCTTGTCCGGCCACCCTTTCAAAACCCAACCCATAACAGTCCGGATAACAGGGTCTCTATTTGATGCCTTCGCCACCTCGCCGGAGGAGATGGGCCCCAAGGTTAACGTGTCCAACAACAGGACGGAGGTTTCCGGTGTTGGGTTGTCCAGCAGGTCGGGAAGGGGGCAACGGCTAAGGGCATCCGCATGACCCAGGGTCCGCCCAGGCCGATGGACGAGCTGGTACGAGTAGGCCGATAAGAAAATCGCCCATCTAGTTAAACGGGGGGAGAGGGCAGCGGGGGTTGGCCTGTCGCCTGCTAGCAGTCCTAGCAACGGTCTATGGTCAGTCACAAGTTCGAATTTTCGGCCATAGAGGTATTCGTGGAACTTCTTAACCCCCGCAATCGCAGCCAGAGCCTCTCTGTCCAATTGGCTATAGTTTCGTTCTGTGCTGGACAGAGTTCGGGAGTAGAAGGCAATGGGTGCCTCTAGGCCGTTCAGCAGTCTATGGCCTAGGACGGCACCAACTCCTACGGGGGAGGCGTCGCAAACTAAAACGAGCGGCAGCTCTGCATTGTATTGGATCAGGAAACTGTCCTCAGATAGAAGTTTTTTTACTGCCTCAAAAGCGGCCGCTTGCGGTTTCCCCCAGACCCATGGTACATTCTTCCCTAAGAGTTTGTGAAGGGGATCAGCGACCGTGGCCTTATCTCTTAGGAACATTGAGTAGAAATTTAGCAGTCCAAGGAAGGCTTGGAGCTCAGCTTTGGATTTGGGGGCTGGTGCGCTTTTGATGGCCCTCACCTTGCTTTCGGTAGGGTGGATGCCTGTGCCGTCCACCCTGTACCCCAGAAATTCTACCGAGGGGACCGCTATCCTGCATTTGTTCTTTTTAAGTCTTAGTCCCGCTTCTCTGAATCTGGACAGGACGTTCCGTACCCTGTCCCCTAGCTGGTGTTCGTCTTGGGCGCTGACTAAGACGTCATCGAAATAGGGGACTACTCCCGGAAGTCCTTGCAACAGGCGCTCCATGGTGCTTTGAAATAAGCCGGGTGCAACGCTCACCCCAAATTGGAGCCTGGTGCATTTAAATGCACCCCTGTGAGTCACGATCGTTTGCGCCTCTGCCGTGGCGTCGTCGACCGGTAACTGTTGATAGGCTTGGGCCAGGTCTAATTTAGCAAAAATTTTTCCGGGGCCCAGGGAGTGTAGTAGATGGTGCACGATCGGCACCGGATAGGCGCTCGGCTGCAAAGCCTTGTTGATCGTGCACTTGTAGTCGGCGCAAATTCTGATTGAGCCGTCGGACTTAACTGGGGTGACTATGGGGGTCTCCCACTTGGCATGGTCAACGGGAACCAACACCCCTTGCTTAATCAGTTTGTCCAGTTCTGCATCGATCTTTGGTTTCAATGCGAACGGCACTCTTCTGGCCTTTAGTCTTACTTGGGCTACGTTGGGGTCTAAGTTTAGTGAAATAGGGGTCCCCACATACTTGCCCAATGTGTCCCCGAAAACGTCCTGGAACTCGGACAGGAGGCTGTCTTTCAGGGTTGACTTGGACATCAGGTGGACGCCGGTGAAGCCCATGCCAAGGGCTCGGAACCACCCCATGCCCAGGAGGCTCGGCAGCTGCTTCGTGACGATGGTCAGCGGCAGGTCTCTTTCGTAGTCTCCGTAGGTGACCCGGAACGTGCCCACGCCTTCGAGGGGGACTCGGTTCCCCTGGTAGTCTAGGATGCGCAGTCTCTGTCTGGAGAGTTGATCCTTCCGGAACGACGGCAGGAGGGTCTTTAGGGTTGTCCACGACATGATGGAGAGAGCTGATCCGGTGTCGATCTCCATCGAGCACGGTCTTCCGTTGATTTCGACCACCGTGCTGACTTTGTCCTCGACCGTTGTGCTGGCCTGGTCGATGTGTATGCTGCGGCCATCTCGCGGTTCAAATTCGCGCCGTTTTTTCGCGCCGCCTTCTCTCGTTGGCTGCTTCTGGCGCGCTGATTCCGGTTGGTTGCGGCGCTCACGTGGTTTGAGACTTCTGGGCAGAATGGCTCTGCAGACTCGCGCCAAGTGCCCTTTCTTCTCGCAACGCCTGCAAATAGCCTCTCTGTATTTGCAGGACAGTCTATCATGGTGCCCACCACAGCTGGGACAGCTTCGCCGGGGGCTGCCAGTGTCTTTTCTCCGGTGCTCTGTTCGGAAGACGTCCTCATCCGACTCGGACTCCGAGCTGGATCCGGCGTCTTCTCTGTGCACCGGGGCAGACTTGGGGCTGTCTTTGCTGGTCGGCGGACGCTGTAGCGTTTCAGCGGCCTTTGTGGAGGCTTCGTGAGCCCTGGCCTCGTCAAGGGCTCCGGCGAGCGTCAAATCAGGCTTGGCGAGCAGCCGCCGTTGCAGCCTAATGTCCCGAACACCACAGATCAGTTGCTCAAGCAACGCGTCATCCAAGTCTCTGTAGTCGCAATGAGTTGCGGCTTTTCTCAGGCTGGCCATGTACGCGCTGACCGGCTCTCCTTCTCGTTGGACGCGCTGCCTCAGTTGGTATCGCTGCACGAACTTGGAGGGGACCGGAGCGTAGTGAGCCCGGAGAGTTGCCATCAGGGTGTCCCATGAGACTGTTTGAACCGGCGTTGGCTCACACAGTGACTCGGCCATCTCGAACACGTCCGGTCCGCAGTGGCTTAGGAATAGGGCTCTCTTTCGATTAGCCGAGAGGCCCTGCATGTCGCTGGCTTCTAACGAGCATTCAAACCTCGTTAGGTACGAGACCCATTTTTCGCGGGTCGGATCAAAAGGCTTGGGCGGAACGTAGGCAGACATGTCCGGTATGTCTCCTGTGGTTCGCCTCGTTGCCTAGCTGAAGCTCGTGGTCTCACTGGTTGGCTTCTTGTAGCCTCAATCCCACCTTCGTCGCCAATGAAGTGGTTCGGGAATAACGAGAGGCACAAGCAAGCAAGTGACAACAGCTCTTTAATATACAGTGAGACTTCAGCGAAAACTCAGAGGCTGCAGTCCTCCTTATATACAATCCTGGAGAGACTGTCAGCCAATCAGAAACGTAAGCAGGTTTGAAACTCCCGCTTAAAAGTATCAATACATAACAATGGCCTTGCTCCATAATAGAAATCTGAAGCTCAAATTTGGTTGTAAGTCGAGATTACCTGCATGCAGCCCTGAATTCATAAGGAAAGGAAGAGTATAAATCTAATTGATGAATTGTTCGGTATTGTTTTAACGTTACTTACAAAGAAGGCCTGTGAACACTCCAGGGCAATAACAATTGGAGTAGCTAGAAGCCTAGCAAATAAAATGAATGTAATTTTTTGCTTTGTCTCTTGAAGGGTGTACTGCGCACCAAATAATTGACAGGGGCAAGACAAGTAGAATGGGGTAGGATAACATCTAAACTAAATCCAGTTTAATTCAGATTGAATTACAATTAACATGATTACTCCTCTACAGTCTTAGCATGGCATGTTTACCCAGGTCATTTAAAAAACTAATAAGTCTGGTTGTACAACACTTAAGCTTGATTATTGTTGACTTTGGGACTGACATTCTGGTATGACTCCAGTTTGTTTAATGAGTCTGGTTCATGTATGGTTGAAATGCAGAAGGGTGAACTCAGGTGACTGGGTTATGTAATTCACAAAATATTTCTCCCCAAGACAAATTCCTTGTGTGTCCAATCACACTTGGCCAATAAAAATTCTCTTCTCTTCTCTTCTCTTCTCTTCTCTTCCTCCCCTCACTACGATCGGCTTCATTAAAAGTTACAGCTTTGGTGGGAAATTTTAAAAGGGTGCATGATGGCAGTTTTTAAATTATTTTTTATCTCTCTACCAAATTTTTAAAACCACTTAACAGAAGGACTCTGGGCAGTGAGCAGATTATGGCCATTGCAGTTGAGGGCATCCATTTGGGGAAATGCCAAACTAGTGTAGTGCAGTGCTACACAACTGCTTTTCAGTATTCTTAAATATGGCATTGGTCACCCTTGAGCCCCAGGGAAGTGCCATCATCTGACCTGTGTTACCGAACAACTCGTGAATGAGGGGTTTGCTCCATTCATTAAAGAAAGGGGAAAAAAAAGAATGAAAGAAAAGGCTGGCTCTTCTCTCCTGCGCGGCAGATGGCCTGCAGACCCAGAAGGGACAGCCTGAACCGGCTTGAAAATGGCTCAGGACAGAGCAGCAGGGACAGATTATTAATTCTGCCATTCCACTCCCTCCCTCCCCCCTCCCAAAAGGATTAGGGATATACATAGAGCTCATTTTAATAGTCAGTGAGTGTTTGAGAGGGTAAATTGCCCTGCTGGTAGGAGATCATTATAGGAGTTTGTGGCAGCTAAACCAGTGGAAACTTGCCACGAAGCAACCAAAATTAAGTATATAGTGGCGTCAAATGTTGGGAATGATGATCCCTTTCACTGGGATTTTGACCCGCAATTGCGAACTGACTTCAGGGTGTTATAAATTTTGGGGGAAATGAAGCATTTTGTTCGAGCTCTGAACTTGGTTCTCATCCTCAGCACTGTTTTTTTAAAATTGGGAGCAAATCTTTGTTCCTTGCACTTTTGAACACCATCACATGTTACATTCAAAAGTGTCACAACTGGCTAGGTTCATCCAAGATACTAAATTATAGAAGCAGGGTGGATTTGATTTAAATCGAGTTGATTTAAATCACAATTTAAAACATGATTTAAATCACTAGTAAAAAGGCTTGATTTAAATCAACTCGATTTAAATCATAATTTTTAAAGAGCAACTGTCATCTCTGCTACTCCTTTGACCCACTGTTGACTCACCGATAGTCCCAGTGTTGCAGAATATACAGCCTCATGCTGCATAACTAAGCTCCATTTCATGCTGAATAAACTAAATTATTTATGTATCTTAAATAGAAAACTATCTTACAATAGATTTTTACCCCAAAAGTTTTTTATTAAAATAAATTCGATAAAAATCAAAAAAATCCGATTTAAATTTAAAAAATTGATTTTTTTTATTTTTTAAAAAAAATCATTGATTTTTATCCACTCTGCATAGAAGTATGATTTACAGGCTACCACAGTCGAGTTTGTATAATAGGCCAAGTTAAAACAAAGTCATATCATGTTGTAATGCATTTCTTCTAGTGAAAATATATAAGATGTGCTGGGGTGTTTGTTTGTTTTTAGGAAAACTTTTTTTATAAAAAAAACAGCTCCTCCACCAGACCTTTTGGATATTTTAATTTTTTTCCCCCGATGTAGTGTCTCTGTGTTATTTGTTTGTTTCTTTATTATTTAGTACAATTCAGGGATGCCCAACTTTTAAGATGTGTAGACTTCAACTCCCAGAATTCCCCAGCTGGCACACTTCTTAAACTTTACCGAAGTTGGACACCCCTGTTTTAGTAGAACCGTTGAAGATAATTGTGGTTGGCAAATCTCCTGGTTTAGTTCAACTTTCTACAAAGAGAATGACCCTCGGTTAAAACACAGCCCTGAGAGTAAAAGGTTTTCAAACTGTGGACTATCTACTTCTTTTAAAACAAGAGCTGGACTTACATATGGATTTGGGGCATGCCAAGCATATGGTTTCTATTAAACTATGTGCTTCGCTCCCTGGGGTAAGGTGTGATCTGGAATAATGTACGATAATTTGCATAACTGGCCTAGGGTGCTATACTTAATATTGGGGGAGGAAAGAACTGCAATTTTAGTGGATTATATAAAGTGTGCATGCTTATGTTATGTACTATACATAGGGTTCCCCCTAACTTTTTTCAGGGGGTTGGTTATATGGAGGGGGGGGGTATCCTACATGGAAGTTTATTTATTTGTTTATTTGTTTATTTATTTGTTCAACTTGTATCAGGGTGGATTTGATTTAAATCGAGTTGATTTAAATCACAATTTAAATCATGATTTAAATCACTAGTAAAAAGGCTTGATTTAAATCATAATTTTTAAAGAGCAACTGTCATCTCTGCTACTCCTTTGACCCACTGTTGACTCACCGATAATCCCAGTGTTGCAGAATATACAGCCTCATGCTATATAACTAAGCTCCATTTCATGCTGAATAAACTAAATTATTTATGTATCTTAAATAGAAAACTATCTTACGATAGATTTTTACCCCAAAAGTTTTTTATCAAAATAAATTCGATAAAAATCAAAAAAATCCGATTTAAATAAAAAAAATCTGATTTAAATTAAAAAAATCTGATTTTTTTGATTTTTTAAAAAAATCATTGATTTTTATCCACCCTGACTTGTATGCCACCTTTCTCCGAAGACTCAAGGTGGCTTACAATGCATTTAAAAACCATATATAAAAACATTAAACATTAAAACATTAAAAATAATTAAAACCCATTCACATCATTCATGGCTGGATCTCACCAGAACGCAACAGCGAGATCAAGTTACTTTATTATTATTTATTATTTTATGAATTTGTTAAAATAGAAATGAAGTTTAGGAAAAAGCTTCCCAAAATGGGTAAAGTGAGGGGAAAAAGGCCTCAAAGCTCCTGAGGCTACAGAACAAGGCAGAACAATAATTGATCTATTCTTATAGCTGAGAATGAATTAGGAAAAGTGTTAGGAGAGGGTCTTTAGAGACCTGATCTGTGGTTCAAACAAATAAAGGGGTTCAAAGGAGGCTTCCAATCAAGCTGATTAAAGTTTTAATTGGTTAGAGTCTGTGGACATCCATACTGTTTCTGATTGTGCTGGGTTTTGCAGATGTGTTTTAACATCGAATCAGAATTAACTCCCTGAGTAATTAACATAAGGCTAAGAGAATGACCTTATTGACTGTTTTAATAAAATCTGAATAAAGATGCCATGCAGTGCTTTTGAAAGCAAAAAAAAAAAAAAACCCACCACAACAACTTTCCAGAAACACAGGGACATCTAGGTAGCACTGGTCTGCAACTCTTGACATCAGATATTTTCCAGGATTGTGCTGAAGGAGCAGAGGGAAAAAAATGTAGCATAGAACACAGAATCATACTAGGACTGGAAGGGACGTTGGAGGTCATCTAGTCCAACCCCTGCTCAATGCAGGAGACCATATACCAGTGATGGCTAACCTTTTTGCCGTCGCGTGCCAAAAGCGGGGGGAGTGCGGGGGATCATGCACGCGTGTGCCCACACCCATAATTCAATGCCCCCTGTGCCCCACTCACCCATGCACGTGTGTGCGACCCCCCCCACTCCCCCCCATTTTTGGCATGCAACAGCAAAAAGGTTACCGGTGGGCCTGGTAGGCCCGTTTTTCACTCTCCCCAGGCTCCAGAGGCTTCTTGGAGCCTGGGGAGGGTGAAAATGGTCTTCCCCATCCCCGGAGGCCCTCCGGAGGCTGGAAACAGCGCGTTTCCCAACTTCTGGTAGGAAATCAGCTGGCTGGCGCATTCATGCGTGCTGGAGCTGAGCTAGGGTAAGGCTTGCGTGCCCACAGATATGGCTCCGTGTGCCACCTGTGGCACATGTGCCATAGGTTCGCCATCACGGCCATATACCATCCCAATGAAATGGATGTCCAATCTTATTCTTGAAAACCTCCAGTGATGGAGTGTTCTCACTGTTGGGAAAATTCTCCTTAGTTCTAGGTTGGATCTCTCTTAAATAAGCTTCTACCCATTACTTTTTGTCCTTCTGGTGCTTTGGAGCATGGTCCCCAGCCCCCAGTCTGTGGCCTAGTACCGGGTAGCAGCCTGTTCAGAACCAGAGAACAAAAGTGGTGGGTGAGTGTTTGCGTGAAAGCTGCATTGGTGAATGCTGTGTATGCACACGCAAAACCATCCCCTCCCCCCCATCCCGCCTCCGCTGGGCCATTGACTGGAAAGGTTAGATACCGCTGCCTTGCAGAATAAGTCAACCCCCTCTTCTGGAACAGCCCCTCATCATGTCTTCTCTAATCCTTCCTTCGAATAGACTAGAACAGGGGTGTCAAACTCAAGGCCTGCTGGCTGGATTTGGCCTGTGGGGTGTGTAAATCCGGCCCACGGGGCTGGCCTAGAAATATCAAAAATGGGCTGCTTGCGCCCCCCCCCCCCACCGGTGGCTCGTTTTTGCCCTCCACACCTCCTGCAGCACTCTGCTGGCCAAAAACGGGTCATGTGGAGGCTTCCTGTGCCCCCCCCCCATGGCCCCTTTTTGCCCTCCATAGTCTCCTGCAGCACTCTGCTGGCCAAAAATGGGCCTCGCAAGGCCTCAGCGCAGCCCATTTTTGGCTGGCAGAGTGTTGCAGGAGGCTGTGGAGGGCAAAAAGTGGCCATGGAGGGGGGGGCTGAGGAAGCCTCCACGCGGCCCGTTTTTGGCTGGCAGAGTGCTGCTAAAGGTTGGGGAAGCCAAAATGAGGTGCAGGGGGCAACACGGCCCCCCACACCCCGTTTTGGCTGGCAGGGTGCTGCAGGAGGCATCTGTCCAATCTCCCCCCCCCCGCTACCCCCCTGCTGGCATGCAGAGAACTACAATGCTGATCCGGCCCTCAAAGCAATCCAGTTTGACACCCCCTGAGCTAGATATATCTAGGTCCCTTAACTGTTCCTTATATAATTTATTCTCCAGACTCAATTATCTTCATTGTTCTTCACTGCTCACTTTCTAGGGTCTCAGCATCTTTTCTGAGGCCAGAACTGAAGGCATATTCAAAATGTGGCCTCACCAGTGCAGTATAAAGTGGTATTATCACTTGTGATTTTGGTACTATCTCTCTGTTGAGGCAGCCCAGTATTGCATTAGCTTTTTTGGCAGCCGCAACACACTACTGGCTCATACGTAAGTGGTAGTCCACCAGGAAACCTAGATCTATCTCACAGTTACTACTGTTGATCCAGGTATCTCCTATTCTATACTTATGGATTTGGTTTTTCCTCCCTAGATGCTGGTCCTTACTTTTCTCGCCATTGTTGAACTGCATCTTGTTGAATAGGGCTCGATACACAACTTCTGTCAAGATCCTTCTGGATCCTGAGTATCAAGTGTTGGCTGCTTGTGAAGTAGTTGCTGACAGTTCTCCATGGGTACCCCCTTGTGTTTCAAAGTCTTTTTGCGTTGAATCCAAAGCTGATAACCTAGAGGGGCTTTGAGGGGAATATAAAGAGGGGAGATAAGGATCACAGTGGGGAGGTGATGACAGAAACTGACCAAATAGTACTAGAACTACTGTGGGTTTCCTTTGGCGACTGGGGTCAGTTCGGTGGGGTAGACAGATCTCCAGGGATTTGTTGTGATCCAGGTTCACATAGTTGATATTAAATGCAAAACAGTTCCAAAAAACAAACAGATTTTATTAAAACAGCTGAGAATTAATTCATTCTCAGCGTATTCTAAATTAAATGAAAGCAAAGTCCTCAAAACACCAGTCTTTAGTTTATCTCTGACCTTGGGATAATTAGGCAAACTGCCAAAGGCTTTTCTTGGCAACAGTTCAGGAACAGAAGAAATAACTACAGCCAAACAAGAAGCAGCAATTCTCTCAACAGTTGTTTTCTGGCAAAGAGGCCGAGGACTGTTGCTGGTCTTTTAAGCCTTATGGGAGGGGCCAATCATCTCTTGGCCCTACTCCCGAGTCATCCTCTGCTTTAGCTGCTCCTGCCTTCTGGCAGCTCTTCTCATGCGTGCACTAGGAACAGGCTCCTCCTGTTCCTCTGCCTCTCTACTGTCAGCCTCTGGAGGCTCCGGAGTCCACACATCACTCCCCGATGGCCCTGGCCCCATCTCTGCCTCCGACGCAGAGCCCTCATCCGGGCCTTCCCCAGCCTCCAGGACTGGCCCCTGTTCTTCCTCAGCCTCATCGCTGTCCGACTCCGCTGCCAGCTCTGCAGGCTGCCAGCGGACCACAACAGGATTATAATCTCTCACCCTCTATGAAAACTGAAAAGATTTTAATTGCAGTCCTGTAAGTAATTTTGTGGGGTTAAGCTCCATTGAGCTTCTTTCCAATGTTGATCAGACTATTACTAGAATATTGCATCCATCTTGGGGCACCACATTTTAGGGAAGACATTGACAAAGTGGAACATGTCTACAGAAGAACAGCCAAGCTGATAAGGGGTCCTGGAAGGGAGAACTTCAGAGGAATGGTGAGAGGTGTTAGGTATGTTTAGCCAGGAGAAGCGAAGACTGCAGGACGGTTAGGTCAGTGTCTTTAAATATCTGAAAAGCTGTTAATGTAGATGATAGGGGGGAATTTCTGAAGAGTTGATGCTGAAACACAACAAATAATGTGTTTAAATTAAAAGGAAATAGATTTTGGTTGGATGTCAGGAACAATTGCTTATAACACAAGTGTTCAGCAATGGATTCCTCAGCGATAGTCTCTGTTTCACTGGAGCTGCTTAATCAGAGTCAGGATAGTCATCTCTTATTAGTGCTGTAGTGGATTCCTTCATTTTAGAGAGGTTGGGCTGAATCAGTGTTTCTCAGCCCGAAAACTTGAAGAATTCCCCAGGCAGCCACTTGGTGGAGGGGAATTCTAGCAACTGAAGTCCAATATCTTCAAGTCGCCAAAACATTGGGTTAGATGTATGGTCCACCCCTTTATTTATATTATTTAATAACCTATAATGCAATGGTAGCTGCTTTTCAACAGGCATGTACCGGATTGGGCTACCAACTTGACCCCTGAACACAGGTATAAGGATGAATTTGTAGCACGGGGAGAAATTTCTGAATTGATGTTATTATATTTTGAGGAAGGTACGTTTTTGTTTGTGACAGTGTGGAATGGAATGGACTATTCTTGGTCTGTTTCAGTTTGCTTTCAGAGAATGTTTTGAAACAGAAAATGATGATTCTGAAGAAATTCAATGAGGTGTATACACAGTTATATATTGTTCTCGTAACTGGTTGTGTACAGTTATATTAGAAGACTGTTGTTTTGAGGGTCTTTCAAAGTTCTGTGTTGTTCCCTACATTTTCAACTAGCTCAAAATAGCCCTTGGAGTGTTCTGAGTTCAAAATTAAGCTTTTTGTGATCAGATGTATTAATGAAAACATATCAATAAATATAGAATAGAATAGAATAGATTTTTTTATTGGCCAAGTGTGATTGGACTCACAAGGAACTTGTCGGTGCATATGCTCTCAGTGTACATAACAGAAAATATACCTTCATCAAGAATCATAAGGTACAACACTTAATGATAGTCATAGGGAACAAAATAAGAATTTGTTAATAACACAGTGAACATGAAAATACATAAAAGTAAGTAGTTCAGCACGTCAACTGTGTTCCTTTCTGGGCAGAGAAAGCTTTGTAACTTGTATTTTATGTCCAGTCCATGATAAATGGAGTGGCCTTTTCAAGTGGTCCAAAACTTTAGTTAGTTAAATCAAACATCTATTGCAAATTTGTGGGTGAAAATGCATATCACATTCAGTGAAAATGCACGATTGATTTTACCTGAACATTCTCTGCCTTGCTTGTCAGTATTTTATAATTTCCTCTTTGTTGGCTAAACGGCTCTTCCCGCTCTTTTTCTGGGCTGCAGAGCAAGCTCCACATGGAAGGTTTCCGCAGCTTGAAAGAAGGAGAAGCAGTCGAATTCACTTTCAAGAAATCCTCTAAAGGTTTGGAGTCCATCCGAGTCACTGGCCCTGGAGGAGTTTTCTGCATTGGCAGCGAAAGGAGACCGAAGGGAAAAAGCCTTCAGAAACGCAGGTCGAAAGGAGATCGGTAAGGCTTAGTTCAGGGACTTGTTCCGCGAGTCCAGAAACCTCTCAATTTACAACAAAATTTCAAAGCTTGAAAATGCAATGGATATTCTGTGTATTGGGAGTATAGAAATAGAGAAATCGGTTTTGTGAGAGTGAGTTGTGGTTTTTTGTTTTGTTTTTTTTGCTGGAAAAAGAAACAACAATCAACTTAAATGAAGTTTGGAACTCTTTTCCACATAACCTATAAAAGATGTATGATTTTTTTCTCCTTTCTTTTCAGTAGTTTGGCATATTATGTAAATCCAGGCATTCTTTATTTATTTCATTATTTTGATTCTGTCTCACCCATAGCTAACTCACTCAAGATAGCTAATAACAATGAAACCTTGCTTGGCTTTCTAAATTTTCCAATAATGTTCGTTTTTCACCATCATCACGAGAGCTAGAAATTTGCTGGTAGGAAGAAATATTGACATCTGACATTCTCACCAAGATAATGATGATAATAATAAGATAATGAACCAGTTGGTCTAATGGTTAAGGTTCTGGTCTAGGAACCAGGACGCCGTGAGTTCTAGTCCCTCCTTAACCATGAAAGCTGACCAGGTGATCTCGGATTAGTTGATCTCTCTCAATCCAACTCACCCCACATGATTGTTGTGAGAAAAATAATAAGGAAGAATCATTAGGTATGTTCACAGTAACCTTATTATGAAGATAAAGGTGGGATAAAAATCAAATAAATAAGTATTCAGTTGCCAGATGTCTTCTGGCATGATGGGAATGGCAAATAGGCATGCCAGTGCAGGCCTGGGAGAAGAGATAGAATAGAATAGAATAGAATTCTTTTTTGGCCAAGTGTGATTGGACACACAAGGAATTTGTCTTGGTGCATATGCTCTCAGCGTACATAAAAAGATAAAATACATTTGTCAAGAATCATAAGGTACAGCACTTAATGATAGTCATAGGGAACAAAAAAGCAATCAAACACATTAGGAAACAGTCAATATAAATCGTAAGGATACCAGCAACAAGGTTACAGTCATACAGTCATAAGTGGGAGGAGATGGGTGATAGGATAGAAGATTAATAGTAATGCAGACTTAGTAACTAGTTCGACAGTGTTGAGGGAATTATTTGTTTAGCAAAAGTTTAGCAGATGTTTGTAATAATAGAAAATACTTGTAGCTCGGGTTTTAGATTTTGGCAGTGGTTTGCTCTCCAAGCTTGCTTTAATTTAGTTTCTGAAGGTTTCATTACCAGACTACATAACTTCATCAGCTGGATTTTCTTGTCCTATTGTGTGCCTTGTACTGGCACACAAGATAAATGTCTTGTGTGCCAGTGTGGTCAGTGGGTCGTGTGTGATTGGTTGTTCATTTGGAGCTATATTTAAATTCTGAGCAGCTGATTGGTTCTCTTGTTAATTGGTCGTTTGAATGGTCTGGTTTCTTAGAGATGTCTGTTTTAAAGGAGTGGCAGACACTGCTCTGGATGTGTTGCCCTGCCCTCTGGAACCCTTTTTCATTTTCAGATCCAGCATAATAGCAATAGCGCTTAGACTTATATACCACTTCATAAGGCTTTACAGCATTCTTTAAGCAGTTTACAGAGTCAGCTTATTGCCCCCCCCCCCAAAACAATCTGGGTCCTCGTTTGACTGACCTCGGAAGGACGGAAGGCTGAGTCAACCTTGAACCGGTCAGGATTGAACTGTTAGCAGTCCAGAATACTGCATTCTAACCACTGCTCCATCACGGCTCTAATATATGCGGCTATGCACACGTGCCTACACAAAGACCACCAACTTGCTTAAATTAGTTGCCTTTAATTCAGCTTCGCCCAATCTGGTGCTTCTCTGGAGGTGTTTTGACTATATGTCCCATCATTCCCAACCAGTTTTTTACCTTCCTTTGGTGGAGGCTTGGCCAGCAGTTGTCTCCTCCTTCCGCATAAGTTGCTTCCTTTTGGCTTTTTAAGTGAATGGCAGATGCAGATTCCTAGGGCAACAAAGGAAAAGGTCAGAGTTCCCTCTCTCCCTCCCTCCCTCCCTCCCTCCCTCTCTCTCTCTCTCTCTCTGTCACACACACACACACACACACACACACACACCAGCTGAATAGAAATAGACCAACCCGTTACCATTCATGTGCTTGCAGGATGGCTCATCCCTCGGAAGAGAACTTCAGGGACACTCCCTGCAGCAAGTACATGGAAAAAAATATATTTTATAACACTTGTCCCCAGCCTTCCAGATATTCTAAATATTATAGTGGCTGTGGGAGTTGCATTCTTAACACATCTGGAAGGCACCAGATTATCTTACACTGGCTGTATTCCTACAATTGTTAGCCGGCTGTTACAGATCTAACAATTTGGCATAGCATACTAAGAAGTTAAGTTTAGGCCTTTTTGCTAGCAGCTTGCATGAACTCGGCCCACTTGCTCATTTAATAGTTTAGTGCAGCGGTCACCAACTTATGGTCCGTGAGAAAATTTTGGTGGTCTGCAGAAAAATTATCTACATTTTTTATATTGCACTAAATCAGGGGTCCTCAAACTATGGCCCCTGGGCCGGATACGTGCAATGAACGCTTGTGTTGCTGCAGAAAGTCTCCCCCTTTGGGGTCTTTCTGTGTGGGTCGGAGTGGGGTGGAAATTCCAACTTGGGGTCTGCTTCAGCCTCCTGGTGCGGGACTTTGAGCGAAGGCTGGAGGGAAGTGCTGCTGGTGGCGAAGAACCAGAGGGCCTTGTTCTAGTGGGACTACATCATGGCCTGGAACTGGTTGACCATCTCAGCCCGCTGAGCCTCCAGGCACCGGTACCTGGCCTTGCACTCCTGCAGGTCTTCCCTCTGCTTGGAAAGCCTATGCTCGTAGTCCAGCTGTTTTGCCAACTCTTTCTCATGGTGGCTGCTTAGCTCCAACAACTGCTTCCTGTTGGGGCCCTAAGGAGCCTGGGCGAGAAGGCGAGGAGTGGTTAGGAGGGGAGGGGAGGGGTGAGTAGAGGCAGGCGAGGTGCCCCTCAACATGACATCAACTTGGCCACGCCCATCCAGTCACATGACCACCTGGCCACGCCCACTCACCCAGTCATTAGGCAGATCATATTAGTGGTCTGCGGGATTTAAAATTATGAATTTAGTGATCCCTGAAGTCCAAAAGGTTGGGGACCCCTGGTTTAGTGTGTTGACAAACCCATGAGATGGGGTGAGCCTTACTGACTGAAACACAAGCCTTTAGGCTACACCAGGGGTCTGCAACCTTAAACACTCAAAGAGCCATTTGGACCTGTTTCCCACAGAAAAGAAAACACCGGGAACCACAAAAACCCTTCCTGCGCCTGACTATTTCTGGATTGGCCACAAAACTAGCATATGTAGTTGAATTAAACATTCTGTTTTCTTCTGAAAATGTTCTTTTCTTGGATTTATCCATGGTTGGCCTACCGGGGGTTGAAAAGCTCAATACATCGCATGCCGGTGGGTGTCGCACATTGGCGGTTGCGATGCATATTTTGAGTGACAGGGAGCCGCAGCAGAGGGGTGAAAGAGCCACATGCGGCTCCAGACCCGTGGCCTACACCCTTGGTTGATTGAGGGTCGTCTCTTCTTCCTGGCCCTCTAATATCTTAAACGGGCACCAGACTATTTAAAAATCCACTTATTCTACCAACATAATACAGTTGGGAGGATGGATGCATGGAACAGCGGTGCTTTTATTGCTGAATTATAGCCCACTTGCTGAGGAATGTCCCAACACGCCTGAAGGCCAACAAAAATCTCTCCCGCTTGTCTGGTTGGGAAACCAGATGTTCTTAACATGTTTTCAGATAACATTTTCCCATCAGTTGCAAGCTTGCAAAACCAAAACCGAAAGTTTATGATAGGCATAGCCCAAAACATCTGGACATGGGCAGGAGTCTGCCGCGTGTCTTATCTTTGCTTTTCCACAATTGTTGAAAAAAAAAGTCTTTATTAATAGGAATAGGGGAGTTCCCCCTAGTGGTTGAAAAAGACTTATGCATTCTTTTAATTCATCCAATTTTTGAAGATCTATCTCTGGGAAAGTTGCTGGATCTCTCTTTATTATTCTCCCTTGAGGAAGCAATTGGTTCATTGAAGCAGAGTGTGTGTGTGAGAGAGAGAGGGGGGGGGGAGGGAGGGACAGAGAGAGAGAGAATCTGAAAAATGATGGGAGTGTTGTTGATATTTCTTTGACTTCCCTATAGCTATGAGGTTTCCTGGCAAGGCCCTGATTCAGTGTAATCAGATTGGTTTTGTTTAGGTTTTACTGATATCAGCCAAGGTCACTAGGGCTCTGCTACCTAGGTTTAACACAGAATGATATAATTCTCCTCCTTTGCTTTGGCTAGGTTGTGGAGATACAAACAGCTACAGCTTTCCTGGAATAACCGTCCTGCTTTCCCCTCCATCTTGTTTTCCTCTTTTTTTCCCCCAGATGCTACAACTGTGGTGGCCTGGATCATCATGCCAAAGAATGCAAGCTCCCTCCTCAGCCTAAGAAATGCCACTTCTGCCAAAGCATCGCCCACATGGTGGCCAACTGCCCGATCAAAACGCAGCAGTCGCCCAGTTCTCAGGGAAAACCCACGTACTTCCGGGAGGAGGAAGAAATGCACAGCTCACCCTTTCTTCCCGAAACCAGGGAATGATCTCTGGAAATCCGTAGGAAATCTGCCCAGTTGACCGGCTTCAGGGCATCAAGTCAGCCAAAATGGGAGCAGAGAACAGCATTGGCTCCAAGCTATGGGTGAACAAGCACTGGGCAGGAGAGCAGCAGCTTTTATCTTTAGCAAAGGCAAAAATTTGAGTGGAAGTGGGGGGGGGTTTGGACCCTTTTTCTCCTTTTAGTGGGTGTGGAATCTGAGGAATCAAGATCAAGAAAATGCAAAAACCAAAAACTGAAGTTATGGATCTCAGGATGCGTTTGTACTTGAGTTAAGTGTGGTTGTGTGTGTGTGTGTCTGTGTGTGTGTGTGTATGTCATTTCCACACATCAACAAGAGCATTGGAATACAAATAAGATAACTGGCAGGGCCCCCTCTCTAAGACAATCTGAGGCTCAAGGAAGTCCCACCTTAGAAGTCTGTAGTGAAACCAACTCCCCAAACTGCCTGCTCCCTGCTCTCTTAACAGAAAATAACTGAATCCCCTCCTTTTTCATATCTGACCTGGGATTCTTTTGTTGTTAGGGAAAAGTAAGAGCCACATGCTTTTAGATGTTTATGGGACCTGAAGGAGCATTGGCAGGCGCAGGAGTCCGATTTCTGCCAAAACAAACCTGAAGGATTAGATCTGTTTACTGTAGCTACTGTGCCATGCAGTAATATAGCCATGCTCCTTCCTGCATGTGCTTGTTTGGCTAATTCAGATGTTTAACACACACACACACACATGATACAAACACATAGACACAGAATTGCAAATTTGGCATATATCAAATATTGCCATGCATGCGACCTACATATTTTTCATTCTCCAAATGAGTACAAGGCTTCTAAGTTTAAAGATGTGTTTACTTTGTCCAGCCCACTCTTCAGATAAAAACCGCTGCTCCTTTGCCCAGCTTAACTTCTGTAGCTCTGCCTTTAATTTATTTTGTTCCCGCGGACAGCTGGACTTGCCGTGTGAAAAAGCCGGAGGGAGGGTGGGTGGACCCTCTCTGCTCTGAAGCCGTGATGTGAAAATCTGCACTACGATGTGCGTGAATGACGTATCTTTGGGTTTGTTTATTTTGTTATTTTGCTTTTCTTTGGGGGGGGGGGGTTTCCCTTGTTTTAAAAGTAATAAATATTCCGTTTTGTATTTTTGTATATTTTAAACTTTTAAGAGGAAAAAAAAAAGGAAGGAAAAAAAAACAATGACACGATTCTGCAATTTATTCTCAGGTATTCTCACACATCTCAGGGATGGAAGAATCTTGGCAGCTCTGGGGCTGAATGGATCAGCGTTTAACAGCACAAAGAATAAGAAAGCCTCTGTTTAAAAAAATTTTTTAGCTTTAACAATCTCTGTGTGTGATGAGTGCATTGATGTTTCTAAATGCTGTATTTTAGTAGATTTCTTCTTTTCCCTTTTTTGGATGTAAGTGAAAGTAAAAGGATTTGTGGCACAGAGGAAAGTCTCCACATAGAGATACTTCTGTGGGGCTTCCCCCCAAAGTTGCATAAGCTAAAGGTTTCTCCGAGGACTGCCCGTGGACCAACAAGCCAAAGGGAAGGATAGCCCTTAGCTGTGCATAATATTGATGATGCAATTTGTACCCTAGGATAGTTTTGGTGCCTGATAGGATCTCCTTCTCTGCTCCACCTATCCTTGAGCCTTTTGACATTGACCATTTCTGCATCTCATCTCTAGCAGAATTCCTTGTTCATGCATTTTAGAGTCAAGACCCATATTATCCTTTACCTGTCAGTTTCATGTAATGTTCAGATTCTGCAAGTCTAAGAAGCTGGGATAGGAAAGGGGAGAATCTGCAAATTGGTCAGAAAACTTTGACACCTCTTGAAAGTAGAGAAATGTACTTGGTGTGTCAGGCACATCAGCAGACACTTTCAGTCATCCAGGTCAGGATGTCTTATATTCCAAGCCTCATGAATTATTTGAGATAGACAAAAAAAAATAAAAATTAAATCCATCTCTCCTTTCCATATTTTTGTCAGGAAAAGAAAAGAAATTATATTTCATTTGCTGCCTTCTCACTCTTGCCCCAAACCCATAGTTTAAGGATGTCACTTCACTCTGCTGAATAGTAGGACTTGCCTGCTGGAGGTGATATTGCAAGCAGGACAGGAGCTGCAAAGATGGAGAGTTAGGTTGGTTAGGCAGCAAGTGAGAGCATGTAACACTGCAGATGTTGATAAATCATAGCTGTATTAGCTGTGCTGGCTGGGACACTGAATTGTATTTTGGAGCACTCAAGTTCCCAGTTTTCTTCTCTGCTCATTTTAGGAAGTTGTGTAGGATCTGCTGTTTGATATCAGAGTAAATAGTTTTCTTGCAGCTGCTAAGGAGTGAATTTAGTACGCTGCACTCTTAAAAACATTTAAGTGGAGCAGCGAAAACTAAACGTGTTTTGGGGACTTACAGAACTGAGCAATACAATTCAAGAGATGCTGAACAACTTAAAAACTTCCATATAATTCCTCCCCTGACTCACCCATCACAGAAATCATGGCAGTGACATGGTGAGAAATATGCAGGTGGTTAATTTTGATAATGTTGCTGTGAAAAAACTACTGTATCTACCTCAGGATCATTTTTGATGACAATAGGCGTCAAATACAATAGAACCCATTAGGGAAGTTACTTTGCTCTAGATTGGTCAAAGAACGAATGCTTCCCTAGGCTGTGCCCAAAATTTAGATTGTGGCACCTTGTAGTTTTGTATCTGCTTTTTATTAAGAAGAAAAGGAAGGAGAAGTGACACTTGTTCCTCTTTCTAGATGTTTAGTCTGTGTAAATATCTCATGTAAAGTTGTCCGATTTCTTCCCAATTTCTTCTTGGATTATTGTTTACAAACTTAAGAAAAATAGCCAAAGCAGGGGGTTGTATTTGCACCAGAGAAATGGGGGTAGGATTCCCTCTTTGTACTTTATTGCAATTCTGCCAAGTGAGAGCTGGTGAAGCCCCCTCTCCCCATCTCTCTTGTAACTGCTGAGATCATTGGATTTCTGGAGAACGGTGATTTATCTGTAAGAGCAATGAATGGAATGGAAAAATCATGTTTTGAAACTCAATGTAGTGAGGTTGGATAGCATCAGCGGTAACTTTTCGTTGCTCTTTTTTCAAAAAATGGGAAGGTGTGAGATTTTGGACGTTGAAAGAAATGTCTTTGGCTTGGTCTTCTTACAAATAAATTGCTGTCTGGCACAAGAAATGAGAATACAATTTAGAGAGTGGTGGACACTATGCATAAAGAGTAAATGGTGTGAATGGCAGGCAGGGTAAAGCCATGTCCGCGCTCAGGGTCATTGTGGTGTGAGGGAATTTGAATGTACTAGGGCTTAGGTGGGTGGGTGGGTAACCATTTCTTGCATGGCTCCATGTTTGTGTCCTGCAAGACAAAACGAATGTAACTCCATGTTTACTGCTAGTAACCAAAGCTTGTTTTGTGTTAAACTCTTGAATTTTAATTAAGTGGATAGGTGGGTGGGAGGGAAGGGGTGGCAATAACATGGCGATTGTTGGGTTCTTTTGGGGGGGGGGGGGAATGTCTTGGCTGCAGGACTTTGTCCAAATAAGCAGCTTTCCTGCTGATTTATGTCTTGCAGTGACATCGGAAATCCCCAACACTGCATCTCTCTCCCCGTTCCCATTTTTATACCAATTGTGGAAAATGTTGGAAATGAATAAAGTTGATGGATAACCATGTGCTGTGTCTCCCTTCTTTTCAGCAAACAAAATCTTCCTTTGGGTCAAGAAAATGGGCCTTATTTATAGGGCCGTGTTGGCAAACCTAAGGCACGCATGCCAGAGGTGACATGTAGCGAGTGCCCTCTCTGATGGCATATGAGCCATCACCCCAGTTCAGCTCCACTATTCATGTGCACATGCGTCCCACTGGACAGCTGGTTTTCGGGTCTCTACCGAGCATATGCGGGGGGCCGCATGCACAAGTGTGAGGGTGGGGGATGCGCACATGCATGGGGATGGGGTGTATGCATGGGGGCGCACATGCGCAGGGGTGTTGCACGTGTGGGGATGGGGCGCATGCACAGGGGTGCAAGCGCATTACATTTTGGAGGTTCGGGGGCATTCACGAGTGCACGCGCACACTTTGGGCACTCGGTCCAGAAAAGGTTAACCATCACTTACAGGGTGGTGAACCTTTTAGACACCGAGTGCCAAAAAGATAGTGCGAAAACATTGCACCTGCACGCGCTCTGGAAAAGCTGAACTTCTGGGTTCTAGCGCACATGAGCTCTGGTGGCTCAGCAGACTAATTAACATCCACTTACATCTGCTGCCTGCAATTAACTGCAAGTTCAAATCTCACCAGGCTCAAGGTTGACTCAGCCTTCCATCCTTTCTAAGGTAGGTAAAATGACCCAGATTATGGGGGCAATAAGATGACTTTGTATAAATATACAAAAGTATGAAGGCTATTGCTTAACGCATTGTAAGCCGCCCTGAGTCTCCAGAGAAGGGCGGCATATAAATCAATTTTTTAAAAAAAACAAAACGTGTGCCTGACAATCAGCTGGCTGGCATGCATGTGCCAACCAGTTTTTAGCACTGCCACGTGTGTGCCGGGATCACACTCTGGAAAAACTGAACTTCCAGGTTCTGGTGCGCATGCCAGCCAGCACACATGCATATACTGCTTTTCGGCACTGCCACACATGCAAAGGACAGCTGATTGTCACTCACACATGCGCGCCAGAAACCCGAAAGACAAACAGGCATGGCTTCGCGTGACACTGGGCACATGTGCCATAGGTTCGCCATCACGGTTATAGGGCATATGTAAACGGATAAGCTGGGATGGGAAGCTAAACATCTCGTGTGAATTCCAAAATCAATTAATTTAGAAAATTTATATGCCCAGTCATCTTAAATACATACCTTGTATAACCCACAACCAACCGTGAAATACGTATTATTTAAAAACCCCAAAAATAAGCATAATTATATCAACCAAGGCATGATAAAAGAATGCAATGTGAAAATTATTAAAGGACTTTTAGTTGCAAGCAATCTCTGATCATTCAGGAATTCAGTGAACTCCCTCCTGTATTCTCAATTCACATCTGAGAAGATTACGGTAAATGACAAAAATCCTTATGGCATTTAAAGGCAGAAAAATATAGAAAGCCTTTCACTTGGCAGCCACCTAAGACTCAATTATCTTTGATATGTCTATACTAGTAGTGGGTTGCTACCGGTTCTCCCCGATTCGGGAGAGTCGGTAATAGAAATCTTCATAGGAGAGCGAACCGGTTCGCTTTGAATTTCATTTGGGCTCTCCCCCTCTGCTCCCACAATGAAAACTGGTGGTAAAACTGATTAGAACCCACCACTGGTCTATTCATACCAAAGATAATTTGATGTGTATAGACTTCAACTCCCAGAATTCCCCAGCCATTTGTCTTGAGAGAAACTCCTGGCCTTTGAGGCTCTGAAGGCCTAACAAAATGGCTGCCAGACTCATCTGAGATTGTGTGATGTTAGCACAGGGATGGGGAACATTTTGGGCTTAGCATGTCAAAAAGTTCAGAAAATGCCTACCTTGACTCCTCTGTCTTTCTCACAAACACACACTACCCTGAACAAAAGAAACAATTGTCTACTCTCCCCCCCTCCCCCCCAAAAAAATCTAGGCCACCCTGAACAGCCACACTTGGGATTACCACCAAGTCTGGGCCTAAAATAGAGGATCTGTTTTACTCTTAAATCCCAGTATGGGCAGCTGTAAAAGAAAGGAGGATGTCTTTAGCAGAGATAGGCTAGATCTGCTACCAAAATGACATTTGGGGGTGGGGAGGAAACATGGCTTAATTCCAAATCAAGAAGGCATGCACAAGCAACTCTTGACAGACACCTTCCTAATTTACATGAGTATAAGGGTGAGGGTGGAGATGGAATTATAAAGCACAGTTGAAATTGCAAAATTCTGTTTTTATAGCTAATAACACACTAGTAACTTTTGAGTCTGCCTTTGGAATGGATTTCATGAATTGATCCATGTAATGAAGTGACAGCAGCAAAAACAGTTGAAATGTCTTCTTGGTCTTTAAGGACCAGGTTAGCTTCCCTCCCCAAATAATAGCTCTAGAAGATGCAGGCAACCATCAGTGAGGCAGTAGAGTCTTTATTTACTCTTTAGGTATTCAGCTTCCTCCTGCAACTCTTTGTTTCTTGAACCCATAAGCTTTTCCCTTTGATTTTATCAGTACGTAACTACACCCTTTTCCTATTCTCAGCTGTGCCCGGTGGCACTTACTACTACTCCCCATTAGAAGCTCCCCACACTGGCTGTGTTTGAGGAACATAAAATTAGTTTTCTGGTGAGACTTCCAATGACGGGACAATTCAGCTGCTGGCCAGGATCCCAGAGTGACACACCTGGGAACTGTCAACAGATGTCACACCTTTGCAACCGGATCTTTTTCAGCAGCTGGGAAGCAAAGGAACAGAAGGTAAAAGCCTTCGCTACAGCAATGAAGCCGTGAGGTTCACCTTGGTCAAACAGGCTGCGAGTGTGAAGCGTGGCAGCCTCAGCTCATTCATTTCTTTCCAATGACCTCAGGATGGGGAGCCAGGCACCCCTTTTACCCACATTTGCCTCACTGACTAAGAAGGTGGGCTTCAGGAGGCAGCCGCCTGGCCTGGAGTCAAGATGTGAATGTGGCCTCAAAGAACTTCATAACTCAAGAAATGAGGATAAAAACGGTCCCAGTTTGGTGGGAGAAACCGTCCATCACAACTACAGCATGGACAAAAGAAGGAAGGAAGACGGGAAGCAAAAAATTGTTGAAGGGTGAGTGTCCAGGAAAGGCCCAGAGATGCCTCTACACAAAATTCTCTAACCCACCTCCTATCTGTCAGACTACAAATCTTAATTCCCCAGTCAACATGGTCCAGGGATATGGGAATTATAATTCAACTTCTGAAAGGCAACAGGCTGGGGATACAGTTGGCTGGTTTGAGTGTATTTGTTTCCAGCGTTGTATTTGCAAAAGATTTCTAAATTAATGATTGAACTGACCCATTTCCTGGAATTGTAGTACAGATAGTCCATGATCAACAGTTTGTTTAGTGATTGAAGTTTACGACGGCACTGAAAAAAAGCGACTGTTTTCCACACTTATGACTTGTTACAGCATCCCCATGGTCACATGATCAAAATCCAGACACTTGGCAACTGACTCACATTTATGACGGCTGCAGTGTCCCTGAGTCATGCAATCTCCTTTTGTAACCTTTTAACAAGTAAAGTCAACGGGGCAGGCAGATTCACTTAATGACTGTGACAAGAAAGGTCATTAAATGGGGCAAAACCTACTTAAGAAATGTCTCGCCTAACAGAAATTTTGGGCTCAATTGTTGTAAGTCAAGGACTACCTGTTTATATTACAAACTAATTAATTTTATATGACATAAGTCACCAACATCTACCCCTCCACCCCACGGCATACATATCTCATGTCTAGTATGCCCTGCAGATGCAGCCTCTAGATTCTTAACTAATCTTGTTAAATGCAGTGTGTTTGTAAACATAACCTGGAAACTCATAATGGGACTACTAGTGCATCCTGATATTATTACTCTAATTGTGAAATAATGGGAGTGAAAAAAAAGTGAAGTGGAATCTTCATATGCAAAATAGTCCCAAAGTAGTTCCAGGCATCCTTGGATAAAATGTGTAAACTTTTATTGAAATTTGAAACAGAAGGAAAACAAGTAAATGTATGATGAAGTGAGCTGAGCATTTTGGCTATAATACAGAGAAGGAATAATGGGAAAATATCTGGTTGAAAGGATTGAAATTTAGACTATATTATAACCTTAAACAGAATTTATAAAAATGGTGTACTGTGCTTCAAATTTATGTTGGAAACGTGTACAGCATTTTTCCTCTATCATGCGTGGTGGACATGAAAAAAAGCTAGAAAAATCTGGATTCAAATGTATTTACTGATTCAGAGGATTTTAGAGATCAATATATAATTCAGATCAGACATCTTTCTTTTGGAAACACTTGGAAACACAAACACTTGGAAAAAAGTAATGGAAATTTGTTTTTTTTTGTATAATAACCGCTGTGAGATTTCTGTATGCACAGAGATGGAAACATTTAGCCCTACCACAATGGAGGAATGGTTGGTGAAGATAAGTTGTCCAATAACTTGAGTTATTGGAATTTGATTCCTGGCTTGACAGTTCTCAGACATTCAGGAATCCTAAAGTTCTGACTTTGGATGTGTTTATTGCCTGAATGCCACAGAAAGACAAAATTCTGACGGTCGTTCTTGAATACACAACACCTGAACTGTGGCTCTAAATCAGGCATGGATTTGTTGATGAGCATTAAGCTCAAATCCTGTTTGTTTGATTGATTGAAAGTATTGACTCAGCCTTCCATCCTTCTGAAGTGGGTAAAAGGAGGACCCAGATTGTTGGAGGAAAGATGCTGACTCTGTAAACCATTTAGAGAGGGTTGTAAAGCACTGTGAAGCAATATATAAGTCTAAGTGCTATTGCTATCAGGAGCCCTGGTGGCACAGTGGTTAGAATGCAGTATTGTAAGCTAATTCTGCCCACTGCCAGCAGTTCGACTCTGATCGGCTCAAGGTTGATTCAGCCTTCTATCCTTCCGAGGTGGGTAAAATGAGGACCCAGATTGTTGGGGGCAATAGGCTGACTCTGTAAACCGCTTAGAGAGAGCTGTAAAGCACTATGAAGCGGTATATAAGTCTAAGGGCTATTGCTATTCAAGCTACCTCTTATTTTATTAAAAAAATAGGAAATGCCATAATTAAAGCCCCCTTTTGGTTAATGCACTATTCCTTAGATTTGTATTGTTCTTCATTGCTTTCACTGTCCCCATCGTCTTGATGGTGAGGGGACATCATTGCTGTCATTTTCAATTGCAGAAATAATGCTTTATAATATAATAACTCACTGATATGGGAGGAGAAATTAGGAGTGGTGAAATTGAACTCTCTGGTGTCTATTTGGTCTCTGGTTTGCAGGCCTTATACTGACTACTCATTCTTTAAAAAAAAAAACAAAATTATTTGTGTAATAAAAGAGTACTGCATGTTTCAAACAATGCATGAACTGAGCACACATGTTTTCATACAAGTTTTTGGCAGCTTAATTTTTTCTTAAAAGAACATGCAGGGTTCCAATTCTGTGAAAGATGCTAATACACACATTGCTACTTTAACCTCAAGGAAAGTACAGGTAATCCTTGATTTACAGCCATTCGTTCAGTGACTGTTCCAACGACACTGAAAAAAATGACTTACAACCAGTATTTGCACTTAACAACCAACGCAGAATCTGTATGGTCATGTGATCAAAATTTGGGTGCTTGGCAATCAGTATGTATTTACAACAGTTACAGTATCCAATGGGATTGCCGTTTGCAACCTTCCCACTTGGCTTCTGGCAAGCAAAGTGAATGGGAGGAGCTTAACAGGTTAACAGAGTTGGAAGGGACCTTGTAGGTCATCTAGTCCAACCCCCCGCCCAAGCAGGAGACCCTGAACCAGGGGTGAAATGCTCCCGGTTCAGACCGGATCGCCCGATCCCGGTAGCGATGGCGGCGGATGGTTCGGAGAACCGGTAGCAAAAATCCCTGCGCCTCCGCCACCATGCCCAGCTGAGCCGTACGATCAGAGGCTTTTTTTTTTTAACTTTTAAAAGCATTTTTTCTACAACCTCTTCCGACGGAAAAAATGTTTTTAAAAGTAAAAAAAAAAAGCCTCTGATGATCGCGCGGCTCAGCTGGGATCGTCAGAGGCTTTTCAAAGCATTTTTTTCTGTAACCTCTTGGCCGAAGAGGTGGTAAAAAAAATGTTTCGAAAAGTCTCTGACAATCCCAGCTGAGTTGCCTGATCGGCAGAGGCTTTTCAAAGCATTAGAAAAAATGCTTTGAAAAGCTAAAAAAAAAAAAAAAAGTTGTCCACGCCCACCCAGTCACATTACATCCTCCCCACCAAGCCATGCCCACAGAACAGGTAGTAACAAATTTTACATTTCACCATTGTCCTGAACCATTTCTGACAGATGGCAGTCTAGTCTCTTCTTGAAAGCTTCCAGTAATGAAGCTCCCACAAGTTCTGAAGGCAACTTCTGTCCCATTGGTTGATCTCCCTGTCAGAAAATTTCTCATTATTTCTAGGTTGAATCTCTCCTTGATCCATTTCTATCCATTATTCCTTGTCTGGCATTCAGGTGCTTTGGAAAATAGCTTGAGCCTCTCCTCTCTGTGGCAGCCCCTCAAATATTGGAACACTGCTATCATGTCTCCCCTGGTCCTTCTCTTCACTAGACCAGCCTTGCCCAGTTCCTGCAACTGTTCTTCATATGTTTTAGCCACCAGTCCCCTAAAGACTTAACAACTGCATGATTCACTTAGCAGCTGCAATGAGTCACTTAACAACCATGGCAAAAAGTCATAAAATTGGGAACGACTCACTTAACAACAGAAATTCTGGCCTCAAATGGTGATCATAAGTCCAGAATTACCCATACTGCATTTCAAAGCAATGTGTGCAGTTCTTCTTTGAAACAAAGAAAGCTTGCACTTACTTGAAAAAGTAAACAGACTCCTTTTAAAATCTAGCTTTAAATAATTGCCATCATCTTGCTTTTCAATTATGTAACCTCTGGAATATTTTTAGGCATCAATTTATTTTTCCAAACCGGTTTTCTGGAACAGTTTTCTTGTTATACGCCACTTGGTGGCTTCCAAATTTCAGCAGGGAATTGAAATTCAGGGACAAATTCATAATGGATGAAGGGAAGGAACAAAATAGTTCATTGAAGCCCCCTCCTCTCCACCTTAGTTGCTAACTCTGGCTCTAAACAAGCCTGATAGTTACTGAATAGCCAAAGTCTGATGACAAATGTTGATTTGATTCAGCATCCGTGACAAAGCGAATGTCGCCAGCGTGTCTGCAAGAGTTCAGCTACCTTTATTGCTCTCCTTTGCACTTTGAAAAATGCTAACGATGTGCTACTGGCCATGTTGCCAGGGCATTATGGGACTTGGAATCCGAGATGCCCAGAGGCTACTAAGTTCAGAAAAGTTGGCGTAAGCACTTTTGATTGTTTCAGGAAACAGGCAGCAGCTGAGTCACCGCATGGATCTTAGAGGGATCATCTTTCAGATTCTATTTTGGTTTCTACCCCAAGGCATTTTTTGAGGGGTGCTGTTTTACTTCCCCTTTTGCCTGTGATCAGTCTTCCCTGCACTTCGCCTGGCTTCTGCAATCCTTTGGAATCCATTTGGTCACCTAACTCCAGTCTTGAGAATGTCAGAATTTTGCGCTCAAAATGTATTTAAATTATTTACAAGGATAGCTTGTCTATCCTGTTCAACAGTGGAGGATTCTCATTTGGCGCCATAAAAGATGAAAGCGTGCGGTGAAAATGAAGAGAGCAAAATAAGCAGGAATTAAATGCGCACCCAGCCAACAGCAAATAATAACAACAGCAGAATTAATAGTATGACCTTATATCAGTCTTAAAATATATGTGCTGGAATGAGGAAATACAAAATGCTTTCTCTGCAGGAAATGTCATAAAATATGGCTACTGCATACAGGTAGTCCTCAACTTACGACCGCAATAGAGCCCAACATTTTTACTGCTAAGTGAGACATTTGTTAAGTGAGTTCTGTCCCATTTTACAACCTTTCTTGCCACAGTTGTTAAGTGAATCACTGCACTTGTTAAATTAGTACCACAGCTGTTAAGCAAATCTGGCTTCCCCATTGACTTTGCTTGTCAGAAGGTTGCAAAAGGGGATCAGATGACCCCCCACAACACTGCAAGTGTCGTAAGTATGAGTCAATTGCTAAACATCTGGTAATTTTGATCACGTGACCAGAGAGATGCTGCAAGGATTGTAAGTGTGAAAAATGTTCATCAGTCACTTTCTTTTTAGGGCCATTGTAAATTTGAATGGTCATTAAATGAACTGTTGTAAGTCAAGGAAGGAAGGAAGGGAAGGAAGGGAAGGAGGGAGGGAGGGAGGGAGGAAGGAAGGAAGGAAGGGAAGGAGGGAGGGAAGGAGGGAGGGAGGGAGGGAGGAAGGGAAGGAGGGAGGGAGGGAGAAAGAGGAGGAAAGAAGGGAAGGAAGGAAGGAGGGGGGAAGGAGGGAGGGAGGGAAGGAGGGAGGAAGGAAGGAAGGGAAGGAAGGAAGGAGGGGGAAGGAGGGAGGGAGGGAAGGAGGGAGAAAGGAAGGGAAGGAGGGAGGGTGGGTGGAAGGAAGGAAGGAAGACTCGGGAGTTCTGGTAAAAACTGTAGTTCTGCAATAAGGATGGGAGGGAGGGAGGGAGGGAGGGAGGGAGGGAGGGAGGGAGGGAGGAAGGAAGGAAGGAAGGAAGGAAGGAAGGAAGGAAGGAAGGAAGGAAGGAAGGAAGGAATACCTCCAGCCTTGCAAGATTCAGCGAATGTAACTTCACAATAAAGGCAGAGCTAGTCTTCCCAGCTGTGCTTCTTGTCTTGACTACTTCACAGGCTGAGTGGCTTCGTCGTGCTTTAATCGTAGCTTTATTTATCTTTTAGGATACCAGCTAGAGGGGAGAAAGTAGCACAGCGTTCGAGGCAGGAGCTCTTGGCTCTTGACTTATGACATACTGCAAAGCATACATAAACACACATGGACGAGAGAGAGCAAGCCACAATTGGCGGGGCTCATTACAGATGCCCCTGAACCAGTGTGGCTGGGTTCATCAAGCCAAGCCAGCCCCATTCATTCTTAGTCTACTCTACTGGTCGAGAGAGAGAGAGAGAGAGAGAGAGAGAGAGAGAGAGAGAGAGGAAAAAACTTGCCCTTGGCAATCTGAAGCAAAAATTAATCTGGTTGATGCTGCCCAGAGCAACACAACCTACCATCCTTGCACTGCATCCTCGCATAGCTGGAGCTATGTCTTCTAAGAGTGGGAACCCCAAATACTCAGAAAGCGCCAGGTTGACGGTCTCTAACAGGAAGAGGTATTAAAGCAAAGATGAACCACTGAGCTAACAGCCGTTGTGATCTCTCTACTTTCCCTAAATTCAAGGCTTTGTTTTAACGTTTTTTTTCCTCCAGAGCAAGGGAGAAGGATGTGCGCTATGCCCATGGGAAGCGTTTTGCTGCAGAGTCCTCGGCCTTCAAGAAGCGGCAGAAGTCAACCTCAAAGGTCAGCCTTACTGCTTTCCAAAGCAGATTGTACTGGGAAAAAAAAATGTTTTCTTTGCAGGGAACTTTGGGAGGTGGAGGGTGGTTGGTATATCATTCCAGCACGGCATTTGTCAACTTCGGCAACTTGAAGACGGGAGGACTTCCTGTCCCAGAATTCCCCAGCCAACGTGCTGGTTGGGGGATTCTGGGAGTTGAAGTCCCGACAAATCTTAAAAGATGCTGAAAGCTGAGAAACATTTCTCCAGGAGCTGCAGAGCACACCAGTTTGTTTCTGACCTTCTCCCTGCCTGCCAGGATGCAATCTTTGAATTCTTACCTTTTAACAATCTTTTTACAATTTTTACATGTTTACAAATTTTAATGTTTTAGGCTTGGACTTTTTAGACCCCTTAGGCACATGTTGAGTTGTTCTGTAGGTTTAGAAAAATTCATCGGTTACTTTCCCTGAACAAGAGTGCCCTCTACTGAGGGCAGAGTGTAATTGTAGAGAGCTGGGCCTTCGAACAATGTACAAGTACTTCCTTTTAATATATGCTGTGATATTATCTTAACACACTGTTAGCAGGTGTTTATATTGATTATCCTGATCTAGTCAGGATGACCGGATCTCTCTTCTTTCAATGCACCTTTCATTCATTATCAAAGTCTTTCTCTGCTTCTCTGACCATTTGACTGTCTGCAAACTTAACTGAAACATCATAAAATCGAATATTTGCTACAGGCAGCCCCTGACTTAACCACCACAATTGAGCCCAACATTTCTGTTGCTAAGCAAGACATTTGCTAAGTGAATTTTGTCCCATTTTATGACCTTTCTTGCTACAGTTGTTAAGTGAATCACTGCAATTTTAAGTTAGTAATATGGTTGTTAAGTGAATCTGGCTTCCCCATTGACTGTGCTTGTCAGAAGGTCGCAAAAGGGAGTCACATGACCCCGGGCCACTACAACTGTCATAAATAGGAACCAGTTGCCAAGCCTCTAAATTTTGACCATAGGGATGCTGCAATGGCCATACGTGTGAAAAAGGGCCATAAGTCACTTTTTCCAGGGCCGTTATAACTTTGAACGGTCACTAAATGAACTGCTGTAAGTTGAGGACTATCTGTACTTTTAAGAACACGGGACAGAAGTGAGCAAATCCACATTAAAGCAGAAACTGGTTTTTCAGATGCACCACTCGGCTTCAGGTTGTGATCCAGTAACTTCAAAAAGAGAATAGGAAGGGAAGACTGTCTGACTATATAAGTGTTTTCACTATAAGATTCAGATGAAAGTTTTAATTTGAATGATTCAGAAGTCTTGCAAAGCCTGTCCTGCTTAACTTAAGAACAATCTGTGGGTATACAAGGAGTGGTGCTCAAAACCTCTTTGATGTATTCGATTAGCTCTTGCAAAGTTTGCAGAAATTATTGTGCTTTTTTTTAGCAATGTAAATGAGAAAACTTCATCCCAGCACTTCTAAAGCAAAACGGGGGCTTTTAAGATATTCTTCCAACCAGGAGCAAACTCGGAGAAATTACAACAGAAAGTGAAAATCAAGAGATTTGCAGAAGAGTTGTTGCAAAATCTTTCAGGCGGAAAAAAACGAGATTGCATAAAGATATCCTAGGTTTTCAATACCCTAAAGAACCATTAAAAAGGGTGCACGGGGTTGCTTTGCTCTATCTATGGCACTCTTGGTGGCACTGCCAGTGTCAGATGGAAGCGGAACCTGTTGGGGTGGTTACAGAGCCACTGAGTTTCTCTTCCTTCCTCCCAAAGCTGCAGAAGGGTGTGTTACTAACTAATTCAGCTCAAAGTCATTTTAATGAAGCTCTCAAAATGGTTAATAAATCTCCTTCCCCTACCCTCACCGCTCTGCTTTTGTTAGAGGGAAGTGCATAGGCCTAAAAAACCTTGAGTGCTTGTCATTCCTGGCTTGGAGCCAGACTTGCCAGCTTAGGGGAAAATCACCTGAGCTAAATGAAGTCTACCTCACAGCTCAGCGAAGGGGCATGTGTAGACGGAAGTTGGCTCTGGATAGGGCTGAGAAAACATTCCTGTATAAAACGTGGGAGAGGCTGCGACACTCAGGGCAGATAATATGAGCTAGATCTATAAATATGTGTCTGTGTCGTATCTGACTGAACACTCCCTGAGTAAGGTGGGTCCTTCTGAGGGAAGACTTGGCAAGGGTTTTTATATAGTGAGCAGGTCCTCCTGCTTTGCATACAGCCTGTTGCGCATTCAGTTTTCTGCATCCTCTTAGAACAGGGGTGTCAAACCGAAGGCCCGGGGGCCAGATACAGCCCACGGGGTACTTAGATCTGGCCCACGGGGCCACCCTGGAAACAGCAAAGAACTGACCCACAGTGCTTCTGCCAGCGAAAACAGGCTCTCGAGCTCCGTTTTCAGCTTCCACAGCCTCCTGCAACCCTCTGCCCGCGAAAACGGAGCTCGGGAGTCCGTTTTCGCTGGCAGAGTGCTCGGGCCACCCCAGGTGCCCCCGACAGGAGTGACGTCGAGCTGGCTACGCCCCCCCGCCCCCGCCCCCCGAGGTCAAACACAACCCTGATGCGGCCCTCAATGAAATCGAGTTTGATGCCCTTGCTCTAGAAAGACCTTTGTTTCCTAGACAGTATAGATCAGCCTTTTTAGATCTGAGATAATCGGTGCTCTAGCAAAAGAGGGTGAACTTGGGTAGACGGGGTGGTGGTGGTCCTCCGATAGATTACATTGTACCCCATAACTGCTTGGCTACAGGCCTCCAGAAAAACTGGACTCTGTGCAGTGGTGAAATGTAAAATTTGTTACTACCGGTTCTGTGGGCGTGGCTTGGTGGGAGGGTAATGTGACTGGGTAGGCGTGGCCAAGTTTTTTTTTTTTTTTTACTTTTAAAAGCATTTTTTCTACAACCTTAAGAGATTGCAGAAAAAAATGCTTTTAGAAGCCTCTGGCGATCAGGCAACTCAGCTGGGATCGCCAGAGGCTTTTAAAGGCATTTTTTTTTCTACAACCTCTTCGCCGAAGAGGTTGCAGAAAAAAATGCTCTTAAAAGCCTCTGACGATCCCAGCTGAGCCACACCATCATCAGAGGCTTTTTTTTTTACTTTTAAAAGCATTTTTTCATCCGAAGAGGTTGTAGAAAAAATGCTTTTAAAAGTAAAAAAAAACAGCCTCTGAAGATCGCGCGGCTCAGCTGGGCATGGGGGAGGGGGCGCAGGGATTTTTGCTACCGGTTCTCCGAACCACCCGCCACAATCGCTACCGGATCGGGCAATCCGGTCCGAACCGGGAGCATTTCACCCCTGGCTCCATGCCAGCAAGGCCTTCATGGCTTCTGATTATGGCAAGTGAAGTCCAACATACTTTTGAAAGGAACTAGGCTACAGAAGGTTGGCTCCAGGCAGTTTCCCACAGTTATTTTACACCATATACTATATCCAATGAGATCTGCTGCCAAGCATATTATTGGCTGTCCAAACCCAGGGGCAGTTCCTTGCTCCCAACATCATCCTTGTCCAGCTTCCCTTTTCCAATTTCTCCATCCTATTCCCACCTCCCCCCCCACCCCCACACAAATCTTTTTCACTTGTGTTTCTGAAATGATGCAATATTTTGAGCAATAAACTAATCTGACGATCTGGATTCACCCAACACAGTCATACGCAAAAAAGGTAAAATCAGGTTAAATGTATATTAAATATATTTATAGATTCTAAGTCATTCAGGTCATGACCTGGTTAAATGTAGCATATCTGAATGTAGTTATTAGGTTTCTAAGTATTTTGGTTAAGTGCATTGAATAGATACAGACTCCATTTCCACAAATTTCTTTGGGTTGGTTTATTTCCCAAATTTTAATCTTCTAATGCAGGGGTGTCAAATTCGTGGGCCATGGGTGGGATGCGTCACACGCTGGCCATCCCCACCTCCGTTTTACCGAAGCGGGGGAAAGTTGTGATACGTCATGTGATGACAATGTGATGATGCGAGTTTGACACCCTTGTTCTAATGCTTCTGTTGAAGGTGTCTGAAATAATCATAACCTGTTACCCTCCATCCACATTTCTTCTTCATTTTTAAATTTATCTGGTCTATTCCACTGCTCTGTAGGATCTGAACTTTTCAACCAGAAGTAGCAGAAACTCTCACTCACTCTTCAGAATGTCATTCAATTACCTGTAGTCCTTGACTTATGACCATAAATGAACCCAGAATTACAGTCGTAAATCATAGCAGTTGTTAAGTGGATCACCACATTACATCTGTTTTTATGTTTTGTTTTGTTTTTTGTAGTGGTCCATTAAGTGAATCTATTTTTAACAATGGGTGATTTGCCAGAAATTGGAAGCAAATGCAGGAAACTGGCAAAACCCACTGAAATTCAGAGTGGTCGTAAATCGAACACCATGTAACCAGATCTGATTTTTCAATCATTTTTATAGTGGTCATTAAAACAAATCTCAGGATCATAAATGATCAAGAACCTGAGTGGCGTAGGAGGCTAATGCCTCCTACTAAGGCAGCATTTAACATCCAGCTGCCTGCAATTACTGCGAGTTCAATTCTCACCAGGCTCAAGGTCGACTCAGCCTTTCATCCTTTCTAAGGTGGGTAAAATGAGGACCCGGTTTGTGGGGGCAATAAGCTGACTTTGTATAAAATATATACAAAAGTATGAAGGCTATTGCTTAATGCATTGTAAGCCGCTCTGAGTCTCCGGAGAAGGGCAGCATATAAAAATAAATACAAATACAAAATACAAAATAAATCTGAATCCACTTTCGCAAACGGTTGGGTTTTTTTTTTTTTTTTGGCCAGAAACTGGCCAAAATTACGCCATAAATTGTGGTGACATGTAGATGAGATGCCTCAGCTAGTTGCAAATGTAGTATTTCAATTCACCTCCAATGCAGTCAAGTTCATATAATATTTAAAAAATATTAACATCCTATTATTTAAAAAAAAATCAAAGTACTGAAAATAAAAAGAAGTACCGTATTTTTTGGAATATAAGACGCACCTTCCCCCCCACCCCAAAAAGAGGGTGAAAATCTGGGTGCATCTTATACTCTGAATGCCAGCTTCTCAAACTGAGGTTTCAGAGGCTGAAAAAAGCATCAGAAATGAAGCTTCAGAAAAGAAGCCCCCAAACAGAGCTTCAGAGGCTTTTTTTTCTGAAGCTCTGTTTCGGAGGCTTTCAGAGGCAAGAAAAGAAAGTTTTTTTCTGAAACGGGGTTTCAGAAGTTTCAGAGGCAGAAAAAAAAGCCAAAAAAAGCAAGGCACAGAGCTCACAACCAAGGAACCTGTTGCTAAAATTCACCTCTGGGAACAGCTGATTGGGGGTATTCCGGGAGCCTGATCCACCTGCCAATCAGCTTTTTTCTTATTTTCCTCCCCAAAAACTAAGGTGCGTCTTATACTCTGAAAAATACGGTAAATAATTGACACCATGTTACCTGGGAGGACTCAGCATCCATTCTGGACCCACCAATCCTTCCATCACCTTCTCTTCCCCAACCCAGGAAAAAAAAACAGGAGCAAAGAAATGAAAGAGTGAGCTAGTGAGAGAGACTTTGGGGCCTCACTTGGTTCCTTCTTACAGATTTTCTGCTGGGTTTTCTCCCCTCTGCCCCTGCCAGCTGTCCCAAAGTGGCACAGAAGTGGAACTGCAATGCATTGACATGCCCCATGAGCAATGCTGGGCCTGGTGGCTCAGCAGACTGATAGCATTGTGATTAACACCAGCTGTCTGCAATTACTGTAAATTCGAATCTCGCCAGGCTCAAGGTTGACTCAGCCTTCCATCCTTTCTAAGGTAGGTAAATTGAGGACCCAGTTTGGGGGGGCAATAAGCTGACTTTGTATAAATATACAAAAAAGTATGAAGGCTATTGCTTAATGCATTGTAAACCGCCCTGAGTCTCCGGAGAAGGGCAGCATATAAATCAAATTAAAAAAATAAATAAATAAAAAATTAGCAAAATCCCACCTGCTTTTTCTGCAGGGAGTAAAAAGACACACCCCCCCCCAGCACGATGGTATGACTAAGGGCTCCTAACTCAGACCCTGCCATGTTTGGGAGGCAGCTGGCTCACCTGGGGGCAGTTACAGTTACAGGTATGTGTGGCAGCTGAACTCTCCAAAGGTGTGTGTGGAATTGGAGCAAGAGGATGCTTATTATCTAGTTTCCTGCTACCTCAGCAGCTCCTCTGGGTAGGGCGCCCCTGAGCTGTTTTTCAGTCACTGGAGTTGGCCCTGAGGGTAAGCATGGCTGCTATCCAGGCATGCTTCATCTGCTGCAGGAGAAACCACCCACTTCCTGGCCTGGCAAAGGGGCCAAGGAGGATTATATAAAAGGAAGCAGAATAAAATTAGGGCAGCTATACATACGATAAATTCAGCTGCACGATAGCAGGTCTGCCCCGGGAACATTTTTACATAATTGGGGTTTTTTTAGGGCCATAGAACTTGAATTTGTGACAACTTTGACTTTAGCGTTAAGGCCCAGAAGCTAAGCTGTCAGTCCTCATGACTGGAATGTAACTTAGATAGGATGGCAGCCAGAGTGTTTAGAAGAGGTGGGGCTCCTGGGCTCAGAATAGGGGCTTGGCCTCTTTTTCTGCCTTCCCTAATTTTCTACGCCCACTCAACCCATTTTATAATCTGTTTATGATTTAATTAAAATCCGTTCATTGTTGTTTCATACAAATAAATTCAACAAACAAACATACACAAACAAACAAACAAACATAGAAATAAAATAAAAACTGGGCCAGTTTACAAACTAGTGTAAAAAATACAGCAACAATCTATAAAATGTTATAAAATCATTTTTAGGTCTGAGAAGTCCAGCTGAGCCACTTGTGAAATTTTTATTTCTAAATTTTAGGGAGGAAGAGAATGAAAAGTGGATGGGTGCTTGTAGTAGTTGTGTATATCCTTGAGTAAGGAGAAGTAGTTTGAGAACTGCCAAGGTTTAGCTTACCTTGTTGGGTAAACCTAGAAAATTATAGTTTGTGAAAGAAACTTTGATTCAACCAACCCTGGCTTAGTGTGGTCTCTGTAGCCACGAAGATCTGGATAACTCATCTCATCCGTCTTAACAATTTGTGTATTTATACGTACCTATCTCAGTGGTCCACTCAAATTATCTTATTGTATTTATTAAGTAACCTATGAGGCCGAGGGATATTAGTGACCTGTGAGTTTCATTGCTGGGTGCAGTGGTGTGCTGATAAACGTACAGGTAGTCCTCACTTAGTAATGGCAATTGGGACTGGCAACCTGATCATTAAGTGAAGCAGCCACTAAATGAAATTGCGACTGTGTTTATAATCAGCTTTTCTTTGCTTTGCTTTGCTTAATAGATCTGTGATGGATTGATCAGTTACTTTTTAAAGCATACAGATGGTCACTAAACAAGGCAATTTTAAAGGAGGACTCCCTATATAAAATCTGGCTCCGTTGCTGCATGAGCCACCAAACAGCTTAGCTCTGCTCTCAATCAGCTTGCCAAAATTCCTGAAAATTTAACAACTGGCTCTCACAAGCTGGTATGAACCAGTTTTAAAGCATCTCTGGATGGGTAGGATGCTGCCCAGGTCCACTCAAACTATTTTCCTGTTACTCAGCTCCTCTAGTCGCACCTGCCACAATTTACATGCTAGCCAATACTATTTTTAATGTAAAGTTATAGTGACAGAATCTTGTAAATCTGAAAAAGCTTCTTTCCCCCTACCCCTCAAAAAACCCCTTATCTTTGTGATAACAAGGGAGGGTCTTGTCTGAGACGCTAGTCGATTACACTTCTGTCCCAGACTCATATTTATCTGACCATTGTATTGGCTGTGGCTTTTTCTCTTGTGCCTCAAGGTTATTCCTTCTGCCCACTAAATCTCCATCTGGCCTCTATGAGACCCAAGAAACAGGCCTTGGAAGCATTCGAATTGCACTTCCTTTTATGAAATCTGGACTAAATTATATGAGTTGAATTAATAAGTTGAATTAATAAATATGAATGGTTAGACAAGAGGAAGAATGCCAAGAAGAAGGTGTAGTGAATGTCTAGAAATATATATGTCAATGTATGCTGAACTTGTGTGTATGATATAGGTTTATTGGATATGGATATAGTTGTTTAGGAGGAATTATGTAGTATGTTTGACATTAATGAAGTAAGATATATGTAAATTTATGTATAGATTGAGGAATATATTATTTATTAATTTGAATTAGATGAAAATGTTAGAAACCGGAGATGTCAAACCATGTCCATTGTTTTTTAAATTTGAATTATTAATAAAAACCATTTTTTTAAAAAAGAATTGCACTTCCCTTCTCAACCTTCTCCCTTCCATTCTACAGACCTGCTCACTTAGCTCCTCGGAGCCCAGTCTCTGGAAGAACAGCCTCTTCAACAAGTTCAGAAATTTTGCTTGGCACAAGCGCCGCAGCAGCCATTTTGAGCTCTCAAATTGTGTTGATTACGCAGCATGTGATCCTTGGTCTTTGGGGCGGCTTCAGAGACCTGCTGTTGGCAGCTGTGTGGATATGAAGAGTAGACCTGATGTCTGCCCTCAACCTCAAGGATCTGGGAAAGATAAATTCCCATCTCAACCAAGTGAAATGGATTCTGTGTGGTCAGACTTGGTCCCATCCACATCCTTAGACGCTCTGCATTTCTGGGTAGATAAGTCCTTCTCCATCAGCCATTCTTCTCTGGAGTGCCCAACAGCATTCAAAATAGAAGAAGAAGAAACTAGTGAAGCTCCCAAGTCTTTCTCTGAAAATATATTAGAAGTTCATTTAAAATCAGAAATGTCTCTGCTTTCTATTAGGAATTCAGAAAACCTGAGTGACAGCACTGGGCCCAGAAAGTCTGGACATTTTGGCAAAGGAACAAGACTTAAGAGTGTCATGGCAGGTCCACACGTCCAGTGGCCTCCAGGAGTAGCGGAGGATGCAAAAATCACCCCAACCAAGAATCCTTCAATAATTCGCTACGAGATTATGATCACAATGATTAAGTCAGAAGAAGAAGACGTGGAAGCCAAACCCACAGCCAGCTGTGGTGAGCAAAGCTCGCTTTGCCACTCATCTGGGAAGGCAGCACTTTCTCTGGGGGTTGCTGAATTAGAGAAAACAGAGGGACAACGTCACCAGAAACCAGCCAGACCGGCTTCTCGGTTGTCAGCGTGCAAGGAATTCCAAAACTGCAACAGGTTGCATGGGGTGGAAACCTGTCAGGTGTGCAGCTTGATAGCAACTCCTGCCACTAAGAGCCTGGCAGTTCCTCGGGGACTGGAGAGCAGCCCAAGGGAAGGAGCGCAGCAGAACGGTGCTGATCCAGGGCATTCACAGAATGGCACCTTGGTGGAAGGGAAAGGCAATATAGCATTGGAGACCTTGGCCAATAGGTACGTGGGGAACAGGGTTGGGAAGCCAGGCGTCACAGCAGGTGTGTTCTCTGAACCAGCCTTGAACTGCTCAGAAGGACTCGGGAGACATGCCTCGGCAAAGAAAAAGAGAAAGCTGGAGGGGCATTTTTCTCCTTCTCCGTCCGCTAAACCTTGGGAGGTCCTGGATGCCTATTGGGATAGTTTATCCCACAACACCTCAGGTGGGGCGTTTTAACTCTTAACCTGTCAGCAATCTTTGGTAGGGCACTGAATGAAGCAGTTATCAGAGAAAAGAAAAGATGGAGAAGGGAGGTGTGAACCGGTTTGGGGGTTAGTCCAGGGTTCAGGATTTGTGCAGAATGCAAAGGGAGAGAGAGAGAGAGACAAAGTAAGGAATCAATCCCCATCCTATTTGTTGGGATCTGATTTTTGGGTTTGGTTGGGTTTGATTAGAAGGGGATTATGGAAACTGTACTTCAGCATCATCGGAGGTGCTAGGGGGTAGAGGCAGGGATGGGTTCTACTTTCCTTTACTACCGGTTCGCAACAGGACTGCATGCGCAGAAGCTTCCTGATGATGTTTGGGTCGGTAGATGGAGTCTCCCGCCGGTTTTACTACCAGTTCTTGCGAACTGGTCCGAACCGGGGGCAACCCACCACTGGATAGAGGGCTGGGCAGCATTATTGGCAGTTATTTAAATGGCTGAATAGCTGAGGGAAGATGAAGAAATGCCATGGCACTGGTGCCTTTTTCTCTATAAAAAGTTTGAACCCAGCTTCCTTCCATAAAGCTGAGTGGCAAAGGAAATCCCATCGAGTCTGGAGAAGATTATTCCTTTGCAAGATTGCACAGGATTATAATTAGTGGGTCTGCAAATGACTGATGCATTTCCTCATTTTTCAGAGCCTTTCAATATTGCAAAGGGCTGGGAAAGAAACTAGTGACTTGGGCTGTTGATGAGGACTGAGATTTTTTTTAAATTCAGCAATTGCCTGGCCTTCGTAAACTGGGACTCATGTATGCATTGCTCAAAATCAGGAGAAAAAGGAATGGCAGTTTGCAAGATGGTTGCATAAGTTAATTTATAGGTAGAGATGTACATTTGGAAATAATGACTATAATTTATATAGAAATTAAAGGTATTTCAACAAGGCTTTGGCCAGGTGACAATTCCTGCATGCAGTTGTGGATGGGTGATTTCAAAGCCTTCAGCATTCATCTCAACCCCCTTCCCCCCATTTAAGATGGATGTAGGATGGGTAGTACTTTAAAATTTATTAGCTGTTTGGGAGGCTGTGAAGGCCATCTTGTGAGTGATGCTAGGCTACCTTTTAAAACAGAACTAATTACTGAACAATGTTGGTCTTTTGCTTAAGTGGGTTTCTAATTGTCTATGTGTGTACTATTTGTGAAACCTCTATGTGTGAGAAGTTTCCTATTGTTTGCCAGCTGGACCAAGGAAGTAGGTGGCAAATAAGTAATAAGTAGACTCCCATAAATGAGGAATACCTTCAAATCAGTGGTGAAATGTAAAATTTGTTACTACCAGTTCTGTGGGCATGGCTTGGTGATGGTGGTGGTAATGTGACTGGGTGGGCGTGGCCAACTTTTTTTTTTTTTTACTTTTACAACCATTTTTTTCTGCAACCTCTTCAGCTGAAGAGGTTGTAGAAAAAATGCTTTTAAAAGCCTCTGACTATCCCAGTTGAGCTGCGCAATCCTCAGAGGCTTTTTTTTTTTTTACTTTTAAAAATATTTTTTCGGCCGAAGAGGTTGTAGAAAAAAATACTTTTAAAAATTAAAAAAAGGCCTCTGATGATTGCATGGCTCAGCTGGGCATGGCTGTGGGGTGGACAGGGTTTTTTGCTACTGGTTCTCCGAACCACCCGCCGCCATCGCTACCAGATCAGGCGATCCGGTCCAAACCGGGAGCATTTCACCCCTGCTTCAAATAGGTGTCTTTTGTAGAGCAAGGCACATGACCTCCTTATTTCCTCTTAAGAACTTCAAAAAACATCAGAAAATAGCAGTAGTTAGTGGGCAAGAATACATAATCGAAGACTGGGTTCCAATAAATATCCACTTAACGAATATTTAAACATTTCTATTGGACTGAGTAGAATTTGCTTCTGAGTGAATGTAGATTGAATTGCATTATGACCAGATAAAAGATAAGTGCTTTATCAGCTGATGTATCTTCAGATAGATCCAGCACAGACATCTATATTCTGTATTCTGATTGCAGACACATCCGTATTATGTCCTGTTTCGTTGCACTCTTGAATCTCTCTTGTTTACATTACTGGGGTTCTATAAAGCATGGAGGAAAGAGGGATGTATGATGCATGCAGGGGTGGGCTGCTGTCTGTTGTAACAACCGGTTACCTGGAACCGAAAATGTGAGCGAGCGCACACTCTCTCTCGCTTCGCTCGTGCATGCCTTCCACACATGCACATGGCTTTGAAAAACCAGTGATTATATAGGATGTGATAGTGCCAGGGCGGGTGGGTGGGGCCAGCCCTGATCAGAACTACCGGTTAGCCTGAACCGGTCCAAACCAGCAGCAGCCCACCACTGGATGCATGCTTATTTTGGGAGGGCACATATTGTAGCATAGGAACACTGCCAAAAGAAGTCGAATGCTTCTTTCTCAGCAGCCCCTATGGGAGAATTCCACAGCTTTTGCATTTGTTGGTGGGAATACATCCTTAGGTGAATTCTAGTTCTAGTTCTAATTCTAGAGCCGAGGTGGCGCAGTGGTTAGAGTGCAGCACTGCAGGCTACTTCAGCTAACTGCTAGCTGCAGTTCAAATCTCACCAGGGCTCAAGGTTGACTCAGCCTTCCATCCTTCCGAGGTGGGTAAAATGAGGAACCAGATTGTTGTGGGCCATAGGCTAACTCTGTAAACCACTTAGAGAGGGCTGTAAAAGCACTATGAAGCAGTATATAAGTCTAAATGCTATTGCTAGTTCAAAAGTTCAAAAATATTGGCTGTTATGGTGATCAACAATGGAGCCGTAGGATTAAAAGCAGGGATGAAATCTACTTACCTTCCCTACCAGTTTGGAAGTGCATGGGTCACATGCATACGCAAACCCTTCTGCACATGTGCAGAGGGTAAAAAACAGCTTACTTTCTGGTTAAAACCAGAAAGGGTGAATGTGCAGAAGGGTTTGCGCATGTGCAGAGGGTCTGCGTGTGCATGGGACTGAGCACATGACGACCGGGTGAGTGGGCAGAGCCTCACCCTGCCATCACTAACAGTTCTCCAAACCACCCGCCACCATCGCTACCAGTTCAGCCAAATCTGTCCGAACCGGTAGCATTTCACCCCGATTAAAAGGTTGTCTTGGGATGTTGTCTTGGGAGAAAGAGAACAAACAAACAAACCTAAAAATGAATGTAGCTTTGAATAGAGCTTTATTATTTCGGAGGACTGTTTGTCTACCCATTCTCAAATGTGGCAGTTACTTAAAGGACCGAATCCTGCTTATGGGACAATAGGACATAATGTCTGCTCGCTATTGGCCAGACAGCGCCAAAGAAAGAGGATTTGGGAGAAGGAAGCCTCTGTCATTCCTGTGGTCTATTTCTTTTGCCTTCTGGACATTTCTTCCTTTGCTGGAATGGAGATCTGAAGGCTTAATTCTGAGTGAAGGACATGAGAGCCAGTAATGGCAGACAAGTAGCGGATCCCCAGTGCTTGTTGTCACGTGTTTTCATCCTTGGGAAAGGTTCAAGGTTTGGGATGCGAATCTGGAGCTTGCAAGCACCAGGAGGAGCAAGCCGGCTCTTAATGGGAAAGAACAGAGGAGGCAAAATTGGGGTGGAGGAGCATTGGGGAGCAGGAAGGGCCTTGCTTGAGCCCCCTAGGCCAGATGGAATGCTCTGAAGAGCTATATTTATCCTTGTGCTGTAAACTTTCATGTTAGAATTATGGTGTAAATAGGGACATGGGTGTATGTGTGTTTTATAGTGGTCACTTCTAGAACTTACTCTTTCAAAAGCCAGCCATCAGATTAGTGTCTGCTTTGAAAAGTAATGTGAGAATGCCTGACAAGTCCAAACAGCTGGTCGAGATCAAGGAGGCAACAAGAACCTAGAGTCCACTAAGCAGTAGTGGGTTTTCATTTTAGTTTGCTACCGGTGCTCTTGCGCGCGTTCACGAAGCGTCCGTGCTGGTGGGCGGAGCCTCCTGCCGCCGCCGCTACCAGTTTGCCTGATCAGAGGCGAACTGGTAGCAACCTGCCACTGCCACTAAGGTGATTTTAATGCTGCTGTTAGGGGTTAACGCAGAATCTTGGTAAATGCAAGAAGACTGTATTAGAGAGTTCATTTAGGTGGAGTCTCTTGGAATGTTTTCAATAGTTTCTACCCGGTTTTGTTGTGACCTGAGCTGCGTGGCTATTTATGAGATATGCTACCAATGGGCCCTCTTGTCTCTTGGTTGGTTACGTCTAATGCGCCTTCCACTGCTGCCCTAGTTTTCCCAGGGCCTTTTGGTATCGTTCCATCAATATCCTGCAAAGATATGGTTGGCAGGCAGTGAAGGATTGGCTGGTGGTTCTGAAAACAGTGAAAGTGTTCTCCTTTAGACTACCAGGAGCCCTTTCCCCTTGGAAGTTGCCTAAAATTTCTATGCCCAACTCTACTTGGTCCAGTGGTGGGATTCATTTTTTTTTTTTACTGCCGGTTCTGTGGATGTGGCTTAGTGGGCGTGGCAGGGGAAGGATACTGTAAAATCTCCATTCCCTCCCCAATCCAGGGGAAGGTTACTGCAAAATCCCCATTTCCTCCTGATCAGCTGGGACTCGGGAGGCAGAGAATAGTTGGGGGCGGGGCCAGTCAGAGGTAGTATTTACCGGTTTTTTTTTTATTATTATTATTTTAATTTGATTTATATGCCGCCCTTCTCCGGAGACTCAGAGTGGCTTACAATGTGTTAAGCAATAGCCTTCATCCTTTTGTATATTTATACAAAATCAGCTTATTGCCCCCACAACTGGGTCCTCAATTTACCTACCTTAGAAAGGATGGAAGGCTGAGTCAACCTTGAGCCTGGTGAGATTTGAACCTACAGTAATTGCAGGCAGCTGGTCTTAATAACAGGGTGCTTTAGACCACTGTACTACCAAGGCTCCTTTGAACTACTCAAGGTTCTTTGAATGCCTCAAAATTTCTGCTACTGGTTCTCCAGAACTGGTCAGAACCTGCTGAAACCCACCTCTGAGTTGGTCCATATCAGAGGCAGGTATTAAAGGCACTGGACTAAATAAAGATGGCAGTAGCTTCATGTCTCTCACCAACACTTTCGCTTCACACAATGCTAGCCCAGAAAATAATGCTAGGTTGCACTTTGTTCTCAACTTTGGGGAAACTAGCTGAAGTTCCAAATCTTTGTCTCCTTAATTGGTCATCAAGATGTTGCTGTTAGTCATAAAGCTAATTAAACAGCCCACACATTTAGAGAGATGAAGCTATGATAATTCCACCTTAGTGTCTGCAGAAGGGAACTTCTAGGCAAACCACCTCAGGAGAACAGAAAACAAAGACACACATATATGCATCTTTAAGAACTAAAAGCTGTTCTTCTCCACCAGTCCCAATATAACTTGTCATTCCTTTCCTTGGGTATTAACTGTAAATATACCTAATCCAGGGGTGAAATCCAGCAGGTTCTGACAGGTTCTGGAGAACCGGTAGCAGAAATTTTGAGCAGTTCGGAGAACCAGCAGTGGAAATTTTGAGTAGGAGAAATGGCAAATACCACCTCTGGCTGGCCCCAGAGTGGGGTGGGAATGGAGATTTTGCAATATCCTTCCCCCAGGAGTGGGGAGGGAATGGGGATTTTGCATTATCCTTCCCCTGCCATGCCCACCAAGCCACGCCCACCAAGCCACAGCATGCCCACCAAGCCACGCCCACAGAACCAGTAGTAAAAAAATTTCACCACTGACCTAATCCCAAAACGAAATGAGTTAAAATGGTCTGAGAACTGAGTATGAGTGTTCATTTGTGCCAAAGGAGTTTCTTATATTTGTCATTTATTGGGAACCAAGTGTTTTGATAACCTTACTGCTCTCTTAAATGTTTGCCATAGTTTATTTGTTTATTTGGACAGAATAAAGATTGGTGCTGTTCTGTATCTGAACCGATAGGAAACCCTAACCCTTAAGGTTGTCCTTTTAAGATTAGGACATACTTTTTAAGAGAAATCCCAGATTCATTTTAGCTGTCAGAAAAACTTTGGACTTTGGTCTTATTTATAGAGCACCATTCCTATTTCCTGTTTTAAAAGCATTCCTGTTTATAAAAGACAGTTAAAAACCTACCTTTCCTTACAGGGCAGTAGTAGTCAGTCCTTTCCCTGAAACTCTTCATTAGAACAACTATTATGTATAAACCCAACGAAGTCCAACCCCATAGCCACTGCAACACTAAAACATATAGAGAACGGTTGCTGGAATTGGGTATGTCTAGATTAATGAAAAGGACTAGGGGAGACATGATAGCAGTCTTCCAATATCTCAGGGGCTGCCACAAAGAAGAGGGAGTCAAACTATTTTCCAAAGCTTTTGAAGGATTTGGATGGATGCCTGGATAGAAACTTCAACTTTTTGAAGTTTTTAACATGGTTTTCCTCGTGCTAAAATAATGGCTATGCTATTTTGCATAAGGTGAGGAACTTTTACAGTTTCAACTGTGATTGCTATGCCAGTGTTTTAATATTTTGAAATTTTAAGTGCCGATATTATATATCTTATTGTCTTATGTTGCCTATTGATCCCAGAGAAATCACCATTTAGTCCATGATAGCCAACTGAATACAATATTTCAAGATAATAAACCTAAATGGTGCAAATGTCAACTTGTAAAGCATTCCAGGCCTGCTCTCGAGTTGCCATTATTTTGACACTCTGTTATCTTTAGAATCAGAATAGAGCTGGAAGGGACCTTGGAGGTCTACTAGTCCAACCCCCTACTCCAGCAGGAGATCCTATACCATTTCAGACAAGAAGCTGTCCAGTCTCTTCTTAAAAACCTCCAGTGATGAAGCACCCACAACGTCTGAAGGCAAAGGTGGTTAATTGACTTCACTGTTAGGATGTTTCTCCTCAATTCCAGGTTGCTTCTCTCCTTGATTAGTTTCCATCCATTGTTTCTTGTCCTGCCCTCTGGCGCTTTGGAAAATAAATTGACCCCCCTCTTCTTTGTGGCAGCCTCTCAAATTCTGGAATACCGCTATCATGTCCTCCCTATTATCTTATATAATCTGTCTAGACAAAAATGTTAACTAGACAATTTAACACATATTCTGTTTATTGTATACAGATTCCCAAGTGTTTCATTTTAGTGAAATAATAGTGAATAGTGAAATAAATGAAACTCTAAATAATAGATCCAGGTTTAGTGTTTCTAGTGCAAAATTGCAAGTTCATATTGATTTCACATATTCCCATGGTTCACATATTTGTGTGTACATCATAAAGATCCCAGATAATATCTAAAAGCTGATGACCTCCTTACCACTCACCTCAATCATTATAGGTGGCGGAGGAAATTAACATGGTCAGTCCTACTTGTTGAGTAGAATTCCTTCTACTCCTGTAGTTCACTTATTTACTAGTTATATGAATACATATTTATCAGCTTTCAGCCAGACAGCCCCCAACAGCATAGAAAAATTCAATAAGAATCCACTGGAGTTGGGTGACCAATAAATTTAAACCAGAGGTCTCTAAACCTGGCAACTTTAAGACTTGTGGACTTCAGCTCCCAGAATCCCCCAGCCGGCATGGGAGTTAAAGTCCACAAGTCTTAAAAGTTGCCAAGTTTAGAAACCGCTGATTTAACCGTATTTTTCAGAGTATAAGACGCTCTGGAGTATAAGTCGCACCTTATTTTGGGGGGAGGAAAATAAGAATTTTTTTTTTTGCTTGAGAGGCTCTCTGTTTCGGAGGCTGCATTTGCAGCCTCCAAAAGTTCCAAAAGGATGGGGGCCGGCGGGTGGGCAGGGCTACATTTGGTGTATAAGACACACCCAAATTTTCACTCTCTTTTAGGGGGGAAAAAGTGTGTCTTATACTCCGAAAAATACGGTAAATAAATAATAAGCTGTGCGTCCAATCACACTTGGCCAATAAAGAATTCTATTCTATTCTATTCCTATTCTAATTTAATGTAGCTTTTCTGAATGTAATGGTCTTGATACGCTAGATTACAATTGCACTACAATTGTCGGACTTTTATCCTTAAGGAAAAGAAGTCAGCTGAAATATCCATTGGCCTTGTTTCCTGCAGGATCCTTTTAATTGGCTTTTTCCTTCTTAAATCCCCGGTCACAGTAATGTCTTTCCTTATCTCCAGATATTATACTACTTACTGCTCACAGCCAGCCCTGTGAAATATGCATGCTTGCTCTGGCACATACAGTATATTGTAGCCCTTGTTTATGTAAAATCAGAACATTATCATGGGCCCTGCTGCATGGCAGAGTAGGGCGTTTTAATATTGCTGGACAGCAATGAGGAAAACAGATACTAGAGACTATTACAGGACTTCATTAAAAGGTAGCTGGTTTATGAAACACATTCCTCTTTTAAGGGCTTTTGCTGAAGCAGTGACCTTCAAGTGATGTTGTATAGCAGAGGTCTTCAAACTTGGCCGCTTTAACACTTGTGGGCTTCAACTCCCAGAATTCTCCAGCCAGGAGAATTCTGAGAGTTGAAGTCCACAAGTCTTAAAGAGACCAAGTTTGAAGACCTCTGTTGCATAGAGTCCCTCAGAAGTTTGCCCAGGGTGCTCCCTGATGAGAAGATCAATAAAACAACCCACAGGCCTCCTGAAGGATGAGTTGTCTGTTTCTATCACTCTTGTCCTTTATCAGACATCCACAAGAGGATGTTGATTCAGCATATTCTAATTCCCTCTCCCCACTTTATGTAGGACTGTGATGATGCACCATCTGAATCTGACTCTCCCAGTGGGCAGTGGGAATGATGGATGTGGTAATTTAACATATTCAGGGCTTTAACATGTATCAAGGATGTCTCATTAAAAAAAACTTAAGAGGTTTCTTCAGTTAGGAAGTTAGGCAAGACTGTTTTTCACGAATGAAAACAAATATAGGTGTCCCAGGATAACGTTGCAGGATCCAATCTGGGTCGATTGCCGAGAGTAGAGGTTTAGTCTTTGGAGCTTTCAGACTAGTGCTGGATCCCAACCTCAGGGGACGTCTCTCTAACAGAATGTGTTAGAGAGACGTTCTTATGAGGATGTGCTCCAGCGTAGGGGTCTCCAACCTTGGCAACTTTAAGACTTGTGGACTTCAACTGCCAGAATTCTTCAGGCTAGAGAAATTCTTGACTTCCCCAAGACACAACTAAATCCATTGCCACTTAGTGACCACACATAATAATGATTCTACCCCTGTGGTGACATTTAACTGATTCCTAAAGATAAAAATTTCTCAAAGGCCATTTCCTCACTAGAGATGTACAGCATCTTCATAGCATCATCTGTCATTAAAGTGACACAGAGCTTGTCCTTATTGCTGTTATTTACCTACAACAAAGTCTGGGTGAATCTAGAAAACATCATAAATTACTAGTAGGCACAGCCTAAAAGACTCTGATAGATTATTACATTTAATCCCCAATATTTACATTTGTCATTTTGAGGGGTGCTTCTTGTGCTCTCAGAGCTCAGTTGTTTTCTTACAGACATTTCATTATCAAAACATTAGGTAACATCATCAGTTTGAGTAATGAAAACCAGAGAGCACCAAGGACCCCTCAGCTACAAATATTCTTCTTTTTTGGTATTTGTCCTTTTCTTTCCCTTCCCCATTTTATATTAGCAGCCATGTTCTGATGGAAGGAAATGCATCTATCTCTTCCACAATTCCACAACCAATGCAGTCCTACAATGTAACAGGGCAATTGGTTAGTTGCCAACAATCATATTGAATTTTTGGCATAGGCCAGAAGTCTCTTAGTCAATTACAGCTTCTTTGTCCATCATTGGCATCACTCAATAGATGTTAACCTTTGCTGGTGATGATGATTAATTTTTCTAATATCTCCCTTTTAGGTTGCTAAACTTAAAACTAGTCAGAATCGGTGACTGCAGATTTAGATAAGAAATGTTTATGTGAGATTTGACTCGGCAGGTTGGACCTCCAACACAAAAGTGGTTTTAAAACACCGCTTTTCCATCCATCTCCATAATGAGTTTAAATGGGTATAACCATTTAAAGCCCAAACAGTCTAGATTTGACACCTCTGCTTTTAACATGCTTATTTTTTCCCTTCAGAAATTAACCTCCTTGGAAGCAAATGTGCTAAAGGCCTCTGGTTATTTCTGTAATAAACAGCATTTTGTGACAATCCTACCTTCCTTTCCCTCAGGCTTTAGACAGTAATTCAGGTGACATTTCCATTCAATAACTAAGCCAGAAAGAAAGTCAGATTAAAAAATAATAATAATCAGGACAGAACAGTCCTATATTTTATGATTTACTGGACATTGTTTTGATTCCGTAACAAAATGGTGAATTGCCAGTAATTTAGCTTTTCTTACTTATGGCTAAAAGATTTTTTAAAAAAATCCTTCAAACCCATCAAACTGGTATGATGCACAGACAAACCACCTATATTTCAGGGAGGCCATCAAAATATGATATTATCTGTTTTTATAGACTCAAGAACAGCAACCTTGAATGGGTTGAGGATTGCTACTCTGGGAATAGCAATCAGTAGTGGGTTTCAATTTAGTTTGTTACCAGTTTGCGCAGAAGCGTCCGGATGGGTGGGCAGAGCTTCCCGCTGCCCCCACTACCGATTCACCCGATCCGGGGCGAACCGGTAGCAACCCACCACTGGTAGCAATCCTCAAACATTACAGATTGGGGAAGTGTAATGCCTGTTCTATAAACACAAGGGACAATCCAAATCTTTTGAGTTCTTCCTACTTCTTCCACAGTTCTGTTGTATGATATTGAAAGTGTCATAAATACATTGGATGTTGCTGTGCAGCATTAAAGGAGTTACAGAAGCAGAAGGTGTAAACACTCATACTTGGATCTATCTATTAGCAAGGTTGGCATAGCTAGAAGGAAAATTACTAAACATTTACAGGAAGAAAGATATGACATTGATTAGGAAATTTACTGTTTCAATCTCGGGGGCATGGGTTGTGGTTTTTTTTTTGGTCCTTGCATCCACCAATAGGGCTATGTCCAAACAGAGGAATGTCCTTTCCCTGTCATTGTTAAAAAGCCATCATGGACCAAGAATCCATTTTGATTTAAGGAGGGCCTTTAACCTTATTGTGAATTGAAAACGGCTAGTTGGATAAAGGAGGGAGACAGCAAGCACAAACTTTTCATGCCCAAGATTTCTGGATAAAGAAATTCATGAGAATTGTGGTTTTAATTAAAAGAACAAATGCATTCAGTAGGCCTCAGGGTAAGTAGCACACCTGGTTGCATTGTACATCTTAACAAGAAAAATGAAAAGAAAAAAAGCCAGTGAGGTGTAGTGGTTACTCTTTGAATCCTAAAACCCAATTTTGGACCAATCCCTGTTTTTTCAGTTTCACCTTCTTTACGTAAGATAAAACCAGGCGTGGGGAGACCTGAATGTACTGCTTGAGCTTCTGGAAGAAAAGATCGGATAGACGTTAAAGGAATGGGTGCCTGGTCCTTCTAACCGGAGTAACTGTAATAATTTAACCCTGACAGAAGAAGCCAAAGAAAGGAAAATCTGTGCAAAGAATGTCTTTATTCTCTGTATTTTGGATCTTCTTTTTTTTCTCCCCCAGAAAGATGAATTTAATCCAAAATGTGTTGGCTATAGAATAAAAACATGTTTTCCTTTCCTTTTCCCACACGTCGCTATGCTGTCCAGTTGGAACACTTCTAAAGACCTACAATTTTCTAAGATAATGGAAGAGTAAAGAACGTACAGTCTAATAATCACAGTACAAAATGAAAAGGGAAAAGGGAGATTAGAGGACAGGAAGCATTAGAGCAGCTGCTACCTGGTGAGATCCTGGTGTTTATAGAGACTATAAGGGATGCGGTGGCTCAGTGGCTAAGACGCTGAGCTTGTTGATCGAAAGGTCGGCAGTTCAGCGGTTTGAATCCCTAGTGCCGCCTAATGGAGTGAGCTCCCGTTACTTGTCCCAGCTTCTGCCAACCTAGCAATTGGAAAGCACGTAAAAAATACAAGTAGAAAAATAGAGACCACCTTTGGTGGGAAGGTAACAGCGTTCCATGCGCCTTTGGCATTGAGTCATACCAGCCACATGACCCCGGAGACGTCTTTGGACAGCGCTGGCTCATCGGCTTTGAAACGGAGATGAGCACCGCCCCCTAGAGTCGGGAACGACTAGCACATATGTGCGAGGGGAACCTTTACCTTTACCTTTATAGAGACTATGCAGTGGAGTGATGGTCTTTTTGGAAGAAAAAGCAGGCAGTTGCCTGCGTGTCTTGGCAGTTTCCCATCTATCCAATTACATGCCAATTCTTTCTGCAAGAAAGAATGATCAGACACTCATTTCAGCCAGTGTCCCAAATCCTTCTTCCACACTGTCCAGTTGAGGATCCAAGGTTGAGTTTCGAGAAAATCTCAAGAGACCAAACTGGAGGCTTTCTGCATGCAAAGAGGCCCATTATCATACGTCTATAGGTAGCCCTTGGCTTACAATTGTTTGTTGATCCATAGTTCGAAGTTACAAAAGTTGGAAATGGCAAAAAGTGAATTACGACCCATCCTTGAAGTTACGACCATCGCGCCATCTCACAGTCATGGGATCACAATTTGGAGGCTTGGCAGCTGGCTTGCTTTACGATGGTTGCAGCAGGTTGCACGGTTTCTACTTGCAGCCTTCCCAGCCAGCTTCCAGCAAGCAAAATCAATTGGCTAAACTAGATTCGTTTAACAACTCTTGATTCACTTAACAACCGGGGTTTTTTTTCATAAAATAAAGTCCGGTCATGTGATCCCTAGCATAATGATCACATCACTTAATAACCAAAATTCTGATCCCAATTGTGGCTGTCAATAGAGGTCTATCTGTGCAGCCTTTTTCCTTTTCGAGCCACTTAGGAAGAAACACCTCATTTTAAAATCATTTGTTATGACTCGTTTTCCTGTTTCAATACTGTTACCATTAATAATTAGCCTCTTTTGTTGTTGTTGTAGCCAAAAGATGAATGGATTAAGCATGCATTTTTATGGTACTAGGCAGTATAGGACTTAATTGCAAGGTTGGAAGCCAAAATCTCCAGCTGCTGTTTTGTTCTGATGGAGAAGAATGTTATGTGAACATAGCAATTATTTTAGTAACCTGGATTTAGTGTTTCCTGCTAATCTAGCTACTGTGTTGCAACCTTTCTCCAACCTGGTGGGTTTTTTTTTGTTAATTTAGTTTAGTTTAGTTTAGTTTATTGTCATTGCACATGGTACAACTAAATTAAATGCCGCCTTCAGTGTACATTATAACTATAAAAATAAAAACACAAACATACATTCAATTCTATATAATTGAAATTGAAAACCCGATATTGCACTGTACCATAGAATTCAATATGGTTATTGCCCTGGGATAGAAGCTGTTTTTCAGCCTATTTGTCCTTGTTTTTATTGTCCTGTACCGTCTGCCAGAGGGTAATAGTTCAAAAAAAAAAAAGGTGCCCAGGATGAGATGGCTCTTTAAGAATGTTTTGAACTTTCTTAAGGCAGCGGGAGCTATAAAGCTCTTCCAAAGAGGGGAGAGGGCAACCAATAATCCTCTGGGCAATGACGAATGATGAAGTTATGATAATAACTTCTGGGAGTTATGGAACTGCGTTCAGATGAACCTGGGAGAGATTATGGGGTGTCTGGGAAAGGAATGGAAAAGGCTGCCATGGGTGGGTCAGCTTACCTCATCAATAGTAATTCTGCCAAGGTTGAAGGAAGACACTTTTCAATTAGCTCAGAGACTCTGCCTTAATTAACTCCCTAGAAATGAGTCTAGGATAGGGGTGTCAAACTCAAGGCGCGCAGACCGGATCTGGTCTATGTGGTGCTTAAATCTGGCCTGCGGAGCCGGCCTGGAAATAGCAAAAGATGGGCCTGTGGTGCCTCTGGCAGCCAAAACAGGCCGCGGCTGTGCGCGGGGGGCCCTGCCCCATTTTCAGCCTGTACGGCCTCCTGCAGCACACAAAGTACTGCGTGCAGCCTCCCGTCCCCCGTTTTGGCCGGCAAAGTGTTGCAGGAGGCCGTCCAGGCTGAAAAAGGGGCATGGGGGGGGGCTGCGTGCATCCCTCATGCCCTGTTTTGGCCAGCAGGTGGCGTCCATCCTGTCTCCCCCACCCCCACCCCCACCAGCCGGCCCTTAGAGGCAAACTACAATGCTGATCCAGTCCTCAAAGAAATCCAGTTTGACACCCCTGGTCTGGGAGATGCCTCCAAAATTCTGTATTTATCTTAGAGATAAATTAAAGAGGTATTAAAGGCATTAAAGAGTCTTTCCTGAAATATATGTACTTCTCATCTCCTTAGACTTGCCCAGTGGCATGGGCCATGGCAGATGCTGGTGGTGTTGATGGTGATCATACCTCCTTTTTTTTTTTGAGCTAGGCAGCTCAAAATATCTGGATTCATTGGGCTTGAGGTTGGCAGGATAAACAAACACGTGCCCTCTTTGAACTAATGCTTTATGTAATATGGATGAGGCCATACATTTGAAATTATAAATGGTGAATTAAGCAGAATAAAGGAAACGAACAAGAAATGCATACGCCCATCATTCTTTCATTAACCTAGCTTTAGCATTGGATTATTGAAACTCCGGAAGGATTGGCCTAATCTCTTGTGTTGATTTTTGTAGCATTACCATTCATGAGAAAATCAGTTTGGTTTAGTTGTTAAAGGCTCTGGGCTCGAAAGCAAAAGATGGTGAGCTTTAGCTCTGCTTTAAGCATGAAACCACTTGGTGATTTGAAACAAGTCACTGTCTTTGCTACTGTAAATAGTCCTAGGAAAAAGACAACTCACCACTTTGAAAAGTGTTGCCAAGAAAACTGCATGGACTTGTCTAGGCAGCCAGGAGTCAAGATTAACTCAATGGCACAAATCACCTTTGGAGTCACTACCGAATGACAAGAACTTGATAATAGATGGGCAAACCTTTAAGTAGCTTAAGGGCTATATTTAAAAAAAAAACAATGCATTTGGCAGCTTTGTGGTACAATGACCACACACGAAAGGGATTTTTAGAGATATTAGGCCAATCTGGTACAGGAGCTAAAAGAACTGTTCTTGAAAATTAATGGGACATTTAGATAGCATCTTCCCATCATTTTAAGTCAGCCTTCTTCTATCTACTACCTTCTACCTTCTAAGAGGTCAACTCCCATAATTCCTGCCTAATGCTAAGTCTGTTGGCTAATAATTATGGGAATTAAACTCGAATGTAGCTTGGAGAATAGAGGGATGGGTAAGAATTGTTAGATTTTGTTTCCAGATGTTTGGATGTTAACTCCCCAAATTATTGTTGTTGACGATTCTGGGAATTAAATCCCATATATCTAGATTTGGGAAGGCTGCTATACAGTAGTCAGTTAAGGGTTCAGTGGGCAACTGCCTTGCCCTCCTTCATTAACTGTTCAAACTAGGAGGTTGCCCTTTACCACATCAAACAATTTGATCAGCAAGCTTAGGGCATTCTTCTCTGGTTCTACTGGAATTGTCGCTTTAGTGTATCTGGATGGGGGAGGAGATCACAGATCTCTGCTGCTATCAGATCTGTTTTGATCTGAATGTAGAGCAGTTGGGTCTTTCTCCATGCAAGATACGTTCTGTTGAGTGATGGTTCCTCCCTTAAGTAAAAACTAGTGAGAGGATGCAATCCAGCTCTCTCTAAGCGGTTTACAGAGTCAGCCTATTGCCCTCAACAATCTGGGTCCTCATTTTACCCACCTCAGAAGGATGGAAGGCTGAGTCCAACCTTGAGCCTGGTGAGATTCGAACTGCCAAATTGCAGGCAGCTGGCAGTCACCAGAAGTAGCCTGCAGTACTGCATTCACAATAGTGGTGGTTAATTCAGCCGGTTCTATCCAGTTCGGGCGAACCGATAGAGGCATCTGTGGGAGGCTCCGCCCACCCACCCAGATGTCATCACATCCTATTTTTGACCCTCTGCACATGCACGGAGGTAGTGCAAGTGAGTAAATCAAGTGTGCATGTGCGCGCGCTCACATTTGCGAACCGGTAGCGAAGGTAAGTAAATACCACCCGATTCACAATTGTTGGGTTCTGACACAATAAGTCAGAACCCAACAAAGCACCCTGCAGCTTAGTGTGACGTGTGAACCAGAACCTAGAATTGCCATGTGATTTCACTGCTCTTACTATTGTGGGTGCCTTTGACTAGGTTCTGATGAACAAAAAGACTGATTAATTAAACTTGGGGACAGTTTTCCTGCAAAATGATTTTGTCCTATTTCTATCACATCATCAGTGACTCCCTCAGTTGCTTTCATGATTTCAAATGACATAAGTTGACAGGCACAAGAAAAGAAAAGCCTCTTCTCCACCAATGGAATTACCTTTCCGGAGACATTCACTTGGCATTAGTGTTACAGATACATTTTCAGTATTTATATTTTGCTCTTGGCTTACTTATGGATTGCATTGTTTTCATCATGTTCCACTAGGTTTATCTCTTGTTCAAAACCTGCGCTGTTTTTATCAGTTTTATTTTGTGCATGATATTTTTATTTATTTGCACTCCCGCCACATACTTTCAATAATGGACTACTCTGAAAGTACAATCAATCCATCATCTGTCTTCTACAATACAAATAATTGATACCACAAATATTCCTTTTTTGTGGCAATTGTGGTGGTGCAGTGGTTAGACTGCAGTATTGCAGGCAGTCTCTGCCCACAATCAGGCGTTCGATCCTGATCAAAGTTGACTTGGCCTTCCATCCTTCTGAGATCGGTAAAATGAGAGCCCAGATTGTTGGGGGCAATATGTGCTGGCTCTGTAAACTGCTTAGAGAGGGCTGTAAAAGCACTGTGAAGCGGTATATAAGTCTAAGTGCTATTGCTATTTCCCCATTTCATGACCTTCCTTGCCATATTTGTTAAGTGAATCACTGCAGTTGTTAAGTTAGAAATACAGTTAAGTGAATCTGTAAGTCTGTAAGTTGCTTAGAGCTCAGGTGTCAAACTTGATCATGTCACGTGATGTATTGCAATGGTTTTTGCCTTTGCAAAGCCGGGGTGGGTGTGGCCTACGCATGACGCATCCGGCTCACGGGCCGCCAGTTTGACAGGCCTGGCTTAGAGAGTGCTGTACAACACTGGGAAGCGGTATATAAGTATAAGTGCTACTGCTATTGTAATTCTTGGACTTAAGCTTCCTCCATAGGCCATGAGAGCAGGATCAGAGGAAAAAAAACTTTTCAGAACTGCAAGAAGCATCTTCTCACATAGAGAGACAGTGTGTGCTGTCTAATGGTTATGGCACCAGGCTAGAAAGCAGGAGACCATGAATTGAAGTCTTGTCTTAGCCTCCTAGGTGACCTTGGGCCAGTCACTCACTCTCAGCCCAACCTAGGCTTGTGTTGTGGGGATAATAGGAGAAGGAATTGTATTGGATATGTTTGCCACCTATTGGTAAAAATAATACAGATGGGATACAAACAAACAAATAAACAGATGCTTCCTCCTGGTTTTAGTGTGTCCAACACAGAGACTGCTGCTCTGCTGAATCTCATAGTCTCATGACAGCTTCTGCTAAACCACAATTTTAACATCGGTTGTGTTTATTTTATTTCTCACCTTCATGCTGGGAACAAGGTACCGTATTTTTTTGGAGTATAAGACACACCTTAGTTTTTGGGGAGGAAAATAAGAAAAAAGCTGATTGACAGGAGGATCTGCTGGAATACCCCCAATCAGCTGTTCCCAGAGGTGAATTTTAGCAACAGATTTCTTGATTGTGAGCTCTGTGCCTTGCTTTTTTTGGCTTTTTTTTCTGCCTCTGAAACTTCTGAAACCCTGTTTCAGAAAAACCTTTTTTTCCTACCTCTGAAAAATACGGTACTTATCGGAAATACTCCCACATATTTTAAACATAAGTATAAAATGATGGATACCGGATGGTATTATTATTTTTAAAACATCTTGTAATTTTCCAAGGTGACTTGATTGAGAATTCTTGCCACAGCTGTTGTAAAAAGGTGTGTGATGTCTATATACCGGATAAAATCCAGCAGCCCTGTTTAAATGATATCTTTGACTCGGTTATTGGAGGGCGAATTGTACGTGTGCTGTGTAAACACTAATCCAGACAATTGTTCCAAACAATTAGCCCACATGTGGTTAATCTTAACCTACAACAAGGCCCAGGGCCATTTATAGTAAAGTAACTTCCCTGAATCAGCCGTATTGTCTTAACACTTACTGGAGTCAGGGGTATCTGGTTTACACATCTTTAGCAACAAGACAGTGTGTTTTCAGGATACAGGTAGTCCTTGACTTACAAACTTTCTTTTAGTGACCGTTCAGAGTTACAATGGCTCTGAAAAAAGTAACTTATAACCGTTTTTTACACAACTGTTGCAGGATCCCCAAGGTCAAAATTCAGACACTTGGCAACTGATTCATATTTATGACGGTTGCAGTGTCCTGTGGGGAAACTAGATCCACTTAACAACCACGTTACTAACTTAACAACTGCAGTGATTCCCTTAGCAACTGTGGCAAGAAAGGTCATAACATGCAGCAAAACTCAATAACCGTCTCCCTTTAACAACAGACATTTGGGGCTCAATTGTGGTCGTAAGTCAAGGACTACCAAGTAAATAGCATTGCAGTGACTTTTGTCTTCTTATTTGTTATTCTTATCCAAGGTGAGCGGGTTTGAAATACCTTCATTCCAGGGAATTTAATAACATATTTTAAAGCAAAAACAGAAAAAAAAAATCCTCCTCTGTCCACCAGTCCTTTGAGAGAAAGAGATTGGGTGCTGCAGAGGTATTCCTAGTAGTGTCTCAATCATATTTTCCTAATGCTAAAGTTGTCGTCCCTTAGGACAGAGTTCTTCAAACTTGGCAGCTTTAAGACTTGTGGACTTCAACTCCCAGAATTCTCCAGCTAGCATACCTATGCTGGCTGGAGAATTCTGGGAGTTGAAGTCCACAAGTCTTAAAGCAGCCAAGTTTGAAGACCTCTGCCTTAGGAAGTGTTTGTATGCTGAGAGGAATTTTGTGGATTTCTCCCCCCTCCCCATTATATAAGAGGTGTACACATTTTTCTAGCAGCATATCACAGGTAAATTGACAATAAAGCAGAACCCATTGTAGCGAACTATCTGCAGAGCCTGTAATTAGCTCAAAAAACAAACAAACAAACACTCATCCTTAAAAGAGTGAGCAGAAATAATGGCCATAGGGAGGAAGGTAGAATGTAGAACAGTGTTCCCCAACCTTGACACTTGAAGATATGTGGACTTCAACTTCCAAAATTAGATGCTGCTGGCTGGGTGGTGAATTCTGGGAGTTGTAGTCCACAAATCTTCAAGTGGCCATGATTGAGAAACACTGTTATAGCATGTGCCATGTGTTCTATGAAGCATCAAACCGATAAGACTATAATTCACATAAAATAGCATTCTTACCGTGTTTCCTCGAAAATAAGACCATGTCTTATATGTTTTTGAACCCTGAAATAAGCGCTTGGCTTTATTGCCATGCATTCAAAAGCCCGATTGGGCTTATTATCAGAGGATGTCTTATTTTGGGGGAAACAGGGTAGTTCAGTGATGGCTAACCTTTTTGCCATCATGTGCCAGGAAGGGGGGGGGCGGGGGAGGTTCGCGTGTGTGTGTGCCCACACCCATAATTTTATGCGGGCCATTTCAGGCCTCCGGAGGATCTCCGAGCGGGTGGGGAAGGCTGTTTTTGCCCTCCCCAGATGCATAGAGAGGATCTGGATCCAGGTGAGAAAGAAAAACAGGCCTTCCCCACCCACCCCAAGCCCTCCGGAGGCAGGAAACAGCCTGCTTCCCTACTTCTGGTGGGCCCAGAAGACCCGAAAATCAGCTGGCATGCGCGCCGGAGCTGAGCTGGGGTGCCCACTGATATGGCTACACGTGCCACCTGTGGCATGCGTGCCATAGGTTCGCCATCACGGGGGTAGTTGGTTCATGGTCGCTGTCGGCTGTTGGCCCCCAGGGGGAGAGCCTTCTCTGTGGGGGCACCTACTATCTGGAACGAGCTCCCCCCGGAGATACGGAGGATCCTGGATCTACGCACCTTCCGCCGCGCTCTTGAGACCTTTTTATTTCACCAGGCTGGTCTGGCTTAACCTTTCCCATTCTTTTTTTAATGTGAATTTTAATGTAAATTTTAATTTGTTCTTAACCTGGGGTTTTAAATTTGTCTTGGGCTAAATTGATTTAATTCGATTTTACTTCTGCTCTTAATTTTTGTATTCTATGTGTTTTATTCTGTGCCTGTTCACCACCCTGAGTCCTTCGGGAGTAGGGCGGTATACAAATTAAATAAAATGAAAATAAAATGAAAATGAAAATGAATGGTGGGAAAATAAAATGAATTCAGAGATATATTTTTTTTAAAAAAATTGTAAAATCTCTTCTTTACCACATGAATAGATCTCTCAAAATCTGTTTTCCTCAGTTTCCTATTTCTCTGATAGTAATTTCAGTTCTCCATGTTTGGGGAGAGGAATGAACAAAATTTTTTAGCCACCATTAGTCCCAGAAAACTGTATCAAGTGGCCAGAATTTGAATAATTTTTTTAAAAAATAAATCATTTACAGCCTATTCAAGGTCTAAGGATAAAGTTCCCTGAAAATGATTTACCCTTTCATCAGATTCTGCTGATGTACATTCCATTTGCAGGTGCTTATGCTAAACAGCAGATGGCAGTAGTAAGATGCTCTTGATAGGAAAACCACTGAGAAGAATCAGCCCTTGCTAGTCCTTAAATGGCCAGGAAATTCCAGAGATGTAAAATAGAGGTCTATTTATAAATAAACATCAACAATATTTATAAATAAATAAATATTTATATTTAGAAATAAATAAATATTTATAAATAAATATCAACTATGCAGATGATACCACTCTAATGGCAGAAAGTGAAGAGGAACTAAAGAGCCTCTTGATGCGGGTGAAGAAGGAGAGTGCAAAAGTTGGCTTGAAACTCAACATTAAGAAAACTAAGATTATGGCACCCGGCCCTCTCAATTCCTGACAAATAAATGGGGAAGAAATGGAGGTAGTGACAGATTTTATTTTCCTGAACTCCAAGATCACCGCAGATGGGGACTGCAGCCAAGAAATTAAAAGACACTTGCTCCTGGGGGGAAAGTTATGGCAAATCTAGACAGCGTACTAAAAAGCAGAGACATCAGCCTGCCAACAAAAGTGCGTACAGTCAAGGCTATGGTTTTCCCAGTTGCAATGGATGGCTGTGAAATTTGGACCATAAGAAAGGTTGAGCACCAAAGAATTGAGGCCTTTGAACTATGGTGCTGGAGAAGACTCCTGCGAGTCCCTTGGACTGCAAGGCGATCCAACTGGTCAATCCTAGAGAAGATCAACTCTGACTGCTCTTTAGAAGGCCAGATCCTGAACATGAAACTCAAATACTTTGGCTACCTAATGAGAACAATTGGGGGCAAAAGAAGAAGGGAACGACAGAGAACGAGGGGGCTGGATGGAGTCACTGAAGCAGTCGGCGTGAGATTAAATGGACTCCAGAGAATGGTAGAGGCCAGGAAGGCCTGGAAGAACGTTGTCCATGGGGTTGTGATGGGTCAGACACGACTTCGCAACTAACAACAACAACAAAAATAGACTAGGGTGGGAGTGGGCAATTATGGCCTTTTTATGACTTGTAGACTTCAACTCCCAGAATTCCTGAGCCATCACGGTTTGTTTAGGAATTCTGGGAGTTGAAGTCCACAGGTTGTAAAGTTGTAATTGTTGCCCATCTCTGGACTAGACTAGAGGATCATGAAACTTGAATAGCTTGCAGGATTCAATGGCCAGATTTATTCACTGTAGTAAACCCATTCCAGAGGGTAAAACACCCTCTGGAATGGGTTACACACTGGGCTCCGGATGGCCCCCGACCTCCGCACTTTCCGCGCGGACCTGAAGACATGGCTTTTTCAGCAAATTCCCTGATCTGCCGCGAGGTTTTAATTCTCTGGGGATTTTAAATTGGCTTGTTTTAGCGTTATTTTATTGTTATGTTGTTTCTATTCTGTGAGCCGCCCTGAGTCCTACGGGAGAAGGGTGGCATATAAATTTGATAAAAATAAATAAAAAATAAAATAAATAAATAGGGTAGTTTCAGCAGAGGTGAGCAACTGGCTATTGAAAAGCCATATGGGTGGTGTTAAGCCTCAGGGTAAGGACCCCAGACCCCTTCCTGAATGAAATTCAAACAAACAAACAGTAACAGAGTTGGAAGGGACACCTTAGAGGTCATCTAGTCCAACCCCCTGCTCACACAGGAGACCTATGCTAGGGATTCGAACCGCTGAACTGCCGACCTTTCTGATCGACGAGCTCAGGGTCTTAGCCACTGAGCCACCATTGATGGTGCGATTCAGCCCTGTCAACTCCGCTGTTTTTAAGTGGAAAACCTCACAAAGCCTTTAAAAACCCTTCCGCAGAGAAAACACGCCAAGTATGGCTTGTGGAGTTCTTTCCAACCTCTTTGACCAGCAGGGATTGCAGGAGATATATGCATTTTTCTTCTGTACACAAAGCAAAGTGTTGTGGGTCTCTGTGTGTGTATGTGTGCTTGCTTCTGCATCCGATTTGTGTTTTGCAGATGTGTACCTTGGTGTGAGTGGGAAGCCAGGGCCTGCTGCATGCACGCTGCTCACATCACCACAAGGAGGATTGGAATAAATAGGTTGTAACCATGAAACTCTGGGTCTTGCTGTACAGGTATAAGACAAAAAGGATCGGCTCTTTTTTTAGAAGCAGAAAGGAAGTGGCTCCTTTGGTGGAGGCTGCAGAGATGTGGAATGCTGCCACCCAGCATCTCATACACAACCATAAGCCTGACTCATTTTGGAAATTAACAACGCTTCCTGCTAAGTAGGTCAAGACATCTTAAACTGAATGGTGTAACCTGCTTTTTGGACGCTGCAAATGAAGGGCTGTGTCAGTCTGGCTCAGCTGGATTTTAAGAGAGTCATTCAACCGTTCTGGGTGAAACTACAGCAAGCGCTCGGTGGCTTTGGCTGTTGTCTTCGTTTTTGTTTTTTGTTTTGTTTTACTTGGCAGGTTCTGAAACAGGTGAATTTCCTGCTAGGAGAAAGGTGTGTTTATCAGAATTCAGAGTACAGCACTAGCACTAGTACTAGCACTTAGATTTATATACTGCTTCACGCTGCTTTACAGCCCTCTCTAAGCAGTTTACAAAATCAGCATGTTTCCCCTGACAATCTGGGTCCTCATTTTACCGACCTTGGAAGGATGGAAGGCTGAGTCGACCCTGAGCGGCTCAGAATCGAACTCCTGGAGTGAACAGTGAGCTAGCCTGCAATACTGCATTTTAACCACCACAATGTCACCAGAGTGGTCTACTCTAGGCCAGTGATGGCTAGCCTTTTTCTCGTCATGTGCCGAAAGTGCGCATGTGTGTCGGCACCCATAATGCAATGCAACCCCCGTGCATGCGTGCACGCCCCCCACGCATGAGCTCCAGGGGCGGGTTCCAAATCCCGTTGCTACTGGCTCGCTCGTGCGCTTGCACACAATTTTGCGCATGCGCAGAAGTGTCCGGGCAGGTGGACAGAGCTTCCAGCTGCCGCTGTTGCTACTGGTTCACCCGATCTGGTGCGAACCGGTAGTGACCCACCACTGATGCGCATGCGACCCCCCCCCACGCCCCGTTTTGGGTCTAGTTAGTAGGCCTCCCTGCAGCCTCCTGGGCCTAAAACCGGGCCATGGGGGGCATGCCACACACCCTGTGCTCCCCCATGCATGCGCGCATGACCCTGGTGCATGTGCGCATGACCCCCCAGACATGCGCACGTGTCTCCCACATGTGCTGCCCCCCCGGGCATCCTGAAAATCAGCTGGCCGGCGGGAGGAGCTGAGCTGGATGACGGCTTGCGTGCTGCAGAGAGAGCTCTGCGTACCAGTTGTGGTTCACCATCACAGCTCTAGGCCCTCCTGCGGATGGAAATTTGGATATTAGGACAGTGTTTCTTTCTTAACCTGGGCAATTTTAAGATGTGTGGACTTCAACTCTCAGAATTCCCCAGCCAGCATGCCAACATGCCATAACACCGTATTAGAGATTTCCCCGAGAAACCCTGCTTGTGTGTGACTAGCAAAAGAGGAATTGCATTGAAAATTCAGACCCTGCTGGTTGTGTGAAATCGAACAAAACAAAATAGAAATAAAACAGTTAAACTATTGTAGAGGTGGAGAAACAGAGGCCTTCCAGATCTTGCTAAACGTTTGATGGTAATCTTGATTTTCAGGCTGGTCATTTGGTTTGCACAACATAATAAGTCTATTGAGTATGCATGGGATACACGAGGTTGAGTAAACACTATTTAGCATGTTTTCATCCTGCTTTGCAGCAAAGTTTCCATTTTTATAAGGCTAATGCTGGCTCGGGAATTCTGGAAGTTGAAGTCCACAGATCATAAAGGAGCCACGGTCGCCCACCCCTCCCTTGGAGGATTTGATCAACTATTATGGAGAGGAAATGTAAAATGCAGATACTCGATGGCAGTCATTTCAGCATGGGATATTCTGTGCATTTGATGATATTTCAAATGCCACGAAAGGATTCTTTATTCTTGTAAATGCCCTGATGGGTAAACTCACACATATGTTTCTCTTTTTATTGTTTGTCTCAAAAGTGCTTTTTCAAAAGGCAAATTGGACTTTGTTTTTCCTTGAAGACGTTCCGCTTCTCATCCAAGAAGCCTCTTCAGTTCTTTTTATTGTTTATTAAGGAGTTATGAACTGTGGCTACATTTAACTCTAATCAATCAAAAATAAAGCTGGAAGCAGCTGCAAACAAGGGTATCTCCGGGAGGGTTAAAAAAAATAATAATATAAAGTCAAGATGGTATCAGTGACAAGAGATGCTCTCTGCCCCTTTTGACAAGAAGGGTGGGGCATGAGTAACATGGCTGCAGTCATTACCTTGCCTTTTTTTGAACCCAGATGCCCCTGCTTCTAAATTATTTCTAATAGAATAACAGAGTTGGAAGGGATCTTGGAGGTCTTCTAGTCCAACCCCCTGCTTAGGCAGGAAACCCTACACCACTTCAGACAAATGGTTATCCAACATCTTCTTAAAAACTTCCAGTGTCGGACCATTCACAACTTCTGCAGTCAAGTTGTTCCACTTATTAATTGTTCTCACTGTCAGGAAATTTCTCCTTCGTTCTAGGTTGCTTCTCTCCTTGATTAGTTTCCACCCATTGCTTCTTGTCCTACCCTCAGGGGCTTTGGAGAATAGTTTGACTCCCTCTTCTTTGTGGCAGCCCCTGAGATATCATAATACTGCTAGCATGTCACCCCTAGTCCTTCTTTTCATAAAACTAGACTTATCCAGTTCCTGAAACAGTTCTTCATATGTTTTAGCCTCCAGTCCCCTAATCTGTATGACAGAGGCCCAGTTTGTTTTAAAACAAAAATATGTTGGCAATTTGGACTTTCTAGGAGGAGCTCCTTGAACTACACACACACACACACACACACACACACACACACACAGAGAGAGAGAGAGAGAGAGAGAGAGAGAGAGAGAGAGAGAGAGAGAGAGAGAGAGAGAGAGATTAGACTGATCCCTTCTCTGTTGTAATTTAGACAGGGAACAACCTACAACCTACTTCACGGAGTTATTTATGACATTTCCTGTTCTTTTATTTTATTCTGTTCTGTCATGCTCTGGTTTCATTGCGTTGAGCTTTTTAAAATGCCCTTTTTAAATGAGTGGATTTATCAGCTTCTTTCTCATCGTTTGTTTTTATAGAGTCATGGTTAGGTCATTGACAGGGTTTTTGTAAGTTAAATAGAAAGCAATTCATTATGTTATTACTAGATGTATAAAAGGCAAAGGTAAAGATTTCCTTGTCCAGTTGTGTCCGACTCTAAGGAGCAGTGCTCATCTCTGTTTCTTGGCCAAAGGAGCCAGGGGTGCCCAAAAGACATTTTCCATGGTCGTCTGGCCAGCATGACGATACGCCGAGGATCACGGAAAAATTTTATCTTCCCTCCGAAATGGTACCTATTTATCTACTTGCATTTGCATGCTTTCGAAGTGCTAGGTGGGCAGGAGCTGGGGTGAGGAACAAGAGCTCACCCCATTGCACGGTGCTCAGATCTCGAACCTGGGCTTGCAGCTTTACAGACGGAGTTCTATTAGATTTATACCCTGTCTTTATTCCATATATCGTGAGGCGGTATGCATCATGCCCCCTTCTCCTATTTTTCTCCACAACATTATCTCTGTGAGGTGAGTTGGATAGAAATCTCTTTGCAGTCTGAGCCGATGAGAAAGATTTTGAAATTACTGACCTACTTCTCAATCGCAATCTGTGTATGTTCAGATGCATTCTTCCCCCCTCCCCCTTCTTGCTTTCTATAGTCTTCCCCTGAATGTGAAAAATATAAATTGTTTCCTTCTGTTAAAGCAACTGAATTTGGAAAACTTGTCCGGTTTTTAAGATTTGCTTCTAATCTGAGGTTCTGAATGAAAAATGGACTATAAAACAAATGGACAAATAAATATATTGTATAGGTTGACAGAATAGGCACCATTCTCTCTCTCTCTTTTGTTGTGTTGTACCCCAAATTATCTTCCATGCCTATTTCTTTATGGTTTTCCCATAGAGGAGAATATTTGTAGCTCAGGTTTCCTATCGTAGCACTGATGATGTTACCTAATTTGGATAATGAAATGCAAGAAAAAAACAAAGCTCAGAAGGCAACGAGGTCCCCTTATTGGTTTCTGTTTTGTAATTTGTTTTCCAGCTTGGGATCTTTTCGTTTTTACCATTATGTCTTTGTAAGCAGTATGTCATGATTTTTGCAGCTGAGCACGGCTTGGATAGGAAAATGACTCATAAGGAGGTGTTTTGTTTTTTCTTTTCGAAAGACAAAATGAAATTCCAGTGGTGACATTTCAGATGCCATGCCATAATGAGCAAAGTGGGCAAAACAGAATGTGTTTGGCTACAAAGTTGTTTACAATCAAACATTAGCAAGCGTTAATGAGCATTGCCATAATCAAGCTAAGATGTAGTCAGTTCCTTTGTGCTTAAAACATGGATGTCTCCACCTCGGACCAGTTAAGCAAACTATGCAGAGATTTCATGGCCCTTCAGTCTGGCACCTTCTAGATCAGGGGTCTCCAACCTTGGCAACTTTAAGACTTGTGGATTTCAATTCCCAGAGTTCTGGGAATTCTGGGAGTTGAAGTCTACAAGTCTTAGAGTTGCTAAGGTTGGAGACCCCTGTTCTAGATGTCTTAGGACTCTGAAATGATGGGCATCATTCTGAGAGGTGAGGGTGAGGTGGGGCAGCGCAACTTATTTATTCATTTATATATCAGATTTAGAAACTGCCCGTTTCGCCCACAGAGTGACTTTACGTGGCATACAAGTCAAGCAAAACAATATAAAAGCTGAATTTTTTTACCCCATAAATTTTTCCTAACTTTGTTGTCGCAGGTTCTTCTGTGAAAAAAACTATATCCAATTGGATTGACTAAGACTCAAGAGAGACACAAAAACTTTGGGCTCTGCACAGGTCTTTTCTTTATATTTCCCTATAAAGGAAATATAAATATAAATATGGGGAGATGTTTTATTTACATATAAACGTGATAAGAAAATGCTTTCTATATTCTATCTATTTAATTGATTTGTTTCCCACCTTTATTATTTTTACAAATAACTCAAGGCGGTGAACATATCCAAAACACCATCCTCCACTTATTTTCCCCACAACAACCCCACCTTGTGAGGTGGGTTGGCTGAGAGAGAGTGACTGGCCCAAAGTCACTCAACTGGCTTTCATGGTTAAAGCAGGACTTGAATTTAGGATCTCCTGATCATTGGCTTAAAGTTACCAAGCTGGGATTAGAACTCCCTGACTCCTGGTTTCTAACCTGATGCCTTAACCACTATAGTCCAAACTGACCCTCTTTTCTATTCTATTCTATTCTACTCAGTTCTAATTCTACTTTTATTTTATTCTTTGTTATAATTCTGTTCTATTTTTATTCAATTCTCTGTCTAATTTTGTCCTGTTGCTATTTCTGTCCTATTACTATGATAATAGTATGATGTGATACAATAACTTTACCATTGTAAGCCACCCGGAGTCACTGAACAGCCATATACATTTTCTTAAATAAATAAATACTTTTATAATTACTATGCTATCATTATGCAATTACTATTTATTTTATTTATTTACTTAATTTCTATGGCTATTCATCTCAACCAAGTGGTTTCGGATGGCTTACAATTACACTATTACTGTAACAATGTTTATACTACCGTATATGCTATTAATATTCAATATATTATACTCTTACCTATTACTCTACTACAATTACTTATAATACTATGCTCTATACCAAGGGTCTCCAACCTTGGCAACTTTAAGACTTGTGGACTTCAACTCCCAGGAGTCCACAAGTCTTAAAGTTGCCAAGGTTGGAGAATCCTGCTCTATACTATTATTTATATGCATCATAGTTTCTTTCTTAAGCCTGGTCTACCTTAAGTGCCCTCTTGCTGAAATTTCTTCTCCTTTTTCTGACCACTGGGCTTTGTCTTATTGGGTAGTCCTCAACTTACGGCCACAACTGAACCCAAAATTTATGTTGTTAAGTGAGAAATTTGCTACTGTGTTTCCCCGAAAATAAGGCCCTGTCTTATATTTTTTTGAACCCCGAAATAAGTGCTTGGCCTTATTTTTGGGGAGGTCTTATTATTTTGGGGTGCGGGGCGCAAGATGGGGCTCTTCTTGCCATCTTACCTGATTTCCAGCTCTGTGTTTAAATATTTTCAGGGAGGGCTTATTTTTGGGGGGGAGGCTTATTTTTAGCACATGAGCTCAAAATCCCGATTGGCCTTATTATCAGGGGATGTCTTATTTTCGGGGAAACACAGTAAGTGAGTTTTGCCCCATTTTGCGACCTTTCTTGCCACAATTGCTAAAGTGAATCACTGCAGGGTTTAAGTTAGTAACCCAGTTGTTAAGTGAATCTGGTTTTCCCATTGACTTTACTTGTCAGAAGGTCGCATAAAGAAGATCACGTGACTCTGGGACACTGCAACTGTCATAAATATGAATCAGTTGCCAAGCATCCTAATTTTATTCACCTGACCATGGGGATGTCATAAGTGTGAAAAATAGTCACACGTCCCTTTTTTCATTACCGTTGTAACTTCGAAGTGTCCCTAAATTAAACTGTTGTAAGTCGAGGATTCCCTGTACTTCTTTTCCTCTCTTTCAGACTGTCCATTTTTTCCTTCAGAAGGAAAATCACCTCCTTTTATTTAGCTGCTGAGCCTCCTTCTCGGTCAGATCCAATTTGAACTGAGCTGTTTTGCCACCTCTTTCTCATGGTAGCTGCTTAGCTCCAACAACTGCTTCCTGTTGGGAAGGAGCCCGGGCAGGCAGGCAAGGAGTGACAAGTAGAAGCTGGCAGAGATTTAAAATTGTGAATTTTAGTGGTCCCTGAGGTCCGAAAGGTTGGGGACCCCTGATTTAAACAATGGAGATACACATTTCTTTTGGCAAATCTTTGATGCCTTTATGCTCCAATGGAGGGGGACCTAATTAGCTTGTTGAGCACATTGAAAATTTGGACTTCATTGTTAGGAGGCCCTCACAATATGGTGCCGTGGAAAGAATGTCCAATTACAAACGACCCATTTATTGAAAGCAAATCAGCGAGGTTGCTCTCTGTCTCTTCAGGCCAACCTCAAATGCTCTCTTTTAGATTAGAGATTAACAGAGTTGGAAGGAACCTGGTAGGTCATCTAGTCCAACCCCCAGCCCAAGCAGATTCTACACCATTTCTGACAGATGGCTGTCCAGTCTCTTCTTGAAAGCCTCCCGGGATGAAGCTCCCACAACTTCTGAAGGCAACTTCTGTTCCATTAGTTGATTGTTCTCCCTGTCAGAAAATTTCTCATTATTTCCAGGTTGAATCTCTCCTTGATCAGTTTCCATCAGTGGTGGGTTCCTCCTGGTTCAGCCCGGTTTGGCCGAGCCGGTAGCAGTGACGATATGAGGACCTGTTAGAAATCACTTTTTTCAGCCCTCTGGGTAGTCCTTTTGTGCATATGGACTACTCAGAGGGCTGAAAAAGTTATTTTTGACTGGTCCTCGCACTTTTGACCAGTCCTCGAACTTACGACTGTCCTCACATTTTACGTTTTTTGCCCTATCTTGTCACCATGGTGAAGAGAAGCAGTTGTGAAATGAGTGACACGGTTGTTAAGAATGCTGCACGGGCATAAATGTGAGGATGGTCATAAGTGTGAGGACCAGTCTAAAGTGCGAGGACCTGTCAGAAATGACTTTTTTCAGCCCTCTGAGTAGTCCCTATACACATAGCCATGGCCACCCGGTCACATGACCAGCTAGCCACACCCACCCAGTCACATGACCTCCAAACCACGCCCACAAAATAAGCCACACCCACAGAACCAGTAGTAAAAAAATTTAGAACCCACCCCTGGTTTCCATCCATTATTCCTTGTCCAGCCTTCAGATGCTTTGGAAAATAGTTTGACCCCCTCCTCTTTGTGGCTCCTCCTCTCTGTTAATTCATCCTATTTTGGTCTTTTCCTGGCCCTTCCACACAAGGCATTAGATTTGTTTTTTTTTAGAAGAGACCCAGAAGCATCTCTGATAAAGATCATCTTTAAAGCTGCCCCATTATTTTGCAATACGCCTGCTTTGTTGCTGCTGCTGCTGCTGTTGTGTTTTAAGTAAAGTTCAAGGAAATCAGAGGGAACACGGAATCTGCCAGGCTCCATGGAAAAATGACATGGAATAATCTGTTTGGGGCAGAGGTGGGTTTCAGCAGGTTCTGACCAGTTCTGGAGAACTGGTAGGGGAAATTTTGAGTAGTTCGGAGAACCGGTAGTAAAAATTCTGACTGGCCCCACCCCCATCTATTCTCTGTCTCCCGAGTCCCAGCTGATCAGGAAGAAATGGGGATTTTGCAGTAACCTTCCCCTGCCATGCCCACCAAGCCACGCCTACCAAGCCACACCCACAAACCTGTAGTAAAATATTTTGAAACCCACCACTGGTTGGGGGCAAGCTAGGTGGGGACCCAGGCCTAATCTTTTGCTTTCCTTTTCTCCCACCCTATCCCATCCCTCCCCTCCCCACTCCCCACTCCAGCAAAACCAGAGGAGCCCCTTGGGAAGGCAGCCAGGAGCAACTTCAGCCTCAAAGTGGGGCTGACACTGAAAAAGACCTGCCTTGTCCTAATTCCAACATGGAGAAAGTTGCTGGCAAGGCACGTTCCCATCCAAGCAAGCCGGGAGATCCTGCCACAAGCCCTTCGCTACGATGGAAGAAAACCCCCCCTGAAGCTGTCAAGAAGACGCCCTTCGGCAAAGTGTCGGCAGCCTCCCAGAGGGTCGAGGAAGAAGGCACCAGAGCCAGCAGCCCCTCTAAAGTGTCCAAGCTGCTTGAGGCCTGGGAGAAAGGACTGGTGGGGATGGACGCCACTAGCCCAGCTCCTTCCGCTGAAACCAGGCCCTCCCGTTCTCCCTTACCTGCCAGGCGCTTACTTTCACCCCCAGAGGGTGCCAACGCTTCTCACCCCACCACTTCCAGGAATTCTTTGCCATGCAAGGTGTCCTCTGTGAATGCCAAGCGATGCCTTTCTCCAGCAAATGCCAAGCAGTCTTTTTCTCCAACAGGGAGAAGGAAATCCACTTTCTCGGAGGAGGCCAAGCGGTCGCGTTCTCCTGATCCTTGGTGTCCTTCAGGGCCAACAGCAGAAAACCGGAGGTCCCAGTCCCCGGCAGAGAAGAGGCAGCCTCCACCCCCAGCAGCAAAACCACAGCTCCCTCCCGCACTCAAGGCCAAGCCAACCCATGGGTCCCCCTCCCAAAAAGGTAGCATCCGTTCACGTTCTCCGGTAGGGAGGAAAGATACCCCTTCCAGAATGGAGAACCACTCCATCTCATGCCCGGATGATACCGAGCACTCATCCTCCTTGGCAGGAAGCAAGTCCTCCTATTCTGTTGCAGATATGAGGCGTTTGTATTGTGGAGGAAGCACCACAGCTGCTTCAACGGTGGACACCAGGCGGCCATCCACCTTAGCAGAGAGCAGGAACAAGTCTCCCTCATCAAATGCCAGGAGCTCACCTTCCCCAGCAGTTCCAAAGTGTTCCTCACCCTCCTTGGATAGGAGATATCCATCCCCTCCACCGGACAAGGGATGGTATTCCTCCTCCACAGATGCCAGGTGCCCTTCCCCGGGAGAGATCAACTGCTTGCCTCCTCCACCAGATGCCCTACTCTTGTCCTCCTCGGTAGACAACTGGCACTCCTCATCCCCAGCAGATGTTGGGGCCTCCTCTTCCCTGGTGGACTCCAGAAGCTTCTCTCCCACAGCAACGGAAGGGCACTCCTGCTCTCCCAGCCCACAGAGGAATTTTACTGCTCATGGGCCTGTCTTTTCTCAAGTTTATTCCCGACTTCCCAAGCCAAAGTGCCCAGTGAAGAAAGAGATGCAAGATGGCGTCAGTACCAGAGTTACTGAATCACCTGGAGCCACACACTCTCCGGCTGCTGTTCACGATCCTGACGACGCCGGATTCCAGCAAGAGAGCCAGGACGCAAACACTAATGGGCTGCAAGAGCAGAATCTGGGCCTTTCTCGTGACAGCTTGAATGGAACCGTCTCCAGGAAGGAAGGCCGTATGCTAAACGGGGATTTCCCCAAGATGGATGCTGGATCCCTGAAGGAAAACAACTTCCCTGATGCTTTGGCACTTCAATCCTTAAGGGAAAGTTCTCCCAACACCCTCCATTCTATTCCATTCTCTGGATCCCTGGGGAGAAATTACATATCCTCTGCCCCGAGCCCTGCATTTCCTGATGCGCGTTGTGTGTTCAAGCCAGTCCAGAACGCCATGGGTTCCAGCACTGTAGGCAGATCCCATGCTCAGTGGTACAGTGGTACAATGGGGAACAGCACGGTGGTTTTTAGAGCCCAACAGCAAGTCATTGTGCCTCAGCCTGGATGCTCCACCGTTTACCAAGTTGGGCGAGAACTTGTTATGTCTGGATCGGGAAACACCAGCCAGAGTCAGCGAGAGAAACCCTATGCTCCCAGCTCCAACACCACCAGTGCCTTGGAAGAAACCGGGCCACCCCAGGCCGATCTCCCCAACGCCAAGTCCCCGCAAAGAGTCCATTCCTCCTTCCCCAAATCTTGCATCGTCTCCACACCAGAGTCACAGCCTGAGAATGGCATGACTCACTCTCAAAATGCCAATGTGAGGGATGCCCAGGGGCCAAGGTGTGTGCCTGCGCCGAGCCCTGATCGCACATCAAACAGAGACGCTGCTATAGCCAGGGAGGGAGCAGTTCCGTTCAGCGCAACCCAGAGAGACGGCAGCCTGCCCAGCAATTCTGCCTCCCAGAAGCCCAGCAACCTGTTCGCAAGAAGCAGGTCTGAACAGGAGCAAGGCATGCCCACTGCAGGAGGCCTAATAACAAACGGGCCAGATCAAGAGAGCAGCTGGTTAGGCGTGGGAAAAGCCAGCTTATCTGCCAAGAGGAGAAATAAGTGCCCCTCGGACACCGCAGAGGAAATTGGAATCTCTGCTACATCTCAGCCAACTTCTCCAGGGGATCATAAAGCCAGAACGCAGGATGATGAACTGAAAAAAGAAAAGATTTCAGGCAAGAGCCCTCTGATATTTGCGCTGGAACAAGATACTTCCCCTGCTGGGTCCCACACTTCCTTTTCATGGCCCGAACCCCCAAGCGACTTAATAAGAAGCATCAGCCAGACAGGAGAACAGGAACCCGAGGAAACTGGGGAAATGGAGCATTTTGTAGACACCCTCCGTAACATGGACTCCGCTGAACTTCGGAAGCCTTCAAAAGCCCTCTCAAGGACTCCACGCCCTTCCACGCTTGGCAAGCACACCGTCCTTCCACCTATCGATGAGAACCACATCGTTCCCAAGTCAAAGGTTTCTTTCCCAATAACATTAGGCGAGCTGTTTTCCCTTACCGAGAAAAACTCGGAGGGAGGGAAAGGATCCAAGGGGGAGGAGCCGGGATTGGCAGAAGAAGACACGGAGGAGATCGAAAACCCTTACCTCACTAAAGAAGAGAAATCATGTGATAGCAGCGCAGGCAGGAGATCTTCCTCTTGGGAAAGCCAGCAGTACAATACTGAGGAAGACTCTGGGCCTCCTTTCCTTGGAAAAGTTCAGGAAAGTCTGGCAAATATCAAGGCCAACGATATTGCCCCCAAAACTATCGTGAATCATCAGCCCAACTTGACCAGAACCAATGTTCTCTCAGGAATGGCTCTTTTGTCCAACTTTGTAGACAGAAAGGTTGTGGAAGACAAGCCGTATTCTCGCTTGGACAACAGCTTTCTTTATAGCAAGTTCATCTCCCCAGAAAAGGCTGAGCCCAAGAGCCTAACAAAAAAGAAGGAAATGAGCCCAGTTATCCAGAGAAAGAGCAGCCAGACGGCTCCAAATGCACACCAGCAAGTTGCAGCTCCTAAGGGGTTACCACTAACTGCACTCCATGGTGGGCACCACTTCAAAACGCCGGACACAAGCGGGGGTTCCAAGCAGATTATTCTCCTGAGGTCCAGGGAAACAGAAAGCTTGACGCAATCAGAAATCCAGGTGAGTGAATTGTTGCTGGGTTCCCTGAAATGCAGGTCAAGTTGATTTTAATGTAACTGTTCTCAAGCTTGTGCTTGAGTAATGTCTTGGGCTTTCACTTGCATTATCATCCTTTGGGGATTATGGGAGTTGAAGTCTTAAGGCATCTGGGGAGCCCTGGGTTAAGGAAAGCTGAATGAGACTGCTTTGTTTGGTCTTTGCTGATGACAACTGTAATGTGGTGTTTTGCCAAGTGTGTCAGTGCAATGATCGGATGCCCAGGCAATGAATTCTTTTGGATTCTAGGGACAATAAGCACACCATTAAATAAAAAGGATTTTAAGCTTTATTATTAGCTCATGCAAAGAGATTTAAAAGCATAAGATAAAAAGAGCCTTGATAGTACAGTGGTTTGGTGCACCCTGTCATTAACACAGCTGCCTGCAATTTCTGCTGGTTCGAATCTCTCCAAGGCTCAAGGTTGACTCAGCCTTCCATCCTTTCTAAGGTAGGTGAAATGAGGACCCAGTTTGTGGGGGCAATAAGTTGACTTTGTATAAAATATACAAAAGAATGAAGGCTATTGCTTAACGCATTGTAAGCCGCCCTGAGTCTCCGGAGAAGGGCGGCATATAAATCAAATAAAAAAAAAAAGAAGCATACGTTTAGTTTAGTTTAGTTTAGTTTTTTATTTTTATTGGTTCAATTTATATGCCGCCCTTCTCCGGAGACTCAGGGCGGCTTACAATGCTTTAAGCAATAGCCTTCCTACTTTTGTATATACCTGCTTAGTAGGGCTTTCGCCCCGCCCCCGCAAGCAGTGTTCTTTTTTTTTTTATACAAAGTCAGTTTATTGCCCCCATAATACGGGTCCTCATTTTACCTACCTCGGAAGGATGGAAGGCTGAGTCAACCTTGAGCCTGGTGAGATTTGAACTCGCAGTAATTGCAGGCAGCTGGCAGCTAAGTGCTACTTAACAGCACTTTAGTCCGCTGCTCCACCAAGGCTCATCCTTAGTTTAGTTGTTTAGTTTAGTTTAGTTTATTGTCATTGCACATGGTGCAACGAAACTAAATGCCGTCTTCAGTGTGCGTTATAACTATAAAAATAGAAACACAAACATACATCCTTTACATTCTATATAATTGAAATTGAAAACCCGATATTGCATTTTATTGTAGAATTCAATATGGTTACTGCCCTGGGATAGAAGCTGTTTTTCAGCGTATTCGTCCTTGTTTTTATTATCCTGTACCGTCTGCCAGATGGTAATAGTTAAAAAAAAAGGCTGCCCAGGATGAGATGGCTCTTTAAGAATGTTTTGAACTTTCTTAAGGCAGCGGGAGCTATAAAGCTCTTCCAAAGAAGATTCCCCAAGCAAGATGATATCCAAATTGCTCACAAGCTGCCAGGAGCTCTTTAATAACTCCAGCAAAGATACCCCAGAGATGGACAGTTGTCACAGTATCTAGTTCTGTGCAGAAGGACTGGATGGCACATGACTTTAGGATGGGAGTGGAAAGTCTGAGTCTTTTACAGTAAGAAAAGCTTGCAGCTACGTGAAAATCCTCCCCGCTTCTCCTTTATTCAAACGCAAGAGTAAAAAGCAAGGTTAGCTCAGAATGAGTTCTAAACTTCGAGACTATTCTTACGATGAAGGAGAAATCAAAATAATGTCACTAAATTCCTGGGAATAACAATGCCCTTCCAAACTGTCACTACACGTGCGAGTCTCTTGTCACTTGGTGTGTTCAAGAGCAGGGCTGTTTTGAACTCTGTCTTGAGTTCTGCAGTGTGGAAAAAAAGAACATCGTACCCCTTTTTGCACCCGGATGAGCTATCCTCCTTTGCTTCAGCCAGTTGTGGAACTGGTGGCACAGCTTAAACTTCAAAAAGGAGGGTTATAGGACCGAACCCACCACTTTGCTCAATTGCACAGCGCTTAGAGAAAGCCACTTGAATGCTGTGCCTGAACGAAGGTCATTATTTGCAATCTTGAAATGGGGCGGCTACAGAGTCAGAGATGCTCATTAAAGAAATTGAAAAGTGGTCGTCTCAGACAGGAGCCGAGGTAACAGTAGGCGTACAGGATGAAAACACTGCAATATTCCATTTTACAGAGCTGAACGCTCACCTCAAACTACAATTGTTGTGAGATCTTGGGGGGGGGGGGTTTGGACTAGATCAGAGGTCTCCAACCTTGGCAACTTTAAGCTTGGCGGACTTCAACTCCCAGAACAGAGCCTTGGTAGTACAGTGGTCTAAAGCACCCTGTTATTAAGACCAGCTGCCTGCAATTACTGCAGGTTCGAATCTCGCCAGGCTCAAGGTTGACTCAGCCTTCCATCCTTTCTAAGGTAGGTAAATTGAGGACCCACTTGTGGGGGCAATAAGCTGACTTTGTATAAATATACAAAAGTATGAAGGCTATTGCTTAGCACATTGTAAGCCGCCCTGAGTCTCCGGAGAAGGGTGGCATATAAATCAAATTAAAAAAAAAAAAAATTCCCCAGCCAGCTTTGCTTGGTGGACTTTGTTTGGCGAACAGCTTTGCTTAGTGGACTTCAACTTCCAGAATTCCCTAGCAGCTTTGCTGGCTGGGGAATTCTGGGAATTGAAGTCCACCAACCTTAAAGTTGCCAAGGTTGGAGACCCCTGGACTAGATGATCTACAAGATCCCTTCCAACTCTGTTAATCAGTATCTGTATCTGTAAACATGTCCAATTCTCACCCCACCTTTTTCCCCCTTTATGTTTAAACAAGAATTTTCAGTGGCGAAGTGAACAAGAGGAACAAGAGATTCAGATGTTTCTGATATGTAAAGCTTTATCTTGGGGCATTGCAACTTGACAGTTTCACAACAGCCCTCCTTTATGGAGCACAAGACACAGGTTCCGACTCGTTTTTCTGGATAAACATTCCCATCCCCCACCACCACCCCCATTGCTTTTATGTCGGGTCCTTTGAGCAATCTGGATTTCCATGCAGGGCTAGGTGCATGATGTTTCAGAGCTGCGGTGGTGCTTCCAAAGAAAGAGGAATGCTCCTTATGCAAGCAAGAATGCATTAAGTTCAGAGAACTTTGTATTGGCGTTGTGAAACTGACTTCAGTAGATGATGACACCGACTTGATGAGTTCTTTGATGTTTGGCTTGCAAAACTGATTCCTGTGGAACGTGATTCAGGGGCCAAGGAGAGGATGGGGGGAATGGACTAGTCTTCTCCCTCGGCTTTCGAAGCCATAATTGTCAGAATCGGTTTAATGTCAGGGTTCCGAGTAATACACCCATAGCAAACAGAACTCCGAGGTAGATAGGTTCCTCAAAGAATAGTTTTATTAGATATATCATATTGGCACAGGCTGGTGAAAACTGACTCTGAAGGTTCCCACGGTTTACACCTAATTAAAAGTAAAAGTTTTTCCCCTTTTCCAAACTATCAGTCACATTAAAACGTTTTTATTTCATCAAGCTGGCCTGGCCTAAATCTTCTCCCTTTAAAAATTTTTAAATTTAAATTTTAAACACTAATTTTAATTTGTTTAATTATGGGATATTTTAAAATTTAGCCAAATTGTTTAATCTGTTTTAATCTATTTTAAATTTTGTATCTCTGTGTTTTATCTTTTGGCTGTTCACCGCCCTGAGTCCTTCGGGAGAAGGGCGGTATAGAAATTTAAATTTAAACAACAACATGCTCCAATCAAGGTGGAATCCGGTTGCTTGGACAACATCATTCCTCCTTTCTTCAGCCTCCTGTGGGAATGTCCTTGGTTCACAAGGAAAACTATTTTGTTTTGACTACCAGAACCCAGCTATCACTATTCCCCCCCTCCAGGGGTGGGTTCTACTTACCTTTACTACCAGTTTGCAACGGGGCCACGTGCATGCACAGAAGCTTCCTGATGATGTCGGGGTCGATGGGCAGAGCCTCCCGCCGGTTTTACTACCGGTTCTTGTGAACCGGTCCAAACCGGGGGCAACCCACCACTGCCCCCTCCCTAACCCTCATCTCCCTTGTGGCAACACTGGAGTCTCAAAATGGCCTCAGTCAGGCCAGCTCCAGAGTTGACAATAATATTATATCAGATGAACAGAAATGATCCAACAACACTCCAGACCTGTGTATGTTGAGGAAAGGAATATTTGAATGCAATGCAAGAGACACATGTGGTGTAGTACAGGTAGTCCTCGACTTACAGCAGTTCATTTAGTGACTGTTCAACGTTACAATGGCACTCGAAAATATGACTTATGGCCGTTTTTCACAGTTACGACCTTTGCAGCATCCCCACGATCATGTGATCAAAATTCAGATGCTTGGCAACCGGCTCATATATATGACCGTCGCTGTGTCTCAGGGCCATGGGATCCCCTTTTGTGACCTTCTGACAAGCAAAGTTATTGAGGAAGCCAGATTCACTTAATAACCAGGATACTAACTTATCAACTGCAGTGATTCACTTAACAACTGTGGCAAGAAAGGTCGTAAAATGGGGCAAAACTCACTTAGGCAATGTCTCACTCAACAACAGAAAATTTGGACTCAATTGTCGTCATAAGTCAAAGACTACCTGTAGTTAAGGGATTGAGGTTCCATCATAGTCCCTTTTCAACCATGGAAATACCCCGAGGTTAATCCATCTCTCCCAGCCCAACCCACTGTATAAGGGGGTGATTGTGGGGAGAGACACAGAGTGGGGCACTTGGAGCTCCTGAAGGAATGGTTGGATATAAAACTAACAAGCTAAATAATATACAATTGATCTCCCAAAATACACACTCTTTACTTATTCCACAACTGCAAAGAAAGTTCCTTGGATGTACATTTTAGACACAGAGACCTTTTGAAAATTTCCACCATGGCCATGGGAGGGATTCAGCCGGTTTTGCCAGGTTCGGGTGAATCGGTAGCTCCAATGATCAGCTGAGAGCGAACCGGTTTGCTCCAACAATCAGCTGGGCCCGTCCACTTGCCCCTGCGCTATACCTACCTTTATTTCCTTTGTTTGAAGCCCAGCTGATAGGCGTGGCAGAGAGGATTGCCACGCCTCAGCTGTTTTACTCACCAGGGCTGCAATAGAAGGTAAGTTTTAGAGCTGTTTTCAAATGTACTGCGAAGCGTGGGCTCAGCGAACCAGTTGTTAAACCGGTTGAATCCCACCACTGACCATGGCCATATTTACTTGTGCAAGGGCTGCCCTTTGACCTTCAGTAATTTCCCATCTATTTTTCAATTTCAGGAAGAGGAACATAATCCTGTGAAGATCAACAAGCGTCCTAGCAAGGTAGGCTGGTGAAAAGGAAGGGCCACTTCCCAGGATCCGGCAAACAGATTATACCTTGGTAGACACAAAGTTAAGACGGTCCCTTTTCCGTCCCCCCAGGGGTGAAATCCAGCAGGTTCTGACAGGTTCTGGAGAACCAGTAGTGGAAATTTTGAGTAGTTCGGAGAACTGGCAAATGCCACCTCTGGCTGGCCCCAGAGTGGGGTGGGAATGGAGATTTTGCAATCTCCTCCCCCCAGGAGTGGGGAGGGAATGGGGATTTTGCAGTATCCTTTCCCTGGAGTGGGGTGGGAGATTTTGCAGCATCCTTCCCCTGGAGTGTGAGGGAATGGGGATTTTGCGGTATACTTCCCCCAGGAGTGAGGAGGGAACTTTGCAGTATCCTTCCGCCATGCCCACCAAGCCACGCCCACCAAGCCATGCCCATAGAACCGGTAGTAAAAAAATTTGGATTTCACCACTGCTCCCCACCACCACCTGTTTCTTACTTTACTGCAGATCATTTTATACTCCGAGGCAGGCTTTGGAGGGCAGAAAAGAGAAATCTGGAATGATGTCCCGGATGCCACTTCTTGGGAACTCGCAAACACTATCTCCATTCAAGTGATCCGAGGAGGGTAAGCAATGCTTTTGGCTGGCTTGGGATAAGCATAAACAGGCCCTCGGCCAGAAAAAGAAACCAGCAAGAAAATATGATGAAAAGGATCAAAAGCTTCGGTGCGTGGTCGTTGGAACTTTGAAATCCGGTCGTAAGTGGCACTGGGGAGGTCCATCGTAATTTTGAATGGTCGCTAAGCAGCCAGACTGTCAAGCTTGCTAGATTCGTTTTCCTCCCCCCCTTCCTTTCTCTTTCTCTCTGTCTCTTTCCCTCTCTTTTGTTTCTCTCTCTGGACATTTTAAAGAAGAGATTGGATAACCATTTGTCTGAAGTGGTGTAGGGTTTCCTGACTAAGCAGCGGGTTGGACTAGAAGACCTCCAAGGTCCTTTCTAACTCCTATAATTCTATTCTATTCTATTCTATTCTATTCTATTCTATTCTATTCTATTCTATTCTATTCTATTCTATTCTATTCTACTCTACCCTACCCTACCCTACCTTACCCTACCCTACCCTACCCTACCCTATTATCTGTGTCTCTTCTCTGCTCTTGTTTCTCTCTCATTTTCTCCCCTTTTTCTCACTTCTCTCTTTCTCCTAACTGTCTCTCTCTCTCATTTCTATTTCTATTTCCCTTTCTTTCTCATTCCTCTTTCTCTCCACACACAAACACACATACATCATTTTAAAAAGAAAGATTAAAAACTAATATAAACTAGTTATAAAATACAGAAGAAAGAGGAAAAAGAAACCAAGAGAAAGCAAAAAGTGCCAGAAAAGTTAAAAATAGAAAAAGAAAAAAAAAGCAACTTCTGATCTTCTCCCCAGCAATTATAAGCACACTTGTACTTTAATCTCTCTAAAGTTACATCATGATCCAGTTCTTTCTATCATCTATCTTGTCTAATCATCAAAAATATAAATCGCAAGTACATTTTGTGTTCATTATTATCCAGAAAAGCCCACAAGAGGTTTCATAACCAATAAACGTAGGTAATATTTTCTCTCTACTGCAATTAAAGGAGGTAGTGTATCCATCTTAGAAAGCTCTGTCAATTCCACCAACATTCCTCCAGAATGGAAAGTGTTGAATTTTTTCATCTCTACTATATCCTGTCTCAATACTCTTTCTATGGAGTCAGTTTCCTGATTTGGTCCACCTTAAAGGGCTGTCCTCTCCTTCTTAAATACCAGCTACTGTGGGAGGGAACATCACAGTAAAAGAGAGTAGTTTCCCTTATATACTGTGCATGAGCTGTCCAGATAAATTGGACTAATAATTATTTTCCCAATGAACATAATAGCTGCTCTTTGAAGTAAGTGGTCTTTGCTATCATATTCAACTTTAATTATTGGATAAACACTGTTTTCTTGCCACTGTTCTAATGCATAAAACTGTGTCTATCTGAATCATGGAGCTTTGGAGGAATGAAAGGGCAAATAGCAGGAGGATGCGAGAGTCTCCCACAATTTTTGCTCCCCTCCAATGTTTTATGGTTGAAGCGAAACATTTTGTAAGATATTTTTGATAAATATTTGTAAGCTTGTTCAGTACAGAGGAAAGGCATTTCCCTTTTAAGGACCACGAAGAATGTGGGTGGGTACCCAAGTAACTCCATCAATATCACACACCAGCCAATCCAACTCTAGAATTCAAGACTTGGCTCTAATGGACGCTCAACCAATGATGTTCCTTTCTGGTTCTCTCCAGCTGGTTGATGTATGAAAAGCCCCGATTCCATGGGAGGAAGTGTGTGCTGGCCGAAGGGAACGTGGAAATCAGTAACCCTTGGAGAATGTACTGCAAGGAAGAGTCAGAAGGAGATAATGCCCCATTCCGTATTGGTTCTCTCAAACGGGTTGTGCAGGTAAAAGGAACTGAGTTCCACTCAAGAGTCTTTTTCTTTTCAGGGAGTTGGTTGGCCATGTAGGTGAATGTTGATGTTGGAAGAGTGAGAATATAGAAAGCTGCTGTTGTGGCCTGTTGGCTGCTGGTCCCTCCAGCAACCGAATCAGAGAAGGAGAAGGCATGGGAGTCAGGACCAGCATCAAGGCATCCTGAGAGCTCTGAGGGGGAAGAGGGAATGGAGCTGGCAGAGAGAGAGAGAGAGAGAGAGAGAGAGAGAGAGAGAGAGAGAGAGAGAGAGAGAGAGAGAGAGAGAGAGGAGAGAGAGAGAGAGAGAGAGAGAGAGAGAGAGGTGGAGCCTGGGCCATCCATCAGCCCTCAGATGGAGAGTCAACAGCCCCAGGTCTAGAGGTGGCTGATGAGGAAGAGGAGGAACAGCTGGGTCCAGTGCCTGACACACCGATGCGCAGAAGGCAAAGGAGAGGAGAGCAGTGGAAATCCATGGGCCGATCCTTGGGACGGAAGAGCCACCACTGCTAGCGAAGCCCCACCCTAGCTCTGGGGAGAAAAGGCAGGGGGCGGAGATGAATAGATGTGGCAGACAACTATTCATCTCCTTCCCGGATGGCCTTGTTAGCCTGCGGTGAGAGAGAAACTTTTTGCCGGGGCTGCTGGCGCTCCTAATAAAGGAATCTTTGAGTTCACTTCAGAAGGTTTGTTGTGTTTGGGGAGCTGGGTCAGCACAGCTGCCTTTTGCTGGATCAAAATTGTCTCCTGTTTGAAACTTGAAAAAGTAGATTTTTCTCAAGCCTTCCTGATTGCCATGATTTGCAGCTGAGCCTCATTCATCAAAGCAGGGAGAGCAACTAAAGGCAGTGAAAAGCAAGATGTGGTTCAGTTGCAGAGTGGGGAATTCACCTCTGCATATGATGAAAAGCAGGTGACTCACCATCTGTGGCAGATGAGGAGGACATTGGTAGCCAAAAGTGCCACCAGGGGGACACAGTGGCTCAGTGGCTAAGACACGGAGCTTGTCGATTGAAAGGTCGGCAGTTCAGCGGTTCGAATCCCTAGTACCGCGTAACGGGGTGAGCTCCCATTACTTGTCCCAGCTTCTGCCAACCTAGCAGTTTGAAAGCACATAAAAAATGCAAGGAGAACAATAGGGACCACCTTTGGTGGGAAGATAACAGTGTTCTGTGCGCCTTTGGCGTTGAGTCATGCCGGCCACATAACCACGGAGATGTCTTTGGACAGCGCTGGGTCTTCGGCTTTGAAATGGAGATGAGCATCGCCCCCTAGAGTCGGGAATGACTAGCACATATGTGCGAGGGGAACCTTTACCTTTACCTTATGGTATTGCCTCTTTTGGGTGAAAGAATGGTATGAACATACAACAACCAAATTATAACCCTAAGTGACTGAAGCTTCAATTTTTCAATGCAAAGCACTTGACCGTATTTTGAATGAATTGGTTGATGCATCACGTCTGCCTTGATCAGTTAGGCTCCTCTTGAAAATTATTTTCTGAAAAACAAAAGTTTTATCTACTGTTGGAATATGTAACCATTACTGAATGCTAGGAAATAACGATGATGGAAATCAACTCTTTCTCCATTAACAAGCCAAACTTCTTTGCAGGATTTCAGACTCCCCGAGATCACTTTTTTTGCAGAGGAAAACGGCGAAGGGAGAAAACAGAGGTTCACCGATTCTGCTGAAGATTTACGAACATGTGGCCAACCCTTGAAGGCAGCATCTATCATTGTACACTCTGGCCTGTAAGGCACTTTTTTTCTCTCATCTGTTTTGAGTACCCACCTTGTAAGAGGTGACCTTGAGCTAAAGTGCTTGACTTCTTTTTATAGAGACTAAAATAGAAAGATCTGAAGAGTGACCATTAACTCCTTCTCTAATGGAAAGCTTATTGGTTACAACAGGGGTGTCAAACTCGATTTCATTGAGGGCCACAATGGGCAAAATCAATCAATCATTGCCTTCTAATTCACATATTAGTATGGAAAACATAAATTGGGCTAGTTGGCTTAAAGCATTGATCAAGCAAACTGTCTCCTTCCAGAAGATCTCTGGGGATTACAGTTTTGTTCAGGAGATATGTTATTGTTATTTGTTTTGCCAGTTCTTTTATAGATCTCTCTATTCCATAGGTGGCTCGTTTATTCAAAACCGTTCTTTGATGATGACCCATATGTCTTAGAACCTGGTGGGTATCCCAGTTTGCAAGCCTGGGGTGCAAAGGACCCCTCCATTTGCTCCATGCATCCAATTAAACTAGTAAGTATTCCCTTGAAAAATATCAATATCAATAGTATTTAGCTTATATATTGCCCCATGATGCTTTACAGCAGTTTCTGTGTGGTTTGCAATGTCAGCATACACCCACTCCCCCGAAGCTACGCCCACAGAACCGGTAGTAACAAATTTTACATTTCACCACTGGGTTGAGGTCCACACATCTTAAAGTTGCCAAGGTTGGGAAACTTTGCTTTAGAGCCGTGTTTCTCAACCTTAGCCAGATAAAAGTGTATGGACTCCAACTCCCAGAAGTCCATACATCCTAAAATGGCGAAGGTTGGGAGACACTGCCGTAAAGCTTCCTAGTCTTAAAAGGGGGATTTCTTGAATTGCAATTTGAGACCAATTGCAGGTGCGCCAGAAATAAATCATGTGAGTTAGCTGAGAAACTAGTAATCCTTGAGGATCCCATCGATATGGGACTCATTTGGGAGCAATCCTGAATGTGTTCAACACGTAGACAGCAACATTTATTTTGCAGATTGCAAAATTTATTTTAGAGAGTGTCTATTTGTTTCTTAGCCTGAGAGGGCAGATTTAAATAGCACAGGTACAGCAATTTTTTTTTAAAAAAAAATTGTGCCACTTTCACCAAATGTATTCAACCGGTATTTTACTTGTGCAAGTCAGCTGAATGACAGGTTTGTTTCTTTAAGAACACACGTCTTTAATTTGTTTTAAAAAAGTGTAGTGCCTCATACAAATGAATGCTTGTATGTTTATATATTTCTTCATTTACTTAAGCATTGCTTACTTAGTTTATTTAAGGAAGTGAGACGTGTAACCAGAAGTTACACGGTGGAATGCAAGTTCGCTGTTCTTCATTCCACTCCCTTTCTTAATTTTCTTTCTTTTCTACACACCCATAAGTACATTCAGTCCGGATTGGGCTGTTCTAGGAATATCTCCCTTTATATTCTTTATTTTTAGGGAGTTGTACTTTGGCCAATATTGCAGTGCCCTGAAGGCACTGGCAGTCCCATGCTGTGGCACAAATGCAGTTTCGGCTAACTCAGCAACCTCCCTCCCTTCTGATTGATTCAGAAATCAGTAAGGTGACTTCTTCTTTTTCTTCTTGTGCCATATCCGTCATCGGACATTGGCGATCATGTTGGCGATCCTATTTTTGTCATCAGCTGCACAAAAAAATGCTGCTGAGTTTTGTCCAAACCAGTCCCTTAGATTTTGAAGCCATGATGTTCTTCTTCTGCCTGGACCTCGTTTGCCTTCAATCTTTCCCTGGAGGATTAAGGGAAGTGGTTGCCTAAGGTGACTTAAGCAAACAAATTCTGTTCTTAAAAAAGGAACCTGTATGGAACTGTTACAGTGGTGGGTTCCTCCCGGTTTGGCCCAGTTCGGCCAAGCCGGTAGCATTGATGATATGATGTCACCGAACCGGTTCTCTTTGTTCGGGAGCTGCCCCCCCCCCCCCGTGTTATTCTTACCTTTTATTTGGCCCCGCCCCCAATCTATTCGCTGCCTCCCGAGTCCCAGCTGATTGGCTAGAAGGAAAAAAACAGTTTAAACTCTTGTTGCGGGGCTTCAAAGGGCTGCCCTACAGCTGATCAGTGTTAAAAGGCAGTGTGGTGGTAGACCAGTGCGCTCGAAAAACAAATGGGTAGACCGGTGCCTCCAAGAACAAATGGGTAGGCCGGTACAGCTTTGCAAGTTAGACCAGTACCTCTGCTAAATCCTAAAGAATTGTCACATGACTATCAAACCACGCCCACAAAATAAGCCACGCCCACAGAACCGGTAGTAAAAATTTTTAGAACCCACCCCTGAACTGTTAGAATAGCAGCGCCGTAAAACCATCCAGAGACAATGCAGAGCATTAAAGGTGTTAAAGGAGCAAATGCATTTAAACATCCTGAAGGCTTGTTTGCACATTCTCCAAAGAGATACAACTTTTATAGCAATAGCACTTTGGAAGAAAAAGGAGCATTTTGATATCAGCACAGATAGTCCTCAACTTACGATCACAATTAAGCCCAACATTTATGTTGCTAAGTGAGAAATTTGTTAAGTGAGTTTTGCCCCATTTTACGACTTTTCTCGCCGCGTTTGCTAAGTGAATCATTGCGGTTGTTAAATTAGTAAATACAGTTGTTAAGTGAATCTGGCTTCCCCATTGACTTTGTTTGTCCAAAGGTCATAAAAGGGAATCACATTGACCCCAACTGTCATAAATGTGAGCATCCAAATGTAAATCACGTGACCGTGGCGATGCTGCAATGGTCATAAGTGTGAAAAATGGTCATAAGCCACTTTTTTCAGCGCCGTTGTAACTTTGAATGGTCACTAAGCTAACTGTTGTAAGTGGAGGACTACCTGCAATGTGATTGTTTCTTGCACATTTTTTAAAAAAAATTACAAGTCCTTTTGTCTTGATTGAGAGGAAATGTATACATTTTCTTCAATTCTCACCCAGTTTTCATCTTTCACATGTAGGAGTGTGTTAAGATGGCAATAGCAGGGGAATGAAGTCCTGTCCCTTTTAGTGATACATATTAAAATGGACCAAGCTTTGATCATGTGGTTGCAGTTGCCATTTTAACTTTTTTGACATCCACGCCAGTGGTGAGGTTCAAATTTTTTTACTACCAGCTCTGTGGGAGTGGCTTGGTGGGCGTGGCATGGCTTGGTGGGCGTGGCAGGGGAAGGATACTGTAAAATCTCCATTCCCTCCCCAATCCAGGGGAAGGTTACTGCAAAATCCCCATTTCCTCCTGATCATCTGGGACTCGGGAGGCAGAGAATACATGGGGGCGGGGCCAGTCAGGATTTTTACTACCGGTTCTCCGAAGTACTCAGAATTTCCGCTACCGATTTTCCAGAACTGATTAGAACCTGCTGAAACCCACTTCTGCTCCACGCCCCCGCCCCCCTTGATTTTGCCTATTTGTACTAGGTGAATTAAGCAGATGCTGCAATTTCCAGCACAGCTACTTTTAGCCAGAACATAACTTTGGTTTTTTTTTAAAAAAACAAACAAACAGATCACAGTCCAAATTCAGTGCTATAAATATGGTTGCTGGTTGATTTTTTTTTTTTTTAAAGAACTAAGGAATCAAAGCATCTGCTTCAATGGTGGGTTGCTCCCGGTTCGGTCTGGTTCTATAGAACCGGTAATAAAACCGGCGGGAGTAGGGGTGAAATCCAGCAGATTCTGACAGGTTCTGGAGAACCGGTAGTGGAAATTTTGAGCAGTTAGGAGAACTGGCAAATGCCACCTCTGGCTGGCCCCAGAGTGGGGTGGGAATGGAGATTTTGCAATATCCTTCCCCCAGGAGTGAGGAGGGAATGGGGACTTTGCAGTATCCTTCTGCCACGCCCACCAAGCCACGCCCATCAAGCCACGCCCATAAAACCGGTAGTAAAAAAATTTGGATTTCACCACTGGGTGGGAGGTTCCGCCCACCCGCCACAACATCATCATGGGTGATTTGTGTGTGCCTGCACACTCCCACTGCAAGCCGGTAGTAAAGGTAAGTAGAACCCATCCCTGATCTGCTTGCATCAGTAAATTGGCCAGACTGTTTTTTTCCTGCCTATTTTAACATTTTAAATGTTAAGTGTATGCTATTTGTGAGGAAATTTGAAATTTTTAATCAGTTCTTGTTTTAAAATTGAAAGCAAGCCCATTTTGACGGATGATAATCTAATGTCAGGGAGAATTCCTATGCAAAAGTGGTACCAGACAATGTCTCAAGAATCCAGTGTCATAATGATGAGCTGAAAAGGAAACCATAATCGATAGATCCAGTTATAGAATGTTCTCTTGTGTTTATTCTCTTTTCAGGGTTCTCCAGTGGTTGAAACGCCTGCAGAGCCCAAGGTAATGGGATCATGGCTAAGTCTGACTGATGGATAGAAATACATCCTTGCAAAAAGTAGAGATAAAGAATCTGAGTTTGCTGCAAAACTGCATTTTTAAAATCAGAACACACACAAATACATACATACATACATATGTATACACACACATATATACACACACACATATACACATACACATATATTTATACATATACATATATGTAGGTCTTTGGTTATTCGGGTTTTCTCCTGCATAAAATTGGAAATGTCTTGGCAACGTTTCGATGAAGTCTCATTCGTCATCTTCAGGCTGGTGTTTTCGGCTGAGCACGAAGCCGAAAACACCAGCCTGAAGATGACGAATGAGACTTCGTCGAAACGTTGCCAAGACACTTCCAATTTTATGCGGGAGAAAACCCGAATAACCAAAGACCTACATACAAACACCCGCGAAAACCTCAGAAAACATATACATATATACATACATACATACATTTTAACAGATTAACAGAGTTGGAAGGGACCTTGTAGGTCATCTAGTCCAACCCCTTTTCTCTTAGATCCCAGCCTTTAGCAGAGAAACATACAAGTGAGGACATGAAGCACATACAGGTAGTCCTTGGCTTACAACCACAATGAATAGAATAGAATAGAATAGAATAGAATAGAATAGAATAGAATAGAATAGAATAGAATAGAATAGAATAGAAAATATGGAAGGGGAGGGGAGTGGTAGGAAGAGAAGAGAGGGGAGGGGAGGGGAGGGGAGGGGAGAGGAGAGGAGAGGAGAGGAGAGAAGAGAAGAGAAGAGAAGAGAAGAGAAGAGAAGAGAAGAGAAGAGAAGAGAAAAGACAAGAAGAGAAGGGAAGAGAAGAGAAGAGAAGAGAAGGGACGAGAAAATGGAATGGAATGGAATGGAATGGAATGGAATGGAATGAAATGGAATGGAATGGAATAGAATAGAATAGAAAATATGGAAGGGGAGGGGAGCGGTGGGAAGAGAAGAGAGGGGAGAGGAGAGAAGACAAGACAAGACAAGACAAGACAAGAAGAGAGAAGACAAGAAGAGAAGAGAAGAGAAGAGAAGAGAAGAGAAGAGAAGAGAAGAGAAGAGACGAGAAAATGGAATGGAATGGAATGGAATGGAATAGAATAGAATAGAATAGAATAGAATAGAATAGAATAGAATAGAATAGAATAGAACATATATGTGTCAACCTCGAGGGGGAAGCCACATAAGAACCACAACAGATTTCAATTTCAATTTCAAAGCTTGTCAATGCACAACATGTGTACAATGAGATTGGCTGAGCCTCCCTTAGCGCGGTTCCCCCCAACACAATACATCTCAATAACTCACAGTGAAAGAAAGAAAATCCCTAACCCAGGAAATCATACTAACAAACACACAATCCTCTATACATATATGTGCATAACATTACATTATAATATATTGCGCCAATATGAGCATGTTACATGTTGCGCCGGCCCTGCAAGTCTATCATACTCCATACTTATGATGTTATGTGGCATTCAGGAGTCTGACAGCCCATGGAGGAGCTATGGAGCCCAAAATTTATGTTGCTAAGCAAGGCAACAGTTAAGTGAATTGTGCTGCATCGTATCACCTTTCTGCCACATTTGTTAAGCAAATTACTGCAATTGTTAAGTGAATCGTGTGATGGTTATGCAAATCTTGCTCCCCTTATTGACTTTGGTTGTTGGAAGCTGGCTGGAAAGGTTATAATTCATAATCACATGACCCCAGAACAATGCAAGTGTCATCAATGTATCCCAGAGCTATAATTGCACTCAACAATGAACTAAAGGGCCACAATCAGTGAGCTGTTGGACAGCATTACTTGGTCTGTTGTGTGGATGTTTGGGTGGTTTAGGGGTGGGGAATTTGTGGTGGGGAATTTGTGGTGGGTGGGGGTGTGTTTGTTATGTGTGTTGGATGGTCTTTGAATGTTAAGTGAATTTCGTTGTATGGGTATACTGTGTATACACGTACAATGACAAATAAAGTTATTATTATTATTATTAAGTGCCTGAATTTTGATCACATGACCATGGGGATGTTGCAACGGGGGGGGGGGAGTCACACGTGTGAAAAACAGTCCTTAGTCACTCAAGGACTATCTGTAATTGGGGTTCAGCTCCCTGGGAATCTCAGCATTTTTTCATTCCTCCATCCCAATAATTTTTTTTTTCAGTATTAAAAAATGTGTAAGCCAAGCAAATGCTCATCGCATTCTCCATCATTTTCTTCGCAGGCTCTAATTTTTGAGAGGCCACATTTTCAGGGCCGTAGCTGGGAAGTAAGCCGAGATATTTACAATTTAAGGAAGCCAGAAAATAACCAGGATTCCATGATGTCCACTGCTGGTTCTCTGAAAATCTTGGGAGGCTGGTGAGCAATTTTGGATGACATGATTTCTCCCATTTGTATTATGTTCCTTCTCCTACAGCACTTCTGGGAAGCAAAGACATTAGTTTCTTCCAAAAAAAAAAAGCAAAAAGCATACAGTTCTTTAGCTAGGCCAGGGGTCTGCAACCTTAAATACTCAAAGAGCCATTTGGACCCATTTCCCACAGAAAAGAAAACACCGGGAGCCACAAAACCTGGGTGGGCGTGGCCAACTCGATGTCACTCACTTCCACCAATCACATGACCCTCCCCCCTAGCCACACCTACCCAGCCAGTCATTAGGGCAGAGAACCAGTTGTTAAAAACACCGGGAACCACAAAATCCTTTTGACATCTCTCTCTCTCTCTCACCTCCCTCCCTCTCTCCCCCACTCTCTCCCTCTCTATCTCTGCCCTGGCCGCTTCTCCATCCCCCGCCGTTGCCCTTACCTTCTCAGGCCAGGCGAGGAGTGACTGGGAGGAGGGCGAGGAGCGGATCAGCCAGTGGTGGGAATCACCTGACAGGGAGCCATGGCAGAGGGCCCAAAGAGCCGCATACGGCTCCAGAGCCGCAGGTTGCTGACCCCTGAGCTAGGCAAAGGCAAGCCATCCTGGGCTTTAAAAAGTGCTGATTTTTTTTGCTGATTTTTATTACTGCTGTTTGTTTTATTATTGTTTGTCATTGCATCTTATTATATTTTTATTACAATATACATCTGTACATCACTGGGGGATCCATGCAGAACCATGAAATAAATAAATCAAAGAAAAAAAGATGCAAAAATATTGTATCAGTAACTGGACAAAGCAATTACAAAAGTTGTACAATTAGTACTCAAGGATATCACTGATGAAAAATAACCATAAAAATACATGGTTATCTTTAACAACAAGGAAAAGGATTTTAGAGATCTTTTTCAATTTCTGAGCTGAATACTAAACTTTTCACTATTTCTCCACCAGAAAAATCCCTTCTTTTCCACTTGATTGTTTTGTCTCTCTCACATACTTTTTAAAAAGAAAGTTTAATTAAAAAAAAAAGAAAAAGATCAATACAAAAAGAATATTTTCAACTACAGGAACCATATTGTCTGTTTTTATACAGGCTGATTTCGGAAAGGAAAGAAAGAAATGTCCCAAAGATGCTTTTCCAAAAGAGACAACTGGACTTTCTCATTTTTTTCCCCTTGAAAACATTTTGCTTCTCATCCAAGAAGCTTCTTCAGTTCTGATTGAATGGTCAGTCACCCTTCAGTCAGAATTGAAGAAGCTTCTTAGATGAGAAGCAAAATGTTTTCAAGTAAAAAAATTAAGAAAGTCCAATTGCCTTTTGGAAAATCACCTTTGGGACAACCATGACCTGGATGATTGAGAATCTCCATAGACATGAGAGAAAGAAACAGTGGTGGAATTCAATTTTTTTTACTACCGGTTCTGTGGGCGTGGCTTGGTGGGCGTGGCTTGGTGGGCATAGTAGGGGAAGGATACTGCAAAATCTCCATTCCCACCCCACTCCAGAGGAAGGATACTGCAAAATCCCCATTCCCTCCCCACTCCTGGGGGAAGGATATTGCAAAATCTCCATTCCCACCCTACTCCAGAGGAAAGGTACTGCAAAATCCCCATTTCCTCCCCACTCCTGGGGGAAGGCTATTGCAAAATCCCCATTCCCACCCCACTCTGGGGCCAACCAGAGGTGGTATTTGCCGGTTCTCTGAACCGCTCAAAATTTCCACTACCGGTTCTCCAGAACCTGTCAGAACCTGCTGAATTTCACCCCTGGAAAGAAAGTAGTTTTATATTCAGGAATCAGAGTAGTTTCTCTCTTTACCCCTCTTTTATTGTTGGTCTATTGTCATCTCCAGCTGGGTTGGCTATGAGAAAGAAGGTTTTCGTGGCCATCAGTACCTATTGGAAGAAGGGGAGTATTGTGACTGGACAGATTGGGCTGGCTATAATGAAGAGCTGTTGTCACTGAGGCTGATCCGGACTGTAAGTCTCCCTTTTTGCTCACTGAATTATTGAATTAAAAACTATGGTATGATCTATGGTGCTTTGGTCTTGCAGTATCACCTAAGAAAATGTTTAAACTGTGGACCTCAACTTTCAACTCCCCGAATTCCTGCTGGCAGGGGACATTTGGGAGTGGACATCCATAGATCTTAAAGTTGCCAAGGTTGGGGAACATGGCTTTAGATTAGAAGAGGGATTCCTAAACTTTTCGCCATCACACTTCTAATTTAATATTAATGTACCACAACTCCCCTAAAAATCTAAATATCAAAACGAACACGAACAATGGGAACAATACAATGGTGGGGTATCCATAAAAAAAGTGGAATATTCAAAATGTGGGATATCCAACACAAGGGGGCAACCACACAAGTGAAGGTGACTTAGACTTTCTAAATTTAAATTTTATTAGTTTATCCAAGTATAAAATACAAAGAAAAAAAAAAGACACGAAAAACTATCAGGTTTCCCAAAAATAAGACCCTGTCTTATATTTTTTTGAACCCCGAAATAAGCGCTTGGCCTTATTTTGGGGAGGTCTTATTATTTTGGGGTGCGTGGAACAAGACAGGGCTCCTCTTGCTGTCTTACCTCTATCTCCACCTCTATCTCCTTAACCTGAGGAACTGGTGGGGACCAGCTGCGCATGCACTTAGATATTTTTGGGGAGGGCTTACTTTTGGGGAGGGTTTATTTTAGTGCATGCGCTCAAAATTCCAATTCGGCTTATTATCCGGGGAGGTCTTATTTTCGGGAAAACAGGATAAAAAAAGGGGGTGGGGAAAAAAGAGATATAGTGTAAAGGGAGAAAAGAAAAGAAAAAGGCTCCGATTTGAGACTCTCTTTAGCACAGTAGAAGATAGCAACATTACAACCATAATTTTTGGCTTTTACGCAACAGTATGTACAAGCCATTTCTATAACAATAAGCCTATCTAATTTACAAAAACAAAATCAAAGTTTCAATTTTTTTTTTTCGTTGAAAGCAAAATCCGGAAGCAATTTCAAAATAGAGACCAGATTAGATATATTCTCTTCTTTGGATAAAAGAATTAATTTAACCATCTCTGCTTCTCTTTGCTGTGAGGAATAATATATCATTCAGGTGACTTAGACTTAATAAAAGACATAAAAAAACAAACTATGTGCCTCCTCTATCCACCATGTTACTCACTTGAAAGTAGTATTTTGAGAAAGAGGGATTTATTATAACAATGTACACATGATCCTTGACTTACAACACACAATGGAGCCCCAAATTTCCAGTACTAAGCAAGATAGTCCTTCAATGAGTTTTGCCTCATTTTACGACCTTTCTTGCCCTAGTTAAGTGAACCACTGCAGTTGTTAAGTTAGTAACACGGTTGTTAAGTGAATCCGACTTCCCCGTTGAGTTTGCTTGTCAGAAGGTTCAAAAGGCATGTCAGGGTTCCAAGTAACACCCCCAACAAAAGAAAACTCTGAGGCTTGGATTTCCTCAAAGTTCCATTTTATTAGAGATGTCATATTGGCACATCTGGGAAAACCCAAATCTGAAACTTTCCAGGTTTTCCCCACCCATAGATAAGTTCAAGTCCCTGCCCAGCACCCTCATGGTCCAATCATTCACTGTCCAAACTGAAGACACTCCTCAGTCATCCGACTCTAGGTCCCAGGGCAATGCGTCCTTGACTCTCTGAGAAAGGAATGTTCTTTTGACTACATAGCATCTACTCTCTATACAATCCCCCCTCCCATTTTCCCACAGAAGAAGATGTGGCAGTCCCGAAGGCCCAAACGTAAAAGATGGCTTCCAGGTCTGACAGGGCGATCGCGTGACCCCAGGATAACTTGAGGGCTATTCAGAGGGCTATTCTAGGTGATACTCTAGAATATGAATAAATGCTATTGCTACATTCATTTTTTTTCATCCCTGGCAGGACTTTGTGGACCCAGCCATTGTACTTTTTGAAGCTATGGATTTTGAAGATGGCCCCAGTGTTGAGCTCAGTGAGGCCCTGCCAGATGTTGAGCTGGCCAAATATGGGATCATGACACAATCCATCCATGTCCTGAACGGAGTGTGAGTATTTGCTGAGGAAATGTAGAGAGTAAGGAAGACGACCTTGATGGAAATAGGTAAAATCTGTTACCTGGGCAAAAGGGATGAAAACTTTCTTTCTGTTCTGGGAACGAAGAAGATATTCAATAGTGGATGATACAGAACTCTCTTTGAGTCACTGCAGTACACCCATTCCTCATTTAATAATCAAATACCGTTCCAACGATCAGGTTATTAAGTGAAATGGTCGCTAAGTGAATACTAGTTACTCAGGGATGGGCTTCAAAAATTTTAGCAAGAGGTTCTCTGCCCAGTTGCTGGATGGGCGTGGCCTAGTCAGCTTCCTGCACCACAGGTGGGGGACTGCCCTCCCCGGGCTCCAGAGGCTTTCCTCAAGCCTCCGAGAGGGTGAAAATGGCCTCCCCAGGCTCGAGAGGCCCTCTTGGGCCCATTCCCGCCCTTCCCAAACTTCCAGTAGGCTGGTTTTTCGCCCTCCCCAAGCCTCCGCATGCACCCTGCACTTACCTGCATCCAAAACGGGCCGCGTGGGGACTCCTGGGAGGGGTGGGGCAGGGTGGGTGGGTCCAGCCAGGAGTGGGATTTGGGGGTTCTCTGAACTGCACACAATCTTAGCTAGAGGTTCTCCCGAACCCCTGCAAACCCCCAGCAGCCCACCCCTGTAATTACTGCTGCATCAAGGAGAGAAACTTAGAAATAAAGAGAAATGTCTTGACTGTGAGGATAATTAATCAATGGTACTTCTTGCCTTCAAAAGTTGTGGGTGCTCCATCATTGGATGGTTTTTAAGAAGAAACTGGACAGCTACTTGTCTGAAATTCTATAGGGTCTACTCCTTGAGCAGGGTTGGACTGGAAGACCTCCAAAGTCCCTTCCAACTCTGTTATTCTGTAAGATGCCTTGTATTGCTCCACCAGCGTTACTCAATGCATCTTCCAGATGTACAGGTAGACCTCGGTTTACGACCACAATTGAGCAAAGAATTTATGCTGCGAAGTGAGAAATTTGTTAAGTGAGTTCTGTCCCGTTTTACAACTTTTCTTGCCACATATGTTAAGTGAATATCTGCAGTTGTTAACTTGGTAGCACGGTTGTTAAGTGAATCTGGCTTTCCCATTGACTTTGCTTGTCAGAAGGTCTCAAAAGATGATCACATGACCCCAGGACACTGCACCTGTTAAAAATATGAATCATTTGTCAAGCATTTGAATGTAAATCACCTGGCCATGGAGATGCTGCAATGCTCATAAGTGTGAAAAATAAGTCACTTCTTTTCAGTGCCGTTGCAACTTCGAATGATCACTAAACAAACTGTTTTAAGTCGAGGACTATCTGTACTGGGATATTAACTTTCTAAATTCACAACCAGCAATGTTAGCTTTCAAACTTCCTGTCCCAAGTTTGGACAGGCTGACTATAATACTAAGTCCTGTAATCTCATCATTCCTGGGACTAAGGGCCTCTTGGAGCACTAATATTTTTAGTTCTGCAACTGTAATTTGAAGGCTAACAGAGGGGATAGAACTGATACCCTACCAGAACACTCTTTTGGGACTAGTACATGGGGATAATTTCAATTCCTTTGCTGTGACCAGGTGGGTAGCCTATGAAGGCAAGAATTTCAGTGGGGAGCAATATATTTTGGAGAAAGGAGTGTATCGCAACTGTGAAGACTGGGGAGCAACCAGTTGCCAGATCGCCTCCGTGCAACCTGTCCTACAGGTAAGGGTCCAGAATGCCTGCCTTCATTTCCTTCCAGTTCAGATATGATGTCCCGCAACCCACACTCCCAAATCTTCAAGCAACAACTTTCTCTGGATCCTTCTGCATTTGCATATAGTCCTCCTGAAGTAGGAACCCCATTCCATTAAAAAAGGAGAAGCCTCAAAGCTTGGCTTTGTATGCTCACGTATCTTCTTCAGAGATTAACAGCTAAGCAATGAGCGGTGTGTTAAAACTGGCTGAACACACATGTTTTTTTCAGAGAACTCTTTTCAGTCCAAAACTGAAAAGAGGTTGCAATGCATTGGCCGTTTTCCCATTTCAGATCTCACTCATGTAGGAGTGAATTCTGTAGCATAGTTACACTTCTTTTCTATTTTGGGCTAGCCGGATCATGCAGTCAGTAATACACTTCTTTAACCTGATCTAAATAGCATACAATAATTCACTTTTATTTCCTCACAGGTTGGGGAACGCAGCTTGTTCTTCATTTCTAAGGTGAGCAGTTGGCATTGAGAAGCAAGGCATGAAGGTAGCTTTTATGTCACGTTACACTATTCTAGCAGGATTACCACATTTGAGTTGGTTTGGGCCATTAAATCAGAGGCCGTCTTACCCAAAGTTGTTTATAGGCTTTACGTGATGCTTCTTGAGCCTTTACTAAACTGGACTGCTGATCCTATTTTGCTTCCCTCTCCTATCCCAATAATAAATAAAGGCTGTATTTAATAGAGCTTTCCTGAAATTTAAAATCTTTACTGTGCTTCTTTTGGTGGTATAATTTGCCACGATTCCTATGTTCCTTGCAGACAATTAGCTAAATAAAAATTAAAAATGCAGCATACCTCCCCTCCCAGATTACAAAAAAATCTCCTGTAGTAATTGGATGATCAGGTTGTTTATATTTTATAGATGTAGTATTTTCAGAGAAGCAGGATTGACGATCACATTGTTACATTAGGTTCATCAATGAAAACAGTTATCGTCCTTTGAATAGCTCCCTGCAGCCCTATGAGCAATGTTTACCCCAGAGTTTCTCAACTTTGGCAACTTTAAGATGGGTGGACTTCAACCCCCAGAATTCCCCAGCCAGCATGGAGACGGCAAAATGATTTCCTTTCCTTATGGAATTTTGAAAACCATCATTTTTAAAATAAAACAATTACGCCTGTGAGACAGTTATTCTAAGCCACTTCAGTCTATCTCTTGTTCACATCAAGATATTTTTGACTCTCCAGATCCAACTCTTCTCAGAGCCTGATTTCTCAGGGAACTCCATGACTTTTAAGGAGGACCAACCAACTCTTCCAGAGAACTTTATCCCCCATTCCTGTAGGGTCAATGGAGGCAGGTAAGCATCTCTCACCAGCAGGGCCTCCTTCATTCATTCTCATTTTGTTCTTGCCATTCTGCTAGTATTTCCTGCTCTGGATCCCAAAGAAATGGTACTCCGTTCCCTTCCATTTAGGGAAAAAGAGGTACTGTGTTTCCCTGAAAATAAGACCCTGTCTTATATTTTTTTGAACCCCGAAATAAGCGCTTGGCCTTATTTTCGGGGGAGGTCTTATTATTTTGGGGTGTGTGGAGCAAGAGGGGCTCCTCTTGCCATCTTACCTGATTTCCACCTCTGTTTCCCTAACCCTAACCAGAGGAAATGGCAGGGACCAGCTGCGCATGCGCTTAAATATTTTAGGGGAGGGCTTATTTTTTGGGGGGGTTATTTTTGGGGAGGGCTTATTTTAGCGCATGCGGTCAAAAGCCTGATTGGGCTTATTATTTGGGAAGGTCTTATTTTCGGGGAAACATGGTAGGGCCCAGAGATTTCTACAGGGGGGAATTGGAGCAGTTCTCAAAGGGAAGGAAGTCTATCCAAAGTACAGTTCAGAGAGTGAAATGACTGAATGGGTTGATAACTTTTCATATAAATCAGCAATGTCAAAGTAGTTAAAATATAATTCTGAGTCATTTTGTGGGGTTTCCCCAGACAGTCCTGTCAACTGAGCCATTGACGTCAATGGGGGGCGGGGGGGGAGAGGAGAAACAGAGGGAAAAAATTACCATGACATACTTGTAGCAAGAAAAAGCAGATGGGAGAGGAGTGAAATCAACATTTTTCCTTTGAGCCTCTAAGAGGAATCCCTATGCCTTCTTTGGGCTTATATTATATAATTATAAAAAGAGTGTATCATCTTTTTCTAAGAACAATACTTCCATTTTCAGTTTCCAATTTTTCTAGCCATTATTCCCACGTGAATGTGTTTTCAGTAGATGCCTGTTTGCTCTTCAGATGGTGTTAAGGTACACTTTAAAGCAGTGTTTCTCAACCTTGGAAGCTTGAAGATGGGTGGACTTCAACTCCCAGAATCCCCCAGCCAGCGCTGCTGGCTGGGGGATTCTGGGAGTTGAAGTCCACCCATCTTCAAGCTACCAAGGTTGAGAAACACTGCTTTAAAGGGAGATCGGGTTTCCATGAACTCATAATTCTTTCATTGATGAGCTTTTGATCACTGCCTCTAAAGTCACACACATCAACTTCAAATTGTCTCTTCTTAGCTGGATTCTTTACGATGGCCACCAGTTTGATGGTGAGCAGCACATACTCTCAGAAGGCGAGTATCCGACACTGAGCTCCATGGGTTGCGCCTTTACCACAGCGATCTGCTCTCTGAAGAAAATCCCTATTGTAAGTCATGATGTCCATCCTTCCAAGCTTTTATCTGGAGTTCTTATTACTCAGTTGCTGCCAAGAAAACTACATTGTCAAGTTTGATTCAAGAAAGTCTTTCTCTTTCTGATTGTCCCATTTTGGGAAGTCTAAGTTCAGGATAGGGAGAAGACGTTACCTTTTCACACTAGGAACAATTAAGAAACTGCTTGTTACAAGATATGGAAATGACTGGTCAGCTAGTCAAAAGGTCTGCAGTAATTTGATTTGAGCTGTTGGGGCAACCTCTTGGTGTTGGGGGCATCAAGAAGAGCCTTGTTCCTGCCCATGGGCTTCTGGCAGTGCTGTTAGGTCACTGTGGAAAGGAAAGTACTAGGTGGATTCATAGTCTTAAGGCTCAGTGGCTAAGATGCTGAGCTTGTTGATCAAAAGGTCGGCAGTTCAGTGGTTCGAATCCCTAGTGCCGCATAACGGGGTGAGCTCCCTTTACTTGTCCCAGCTTCTGCCAACCTAGCAGTTTGAAAGCAGGAAAAAAATGCAAGTAGAAAAATAGGGACCACCTTTGGTGGGAAGGTAACAGCATTCTGTGCACTTTTGGCATTTAATCATGCCGGCCACATGACCACGGAGACGTCTTTAGACAGTGCTGGTTCTTTGGCTTTGAAACGGAGATGAGCCCCGCCCCCTAGAGTCAGGAACGACTAGCACACATATGTGTGAGGGGAACCCTTTACCTTTACCTTTATGTTCCTTCATACAATAATTTTTCATGTTGCACTTCTTTTACCCCTCATTGTGTTGTGCCTCTCGGAAGCATTGGATTATAGTTCACGTCATCCTCAGCCAATTTGTATATACTGTACCAATGACAATGGGAACTGTAGTCCAACGTTCTTCTGAAGAACATCTCGTGGGAAAGCTGTTCTATACTGTCCATTATCACTCAGCTTTTCCCCATTTTTCCAAGCAGAGATCTCGATGTCAACTCAGCAAAAGGAAGTCTATACCACTTGGAATAATTTATACCTGTTAGGATCATCCATATGGACATCTTTTCCAAAATCAATCTCATTCTCTTGAAATTCTTTAAACTGGAGTAGCAACCACTCACAGAATTTGAATTCTTTTCTGAATTCAGAATGGCATGCCAATTTTTCACCGAAGAGCTTTCCAAGCAAACTTTGAGGGGCTGCCCACATTTTATTGTTTGACCAAATAACCCCCAACCTTGTTTTCATCTTGTTTTTTGCTCTTCCGTTTTTGTTTTTTTTTACAGTTCTTCTCTGAGCCCTCCATCTTTCTGCATGGGTTGGAGTGTTTTGAAGGGAAAGAGATTGAGTTGAATAGTGAAGTACGCAGCCTGAAAGCCGAAGGGTTCAATAATCACGTGCTCTCTGTCCGAGTAAAAGGTGGAATGTAAGTAAAGAAAAAACGAGGGGATGGACCATTGGCTCATTTCACTTTGCATTGAGTTTGTCTCCTTCCAGACCACAAGTTCAGCCCAGCTTCTTATGAAGTTGCCTCAAAACGTTTATTTGAACTTTTGAATCCATTTTCAATAGTGTATATACATTCTTATTCAAACTGTTTCCTCCTTGTGTATGTGTATTAGCCATTCCCATCACTGAGCAATGCTTTTTTAAAAAAAGTTTTTCATTAAGTAAACATTAAAAACATTGGACACAGTGTGACCATCCTGGTCTTGTCATATCCATACATATTTTTAACATAACAACAAATATACTTAACATACATTGCTACTTTGTTCTTATAAACATACCCCTTGTCCTAATTTACATATTTATCTAAATATTGTCCAGTGTCAGTTCTACAAACCCTAAATCTTTTTTGTTCCAACTCCTTTTCTCCTTTCCAACCATTGATACACTTTGTTCCAAATTTTATAGTATTCTGTCTCGTCCTTGTCTTTATGTTTTAGTGTCAGCCTGTCCATTTCTGCAACATGTCAAATTTTTCTTTATTATTTCTTCTTCCGGGGGGTGGGGTGTTTCCTTTTTCCAGCATTGCGCATAATGCTTTTTATATGCATATCCTTCTAATATATGTCTTTAGGTGCATATTTTGCATTTGTTCTTATTTGGTTGTTCTGGGTTTGGTCCTAAACTTTTCCCAACCTGTGATTGTCCACGTGTGCCACTGAAGGATTCTGGGTTTGTGCCTTCAAGTCAGCATTGACTCTTGGCAACTGCTTGGAATGGTTCCTGAAGGGTTTTTTTTGCAAAATTTTTTTGGACGTGGATTGCCATTGCCTCCTTCCTAGGGCTGAGAGAGAGTGACTGGTTTAAAGTCACCCAACTGGATTTATGCCTAAAGCGGCACTAGACTAGTTGGTGCCTTAACCAGTACATCAAACTGGCTCTCACTGACTGAAGGATGGGCGGGTTTGAAAGTGAGCCCTAATTGAGGGCAGTTGCTATAATATTATTATTTTTCAAGGCAATACATATTTCTCCTTGAGACCAATTGTGTAAGGAATAAATGTAGGGGGTCGTTGGTGCTCTCTGAGCTCGTTTGTTTTCTTGCAGATGTTTCATTACCTAATTAGGTAACATCATCAGTGTTGCGTTGTGTAGTAATCACCATTATCTCCATAGTTGGGAAATGAAAAGTCGGGTAGTAATTGTTGTGGCCCACCAGCTGCCAGCGGAGCTGGTGGCAGATTTGGACGATGAGGAGGTTGGGGAGGAACTTGGGCCAGTCCTGGAGCCTGGGGAAGGCTCTGATGGATGCTCTGCATCGGAAGCAGAGATAGAGCCAGGGCCATCCGACATTTCCTAGCTGCCTTCAGAGTCGGAGATAAGTGGGGAAGAAGAACAGCTGGGGCCAGTTCCAGATGCGTGTACATGCAGAGCTGTTAGGAGAGGAGAACAACTGAGGAACAGGGGCCGAATCGGGAAGAAAGGCACACATGGACGCTGAATGGCCCCTCCCTGGCTGGGGAATAAATGAAAGCAGAAGGGGAGTGGTGGTTGCAGGAGACAACAATTCGTATTTCTTTCCTTATTGTGGTTCGTGCCTCAGAGACGTCTTGCCAGGAATTAATTTACAGCTTTGCAACTGGAAGCTCTCGGCCTAGCAATTATCCAAGGACTGATAAGGTCTGTTATTGCAATTGACCCTTGGAAGGATTATTGCCTGGTCTTTTCTGTGTGTGAATGCCATGAATTCACAAATAAAGAGGGTTTTTTTCGGGACAAGGAGTCTGTTTATGGGTTCTGCTAAGGCTGGGTCAGAACAGTAATCACTGTTACTTACTTGGGTAATAAAACATCTATAAGAAAACAACCAAGCTCAGAGAGCACCAAGGACCTCACAGTTCAACCCTGAGCTACAAATATTCACTTCTCTTGGTACAATTAACATATCTTGGGCTTCTTTTCGACAAAGAATATTTGACAACTGATCCTGTTCAATGGGCTTTTTGTTAATGCTTTTCCTCCTATGGTTGATTTCATGTGGATTCCAATTCGCAGCTGGGCGCTGTGCGAACACAGTGACTTCCGAGGCCGTCAGTGGGTTTTGGAATGCACAGAGATCACCAACTGGCTGACATACAGTGGGGTTCAACATATTGGCTCCCTGTATCCCATCAAGCAGGTGAGTCTCGCAGTTTTCTGATCATCTGGGGTGGATGGGTAAATATAGAAGGAACTGAATGAATAATGTGACCCAACCAGAATCAACTCTTTGGCACTTGGGCAGGGTGAGGGATGCTAGAAGGAAATAAAGCAAACAGATAGGAGATTTCTATGTATGTTATAAGTAAGAAATAAATACATATTGGCTCTACATCTAAGAAAGGATCGCAAGTCTGCTTTAGGAGCAACATCTCAATAGTGTAAGCTCTTTTGGAAATGAAATGTTTGTAAAACAGTGGTCTCTCTTCTCCTGAAAAGGAAGGATGGTTTTCTCTCTATACCAGTGTTTCCCACACAGTAGCCATTTTAAGATGTCTGGACTTCAGTTCCCAGAATACCCCGGCCAGCATTGCTGGGGTATTCTGGGAATTGAAGTCCAGACATCTTAAAATGGCTACTGTGTGGGAAACACTGCTCTATACGGTGCATTTCTTCTTGGAGCCAAGAGATAGACTAGATGACTTTTGGGGTATCTTTCAATTCTATGACCGATATAGTTCTTTGCAACCAGAATTTTCTGCCTTTGTTTTTGTTGCTCTGTGTTCCTGTAACCGTAACATCTAAGTAAGCATTCCCAATCTTGGTTACCGATACTGTAGAGATGTTATTCCACAGTACAGGACTTGTTTACAAACACAGACAATTCAAACTAATTCACAGTGTGCCATGTTTACCTTCATCTCTCCTCCCCTTTTTGCAGAGAAGGGTCTATTTCCGACTAAAAAATCAAGAGTTGAAGTCCTTCCTGTCGGTGCCGGATGATGTTGAAGACATGAAAGCTGGGCGAGTTCTGGTTTCGGAGATCAATGATCAGAACAGCTGCATCTGGTACTATGAAGAGGGACTTATGAAGAACCAAGTAAGGACCTTCATCCACCTGGATAGAGATAGAGATTGAGGCAGTCAAGAATGTATCCATCTGGTTCTATACATATCCAAACATTTATACCAGATCCTGGGAACTTGTTCCCCAGTAGGGTAAATAGTGTTGTTCTTGTTGTTAGTTGCGAAGTCATGTCCAACCCATTGTGACCCCATGGACAACATTCCTCCAGGCCTTCCTATTGTCTACCATCCTCTGGAGTCCATTTAAGCTCCCGCCTACTGCTTCAGTGACTCCATCCAGCCACCTCGTTCTCTGCCGTCCCCTTCTTCTTTTGCCCTCAATCTTTCCCAGCATTAGGGCTCTTCTCCAGTGAGTCCTTCCTTCTTATTAGGAGGCCAAAGGATTTGAGTTTCATCTTCAGGATCTGGCCTTCTAAAGAGCAGTCAGGGTTGATCTCCTCTAGGACTGACCGGTTTGATCGCCTTGCAGTCCAAGGGACTCGCAGGAGTCTTCTCCAGCATCAGAGTTCAAAGGCCTCAATTCTTTAGCTCTCATCCTTTCTTACAGCCCTACATTGCAACTGGGAAAACCATAGCCTTGACTACATGCACTTTTGTTGGCAGGGTAATGTCTCTGCTTTTTAGTAAGCTGTCTAGATTTGCCATGGCTTTCCTTCCCAGGAGCAAGCCTCTTTTAATTTCTTGGCTTCAGAAACAAGCAATTCCTAGATGTGGGACTTGCAACATGAAGTTACAGAATGGAGTGTACCAGTTCAGAATTCTATTTGATCTCCTCATTAGATTTCCATCCCACTTGCTCAAATCGTCCCCTACCCCTGGAGTGAATAAAACAATTCAACTTGACCATCTCTATTGGCTACATCAGTTTCTCCAAGCTTAAGATTCTGTTTTTTTCTAAATAATCAATATGTGATCCTGTACTAATGCAAATTCTCTATACTTTTTAAACAAATTTGTACTGGCAATTGGGCCATCACTTAGAGATCACATTGTTGCCTCCAAAGATAGGCAAGATTGTCCATTCATCCATAAAAATGCCAGAAAATAAGTTTTGGATCAGGCCAAAAGTGTCCAAAATCCAACCATTTCCTGGAATGGTTAACCACCCAGGTAGGTGCAGGGAGGCCTACTAGGTCCAAAATGGGATGCGGGAGGGTGCAGTGCAGGCCCCCCGAGGGCCGTTTTTGCTCCCAGGAGACTGCTGGGAGGCCTACTAGGCCCAAAATGGGATACCGGGATGTATGCCCCCCCCCCAGCCCATTTTTGCTCCCAGGAAGCTGCAGGGAGGCCACTAGGCCCAAAATGGGGCACGGGGGCGGTCCATTTTTGCTCCCAGGGGGGTTCAGGAGGTTGAGTGCTGCCTGTCACACTCCTCACACTCCCTGGTCATGCCCACCATGGCCACGCCCACCCAGCCGGTCATTAGGGTAGAGAACTGGTTGTTAAATTATTTGAATCCCACCACTGGACTGAGGTCCTCCACCATTAAAGTCTTGCACAAGCCAGTAACTTCCATGTATGTTGGAGTATAATTCCTTTAGTCTCAGTCAACCAATCCAACGGCTGCTATACCTGGCGATTATGGAGGTTGTCCTCCAATGTATCTGGACCAGATCAGGTTGAGGAAAGGTCTCATAATTTAACGCTACCTGATGATGAAGATAAAAAAATACTAATAATGGTGCTTTTTACCAGAATTGGTAAAAATGCTTAACCTGTTCTTGACTTTCAGGTGGCTCCCAATATGAGTCTCCAGGTGATTGGTGCAGCTGCAAAGGGCATCAAAGTGGTGTTATGGTCTGAGAGTCGAATGCCTCGACAGACGTGGAGAATTGATTCCTCTGGGAGAATATGCAGTCAGATGTTCGAAGATAAAGTTCTAGATGTAAAAGGTAAGAGGATGGGGGAGTGATCATTCTGACTTAGCTCCAAAAAACAGTTTCAGAAGACAAGATTTAGGAGAGACTAGACAACCTGTGCTACATGGAGCCATTGTTTCAAAAAGACCAGATTCCTCAATCTCTTCAACAATGACAGAGCTTCTAATATATTTACCTTCCCTGGAAAAATTGGGATACATTCAGAGATGTAGCTGCCTTGAAAATAGCTCATGTTGAACTCCATAGCATGGTCAAACGTCAGCACAGGAAACGTCTAATGACATTTTGTATTATGTCATAGAGCAGGGGTCTCCAACCTTGGCAACTTTAAGACTTGTGGACTTCAACTCCCAGAATTCCTCAGCCACAAGTCTTAAAGTTGCCAAGGTTGGAGACAAAGGTGGCATTCAGCCAGTTCTATCCGGTTCGGGCAAACCAGTAGTGGCAGCAGTGGGAGGCTCCGCCCACCTGCCTGGACGTCATCATGTCCTGTTTTTGATGCTCTGCGCATGCGCTCACATTTGCAAACCGGTAGCAATGGTAAGTGAATAACGCCCCTGGTTGGAGACCCCTATCATAGAATAGACTGCTTTATGATAACGTTTATGTCATAAAATGTTTTATACAATTTGCCAAATTTCAGCTCCAGGGTCCTAGATTTTGGACGCATTCTGTAAGTTAGCCCATTTGAGGTACTTGGGTTCAAAAGGTTTTGTCCTATGGTGTACCATTTTGCCCAGTTAAAGGTTATAGGAATTAGAATTTTAGTAGCATATGGTTTATTCTGGCAGGAGATATCAAAGCATAGCCCAATCAGCCTACATTCATTAGAATTTCCTCCATTCCCAGGACCTAAAAATAATTTCTATTTATTGTATTACGTAATGGTAAATGCATATTTAAAATGCCTCCTACATACGCGCTTTCTCTTATTAATATAGTAAAATATAAATATGCAGATATTGTAATAGAGTAATATAAGACTTGGTATTGCATATGGTTAAAATGCCCATTCGTATTATTCCATAGTAATATTTAAATACAGTCCTAATATATATATTACAGCAATATACAGTAGTGCTTGATATTGTGTGTATTATAGGCATTTATTTCATTGTAATTTATAGTTATGTATGATAATATATTATATATTACAGCAATATTTAACAGTTGATACTGTTTAAATTGCTTATATGCATTATGGTGAAATATGTAATATATTATATAGTACTTCATATTATGTAACTATTTTAAAATATTTATGACATTATCTCATGATAACATATATAGTTACACAAATAGCTAATACAGCAATATAACATTTTATATTGTAAGAGTCTTTAAAATGCATGGAATTTCATGGTATGTGAAATGGAATACTTTATAATAATATAGTTCTTGTACTTAAAATGCATATATAGTTAATGCATATAAATATGTTATATAATATGCTGTAATTGTTCTCATGCATTTAAAATGCTTATCTGTGTTTTCATAGTAATATTTCACATACAGTATAATATGTAATATAGCTAACTGAAATAATATATCACATGAACTGCATTATCTCCTAGTGGTGTAGTCATATATAAATAATGTGTAATATTAACTTAATATGGGCCTTTAATTTGCTCTCAAATGCCTTACTGGCATTTTCCCACAGCAAACCCTCCTGATAGCAGTTCAGCAACTCCCTCTCAGCTGGTAGCTGCTGCCCTTTGAGCAATGTGCCAGCAGCCACATTGGCAAAAACAGCAGAGCCAGGGCCCAAAATACATTGAACTTAATTTAAAATTAATGTTCATTTTAATGAACATTAAAATCGAATGACTTAATTCTGTTAATGGGGTTGCTCTCTGTGCCTTTCTGCTTTCCTCCTGTTGTGGCCCGCTGGATTCAGACAGTGGGGAGGTTGTGGGGGAACATGGGCCAGTCCTGGAGTCTGGGGAAGGCTCTGATGAAGGCTCTGCGTCAGAGGCAGAGAAGGGGCCAGGGCCGTAGGACAGGTATCAGCTACCTTCGGAGTCAGACATCAGTGAGGCAGACAAACAGCTGGAGCCTGTTCCCAGGGTGCACATGCACAGAGTTGCCAGATGAAGGGAACAGCTGAGGAACAAGGGTCGACTTGAGAGTAAGGCCACAAGTGGACGATGAAGGCCCCCTCCCATAGAGAATAGAAGAGGAGCAAAAGGGGAGGGGTGTTTGCAGGAGACAATTACTGTATTTTTTGGAGTATAAGACGCACCTTAGTTTTTGGAAAATAAGAAAATAGCTGATTGGCAGGTGGATCGGCCTCCCAGAATACCCCCAATCAGCTGTTCCCAGAGGTGAATTTTAGCAACAAGTTCCTTGGTTGGGAGCTCTGTGCCTTGCTTTTCTTTTTTGCTTTTTTTTCTGCCTCTGAAACTTCTGAAACCCTGTTTCAGAAAAAAAAAATTCTGCCTCTGAAAGCCTCTGAAACAGAGCTTCAGAAAAAAAGCCTCTGAGTTTGGGGGCTTCTTTTCTGAAGCTTTGTTTCTGATGCTTTTTTCAGCTTCTGAAACCTCCGTTTGAGAAGCCGGGCAGGGCTACATTCGGAATATAAGATGCACCCAGATTTTCACCCTCTTTTATGGGGGAAAAAGGTGTGTTTTATACTCCGAAAAATACGGTAGTTCATTTCTGCATTATTGCCAAATATTGCAGCGTCTGAAACAAGGGCGGGTTTCAAAACCCATTGCTACCGGTTCACTCATGGGCACGCGTGCACTTGCGCCCATGCGCAGAAGCCTCCAAACAGGTGGGCGGAGCCTCCCACCACCGCCGCCACCGGGGTGAACCAATAGCAACCCACCACTGGTCTGAAAGATCTCGGCCTGGCCACTCTCCAAGCCTTATAGCGGTCGGTGGTTGTGAACTATCTTGAAAGACTGTGGGAGAGGAAAGACTTTGCTGGAGAGGAATTCACTGTAAATTAAATAAAAGGCGTTTATCGGGACGAGGACTCGGATTCGTGGTGCTGGGGAAGCCTAGGTCAGGATACCTCCTTCTCTTGCATTAATGTGAGCGTGGGATTCAGCAAAGTCAGACACCACAATCCAACAATCCTAGGGAATTGTTGTGGCCCCGCCCTCTGAGCCTATCCCATCGGAGGAAAGCTCCGAGCATGAGGAAGAGGAGTCAGCCAGGCCTCCCTCTCCAGGCCCCTCCCCTCTGGCACTGTCTCAGGTGCCGGCCGAGGGAGAGGAGATTAGCAGGGAGACAGGTGGCTCGGATGAGAGTGAGGGAGAGACATCATTCCTGGACGCACGCCTCCGAAGGCGTGATAAACGATTGCAGCAGCTCAGGAGGCGTGCTAGGGATTAGACCTGAGTCACTGGACCACACCCCAGAGATTATATAATAGTGGGTGGTGGCCAGTGATCCCTGTGATGAACAAAAATAAACCTTGGATAGTCACTAAAGCCTCGTCCGAAACTGCTGAGAGGAATATTTATTTCTGTTGGACTCTTGTACGCTGAGTATATTATCTTTCTGTTTCTGTGAAAATAAAGCACTTGACAGACGGTGTGTATATCGCTGCCAAGTTGGAGATAAAGACCTGGGTGTGTGCCAAGTGCTTCCTTAACCCTCGGCTGGCTGTGTTTGTGTGTGTGTGTGTGGACGGGGACAGATCAGGAATCTAGGGATCTGTTGTATCTCTCGGGAGGTGAGGAGAATAGTGACCCCCCCCGCCAAATCCTAACAAAATTGGGCCATACAGTGCCCGTCACTGCAGCAGGTCCTGTGGCAGAGTTCAAGTTGGGTAGAGCAAGCAACCTAAAGAAAAATACAGGGAGTTCTTGACTTACAAAAGTTTGTTTTGTGATCATTCGAAGTTACAACATCACTGGGAAAAAAAAGTGGGGGTGGGGAGTTAGGACCATTTTTCACTCTTACAGCCATTGCACCATCCTCGTGATCATGTGATCAAAATTCGGACGCTTGGCAACTGGTTCGTATTTATGACAGTTGCAATGTCCCGGTGGTCGTGGGATTCCCTTTTGCCACCTTCTGGCAAATAAAATCAATGGGGAAGCCAGATTCACGTAGCAACCGGGTTATTAACTTAACACCTGCAGTGATTCCCTTAACAAGTGTGGCAAGAAAGATTGCAAAACGGGGTCAAAACTCACTTCACAGATTAACAGAGTTGGAAGGGACCTTGTTGGTCATCCAGTCCAACCCCCCCCCCCCCCACACACACACACTCACCCAAGCAGGAGACCCCACACCATTTCTGACAAATGGCAGTCCAATCTCTTCTTGAAAAGCTTAACAAATGACTCGCTTAGCAACAGAAATGTTGGACTCAATTTTGTTTGTAAGTGGAGGACTACCTAGATTGGAAAAAATTGAAACTGATATCAGAAGAATTTGATCTCCCACATTGCGCCTTGTTGTTTACGTACAACTTCCCGTTGCTTCTTTCCCACGCACACTCACTCCTTTCCGCCTTTCTTGCAGGAGGAAGAACCTACGACCAGGATCACGCTGTCCTCTGGGATTCCTCTGAAGAGAGACCCACGCAGATTTGGGATGTTCAAGTGATGTGAAGAAGGCAGGAAGGGGATCGGGAGCAAAAACAAGAGCTCGCCTTGCAAGTCATGTTTGGGTTGGAAAAGATTAACCGTGTTTTTTGGTCAAGCTAAGCCACCTGTCCTTTTCCAAAGCTCACAGTCTGGAAAAAAAAGCACAATTGTTTAATGACACAGATCTGAGACTGACTTTCTCAGTTGGTTGCACTGGACATTTTCTTCCTTCTATACTCTTCTTTTTTTTTTTTTAGCTGCCCAGAGTGATGCTTTCCAAAGTACAGATTATTGCACAATTTGAAGAGGTGAGTTATTCACCGTTGACAGGGCTGGGACTCAAGCAGGAAGAGGCATCCCAGCTGGATTGGATATTTAAAGAGAAATTCAGTTAACATAAAAACCTATACATATATATACATATATAGGCATGCACAATCATGCTTGTGCCTTTTACTCTTTTTTTTCCCAAGGGAAAGAGGCCTTCCTACCTTTAAAAATTCTATTTATGTATCTATGTAACATAAGATGCTTTTATAAACTTATCTCTCTCTGGTGGATTTGTATGATTCTTTTATTTCCCACTGAAATAGGTTCCAGGCATATGATGAGCATGGAAATACTATATACAGGGTTATGAAAAAGGTTAGGCACTTTGTAGAATCTCTCTTGGCAGAAATAAAGGCTAACAAACATCTCCTATAGCAAGATTAAAATCTTTCTACAGTGCTTTTCCATTTAGAATTTTTTTCCCCTACTCTTTCTTGTAGAATTCGTCTTGCTCAGAAATATATTTTTCACTTTATTGCATGCACTGCGTATCTGAAATCTTCCCGCAGCGGATCAATAATATTAAAATCTGAGGACAAATTACCTGTAAGGACATAAAATATACAAAACATGTCCACAAAGAAAAAGATAGTGATAATTAGCTGGGGTCCCAAACATTATCCAAAGGTGAATAAAAGGTTTGTTTTGTATGGAGCTGCTGTAGATCATCTATATTTCTTTTTATCATTAAACAGACACTTTGATTTTTCAAAGCCTTGGTGGAAGGTTACAATGAGTTACAGAAATAATTGGGTCTCATCATAGTTTCAGCCATTTGGAGGGCAATGTTTGCTTTGAATTGTATGTTGCAGTTTTGCTGGCAAATCCATTCTCATGTCTTCTATTAAGGAGGAGAATTTCTCATAGGATATTGCACAAAGCCACATTCAGCAGTAGAGCCATAACAGATAGTAGCTCCTCAGAGGAATGTGTGAGAAACTAGATACAAATATAGAACAGGACAGGACAGGACAGGACAGGACAGGACAGGACAGAATAGAATAGAATAACAGAGTTGGAAGGTACCTTGGAGGTCTTCTAGTCCAACCCCCTGCTTAGGCAGGAAACCCTACACCACTTCAGACAAATGGTTATCCAACATCTTCTTAAAAACTTCCAATGTTGGAGCATCCACAACTTCTGGAGGCAAGTTGTTCCACTGATTAATTGTTTTAACTGTCAGGAAATTTCTCCTTAGTTCTAGGTGCTTCTCTCCTTGATTAGCTTCCACCCGTTGCTTCTTGTCCTGCCTTCAGGTGCTTTGGAGAATAGCTTGACTCCCTCTTCTCAGCCAGCAAAGCTCCTCAACTTTGCTGGCTGAGGAATTCTGGAAGTTGAAGTCCACAAGTCTTAAAGTTGCCAAGGTTGGAGACGCCTGTCATAGAGGAATACTTGGCTTATTGGTGTCCATAAATGCTATGTGGAGGAATAATGAGAAAAAATGCATCTAATTAGGTGTTGCATGCCTTGAAAATGACTCATAATTCCGTCAAATTCCCACCTTTCTTTGGAATAACTTTTTAGGAGCTCCATTCAGAGGAAAAGAAGAATATCCCATTGCATTCATGGCTTGAGGTCCCAAAACAAGAGAGTCTCTTCATTTTAATGGCTGTGGAGAAGACATTTCATGGCAAGCCACATTGGCTGTGTAATGTCCTCTTTCTTTTTCTTGTTTACTTCTGGCCAGTATCCCAGCCGGATCCTGGGAAGAAAGTGCATCAAATGTTGAAGGACAAGGTTTTCCTTGGTGTGGAGTAGGTTATGACAGGCCCTATGGAGTACATAAGGGATCAAACAGTTGAACAGATGGAATATGGAAGCCTTTGCATCTGTTCTTGAGCCCATAGAACTCAATGCAGTTCTGGAATGTTGCTGTAGAGAAATTCTATTCCTGTAGAAGCATCCTGCAGAGAAGTCTTTTGCAATCTCAGCAACTTTTAAGAAGTATGGACTTCAACTCCCAGAATTCCCCAGCCAGCATATTGGCTATCAATCTGTGGTCTCAATCTGTGGTTCGTGGATCCCTGGGGGCCCCATGATGTCATCACAGGGGGTCCACGAAGGCTTGAAGAAATGTTATGATTTAAATATTGAGTTAGGTCTTGGAGATCCATAGCCATGGTCCTTGGCCACAAAAAGTATTGGGGGTGGGGAGGGGGGGAGTCCATGGTAAAGAAAAGGCTGAGAGAACTACTGGGCTAGGGAATTCTGGAAGTCGAAGTCTACACATCTTAAAGTTGCTAAGCTTCAAAACATTGGGGTTGTTCCTGATTCCTGCTCCCCTTTAGGCCCTGAATATTCATGATTTCTCCATTAACTAATGAATGACAAAGTCTAACATGTTGACCTTGATTTTGAATGGTACCGGAACAAGGAGAGAAACTTTATTGTGTGAGGATGCAGCTAAGGGTCCCTAAGGCTTTCTCCTAGGCCAGAGAAGGGCAAATGTGGCTCTTTTACAACCTGTGGACTTCAACTCCCAGAATTCCTGGGGCTGTCTCAGGAATTCTGGGAGTTGAAGTCCACAGGTTGTAAAAGAGTCACAATTTGCTCACCCCTGTCCTAGGCTGTGAAGTAGAAGGAGTGTAGAAAGTTAGCACCTACCCCACTCCTAGAAGAATGAAATATTTTGAAAAATATTAAAAAGGCAGACTATGATATTTCCCTGGATGATAAAATAATAAACATGTTTTCAAGGCAAAGAGCAGCTCCTTGCCCCCAGCAGATATTTGGGGCCCATTAAGAAAGACTGGGCCAGCCTATCTACAAGACAAAAGACCTCCAGCTCCAGGGTGATGGGATTAAGACATGACCCTCCAGGACATAATAGGATTAACCCATCTAGCAGCAGAGCTCACCACATGGCACAATCACCGAGGACATTGTATCACCCAGCAGACTTCAACCAAACCTGGGACAACCTAGCTATGACCTCTACAACACCTAATAGAATACATGTTCTTGCACAGGAACAGGAAGTTCAAGTGCAAAGCCCAAGAGAAGGTATAAATGCCTCCCCTCTCTCTCAACTCCATGTGGTCAGCTACCCAGAACCATGTGCTTGGTGGTTCTGCTTCACCATTCAAACCCTCTTTCCAATCAGCCTCCATTTTGTCTCCTGTGCCTTTCTCCCGGCTTGGAACTGAACCAGATGGATATTTCTTTCAACAGGAAGCAATATCATGTTGTCAGCGCACGTTGATATTGTGGCTGGGTGCAAAATGAGAAATGACTCTATGGATGGACCTATCCTGACTATATAGTTTGTGAGGTTTTCCTCCAGGGCTTAAGGAGGTTGCTTAATACTCCATGTGTGTGTGTGTTCATCAGGGTGGGGTGGGAGGTAATCAAAGTAACTGAAAGGTGGCATTTCCTCTCCCACTGTGTCTATGAAGGCAGTGAACAGGTAAGGACTGAGGTAAGCAGTCTGTGGTAGAGAACAGGAAATGGCTTCCTATCTTTATCTGAAACATCAGTTCACATGTTTTGTAGGCAACGGAGCATGATGTATCACAGTAGAGTGGGCGAGGGACACACACAGACATCCTGTTTTGAACGTTAAAACAAAAACAAGTGCCAAAGAGAAACCTCCAGTGTATTATGCTAGTGCTTAGGGCAGTGTTTCTCAACCTTGGTAGCTTGAAGATGGGTGGACTTCAACTCCCAGAATCCCCCAGCCAGCGCTGCTGGCTGGGGGATTCTGGGAGTTGAAGTCCACCCATCTTCAAGTTACCAAGGTTGAGAAACACTGGCTTAGGGTATCCGCCTCTTTTCTTATATTTCTTCAATCTTTCCCATTTTGCTTTGCAGCTGAACATAAAATTCCAACGGCAGGAATTTTGTCTCCAATCTAAGAAATTAGCACCAGAGACCCATGTACGCACCCAGTCACAAAACGAGCGGGTTGAATGCACTCCCTTCCCCTCTCGATGCTGTCTCCATGAATCGGTGGTGATAAGATCTGAAGATAGAAAAATTACCCACTTCCTGAACGGTGCATTGTTCAGCTCCGGTGGGTGTAAGATTACCAGCGATGTAGGCTTTGCGGCTGTCACTAGGAGTGAGGAGGCTCTGTGAAATGAGCAGGTGTTCTAATTCATCTTGACACCCTCAGAAGCTGCAGAACGTTTGCAAAAAAACCCACACCCCACAATAGCATTGGGTTTTTTTTGCCTGCTTAAGTAGAAGCACAGTCAATAAATTAGGTGAAAAAAAAAGGCGAAGCAAATTTGTGTTAACAATAGTGACATGTTTCGGGCTAAAATCTGAAATAACATTAATTTCTGGATTGCGTTTTTATTGTTAGTGGGATAGGCCAGTCTCCTGAAAATGTAAAATAGCTAATCAGGGTGCCTCCGAGGACATTCGTTGTTGTTGTTAGTTGCGAAGTCGTGTCCGACCCATCGTGACCCCATGGACAACGTTCCTCCAGGCCTTCCTGTCCTCCACCATCCTCTGGAGTCCATTTAAGGTCATGCCGACTGCTTCAGTGATTCCATCCAGCCACCTCGTTCTCTGTCGTCCCCTTCTTCTTTTGCCCTCAATCATTCCCAGCATTAGGCTCTTCTCCAGTGAGTCTTTTTTTGGGGGGACAGTGAGTCCAAAGACATATATACAAATTAAATATTAGGATACAAGGCTGTCTCCAGAAATTGGTGAAGTCTCGGAAGACTGGAGGAGAAGAAATATTGACCCCCTCTTTGAGTTCTAATAGAACATAGAGCTGGAAGGGTCCTTGGAGGTCTTCTAGTCAACCCCCCCGCCCACCTGCTCAGGCAGGGGACCCTATGCTATTCCAGATAAATGCTTGACAAATACAAATACAAAAAATACCGCAAATACTACAAATACAAATAAATAGAAACATGTGTCCTGAAAAGGCAAGCAGTAATTTTGCATGAAAGAATTGCTAAAAAAAAAAAAAGAGCTTGAACGCCATTGATGGGCCTGGTGGCTCAGCAGACTAAAAGCATTGTGATTAACACCAGCTGTCTGCAATTACTATAAGTTCGAATCTCACCAGGCTCAAGGTTGACTCAGCCTTCCATCCTTTCTAAGGTAGGTAAATTGAGGACCCAGTTTGTGGGGGCAATAAGCTGACTTTGTATAAATATACAAAAGTATGAAGGCTATTGCTTAACACACTGTAAGCTGCCCTGAGTCTCTGGAGAAGGGCGGCATATAAATCAAATTAAAAAAAAAAAAATAGAGACTCAGGAATTGCTCGGATCTACAAATAGAAATAAAAACAAAACAGGGGAAGGAGACCCTGCAAATCCTTCTGTCTGGAGCTGAAAAGCAGGCAGGGCCTTTGCAAAGAATTGCTAAAAGAGCTTGCACATTGCAGGACTCTCTGCTTTTTTATTTATTTATTTTATTTATTTGCCAAACACGTGTAAGATAACAGATATAAGTATAAATATGATTATGAATACAGGATAAGGATACGAATAAATGGGGACATTAGGACAGGGAGGGTTAGGCAAGTACTGTAGGTGCGCTTATGCACACCCCTTACAGACCTCTTAGGAATGGGGTGAGTTCAGTGGTGTGTTGCTACTGGTTCGCCTTGGATCCGGCCAACCGGTAATGGCGGCAGCGGGAGTCTCCACCCACCCGCCCAGATGTCTCTGTGCATGTGCAGAAATGTTGCGCACACGCATGAGCGCACGAGCGCCCACAAGTAAACTAGTAGTGATGGGATTTGAAATCCACTACTGGGTGAGGTCAACAGTAGACAGTCTGAGGCTAAAGCTATGGGGGTTTGGGGAAGTAACCACAGAGTCAGGTAGTGCATTCCAGGCATTGACCATTCTGTTGCTGAAGTCGTATTTTCTGCAATCGAGTTTGGAGCGGTTTACCTTGAGTTTGTATCTATTGTTTGCCTGCGTATTGTTGTAGTTGAAGCTGAAGTAGTCATTGACAGGTAGGACATTGTAGCAGATAATTTTGTTTACTACGCTTAGGTCAGACCGAAGGTGACGTAGTTCTAAGTTGTCTAAGCCCAAAATTTCAAGCCTGATGTCATAAGGGATTCTGTTGTGAGCAGAGGAGTGGAGGACTCTTCTTGTGAAATACCTCTGGACTCGCTCAATTGTATTAATTGTATTAATGCTTGCAAGGATGACCGTCATCCCAATGGATTCATTTATGTATACTTACTTTTTACGTATACTGGTTTTATGTATACTTAATAAATAACTCCACATCAGCTTGAAGAGCAGTATTGAATGAAATGACACAACGGGCACATTTTTATTAACGGCCTGGATGAAGGAGTTGAGAAAATGGTTATCAGACTTGCTGATGTTGTAAAATGAAGAGGAAAGAGCAACACTTTGGAAGAGAAAGAGAATATTCAGAAAGACCCAGAATGGCCAATAAAAACAAGAAGATAAAATTTAGCAGGAAAAAATATATGAAGTTCTGCTTCTGGGTTGAAAAATCACCAGCATGATCGCCAACGTTCCATGACAGATATGGTACAAGAAGAAGAAGGGGTGAAAAAATATAGGAAGGGGAAGAGAGATCTAGTTCATACATGAAAAAGATCTTGGTGTTTAACCAGTGTTTCTCAACCTTAGCAAGATGTGTGGACTTCAGATCCCAGAATTCCCCAGCCAGCTTTGCTTTGCTGTGAGTCCACACATTTTAAACTTGCCAAAGATGAAAAAGTAAACCACAGGCTTAATGTGAGCCAACACAGCTGCTTAAATAAAGTAAATACTATAGGGGACTATAGAGTCCAAGTCAGGCGTGAAATCCAGCAGGTTCTGACAGGTTCTGGAGAACCAGTAGCAGAAATTTTGAGTAGTTTGGAGAACTGGCAAATACCACCTCTGACTGGCCCCAGAGTGAGGTGGGAATGGAGATTTTGCAATATCCTTCCCCCAGGAGTGAGTGGGGAGGGAATGGGGATTTGCAGTATCCTTCCCCTGGAGTAGGGTGGGAATGGAGATTTTGCAGTATCCTTCCCCAGGAGTGGAAAGGGAATGGGGATTTTGCAGTATCCTTCCCCTGGAGTGGGGTTGGAATGGGGATTTTGCAGTATCCTTCCCCCAGGAGTGGGGTGGGAATGGAGATTTTGCAGTGTCCTTCCCTTGCCATGCCTGCCAAGCCATGTCCACCAAGCCACACCATGTCCACCAAGCCACGCCCACAGAACCAGTAATAAATTTTTTTTAATTCTACCACTGGTCCAAGTGATAGGACATAGTAGTCTCTTTCTACTCAGCCAGATCTTTTTATGTCCCTATGAGTTGCCCAAAGAATTTAGAAATTGAGTTTTATAAGGTGAGATCAGACTGATATATATATGCAATGAAATCCATCATCCCCCGTCTTTGCGCTACTCTCTTCAAAGAATTTGCCATTATTTTGCTCTTCTGTAAAGCTAACCCAGCAACCTTGCCTTGGAGAATTTTCTTAAATAGCCCAGACAATTAAAAAAGACAAAATTGCCAGCTAGCCAAAAAGCTTTTATTGAAATCAACCTGTATGTATATTACAGAAGGTAACAGCAGCCAATTTATAAAACAAACTTGTATCTTGTGTTATTATTTTAACTTTGGGCTGTTTTCTGTAAATGGGCAAATGCAAAAAAACCTGATTACATTTCACACATAGGCAGATGCAGTTACAATCAAAGACATTCTGTATGTTTCGTTACTTCCAGTCTGATGAACAATTGTCCTCTCCTGTCCTGTTAAAAAAGGATAATCTGGTGGAACCACCATGTTAGATGTTGCTTTACTGTATTTACCAACAACTGGTATTCTTGTCTTGAAGTGCTGAAGCTCATCAAGATGAAGCCTTCTGGGTAGAGGAGTTACTTCTTTCTTTGAGACAAGAGAAGGATTCTCACAAGGCAGATTCATGGGACAAGATATAATCGTTTCTCCAGAGGTGACATCATCGTTGCTTGGGAGACCAAATATAAAAGAGCATCAGTAGGATGGACACCATAATGGACGAAACATGATTACAGGCATCTGTGGCTAATGTCCATCTTTAGACAGCTCTGCAAAAGGATCTTGTAAGGAAAGTATGATCTGGATTATCTCTCTCAGGAGCAGAAGAGGCGTCTGAGACATTTCATAACTCCTCTTACGCCAGATTTCCTCTGAACAGTGACAGTCATATTGCAAACAAATGCATGCACTTGAGGATTGACATCAGATATTTCCCTGGCTTTCTTTTCATTTCCCTGTTTAGTTGGCCGATGCAGTGAAATCATGGATAGTCCAACATGTTGGACTAATATTGCAGCAAGAGCAGGAAGCCGGCTGGACTATTAAGCAGTTAGGAATGGAAAGGAGCTCCCTTTCTTAAACTTGGGTAGGACTGATGGACCTTCATGTTCTCCTGAAAAGTGAAGCTTCAGGTTCGTTAAATGTGAAGAAGATGGATCACCATCCACATCAGTGGCAACAAAAAGAAGACTGGGCCCTCAGACACCATTATGCCAGTAGACTTAGGAGTAGTAGCTGTCCTGTTCTGCTGAAAGAGAAATTGAGAAAGATGTTTTATATTGGGTCAAATAGGGCATGCAGAAACCTGAACACTTAGCAATTATTTTATTCACTGACACGTGTCCCCTTTCACAGAGCTGAAATATGTGTTTGTCCTGTATATACACATGATTTTGACATCTATGTATCCCACCAGGGTAGAGAGGTAAGATCTTCAGCCCATTCAGAGTAGCTTTGGAAAGTGAGATGGGAGGCATGCAAAATTTAAAAAATAAAAATAACAACGAAATAAATAACAACGTATGCAAAATAGAAGAACACGGAACATTTATTCCGAAATATCGTTAACATCTGTTTCTCCTCCCCTCCTAGCAATACCTATAATATTCTAATACGATTGGAGAAGCAAAGGCATTAAAAAAAAACCCAGAAAAGAAATTTTAATAGGAGATACAGTGATACCTTGGTACTCAACTGCTTTGAAACTCATCATGTTTGGTACTCAATGCATTTTGACACGAAAATTTTGTCCTGGTATTCAGCGTTTGTTTGGTAGTCAATGCACAAGCTAGCACTTGTCAGTGTCGGCTGCCTTGTGACTCATGACATTATTCCTTATGGGGGAAAAATTGTTTGGTACTCATTGTTTTTTGTACTCATCCCGGAACCAATTAGGTAGGAGTATCGAGCAGTGGTGGGTTTCAAATTTTTTTACTACTGGTTCTGTGGGCGTAGCTTGGTGGGCATGGCAGGGGAAGGATACTGTAAAATCTCCATTCCTACCCCACTCCAAGGGAAGGATACTGTAAAATCTCCATTCCCTCCCTACTCCAGGAGAAAGTTACTGCAAAATCCCCATTTCCTCCCGATCAGCTGGGACTCGGGAGGCAGAGAATAGATGTGGGCAGGGCCAGTCAGAATTTTTACTACCGGTTCTCTGAACTACTCAAAATTTCCGCTACTGGTTCTCCAGAACTGGTCAGAACCTGCTGAAACCCACCTCTGGTATATGGAAAGGATATCTTTTAGGGTTCCCTTTAAGCTACTCCATTAAAGCGAAAAATCTAGGCGGACACTGACTGCAGGACAGATAGATCCAAATCACAAAGAGGAAGAGGGTGTGCCACTCAACTCAAGAGTTCATTTCGCATTTTAAGAAAGGTCTGAAAAAGAACATCTAAATGCATTCTGGCTTCAAAACTCCCTGTGCTTCAAACTCTCCAAATCTCACTGTATCTCACTGTATAAATTGTGGAAAAAGCAGATTGTTGTGAATCACCCTCTCCCTGGGTCAAATGACTCCATGAATCTTAACTGGAACCTGAAAACACGCATGATTCCTTTGGGAAGAATTTTGGTTAGAAGCTGCACAGGGAATGCCTGCTTAAGACATCCTTCGTCCCCATTGTCTCCATGACTTGCTCATCCACAGACCTCCTAACTTTGTCTCATTGTGTTCCAAGGGTTAATTAAATTTCTGTTTATACTTTCATAATGTGTTGTGTTCCACCTTGCCCAGTTCCTGGCACCAGTTGTTCAAGTTATCAGTTAAGCCAATGCAACCATTGCAACGGACAAATTAGAACTTGAAGAAACCTGTTGGCTGCACTTACAAAATTATGGTTTCCTCTTTCTGCCTAAAGAGTGCCTGCTCCTGCATCTTATTTTAGTGCACAGAAAAGGAAATGCAGAAAAAGCTGAAAGCAATGTTTTAAGACATGTATCTCCGAGGAAACAAATGTCACCCCAAACCTAGAACGGTAGAATTAGGTTCGAATTTTGAATTAATCTGAGCAGACATTCTCTGAAATGTTAAAATAAAGTTCTTGGATGAAAAAGAAATACTGAAATCTCAGACCATGCTGAAATCAAAGACATTTTGAGGGAGCAAGAGGTATCTAGAAGTAGCAGAAGGCTGCACAATTGTACCTGAATTCTAAAGAAGTTGGCCAAACTTTAATAGATTGTATAATCTTCGTTCTGAGCATATATATGATTTAATGCTCGGAAGTTTTAGATTTGGACTCAATTCAAGTGTTAAAGGGTAAGTGGTCCACAATCAAATCATCAGTCAGATGGTCCAAGAAAATCTTAGAATTATCTCTTCTGTTGTGATGGGTTGTGGATTCAGCCTAATGTACTTTATAAGGCTGTTTGGCAGTAACCCAGAGCAACATAAATATAATAATAATGATGATAATGATGATTTTTAAAAATAAACAACATTTGGTGTAATGCAGCAGACCAGCTAGGTTTTAAAGGTAATGGTAAAGGTTCCCCTCGCACATATGTGCAAGTCGTTCCCGACTCTAGGGGGCGGTGCTCTTCTCCGTTTCAAAGCTGAAGAGCCAGCGCTGTCCGAAGACGTCTCTGTGGTCATGTGGCCAGCATGACTCAATGCCAAAGGCGCACAGAACGCTGTTCCCTTCCCACCAAAGGTGGTCCCTATTTTTCTACTTGCATTTTTTACGTGCTTTTGAACTGCTCGGTTGGCAGAAGCTGGGACAAGGAACAGGAGCTCACCCTGTTACCCGTACTAGGGATTCGAACCACTGAACTGCCGATCTTTCAATCGACAAGCTCAGCATAGCTTAGCCACTGAGCCACCGCATCCCTTTTTAAAACTTTATAAATGCCTCCTTTTGGGCAGCAATATGAATTGGTTTATTTGTACAGAAGTAACATTTATCTGCTCCATGATCATGCCATGCTTTACCAACATCGGAGAATGCTGCGTTGATTAAATTTAACATCGGAGAATGCTGCGTTTGATAAAATTTAGCAGGTCTGGAAGATCAAATCTTGAGGAAAGTTGGCCTGCACCTGTTCCTTCTTTCCCATTTTTTAAGGGTGAAATACAACATAACTATGGTAATCCTGATACTCTACTGTAAATTAGATACTGCAAGCATGCTGACTTTCTAAGTTTTAGCCTAGCAATAACAGCAATGGCATTTGCTTCTGCTATCCTAATACCAAATGATTTGTTAAGTTTCTTTTTTTTTTTGAAGAACCCAATAAACACATCTTATTGTACAAAAAAAGAAAAAAACAACATTAATCATGGCTGCTGTGCTTAGCTGATTCTAAAGGAAAATTAATCAACTGAATAGAATAGCATAGAATAGAATAGCGCTGGAAGGGACCTTGGAGGTCTTCTAGTAAAGCCCCTCCTCAAGCAGGAGAACTATTTCAAATAAGTGACTGCCTAGTCTCTTCTTAAAAACCTCCAGTGGTAGAGTGCCTATGATTTTATGAAGGCAAGCTCTTCCACTGATTAATTGTCCTCACTGTTAGTAAGTTTCTCCTTAATTCCGGGTTCTTTCTCTCCTTGATTAGATTCCATCCAAGCAGTTCCACTGATTAATTGTTCTAACTGTCAGGAAATATCTCCTAGGTTGCTTCTCTCCTTGGTGACACCCATTGTTTCTTGTCTTGCCTTCAGATGCTTTGGAGAATGGGTTGATCCCGCTCTTCTTTGTGGCAGCCCTTCAAATATTGGAACACTGCTATTAGGCAGGGCAGAGGACAGAAACACTTCACCTTACACGGGATTCTCCGATGCCTTTAGTCAGTGGTGGGATTCAAATAATTTAACAACCGGTTCTCTGCCCTAATGCTTTTTTCCAACAACCAGTTCACCAAACTGCTCAGAAAGTTAACAACCGGTTCTCCCGAAGTGGTGCGAACTGGCTGAATCCCACCACTGCCTTTAGTGCCCTGATGTGTTCCGATTTCTATTTTTTTCTTTAATGGAATCAAGACAAGTCAGAGAGCTAAAATAAAATGGCAGTAAATGAAGGGAAAAGCAAAGCATGTGAAGCCTGCTTGTTTGGTCAAATTAGCCTTCCACTTGAAATTTAATTTAATGAAATTAAATGAAGAATGTGTGACAAACTAGTCTGGAGTAGTAATTAAACCACCAGGCTACCAGTAGAAACTGGGAGATGGTGAGTGGTAGTCCAGCTTTAGGCATAAGGGCAGCCAGTCACATTCTCTAGGAACCCTAGGAACCACGTCTGAAAATCCTTGCAAAGAAAACTGCAGGGATCTGTCCAGATAGCCTGAGAATTGGATATGGCTGAATAAGAGGGGGGGGGGGGGGGATGGTGTATGTGCACACCGCACTTCAGTTATAAAATAGAAGAATGGAATGGAATAGGAACCACCAGATTAAATAATTTTTAAAATGACAGTAGTTGCAGTGTGCGTAAACATAATTTTTTAAAAAATGCAGGCATTGCATACAACGAATCTTGAACATTTAGAATAAAACTGAAGAAATTGCAGATTGAGGTCAAATGAGTCATTGAATAAATTATTAAGTGACACTTGCTGTGAGGAAATGAGTGTTTTTTCTGTGTATCATCTAGCGGGTTAAACCAGGGGAACTGAAAGTTAATGAAGACAATGGGGTTACTTCTTGTTCCTCTCCAAAAGTGAAAGGCAAATCATACCATATATAGGTATGTATCTAAAATAATAGCAAATAGATCCTTTTCATTTCAGTTTATTGCTCATGAATACCCCATTCCTTCTTCAGTCTTAGGGTTGTAAACCAGGATTCATATTTTATAAATTACTACAGCTTAATCAAACCCAAATGATCTCATTACAGTCACCACTATAAGATAATGTGTTTATGTGTTACAGGAACACAGCCAATGTGATGGGTTTTTTTTAAGGATCACAGCACATTGTTTAAATAAAATAATTATGAAGACATATTGCTTTCCAAGATGCTAATTTAATTGCTGGAAAGGCAGTGCATGAGAAAGAAATTTTGTTTGAGTTTCTGTAAGAAATGAATTTTGAGTCAGGATGAGTTTCCTAGAATTTAATTGCTGTCAGCTAAGTTTCTAACTCTTAAGAGTTAAAGTATGACTTTAAAGTATGACCATCTCTGGAAACAGCCTATTATTATGTCGTCAGAGGATGATTTGGCTCCAAAGCAGCCTGCTTTGAAAGTTGAATAGGATAATGGTAAATATTCCTCTATATGCAAAGAGGAGAAAGTAAGTCATCATGGCCTGGGTAAGCCCTCCAGTGTTCTCTACTAAATGCCATGTATTCTACATAAATATATGTGCCGAAAAGGAACTGTATATGTTTGGGCAGACAGAATACAAAGCATCACGGCTGCTGTTTTTATGAGATACGTTAAGGCAGAAAAAAAGAGGAAGAAACCTGGTTGTTTTAGTAATCCATATTGCACACATTATTTTAATTATTTTTACTACAGAAGAGCCTGTAGTACAGTGGACTAAAGCACTGTTATTAACATCTGCTGCTTGCAATTTCTGCAAGTTCAAATCTCACCAGGCTCAAGGTTGACTCAGCCTTCCATCCTTTCAAAGGTAGGTGAAATGAGGACCCCGATTGTGGGGGCAATAAGCTGACTTTGTATAAATATACAAAAGTATGAAGGCTATTGCTTAACACATTGTAAGCCGCCCTGAGTCTCCGGAGAAGGGTGGCATATAAATTAAAGCAAAAACAAAAAAAAACAACAACAAAAAAACCCCCAAAGGTTGACCCCAGCAGGTAGACAGATGAATTTGTGCTCAGTTAAGTCAAAATAATTGCCAAGTAACTTTACTGGACTGGACTAAGCATCCAAAAGTTGGAATGGCCACCAGATGGCAGCAAAGAAATAGAGAGGAAAATACCATGCTGTAGTGTAGTTTCTGATGCCCAAAAAGGAAGCCCTGGTTGGTATAGTCTGCTTGTAAAAACCCACTAGGGAGGATGCTCCAATCAGCCCATGGAGAACAGACATAGAAAAGAGGAAGGAGGAGCAGAAAAGTTGGGCAAAAAAGAAGGGAGAATATTCAAATGGGAGAATACAATTTGAGGCATTTGCAAAAATTTAACAGGATTCCCTCTGGAAACTGGAATGAAGCGATGCCAATTTTTGCCAACTGACTGTGGTAATTATCTTTGATCCTTATAAATAAGGATCACCTTATTTATAGTATGCTTCAGAGGATTATGCTATTTTATCTACAAACTTTGAACAGGTTTTCCCCTGAAAGATACAGAAATAGAAGGAGTTTTCAATGGCCAACTAGCAATCACAATAGGATGGTAGACAGGTTGGTATCTCTCTCTCTCTCTCTCTATCTATCTATCTATCTATCATCTATCTATCTATCATCTATCTATACATCCCATCCATCTATACATCCCATCCATCTATCATTCATTCCATCCATCTATCATTCATTCCATCCATCTATCATTCATTCTATCCATCTATCATCTACCCAGTCTTAAATAAAAATACAATTATGTCAGTAGAAATCACAATGCAGCATGTGTTAGAAAGGATGCTTGGGGTTACAAACAGTTTGGATGCCAATGTTCTCTAAAATCAGTTTTGAAGTACATGCCCTTTTAATTACATAACCTGTTTCCCCGAAAACAAGACCCAACCCAAAAATAAGCCCTAGCATGATTTTTCAGGATGCTTGTAATATAAACCCTACCCCCCCCAAATAAGCCCCAGTTAAGATCATCAACCAGAAAGACGCTATTAGTATATTTCCCCAAAAATAAGACATAATCAGAAAATAAGGCCTAATGCATGTTTTGGAGCAAAAAATAATATAAGACCAGGTCTTATTTTTGGGGAAACATGGTACATACATACATACATACATACATACATACATACATACATACATACAATCAGCAAGTAAGCTCTATATAACTTAGGTAAATTTCATTCTTAGTAGAAACCCACTAATACCAATTATGAAGCATAAACCATTGAAGACTTAGAAATTACTTAGAAATTAGTTCTTCCATGTTTAGTAGAACATCTGAGAAATATATTCCTCGTTGAAAACCTGTACCCAGTTCCCAAACACATATTTCCTCCAATAAAACCCTGCTGTTTGAAATAACCAAAGATTCTAATTCGACTCACCAATTCAACTTGTTTAGGTCCAGATTTATTCTTATCTTCAGATTTACTTTGATCATTAGCCATAACCAGGCTCATCAAGAGAATGGCACCAAGGAGCAAAGCGGCCTTCATGGTTAAGATCTCTACAGCTCTGAAGGTTGGAGCGTCTGGGAAAAGCAATCTCTCTCTCAGAAGAGATGCAGAAGGTTTTCTGCTAAGGCAAAAGCAGAAGGAACTCGCCCATCACAACCAATATCTTCTGATTTGCTTTTGTGTGGGTGATGATGGGTGGGGATTACGATGATTGGCCCTTTAACACATCCAGAGCTGATCTGCTGGCCTAGAAGAACAGAGTTACAACAGGTGGGCTTATGGAAGTGCATTCAAGGGACAGCAAACCTTTGGTCAATCAGAGGCCAGATGGACATTTTGTAAATCTCACTGTCTGAAAGGAGGGATCTGCAGGCACGACAACTGTTGATCATTAAAACAGAGCCCTTCTCCTTCTCCTCTTCCTCCCTTCTTCTAAATGAATTTGTCGGTGTTAATGAACCGGGTGACAATTACAACAATTTCGGCTCTAGTCATGTTTTGCAAAATCAAGTGATAGGTTTACTTTATTGTCATTGCACTTCGTACAATGAAATTAAATGCCATCTTCAGTGTACATCGTACATACGAAAACTATATAAAAAAAATAAAACGGAAACACATGTCCTTCACATTCTACACAATTGAATTGAAAACCCCTGATGCTGCATTAATATTGCAATATGCAGTAGAATTTAATATGGTTATTGCCATGGGATATTGAATTTTCTTAAGGCAGCGGGAGCTATAAAGCTCTTCCAAGGAGGGGAGAGGGCAACCAGTGATCCTCTGGGCAATGATGTTGACTCTCTGGAGCGCTGTCCTATCTGCCACTGTGCAACTGGCAAACCATACACAGGTGCAGTAAGTTAAAATACTCTCTATGGTGCAGCGGTAGAAGGTCACCAGCAGTTTCTCATTCAGTTGTTTCTTGAAAAGTCTCAGGTAGTATAATCTCTGCTGGGCCCTTTTGACCAGTGCTGCAATGTGAGCGCCCCAGGTCAGGTCCTCTTTTATGATAACACCCAGAAACTTAAAACTGGCCACTTGCTCCCCTTGCTCTCCATTGAGAAGCAAGGGCTGGATGTCTGATCTATTCCTTCTATAGTCCACTGTAAGCTCCTTGGTTTTATTTGTGTTAAGGACCAAGTTATTGTCTCCACACCACGAAAGCAACTGGCCCACCTCATTTTGATAGGCAGACTCATCCCTCCCCCCCAGATGAGTCCCCCCACTGTTGTATCATCAGAGGTGGGTTCTACTTACCTTTACTACCGGTTCGCAGCGGGACCGCTCTTCTATGCAAGCGCAGAAGCTTCTGCACATGTGCAGAAGCGTTTCGATGATGGGGTTGGTGGGTGGAGCCTCCCGCCGGTTTTACTACCGGTTCTATAGAACCGGTGCGAACCGGGGGCAACCCACCACTGTGTATCATCAGCATATTTAGTAATAGTATTACTGGCGTGAGTGGGAATGCAATGGGGCCAAGACCAGTAAGTTTAAAATTCCTAATGTTTGGCAACTTGTGTTATTGCGCCAAAAGCTCCCATTTCAATCAATGTGACAACTGGTTCCCCCCCCCGCCATAATTTTTCTACCTCAGTTTGTAAATCTTAGTATTTTGTTTCTTCCTCTGGTGATTTTTCCTCAGTTTGATTACCTCTTGATATTGCCACATCAGTGAAATCGACCTTGATGATAATTTTCTCTTCTGAGGACTGATTTGGCTGTTTTTTTTCTCTCTCTAAAAGTCAAATTGAATGTTATTTGATTCAGCTCTTACGTCTACAGAGATTCTCAGTCATCTGGGTCACGTTTGTCCCAAAAGTGCTTTTTTCTAGAGGCAACTGGACTTTCTTGTTTTTCTTTGAAGATGTTTCGCTTCTCGTCTGTAAGTCTATGGATACGTCCTTATAAATCCTTCCATTTCCTACCATCCAGTTGGAAGCTGAAGAAGCTTCTTGGATGAGAAGTGAAATGTCTTCAAAGAAAAACCAGAAAGTCCAGTTACCTCTTGAAAAAAAGCTCCTTTGGGACAACCTTAGCTGTTATTCTTTTAGGTCCTCTGCCATCATTGACAGAATTAACGCTTTAACAGGGCTGGTCCTATTATTAGGCAGATTGAGGCAGCTACCTGAAGTAGTAGAAATTATTGGATGACAGCAGGGATGCCCATTTTATTCTCTGTCTGGGGAATAGAGATGCACATATCCTATAGACAGGTAGTCCCCAACTTACCGCCCTTTGTTTAATGACCATTCAAAGTTATAACAACATTCAAAAAAAATGTCTTTGAGTCCTCGGATTTACTATCATTGCGGCATCTTCATTGTCATGTGTTCAAAATTTGGGCACTTGTATTTATAGCAAAAGCACTTAGACTTCATAGTGCTTTACAGCCCTCTCTAAGCAGTTTACAGAGTCAGCACATTGCCCCCAAGAATCTGGCTCCTCATTTTACCGGCCTCGGAAGGATGGAGTCCTTGAGTCAACTTGAGTCGGTCAGGATCGAACTGCTGAGCAGTGAGTTAGCCCTGCAGTATTGCATTCTAACCACTGTGCCACCATGGCTCTTTATGATAGTTTCAGAATCCTGGGGTCATGTGATCTCCATCTGTGACCTTCCTAACTGGCTTCCGACAAGCAAAGTGAAAGAAGGGAGCTGGATTTTCTTAAGAACAACATGATTCACTTAACAGAATAATAAGAGTTGGGAAGAACCTTGGAAGTCTTCTAGTCAAATCCGCTGCTCAAGCAGAAGGCCTTGTACCATTTAGAATAGAATAGAATTCTTTATTGGCCAAGTGTGATTGGACACACAAGGAATTTGTCTTGGTGCCTATGCTCTCAGTGTACATAAAGAGACAAGATACATTCGTCAAGAATCATAAGGTAACTCTTAATGATAGTCATAGGGTACAAATAAGCAATCAAATCATACTAGGAAACAATCAACAAAGTTACAGTCATGCAGTCATAAGTGGGAGGAGATGGGTGATAGGAACGATGAGAAGACTAATAGTAATAGTAATGCAGCCTTAGTGAATAGTTTGACAGTGTTGGGGGAATTATTTGTTTAGCAAAGTGATGTCATTTGGGAAAAAACTGTCCTTGTGTCTAGTTGTCCTGATGTGCAGTGCTCTATAGCATCGTTTTGAGGGTAGGAGTTGAAACAGTTTATGTCCAGGATGCGAGGGGTCTGTAGATATTTTCACAGTCCTCTTTTTGACTCATGCATTATACAGGTCCTCAATGGAAGGCAGGTTGGTAGTAATTGCTTTTTCTGCACTTCTAATTATCCTCTGAAATCTGTGTTTGTCTTGTTGGGTTTCAGAACCAAACCAGACAGTTATAGAGGTGCAGATGACAGACTCAATAATTCCTTTGTAGAACTGTATCAGCAGCTCCTTGACTTCAAACTTGACTTGACTTGATTTCAGACAAGTGGCTGTCAATGTCTTCTTAAGAACCTCCAATGATGGAGTACCCACAACTTCTGGAGGCAAGAGGTTCCAACTGCAGTTTTGTCCAACTGCAGTGACTGCACTTAAAAACCATGGCAAAAAAAGGCCATAAAATCAGGTGCAATTCACTTAACATCCCCTTGCTTAGCAACAGAAATTCTGATCCCAATTGTTGTCATAAATTGAGGACTGTCTATAGTCTGTCTTCATCCTTTGACTGGCCTGTTGACCTCAAGTGTGGCAGAATCTGTAAAATTTAACAGTTTAGCAGTTAATTTTTGCAGGTGAAAGGACACTGTCTTTCTCTTGGTTTTAAGTTGCAAAGTACTGTATTTTGGGAGGATCCTGAATGCTATGAGGTCACATAAGGTTTGTACGATGGAACACTTGAATGTGATTGCCTTTAGCAGCGGCAATAGCTGCTTGATTATTATATAGAGAAAATGTGAGTTATATATATCAAATTAGCTTGCTAACCTGCATATAGATTTGAGAAAGGGAAACTGAGTATGTTCATCTCAAAAAGGCAAACCAAAATTAATTTCTCTCTATTGTCTATGCAGCACATTTGGCAGGAAGTCATACATTCTACCAATATTTGGCTCATAACGTTTTCTGCCTTCCTGATGGAACTAATAATATTTGAAGCAGGATGTCAATCATGATACATCTATTGAAAATTATATTTGAAGATACATCTGATTGGAAACACTCAATATATGCATTTATGCTTAGATTATTATGTTTTAAATAAATTTAAATACTGAATTATTACGTTTTAAATACAGTGAAGTTGCTAGGGAATTTTTGAATTTTCAGCATGTTATGATTTTTTAGGGGGATATATATTGTCAGGTTAATTAAATTAATCACCTCCGTGAACACAGAGTAAAATAATTTGGATGGGAGGCAGGACTTATGGAAATCTCATATTTGTTTGCAAAAAATGAATCTGCTGGCTTCTAGGGTTGTTTTTTTTTTTATTCAGTGTGCATCTGCTAATGCTTAGACAGCCAAAGTGGCAGATCATCTGATCAGCAAGTAGGACTACGCATTCTTCAAAAATGATCAGAAGATTGTTTTCATAATTCAAGGGGTGCGAAGCAGCACCTCTTTAAAGCAGCTGATTTTTTCCAAGCTTCCTCAGAAAAAAAGACACAGATGAATAGATTTATTAATAGCTGCAGATACTTTAAACATGTGCTGGATTAAGGCTTCTGCAGATAGCAGAGGAAATAATCTGAACGATTTTCAAATCATGCACCACTCTACTGATATTGAAGGGACACGGTGGCTCAGTGGCTAAGACACTGAGCTTGTCGATCGCAAGGTAGGCAGTTCAGCGGTTCGAATCCCTAGTGCCGCGTAACGGGGTGAGCTCCCGTGACTTGTCCCAGCTTCTGCCAACCTAGCAGTTCGAAAACATGTAAAAAAAAGCAAGTAGAAAAATAGGGACCACCTTTGGTGGAAAGGTAACAGCGTTCCGTGTGCCTTTGGTGTTTAGTGACGCTGGCCACATGACCACGGAGACGTCCTTGGACAGCGCTGGCTCTTCGGCTTTGAAATCGCCCCATAGAGTTGGGAACGACTAGCACATATGTGTGAGGGGAACCTTTACCTTTACTTACTGATGTTGACTGTAAATTGGGAGGGACCAATAAATCTGAAAAATGGTTAGAGATTCTCTGTTACTTTCACCGCCCTGAGTCCTTCGGGAGAAGGGCGGTATATAAATATAATAAACTAAACTAACTTTCAGGGCCTTTTAGTACCATGGAACTAAAAAATGTCAACAGGAAGGCTGCATTTATCTAACTTGCTTGGGGGTTTCCCCAAGACACTTGATCGATCCGTGTGGCAATGCTAGGCTAGATGCGGCTTGTTTGATTTAGCAGAATCTTCTTGCTTTCATCTTCCTCTCTTGTCCTTTTTTGACTGCACAAAAATTGCATACAAGGTGTGCAAAAAAAAAAAAAAAAGAAAATTGCCCTAATAAAGTGAATTCCACTTTCATCTATCTTTGTGCTATTCGAAAATCAGCGCATCAGGAGCAATAGCCAAAATCTTCCTTAAAGAAAGAAAGCCCCTTGTTTACAGCATTGCAAAGAAAATAACACAAAGGCTTCCCCAATGTCAAAGGAAGAAAAAAAAAAGGATTTTAATAAGCCACAATGCCCAGATTTATATAAATCCAACGTTATATTTATGCCATGGTACATGGGATGAATGCAAACACAATGTTTGGCTTTTGGCATTCTCATCCCGGATAGGCAGTTTGGGTTTTCTAGACATTTGACATTGTATGGGGTGAGCTGAGACTTATAGGAATTGGAGTCTATGGACAGCCAAGAAAACAAACTGATGGATCAGAGTTGAAATCCAGCAGGTTCTGACAGGTTCTGGAGAACCGGTAGCGGAAATTTTGAGTAGTTCAGAGAACCGGCAAATATCGCCACTGGCTGGCCCCAGAGTGGGGTGGAAATGGAGATTTTGCAATATCCTTCCCTCAGGAGTGGGGAGGGAATGGGGATTTTGCAGTATCCTTCCCCTGGAGTGGGGTGGGAGTGGAGATTTTGCAGTACCCTTCCCCTGCCACACCCACCAAGCTACGCCCACCATGCCATGCCACGACCACCAAGCCATGTCCACAGAACCAGTAGTAAAAAAAATTGGATTTCACCACTGCGATGGATCATCGGACAAATCAGTCCAGAGTTGTCACTCCAAGCAAGGACACATGAGCAGGCTCTTTTTATGCTATTTCAGAAGACCCAGCTCTCTGGAAAATGGTCCAGTGCTGGGAAAGATGAAAAGAAACAGAAGAGAGTGACCAACAGTAAGGTGGACATACTCAGTGGGGGGGGGGGCAACCTTTGGCAAACCCTTTTTCCTTGAAGATGTTTCGCTATTCATCCAAGAAGCTTCTTCAGTTCTGACTGAATGGTGGAAAATGGAAGGATTTATATTCCTTGTAGTCATCTGGTTGTTAATAAGTAGAAGAGAATGAGCTGGCAGGGACCTTGGAGGTCTTCTAGTTGAGCCCCCTGCTCAAGCAGGAAAAGTATACCATTTCAGAAAATAATAAATCTCCAAAGCACCTGAGGGCAGGACAAGAAGTAATGGGTAGCAGCTAATCAAGGAGAGAAGCAACTTAGAAGTAAGGAGAAATTTCCTGACAGAACAATTAATCAGTGGAACTACTTGTCTCCAGAAGTTGTGAATGCACTGGAAGTTCTTAAGAAGATGTTGGATAACCAGTTGTCTAAAGTGGTGTAGGGTTTCCTGCCTAGGCAGAGGGTTGGACTAGAAGACCTCCTCATTCCAATATTAAATGAGAATATTAACTTTCTGCCTGAAATCTATCTCCTGGGAGTGCTAAAACGGAAATTTGTTAAGGAAAAGAAATATCTGATTATTCATATTGTCACAGCTGCTAGACTCTCCTATGCCAGTTGCTGGAAAGAGAAAGGATGTCCAACTGAGGAACAGGTAGTCAATAAAGTATTGGACTGTGCAGAAATGTGCAGATTAACGTATGTCTTAAACGGAAAGGAAGACTCAGAATTCTACACGATTGAAAAATAAATGCAAAAGTTAACTTTTATTAGGACAATGTATAATTACTAATTACTAATTAAATCTATTGTATAATACTTAGATAATCGATTAGATTCCATATATGTAAATATACAAGATGACTACACGTTGCCGAACCGTAGAGTTTGAAATGTAATATATTCTTTATTTAATAAAACTTCATTAAAAAAAAAGGGAATGGGTATTTTGCAATATCCTTCCCCCAGGGTTGGAGAGGGAATGGGTATTTTGCAATATCCTTCCCCCAGGGGTGGGGAGGGAATGGGGATTTTGCAGTATCCTTCCCCTGGAGTGGGGTGGGAATGGAGATTTTGCAGTATCCTTCCCCTGCCACGCTCACCAAGCCACGCCCACAGAACCGGTAGTAAAAAAAAATTGGATTTCACCACTGAGTTGCCTTTCGAAAAGCAACTTTTGAGAAGTCCAGCTTGAACAAGGTAGGGAGGCTGGCCGCGCTTGGAATGTTGGGAATTGTAGTCCCGGGTGCTGAAGCTGGGGCGGTAGCCTAGGCAACGGCCGGTAAACAAGATGGCGGCGCCTCTCTGAAGCCTCCGGAGGGGACGGTGAGTCCAGCCTGGGAGTGGGAGCTTCCCCCCGACGCCCACCCGCCCCACGTTTCCCCACCTGCCCTTGACAAGGCTGCCTCATTCCGACGAAAAGACCTTCAGAAAAATCCCCGGCGCCTCCCCAAACTAGTGGGGCTCGTTGGCTCTCCATCTCATCCCAGCGAGGTGGCTTCCAAGTTTTGAAGACCGTGTGAAAGGGCAACAGGGACGGGGACAAATTTTATTGGGGGGTGAGGGTGGGGGAGATGGCGATATTCCAACGAGCCATGGCAGAAAAGGGTCTCCTCTGAGCCTTGGCAGCTGACTCCTTAGCTAACAGCACCCAGTTGCCTGGTTTGCTCAATGTAGTTCCCTTAAAACAGAGGTCTTCAAAACTTGGCCGCTTTCAGACTTGTGGACTGCAACTCCCAGAATTCTCCAGCCAGCATAGCTGGCTGGAGAATTCTGGGAGTTGCAGTCCACAAGTCTGAAAGCGGCCAAGTTTTGAAGACCTCTGCCATAAAACATAGACTTGACTTCACAAGGCTCAGACCATGGCTGGGTCAGACTCTGGAAGTATGCGCTGAAGCTTAAATTCCCCCATGGCTTTCTCACCTAGCCTAAGAGGTTGTCTGAACCCAGCCAAGGAGTTCCCCTGGTCTTAAGAGGGACCTTCATCTCAGGATAAGGAGTTTAGAATAAATTAGGCAGTGACAATGTCTTGGTAAAAATAGAATAGGGGTAGGGGTAGGGGTAGGGGTAGGGATAGGGATAGGGATAGGGATAGGGATAGGGATAGGGATAGGGATAGGGATAGGGATAGGGATAGGGATAGGGATAGGGATAGGGATAGGGATAGGGATAGGGATGGGTAGGGTAGGGTAGGGTAGGGTAGAATAGAATAGAATACAGGGGGTAGGGGTAGGGTAGGGTAGGGTAGAATGGAATGGAATGGAATGGGATGGGATGGGATGGGATGGGATGGGATGGGATGGGATGGGATGGGATGGGATGGGATGGGATAGGATAACAGAGTTGGAAGGGACCTTGGAGGTTTTTCCAGTCCAACCCCCTGCTTAGGCAGGAAACCCTACACCAATTCAGACAAATGGTTATCCAACATCTTCTTAAAAACTTCCATTGTTGGAGCATACACAACTTCTGGAGGCAAGTTGTCCCACACAAATTCCTTGTGTGTCCAATCACACTTGGCCAATAAATTCTATTCTATTCATAGCCAATAATAATCTAAGAGATAGAGTTTAGTTATTGAGATGTATTCTGTGTTTTTGGGTGGGCTGCACCAAGGGAGGCTCATTCAATTTCATTGTACACATGTTGTGCATTGACAATAAAGGTTTGAACTTTGAACAACTAGAATGCTTTATTGGCCAAGTGTGATTGGACACACAAGGAATTTGTCTTCGGTGCATAAGCTCTCGGTGTACATAAAACTTATAAGTGATAAATGGGATGATGGCAGCTGTCATTTCACATATGTAGGACTGTCAAATTGGCCAAAGCTAGAGTCAAATTTACCACTCAGTGGGGCAGTTACTGCTACAAAAAGAATATTGTTCATGTTTATCTCCTGCAGAGACGATAATACTTCAGGATTATCTGGCACTACTGTTAACTCTTTTGCATTCCGGTGTGTAGTCATGTGTTGTAATCATGATATAGTTCACCTGAGGATATTTTTGCTGTTTTGAGCAAATGGAGTATAATTTTACAAGATGGTCTCCAAAGTAAAGCATTTTTTACTTCTTTTCTCCACCTAGGAATTAAAACTGTGTTCAAGGGGGAAAACATGTCATCTCCCTTCTCTTCTCTCAGCAAGATTCGTAGAATGCCACTTCAGTTGCAGCCAACAGAGTAAGTGAGGGCTTATTGGAGGAAATCATCTAAACCTGTGGTAGAAAAACATCCTATATTTTGGCTTCTGAATATTACAATAGATGGACAGTTCTCCCTCTTTTCAATGACTAAAATGGCCCTTAAGCTTCTTCTTCCAGTAGTGAGAGCATTACATAGGAGAATTTAAATGTTTCTAATACACTTAGTTTTATTCAGTTTAACTATAGTTTGAAACTATTAGTCATGAACTTGTATATATTTGTATTTTTTCCTATTTTGATGTTACGTATTCATACAGGAAATCCTGTAAATCTTGTTTGAGTTATGCATATGATCTAATTTCCTTAAAAAGAAGAACTAAAACGTTCCAAAGAATAATTTGTATAGCAACCCTGCAAACGTGATTATATTGACATGATAATTTGAATGAATGTTCCAATTTATTTTTTTTAATTGTTTCTCCCATTTGTTTCTGGATTTTAGGAAAAAGGCAGGACCACTCCCGATAAATATCCAGAATGGTAAATTGACAAAGCTTCATACCTTTTATTTTAAATACTGGTTGTAAACATTGTAAGCTTTTTCTTATAGTTTAATGATCCATAGGAATATTTTCACATCCCAGGTATTCATAAAAAATGCTTGTGTTTAAATACCATATCGTTAATGTTAGGGGTGAAATCCAGCAGGTTCTGGAGAACCCGTCGTGAAAATTTTGAGCATTTGAAATTTGAAATTTCAGAGAACCAGCAAATACCACCTCTGGCTAGCCCCAGAGTGGGGTGGGAATGGAGATTTTGCAGTATCCTTCCCCTGCCACGTCCACCAAGCCACAAATGCCAAGCCACACCGTGCCCACCAAGCCAGGCCCACAGAACTAGTAGTAAAAAAAAATTGGATTTCACCACTGGTTAATGTTATATATTTCCATAAAGGTTTTAAAAATCTACCAGCAAACAATTAAAGTACAAAATGCTATGAAAATAACCTTTGGGGCATATATAGGAAATATGGAACTAAGAAAGGTCTGCTTGATCTGACCATTTGATTTGATCCGATTGTCTTTTACTGCCATATATATGACAATTAGTAAAAGATCGTAATTGAAATTAATGCTGTTTTAGTGTGTTACACAGTGATCTTGGGGAAAAATCTGCTTTGAATCAGCTTTCCCTTTGTCATATCAGTCTATATGGGAAAATAGACTATTGCTTAGCGCATTGTAAGCCGCCCTGAGTCTCCGGAGAAGGGCGGCATATAAATCAAATTTTAAAAAAAATGATACAATTGATTTGATATCATGTGGCAATGGATATTTCTTTCTAAACAATGGAGTCTCTGGTGCTTTCTGAGCTTGGTTGTTTTCTTGCAGATGTTTCATTACCCAACTAGATAATATCATCAGTGCTAGAAGAGTGTGGGACTTGCTCTCTCTCTTTTTCTGTAAACAAGCAGAATAAAGAGAATATCATAGGTTTGCTCTTGATAATAGTGTAATTCCTTTGATTCACAGAAGATGAAGCTGCTATGATGGATGAAATTCTAGGGCCAGGAGCTCAAATTCCAGTACAAATTAATTTGCCTTCTTGCTCAAATGGAGCTACAGCACAATCAACCATTCTTGGTATGAGTCAAAGAATTGGACATAGAATTATGTAACTGCACTGGGTAATGCTAAGCATGTATATTAGCCACACAGTCTCACTTTGGAATGAGTAAGAGTAAGTTTAATCATAATTCACTACACATTTTAAAAAGCTGACTCAGACTTAATGAGACCCATGTTCCTGTGCTAAGAATACTTTGTGGTTCCTTATAGAATTGGACTAGAATTTGGATTCCTAAAAACCTCAATATGACCTTTGCGATCATATTAAAAGCAACTGTGTTCTCTTTGTTGATGATGTTAAACTATTCAACACCACCGACAATGCAACTACCCTTCAAAAAGACCTTGACTATGTGTCAGATTGGTCTAACAAGTGGCAGCTTCAAATCTCAACCAACAAATGCTCTGTCTTGCACATTGGCAAAAAAAAAATCAAAACTTAAAATACAAATTAGATGGACATGACCTTGTAGATGACCCTCACTCTGTCAAGGACCTTGGATTATTCATTTCTAAAGATTTAAGTGCCAAAGCCCACTGTAACAACATTGCCAAAAAGGCATTAAGAGTTGTTAACCTAATCTTGCGTATCTTCTTATCTGGTAATATTGTACTACTAACTAGAGCATACAAAACATTTGCTAGACCAATTCTTGAATACAGCTCATCTGTCTGGAACCTGCACTGCATATCAGACATAAATACAATTGAGAGAGTCCAGAGATATTTTACAAGAAGAGTCCTCCATTCCTCTACCTGCAATAAAATACTTTATGCCACCAGACTTCAAATTTTGGGCTTAGACAACTTAGAACTACGCCGACTTCGGTCTGACCTAAGTGTAGTACATAAAATTATTTGCCACAATATCCTACCTGTCAATGATTATTTTAGCTCCAACCACAATAATACACAAGCAAATAATAGATACAAACTCAAGGTAAACCGCTCTAAACTCAATTGCAAAAAATAGGGCTTCAGTAACAGAGTGGTCAATGCCTGGAATGCACTACCTGGCTCTGTGGTTTCTTCCCCAAACCCCCAAAACTTTAACCTTAGATTGTCTACTGTTTACCTCACTCCATTCCTAAGAGGTCTATAAGGAACGTACATAAGAGCACCAGCGTGCCTTCCGTCTCTGTCCTAATATTCCTTTTTACTCTTACTCTTTTCATGTATTCAAACTATGTTTATACTTTTACCTGTTATCTTATATATGCTTGACAAATAAATAAAATTTTAAAAAAATAGAACAAAACCAATAAAGCCCCTCTCCCTGAAATCAGATAGCTTCTCCTCACGAAAGTGGAGATACTGCTATAGGTAAAGAGCCAATGTAGACAACATAGCAAATATTCTGGAAGTATGCCCCATTTTTCAACAATACAAAGTGCCCTTAAACCGATCGCTAGCATGAAGGCTCACTTCCCAATTGTCCTCATGTTTCATGTCTTCAGGAAACGCTCCGACTGATATGGAGTTGATGACTTCTATGATGCAGAAGATTGCTTCTTTGGAGCAGAAAGTCAAGAGCCAAGCACAAGCCATCCAAGAGAAGGTGACAAAACAACCAGTGCAGGAGTCGCCCTTGAACTATTCGTAACGGTTCAGACTGGAAACTGTTGAAATTTTCTTAAGATTTTACTAATCATTTTATTATTTTTAATTTTTTATGCTATTTTTTTAGGCCAGCTTGTAGTAGATATCTCATTAGGATAAGCAGCAAAATTAAGTAGAGTCATGATTACAATACAAATAGTATAAAACAGGTAATATAATAAGCTCAAAACAACACATTAAATGAGACCAGAGGATAATAAATGTAGAGAATTTGGCACAAGATGTGCAAAGACATTTAAAAGATACAATAAAAAAACCTGTATGCTAAAAGGGCATTATTATAGTTGCTGTTACATTGGTATGTTTGGAGTTAATACTCAGAAGTGTTTTCTTTGACATGGCACTTAGGGAAGATTGCAATCTTAAAAGCTGAATAGATATACCTGAAAAGAGGTTCAGGTAGTTCCTTGACTTATGACTGTAACTGGGACCAGGAATTTGGTTTTATGTTGCTATGGTTATACGTCGAGGCACCACATAACCAGAAGTAAATTTTTGATTTTTGATTTGGCAGTAGTTGTTAAGCAAACATGGTGGGTGTTAAGTGAATGGGGTGGGGTTGTTAAACAAATACGGAGATTGTTAAGTGAACAGGACAGTTGTTAAGCAAGTGAGCCAGTTGTTAAGCGAAACCATTCTTTGGGTAGATTTTGCCATAAACTGGTAAAAAACATTGTGAATCAGTTACATGACCATGGAACGCCATGTCTGGTTTTAAAGCTGACTGTAGAAGAGCAGGCAGGACTAGGTGGCGGAGTTAAACATGTCATTAGCTTAGAATTCTTATGTGTCCACAAATACTCCAAGTCCAGCCCCCCTTGAATTCCTTTGACCCTTATTGAGTACCAGATTAGTGTGGGCCATTAGTGGACTAAATTCTTGTGCGTGGGCTTGAATAAATATTTTGTGCTGCGGGTTAATGTATGGGCCCTAATCTTTTGCACTGTCAGGGGGGACTAGAAATAGTCACGGGTAGGAGAATTTTTCCAATGCAGATAATGAAGCGTGAATATTGACAGTTGAAAATAGATAGGGGACTAACGTGCTTTCCAAGTTTCAGAAAATTGCCTGGCTCTATGTCTATAATCAAGTTGAGTTTGCATTAATACAAAGAGCAACTTGTTTTGGTTTTGGGTTGGCAGAATAAGAAGATCAGAGAACTTGAGGAGCAGATCAAAACCTTTCAAAAGAGAACAGGTAATGTCGCATTACCCTTCCTTTTCTTTTACTCCTCAACAGCAGGCAGTGACAATGTCTTGGTAAGAATAGAATAGAATAGAATAGAATAGAATAGAATAGAATAGAATAGAATAGAATAGAATAGAATAGAATAGAATAGAATAACAGAGTTGGAAGGGACCTTGGAGGTCTTCTAGTCCAACCCCCTGCCCAGGCAGGAAACCCTACATCACTTCAGACAAATGGTTAGCCAACATCTTCTTAAAAACTTCCAGTGTTGGAGCATTTACAGCTTCTGGAGGCAAGTTGTTCCACTGATTAATTGTTCTAACTGTCAGGAAATTCCTCCTTAGTTCTAAATTGCTTTTCTCCTTGATTAGTTTTCACCTGTTGCTTCATGTCCTGCCCTCAGGTGCTTTGGAGAATAGCTTGACTCCCTCTTCTTTGTGGCAGCCCCTGAGATATTGGAAGGCTGCTATCATGTCACCCCTAGTCCTTCTTTTCATTAAACTAGACATACCCAGTTCCTGCAACCGTTCTTCACATGTTTTAGCCTCCAGTCACCTAATCATCTTTGTTGGGAAAGAAGATGGGAAATGCGAAACAAGAGACCATCTTTCATGCTTAGCATTAATAGAGAGATGGATTTTAAGACTTTGTAGACTACTAAGATCTGAAACTGATGAAATGTGGAAAAATAATATGAAAGATATATATATATATATATATATATATATATATATATATGTAGGTCTTTGGTTATTCGGGTCTTCTCCCACGTAAAATTGGAAGTGTCTTGGCGACGTTTCGACGAAGTCTCATTCGTCATCTTCAGGCTGGTGTTCTCGGCTTCGTGCTTCCAGGAGCAATGTGAGATCGCAGCTGTCTCTTCCTTTTAACTGCTAGTGGGGGTGTGAGCTGATTGGGTGGGAACTTGGCTGTGTTCTGATTGGGTGGAGGTGTGTTCTGATTGGTTAGGGGCTCGGCTGTGCTCTGATTGGATGGGGGGTTGGTTGTGCTCTGATTGGCTGGGGGTGTGTTCTGTTTGGGTGGGGGCTTGGTTGTGCTCAGCTTAGTCTGAGTTGCAGGGGGATTTGAGCTGGTGAGCTGTGTTGTTGTTGTTTGGCTTCGTGTTTGTGGCCGTGCGAGCTCTTCATGGTGGGTGTCAGTCTGCTTCATGTATGGATTGGAGAGGTTTAAAGTGGCTAATGATGCAGCTGCAGTCTGGCTTCTGGTCCTTGGTCGTGGCTCATTATCAGTGTGGGTTTGAGTCTGTTTTCTGCGTGGATGTGTGGTGGTGACATCCTGTGTGGCTCTCGTGAGTGTGGGTCTGGTGTCATTCGTCGTGTTAGGGACCCGTTTGTCAATAAGGGCGGGTTTCCAAATGGCTGGTAGGCGGGAGGTATCGTCTCGTTTGTTCATGCTGTGTGGGCGTTTTTCTATCTCGATGGCTTCTCTGATTATTCTGTTGTTAAAGTGTTCAGTTTTGGCGATAGTTCTGGTCTTTTTAAAGTCAATATCATGTCCTGTGGCTTTAAGGTGTTGGACCAGGGAAGAAGTTGGTTCTTCTTTTCTGACTGAGTTCTTGTGTTCTTCTATGCGTGCACTTATTCGTCTGTTGGTTTGTCTGATGTATGTGGTGGGGCAGGCGGTGCATGGGATTTCATATACTCCTTGATTTTCTAACTCAATTTTGTCTTTGGGGTTCCTTAGGATGGTGGATATTTTTCGGTTTGTGCCACACATGAAACAAACAGTACATAACATCTCAGATAGGATCCTCACCAAAGCCGAAACCAATGTCCTTTCTAAAGGATTCAACTTTGCAATCGCTCCCAAAAGCATCCCCACTGAAACCATTATATGCGGAGTTGAAACCAGCCTGACCAAAATCAACCCCGACGATGCAAACAGAATCAGACTCGAAATCACCAACATCCTCTGCACCAGCAAGCCACCCAAAAGTAACTTACCCAAAGAGGAACAGACAGCACTACTTAACCTGAAAGAAGACACCAGCATAATAATCCTACCAGCAGACAAGGGCAATGCCACGGTGGTTATGAACACATCTGACTACCAAACCAAATTAACCAACCTACTCCAAGACTCCATATACAAACCCCTAAACACAGACCCCACCACCTACCTGGAAAAAACCACCAGATCCAAAATAAAAGCCTCCCCCATCAGCGAAGAGATTCAGCAAAGAATCATACCCAGAGAGAAATCATCCAGATGCCCTAAGCTTTATGGTCTCCCCAAGATACACAAAGAAGGAACCCCACTTAGACCCATAGTCAGCTCCATAGGCTCACCTCTACAAAACCTAGCCAAATTTCTCGCCAAACAACTACAGCCCTATGCAGAATCCATCACCTCATACGTAAAAAACTCATTCCAGTTCATAGACATCATAAAGCAACAAAACTTACAGCCCAGTGACCTACTCGTGAGCTTTGATGTCATATCCCTCTTCACCCAAGTACCAATCAAAGAAGCCTTGACAGTTATCCAAAACAAATATAACCCCCCCAAGCACATCTTAGATCTGACCAACCACTGCCTATCCAACACATACTTCATCTATAATGGACAGAAATACAAACAAACAGAAGGAGCACCCATGGGATCACCCCTCTCACCGGTCATTGCCAACCTCTATATGGAATACTTTGAAACCCAAGCTCTAGAAAAATCTGATCATAAACCCAAACTCTGGCTCAGATATGTGGACGACACCTTCATAATCTGGCCACATGGGAAAGAAAAACTGGACAACTTCCTCACACACCTCAACAGCCTACACCCCAAAATACAGTTCACCATGGAAACAGAAGCGAACAACCAACTTCCCTTCCTGGATGTCTTAGTCTACAGAAAATCCAATGGCTCCCTAGGACACACTATCTACCAGAAGAAAACACACACAAACCGCTATCTGCACGCACTCTCACACCACCACCCTGCCCAAATCAACTCTGTAGCCAAGACACTCATTTCCAGAACAAAACGCTTAGCTGACGAACAACACCTAAAAACCGAACTACACACCCTCACTAACGTACTAACATCCAATGGATTCCAAAGAAATAAGATCACCAACCTAATCCAAAAAGAAACCCCCACTAAAATCCAAGACACAGAACAAGAAAACGGCAAAGCCCTCCTCCCATACATAAAAGGCACCACAGACAGAATAAGCAAAATCCTCCACAAACATAACATCAAGACAGCATTCTGCACAAACCGAAAAATATCCACCATCCTAAGGAACCCCAAAGACAAAATTGAGTTAGAAAATCAAGGAGTATATGAAATCCCATGCACCGCCTGCCCCACCACATACATCGGACAAACCAACAGACGAATAAGTGCACGCATAGAAGAACACAAGAACTCAGTCAGAAAAGAAGAACCAACTTCTTCCCTGGTCCAACACCTTAAAGCCACAGGACATGATATTGACTTTAAAAAGACCAGAACTATCGCCAAAACTGAACACTTTAACAACAGAATAATCAGAGAAGCCATCGAGATAGAAAAACGCCCACACAGCATGAACAAACGAGACGATACCTCCCGCCTACCAGCCATTTGGAAACCCGCCCTTATTGACAAACGGGTCCCTAACACGACGAATGACACCAGACCCACACTCACGAGAGCCACACAGGATGTCACCACCACACATCCACGCAGAAAACAGACTCAAACCCACACTGATAATGAGCCACGACCAAGGACCAGAAGCCAGACTGCAGCTGCATCATTAGCCACTTTAAACCTCTCCAATCCATACATGAAGCAGACTGACACCCACCATGAAGAGCTCGCACGGCCACAAACACGAAGCCAAACAACAACAACACAGCTCACCAGCTCAAATCCCCCTGCAACTCAGACTAAGCTGAGCACAACCAAGCCCCCACCCAAACAGAACACACCCCCAGCCAATCAGAGCACAACCAACCCCCCATCCAATCAGAGCACAGCCGAGCCCCTAACCAATCAGAACACACCTCCACCCAATCAGAACACAGCCAAGTTCCCACCCAATCAGCTCACACCCCCACTAGCAGTTAAAAGGAAGAGACAGCTGCGATCTCACATTGCTCCTGGAAGCACGAAGCCGAGAACACCAGCCTGAAGATGACGAATGAGACTTCGTCGAAACGTCGCCAAGACACTTCCAATTTTACGTGGGAGAAGACCCGAATAACCAAAGACCTACATACAAACACCCGCGAAAACCTGAGAAAACAAATATCGCACCTCTACGGGGAGGATATCCACCATCTGACCAGGACCTATGAAAAACTCGAAGTCCAAAGAGCTTCCATTTTATGTGACCTTGCATTCCTACGCAACTGCCGAGATCAAAATTTAATCCCCACAGGCTTCCAACTGAAATTCCACTCCAACTCTGCAGCCACCAAACGCATTCTGAAAAGAACAGAACTAGCCCTAATCAGAAATGAACTCCACAGAAAAAGATTCCTCCTAGACCGAATCAACAAGGATCTCCTCACACTTCACCTCAAACTCAGCAACAAGATCCACCCCGCACTTTGGAACAAATCCAAACAACTTGCCGTCTGGAGAGCCGAAACACAGACCACCCTCAAGACAGACACACACACCAACAAATTCCGAAGACTACAAGAACGCCAGAAACAATCCCCTCCACCCTCACAGCCACACATGAAACAAACAGTACATAACATCTCAGATAGGATCCTCACCAAAGCCGAAACCAATGTCCTTTCTAAAGGATTCAACTTTGCAATCGCTCCCAAAAGCATCCCCACTGAAACCATTATATGCGGAGTTGAAACCAGCCTGACCAAAATCAACCCCGACGATGCAAACAGAATCAGACTCGAAATCACCAACATCCTCTGCACCAGCAAGCCACCCAAAAGTAACTTACCCAAAGAGGAACAGACAGCACTACTTAACCTGAAAGAAGACACCAGCATAATAATCCTACCAGCAGACAAGGGCAATGCCACGGTGGTTATGAACACATCTGACTACCAAACCAAATTAACCAACCTACTCCAAGACTCCATATACAAACCCCTAAACACAGACCCCACCACCTACCTGGAAAAAACCACCAGATCCAAAATAAAAGCCTCCCCCATCAGCGAAGAGATTCAGCAAAGAATCATACCCAGAGAGAAATCATCCAGATGCCCTAAGCTTTATGGTCTCCCCAAGATACACAAAGAAGGAACCCCACTTAGACCCATAGTCAGCTCCATAGGCTCACCTCTACAAAACCTAGCCAAATTTCTCGCCAAACAACTACAGCCCTATGCAGAATCCATCACCTCATACGTAAAAAACTCATTCCAGTTCATAGACATCATAAAGCAACAAAACTTACAGCCCAGTGACCTACTCGTGAGCTTTGATGTCATATCCCTCTTCACCCAAGTACCAATCAAAGAAGCCTTGACAGTTATCCAAAACAAATATAACCCCCCCAAGCACATCTTAGATCTGACCAACCACTGCCTATCCAACACATACTTCATCTATAATGGACAGAAATACAAACAAACAGAAGGAGCACCCATGGGATCACCCCTCTCACCGGTCATTGCCAACCTCTATATGGAATACTTTGAAACCCAAGCTCTAGAAAAATCTGATCATAAACCCAAACTCTGGCTCAGATATGTGGACGACACCTTCATAATCTGGCCACATAGGAAAGAAAAACTGGACAACTTCCTCACACACCTCAACAGCCTACACCCCAAAATACAGTTCACCATGGAAACAGAAGCGAACAACCAACTTCCCTTCCTGGATGTCTTAGTCTACAGAAAATCCAATGGCTCCCTAGGACACACTATCTACCAGAAGAAAACACACACAAACCGCTATCTGCACGCACTCTCACACCACCACCCTGCCCAAATCAACTCTGTAGCCAAGACACTCATTTCCAGAACAAAACGCTTAGCTGACGAACAACACCTAAAAACCGAACTACACACCCTCACTAACGTACTAACATCCAATGGATTCCAAAGAAATAAGATCACCAACCTAATCCAAAAAGAAACCCCCACTAAAATCCAAGACACAGAACAAGAAAACGGCAAAGCCCTCCTCCCATACATAAAAGGCACCACAGACAGAATAAGCAAAATCCTCCACAAACATAACATCAAGACAGCATTCTGCACAAACCGAAAAATATCCACCATCCTAAGGAACCCCAAAGACAAAATTGAGTTAGAAAATCAAGGAGTATATGAAATCCCATGCACCGCCTGCCCCACCACATACATCGGACAAACCAACAGACGAATAAGTGCACGCATAGAAGAACACAAGAACTCAGTCAGAAAAGAAGAACCAACTTCTTCCCTGGTCCAACACCTTAAAGCCACAGGACATGATATTGACTTTAAAAAGACCAGAACTATCGCCAAAACTGAACACTTTAACAACAGAATAATCAGAGAAGCCATCGAGATAGAAAAACGCCCACACAGCATGAACAAACGAGACGATACCTCCCGCCTACCAGCCATTTGGAAACCCGCCCTTATTGACAAACGGGTCCCTAACACGACGAATGACACCAGACCCACACTCACGAGAGCCACACAGGATGTCACCACCACACATCCACGCAGAAAACAGACTCAAACCCACACTGATAATGAGCCACGACCAAGGACCAGAAGCCAGACTGCAGCTGCATCATTAGCCACTTTAAACCTCTCCAATCCATACATGAAGCAGACTGACACCCACCATGAAGAGCTCGCACGGCCACAAACACGAAGCCAAACAACAACAACACAGCTCACCAGCTCAAATCCCCCTGCAACTCAGACTAAGCTGAGCACAACCAAGCCCCCACCCAAACAGAACACACCCCCAGCCAATCAGAGCACAACCAACCCCCCATCCAATCAGAGCACAGCCGAGCCCCTAACCAATCAGAACACACCTCCACCCAATCAGAACACAGCCAAGTTCCCACCCAATCAGCTCACACCCCCACTAGCAGTTAAAAGGAAGAGACAGCTGCGATCTCACATTGCTCCTGGAAGCACGAAGCCGAGAACACCAGCCTGAAGATGACGAATGAGACTTCGTCGAAACGTCGCCAAGACACTTCCAATTTTACGTGGGACAAGACCCGAATAACCAAAGACCTACATACAAACACCCGCGAAAACCTGAGAAAACAAATATCGCACCTCTACGGGGAGGATATCCACCATCTGACCAGGACCTATGAAAAACTCGAAGTCCAAAGAGCTTCCATTTTATGTGACCTTGCATTCCTACGCAACTGCCGAGATCAAAATTTAATCCCCACAGGCTTCCAACTGAAATTCCACTCCAACTCTGCAGCCACCAAACGCATTCTGAAAAGAACAGAACTAGCCCTAATCAGAAATGAACTCCACAGAAAAAGATTCCTCCTAGACCGAATCAACAAGGATCTCCTCACACTTCACCTCAAACTCAGCAACAAGATCCACCCCGCACTTTGGAACAAATCCAAACAACTTGCCGTCTGGAGAGCCGAAACACAGACCACCCTCAAGACAGACACACACACCAACAAATTCCGAAGACTACAAGAACGCCAGAAACAATCCCCTCCACCCTCACAGCCACACATGAAACAAACAGTACATAACATCTCAGATAGGATCCTCACCAAAGCCGAAACCAATGTCCTTTCTAAAGGATTCAACTTTGCAATCGCTCCCAAAAGCATCCCCACTGAAACCATTATATGCGGAGTTGAAACCAGCCTGACCAAAATCAACCCCGACGATGCAAACAGAATCAGACTCGAAATCACCAACATCCTCTGCACCAGCAAGCCACCCAAAAGTAACTTACCCAAAGAGGAACAGACAGCACTACTTAACCTGAAAGAAGACACCAGCATAATAATCCTACCAGCAGACAAGGGCAATGCCACGGTGGTTATGAACACATCTGACTACCAAACCAAATTAACCAACCTACTCCAAGACTCCATATACAAACCCCTAAACACAGACCCCACCACCTACCTGGAAAAAACCACCAGATCCAAAATAAAAGCCTCCCCCATCAGCGAAGAGATTCAGCAAAGAATCATACCCAGAGAGAAATCATCCAGATGCCCTAAGCTTTATGGTCTCCCCAAGATACACAAAGAAGGAACCCCACTTAGACCCATAGTCAGCTCCATAGGCTCACCTCTACAAAACCTAGCCAAATTTCTCGCCAAACAACTACAGCCCTATGCAGAATCCATCACCTCATACGTAAAAAACTCATTCCAGTTCATAGACATCATAAAGCAACAAAACTTACAGCCCAGTGACCTACTCGTGAGCTTTGATGTCATATCCCTCTTCACCCAAGTACCAATCAAAGAAGCCTTGACAGTTATCCAAAACAAATATAACCCCCCCAAGCACATCTTAGATCTGACCAACCACTGCCTATCCAACACATACTTCATCTATAATGGACAGAAATACAAACAAACAGAAGGAGCACCCATGGGATCACCCCTCTCACCGGTCATTGCCAACCTCTATATGGAATACTTTGAAACCCAAGCTCTAGAAAAATCTGATCATAAACCCAAACTCTGGCTCAGATATGTGGACGACACCTTCATAATCTGGCCACATGGGAAAGAAAAACTGGACAACTTCCTCACACACCTCAACAGCCTACACCCCAAAATACAGTTCACCATGGAAACAGAAGCGAACAACCAACTTCCCTTCCTGGATGTCTTAGTCTACAGAAAATCCAATGGCTCCCTAGGACACACTATCTACCAGAAGAAAACACACACAAACCGCTATCTGCACGCACTCTCACACCACCACCCTGCCCAAATCAACTCTGTAGCCAAGACACTCATTTCCAGAACAAAACGCTTAGCTGACGAACAACACCTAAAAACCGAACTACACACCCTCACTAACGTACTAACATCCAATGGATTCCAAAGAAATAAGATCACCAACCTAATCCAAAAAGAAACCCCCACTAAAATCCAAGACACAGAACAAGAAAACGGCAAAGCCCTCCTCCCATACATAAAAGGCACCACAGACAGAATAAGCAAAATCCTCCACAAACATAACATCAAGACAGCATTCTGCACAAACCGAAAAATATCCACCATCCTAAGGAACCCCAAAGACAAAATTGAGTTAGAAAATCAAGGAGTATATGAAATCCCATGCACCGCCTGCCCCACCACATACATCGGACAAACCAACAGACGAATAAGTGCACGCATAGAAGAACACAAGAACTCAGTCAGAAAAGAAGAACCAACTTCTTCCCTGGTCCAACACCTTAAAGCCACAGGACATGATATTGACTTTAAAAAGACCAGAACTATCGCCAAAACTGAACACTTTAACAACAGAATAATCAGAGAAGCCATCGAGATAGAAAAACGCCCACACAGCATGAACAAACGAGACGATACCTCCCGCCTACCAGCCATTTGGAAACCCGCCCTTATTGACAAACGGGTCCCTAACACGACGAATGACACCAGACCCACACTCACGAGAGCCACACAGGATGTCACCACCACACATCCACGCAGAAAACAGACTCAAACCCACACTGATAATGAGCCACGACCAAGGACCAGAAGCCAGACTGCAGCTGCATCATTAGCCACTTTAAACCTCTCCAATCCATACATGAAGCAGACTGACACCCACCATGAAGAGCTCGCACGGCCACAAACACGAAGCCAAACAACAACAACACAGCTCACCAGCTCAAATCCCCCTGCAACTCAGACTAAGCTGAGCACAACCAAGCCCCCACCCAAACAGAACACACCCCCAGCCAATCAGAGCACAACCAACCCCCCATCCAATCAGAGCACAGCCGAGCCCCTAACCAATCAGAACACACCTCCACCCAATCAGAACACAGCCAAGTTCCCACCCAATCAGCTCACACCCCCACTAGCAGTTAAAAGGAAGAGACAGCTGCGATCTCACATTGCTCCTGGAAGCACGAAGCCGAGAACACCAGCCTGAAGATGACGAATGAGACTTCGTCGAAACGTCGCCAAGACACTTCCAATTTTACGTGGGACAAGACCCGAATAACCAAAGACCTACATACAAACACCCGCGAAAACCTGAGAAAACAAATATCGCACCTCTACGGGGAGGATATCCACCATCTGACCAGGACCTATGAAAAACTCGAAGTCCAAAGAGCTTCCATTTTATGTGACCTTGCATTCCTACGCAACTGCCGAGATCAAAATTTAATCCCCACAGGCTTCCAACTGAAATTCCACTCCAACTCTGCAGCCACCAAACGCATTCTGAAAAGAACAGAACTAGCCCTAATCAGAAATGAACTCCACAGAAAAAGATTCCTCCTAGACCGAATCAACAGGGATCTCCTCACACTTCACCTCAAACTCAGCAACAAGATCCACCCCGCACTTTGGAACAAATCCAAACAACTTGCCGTCTGGAGAGCCGAAACACAGACCACCCTCAAGACAGACACACACACCAACAAATTCCGAAGACTACAAGAACGCCAGAAACAATCCCCTCCACCCTCACAGCCACACATGAAACAAACAGTACATAACATCTCAGATAGGATCCTCACCAAAGCCGAAACCAATGTCCTTTCTAAAGGATTCAACTTTGCAATCGCTCCCAAAAGCATCCCCACTGAAACCATTATATGCGGAGTTGAAACCAGCCTGACCAAAATCAACCCCGACGATGCAAACAGAATCAGACTCGAAATCACCAACATCCTCTGCACCAGCAAGCCACCCAAAAGTAACTTACCCAAAGAGGAACAGACAGCACTACTTAACCTGAAAGAAGACACCAGCATAATAATCCTACCAGCAGACAAGGGCAATGCCACGGTGGTTATGAACACATCTGACTACCAAACCAAATTAACCAACCTACTCCAAGACTCCATATACAAACCCCTAAACACAGACCCCACCACCTACCTGGAAAAAACCACCAGATCCAAAATAAAAGCCTCCCCCATCAGCGAAGAGATTCAGCAAAGAATCATACCCAGAGAGAAATCATCCAGATGCCCTAAGCTTTATGGTCTCCCCAAGATACACAAAGAAGGAACCCCACTTAGACCCATAGTCAGCTCCATAGGCTCACCTCTACAAAACCTAGCCAAATTTCTCGCCAAACAACTACAGCCCTATGCAGAATCCATCACCTCATACGTAAAAAACTCATTCCAGTTCATAGACATCATAAAGCAACAAAACTTACAGCCCAGTGACCTACTCGTGAGCTTTGATGTCATATCCCTCTTCACCCAAGTACCAATCAAAGAAGCCTTGACAGTTATCCAAAACAAATATAACCCCCCCAAGCACATCTTAGATCTGACCAACCACTGCCTATCCAACACATACTTCATCTATAATGGACAGAAATACAAACAAACAGAAGGAGCACCCATGGGATCACCCCTCTCACCGGTCATTGCCAACCTCTATATGGAATACTTTGAAACCCAAGCTCTAGAAAAATCTGATCATAAACCCAAACTCTGGCTCAGATATGTGGACGACACCTTCATAATCTGGCCACATAGGAAAGAAAAACTGGACAACTTCCTCACACACCTCAACAGCCTACACCCCAAAATACAGTTCACCATGGAAACAGAAGCGAACAACCAACTTCCCTTCCTGGATGTCTTAGTCTACAGAAAATCCAATGGCTCCCTAGGACACACTATCTACCAGAAGAAAACACACACAAACCGCTATCTGCACGCACTCTCACACCACCACCCTGCCCAAATCAACTCTGTAGCCAAGACACTCATTTCCAGAACAAAACGCTTAGCTGACGAACAACACCTAAAAACCGAACTACACACCCTCACTAACGTACTAACATCCAATGGATTCCAAAGAAATAAGATCACCAACCTAATCCAAAAAGAAACCCCCACTAAAATCCAAGACACAGAACAAGAAAACGGCAAAGCCCTCCTCCCATACATAAAAGGCACCACAGACAGAATAAGCAAAATCCTCCACAAACATAACATCAAGACAGCATTCTGCACAAACCGAAAAATATCCACCATCCTAAGGAACCCCAAAGACAAAATTGAGTTAGAAAATCAAGGAGTATATGAAATCCCATGCACCGCCTGCCCCACCACATACATCGGACAAACCAACAGACGAATAAGTGCACGCATAGAAGAACACAAGAACTCAGTCAGAAAAGAAGAACCAACTTCTTCCCTGGTCCAACACCTTAAAGCCACAGGACATGATATTGACTTTAAAAAGACCAGAACTATCGCCAAAACTGAACACTTTAACAACAGAATAATCAGAGAAGCCATCGAGATAGAAAAACGCCCACACAGCATGAACAAACGAGACGATACCTCCCGCCTACCAGCCATTTGGAAACCCGCCCTTATTGACAAACGGGTCCCTAACACGACGAATGACACCAGACCCACACTCACGAGAGCCACACAGGATGTCACCACCACACATCCACGCAGAAAACAGACTCAAACCCACACTGATAATGAGCCACGACCAAGGACCAGAAGCCAGACTGCAGCTGCATCATTAGCCACTTTAAACCTCTCCAATCCATACATGAAGCAGACTGACACCCACCATGAAGAGCTCGCACGGCCACAAACACGAAGCCAAACAACAACAACACAGCTCACCAGCTCAAATCCCCCTGCAACTCAGACTAAGCTGAGCACAACCAAGCCCCCACCCAAACAGAACACACCCCCAGCCAATCAGAGCACAACCAACCCCCCATCCAATCAGAGCACAGCCGAGCCCCTAACCAATCAGAACACACCTCCACCCAATCAGAACACAGCCAAGTTCCCACCCAATCAGCTCACACCCCCACTAGCAGTTAAAAGGAAGAGACAGCTGCGATCTCACATTGCTCCTGGAAGCACGAAGCCGAGAACACCAGCCTGAAGATGACGAATGAGACTTCGTCGAAACGTCGCCAAGACACTTCCAATTTTACGTGGGAGAAGACCCGAATAACCAAAGACCTACATACAAACACCCGCGAAAACCTGAGAAAACATATATATATATATATATATATATATATATATATCCCAAAGTAAATTTGTCTTATTTTCTGTTCTGAATCAGAACATTTATTGATTTTTTGTTTGGTATAGTTTAATATTTAAAAGAAAAAGAAAAAGGAATTCCAAATTCTTTTTTTTTTTTTTTTTTTTTTTGGCTCCCTATAGAAAAAGCGTCACCAGGGGCAACCCGAGTTGAGGAACTGGAAATGTTATGCCTTCAGCTGCAACGTCAGGTTTGGGAAATGGAGGTTAGCTACATAATGGAAAGACATTATTTTTAAAAAATTCTTTTTCCCTCTAGGAATCTGAGCTTTTTCATGAATTCAAGGAAAACTGACAGATGTTGAACTGGAAAACTACAGCGGGTTTATTTATTTTTTATTTATTTATTTATTTATTGGTTCGATTTATATGCCGCCCTTCTCTGGAGAGAACAGGCCCGTTTTTGGCCTCCCCAGCCACCAGAGAGAGGATTTTGGATTTTTTTCCTTGAAGATATTTTGCTTCTCATCCAAGAGGCTTCTTCAGTTTTAACTGAATGGACAACATGCAGTCAGAACTGAAGAAGCTTCTTAGATGTGTAGCAAAATGTCTTCAAGGAAAAAAACCCAAGAATGTCCAGTTTCTTTTTGAAAAGCATCTTTGGGACAATCCTGCTGATAGTTAGACTTGTGATAAGTCTAAATATCAACTATTTTGGGCCGAGGAGGCCAAAAGTAGGACACGTGGAGGCCTCGGGAGGCCAAAAATGGGCCTGTATTTGGCCTCCCCAGCCACCAGAGAGAGGGGGGGAGGGAGGGAGGGGAAGAGACACACACACAAACACCTCCCCCCCAGGCAGCCACATCCCTTCACTAATCTGCTTTCCACCCCCAGGAGCGTAACAAATTAAAGTTTAATTTGTGTGTATTGTTTAAAAGACTGCTAAATTGGCCACACCCACCCAGTCACATGACCACCTAGCCACACCCACCCAGTCACATAACCACCTAGCCACACCTACCCAGCAGGTCCGGCCCCCCCAACAGGCTGAGGGACCGTGAATTGGCCCCCTGTTTAAAAAGTTTGAGGACCCCTGCTATAGGCCATATCAAAGCACATATCACCAATAAAATTCCCTAGTTAAAAATGGCCTTAGTTGACTTGCAGGAAAGTTAGCAAATTTCAAATTTTAACAAACTTAGTTTTTCTATTCCATCTTGGAATGTACATATTTTGTCATTGCAGATAAAAAGATGAATGTACCAATTAATAAATACTATCAATTTTCTTGTCCTCTGAATTTTCCATTTCCTCTCCCATAAAGCGGTTTCTGAATGACTATGGATTGATCTGGGTTGGGGAAGACCCAGATTCTTTGCGAGAACTGGAGTCACGAGAGGAAGAAGAGAGTCTGACATCAAGGACTTTTTGGAAACCAGGTTAGCTGGGAGGAATGACTTTTTTTTAAAGAAGCATGAAAATATACTTCAGCGTTCATTTTAATCTCATCTTCTTCACCCCTTTCTCTATTGATTTTATGAATAATGAAAGGCATATTATCAATTTCTTGAAGGAGGAAACAGTCTTTTTTTTCTTTGCAAAATTTCATAAAGTAGGTATACAGGGGTGGGATTGAAAAATTTCAGCAACTGGTTTGCTGCCCGATTGCTGGGTGGGCATGGCCATAGGGGCATGACCTACTTGGCCTCCTGCACCACGGCGGGGGGGGGGGGACACAGGACGTTTTCGCTCTCCTCAGGCTCCGTAAGCTTTACTCGAGCCTCCAGGAGAGGGAAAACGGCCTCCTCTGGGCACCGGATGCTCTCCAGAGGCCAGAAATGGGCCCGTTTCCAGACTTCCAGTACTTCTGGTAGGCCCATTTTTCGCCCTCCCCAGGCTCTGGAGGCTTTCCTGAAGCCCCCAGGAGGGCGAAAGTCGCCTCCCCCAGGCACTGGAGGCCCTCTGGAGGCCGGAAATTGGCCCGTTTCCGGACTTCTGGTAGGCCCGTTTTTTGCCCTCCCGGAGGCTCCATGTGTGCTCTGCACTTACCTGGCATCCAAAACGGGCTGCATGGCGACTCCTGGGAGGGGCGGGGTGGGGTGGGCGGGATGAGCCAGACCTTGGAACAACCGGTTCGGCGAACCAGATTAAAATTGGTGTGTTTTAAATCTGGCCAATATATTTAATGTATTTTAAAGGGTTTTTAACGTTTGTATTATGTATATTTTACTTTCTGGCTGTTCACCGCCCTGAGTCCTTCGGGAGTAGGGCGGTATATATTTTTTATTTATTTATTTTATTTATTTTATTTTATTTATTTATTTTTATTTATTTTATTTTTTTAATTTGATTTATATGCCGCCCTTCTCCGGAGACTCAGAGTGGCTTACAATGTGTTAAGCAATAGCCTTCATACTTTTGTATATTTATACAAAGTCAGCTTATTGCCCCCACAAACTGGGTCCTCAATTTACCTACCTTAGAAGGATGGAAGGCTGAGTCAACCTTGAGCCTGGTAAGATTTGAACTTACTTTAATTGCAGGCAGCTGGTCTTAATAACCAGCTTAATAACAGGGTGCCTTAGACCACTGTACTACCAAGCCTCTTTATTTATCTAAATTTAATTATAAATAAATAATTATAAATAAATAAAAATTAACATCCTGTTTTCCCGAACCAGTCCGACCGGCTGAATCCCACCCTTGTAGCTATGTATTTTGATATCTTCTCCCCATCAATGTTCATTATATAATCTTGCTGATATGTCTATAGAGATTCTCAATTATCCATGTTGCGTTTGTCCCAAAGATGTTTTCAAAAGGCAATTGGACATTCTTGGGATTTTTTCCCTTGAAGACATTTTGCTTCTCATCCAAGAGGCTTCTTCAGTTCTGACTGGATGGTGGAACATCATTCAGTCAGAACTGAAGAAGTTTCTTTGATGAAGAGCAAAATGTCTTCAAGGAAAAAACTCCAAGAATGTCCAGTTTCTTTTTGAAAAGCACCTTTGAGACAATCCTGCTGATAGTTAGATTTGTGATAACAAATAGCAAGACTTTCAGGTGGGTTTTGGAAGAAAGCTTTTATTGACTGCTCCTATCAAAGCTGATTTGTTTTATAGGAAACACAAATTGGCCTTTTTAGTCCTCAGGGAATTGTTTCACTCATTCTTCTATTCAGATGAGTTTGGAGATTCTTCTGCCATATTCCTAAATATTAAATATTTGATCTTTGTTATTTATAATTCAATTGAATGCTGTGATTATTATAGTTATATACTTTGAATTATATTGCAGATCCTTTGGAGGAGGCTTTGCAATGAGAATTACTGTAGAAATTTAAAATACATTTTTAAAAGCCACAAACATATCTTCCTTTTTAGACTGTGCTGTGTATCTCTCCCTTGGAGGGTGGGGGTGGGGGTGGGACTCACTATGCCTGTAGCATAAGATGAGAAACTTATCAGATAAAGCAATGCCTTTGTTATAGAAATGCAGATAATAACATTCCATGTGTTTGCCACCATCCACCAAACTAGTGCCCCCCCCCAGGTGTAGTTAGACTACAATTCCCAGAATTCCTATCAGGAGGGCATCTGGAGCAGTGGTAAAATCCAAATTTTTATACTGCTGGTTCTGTGGGCGTGGCAGGGGAAGGATACTGCAAAATCCCCACTCCTGGGGGAAGGATATTGCAAAATCTCCATTCCCTCCCTCCCTCTGGGGCCAGCCAGAGGTGTATTTGCTGTATTTGCTCAAAATTTCCGCTACCGGTTCTCCAGAACCTGTCAGAACCTGCTGGATTTCACCCCTGGTCTGGAGGATATCACAATTGGATTTGGGAAGGTTGCATTGGAATGTTGGTTTTGCTTCAGCAAAGCTGCAGTTCAAATACTAAGCTTGCACTAAAATTCAGAACTAAATATCACGGGCTGGAAGATGCCTTATCCTTGCCTTCCCACAGTTACTTCTCTTTTCATACAGGTGAAGCCATCATTTCTGAAACCCCAATCAATTTTGATTTGATTTTCAAGAATCTGACAGATTTGAATGTGCTGGCTGGAGAAGGTGTGTCCCAAATCAAACACACTACAGGTGGAGCTCGGTTGAAGCGCTTGGATTCAGTTCCGATCACCTTCTATCAGAATGGAATTGTCATGTTCAATGGACCTTTCCGGTCATATGAAGAGCCTTCCACACAGGTAGGAATCAAGCTTCGAAGAAACGAAATAGTTGACTAGCAGCTAATCTCAGATTATCTGATAGCATTAGCCCTGATGTTGTTGCGAAATTTGGGTAAGGAAACATCCAAGTTTATAGAGCACCAAGGACTTCTCATTTCAACCCTGAACTAGAAATATTCTCTTTTATTGGAATTTGAGAGTTACTAGTACATGTACAAAATAAGCCTTTTGTGGCAGTAACATTCTCCCACAACCATCGCCAAGCCCCTCCCCTTCCTTATATTGTGGCAGAGAATGGCAAGAATCTTATCTTTTAGTGGATCATTGGGCATTTTGATCATTACATTTGAAAAGACTGATAAGATAAGAAGCTGCAAAGATGCAACATGTAGTTTGTCAAACTGATGTGGAACCGCACTTATTCCATGTTGGGCCAAGACATACATCTCTGGAAGTTCAGCCTTGGAATAAGCGGTTTACAACATAAATAGTGCATGGTATGTAATTTTATGCTTCCCAGAAACAAGAGTTTTGTAATATTACTGTTAATGATGGTGATGATGATGATGATGACCATGCTTGAAAGAGAAAACAAAATATGGAACTTGGCAGGGAAACATGCAACAAAAAGGAAGCACTGGGGACTCAAAATAGCAGCACAGAAGGGGAAATGAAAATAAATGAAATGAATGAAATGAAATGGGATAATAAGATATGGAGAAGTTATTGAGAAGAATATTGAATTAGCAAGTCCAATTAGAGAAAAGAAAGAAGAAGGATTCCAACTCAAGTGAATTGGGTAACAGAAATATTACAGAAATTAACAGAACAGAAAAACAGCACAGGGACCTTGGAGGTCTTCCAGTCCAACCCCCTGCTCGAGCAGAAGACCCTACACCCGTGATGGCAAACCTATGGCACGGGTGCCACTGGGGGCACTTGAAGCCATATCGGTGGGCACACTAGCTCAGCTCCAGCACATATGCGTGGCCGGCCAGCTGATTTTCGGGCCTTCTGGGCCCACCAGAAGTCAGGAAACACACTGTTTCTGGCTTCCGGGGTAGGGAAGGCCATTTTTGCCCTCCCCAGGTTCCTAGAAAGGCTCTGGAGCCTGGGGAGAATGAAAAACGGGCCTACCGGGCCCACCGGGCCATCACGTGCCAAAAGGGGGAGCACGGGGGGGGCGCACATAGAATTATGGATGTGGGCACGTGTGCATATGACCCCCCCGCGCCCCCCCCGCTTTTGGCACGCGATGGCAAAAAGATTAGCCATCACTGCCCTAAACTATTTCAGACAAATGGCTGTCCAGTCTCTTCTTAAACACTTCTAGTGATGGAGCACCCACAACTTCTGGAGGCAAGCCAGTCTACTGGTTAATTGTTCTCACTGTTAGGAAGTTTCTCCTTAGTTCTACCATTCTATCGATTTCTGCCTTTGTTCAAAATATCCTGTCTTGAATGGATTACCAAATCGGCATTTCTTAAAAGCTGGCCTCAGTTTAGTATCTGCTTGGGGGGCAGGGAACTGTGGCTCTGAGTTTCTGTCTTCCTTAAGATTTTCTATTTCTCTTTTAGGGGAAACATCATATTCTGCCTTTTTAAATATATCTCAAAGTGTTTCATTCTTCTAGGAAAGGGGTGGGTGCTAACTTTCTACAACAAGCCATTTCTAGGACTGAAAGATCTTTTCTCCTCCCTTAATGTTTCACTGTTTCCCTTCTGAAACCCAGATCTATCTTCTTTTACAGTTAACAAGCTTGAGCCTAGCTGTTGTCACAGGCTCTTTGAATCAGGGGTGAAATGCTCCCAGATCGGACCAGACCGCCTGATCCGGTAGTGATTTTTCCCTGTAGTTCAGTGAACTGGTAGCGATCGCTGCCCAGGTGTCATTACTTCTTGGTTTTAACCAGGAAGTAATGTTTTTTTACATTCTGTGCATGTGCAGACATGCTTCCGTGCACACGTGTTTCCAAACCAGTAAGGAAGATAAGTAGATTTCACCCCTGATTTGAACGCATCATGATTTTAAAACGTAATGTGTGGGGAAAGCACCTTTCCCTTCCACCTATGGCTTATTTCCAGGGATGAAATGCTCCCGATCTGGTAGCGATGGAGGCAGGTGGTTCGGAGAACCGGTAGCAAAAATCCCTGCCCCCCCCCCCCCGCCACATGCCCAGCTGAGCCACACAATCATCAAGAGGCTTTTTTTTTTTACTTTTAAAAGCATTTTTTCTACAACCTCTTTGGCCAAAAAAATGCTTTTAAAAGTAAAAAAAAAAAAGGCTCTGATGATTGTGCGGCTCTTCAGAGGTTGTAGAAAAAATGCTTTCAAAAGCCTCTGACGATCCCAGCTGAGTTGCCTGATCGGCAGAGGCTTTTAAAAGAAAAAAAGCCTCTGCCGATCAGGCAACTCAGCTGGGATCGTCAGAGCCTTTTGAAAGCATTTTTTCTACAACCTCTTCGCCGAAGAAGTTGTAGAAATTTTTTTTAAAAAAGAAAAAATTGGCCACACCCATCCAGTCACATTACCCCCTCCCCCATCAAGCCACGCCCACAGAACCGGTAGTAACAAATTTTAGATTTCACCACTGCTTATTTCCCACAGTCTCTCTCTCTCTCTGTTTCCAGAGATTTCTGAAAAACAAGGGTTCCAATATTGGGATGTTGGCTGCAGGTTTTATTTTTCTTGCAAAGAACTGAAATTGTGAAATAAAAAACGGTAGAGAACAAAGTTTTTATTACTCCTCATTGGTTTGCCGTCTTTAGCTGGAAAGCTTCACGTTTGAAGAGCCACGTCCTATTGATTCTCAACCTGAAAGGGAGTTGGCGGAAGTGAAAATGCCCCCTTTCTGGTGGCCAAGCCATTTGGCTTTCTTTTTCAGGCAAGCACAAGAATCTGTATGTTGCCTTCATAGCATTTCAAGGTCACTTGTTGCACATCTGCCAGGAGGGGAAACTGCTTCCTGTTTTCAGCCTGCTGCAGTTCCCCATCCACAATAACCAAGCTGTCTGGAGCCTTTATCACATGCTTGGTGTGACCTTCTAAAGCAGTGGTTCCCAAACGTTTTCAGTCCACCGCCCCCTTGGTGCTACAAACTCATCCTCAGTGTCCCCCACCCCCACCCCTATAAATAGCATTGTTCGGAATAGCAGTTTGCACGACCCACTAAGGAAGATAGTAACAGTAAAATTCAAAACGGTAACAATTAATTGCACATTTATTCAAAAACCAATTTAAAAATCTTTTGTTAATTCAACAAAATTGTGGAACACGATCCAGTGATACCAGGTTTTCAAGGTCTGATAGTCATTTATCAAGAACCTTAGTAACTACTTACTTAGTAAACTCAGTAAAATTTAGTAACCACTGTTCAGTAAATTCTTAATGTGATGGATGGGCTTGATGAAATGATACCAGTTTCCCAATGTCTGGTTTTAAGTCACTTAGGAGTCTTAAATCACCACATTCAGTAATCTGGAGTCAATTTCTTTGCTTGGAGAGAAGTTGGGTGATCACACCGAAACCATGTTCCACCAAATATGATGTTGCAAATGCAACAAGGAGCTTCTTAACCACTGTCTATAGTGTAGGATAGCAATTAGAAATTTCCTTCTGTAACCAAAACTCTTGGTACAATTTCTTAAACTTTGGCTTCAGCTCAGTGTCATTTTGCAGCTCTATTAGTTGTTCCTCTACTACGCCATCTTCCTCAGTATCTGAAAATGGATTTATCACCCAATCTGGAATTTCCATCAAAAGACCCTGATATCGCTCAGACATATCTTTATGCAGCGTGTCCAAATGGTCACAAAAACCTTGCAGATCATCATTTTATATCCTACGTTTCTCTTCTAGCTCGGACAAGCTCGAAAATTGGTATAGCTCGCGACGGCCTATATGTTGCTTGAATAGAGTTAACTTTGAAATAAACGTAGAGATGACAAATTTGGCCTTAATAAGATTGACCTCATTTCCTTGCAACTGCAAATTCACTTCACTGAACTTTGCAAACAGTTCTGATAAATAAGCAATGTCATGCCTGATCTCTTTGAGTTCATCACTAAGGTAATGACTGATGGCCACCTAATGTCTTCACCTCTGCAGGTTCTCAAAGATTTCTGAGACCAGTGTTGAATACTTAAATTTCAGGAGTCATCAAACCCAGTCTTAAAATGAGCTTGGAATCAGTGGGAGTCACTGATAACAATGAACTACTAGCTACTCATAATGAGTCCAGTCCTGCCTTTCTTTTCCTTCTGTCCAAGTTTTGCAAGTACTTTTTCCAAACATATGTTTTATTCCACAGTATACAAACCATTATTGTTAGGGAAAAAATTGCTCTTCCAAGCAATTTTAAAAGACACTGTCAGAATGACTCTGCTCTCAGCCCGCTTTGTGACTTCTTGAAAAGCACACGCTCCAACATCTGAGGAGGCAGGAATGGGCTGCCGGTGTCTAGAATTAAACGGTGGCTCGAATCCCTACTATAGTCCTCCTGCGTGAGAAGGGGGTTGCAAGATGACCTCCAAGGTCCTTTCCAACTCTTACTGATACTGGCCCTGATGCTGGCCCTGGCTTTCTTGGCGGAATGATAGTGACGGCAATGACAGCGGCAGCAGCAACGGCGGCAGCAACAGCTCCCACACACACACACATGGCAGCCCACCTGGATCCTCGGCAGGGGGGCGGCAGGCCTGGCTGGCTGCCTACTAGCCATCCCAGGAAGGCCTCTGGTGACATTGGGGTCTGCAACAAAGCTCCCAATTTCTCCAAATGCCTCTTTCTTACTGTTGTAAGGGGACGGGCTGCATGCGCAAACTTCAAAAGCTGTTCCGCTGCTGCCTGCACCGCTTGCTTGGAGCTGGTTTGGAAAGGGAAAAAACGCAGCCGAATTAGGCAAGACACGCCCCACCCAGATCCCTCCAAACGGCTCTCCCTGCAGTAGTCTTCCCTCTGAAAAGCTGTCCTGCTTCTCCTCTGCCTGCATTCTATTACAGGCTCTCCACCCAGGTAGTGGCCGATGGCCCTGGGGAGTGGCGTCCTGTTGGTCTTGGGTGGGGTGTGTGCAGAGCCAGTAACAGTATGCAGGTAGAGAAACCGGAAGCGCTTTTCGCATCCCCAGGTCATTCGCTGCAAGAAAGAGCAGGCGCTCGGAAGAACGGGCTCCATTTGGGTGGGTCGCGTAATTCAGCGGAGAAGCTACCAAAGGAAGACCCGTTTGGAGGGATCTGGATGGGGCATGTCCTGCCTAATTCGGCTGCAGTTTTTTTCCTTTCCAGACCAGCTCCTAGCAAGGGGTGCACAAACTTCAACAGCTCTTGCGCCACCTCCTGCAGACGATCCATCTGTTAAACTACTGAAGTTTGCAGATGACACAACAGTGATCGGTCTCATTTGAGACAATGATGAATCCGCATACAGACGGGAGGTTGAACAACTAGCCTCGTGGTGCGACCAGAACAATCTGGAATTGAACACACTCACTTTAGGCATGAAACCAGTTTATTTATTTATTTATTGGTTCGATTTATATGCTGCCCTTCTCCGGAGACTCAGGGCGGCTTACAATGCGTTAAGCAATAGCCTTCATTCTTTTATACATACCTGCTTAATAGGGCTTTCGCCCCCCCCAAAGTGGTGTTCTTTTTTATACAAAGTCAGCTTATTGCCCCCACAAACCGGGTCCTCATTTTACCTACCTCGAAAGGATGGAAGGCTGAATCAACCTTGAGCCTGGTGAGATTTGAACTTGCAGTAATTGCAGGCAGCTGGTGTTACTTAACAGCACTTTAGTCTGCTGCGCCACCAAAGCTCTTAGTCAAAATCAGTTAGGTGACTTTGGATCAATTTATTTATTTATTTATTATGATTAGACTTCTGTGCTGCCCATCTCGTCAAGGCAACTCTAGGCATCTTACAGTCAAGAAATTAAGAGACCATATAAAACATTAAAACAATAAGTAAAAGCCGTACAGATAAAAAATTCAGATAAAATTTGATTAACCATGTTGGAAAGGAAGGGAGCAAAATAGGCATGCAGTAGAATTTTTAAAAAAATTGAGAAGAGACAAGTGTAATTGAATTGTTGGATTGCATGTAAATTAAGCCTTTGGTTTCTTAGTATAATAAAGTACATTCTTACCTAATTGACAAACCTCCACAGAATAACCAGTCAAAAAACTTGAAAAGACAAATTATAGTCTAGCAGTTGATGAAATAATGCCTCCCAAATAGGTCTCTGTCTAGCCCTCCTTTTTATTTAATTCTTTTTTATTCTTGGCCTCATCTTTATTGGTTGCTATCATTGCTGGGCTAGGTAGCTTTCACTCCTTGATGTTCAGTTTTCACCAGGTAGCCAGTAACCAAGTCTAGTTGCAGATTGGGCCGCTCATTGGTCTTCTCATGTCCAAGCCTGCATTTTTTAAGATGGTTTGGTTTGTTCTTTTTACCCAGGCCATTCCCTGTCTACCATTGCTACTCAATTCAGATGGAGTCTATAAATTTTCCCACAGAAAATGTTGACCCATTTAATTTCTTTCTTTCCTTTGTTTTAAATGGTGGGGAACAATCAATATTTTCTGTCTCACAACCCTGATAAAAGGGGACTACATAAACGGAAATAGATAAGGTGTCAACAGGCAAATAATTTGAGTTTTTCTCCATTGCAGTTGCTTTGTCACTCTGGGGGAAATCTAATGAGTTGGTTCTGATTATGGTTTCAGCGTTGCCTGAGAGATATCATGGATGGCTTTTTCCCTTCTGAGCTGCAAAGCCGTTACCCCAATGGTGTTCCATTTCAGGTATATCTTTATAGCTTCCTGTTTTTGAATTCATGGTTTCTTGTTTGTCAGAATTGAAAATTCCGAGGTCATCATGCCTACAAAAAAGATACTCTACTACAACTTAATTCTGTGTTGATTCTGTGGTTTTATGACAATGGATCTATACAATCAGTGCAGTTTCTATGAGGTTTGTTGAAGTGTCACTGACCTATGGATGGAATACTTTCTGGTCAAGTTATTGTACCTAATTTTTGTTTCATTCAAACAACAGGCAACTGGTTTTTGTTGGGTTTTTTTTGCAAGCTGTGAAAGTTTTTGTTTTTTTAATTATCAGTCCATTTGAGGAACTGAGAATACTTGTATCAGAAACTGGAACAATTTTTCTCCTCAAACCTTCTTTAGAACAGCTTAATCGTCATTTCTGTATTTTTGTTTTAAAGTAATTCTATTAATGATAGGTTTTTTCCCCTTTTTCTTCTTAGTTTGCATTTCTTTAAATTTCCTTTTTAAAAATACTGCTTTATTATTAAAATACAGATAATAAACATTTAAAAACCATCTATTAGTGGTAGCAGTTTCCACTAATGAAAATTAAAACTTATTTTCAGTAGGTAAATACAATGTTTAAGAATACCACTGGATATTTAGATCAAATTCTATTAGAAAAATTAGTTTAGATTTTCATTATGTGACTCAGGGAAGCAACAGAGAAAAAAAAATACTGGAAACATGAAAAGCACATTGTCTCTAAAAAAAAAAATCTTTACCAGAGCAATTTACAACAGTCAAAAATCAGAATCTAATTTTTTTTTTAAAAAAAGCAATAAATAAAAATACAGTTTAACTAGATATTATTAGGATAGTTTCTTTAGGAAGAATGGAAAAAAGATAAACCCACAAGTTGGAAACAGAAAAAGTTAATCAGCAAATAGATTTTTTTTTTAAATTGAGAAAAGACAAATGCAGTTGAATTGTAGGAATATGTATAAATTGAGCTTTCAGTTTCTTAGTGTTATAAATTTTTGGAGTTCCTGATGATCTCTCATCCAAATATTATCTAGGTTTACCAAATGCTTTTTTTTTTAATATTAGTGAAGATTGGCAAAGTGCTACTGTCTAGCTAAACATTTGCCGATTTAATAAAGCAAGCAACGTGAAATGTAATTTCCTTGTTTTATAATTATAATTATCACAAGGTAGAAACAAATATCATTTTATTTATTGAAATCAAACCCAAAATAAAAGTAAAATGACATTTGTATACCAAAAGTACAAAAAGGCCTAAAGAAATCCTTTGAAGGCTGTTCATCATATCAAACTCAAGGGCTTGGAAATATTAATTCCTGCTGTCCTACAAAAACAAAAATCTGTCAGATTGACCTGGGTCAGCTAACAACAACAAATATGAAGCTTTTCTGCCTGTGTGCATAAAAGAAATAACATAGCAACATATATAGGATGAATTTAACAGAATTGGAACCACAGGGGCAAAATTGGCAAGTTATATTTATTTTATTAAACATCCGACATAGAACTGCTGAAGATAAGATGCTAAACTGACTCTAAAGAAGAAGCTTTTATTACAGCTAGGCTGTCCCTCTTGTTCCCTGGGGAAATTTGAAAACAGACCAGTCTCATTTTGTGACCACATTGCTTAATGACAGTCGTTCCGGTAGTCCCTGGTTACACTTCTTCAGAAAGAATTGCACAGGTTGTGACCATGACTTCTAATTTCTTGCCCGCTTCCCCACTGACTTGTTTCATGGAAAGCCAGTGGGGAAGGTTGCAAATCATGATCACATGACTATGGCATGTTGTGACTGTCAGGAGTCTGGGACGGTTGCTGAGTTCTCCATTTGCAATCACATAGCTGCAGGGGTGCTTGGCCCTCCAACCCTCCCACATAAACCAGACAGGAAACATGGCAAAACAAATTCTATATTATTGTAAAGCTACATGAACAAAGTCTTGCAAGTCCAAGGGCCCAAATTTTGCCTCCATTTTTAACTACTTGATTCGTTAGTTTCTTTCTCTGTTAAGTGGCTGCAGGTTCCTGCCCCTCTTGTCTAATTGTTTCCTGGGTAGCATCTCCTCCTCTCTTTCCCCAAGATCATCGTTACCAGGGGTGGGTTCTACTTACCTTTGCTACTGGTTCGCAACGGGAGCATGCACAGATTGTCAAATATGACATCCGGGCAGGTGGGCAGAGCCTCTCGCTGCTTTTACTACCGGTTCTAGAGAACCAGACAGAACCGGGAGCAACCCACCACTGATCCTTAGATTCCATTACAGATGCTACAAGAGCCAGAACTTGATGGACTGGTACCACTAATTCAGAACTGTGGCAATTCCAAACAGCCTTGGAAAGTCCTTGAGTTTTAATTGTATTGGAAAAGCGTCTTCTATACCACCAACAGCTTCTGTGAGCTGTGAGTTTCTTTCCAGTTTAGGGATTGGGAGTTTTTATTTTTTATATACTGTATTCAAGCCTGTGTTAGATCTTACTCTACAACAGGGATGTCAAACTCAAGGCCCAGGGCCCGGATCCGGCCCAGGGGATGGTTAGATCTGGCCCCCGCAGGGCCACCCTGGAAACAGCAGAGGACCGGTCCACGGTTCCTCTGTCAGTGAAAACGGAGCTCGGGAGGTCTGTGTACAGCCCTCCTGAGCTCTGTTTTCATTAGCAGAGTGTTACAAGAGGCTGTCGCAGCCAAAAATGGAGCTCGGGAGTCTGTTTTCGCTGGCAGACCACTCGGGCCGCCACAGGTGCCCCGGATAGGAGTGACATTGAGCTGGCCATGCCCCTGGCCATGCCCCCCCCGAGGTCAAACACAAGACTGATGCGGCCCTCAATGAAATCAAGTTTGACCTCCCTGCTCTACAAGATTTGTGTTTCCCATCTCCAAAGCGCAGGAAACCACCCTGTCCATTTTGTTCACAACAGATTCTGGTATCCCAGAGAAAATCTCTTTGGAGGGGCTCCGTGTGGTCCTGAAACTCTAGGTACCCCGTCCTGCCTTCAACTAAGAAATGCATATCTTACAAAAAAGTTGGAGGATCAGAGATCTGGATGAGGTCCTGGGACATGTCTTATTTAACAAATCTGCCCCTCCCTGCCTCTTGAAAGAGAATACAGTACATGAAAGAGACCGCACAATTTAGACACTTAGCAAGTTTCATGCGAGGGAGGAAAATTATAAGGCCATTTACGGATGCCCGGAATTTATTTCTGAACTTTCCTGAACATATTGAACGTATATGAACGTAGCTAGAATAAATAAAACACACCGTTTTACTGATCCTTGTCAAGCGACAAGCCTCATTTAGATAGGGTATTTACCTCATATACCCAAGGGCGGGGGAATTTTATTACCTTTTAAAACTTTCATTGTTTAGAGATGCGTGGGAAAGTCTTGTTGAAAAAAGGGAAACGTGGGCCACTGTTTCTCAATCCAGCCCGTGTGCACATTGGGCTGGTGACTGCTGAGGAAAACATCTGTTCCTTTAGCAGTTGAGGGTTGGGGTGTGGGCCCTAAAAATGAATGCTTGGTTAGTTCTAGAGAGGAAACGCAGACGGGAGGAAACAGAAAGTGGCAGAGGCAAAGCCCAGCATTCTGGTGCATTCTTGAAGTCTTAGACTGCAGCTCCTATACTCCCCATCTCTCCACTGGATGTAGAGAGAACAGAGTGAGGTCTTTTCAAAGCTGCATCAGATCAGCAAGCTAAACACGATATTTGGGTCTCTAAGATGCAAAGCGATTGTGTCGCTTTTATTTTCATGAATGAGGCTTCCAAGTATGCCGTTTCCCCTTCCTCTCAGAATGCAGAGTCGGCCAGCCTGGAATCCCATTCCCCACCAATCCCATTCCCCACCATCCAGTCAGAGCCCAAGAAGCTTCTTGGATGAGAAGTGAAACGTCTTTTCAAAAGAAAAACCAAAAAGTCCAGTTGCCTCTTGGAAAAGCACCTTTGGATCCTGGAAATATAGGTTGCCTCTGCCATGGAGGGAGAGAAGCCAAAGCAATAGCTAGCGTGTGGCATACAGGTAGTCCTTGATTTACAACCATTCATTTAGCAACTGTTCGAAGCCCCAACAGCGTTGAAGAAAGTTACTTGTTTGCAAGAGTGGTGAAAGCTACTTGTGACCAGTCCTCACACAATCTTCACAGCATCCCCATAGTCAAGGGAGCAAAATTTGGGCACTCGGCAACCTGAATATATTTATGTCAGTGTCAGCCTCCCCAAAACTCACGCGATTCTCCATTTACAGCTTCTCTCAAGCCGTCAATGGGGAAAGCTGGATTTCTTTAATGACCAGGTGAGTCACTAAACAACTGCAGTGAATCGCTTAATAATTATGGCAAGAAGGGGCATAAAATTGGGTGTGACTCAATTAACCTTTTTGCTTAGCAATGGAAATTCGAGATCCACTTTGTGGTCATAAATTGAGGACTAGCTGCATGATATAATTGGATTGTGGTATCACTGTTGCAAATGCCTGTCAGATAGTTTACTCATTTATGAAATGAAACTTTTCTCTGTTCATAATGTCTGGAATATATTCATGGTTTCCCCCTAAAAGACCATGAGAAAGAAAGATACATGTTCTTTCCACAGTAGCTGAAAAATGTAGGTGACTTGTCATTTTCTATAGATCCTGTTGATTTTATCAGGATTTGAGGTTGTGAAAGACTAGTGTGTTTTAATTATTTGAGCATCTTGATTATTACTACCATGTTTCCCCCAAAATAAGACATCCCCTGATAATAAACCCAACTGGGCTTTTGAGCGCATGGCAATAAGGCCAAGCTATTATTATTATTATTATTATTATTATTATTATTATTATTATTATTATTATTTAATTTTTTATACCGCCCTTCTCCCGAAGGACTCAGGGCAGTGTACAGCCAAGATAAAAAACCAACAATATAAAAGTTAAAAACAATTTTAAATTATTAAATAGTTTGGGCAATAATCTAAAATAAAATAACCCAGTAAAATAATATTTTAGGCCAGCCCTTCTTGATGGAATAATAGTGTTTTAAGGGCGCGGGGAAAGGTACAAAGGTCGGGAATCCGACGAATCTCTGGGGGCAGCTCGTTCCAGAGGGCAGGTGCCCCCACAGAGAAGGCTCTCCCCCTGGGGGTCGCCAGTCAACACTGTCTAACCGACGGCACCCTGAGGAGACCCTCTCTGTGGGAGCGTACTGGCCGATGGGAGGCTATCAGAGGCAGAAGGCGGTCTCGTAAGTATTTTTTATTTCAGGGTTCAAAAAAAATATAAGTCAGGGTCTTATTTTCGGGGAAACAGGGTAGATATCTGCCATTGTTGGCTTCTAATACTTCTTATTTTGCATTTATTCTGCAACTTCCTTTGTAAGACCAATACCTTATATTGTGTCATAATGTTCAGTTCATTATCTGCAAGACAAACAGGGTGTTATCAGGTATGCTTACATTTCTGGTGTCTGAAATGTGGTATTTCCTTTGAATTTTGACAGAAGAAGGAAGAGGTTGTTTCCACAGCATTTGTTATTGCTTGCTGACATCCAGTTTCATCTGCTTTTTAGCTTAACAGTGACCTCTGGAGTCTGGAATCCAACCAGGGTACTTAACAGCAGCGGGATTTATTCCATAGGTCACCGACAAGAGAGATGTCTTCTTCCAGGAAAGGAAACGGCCAGGGTATTTTCCTGGCTTTGGCCAGGCTGTTGGGCGTTCCAAACCAAGTGGCATAAAGGAGACAAATGAAATCTCAGGTGATTGGTTGGTTTGTTTTTATTCAAGTTTATCAGCCACCCAACTCCAGCGGGTGTTATAAGCAGGGGTGGGCTTCAAAAATTTTAGCGAGAGGTTCTCTGCCCAGTTGCTGAGTGGACGTGGTCATGCTGGGCATGGCTAGTCAGCCTCCTGCACCACGTCGGGGGGAGGAGGGCGTTTTTGCTCTCCCTGGGCTCTGGAGGCTTTCTTTGAGCCTCCGGGAGGGCAAAAACGGTCTCCCAGGCTCCAGAGCAGTGGTGAGTTGCCCCCGGTTCGGACCGGTTCTATAGAACTGGTAGTAAAACCGGAGGGAGGCTCTGCCTACCGACCCCCACATCATCAGAACCCTTCTGCGCATGTGCAGAAGAGCGTGCACGCGGCCCCGTTGTGAACTGGTAGTAAAGGTAAGTAGAACCCACCCCTGCTCTGGAGGCCCTCTGGAGGCTGGAAACGGGTCTGTTTCCGGCCTTCCGGTAGGCCCGTTTTTCGCCCTCCCTGAGTCCCCGCACGCGCCCTGCACTTACCTGCATCCAAAACAGGCTGTGTGGGGAATCCTGGGAGGGGCGGGGTGGGTGGGGCCAGCAAAGAGTGGGATTTATGGGGGTTCTCCAAACTGCACAGAATCTTAGCTAGAGGTTCTCCCGAACCCTCAGCAGCTCACCTCTGGTTATAAGAGTTTATTGCCGATTCATTCGGAGTTCAGCAATTCCAGAAATGCGGTTTGAGTTGGGTGCTACAAATAACTCTTTATTAGTTTGTTCCACTATTCGAGCTTGTCCCAACCTTCCCTGCTGTTGTGCCCTGCAGTTGTGTAGGGGATTGCGACTCCCACTAATTCCTAGATGCCAACACACCTGGAGGGTACCAGATTCCCAAAGCTTGTCCTGCTCTCTGCATAGGACCATTTATTTTATGCTTAGAGCTTAATTGGGTTGTATCCAGATAATATCATGCTAATTGTAACCTGGCTATCTCTCATTCATCAGATAAATATAGGTAGTCCTCGACTTACAACAGTTCAGTTAGTGACCGTTCAAAGTTACAACAGCACTGAAAAAAGTGAGTTATGACCATTTTTCACACTGACGACCCTTGCAGCACCACCCATGGTCATGTGATTTACATTCAGATGATGGACAACTGACTCATATTTATGACGGTTGCAGTGCCCCGGGGTCATGTTATCCCCTTTTGCGACCTTCTGACAAGCAAAGTCAATGGGGGAAGCCAGATTCACTTAACAACCTTAACAACTGCAGGGATTCACTTAACAACTGTGACAAGAAAGGTGGTAAAATGGGGCAAAACTCACTTAACAAATGTCTCACATAGCAACAAAAATGGGGGGGTGAATTGTGGTCGTAAGTCGAGGACTATGTGTACTGAGTTAAGGCACTGCTGAAAATGTCCACTTACAGTACTTGTTTGTGTAGATAGCTACAATAATCAGACATAAGGAAGGTTGAAAAAGAATGTACAATAGCTCTAGATCAGCGGTTCTCAACCTGGGGGTCGCGACCCCTTTGGGGGTCGAACGGCCATTTCACGGGGGTCGCCAAAGCCCTCTCTCACCCCACTCCCCATGCCTTCACTCACCCTCTGCCTCTGCTGGATCGCCCGGTCGCCGTTCGCTTACCCCGCCCACTCCCAATCTATTGCTGCTCCGGAGTCCCAGCTGATGGCTAGAGGGGGAAAAAACTTTAAATTCTTGCCGCGGGGCTTCAAAGAGCCGCCCTACTCTCAACTGTTTTGCGGAGGGCTCTGTTGCTAGCTAGATGCAAAGAGGTAAATTCCTGGAGCAGATTTCCCCCCTAGCTATGCTCAAAAAGCAAAATTGAAAGTAAGCAGGGTCTTGGCTGCAACGTGACAAAATGAGGCAGAGAGATTTCTTTTTCCTCACCAAAAAAGGTAGGTGCAAACTGCAAACAATGGGAAATTTAGGGCAAAAGAGGAGATTCAAGATTTTAAAACACAGAAGAAAAAAAGCTCTATTTAACTAGGGAATTGTAATAATTGAGATACTGTTAATTGCATATTGTGTTGAAAGCAGAAATGGTTAAGTTGTGGTTTGGAGGAATATGGGGGGAAATTATTTGGTTTATTATTATTGGTAAATATAATTAATTGATTTGTAAGAAATTGGATTGCATGGAAATAATTGGAATATTCATGTTCATATTGATTAATATACAAAAAAGGTAGTTATATAACTAATTGATTTATATTAAAATGTTGAATTTGTATTAAACAACTGTATTATATAATTAACCAATGTGAGGATGGATATAAAAATAGATGACAATGGGAAGGGGTATAATATAGAATAGAAGGGAAAAATTGAATTTGATTAAGATTAGAGATGAGGATGAAGGGTAATATTGGTTTTTTAAAAAAAATAGATGAGGAATAAATATGGTAAAAAGGAAATATAAAAATTGTAAATTTAATTGAAATGACTAAATACTGTGTTGGAAGAAATATCCTTCTGGGTTCTGCTTCAAGTGGGGAAAAAGACACTGGAAACATGGAGACTGCTTGGAAAGATTGTTTAATGGTGGACAGGATCACATGGCTTGATGGGGCCCATTGTGTTAGTTTCTGTTGCTATTGTGTTGCAAATGTCCTTTGACAAAGGATTGAGTTTCTGCCTCTGGCCCATTAACAAAGGGTGGGGGGCAGGAAGGTGGAAGTTGCTTTGTCTGTAAAATATGCTTCTCCATTTCTCATACAGGAAAATATAATATTCTGCCTTTTTAATATTTCCCAAAATATTTCATTCTTCTAGGAAAGGGGTGGGTGCTAACCTCCTACAACTGTTTAAATTTGTGTACCGGCCAAATACTCTGTTCAAAGAAAATACGTTGTATGTTTGTATGTGTGTTTCTAATTATTACTATTTATTGCTATTTGTTCTCTTTTATTCTTTAAAATTTAACAATTCATTCTTTATCTTAATATCTTAATATTTGTTTGGGGTTGGCTTTCTTCCCTTTCATCTTTTTTATTGTACAGCAATCTTTCTCCTCAAACCTACCACCTCTGTCTTTTCTTTCTTACTTACTTTCTCTTCCCCCCTTCTTCTTCTCCCTACTTCCTCTTTCTTTCTCCTTCTCCTCCTCTCTTCCTCCCTCTCTTCCCTTCACTCCTACTCTAATTTCCCTTCCCTTCCTTCATCCCTCTCTATTGCTGTATCCTTTTATGCATATGGACTACTCAGAGGGCTGAAAAGGTTATTTTTGACTGGTCCTCGCACTTTTGACCAGTCCTCGAACTTACGACTGTCCTCACAATTTACGTTTTTTGCCCTATCTTATACCATGTTGAAGAGAAGCAGTTGTGAAATGAGTGACATGGTTGTTAAGAATGCTGCACAGGCATAAATGTGAGGATGGTCATAAGTGTGAGGACCAGTCAAAAGTGCGAGGACCTGTCAGAAATGACTTTTTTCAGCCCTCTGAGTAGTCCCTATACACATAGCCATGGCCACTCGGTCACATGACCAGCTAGCCATGCCCACTCAGTCACATGACCTCCAAGCCACGCCCACAAAATAAGCCACACCCACAGAACCGGTAGTAAAAAAATTAGAACCCACCCCTGGTTGGGGGTCACCACAACATGAGGAACTGTATTAAAGGGACGCGGCATTAGGAAGGTTGAGAACCACTGCTCTAGATTATATTGAGTAAGAGCTTCACTCCTTGACGTCTGGAATTCCTTTTTGTGCTAAAAATCTGTTTCTGTATTAGATGTATATTCCAATTTTTTTTCAGGAACTCAAGCTGCCATGCCTAATGCTCCCTCTTTTTGTTTCTCATACGAGTGTGGGTGGTTTTAATAAAACTAAACATTTTTCCCCGGAAAAGAAAGATATTTCAATTAATTAAGATGAAATCTCAGCATACCCCGTAAAGCATCTCCTTGTGAAACCTTCCTTTTGGCAGGTCCCAAGCTCACCATAGAACAATTTTTGAACAAACTTCCAAAGTCACTGGTTCGAGACGGGCAAGTGATAAATATCCGGGAAGATCTTAAAAAGACCCTTCAGGTAAGATGCCCCCCCCCCCCGGTCTTAATTTGGCATCCCCCTTTTCAAAGCTCCAAAAAAACCCAAATAACAATTGAGATCTCCAAAAAGCTATTTAGAATTATTAACCAAGCCCTTCTTGTTCTTTACTAAAATAGCTCTAGTAAAGAACGCTTCCTTTCTTTTGGATTTTTAAATGTGTGGGCTGGTTGACCAGAAGGGCATCATCTGACTTAATGTCTCTTAGGGCATTCGAACATTGGCCTACGTTTCCCTCTTTGCTTCCAGGGCCTGGATGGAGCACAAAGCCACGAAGTAGTTTTGGTGGAGACGCCCAGCCTTACAGCGCTGAGGAAGAGGTAAACAAGCCTCGAGAACAGGGGTGTCAAACTTGATTTCATTGAGGGCCGCATCAGGGTTGTGTTTGACCTCGGGGGGTGGGGGAGCTGGAGGGGCATGGCCGGAGGGGGGGGCATGGTCAGCTCGACGTCACCGCTGTCAGGGGTGCCTGTGGTGGCCTGAGCACTCTGCCACTGAAAGCAGGCTCCTGAGCTCCACTTTTGGCAGCCACAGCCTCCTGCAAGCCTCTGCCAGTGAAAATGGAGCTCGGGAGGGCCGCATGCTTTCTCTGGCAGAAGCACCGCGGGCCAAGTCCACTGGCTAGATCTAAGTACTCCGCGGCCCGGATCCGGCCCCTGGGCCTTGAGTTTGACACCACTGCTCTAGAATCCTCACTAGTTCCTTTTCCTCTGAATGTCTCGTCATTATGACAGAAATCCAAACCTCAAGTAAGCTGGAGTAACATCAGGAACACTTTATAGCCTCGTTTTGAAGTTCACTCATCGGTGATCAAGCACATGTTTTATATATGGAACCCTCTGAGATACGATTCCGGTTTCTCCGGGATGGAGACGATGGATTGCTTGAGACCGCGGAAGGTCTTGTTGCTAGTAGTAAATGTAGATAACATGGACTTAAATGGATCAGTTTGGAGGCCTGAATCCATCTCCTTCCTTATCCCTGATTTTATAAGGACATAAATCTTGTGTGACATGGCCAACATTCTTTTTTTGTGTGTGTGAAAAAGAAATGTTAGTGTTCGTTTTGGCTTTTTTTTTTCCCCTTTCTGTTTTGTACATCATCCTCTATCATTTTCAGAGGATAGCTTGTATAAATCAATCAATCCAACAAGCAAATCTGAAAGAATTGGGGGCACTTTTCAGAAAGTTTGACTCCTTTTCCTCAACAGTTCAAGGTGTTAGTATGCCATGTCTCGATAACCAACCCCATTAAGTAAGCTGAATTTATGCTTTGTCTTCCTTTTCCATTCTAATTCCATTATGCACCTAATCTCTCCTGAGAAGCTGAGTCTCCCATATTTTATAATTTAGTGACCTTCCCCGCCCCCACACCCCGACATATGCAGGCCACTGTTTCCCCTGAGACTGTTTTGCATGCTGGAGTGCTAAATATTTGTGTGCCAGAAACAGAACCAGCATAAGTTAAATAAAAAAAATGTACAGTAGCCTTCTTCAGCCCATGTGTGTTGGGATTGTAGTATGATTAAAAACTCTGCTTTCTGGGAATGGTAGACCCAACACATCTGGAGAATGTCAGGACAGAACTGTATCTATTTTTTAAAAAGGATGATCCCAACTACCAGTGTGCCTGGGTTATTCATGCTATAGAAGCCATGGTTTCCATCACCATCTCCCTTTAACTCCTAGACTAGAAGGGAAGCAGAAGACAGAGGGGCCTGACAGCAACATTTCAACTCTTCGGATAAAGTCAGAGGATGGAGAGAAGACATACATTGTCAAAATGTCCTTCACCGAGACTATTGGAGACTTGCGACAACATCTTGCTCAGAATAGGTAGGAAGAAGGATGGTTCCAGCAAAATTTGAGAAGGATGGTGGCAAACATCGGTTTGCACTGAAAAACAAGCTTTGTCCCTTTTTTTGCATTTGAAGCTTAAAATTTGCCAACTGTAATATCAAGAAATAAAAGAGGCTTGGGAGCATTTATTAATCATGGGTTCAGACCATGTGTGAAACAAATTTTAGTCTCCTGCAGTTTGGTGTATGTTGTCCCTGAATGTTAACCAGTGGTGGGATCCAGCCGGTTCAGGCCAGTTCAGGTGAACCAGTAGTTAAATTGGCCCCACTCCTTCCTGCTCTGCCCCTTCCAGGAGTCCTCATGCACCCCATTTTGGCTTCCAGGTAAGTGCAGGGAGGCCTCCTAGGCCCAAAATGCGGCATGTGGGGGTGCAACATGCCCCCTGTGCCCCATTTTCGTTCCTAGGAGGCTTCAGGGAGGCCTCTTAGGCCCAAAATGGGGCATGGGGGGCACATCCCCCCCATGGCGCATTTTTGCTCCCAGGGGGCAATATGCTGACTCTGTAAGTTGCTTAGAGAGGGGCTGTAAAGCACTATGAAGCGGCATATAAGTCTAAGTGCTATTGCGATTGCTATTGCTATTGCTAAAACTGAATTCAGAAAGGTCACCGGATTGGAAAAATTGGGCAGGTGTGAAGTGACTCTGTTTTACCAACCTGGTTCTGCTCTATTTCTAGGGGTGAAGCACTGGAGCCCTATGAGATCCTCACCACGTTTCCACTTCGGGTGTATAACGATGATGCCGTGAGCCTGGAGGAATGTGGGCTGGTCCCCAACGCATTCCTTCTGCTGAGGAAAAAACTCTCTCCCACCAAAGCAGGCAGGGAATAGCTGTAATGGGTCACAGTAGACGATGCATCAGACTTGGCTGCCGCTCAGCTAGGAAGTTGTGCCTTCTTCTCCTTCTCCAAGGTAGCTGCTCGGATACGAGCCAAAGGTCTTAACTGTATGAGAGCAGGTCCAGGACGGAAACAAGTAAAACTTGAAGTTCCAGCTACACAGGTTAGAACTAGCCACTGTATTCTCCCTGCCCTCCCCCACCCACCCGTGCCCCCCAAGTAAACAAGCCAGGGCAAATTAAAGGAATGTTGAATGGCTTAGATGTAGAGCAGTGTTGCTCAAGCTTGGCAACATTACACTGTGCAGACTTCAACTCCCAGAATTCCCCAGCCAGCCACAGAGCTTCATGCAACACTTTTCTTTCCTATCCTGAGAGGTAAAAGACTTTTCGCCTTACTTGTTTCATTCTACCCAGCCCGAAAGGAACTGAAATAAATTGGCCTTTATTACCATTCCTTTAGGAACGTCAGTCTATTTCCGCAAGAAAAACAGTTGGGGCAATCAGTGCCAGTTGGGGCAAGATATGGCACCATTTTCTTTGTACTCCCAACTGTTGTAAATCATAAGCAGGAAAGGCGGACATTTCTGGATCCTATTCTATCCTATAAGGACATCCTGAAAATCATCAAAGGGGACTGGTGGGGGGCGGGGGGAGAGCTTTTTCTCTGTGGGCAGATTTAATGTTTGGAGCAGACAAGTGCCTGAAGCCAAGGAGGACCAGAGTAGTCCAGCTATTTTTCTTTCCTTTCCTTTCCTTTCCTTTCCTTTCCTTTCCTTTCCTTTCCTTTCCTTTCCTTTCCTTTCCTTTCCTTTCCTTTCCTCTCCTCTCCTCTCCTCTCCTCTCCTCTCCTCTCCTCTCCTCTCCTTCTTTCCTTTCCTTTCCTTTCCTTTTCTGGAAGAGCTGTGGCTGCAAGTGCTAACTGCGAGCTTTCCTCAGTTGTGTCTGGATGTCACAAATTTAGTTCCCAACTGCCCTCTACTCCATTGTCTTTTGGTGCTTCCAGCTGGGAGATTATGAGAATAATCAGCCTATCTGAATAGGAGTTGAGGGGGAGTGACCGAGTGCAATAATGCAGCCAGTTCCAGCCAACTTCCTTCTCATGGTTTGCCTTGTGCTTCAACAGAAAGGGCTTTTTTATGACTTAACCTAACTAAGCCTTTTATTACTCATTGTAGCTATTACCATAGGTAACACGAAGTATCCAGATAGTTTGTTAAGTCCCAAAGTAAGCTTATTTCTTACTGTTGTCACTAGTTTTGTGCCCACTAGGTCCCATTTTTTGAACAGGTTAATTTCCCTGTCCCTTTATAAAATTCTTTATTGGCCAAATGTGTTTGGACGCACAAGGAATTTGTCTTTGGTGCATATGCACCAAAGTGTACATAAAAAGAAAAGATACATTCGTCAAGGACAGGAGTTAGCAACCTGCGGCTCCGGAGCTGCATACGGCTCTTTGGACCCTCTACTGTGGCTCCCTGTCAGGTGATCCCACCATTGGCTGGCCCCACCCCTCGCCTTCCTCTCCCAGTCACTCCTCGTCTGGCCTGAGAAGGTAAGGGTGATGGCAGGGGATGGAGAAGTGGCCAGGGCAGAGACAGAGAGATACAGAGAGAGTGGAAGAAAGAGACAGAGAGATACAGAGAGAGGGAGGGAGGGGAGAGAGAGAGATGTTAAAAGGAATTTGTGGTTCCCGTTTTTTTTAAAAAACCGGTTCTCTACCCTAATGACCAACTGGGTAGGCGTGGCTAGGGGAGGTCATTTGACTGGTGGAAGTGATGAGTTGGCCACGCCCACCCAGGTTTTGTGGCTCCCGGTGTTTTCTTTTTTGTGGGAAATGGGCCCAAATGGCTCTTTGAGTATTTAAGGTTGCAGACACCTGGTCAAGAATTATAAGGTACAACACTTAATGATAGTCATAGGATACAAATAAGCAATCAGGAAACAATCAATATCAATAGAAATCGTAAGGATACAAGCAATGAAGTTACAGTCATGCAGTCCTAAGTAGGAGGAGATGGGTGATAGGAATGATGAGAAGACTTAATAGTAATGCAGACTTAGTGAATAGTTTGACAGTGTTGAGGGAATTATGTTGTCTGTTTGGATGAAGACTTTAAGCATTAAGCAAAGGGCACTTTCTGGATCTTCGTAGAGGTTCAAAAGAAGGCAGGCTGGATTTCTTCAGCATCTACGTCTTCTGCCGATGCCCAGTCTTTTTTCCCTTGGGGTTTGGAACTTCCAGAATTATAGCAGGGTAGGGATTGAATAATGCATTACAGTTCCCCCCCTTGTAGCAGCAATTCCTTTCATGCAGAAAGCTAGATGAGCAAATAGAAGGCTTTAATAATTAAAAGCACATTTTGCCAGCAACAGCATCTATAGTGGTATGGTGTTAGATAAGCCCAGGCACTGTGTGTGCAAGGCCTTACTGACCAGGAGGAATATCTTAGAACATTTCTCCTAAGCCTGCCACAAAGTTGCAGATATGTATTCATTACACAAAAGATACGCTAGATGCTTTTTTTTTAAATGTTAAAAATCTGTTCTTGGTGCTACTAAACCACAGTTGTTTCAGCACAACTTACTTTTGCTACACACATAAGGTGCTTGCAGTCAACTCAGCTGGTATCTTTCCAGAAAGAGCTGTGGGGTGGACAAATGCTTCATCATCACGAGAATATGTCTTTTAATCACTAAAATTGCCTGCCACCATGGATCCATAAAATTTGACAAATTGTGGTAACTGTTAGGGCTATTGATTTGGGGGCTGATGGCTGCCGTGCGGGTGTCATCTGGATTTTTACAGAACAGAGATGGTAAGCCTAATACTTAATTGAAGGTGACTCTTTAGAATCTGTAAAATCTAAGGATGCCAGAGCAGGTATTTTGCCATTGTTCCCAGCTGCAAAAAAGCAGTAAGTTGGCTTCTGGTTTTTAAGGCCTGGTGCCAATCTCCCGATGTTTAAAAATAATGATGCTGGGTTTTCAACCAGAATCTTTAGAAAGTATTCTGTGTGATGCTATTTGGACCATAAACACACCAAAATAATATTCCCATTGGACAATTGCCCTCATTAATACAGTATGCTCAGCCAAAATTTGCTTAACCATGGTATACTTAACTGTAGTATCTTAATTGATTGACTTTACATAACAAGCCAAGCCCAACATGATTTAGGATTTGGGTTTTGCATGTTGTACTCAGATGTGTTTCTTCCCCCCTTCTCTCCTTGAACAATAGACTCATTCTCCAAATGTTTATCTGTACAGTAACCAAAGCAGCATTGTCTGTGTACAAGAGGGAAGTTGTAGTAAGCCAATTTAGCATAGTCCAACTGAGTTTACCACCTACACTTAGTTTGGGTGAGGAGGAAAATGAGTAACATGTACCATGAACAAGGGCACTCTTTTTTTGGCAACTGTGAAGTGCAACAGCAGCTGACTACCACCTCCTCTCTGGGAGGCAAAGAGAATGATGCTGATCAGCCCTTAAAGCAAGAGAGCAGGATGCATTACGGTCTTCTTGAGAAATGCTGTCAAGTATTTATTTATTTATCTATTTCTTGTTCCTTTTGCATTATTTTCACTAAAAGGCAACCTCGCACATTGCCTCATACTTCGGTGCTAGGGAAATATTGTTGAAAGTCTCTTTCCTAGAAAAAAAAAAACTGGCCACTGAACTGTGGGACACAGGGGGCAATTTTCACAGCACAAAAAGTGCAATGACTTAGTCTCACATTACAAATGGTTCAGTGGTGCGATTCAAATAATTTAACAACCGGTTCTCTGCCCTAATGACCAGCTGGGTAGACGTGGCTTGGTGGTCATGTGACCGTGTGGGCGTGGTCACTCACGTCGATGGGCGCTGTCTTAGCTGTTACAATGTAATAAGGGTTAACCAGAGAGGCAGTTTCTGTAAGCAAGGCAATAAAGATTAGGCTAGAAACACCACCAGAAGGTTTCCTTGCTGCCTTCCTTACAGGATTAGCCCTGTAAAGTGGAAAAAAAACAAAATAAGATTTCTTCCAACAACCGGCTCTCCGAACTGCTTAGAAAGTTAACAACTGGTTCTCCCGAATAGGTGGAAACTGGCTAAATCCCACCACTGAAATGGTTGAAAAAAGCCCAAACACTAAATCCTATTTTAGATACATATCGTTGTAGGAGGCAGTTGTGCCAAACTGCCTCCTACTTCTATTTCCTTGCACTTCTGCCATTCTTCCGATACATTTGGGATTTAAAAAAAAAAAAAAGAAAATACTGCCCAACTATAACCATGAAAGTAATCGAGTTGCTAAGAGTTAGAAAAACAGATTTCCAAATGAATGAACAGAGTAGCATCCAACTCCTGCATCCAACCAGACCATTAAAAAAAAAAAAAAGCACAGAACCACTATGATGGAGCTTTTTAGCAATATTTAATGGCATCTTAACAAAAACATGGGCTGTTTATAAATTTTGCTTTCAGAAATTAAAAAAAAGGAAGAAAAGAAAATGCACTTGGTCCAAGTTTGCAAAAAGCCAGTTCCAAAAAAAGGGGGGGGGAGGGGGAGGGGGGAAGCAGGAAACAGCTGAGGCTAAAATAAAGTGGAAATTGCCTTCCCCTCTTGGGGAGCAGGGATGTTTTTTTTTTTTCCATTGCCAGGTGGGACACAAAGAAAAAAGCACTAATGGACTAGGAGAAATGCTCTTGCTGCCCTCTGGAGAACCACTTTTAAGAAAGGCTGAGCTACATCACCATGTTTTAAGACAGACACACACATACACTCTCCACTAACTGCCGGCAGAGAAGGCAACGGGAGCACAAAACCATGTGCAGCACTTTTTGCATTGCTCGACAAGAATCATCCCAGCAAGAGCAGATGTCTGCTGCTCTCTTTCCTGGGTTAAAATGAAAAAGGAACTACGGGAACTGACATTTGCACATTGAAGGACGTAGGGTGATAAGAAGGGAAGAAGCAACCAGCTCTTCCCCTTTAACACTAAGGGCAGTCTGAGCTTGAAAAAGAAAAGGGAGAGGGGAGGGGGGAAGGTAGGGGAAAGCTCTGCTTTCCAAGGTCCTTAATTAGAAGATTAGCATCAGTCTACCACCCCCATAGGCACGAGAAGGGGCCCAGCTGCATTCGAGCCGGTCTTTGGAGACCACAGTGAAAGAGGGAATGCAATTCAGAGGCAGTTGGAGAAAAGGTTGGTCGCGCGTAGAGCTGACAATCACTTAGGAGGTGATCCATCTGGAATGCAGAATTTCCAAGTCCTGGATGGTTTTTCATGTGGGGAGGAAGGTTTTTCACGGCGGGGCAGGGAAGAAGCAGGCTCAGGCTAACTTCAGGAATTGCTGGAGGGTGTTCTGTTCCACTGCTTCCACAAACAGTTCGTAGTCCTGTCAGGTGGGAGAAAAGTAAACTAAAAAAATAGGGACATCATGCAGGGAAAGGCTAAGAATTTCTTAGCATCAAACCAAAACAGCCTCTGGGGCCCAAACAGGAGAACAGCTTTCATTACAGAATGTTCAAAGCCCAGCTAAAGACCTGTTCTTGTGCATCAAAACTGATTATATAGCCCTCTCCTTTGTAATCCTCTCTAGATACTTATCTTCACTTAACAACTGAGAGGTTAATCACGTCAAAAGTAAGGTTTGAGGTAATACAATTATGCTTAGGTTGCTTAAATACAGTTGATACTATTGCTTCCATGTATTTCGTCCCCTTCTGTCACGTGCAAAACAATAATTTGGTGGAAACATCTGCAGAGTCCCCGGGAGATACACCTAAAACCTTCAACTAAATGGCTCGCGGGTGCTTTTGCTCAGACACCAGCCTGGGTGTGTATCCAGTCACAATTACTGTGAAAGCCACAAATACCTTAAATATCCTCTGCTGTCTACCTTTCATAGATGTTCTGTCTGATACAAACTGAGTCACTCCCCACTTTGAGCCTTTACTCAGGATTTGGTCAGAATAGAATACGAATAGAATAATAGAATAGAATAGCATGGAATAGGAATACAATAGAATAGAATAGGAATAGAATAGGAATAGAAGAATAGAATAGAATAGCATGGAATAGGAATAGAATAGGAATACAATAGAATAGAATAGGAATAGAAGAATAGAATAGAATAGCATGGAATAGGAATACAATAGAATAGAATAGGAATAGAATAGGAATAGAAGAATAGAATAGAATAGCATGGAATAGGAATAGAATAGAATAGAATAGAATAGAATAGAATAGAAAAGGAATAGAATAATAGAATAGAATAGCATGGAATAGGAATAGAATAGAATAGGAATGGCATGGAATAGGAATAGAAGAATAGACTGGAATAGAAATAGGAATAGGAATAGGAATAGAATAGAATATAGAAAATGAGAATATAATTGGCCAAGTGTGATTGGACACACAAGGAATATAAGGAACAGGCCTGTAACTTTCAGCATTAATACAGTCCATACATGCTAGAGTCAACAATGTCTGAAAAATCCTTTTTTTTTTACAGAACAAGGCTATCTATCACTGGTATGATGACATTTTCACAGTAAACGCCTTTTAACCTGCAGTATGTCACTTGTCAGCATCAGTATTAAGGCACAGAATTAGAGGTTTTTTACAGATACTTTCAGGTAGAGGGAAAACGAGAGTAACCTTATGCCCACAGGGCTGCTCCCTCTGCAAATGACCCTCTGACTTTGTTAGGAAATGGCTCAGGAACATAATTTAGGCTGGAGTCGATATTCATTTTCCTCTCAAAGGGATGCATCACCATAGTCTATTAATATTTCCTCCTGCTGTCAGCAAACCAAATAACTCTTCCTCACGCTTACATTAATGATTCATTTTATAATCTGAGACATTTTGTAATAAGCACCTAAAAGAGTATGGAAATGTATAGAAAGAGATGGGATTTTCCCTCCCTGTCCTAGCAAGATTCCCTGTCTAGTTTCATGCCAAGCCCAGCCAGATTACAGCTTTCCTTTAACTTACTCAAGGGACTTTCACTGTAACAGGTGCTATTAAAAATGTTTGGAAATAGCAAGTGTTGCCCTACACTTCATATCTGAAAAAAGGACTGTTCAGAAAAATTCATTTAAACATTTGCCGGAGGAGCCTAAATCTCCAGGTGCAGAACCCCTCCAGATGTTGATGAACTACAACTCCTAGCAGCCCCAGCCAGCATGGCCAATATCAAGGGATGCTGGGAGTTGTAACTTAGCAATATTTGGAAGGCTAGAAGCTTCCTTTCACCATTCTAAATAATACAAAACGACACCAGTAAGAATACCACCGCAGTCATAATACATATTAACTCTGAGCTACTTATGCGCAACCCTTGTTATGCAGGCCCTTCATTCATTTAGCATTACTATTGAAATCTTGGCCGAGTCACAAGATGAGGCTACCAGAGCCAGTATTCCATCCTATGATTGTAGATTAGCCTCTTATGTAAAACTACAAGTTAATTATTAAAATTAACTTGTCAGCAAAGGCAGGGAATTCTGGTTAACACAAGGCCAACATGCATGGAGAGTACAGAGAGAAAGGCAACATTCATTCTCATTTAAAAGGGGCCAATAGGACTGAACAAAGTCCAGGCTGAAAGCAAAAGAAACAATGAAGGCCAGAGATGAGCAACGAATGTAAAACAATTGTGAGAGACGCCAGATGGCAGCACTTAGCCAATCTTGGCTGATCTTTAGAAAGGGAAAAAAATTGATCAAGCAGGGATGGGCATAATATTTACCCAGGAAATTCAAGATTGCAGCTCAGACTGGGAAGTTAAAAACAAAACACGCCCTGGAAAAAGTCAACGGCATTGGCAAGCCTCATCTATATTGTAGCCAAATCCACGGATACTCCCATGTCAGGAGATTGACTCAAGGACATATTTACCATGATCATGGCTGGTTCTTCATCTACCTCCACCTTTTTTTATGCTCTCGCTAAAGGCTAGGGAGCTAGAAATCCTTGGCCGTACATTTAGATCAATTAAACAGCTACCAGTACATTTACTTTGAACTAAACAAGAAACCAGCCAGTCCATTTTGTTGCAGAGGTAATGGGCACTTCTATTTTTTTCTTTTTTTTTGGCCTTCGAGTCAGTTTTGACTGCCTGGACAAGTCTGCAGTTTTGTTGGCATTTACACATTGGCACAGTGAATAGCCACATGAACTTAGGATGCATCCAAGTTGCTCGTTCTTAATGAGATGCAAAACATTTAACGTTGCTACTGCTGTCCCAGAGAAAACTCTCCCAAACAGTAATGTACAATACAGCACCTACTACCTACAGCCAGGGGTCACTCACCCCGCAGTAATGGTCCCCGTTGAAAATCTGGGGAGGAATGGCTTTGGGGTTGCCCGATTTGTTCCTCATTTCTTCCCGAAGGGCATTGTCTTGGGAGATATCCACCATGTTGTACTTGATGTTCTTTCCATCCAAGATCCTGGTCACTTCACTCTGCTGGGATTTGATCTGTGGGGCAGGCATATCAATGGGGGAAAGGAAAGAAGAGGAAGAGAAAAAGGGGAAGAGGGTGAATCACCCTGCATTGGGATATGCAAAGAAGGCAACTGAAATATGAAAAGCCAGAGTCATACTTCCAGTGAATGAATTCAATCCTAGCTAAATACAGGCAGAATCCTCCACTAGTGATCAAGGAGATGGCAGCCCCCATAACAGGAGCAAGGATGGCTCCACGCCTGGGGATGAGGAAGGAAGGAAGGAGGGAAGGAAGGAAGGAAGGAAGACTCCATGCCTCGGGGCTGGGGAAGAGCCTTTAGTAAAGGAAGACCCTCCCTCTCCCTTTGTCACAGGATTGGATTTCTTCCCGTTCAGCTTTTCCTCAAATCGCTCCAGCGTCTCCACTGGCGTGGGCGGGAATTTGGAACCGAAAAAGAGTTGCTCCCCTTACACTTAAGGAATCCACCCTCGCGGGGAACCTCAAGGGAAGAGAAGCCCACCTAAAGCCAAGAGGAAAGATTCCTTGCCCGCCCTCCAGATGTTCTGGCTGGAGGATGCAGAGGCGAGCACATCTGGGAGACCTGGCTGGGGAAGGGGAGGGACGCGAGAAGCGGGGAAAGGAAAGCGCGGAGAGAGTTTGGGGCGGAGGGCGCCCAGGCAGTCTCCCCAGGGGAAGGGGAGGAAAGTGGGGGGGGGGGAGAAGAAGACCCCACCCCCGTAGGCAGCGCATACTGCAAAGGGGCGGCACCCACCTCTTGCAGGGGCTGACGGGTGGGGCTGGGGGGGGGGGGCTCTGGGCTGGGCTTACCTCCCGAGAACCGGTGACTGAAGTGCTGTAGATGGTGAGACAGGCCATAACTGCTGGTCGCTTCCAGCCGCTCCTTCTCGCTGGGTTGCCCGCTGGGTGGATGGATGGATGGATGGGGAAGGAAGCGAGAAGGTGGGCAGGGCTCCGTTGCCTCCCCAACCCCAGCCAGCACGTGACCGCAGCCAGGCCAATGGGGCGAGAGGCCGCGAGCATGCGGAACAGATCCGCTCTCCGCCGCCGGCCAAGCTGCGGTCAGAGGGATCTGCTGGAGGGGCCGCAGAAAGATTCGGAGGCGGCCCGCTTCCCCCCCCCCGCCCCCCACTTTTCTTCCGGAGCTGCAGCCTCCTTGCAGCTCTTCCGGAGTCCCCCGCCCAGAACGCAGCTGGGGTGGCCGCCAAGGAAAGGGGGCGCGGAAGGTCTCTGACTCATCAACTGGCAGCGCTTCTTGACGTCTTTGTGTGGGCAAATTCAGTCGTAATTGTCCCACTGATCAATTTAAGTCTCTGTTTTCACACATTTTGCTTGTTCTTTATGCTTATTTGTGTTCCCGGCTGCATCTGGCTCACGAATCCCCGACCTTCCTATTTTCAGCTCCTTTTATTAGCAAAGATGGAAAATGGCAGCTATAAAAATAGGTGGGGTTTTTTTTTTTTTACTTCTGCTTCTTAGAAAGCTAGGCAACTGCTATATTTTCAACCCTTAGTTATTTTAATAACTTTTTAAAATTTTGAATGTGAATTGATTCGCAGCAATTTTATTGCTACACTGAGTTTGTATCAATAAGAAATATGTATAGTTTCAATAAAAACACATTTTCTAAATTTCTCATTTAAGATTAGGTCCGACATTTCAGGGCTGGAATTCAAAACATTCCATATACTTTGATTAAAAGCAATTAGGTCAACTCTACCAAAACAAAGAACTTTTTTCTTTTTCTTTCTTTCTTTCTTTATTTTTAAAATAAATTTAATTTCTTCTGAAAGAAATATATTAAAACAATGAACACAGTTGCAGCTTTTCCATAAAGGAAATATTCCTACTTTGAAAACGTAATGTAGAAATTGTGCAGTAAACTACAATCTTACAGTGAAATTCAGTGCAATCCTTGTATTAAGAGTATAATTTATAAAAAAGTAAAAAGTTCTACTCTTCTGTAATAAAAATAACCAGCATATAAAAATATTTTCCTTGTCTGCAAACACAACAAAATGAAATTTTCCCTATACCTGTACAAAAAGTTCAAGTCAAAATTTCTGCCAAATGCTGACAATAAAGCAGTTTTTGTCACAATTTCAGATCACAGCTTTACATATCTCTATTTTTTTTTGAACTTTTACCATCTTTTAGTAAAAGTTCAATAAAAAATAGGGAATGTTTGTAAAGCTATGATCTGAAATGATCATAGAGTTGTCAAAATGTAGAATACTAGCTATTATAACTATTGCATCTGGAGTGTACCAGAATTTGGAAAACAGCTGTCTGCAAACCAACAAATGTTAAATAATGTATGGACTGACAAGTGTGTGCATTATCACACTATTATGTATTCTAAAGCTTTAGAAGAATGTCAAGAAGGTATACTAATTAGTGGCACAATAAACTATCTGTGTCCAGATAGTCTACTAGCAAATAGCAAACACTGTTTATAAATTTATTCTATTAGGTTAACTGAGTAAAAGTAACTCAAAATAAAAATATAGTTATTCAGCAAAAATAAAATCCATGAACCGATTATAGGAAAATAAATGCAGAAAGTGGAGCAGTATAAATTCATTGGCATCCTTCAGTCTCAAAAGACTATGGCATAGTGCTCTGGAAAGAGGTCCTAAAACAGCATCTAGTGTGACTAAAAGCAGTACAAATACTTTGGCTCTATTTTGATGATAGATGAAACCAAAGCATGGACATAAAGGGTAGGTTTGATGAGGCAAAAGCAGCTTTTGGAAAAATAAGTAAACATATTTACTGCCAGTTTTAAGCTGAGAACTTTGTATGCTGTTACATTTTGCATGTTTTTTTAAAGAAACATTTACAAAAGGACACATTGCTTAGATCCACACATAAACTACTTCAACACATGATGGCATTCTAAGCTCTTGGGAAAAACACCATATGTATGAAGGTCAGCACAAGCTAAAGAACTGGCAAGTGTGATTTTAGTTTTTTTATATTATTATGTTATTTATATTGCCTGATCCTCAACGACTCTGGGCAATTAAATAATGATCAGGTTATTTAATTATAGAGCTATAGTATAAAGATACTTAAAATAATGGTTGAATCTATACAAAATAAGACAGTTCTCCAGAGAATGGGCAAAGATAGGGAAATATGAAATTCATCCAAAAAAGAAAACTGGAATATCTAGGACCCTAGGTTAATGATAAATATCCATCTTAATTATATGAAAAAAACATTCAAGGGGTTGTCAAAAATATATTGTTTTAAAGAATAAATAGCATTGATTACAGCCAACCTTTACATCACTAAATGAAGTAATTCATCATAAGCAATCTTTTTAACTAAATTACATAAGCATTCATATACTTAGTTAAATACATCTACAGCTGGGATTGTAATCAAAAGAATGGAGAATGCTTGATTTACAGTTCTCTCATTTGAATAATTTCCACTGGTAAACATTTGATGTGTTGCAGGAACATATTCAGCTTTCTGTTTAAGGTCAATTTTCAGTTCTAAGAGCAAGCGTAAACCGTCTACATGCCTTCACCATCGATCATGCTACCTACAGTTGACAGGAGTTCTTCAACATCAGTAGCCACCGCCAGCCATGCTTGTCCTAATGTAAGGTCTTTTTGTAAAGTGCTGGCACAGCATTAAAGACTCCTCCAATATTACAACCTTGTGGAAGAATGTGCATTAATCTGTTCAGTCATAAGGACTAACAAATTATCACCTTCCTGTTTCACAGAAGGGCTAGTTTTAAAATCAACCTGCAATTCTTTCTATTACACAGTGTATAAACTTAATTGCCCACATTGCAACAATATGAAAATTCAGTTTCTCTCTTTCCAAAGGTTTATTTTTAGGAGAATTAAGGCATTTCAACATTTGAATTCATACATTCTAGAATGTCAAGTTAATGCTTGCATAGAGAACAGTGATATGAAAATATAGTTTAAAAAGTGCATCTGCATTGAAAACATTAAGAACCAGGATGACAGACTGAATTGAAAGTGTCCATGCCATTAGCAGTGGTCATATCCTGAAACCCGGGGAACCAGCACAGGCTTTGGAGATCTAAAACATTTAAGGAGAAATGCAACAATGCCTACTACAATTTCATCATATTATTTCTAGTTTCAGGAAGGAATTGGAAAAAACCTGAGGGTACAAGATTATCTTAGACATTTCAAAAACCTGTTAAAAATAGATCTTTCTTCTGTTCAGACTTGCTTTACTACAGCTGATTCAGTTTTTCCTACATACAGACTGCCATTTTATATTCAATCCTAACTCATCAAAGTTTTCGCAACCTCACAGCAATTACATGACAAAGAAAAAGAGTCTCCATGATTGTAGTGTCTGAAAAAACGTTTCTGCCATAAATTACAGAAATGAATGCTGGCAGACATTTTCCTGACTGCAGCTGCTAACAAGAACCAGATCCAGAATTGCAGGATACAAAAAAGTTTTCACCACACCCTTAGAAGGCTCATTGTCCTTCGAGAGCTTTCCTGTCAAGAGAAAATCCGATTTCCAGCTGTGGGAAGCATTTTCACCGGAACAGGTAATAAAGACCTTCTGAAAACTCACCCTGCACAGTACAAACTTAGTTCACATCTTCCACTTATTTGGCCTTCACTGAGTAATACAGTTATCGCCCACATCTTGAGCATATCTGTCCGAAATAGCAGTCCGCAAATCTTCAATCTCTTTGTGTAACTGTTTTACATCCTCCACCTTCTTTGCTAATGTGTCTGGTTTCAGCAAGTCTTTTTCTTGTTGAACAGAATAATGTACAGCTGTGAAATCAGAGGAAGGTTCTCAGATTAATTAGTCATTTTCCAGTGAAAAATCAGCATTGGGAATTGGCATCTAATCCCTATAACAGCTATGAATTTGGGTTTTCCCCCCCCTTTTTTAAAAAAAAACGCAGTTTTTAAAACTCTTATTAATGATCATGGGGATCACCTCCAAGTAGTTCGGAGTTAGGTGGATAGTGCAAAATACCACAAATATAACCATTACACACACCACAATCTTGAAACTCTACACAAAGGAGCTCCACAAGAAGCAATCATGCTTAAATAAAGTGGAGGGGAGAGTTAAAAGATTTTCTCAGCTCAAAATAGTATCGTTCCCTAACTTCCATAAGGTACTATTAAAGAACATCAATAGGCAAGGTAGGACATAAGAGTGCCTACATGGAGGGCAAGAACAGCAAATGACAAAATGTACATGTGGACATAATCATGCAAGTGCTGTGACTTAAGAGATCTGAGTCAGATTATCAGGGCCCAAGTAAGTAATGGGACAATCTGTACAAGGGTGTCATTGGGTAGGTGGTGTCATGGTTTGCTGTGGACACCATGCTAAAAAAGATATGAGGGTATTACAATCCCAAAGTATTACAAACAAAGGGACCATAATCTGTCACTGCAGACAACAGGCTCCTATGACTTACTGTGAATGCCTAACAGCAACGACAAATTGGGATCTTTTCCTTGAGCCCGCTGAGTAACCACACTGTAGACAGAGTGCAAGTCCTGTAGGCAGCTGGCTAGTTCACTATGCAGCTCTTGGGTCAGGCTGGCTGTTTCATTTGACAGCAGCTGGCCCAGCTCCATCTGCCGGAGATGCTCCTGGAAGGTCAGGTTTTTTTCCATCAATTCTTGGTTCTGAGAAGACAGCTAAAAATAAGATGTAAAAAATCAAGGCTTTCAAAAATGATTCCTGGTTCTTCACTAGCCATGATTCCACAACTCTGGATTTTACAAACATGTTTGGAAACTTGGACATCAGAAAGTACATCTGTAGCTTTTGCCTTTAGTTCTGAGATTTACTCTTGGCATAGTATAGGCCAGGGGTGTCAAACTCACGTCGTCACGGCGGCATCATGTGATGTATCGCAACTTTCCCCCCTTTCGCTAAACTGGGCATGGGCATGGCCAGCGCATGACGCATCCAGCCTGTGAGTTTGACAGCCCTGGTATAGGCTAACCATCACACAGTTTGGAAACTGAAAAGTTAGATTTGCAGGACTGGGATATTTGGCTTTTACAAGGAAGGAAACACACAAAGTTTAGATTATTGCATCTGTGCTACCAGGGAAAATGGTCTTACAAAGAAAAGTGGAAATTATTGTAAGTATTCTGACAGGAGACATTCCAATACATTTATGCCTTGCTTCACAGAACAGAACTTCCAATTTAGAGACAGTTGTAATTTGTCCTCTTTTCCCCACTCCAAGCAGTAAATGCAATCTATCCTTGGTTAAGAGAAGGGTAATGAGGTCAAAATATAGAAAAATAAAATTCCTACAATAGGAAAGACGATTTAGCATACTTTTAATAATATTCCTCAGATACATTTCAGGGAATAGGAATTGGTATAGATTGTCCTCACTTACAAAGTATTGGAGAATGAAGGAGTTACAGATGCTTTGCATATATTCTATGGAACTTTGTGATTGATTTGTTTTTTCATTGATTCAGACATTTTTGGCACCAGATAGAAGTTTGCAGTCCAACCCTTTCCCTCCCCCAAACTATTTAGAGCAGTGGGGAAAAACAAAATGTGGATTGTGCTGCTTCATCCACTATCCAACTTCTGCTGGATTCAGCTGGGCAACCATGTCTCCAGGAGAGCAAAGAATCTCCATCCAGCCTTCTTTTACCACAATATGTTTTAGTATCAAAGGAGAAAATCTAGCAGCTAGATGGCACTAGATGTAAATCATATCTCAGCACAATAACAAAATTGTGGGAACCAGCCCTAGCAGAATCACAGCCTCACTTACAATAATGCAAAACACTAATAGCGTATGTGCTGGTCAAGAGACTTGAATCATGGGACTATAAGCGCTCTCTTCAGGTCTCATGTAATCCCTCTAAAATGTATTCATTTTTACTTTGAACTGATAGAGACTTATTTAACACATATAGAAAAATAACATTCTTGTTACCTTAATTAAATTTAAATCAAATGGAGTTTTTCCTCGTTTTACCTTCTTTTCAAAGTATGGTCCCTAATCTACTCAAAGTGCAGGCATTAATTTAAAAAAAAGATTATGCACTTCTGAACTAATTAAGAGGGAAGATTCAAATCAGGCTACAGATTTGAACTGGGAAAAAATCAGATGGATAAGGATACACAATGCAAAGAGAGAAACTGCAGTAATAAACTAGTAAGAAGAATCAGACATCCTGATAGTTGGGATTGTTAAAACTGCCAACATTTTTAAAAAGAAGCTATACCTCTTTCACAGCTCTGCGTAGCTGCTGCAATGCATTTTCCTGCTTCAAGGCTTCTGCCCTCAGAGCCTGGGCTGTACCATCATCCTGGGCAATCTGTTCCTCCAGATCCTGGGAGTCAAAGACAAATTGAGATGGTGTCACTGGTGATGTGTTGCTTCAACAAGAAGTTCGCCTTTAATGCTCCAATAAGAAGCTCACCTTTATTTGTGAAGTCAAGTGATCCAATTTCTTCTTCTGATTTTCCACAATCTAAATTTAAAGAATCAAAATGATCAAATGTTCCCATACATCTTCCAGCATTATGTGCCTGCTGCTGAATGAATGCGCTCACAAGCAATTGTATCCTTGCACATGATCTAACTAACCTAAAGGACTTGAAAAGTTTTACTCCTGGGATAATCCCACATACTCAAATTGCTAATCTTATGTTATTAAACTAGGCAAACATCCCACTCAAGACACTGTTTCTTCAAAGGCGATGTGGGAAGATTCCCATATTTGTAACTGTAGACTACAGAATTAACCCAGGTATGCTTATTTTAAGTGAATGCGACTGTAAATTTTGATCCTTTATGATATAGAACTTTGATTGGTTTATAATCTTTTGATCAAGTACATCCCAGCTTGATCAATGAGATATTGATATGAGATCCTAATACAAGAATGTTGATATATACAAGTGATCATAAGACCATAAAGGAAGAGAATGATCTTCTATCTATTCAATACAGAATAGACACCACCTTAAGAGCTCCAATCTCATCTTTGGAGTTACCTTCCTGAGAAGATCCCGTTCTTTGTGCAGAGCCTCTTTTTCTCCTTTCTCTCTCTCTATCTCTTGGGCATAATCTTCTGGTACTGAAGGCTTCATCTGCTCCATTTTATCTTGTAAACTAAGAAACGAGAAGTTTTCATTAAATGAAATCAACTTTATACAAGCTCACCCTTTGAAAGTGAGTTTCATAATTCTGCCTCTAAAACTAATTAAAACATTGTTCCATTCCAAAGACATGCGCTGATACAAAAAAGCCTCCCAACTATTAAAGACTCTTTGGTCTAGATTCTGTGTATGTTGAAGTTTCATGTCTGTGAGAAATTGAAAAGCTAAAATTGTCTACAAACGATGCCCTTCCATTCTCACAATCAAGTCTCAACAACAAGGCAGGGTCTCTTACCAAATTCAAAGAAAAACATGGTGGAAGCAGATAAAGATGCCATCAAAGCCTGATCCAATTTGGTTGCCCCCACCCCACAAGCCAAATGCCCCGCAAGGCTGATTTTTGTAAGATGCTCAGAAGGGAGTCCTAAAATGTGTAATAAATCGAGTATCTTCCAAGGACGGGCACCCAGTTGAGGGAAAAGCATGTATTGGATGGAGATATAAACACAATCCCCTCCCAAAAGAATTATCCTTCCCCAAACAGAGAAAGAGCTCATATATGTCCTCGAATTATGACCATAATGGAGTCCAAAATTTCTGTTGTTAGGTGAAATGTTTGTTAAGTGAATTCTGCCCCATTTTATGACTCTTCTTGCCACAGTTGTTAAATGAATCACTATACTTGATAAGTAAGTAACACGGTTAAGTGAATCTGGCTTCCTCATTGACTTTGACTCCGCCTGTCAGGTGGTTATATGACCCCAGGACAATGCAACCATCACAAATATAAGTCAGTTGCCAAGTGTCTGAATTTTGATCATGTGACCATGGGGATGCTGCAATGGTCATAAGTATGAAAAATTGTCATAAGTCACTTTTTTCAGTGCAGTTGTAACAGTTACTAAATCAACCGTTATAAGTCGAAGACTACCTGTAATATCTTCTGTGACTGCTACTCCCAGGATCTTTTCTGAGTCCAAAGGCCACACACTTTTGGCTAAAGTCATTTTCCGCCTTCATCTCTCTGGAGAGAGGTACCCATACAAAGTAGGACAAATTATAAAATAAAGTGCCATGCCAAAAGAATGCAAATCTGCCAGATTTGTATATAGGCCATGAGGACACCCCTTATAAAGAGGGTGGGATTTGTGCCCTGCCATTCCCGTCATCGTTTTGGTAAATCTGATGGGTTCTGTGAATGCCTCTGTCCAGGGACGATTCACTGTAGATTCTTAAAGCACATATTGCTTGCCACCGTTGGCCTTCAAGGCTCTTTTTTCTTCACACCACAATTCCCATCACTAGAATCGGGATCGAAAGGAGCCATCTGGCCTTCTTAGTGCAGGAATCTACATTCAGGCATCCTAAACAGATGAGCTGTCTAGGCTCTCCTTGCACAGATCCAAAGAAATGAAGACACCCATGTCTCTGGATAATCAGTTCCACTGTCTAACAGCAACTAACACGAACATCCTTTTTTCTCAAATTCCAATGAATCTGCTTTCCTGTAACTTAAAAACCATTATTCCATATCCTGCACTCTGGAATGAGAGAGAAAATTCTTCTAAGTGAAGGAGTTTTAAAAATGCTACTCTACCTCCTCTCAGTTGTTTTTTCCTTAAGGCTAAGCATATTTCAGTCACTCTTCTTCAAAGGATATCCTGTCAAGAACTTCTCTCTTTTTATTCCCATCCCTTTCTCTGATACTTAAGTCTCTCTTATATGGGTCTGCTGTGCTTGCTATTTGTAGGAAGGCTTTATTGCCAGGCAGCACAATGTATTTCTAGGTTATCCTAGAAGCCAACATTCTTGTTTTTTCCCCACTTCCCTGGTGTTACCTGCGCACTGTGGAAAGCAGTTCCATTTCTTTGTGTTTCTGCACTTCTAGCTGCAGCTCCTTCTCTCGGCAGTCAGTGCGAACATCTCTTAGCTCCCTTTCAAGAGTAGTTACTGTTTCTTGCAAAGTGCTAACTGTCTCCTGAGACTGCTTTAACTAAAATGTTGGGGGTGGGGTGGAGAGAGAACAAACACATACATCAGACTTAAAAGGAATGCCTTCTAGCAATTGGAACTATTCACAAAGCTAACACATTTAATCTGTTCAAGCTTGCAGACCTACACTATCCAGCTGTTTTTCAAAGCCAGCTGCATCCGGAAGGTGCCTTCCTACCTGTTGACTTTGTTTTCGATGATCCTCCAATACTGGGAGGTCAGCAATATAGCGCTCCAGAGTCTCAATTCTCTGCTGTTTCTCATGGTTTTGGTCCAATTCTTTTTGGCATTTCTTTTTCAGATGCTCAATGTGTTTGTCTCTGGACTTGATCTGCAGGATAGAATATCAGGGGTAGGTAGCAGCACTTTCTACTATTGATTTCAGATGCAAGAATGCCCATGATCCAAAAGTGGACCATTATGTAGAACAAAAAGAAGTGATTCTGGGGCTTAGCCTATGTTTTAAAAAAACATATTTTCCAGAAACATAGTTATGGAACCCACTCTACCTTTTACATGACATAAAGAGCAGGGATTTAGCTTTCTGCTGAAACCCTGAAGCATTGTAATAATACTCCAGTCTAACTTTAGTGCAATCATTTTGGGAAAATATTAATGCTTTACCTTTTGCTCCTTTCTTTTATTAACTCCTAAAAACATAATTTCCCATAGTACTTCTCTATTATACAAGAGGGTATGAAATGTATCAAAGCTTGAAGTGTGAATATTAGAATAATCAAATATTACAACAAAAAATTGCATTCCCATGTAAATAAGCAGACATTGGGACATCTGTTGGGGCTTAATCCAAAAAAAAAAAAAAAAAAAAAAGCCTACCCTTTCTTCTTGTTTCTTCAATTCTACTGTATGCTTCTGTATGGTCTCTTTGTGAATCTCCTGGATCCGTTTAATACCAGCTTCTGAAGCAGCCAGTTTCCTTTCCAATTCAATCTTTTCCTTATTGAGTGACTCTGTCTTTTCAGTAAACTGAGCCCGTAAAAATATATTCTCCCGCTGTAACTCCTGCAAAAGATATTAAATAAAATAGTAATAGCCAGAACATCTCCTAAAATCTATACTCATCATCATATTCATTGAAGAATTGTTTAAATTGAATGTGAGCTCAGTAAATACTGGGGACAAGAAGAGAAACACATCAATATTTGAAGGAGAAACAGAATATCTGATTTACTTCAGTGTTCTCACCAGAGAATCAAGCAGGCTCCAATGCTTAGGGAACAAAACACCTGCGTGCTGGCCTAGAGGTGAAGATGCTCACCTCATACTCAGGTGGCTAAGAATTCAATCCTAGGCAGCGGCAGATGTTTCTCTATCAGGGCACAAAGAGAAAATATTTGCTGCAAACTCTGCATAGGCATCAGGCAGGGCATCCAGCCACTCAAAGCTCAGCTCCATTCAGTTGCCCTGACTCCACTCCAATAAAAGGGATTTTAAAGAAAAAATAATTGCAGAAATTAAAGGTTCCTGAAGGAGGAGCTATAGAGCATGTCTCTTCTCCATTCATGCCTTCTCTAATCCCGCAATGAATTTAAAATTCTTTTCCAATAGCATTTTTCAAGTGCCACCAGTACCTGCATTCTGAACAGATGCATATCCCCATAAGGAGCAGGATGGCCATAGAGGGCACTGTGGACTTGCATTTCACTTTCTTGTAGTTTCTGCTCCAGCTGGGAAATGTGCTGTCTCTGCCTATGAGAATAAACCCGTTCAGTATATTAACACTGACAAAATTAAAAGTATAAAAGGGAACATTAGAGGGCTTTCAGTAAAATGGTTAAGTAGCATTTATTTTTTCAGATTTGTAACTGAGCGGGAAATCAATACATGGACTCACAGAGTGATGTATGGGGAAAAGCTATCTGAGAAAGAATTATCCGCCTTCATAATTCCTCTTATAAGTCAATAAAAACCAATTAAATGCACTCAAGAGAAATCACAACTCACACTAGCAGCAAAAGCTTTGTTACCCTGGTTAAAAGACAAGCTACATCTTAGTATAACCAGAAGAAGCCATGCATGTCCTTTTTAATTAATAGAGAGAAGGAAGAAAACCTCTCTTTAAAAAGTGGTGTTCCTCCCCACTATTCCTATGTTTTTGACACTAAACTTTAGTGTTTGGGCAAAAATAGTCTTGAACCATTTATATTTCTATGGAAATATAAAGCATAAGCTTAACCACTCATAAATAAGTTGTAGAGTATTCAGTGAAGTTTATTACGCCAGACTGTTTGCTTTTTTATCAATATGAAATACAATCTAAGCAGTTACTTTCTGGTGAAAAAATCTAGAAGGTAAACTTAATTTCTTACCTGTCGATGAGAATTTCTTTCTCCAGGAGCAAATTTTCATTAGTGCTGGCAATGCCAATCCACTGAGCTGGATCAAGTGTGTGCAGTGAAGTATTGTTCACCAAAGGATAGTAACAAGTCGCTTTATTTTGCAGCTGGAATTATGACATTCAGAGACAAGGCATGAGATTCAGTTCTCAAAGAGAAAATCAGTGTTAGATTTTTTTGGGGGGATGAGAAGGAGGATTGTTTTTAGATATATTTTTTTTGTTCTCTCTGTTGATATTATTTTGCCAACATTTGACTTTTTTTCAATCAAGGGACTTTCAAGCAATGTCATAATAGTTTTTGGAACTATTAATAACAATTTTAATTTCTTCCCCATTCCCCATTTTTCTTTAAATTATTATACTTATCAATTTTGAGATTGCATTTTTAAATTTGGTAGTATATATTTGTATTTGCATTTGTATAGTTGATTCATATTTAATGAAATTATATTGCCCATGCTTCATACTATATCTTTTACCTGCAACCTCTCCTTGAAAATGTACAGTGCCACCACTTTTTAAAAGCCTATAAAGCTAAATCTACAGCCATCAAGTCCTTGTTTTCTTTCCTAAAGGTTTGATTCTGCAATAAAAGCACTTATGGGATTATTTCTCCTCAGTACAATACTAGAATACATCAGGCTTTTAAATTAAGACACTTCTATGGATTTCCCCCCTTTCAGCATTTATTCCCTTTGAAAATTATATGCAACATCATTAGCTCTGGTCTACATACTCCTCCTGAGCCCTGGCAGAAAAATTATAGGCAGAAAAGCTACATATGCAGACATTCCCTATAGATAGAGGTTAAAATAACTTACATGCATCTGTTCCAGTTGCAGTCGAACACAATCCAGATGTTGTTTCCAAGCACTGTGTGCACAATTCTCATGTGGATGTATTGTACAAGCTTCCTGCTTCAATGTCTGAGATCGAGTAGCCAAAGGGGTGGAAAACATACTAGCAGCATTAAGTCCCAGGGATACTTGCTTTCCACAGACTCTATTGGAATCTATTGATGGTTTAGTATTCTGCAGTATTTTATTGTATTCCTTTTCTAGGCCAGCAGAAGTGCTATTTGAATTGCCTGGAGTGTACATCTGGAGTTGGGACCAAGGACCAAGAGAATGCCTATCTAGAAAAGCAGCATGGGTGACTCCAGCATCTAGGCTGATAGGTTTCTGAACACATTCCACACCTGACTGACCAGGACTATGAAACAAGGACTGATTGCAACCATTTTCTGCTGAAGTCTGATTCAGACAGAGAGAATTCCTGTTGATCACCTGGGATTGCCTCAAAGTATCAGAGTCATAGCTGGACATCAGTCCTCCTGTATCACCCAGTGAATTTGGCATGGAGGAAGCCAAAGTGGTCTGAGGAGGGCTTGATTCACTTGTTAGACAAGGTGATCTGTCCAATGTGGAGGGCATGACATGAGCTGTAGGAATGGCCACTTGGGTTTTGATGGGTTGAAATGAAGAACCATAGTTGAGACTGCTAGATGCTAGAAAAGAAAAAAACAATACCAGAATTAAAAACAAAACTTTATAGATCAGCTGATATTTCACTTACCCTGGCTTTTGTGTACACAAGTATCTAGAAAATTGCCCAGAATAATTACAGTAATTATAGTAATGATAGCTTTCTTAATGTATATAGTGTTATGACTAATAATAAAATCTCGATAGACAATCAGAGTAAATCTTTTTGATTAAATTAGACTTTGTAATCATATGGCATTCTAGTTGCTCATAAAATACAAGTTAAAGCTTTAGAAAATGTAAAAACTTACTTAAGAATCAAGACCTCAGATCTTAATTATATTCCCATCCACTGAATTGAAATCCTCATTTATTTCCAGATATATAAAGGAAGAGGCTGCTATTCCAAGGAAGCAGTTAACTGCTTCCTAGTTACTGCTATGAAAATGCAGTAAATGATTCTACGTTGGCACTAGGCTCTTCTGAAAACAAGTGTATGTTTTTGCCAATCACTATATGGGATAAGGAGAACTTGAATGCTGAAAATACTGACGTGGAAATACCAGAGCTAACTAGATGGACGTATGAAGTTATTCTTAGTAGCTCTCAGATTTCAATACAGGAAAAACAACAACAGCTATGCTAAACTCTGCAAGGAGCATGGTGTTCTAAGTGTTTCCCTCTCATGAGATTCACCATATAAATTTCATTTGTATATTTATTTATTTATTTATTTATTAAATTTATATACCGCCCTATTCCTAAGGGTGGTGAACAGCGAACGAAAAAAATACATTTAATATATCCCAGTTTAAAATAAAATTAAAAAAAAGCAATATAAAGGGAAAGTTAGGCCAGGCCGGCCTGCTGAAACAGGAATGTTTTGAGGGCACGGCGGAAAGTGCGCAGGTCCGGAATCTTCTGTATCTCTGGGGGGAGCTCGTTCCAGATGGTGGGTGCCCTCATAGAAAAGGCTCTCCCCCTGGGGGCCGCCAGTCGACATTGTTTGGCTGACGGCACCCTGAGAAGCCCCTCCCTATGGGAGCGTACTGGGCGGTGAGAGGCTATTGGTGGCAGAAGGCGGTCTCGTAAGTACCCCGGTCCTAAGCCATGGAGCGCTCTAAAGGTGGTAACTAAGACCTTGAAGCGCACCCGGAAGACCACAGGGAGCCAGTGCAGCTCGCGCAGGAGGGGAGCCACATGGGAGCGCCATGCTGCTCTCATAACTACCCGTGCGGCCGCATTCTGGACTAGCTGGAGCCTCCGGGTGCTCCTCAAGGGGAGCCCCATGTAGAGAGCATTACAGTAGTCCAGGCGTGAAGTGACGAGGGCATGAGTGACCGTATTTAACGAGTATATATGTATATAACACCAAATCAGATTATTAGGAATGCAAGTTGATTGTAAAGTTTAAAATCTATTCTAAAAATGTGAGAAAAATGGATTGATCAAAAAAATTTCCAAGAAGGCAATGCAGAAAAGTAGCTTAATGCTGTTTACATTTTAGTTAGAGAAAGCCAGTTTGATCTAGTGGTTAAGATACTGGACTAGAAACATGGAAATCTGACTTCTAATCTTGCCACAAAAGCTAAGTGGGTGATATTGGGTCAGTCATTCCCTCTCAACCCCAGGAAGAAGACAATGGCAAACCATTTCTGAAAAAAAAATATTGCTAAGAAAACTATCTATGTCAATTCCAGAAGTCAATTCTAATTTGAAAACAAACAAAATAAGGGGGTGAAATGCTAAATAAAATTTCCTAGGAAGAATATCCCTGGCACTAAGTAGTACTTGTTCCTTAATGTCTAATAGGAGAAAGGAGTATTTGGAGAAAGGTATCCAAATAGTAAAAGAACTGTCAGGCTAGCACATGCAGAAGGAGAGAATGCTTTAGAGACTTTGTTGTACACATGACATTAAACTGCCTTTCAGAGCTCCATGCCTGAATATACAGAGGAGACAGAATTATGAGGATGAATCTCTCAATGTGATCCACTTGCCTTAACTGATCAGACTAATCGGTATCAACCTGCACAAACTGTTGGGGCTATTTTCCAATTTATTGGTCCTCACTGAGTGTATTATTTGTCTCAATATTTTTACAATTTCATCTAATAAGAGGAGTAAAAAAAAATTAAAGGGACTCTAAGAATTAAGGGATTAAAGTGAAAATTTACCATCATTAGTGCTTGATGAGGGGACTCCAATAAATGTTCCCCCAGAGGCAGCCATTCTTGATTTATGATAAAAGCTTCTCTCTAGAACCACAAATTGATCTGGAATTTTCAGATGGTACCTAGGGAGTTGAATGTAAGAGCAACAATATAACACTTGGATAAATATAAAAAGGTAACAATCTTCCTGAGTAAAGCTTCAATTCTGGTGATTGCTCTCATGGATCTCTGTTTGGATCAGTTCTTCAAAGCTATGATGCAATCAGACCCAACTGAATCAAAGCTCTCTGACTGGTCTGAAACCTTCCCAAAATCTCATGTATGTCCAGAAGACACTTTGACCAGGATGTTTTTATTCATATGTAGAAGTCTTCAGGAAGGCTATGTATCAGCTAACTTCTGAATTAAATTCTGGGCCGCTACTCCACAACAGAATTTGTAGATGACAAATTCTAGCTCATAATTTTACAATCACATCAACAGAGAATAGCAAAACAGCCAATATGCAATGCAGACCAAAAGCAAACATCATGAGCCAAGATATTTGTTTAGTGTCCTAGTTTTAAAAAATGGAGTTTATAAAGATCATTAGATTTATTTTATCATTATCGCAACTTTTTTCCTCCCAATGCAATTTACTCAGTATTATACCTTATGATAACACTTTTGGAGTCTTTCCCTATTATTCAGCTAATTACTGGTATATACAGACTTATGTCTCTCAACTAAGAATGAACCTTTCATGAATCTGGCAACATTGATCTAATCCTTGAAAGGAAGGAAGGAGTAAATATTGCTTGTATTTTATCTATATAATTGCCAGAAAATTTTGTTAATCTTCCATTTGTTTGATCGTGCAATTCTGTACAAACTTAGCTGGAATTAAATCCTATTGAACTTGAAAAACATTTTAAAATTATTATTAAATCTGTTCGCTGCCCATCTCGCTGTGAGGCGACTTTGGGTGGCTTATTGGCTGTGTTCATACAACATATTGACCCAATTACAGAATTCACGTTTGTACAATACAGTAAACTAGCATTTCTCATAGTGTGGTCTGCAAATGCCTAGGGATCCCTAAGACTCTTTCAGGGTATCTATGAAGTCAAAAAATATTTTAACATTGCTTTAATTTCTAATAAAGTAAGTGCATAGAGATAGATATAAGATACCTAAACAAAACACTGTCATTTTTAAGAATGTAAATTGGGTCCTGAGACCAAAATATTTCGAGGACCATTGGACTAAACATCAAATAACCAAAATATTTTTGTTGCCGCAATCAAATCAAACAAAAAATAATGAAGCTTAGCCCCTAGTGTTATGTTAATTACAACACGCTGTGTGAACCTAGCCGCTGAATAATTCATGTTTCAAAATAGATATTTGTTATCTGGAGTATGTTCTATGGCCCCAAAAAAAGTTGTGTGGTGGGTGGGGAGGGGACACCAGAGCAAAAGGATGATTGTGGGGAGAAAAATTATACGGATTTGGTTTGTGAAAGAAAAAATAGTATACATATGTACGGCCATATTTTTAGCTCTTTTCATGTTATGCTCCAGCCAAAGTCCACTGGAGTTGGATGGACTGTACATTTAAATACAATAAAATAAATACAGGTAGTCCTCAACTTACAACCATCCATTTATTGACGAAAGTTACAACGGCCTTGGAAAAAAAGTGAATTATGACCATTTTTCACACAACTTTTGCAGCATCCCCACAGTCACGTGGTCAAAATCCAGACACTTGGCAACTGGCATGTATTTATGACGGTTGCAATGTCCCAGGGTCATGTGATCACCTTTTGCGACCTTCTGTCAAGCAAAGTCAATGGGGGGAAGCCAAATTCATTTAACAAGGGCAAGGATCCACTTGACAACCATGTTACTAACTTAACAAACACCATAATTCACTTAACAGCTGTGGCAAGAAAAGTTGTAAAACGGGGCAAAACTCACTTAAAACTGTCAACCCTTAACCACAGAAATGTTGGGCTCAACTGTGATCATAAGTGAAGGGCTATACCTGTAAATTATAATTATGTAAGTCTAATTTATAATTCTATTTATAAATTATAAATATTTATACATTATAAATATTTATAAATTATAATTATATTTATAATTTATAATTATGTAAGTTGGGAACGACTAGCACATATGTGCGAGGGGAACCTTTACCTTTTACCTTACCTGTAAATTAATCATTCATGTCACCATTATATACCAGGAATATCTCTCCAACAGGCAAAGTTGAAGAGCACCCGGAGGCTCCAGCTGGTCCAGAATGTAGCCGCGCAGGTGATTATGGGCGCAGTTCATTGTGCCCATGTAACACCTCTCCTGTGCGAGCTGCACTGGCTTCCGGTGATCTTCCGGGTGCAATTCAAGGTGTTAGTCATTGCCTTTAAAGCGCTCCATGGCTTAGGACCTGGGTACCTATGAGACTGCCTTTTGCCACCAATAGCCTCCCACCGACCAGTTCGTTCTCACAGGGAGGGACTACTCAGGGTACCATCAGTCAAATTATGCCGACTGGCGACTCCCAGGGGGAGGGCCTTCTCTGTGAGGGCTCCAACCCTTTGGAATGAACTGCCCCCGGAGATACGGAATATCCCTGATCTCTGTGCTTTCCACCGTGCCCTCAAGACCCTGATGTTCCAACAGGCGGGGCTAAACATATGAACATGTGAATGATTTTTTAAAATGTTATCTAATTCTGGGTTTTATTTAATTGGGCAAACTAAGTAATAGTTTTAATTAGCAATTTTATGATGTTTGTGTGTCTATATTTTTTCTTGGCTATACACCGCCTTGAGTCCTATGGGAGAAAGGCGGTATAGAAATTTAATAAATAAATAAATAAAGTTGGAGAGGGGGGGGAATACATATGTGTGCGGGGGAGGGGGGGTTGTGTGCTTCCCCAATGCAACAAGACCCCCTTCTAGTACCAGCTCTGCGCATGCGCCAAACTAAGCCGCTTTCCCCAACCTGGAGCCCTTTCGACCCATCAAGACATCAATTCCCGTTATCTCCAGACCGCAAGTCCAGGCTAGGAAAGATGGACATTGTAGTTCGCGCTGTCCCGAGCGCTCCAATTGGGGTAAAGCTGAGGGGGGGGGGAGGAAACAAAGTACACAATTTCACTTTCCGTCACGCGCCCCCCCTCCCCAATAAAAAAAAAAGCAGGGATGTCAATTCCAGAAGTTTGAAGCACTGAGGGGAGGAAAACGAGAAACTCTTCAGGGCTGGGAACTTCTAAACCAAAGGAGAAAGTAATTTTTGATTATTACCTCCGAGGGACCCTTCGGGCCTCCACTTAAGGCAACTATAAATGGAGACTAACGACCGCCGCCAGCGAAAAACTGCGCCTCAGAGACCGCGGCGATTAAGCCTGGCCGGACCCGTGGCTACTGCGCGTGCGCAGCAACCGTTGCCAGCAGGAGGTTACGACATCCCAGGCGCGCGCGGGTTCTATGAACAGCTCGCGGCGTCCGGACCGCTGTCTCTTTATTAGTCCTTCATCCTGGAGATTAGAACAGTCGGGGGTTGTCCAATAGAAATTCTATTTTGCCAACAAGCTCCGCCCCTCGCCCCAATTTAAATTGAGAGCGGAACAAAATTGTTCCCTGCCGCTGGCCGTAGGAAGACTTTAAATCAGGGGTCTCCAAGCTTGGCAACTTTAAGCCTAGTGGACTTCAACTCCCAGAATTCCCCAGGCTGGGTGGGGAATTCTGGGAGTTGAAGTCCACTAGGCTTAAAGTTGCCAAGCTTGAACCCCTGATTTAAATAATTAAAGAATGGACCTAAGTTGATTATCTGATGATGCTCTCTTAGGGGCGGTGTGACTGGGAACCTGTCAAACTAGTCACTAAGTCTGCACTACTATTAATCTTCTCATCGTTCCCACCACCCATCTCCTTCCACTTATGACTGTATGACTGTAACTTTGTTGCTTGGATCCTTACAATTTATATTGATATTGTTTCCTGATTGCTTATTTGTACCCTATGACTATCATTAAGTGTTGTACCTTATGATTCTTGATGAACGTATCTTTTCTTTTATGTACACTGAGAGCATATGCACCAAGACAAATTCCTTGTGTGTCCAATCATACTTGGCCAATAAAAAAATAATTTAAAAAATTCTATTCTATTCTATTCTATTCTATTCTATTCTATTCTATTCTATTCTATTCTATTCTGTTGCTTGGTGAAGCTCTGCCCTCCTCTGTCAGCGTTCTCATTTTTTGTTGGACAAAAGGCAGAACAGCTAAAAAAAAATTTTTTTTTTAGTTATATAAGGTCAAATGCACAAGAGGCAGTGGGGTGAGAAGGATAAGCATAAGAGAAGGTTTCTTGGGATGGGAGGAGGTCTATAGATGAGTCTATTAGATACCATTACAATTAGATACAATTCATGCACTATCCAAAATTAGAGCATATAACTACTGGTGCAAAGTCAATGAAATGGAGACTGGTAGACTCCCCAAGTGATGTCTCCTAGAGCAAATAAAATTACAATCACAAATTTCCTGGATCACCAAAGTAACAAATTTTGTAAGAAGCTGTGGCCTTCCTGTTTCCTATGTAACAGGAGAACAATTCAAAAAAAGAGCTGCCCAAAGAATGAAGGATATAGAAGCACAAAATGATATAGCTATCCTTAGTAAAGTGGGTAACTTGAAATGGCTGAGCAAATACAAATTCAACAGTAGTTGAAATACATTTCAACTACTTGAAATGTACTTTTCAAGTAGACAGCTATTTGAAGTTACAACTGCCAAAACATCTTAGGGAGATATTTACGCAAGTGAGATTCGAACAGCTTGACACAATGGTCAGATATGGGAGATTCCATTCTATACCCTACAATGAGTGTCTGCATTTGCGGAGCGGCAGAAGAAGAAACCTGGCTCACATCCTATTTGACTGTTGCTTGTATAAGGGGGTAAGAGACAGGTACCTTGGTCCATATACCAAACAAATGACCCATTGGGATCCCCATATCAAAACAACATACTTTATGTGTGGCCAGAACCTGAAAATAACATTTAACACAGCACAGTACTTAAACAAAATGGTTCGGTTGAGATCTGCATACGTAGAACTGATTGGGGTAGATTGTAAGGGTGACAGCGAAATATAATTTTATGTTATTTTACTCTATTTTATATATTTATGTATCGAATTATATTGTATCTTATCCTATAACTATTGTATTTTACCATACTTTTATTTTAAATTATTTGCATAAGATTTTATTGGTGATATGTGTTTGCATCTTGTGCTTCAATATGGCTTATAGGCTAATCAATAAAGCTAACTAACTAACTGAATTATTAGATCTTTATCCTCTCTTTTTACATATCTATATGAATTTGCACCCCTGCATACAGTATATACATAGACCGATATACATTATATACGTATGTCAACTCAAGGTGGCAAAGACGCCTAATACCATACTTCTGCTTGCTATTTTTTTCACAACAACCCTGTGAGGTGGTTTGGTCTGTGAGAGGAGGATTAGCCCAAAGTCACTAGTTGGCTTTCATGCTTAAGGCAGGACTAGACCTCAAAGTTTTTTTGTTTTTTTGTTTTAATTTGATTTATATGCCGCCCTTCTCCGGAGACTCAGGGCGGCTTATAATGCGCTAAGCAATAGCCTTCATTCTTTTGTATATTTATACAAAGTCAGCTTATTGCCCCCACAACTGGGTCCTCAATTTACCTACCTTAGAAAGGATGGAAGGCTGAGTCAACCTTGAGCCTTGGCAAGATTCGAACCTGCAGTAATTGCAGGCATCTGGTCTTAATAACTAGCTTAATAACAGGGTGCGTTAGACCACTGTACTACCAAGGCTCTTTTGTTCCCTGGTTCCCTGGTTTTTAAGCCAGCACCTCCATCACTACACCAAACTGCTTCTCTACAATTAGATAAAGAAGAAATGTGGTTGATAGACTTGATCCACTGCAAATCAGGCATTTCTACCCATTATTCATGTCAGAAATCAGAATAGAGCTGGAAGGGACATTGGGGGTCTTCTAATCCAACCCCCTGGCCCAAGCAGGAAACCTTATACCGTGTGTCCCTGAAAATAAGACCCTGCCTTATATTTCTTTGAACCCTGAAATAAGCGCTTGGATTTATTGCCATGCACTCAAAAACCAGATTGGGTTTATTATCAGGGGATGCCTTATTTTGGGGGAAACAGGGTAGTACATTTCAGACAGGTGGCTGTCCACCCTTTTCTTAAAAACCTCCAGTGGTGAACTGGAGGTTTTTAAGAAAACTCCACTTTTCCACTCCACAGTTTGCCTTCACAACTTCTGAAGGCAAACTGTTCCACTGGTTAATTGTTCTCACTATTAGGTAGTTTCTCCGTTAATTCCAAGTTGCTTCTCTCCTTGATTAGCATCCATCCATTGTTTCTTGCCTTGCCTTCTGGTGCTTTAGAAAATAATATAAAAAATAAAACAAATAAATCAAGTGATACTCGTTTCAGACACTTGATCACTGACCCAAATTCTTCTGCTGGATCTTCATAAGACACAAGATACCACCGTGAGTTAAAAATAGTTTCCAGGATGCAGCTGGACAATTATCCAAAGCAATTAGAAAGGTCCTTGCAATTGCACACTACAGAATAATGTTTGACTACCTAATAGCAGAATCCTGAAAGATTTTACTTCAAATTTCTAGGGACCACCAGCTAACATTGCAATGTGTATTATGGGGGCTCAAAAACATTCACCATTTCTGTGCAGACAACATACTTAAGTCAGTCAAATTTAACATGACATATTGAATATGTGTCAATGAAAGTTCCAGAAAATTTGAGTTGCCTCTGAGTTTTAATTTTTATTATTCTTTTCCTCATGACACAGTATCATCAACATTTCGTTAGGTCCAACAGTTAGGACTGCAGCAAACATACAACGTATGTACCAGTATTCTACCAGTTGCTTTGCACATTTACCTGAATTTTCTCCATCTCCAAAACCAAAAAGAATAAACAATATAGAAGAATGCTCATCTGTGTTTCAGTGCTTATTAAGACATCTCATGGTTCACAACTCTGTCTTCCAATTCTCTTAGTAAAGGCAAAACAGCTTTAGTAATCTCATAAGTAGTCATCATACTTTCTGCATTTTTCTGCAGCAGTTTAGAAATAAAAAAATAGCCATTTTTGACTTGTTAATGCCTGTAATAATTAAGCACAGTTGAATCCAGGATCATATTAGGTTGACAGGTCATTCACAACACATTTGTATTTCCGTTACCAACATGTGGTTTTTTAATGATTAAAGGTATTCATTATGATTGGCCACAAACATGATCCAAAAATAGGAAGAGCTCCACTGTTAAAGTGTTATCAGAAAAAGCTTGGTTTGGTCAAACCATAACATTCATGCTTTAAGAAGTTGATTCAAATTATTTGGAATTAAAATTTGAGAAGGCAAGCATGGGCAAATGCATTACGGTGACACAGCTTTTTAAACTGTAAAAGATAAAAAGGTGAGCAAGATTGAAAGAAGTTCTTTAGGAGGAAAGGGTCGTTTTGCTCTTTTAGAAGCATCTCTTACTCCTCTCCTCTTAGATCTTAGAAGACATACCTTCCCCAGTTTTCAGCTAATATGACAAATGGCACCATAATATTCAGACTAGTGGTTACTCCCATGGGCTGGATCCTGATGTTGGCTGATACTGTAACACCACAGTGATGTGAATTCTCCCAAAGAACTGGTTTCCCTGAAGATGTCTCTTTCATTAATCGCCTTTGGAGAGCTGCATAGACATGACCAGTATACAATCCAAGAAATACCAACCAATCCTAGAGAAAAAGATCATTTCTTGGCAGTTTCAGATGATGAAGACTTGGACTCTTCTTTCAGTGCTGGTTGGCTCCCTGGATTATGTTCTTACTCACTTGGGAGTCTCCTGGGGGTCTCATCAGCCAAGGTACTGCCTTATAAGAGGTTCTGGGCTTGTACTCATGCTTTCTGGAGTCTTGTATCTCTGCATTACATGGCATAAAGAGCTCTAGCAAACATTACCAATCGCCAGAGCCCAACCAAGCACAGCTCTCATCTTGGAACATGTCTTTATTTAGTTTGGACCGGAGAATCAACAGAGACCTTGACTGGCACGTCTGATAGCCACCAGAGACCAATGATACATTTAGGGGGCAAACAATTTGTAGTGTTATAATTCATTTTAAAAAACAGCCTCTGAAGGGCTTAGTATTTTTCAATAACTGCTAGGATTTTGTAAAAAAAAAATCAAAATGTGAATATTTTAAAAAGTTAATACTTTCTGAGTTAACAAACCAGTTTTTCTCTTGCCCACTGAGTGCAGTGGTCAGAATGCAGTATTGCAAGCTAACTCTGCCCACAGCTTGTAGTTCCATGGAGCTCAAGGTTGACTCAGCCTTCCATCCTTCCAAGGTCAGTAAAATGAGGACCCAGATTGTTGGGGACAATAGGCTGACATTTGTAAACCACTTAGTGCTGAAAAACATTATGGGGCAGTATATAACTCTAAGACTAAGTGCTATTATTATTGCTTATTCATTCTGTTGTATTGCAGCTGGATTGTTGGCAAATGATCATTTTAAAAATGAAAATGAAAATAAGGAAAAAAAAATTAAACTACCTTTAGAAACATATTGTAACATTTATTTATATAATTCATTTCTTACATGTTTACAGTATCCTGCTCCTAATGTAAGCTGGTTGTCAATATAAACTATCATTATTAAAAACCACAAACTGGTTTACTCAGAGTCTCTCGGTTGCTAAATATACTCAAGGGAAAGTTTCATCTTGAAAGACGTTGGAGGAAATGGCTTGTTTTGAAGTAATCTGAAGGGCACAAAGTACGTGCTAGTCAGTGCCAGCTCTTTCCCTGATGCTTAGCCACCAAAAGCCACTTTCTTCTTCGTTAGTCTTCTATTTCGCAGTCGGGGAAATCTCCATCGTTACATAAAAAGCCAACAATCCTTTCTCAATTGCCACCATCTTTGTAATCCATCTCTCTAAAATGAGAGAATCATTTGGAGCCATTGTTGCTGTCCGGATAAAACTTTTAGACCAACCCAACCGTAATCCCAATGCCCTCTAAAGATGAAGCTTGTCGTAAAACATTCCTATCCAAAATTTAGAAATGACAAAACTGCACTTCTGTCTGGTGTTGTGTAAGTGGAGCTGGGGGAAAGGACTTTTTTAGCTCACTGGGCAGAGGTCCCACAGATGCTATGGATCTGCAGCTGCCTCCAAGCTGAGGTCGAAACTTGAATCTATTGAGCCATTGTCTTGGTCCAGTTTTGTAGCCCACCACATCTGTATTTCCTGGTATAACTCCTGATGTTGTTCTTTCCAGCTCCTAAATTTCTCAGAGTTCAGTTCGGTGTCCTCGAGTAGAATATCAAGTAATTGGAGCTCGGCAGTTTTGGCCTGGGGAAGGAAAGGAATGTTCTAAGACTGATGCATGACTCACTTTTACAAGGACAACAGAGGCCAGAATAGCACAGCCATTTGGAGTGGCTTTTAAATGCCAGATCCCTTTCAAGAGAGACAAGGGCCCACCACCCTTACAAAGCTGTTGCAAAATATTTTGGTGTCCTGAGCAGCAAAACAACTGATATATTAATAAACTTCCAGGTACAAACTGTTCTCCCTTGAGGTCGTATTGATTTTATTCATTATATTTCTAATGCATTCAAGAGCCAAAAGTGTCTGTCCAGATTCCATAAGGATTTTAAACGATTGAAATTTTCCACAGTTTTAAAAGGAAAAATTAATTAATTAATTAATTTTTAAAAACGCCATTCAAAAACAGCACAGGAAACATCAAATCCATTGTGCCAGATTGGACCAATCCCTTACGTTATTAAGCCTTATGTGCTAATTGTTCCCGACTCTAGAGGGCGGTGTTCAACTCTGTTTCAAAGCCGAAGAGCCCGCACTGTCCAAAGACGTTTCCGGGGTCATGTGGCCGGCATGACTAAACGCCAAAGGCGCATGGAACGCTGTTACCTTCCCACCAAAGGTGGTCCCTATTTTTCTACTTGCATTTTTTATGTGCTTTCGAACTGCTAGGTTGGCAGAAGCTGGGACAAGTAACGGGCGCTCACCCCTTTATGCGGCACTAGGGATTCAAACCGCTGAACTGCCAACCTTTCAGCTCTTATTAGGCCCCATTAAGGTTTCAAAAAAGAAGAGTTACGCTGTGAAATCTTTTCACGATCTAGCCCGACACCTCACAGCTAGTGTGTTGTATGGGATCTCTTCGGGAGATCCTGAGATAAATCTCTATGTAATCATGATAGCGGTCTAATCATGTTCTGTCTTCCTTACTTCTCCATAGGATTATTGTGAGGCTCAAACAAGCAAGAGATGGAATCATTTATGCCACTGTCTTTGCAAGAAAGGTAAAATATGATTAAAAAATAAAACCCACATTTCACACCTTTTGCAGGCTGGGATTCAAGAAAAGTAGCCATTAAAATACAATTTTTAAAAAAGGAATTTCATCTGTTGTGCCTATTTAGTGAAGTACATTACATTTGTAGTTGGCCTTCTTTACCTCCATCTTCCATAACTGTCTTTCAGTAAGCCGCCCCCAAAAATGTAAATCAAGTCCTACCCAATCTCTCAACTCCCCCAGAGGATCCATCCCATAAATGGAGCTGTTTTCCAGCCCAAAGTTACGTTCCACCTGCCTTGAGCGTGCTTTGAAGTGTCCGAACCAGATGTACTTTCTCGTTGATCTCTGGGTTCTTGTTACGTTTGACAAATGATTTCCGGTAATATTCGCGGGTGAACACCTGCTGTTTCCCAATAAGTGATACTCCTCCTTGTTTCAGACACTTGATCAGTGACTGAAGTTCTTCTTCTGCTGGATCTTCATAAGATACAAGATACCACCGTGTAACATCAAACCTCAACTTTTTATTTATATATAATAACATAAACTTAGCCATTCCTGTAACAACAAACCTATCTAATCAGCAAAACCCCAAATCGCATTTATTTCCACTTCAAGTACAAAATCCAAAAGTGGTTTCCAAGTAGAAACAAAATTAATTGTGTTCTTTTCTTTAATCAGAGCAGGCAATTTGGCCATCTCTGCTAACTCCATCAACTAAAAACGTCCTTTTATTTTTGTACAGACTAGCAATTCAGACCTTGGCAAAGAGCTATGAAGCCAGCCTGCTACTTGGGGAAAGAGAGAAAGACACAGAGAGAAAAGGGGTGATAGAAAGAAGGAGAAAGGGGCATTTTCAAGAACAGATTGGCACCATCTATTCACATTTATTGGCATGAGGATGTCCTAAATAATACTACCAATGGAACACAGTCTCAATATGAAAAAAAAACAAAAAACAAGATGCCAAATCTTCATTTGGCTACTGACATTTGCACACACGTGTCCATACTCCCTGTCAGTTCAGCAGAGGAAGATGAACACGGTAGTCTGAAATATTTGAACGATTCCAGTTGGAGAAAGCGGTCCTAAAGTTTCATACCAAATTTCCTCTGTTTCAGTTCATCAGCTTAGAGGTGTTCAACTATTCTAGCTTCCCTTTCTCCTATTTGCCTTTGCTAAGGGAAACATTTCAGAAAACCTATAGAGAAATCTGAATCCTTCTGCTTTAGGAATGATGTACAATTATAGTTGATTTTTTCCCCCAACATCTTACCTGCCACGTTCTTTCCAGTGCAACTTGGAAAGGTACCAAAGGTGAGCTCACCTGGAGAAGAGGGAGATGCTGCTTTCTCATCTACGTTGTCCTGGAAAACTGGGCTGCCCAGAAGGTTTTGGCTACTCCCAGTAGCCCCTGATGGCAACTGAGCTTTCTCCAATTCCTTCTGCTTTGTCTGCCAGAAATGAAGAAAGAAAATAATGGATGGAGACAAAATATGAGTAAATATGACCTCCTCAAGCTCAACCTCATCACACCCAACATTCTTCTGCAGTGATCTTTTCAATGGTTAACATTGCAATCCCTTCCAAACACAGTCAAATGCATGGATTCCCACCTTAAATTTGCATGCTGGAATCGGGGCCTTTTTGGAAATCACAATATGCCTGTTGTAGTTGCCTCTCATTCCCCCCCAATAATAACATCTCAAATGAGTTTATAAAAAGGATCAAGATATTTTAAAGTAAGAACAGCCCACTATTTTTACAATTATATTCCATCAAGAAAAATCTGACCTGATCAAAGCTATGCCTAGGAGAGTCATCCTCAGGATCTTCTGCTTCTGTTTCGCTGTAGCAATCTAAGTCGGATTGAGTCCAGAGGGGGGAAAATATATATTTGAATGGAAACTCTGAAATGGGATGAATTGCATCACACCAGCTTTCTGCCTCCATCCTAAAAATCTACCAACCCAGCCACCATCTTCCTTTCCCTTTTCCCCTGATCTAAGAGCTGTGGTGGCACAGTGGTTAGAATGCAGTATTGCAAGCTAATTCTATTGACCGCCGATTGCCGGAAAGTTTGGCAGTCCGAATCTCACTGGCTCAGTGACTCAGTCTTCCATCCTTCCGAGGTGGGAAAAATTAGGAGCCAAATTGTTGGGGGCAATATGCTGACTCTGTAAACTGCTTAGAGAGGGCTGTAAAGCACTGGGAAGCAGTATATAAGTCTAAGTGCTATTGCTATTGCTATCTTTACTATGCATGCCTTGGTATCTGGGTATGTCCATATTCCCAGGTTAAGGAGGCAAGGAGTTGGAGAAATTATCCATATCCAGGTTTATATCATGTTAGTGAAACCAGGTAGATACCAGTACTAATATTAGGTCAAAATATGACAATGGAGGCAGATTTTTTTGTCTGTCTGATTTTTTTCAGCGGGCCGGGGGGTATAGAATTGTCATCTTGCTTCAAGGTCTTGCTTCAAGGTCTTCTTGCTTCATGCTTTCAGGTGAATCTTCCCAAAGGTGCATTTTCAGTAGGCAACTGGAGTTTCTTGTTTTTTCTTCGAAGACGTTTCCCTTCTCATCCAAAAAGCTTCTTCAACTCTGATGGGATAGTGGGGAATGGAAGCTCCTATCAGAGCTAAAGAAGCTTCTTGGATGGGAAACAAAACGTCTTCAGAGAAAAAAACAAGAAAGTCCAGTTGCCTACTGAAAAAGCACCTTTGGGACAACCGTGACCTGGATGACTGAGAATCTCTACAGACTTTCAGGTGAATCCCTTATTTAGTATATGTGATGCATGTCTTATACGTATTTGGCCAGTAGAAACTCAATTACTCTCAACAGGCACTCACCTTCTTGGTTAGATGGCTCAGATTTACGGGACACTGTATATTTAGTCATTGATGTGATCAAACGGCTGACCCACCTGGGAAGAAACATAGCTTGTTATTTTCCCAGGTTCCCAGGTGTCTTCCTTGCAACTTTGAATATGAACTTGCTGAAAACAAATCTGTCTTCAAAGTGATTCCCTTTTTAAGGCTTCGTTGCCAAATTTGTATGCTTCTGGAATTTGCCAAAGGCCAGCAGCTTCAAAAATTTGTCTGCAAAATTTGCTGATAACAAGTATTCCTTTATATCTTTGGTAAATTCTGGCTGGAATCAAATCAGCAAAGCTTTCGAAGAAAGCTGCCTGTTTCCTTTCCTGTTTTATCTCATCAGCAACCATCTGTTTAAACAGGACGATCTAGAATGAAAATGCCACTCAAGTTAGGGAAGCTCTTTGACGCTTCAGGTTTGGATGGAGGTAGCGCTGATCAGTTTCTCTCCTTATTATTACATTTTATGCCACCCATCTCTCCATTAAGGCATCTCTGGGCAGCTTTCTTCCTAGATCAGTCTCTCTGTTGTGGCCCGCCGGCAGCCAGCGGAACTGGCAGCAGAGTCGGACAGCGAGGAGGTTGGGGAGGAACTTGGGCCAATCCAAGTGGGCCAAAGGTCAGGTGAGGGCTCTGCATCGGAGGCATAGAGGGAGTTAGACAGCAGCAAGGCAGAGGAACAGCTGGATCCCATTCCCAGTGTGCACATGCGCAGAGCTGCCAGAAGACAAGAACAATTAAGAAGGCAAGGTAGACTTGGGAGCAAAGCCACACCTTGGAGATGATTGGCCCAGTGATGACATCCAATTTTTTTTACTACTGGTTCTGTGGGCATGGCTTGGTGGGTGTGGTGTGGCTTGGTGGGCGTGGCAGGGGAAGGATACTGCAAAATCCGCATTCCCTCCCCACTCCTGGGGGAAGGATATTGCAAAATCTCCATTCTCACCTCACTCTGGGGCCAGCCACAGGTGGCATTTGCCAGTTCCCTGAACTACTCAAAATTTCCACTACCAGTTCTCTAGAACCTGTCAGAACCTGCTGGATTTCACCCCTGGATTGGCCCCTCCCATAGGACAAAAAAGAGGAGCGAAAAGGATGTGGGCTTTTGCAGGAAGCAATTAGTTCTGTCCGTGACTCTAATAAACTCAGTGCCGAGTTTGGCCTTGCTCTGCATTTGGAAATTGGTTCTCTGGCAGCGTTCCAAGTGAGATAAGGTAGGGGTTGATAAACATTCTTCTGAAAGACTGTTTACCAAAGCCTTGTTGACTGTGAATGAACGGAATTCACAGTCGTGTTAATAAAAGAGGTTTTACAGGGATTAAGACTTTGCTCCATGCTTTCTAAAGAAGCCTAGGTCACAACACCTTCCATCATCCCCTTCCATAGCTGAGCATAGAAATCTATTTCCACTCTCGTTCTCATTGGAAGTACAATACCCCAAGTCTCTATAACTTTGATTACAAAAACAATTCTAAAAGGAATTGTGTGCACAGATGAACCGATAAACTGTATATAAATTCATAGGTCCTGCCAGTTGGGGAGATAGACAAGAAGTGGCCGGGCCTTTTTCTCTGCTCCTGTGACCCTCTATGATGGAGTCGCATTCAAGACTTTGGGATCTGCTAATATTCCTTGAGGAACAATCTCAAGCTCTTCCCGAGTGTTGATCAAATGCATTAGAGCAGGGGTGACAAACTCAAGGCCTGGGGGATGGATCCGGCCTGCGCGGGGCTTAGATCTGGCCCGCAGAGCTGCCCTGGAAACAGTGAAGGATTGGGCCGCGGTGCTTCTCCAAGAGAAATGGGCTCCCAAGCTCCATTTTTGGCAGCCATAGCCTCCTGCAACCCTCTGCCAGTGAAAACGGAACTTGGGAGGGTTGTGTGCTGCGGCAGCCAAAAACGGAGCTGGGGAGTCTGCTTTCACTGGCAGAGTGCTCGGGCCATCAAAGGAACCCCTGACAGGAGTGACGTCGAGCTGGCCATGCCCACCCTGACCACGTCCCCCCCAGTCCTCCCCCCCCCGAGGTCAAACACAACCCTGATGCGGCCCTCAATGAAATCAAGTTTGACACCCCTGCCTTAGAGGCTACTCACATGCTCAGATCAGCCAGGGTTTCCGCTGCAAAGACAAAGGGCTTGTACTTCTCATGGGTGAATTGGAAAACACTGGAGAGACAAAAAAAGTGACAGTAGTGGGATTTCTCACAATTCCTTGCTATTGGAAATCACACCTATATCCAATTACCAATCTGCATGGATACAGCTGCAAAAATGAAGCTTGGAAAGGACTGTGTGACCAGTGAGACTTTCCCCTCCCTCTGAATTTTGCAAAGTGTCTATTTCCCTCAAGCCTACCCATAGTGCCCTCAGATATACAAATGGTAATCTATAGGCTACATAAGGATTTAACACAGAAATCCAGGTTGCTCTTAGTGCGTATACCTTGTCAAGTAACAAACCAAATACATTCGGAGCCCGCAAACTGCTAAAAGATCTCTTCTAGCTGGAATTATGAGAGTTTAACATATCTAAAGGACTTCAGCGTTGGAGAACCAATTCAAAGCTTGTTCCTTTTTGGAAAATGGCTCAAGGGGACACCTGAGTTTGCACTCACTATTTCTTCTTCTGTTCCTTGGTGCTCTCCAATCTGTAGGCAGACACGTTGATCAATCCCACAGCCTTCTCATCCTAGTTTTCAGAAGAGGAAGAGGAAAGAGTCCATTGACAAGAAAAGAAGGAAAGAGGTAGAAGTATTAATCTTTGGCCAGAAACTAAAGGATTTGGGACATTTTATTTTATTCATTTATTTATTTTTTAATTGATTTTCTATTAAATACATTTCTTAGTGTTTTATAAACATCATATTGTCTGGGTATTTAATTTGCTTAACAATACAAATTTACATTCTTAATCTCCACCCCTTTTTTCCAACCATTGGTAAAATAAATTCCATCTCTGATAGTATTCTACGTCAATCTATCCATTTCTGCATAATCTAGTATCTTCTTAACTATTTCTTCATCTTGCGGTATATCTTCATTTTTCCAGTATTGTGCGAAAATAATCCTCGCTACTGTTAAGACGTGTAATATTAAATACATTCTTTTCTTATCCAAGTTTTTCTGATATTATACCCAATAAAAATAATTCAGGTTTATAATCTATATGTTTCCCTATCATCTTTTCTAAACACCTGTGTATCTTTGTCCAAAATTTTTTTGCTTTGACACCACATATGATAAAATGTGCCCATTTTTTGATTACATTTACAATGTAATCCAAAAATGGATTTGGGACATTTTAAAGGCTTTTAATCTACCATACATTTTTTTTAAATGAATGGAAAAGACTGGAGTTTATCCATTCATGAGGATTTGATCTACAGAAGCTTGTGATACCTTAAAGGAATAACCGTGAACCATTTATGAAATGAACTGCTCTCTTTGCTGCCTTTTGTGCAAGGCAGCTCTAAAATATTTGGTGACCCAGATCAGAAAACCAAAACAAACCTTTAGGGGATATATATACTGCAGAAGTTGTGAATGCCCCAACACTGGAAGTTTTTAAGAAGATGTTGGATAACCATTTGTCTGAAGTGGTGTAAGGTTTCCTGCCTAAGCAGGAGGTTGGACTAGAAGACCTCCAAGGTCCCTTCCAACTCTGTTATTCTATTCTATGAGAAACGGAAAAACATATCCACTGGCCTTGCCATTTTGCAGGGTTTATAATTTCCTGGGCGTAACATCACTCAAGAACTCAATCTCTAACATGATACAAATGGGGGTATCTCCAAAATAGTGGCCTTGATCATTTATCCCGGCACTCACTCAAAAACTTATGATCTAGGCCTATCCATTCATCATTGTTATTTTTTTTTTAAAAAGGGTTTAAAAATAAATGGAATACTGATACACCACGAAGGAAGCCCAGCCCCCCCTTTGAGTTTACGGTTACTATAAGTATCTTGGAATGCACTCACATTGGGGTTGCTGTACCAGTAAAGGTTGTGTCCTTTCAGCACGAACCAAAACCGTTTCCATTTCTGGGCCATAAAGCCCACGTGGTCCTTCTTTTTTAAGAGCCAACCGTCACAGTCCACCTGTCCCAGTTCCTGGCAGGAGATGCGTCGTCGACTTAATCGGGTAGTGACTCCTCATTAATGCAAAAGACAAAAAAAAAAGGTTGACTAACATATTTTTAAAAGCTCCTGAATGGACATCCATACCACAGTTAAGTTCAATTCAGGCGTGGGCTTCAGTTCCTTTAGCAACGGGTTCGCTGCCCCGTTGCTGGGTGGGCATGGCCATGGTGGGTGTGGCCTAGTCGACCACCTGCACCATGCCAGGGGAAGGGCTTTTTCGTGCCACCCCCCAAGCTCCGGAGCAGTGGTGAAATATAAAATTTGTTACTACCGGTTCTGTGGGCATGGCTGGGGGGGGGGGGGGGTAATGTGACTGGTTGGGCGTGGCCAACTTTTTTTAAAAAAAAAACTTTTAAAAGCGTTTTTTCTACAGAAAAAATGCTTTTAAAAGCCTCTGACGATCTCAGCTGAGTTGCCTGATTGTCTGTGGCTTTTTTTTCTTTTAAAAGCATTTTTTTCTACAACCTCTTCAGCCAAAAGGTTGTAGAAAAAATGCTTTTAAAAGCCTCTGACAATCCCAGCTGAGCCGCGCGATCAAAGTCTTTTTTTTTTTTTTTACTTTTAAAAGCATTTTTTCGGCTGAAGAGGTTGTAGAAAAAATGCTTTTAAAAGTAAAAAAAAAAAAAGCCTCTGATGATCGTGCGGCTCAGCTGGGCATGGTGGGGGGCACAGGGATTTTTGCTACCGGTTCTCTGAACCACCTGCCACCATCGCTGCCAGATCAGGCAATCCAGTTAAATTAACAGCCCTTGTTCAAAAAAGACTGATTTAAACTGTACTTGTGTTCGAACAACTACTAAGAAAGCTCATCAGTAATCCTTAATTAGTAAACTAAGTTTTGTACAGACTTTGTGTGTGCTGCGTTCTTTGGGGTCCGTAGCTGGGTCAGAACACACCCTGCCCATGGTGAATACAGAGAGGTACCACTTACCCTTCTGCTTCCGTCGAATTTCAGCGCTGCCCTGTAGGGATCACACACACAGAGAAGAAAACATGGTGACATGATTGATGAGGGACTTGAAATACGCAACCCCCTTTCAAAAACACATCTTTTCTCTACTCTTTTCTCCCAAACCCAGTTTTTCTGAGACTGAGTGGCAACAGGTTGGACAAGGAAGTATTATATGTGCATATGAACAACTCAATGCGATTAAAATGTCTGCATTCAATCCATTTTGTAAATCAAAAATTTTAAATGTACCATTCTTTGTACGGTCCTAATATACGTAAATCTCACCAAAAAATGCTTCTTATATTAGCATCTTCCCTGTGATGGTGTTAGCCCTAAACAAATCAATAAGTTAGTAAAAGGGGGAAAAAAGTCTTAATGTCAGGGTTGCAAGTAACACCCCCAACGAATGAAAACTTGAGTTTCCTCCAAGTTACTTTTTATTAGAGATGTCATATTGGCACATCTGGGGAAACCCGAATCTGAAAGCTTCCAGGGCTTCCCCACCCAGAGGAAAATTCAAGTCCTTGACCAAAACCCACAAGTCCATCACGTGGTCCAATTAAAGCACCATCTCAACTGGAAATGCCTCCCAGTTCCAGCCTCCCAGATGCAGGGCAAGATGTCCTTGAACCTCTGAGAAAGGAATGTTAGTATGACTGTATATCACCCTGGCTCCACACAATCCCCACTCCCAATTTCCCACAGTAGTAAATGTGGCAGACCTCAAGGCCCAATGAAAAAGATGGCTTCCAGGCCTGACACTTACCTCTTTGGAATCTGTCGATGCCAGCCCCTGTTGGCCTCTGACAAATCCATTCTCATGTCTTGCAGAGTTTCCTAGTTGATGTTCTTGCTTCTTGGGAGTGGACGGGACAGCAGCACCTGGAGATTTAGGCCCCATGGCATCTGCTTCAAAATCCTGCCTTTCCAGAGCAGGGTCAGCTGATGCCTCTGGAAAAACCAGAAAAAGAAAAAAACAACAACAAGTGGTCAATAAATTAGACCATTTTGGCAGGAAGCTCCAACGGTAGAAATATGCATGGAAAGCTAAACCTAGCAAGTGTCAGGAACAAATCCATTGGCTATTTCCAGGTGTACTAAACTAGAGAATGCCATAAGTGGCAATGAGCCTACAGACTGTAACATGGAACCTATTTGGTTTTTGGGTACATTTGAATTTTTTAAATGTTATTCTTTGGTTTTGGGGGGAGAGGGGTGTTAATGATGATTCCTGAGATCCATGGGGAAAATCTATATATATAAAAGCGAAATACCACTCACGTATCATCACAAAATCTCCAGAGAACTATAAAGCCTACATACTTGAAATTTGGCATGTATGTTCCTCTTGGCTTCTAGGTGCTTGCTAAGAAAGGATTTTTTGAAATGACCATCAGATCATTAGTATTTTTTATATAATTATTGACACGCTCTGATGCTAAGGAGTTAGACATTCTACTCCCTCTCCCCACCTGAAAAGAACTCTGTTCCAACTGCCACTTGGGTGTGGGCGTGGCCTGTGGGCTGGGAGTTTAGACAATCTATTCCCCACCTGAAAGGGAGAGAAGGGGATAAGATAGGAGAGGCCTTTGTTGGGCAAGCCTGAGGAAGAGAAGGGGAGAGGAGAGGAGAGGAGAGGAGAGGCTTCTGTGGGGCAAGCCTGAAGGAGAGAAGGGGGGAGGAGAAGCTAATCATAACTACTCTTTAATTTTCAAGCTGTAAGTGTCAATTTATCAAACTCCATCACATAGTTTCCTAGCAGAGCACGGGTATCCAGCTAGTGTAATATAAAAGTTATATATAACTCAACAACTGAATGGAAGAGTCCAGGATAATTCTGCAGTTCTTCAGTAGACCCAACAGTAGAGGCTCCTTACCTCCTCCAGAAAGGACCTCTTCCAGTCCACAGATATTATCCACAGGACACCTGCAATCAATTCCCTTCGGTTCCTCCTGAGCAGCAGGGAGATCAAGCACAGAATTCTGGGTTCCCTCGAACTCAGCGGTCATGCTTTAACAAGAAGGGAAAAAAAACAACCTTTGATTGCTCTATTACATAACAACTACATGTTGCTCACCAGAAGCCCCCCCTGCCAGATATCAAATGGCCTTCCTGCAAGATGAATGCATGTAATGTCAATTAAGGAAAACATCTGAGTATTTGTGGGCACTGAGAATTCAAAGATTGGCTGCTGTCCCTTCTCTTGGCACCAAACGTCACGAGATGCTGGATCTCCTTTTCAATTTATCAATCCTAGTTATTTTCCAATCCAGCCTTCCCCAACTAGATTGCCTTCCAGTTGAAACTGAAACTCCCACCATTCTCAATCATTCCCCAGTCAGCTATGCTGGCTAGGAATTCTGGGAAGTGCAGTCTCAGCATATCAGACACTGCCAAGCAGGGGAAGACTGTATAATCATTAGATCATAGGAATAAAACTATAAACTTTCCTTTAACAAAACAAGCAAATGGTTTGTATACCATTATACCTCCCAAATAGCTTATTTAGAATTCTTTATTGGCCAAGTGTGATTGGACACACAAGGAATTTGTCTTTGGTGCATACGCTCTCAGTGTACATAAGGAGAATAAAATACATTCATCAAGAATAAAAAGATACAACACTTACTGATAGTCAAGGTTACTAATAAGCTATCAAATCGTACTAAGAAACAAATAAAAACAATATAAATTGAAAGATACAAGAAACATGGTTGTAGTAATAAGTGGAAGGAGATAGATACTAGTAAGGAAGAGAAGAATAATAGTAATACAGTCTTAGTAAATTATTTGACAGAGTTGTGGGAATTAATTGTTAAACAGAGTAATGGCATTCAGGGAAAAAACTGTCCTTGTGTCTAGTTGTTCTGGTGTGCAGTGTATAGCATTATTTTGAGGGTAGAAGTTGAAACAATTTATATCCAGGATGTGAGGGGACTGTAGATGTTTTCACATATTTATATATATATCAGCAAGAGAATTTGAAAAAACTAATGTGTAATTCAGCAAGGGGAGCATCCTATCAGTTTTGGACCAGTGTGCAAATAATTGTTGACAACAGTTTTGGACAAAATGATTGGTGAGGTGGCTTTTCTATTCACCAAATAGGAGCTATATTGAACATACCTAGGTAAAAAACATCTGTTTATCAAGTTATTACCAACTCTCCCTTCTATATGTCTACTTTTATTCCTGTTCTGGGCAGGGGTGCACATTTCCAAGCTCCTGGTGAAAACATCCCAACCCTTGAATTCTCTATGAAAGCTCATGATACCCATTTGTGGCCCAGAAGCATTGCTGGATTTGATGATGACAGAAGACAAATAGGTCAAGGATCTGGGCCACTAACCCCAAGGACATTTATTTACAATCCCTCCCACTTCCCACATGTTATATGGGGGACTCTTATAAAAAGATGGAAAAAATTAGAGGAGAAATGCCTAATTTTATTATTGGAAAGTTTAAAGTGCAGCCAAGATGTAGCTTGAGTAATAGGAAGGGGGGAGGTCACTACTTTCTGCAAGAGATATTCCATCTGTTCCTTGAAATAGAGTGTGTCCTCATGTTGCAACATTCTCCGTTGTGGCTTCTTTCCTATCCAAAGCTTGAGTGAAAAGGGCATGGCGTATTTTGTTACGGAGGACTAAGTCACGTCTACAAAAACATCCAAGAAACCATACTAGGAAATCCGTAAACAGTTTCTTGAACCTTCTACTCTACTCTGCTGCTTTTATCTTCTCCTGTTGCCATCTACTTCACTAGCAAGAGAACAAGAAGGTAGAATTAAAGGAAGAAGCGATGATCTGTACACAGCACACTGTCTAACTCTGGGAGGTGGGGTAGTCTGGATCCTTAGCAATTAAACAGCCGTAGAGACTTCAACGTTCTGCCCACAAAAGGATCATAGGAATGTGAAGTCAACTCACTGGAGGGTTCCAGGTCTAAGAAGCTACCATTGTCCAACTGAAGTGGCCATTTCAAGTCCTAATTCCGAATACTATGAAAATGATCTGAGGGACGCGGTGGCTCAGTGGCTAAGATGCTGAGCTTGTCGATCGAAAGGTCGGCAGTTCAGCGGTTCGAATCCCTAGTGCTGCGTGACAGGGTGAGCTCCCGTTACTTGTCCCAGCTTCTGCCAACCTAGCAGTTTGAAAGCACGTAAAAAATGCAAGTAGAAAATAGGGACAACCTTTGGTGGGAAGGTAAAAGTGTTCCGTGCGCCTTTGGCATTTAGTCATGCTGGCCACATGACCATGGTGACGTCTTCGGACAGCACTGGCTCTTCGGCTTTGAAACGGAGATGAGCACCGCCCCCTAGAGTCGGGAACAACTAGCATATATGTGCAAGGGGAACCTTTACCTTTACCTTATGAAAATGATCTGGTTGTTACTTGTTTGGTTTATTATTGAATTTATTGGTTATTTATTTATTTACTACTTTACTATTATTACATTAGCCTGCAAAAGAGAGAGAGAGAGAGAGAGAGAGAGAGAGAGAGAGAGAGAAAGAAAAATATATGCATGCTATATGCATGATGCCCAGAGAACTCTGTCTAAAGTCCAGCCTAGGATATGAGGCACTCATTGTAGAGAGGGCAGGAATGCTGCCGCATTTATTAGTTAAGATTTATATCCATTTTTCCTCCAAAAATTGAAAGCACCTTATAAAGTACTCCCTCTAGGTTTTCCCCCAGCAATAACAACCCTGTGAAATAGGGTTATTTTACTGTTAAATGTATTATAGATAACTTACAAAATGGGTTAATTTAGTCAGCAGGTAAGTAGTTTGGGAGAATACATCTATTATATATTCATCTTCTAAGCAATTACTTTGAAGGTGTCAGCACAGATGAAAAATAGCAATAGCAAGCAATAGCACTTAAGATTTATATACCGCTTTACAGTCCTCTCTAATCGGTTTACAGAGTCAGCATATTGCCCACAACAATTTGGGTCCTCATTTTACTGACCTCGGAAGGATGGAAGGCTGAGTCAACCTTGAGCCTGGTGAGATTTGAACTGCCAAATTGCAGGCAGCCAGCAGTCAGCAGAAATAGCCTGCAATACTGCACTCTAACCACTGCACCACCAATGTTCTTGGTCATCATTAAATCATTAGACTGAGCATACAAAATTTTCATACATCGCTAGAAGACAATAGTTGTAGCTTAGGGTTGAATTTTTGGGCCCTTGGGGCTCTCTGAGCATAATTGTTTTCTTGAAGACATTTCATTACCGAACTAAGGTAACATCTTTGCAGCAATCGACCCAAACCTCCTCACCAGCAATCGACATCCAGATAAGCAGGGATTAACAGCAGGATTAATTCCAAACTAACCAACAAAGCAGTAAACAATGCCCAATCTAGGAACTACCAATCCAGATAAAACAAATAGTAAACAACGTCATCAGAACGGCGAGAAGAAAACAATGCTTGACAAAGCAAGCCACTCTATAGAAACATAAAGCAAATCCCACTTCCTTCTAGCACTGAAGATATTACATAATTGGATAATAAAACGTCTGCAAGAAAACAGTCAAGACCAGAGAGCACCAAGGATTTCACATTCACACACGTATTTTGCAATATGCGGAGGAAAACATCTTCGGCTTGATCAGAAAACTCTTCTCTCTTTCCCCCCAGAGAATATCTGAGTCAGGCCCAGCTCTAAAGATAGCCTTCTCTGCTTCACAGGAATGTTCTGTTTGCTCTTAGCATTCTCTTCACTGGGCCTTGGACCAAGAGCAGGACCTTCACATGTCCACAGTTCATATCCCACCACACCCCACGGCAACCTTGCCAACAAACAAGTCCTCCACTTGATGGATGTCTGACCTGGATGTTGGTGACGCAGAGCTGGCTGAAGAGTCATCACTTCTTGAGCTCAGGTCTTCTAAGAAAGCAAGTGGCTGCTGGGGAGCAAACAAAGCCAGTTAAGGATAGTATCTGTCTCAGGTGAGAAGTAACGCTTCCTGTTGCCAACTGATCTCCACTTTCAGCTTCCCGTTGAGTCACCGATGAAACTCCCGGGAACTCATAAAAGTAGGAGATGAATCACTGGTATATTTGGAGATAGAGGACAATGGAATTTCCAAGGTGCCTGTCTTGCTTTTCTAATGTAAAATCAAGTTGGTGTTGTTTATTATTATTATTATTAGTATTATTACTATTGGGGTGGCCTAAGATCTTGGAAAGATAGACCAGAGAGATCTTTAGGGATTGGCAAATGGTAAGAAGGCATCTAAGCAAGGAGGGTGAAGTAGGATAATGATCCTGGGGGTTCTCCATTGGGGGGGCGGGGGAGAATTTAAAAGATGCAAATCTATTCCATGGTTCATAAAATATAGATGGGAACCAAGGTCTCTGATTTTGGGAAATTGCATCTTAGGAATGAGAGAGTACGATATTCCCTGGGATGTCCCACTATCACAATACAATACAACTACATCAGTGAAATTGGTGAAATTCAAATTTTTTTACTACTGGTTCTGGGGGCATGGCTTGGTGGGCGTGGTGTGGCTTGGTGGGTGTGGCAGGGGAAGGATACTGCAAAATCTCCATTCCCACCCCGTTCTGGGGCCAGCCAGAGATGATATTTGCCGGTTCTCTGAACTACTCAAAATTTCCGCTACCGGTTCTCCAGAACCTGCTGGATTTCACCCCTGTACTATATTGCTCCCTAAGATAACCACTCCAATCTACCACATGACAGGGTTTGCCCATAATAATAATAATAATAATAATAATAATAATAATAATAATAACAACAACAACAACAACAACAACAACAACAACTTTATTGTCATTGTACGTGTATACACAGTATACCCATACAATGAAATTCACTTAACACCCAAAGATCAGGCCCAACACACATAACAATCCCCAAACACATCCCCACCCACCACAAATTCCCCACCCCCTAAACCACCCAAACATCCACACAACAGACCAAGTAATACTGTCCAACAGCTCACTGATGGTGGCCCTTTAGTTCATTGCTGAGTGCAATTATAGCTCTGGGATAAAAACTATTCAGAAAACGTGTGGTCCAAGTTTTAATTTAACTCTATAAAGATGTCCTAAAGCTGTGTTTCTCAACCTCAGCAACTTTAAAATGTGTGGACTGCAACTCCCAGAATTCCCCAGCCAGCATGTGAAGTCTACACATCTTAAAAATTGTTCAGATTGAGAAACACTGCTCTAAAGATAAAGAGATGGTCCAAGAACCATCCCTCATCCTTTTCCCTACGGAAAGTGGAGAACTGTGGCTGCCGATTTCATACACGATCACTTCGGGCAAACAGATGTGCCCTCTTCTATATGAAGCAGAATTCCGGACCAATCAGGTTCTGGCATTGGGTGGACATAGCAATGATTGGTGCATTGATTGTCTGGACATTGCAACATATGCTTCAAAAGTTGTAGGGGCTGAGAATTGTGGGAGTTGGAGTTTTTTCCTCTGTGAAGCACGAGGCTGGGAAGCTTGACCAGGCCTAAACTTACTTGCTGGTGAAAAGGAGATTCTGGGGAACGGGAAGACTCTGAAGAAACCAGTGGGATTTTCTTCAGCACCAATGTCACTCGACTGGATTCTAGAAGCTTCTTCACGAGATTCATCCGGGTCCACCCCACCTGCACAATTAACCATTTGCCTTACTTTTAATAAGAATGAGGGTTTTAATTGCTGTTATCATTTGACACATTGATTATTATGCATACTGCGTCGTGAAGCAAGATACAAAAGCATCATTTTACATACAGGTGGTCTTTACAATCGCTTGTTTAGTGACCATTCAAAGTTACAAGGGCACTGAAAAAAGTGACTTGCAACTGGTCCTTACAATTATAACCGTCACAGCATCCCCATGGTTACATGATCAACATTCAAGCACCTGGCTACCAGCATGTATTATTGAAGCATCTTGGCATCATGTCATTGCCATTTGAGACCATCCCAGGTTGCCTTTTGACAAACAAAATCAATGGGGGGAGGCCAGATTTGCTTATTGACTGCATGATTCCTTTAACAACTGCAGTGATTCACTCAACAATTGTGGTAAAAAAAAAGTCATAAAATTGAGCATCATTCCCTTAACAATCGTCTAGCTTAGCAACAAAATTTCTGCTCTCAATTGTGGTCTTAAGCCGAGGACTACCTGTAGATTTAGATATGAGCCAGCAGTATGCAGCAGCTGCCAAAAAAGCCAACACAGTTCTAGGCTGCATAAAAAGAGGGATAGAATCAATATCACGTGAAGTGTTAATACCACTTTATAATGCCTTGGTAAGGCCACACTTGGAATACTGCTTTCAGTTTTGGTCGCCACGATGTAAAAAAGATGTTGAGACGGAGCTCACCCCGTTATGCGGCACTAGGAATTCAAACCACTGAACTTTCGATCGACAAGCTCAGCATTTTAGCCACTGAGCCACTGCGTCCCTTACTTGTCCCAGCTTCTGCCAATCTAGCAGTTCGAAAGCACGTAAAAAATGCAAGTAGAAAAATAGGGACCACCTTTGGTGGGAAGGTAACAGCGTTCCGTGCGCCTTTGGTGTTTATTCATGCTGGTCACATGACCACCGAGACGTCTTCGGACAGTGCTGGCTCTTCGGCTTTGAAACGGAGATGAGCACCGCCTCCTAGAGTCGGGAACGACTAGCACATATGTGTGAGGGGAACCTTTACCTTTATTCCAACTTAAAAGATACACAATCACAGGAAGAGAAGCCAGGAAAGTTGGAAGTCACCCATCACCACTTAGCAGGTGGGCAACACTCAAACAAAGTCTCTCTCACAATAATAAGCAGCTAAATCCTAGTTTAATTATAGTTTATATTTATATACATATATTAGCACATGGAAACTTCTCCATCTTTTCTCCTTCGGAAGTAGAATAGAATAGAATAATAACAAAATTGGAAGGGACCTTGGAGGTCTTCAACCCTCCTGCTTAGGCAGGAAACCCTACACCACTTCAGACAAATGGTCGTGCAATCTTGGGTAACCCTGAGGACACAGATAAACCCCCAAGTGCTTCAAAAATCACAACCTTCTAAAAGAATGTAAATGACCAGCTGACTGCAAGGAATATGCTGTAAGAGCTGAAGAAGCTTCTTGGATGAGAAGCAAAATGTCTTCAAAGAAAAAACAAGAAAGTCCAGTTGCCTCCAGATAAAGATTGTCCAATCTCGTTTTAAAAACTTCCAGGGTTGGAGCATTCGCAACTTCTGGAGGCAAGTTGTTCCACTGATTAATTGTTACAACTTGCCTCCAGAAGTTGTGAATGCTCCAACCCTGGAAGTTTTTAAGAAGAGAAGTAGGGAAGAGATGCTTTTCTTGGCCATAAAGGATCTCCCCATCATCCAGCAAAGCAACTTCACGCAGCAGAAAAATTAAGGCAAGTGATAATGAAGGACTGCCCCATTCAGGTTAATCTCTCCCTTATAAGGTAGCTCAGCACCACAGTACATCCTGCCCCAGGAACCAAGCAGAGAAGAAGAGTTGACTTACCACCACCTGGTCATTGACTTGGACTATTTCATCACCTGGGAAGACCTTGCTGTACTGATCAACAGGAATCTGGAAGGGAAAAGAAAAACAGAAGACCCTCAAGGACAAGACTGCCTTTGGAGGGAAAGGGCTGAAAAGGCAGTACGGACAGTCTCACAGTTTGTATAATTGTAGCAAGAAACTTTTTTGGACAGAAAAAGTCAAAACTCTCGGGGGTGGAGGAGTAAAGATTCCTGCCCAGGGGATTAAGTATTAACTTCAAGTTTGACCTTTTGGTTAATTCTACTCAATAAAGAATGCAAGGGAACGAAGGAGGCAGTTGTGCCAGGGAGAGAAGGGGAAGGGATAAATGGTAATTAGCCAAGTATGATGCAGAATCCCCATGGAGGGGGGGAGAAGCAATAATGACAATTGGATTAGAGCCACATTTTCACAGGCAACGGTTTGAAAAAAAAGATGAACTAGCCTGTTGCAGAAGAGGGTCTGTTTTAAAGGCTGGAGTTACAGTGACCCTGCCTGCTAATCTTGGGAATGTTGCCTCAGAGGGGGAGAGGCAGAGCTATGAACTGAACCCACTCCCACCGTACACTCACCTCTCGGGCAGTCCCCGATATCAAATGGAGACAGGAGGGCAAGGACTTAATCTCTAGGCCCTGCAGAGAGAAGATTTAGGAGACATGCTTATCAGCTCAACTCTGGCTCCGCAAGAGACAGCTGCCTTGCTTGCTTGTACGTTCAGTTCCTGTCGAGTCACTGGATAGCAATGGCTCATCGAAGGCGATCAGCCTTTCCTAATGCACCACCCTTCAGATAATTTGACCGCATTCATCTCCAACCAATCCCCAAACTTGCTGTGGAGGATAGGAGGTCCAAAACATTTGAAGGAGGTCCAAAACATCCAGGTTGAGGAATGCCAGATGATGCAAAACTAGCCAAGATGGACCAACCCAGTGGAAGGCAATTTCATATGTAAACAACTGTGACATGGGCCATATGTATGTCCCAGTTTGGGGTTGTTAATTCCCGGATCATTTTATATAAGTATACAGTAGTTATATAGAATTATAATTATAAACTACATATAGAAAAACTATCCAGGAATGGACAAGCCAAAGCTGGGGTATTAATCATGGTTCTTTTTAGCAAAGGACCCTAAAATAAATGAGGGGATGTCCACATAGAGATTAGCTGCATAGTTGAGAATGATAGATGTTGGAGTCTGATACAAGTCAAGCTTGTGTGGTACATGGGGGAAATTCCTGTTCCAACCATAGCACGATAAGACTGATAAAGGGGCCCTTTTCTGAAACTCCTGGAAGAATGACTCCATAAAGGCATCTATATAAGCTCTCATGGTATCTATCACATGATGGGACCTGGAACAAGACGTTACAACATGAAGTTCTTCAGGAGGCCAACTCCTCCATGCTAAACTCTTCTCTCCTTCACTTATTGCACCTGTGTATGGTTTGCCAATTGCACAGTGGCAGATAAGACACCACTCCGGAGGGTCAACGTCCTTGCCCAGAGGATCACTGGTTGCCCTCTCCCCTCTTTGGAAGAGCTTTATAGCTCCCGCTGCCTTAAGAAAGTTCAAAACATTCTTAAAGATCCATCTCATCCTGGGCACCCCCCCCTTTTTTTTTAACTATTACCATCTGGCAGACGGTACAGGATAATAAAAACAAGGACAACTAGGCTGAAAAACAGCTTCTATCCCAGGGCAATAACCATATTGAATTCTACGGTATAGTGCAATATTGGGTTTTCAATTTCAATTACATAGAATGTAAAGGATGTATGTTTGTGATTTTATTTTTATTTTTATAGTTATAATGTACACTGAAGACGGCATTTAATTTAGTTGTACCATGTGCAATGACAATAAACTAAACTAAACTAAACTAAACCCCATTCTTCATCTGCTCTGGCAATGGTCCTTCAGCATCCCATGTCCCCTGAGCACACTCCGGCTATTTTGGCTCTTCCTTTCTCTCCCTTTATGTTTTCCCTCTTCAGACATTTTAGACACTTCCTCAAAACATCAGAATCCCCAAAGATATCTCAGACCTCTCTCTTTGCTGTGGGAGCGTACAAGAATACCAGTGTGGTCCAAACCCTTCTAGATCTGCAAGGCAAACCTTATTTATCATACAAGATTTGTGTAGAACTGAGTAAATCACATGGAGAGGAAAATATGTGTGAAAAGGTCAGAAGACAGTGTGCCTCTGCTCACTAATGGTTTAGATCAGTGTTTCTCAACCTTGGTAGCTTGAAAATGGGTGGACTTCAACTCCCAGAACCCCCAGCCAGCAACGCTGGCTGGGGGATTCTGGGAGTTGAAGTCCACCCATCTTCAAGCTACCAAGGTTGAGAAACACTGGTTTAGATCTAGATCATACCCAAAAACCTTGCTAAGATCCCTAATGAGTACCCAAAGGAGAGGAAAGAGATATTTGTAGTCAAGAACTGGTACAGTATTAAGTTGACGGACTTTGACTTCCGCTCTTTTTGTCCAGAAGAGCTGTAGTACTGACAGTACCAGACTCACCAAATTATCTTCTGGACCTGCAGGCTCAAGTTCCACCCTTTCCAAGACGGCTGTTTGATCCAGGTGGCTTGCTGGGCTGCAGTGTAAAATATGCTCACAGATTCCAGAAATGTGTCTTCCCTGCAGAGTATAAAGGCAAAAGCTCTGGGGAAGCATGGCTTGAGCTGCCCTGTACAGTGGTGTCCTCAAGATTGACCCCCTCTAAGAACAAGTGAGATCCAAGGAGCCCCAACATATAAACCATGGACCTTGGAAATGAGTTCAGCTACAACTGGGCAAATGCTACTAAGTGAGTGGTGAAATCCTACCGGTTCGCACCGGTTCAGGCGAACCGGTAGTGATAATAGCTACCAGTTCAGCGAACTGGTATTTTAAAAAAGCTACCAGTTGGTCCAAAGCGCTCCATGGCTTAGGACCTGGTTATCTACGGGACCGCCTACTACCACCAATAGCCTCCCACCGGCCAGTACGCTCTCATAGAGAGGGACTCCTCCGGGTGCCGTCAGCCAAAGTGTCGACTGGCGGCCCCTAGGGGGAGAGCCTTCTCTGTGGGGGCACCTACTATCTGGAATGAGCTCCCCCCGGAGATACGGAGGATCCCGGATCTGCGCTCCTTCCGCCGTGCTGTGAAGACCTTTTTATTCCATCAGGCGGGCTTGGCCTAATCTCTCCCCTTTTTAAATATGTAAATTTTAATCTGTTTTTAAATTATCGGGGTGTTTTAATCTGTCTGGGCCAAAATGATTTAATTTGATTTTATCTGGTTTTAAATTTTTTGTATCTATGTATTTTATTGTTGGCTGTTCACCGCCCTGAGTCCTTCGGGAGTAGGGCGGTATACAAATCAAATAAACTAACTAAAACTAAACTAAACTAAACCGGTATTTCCGACGATCAGCTGGGCCGCACAATTTAAAATTGATAGAAAGCAGGAAATCCTGCTTTCTAGTGAATCTAAATTACGTGGCACAGCTGTTCCACCCCCCTCGCTGTTTTACTTACCTTCCCAAGACTTTTTCCATGTGCAGCGCACATTTGGAGTGTACTATGCATGCATGCGCATGCAATGTGCATTTGGCGTGCACTGCATGCATTTGGTGCACACTGCGCATGAGTGCACACACAGATGTTTGGCACACACCGCATGCGCAGGCAGCAATCTGGTAGCAAACCGGGAAAGATTTCACCACTACTGCGTTATTTATACAGACCTTCTGCAGATTTTTTCAGATCACTTAGGAAACAGTCAAAAAGAAATCTAATGCTCTCTACGTGGGGCTCCCCCTGGGGTGCACCCGGAGGCTCCAGCTGGTCTAGAATGCAGCCGCGCAGGGGATTATGGGAGCAACGGGGCGCTCCCATGTGACACCTCTCCTGCGTGAGCTGCACTGGCTCCCGGTGGTCTTCCGGGTGCGCTTCTAGGTGTTGGTGACCACCTTTAAAGCGCTCCATGGCTTAGGGCCGGGTATTTACGAGACCGCCTTCTGCCACCAATAGCCTCCCACCAGCCAGTACGCTCGCACAGAGAGGGCCTCCTCAGGGTGCCGTCCACCAAACAGTGTCAGCTGGCAACCCCCAGGGGGAGAGCCTTCTCTGTGGCGGCGCCCGCCCTTTGGAACAACCTCCCCCCAGAGATACGTATAATATCAGACCTCCGGACTTTTCGTCGGGCCCTGAAAATTTATTTATTTCACCTAACCGGGTTGGCTTGATCCCATAGTTTTGGTTAATTTTAATTGATTTTAATTGGGTTTGTTTTAAATTGCGGCCAAAAATATTTAATTATTTTAAACTGTTTTTAAATTTTGTATGTTCTGTTTTATTCTGGCTGTTCACCGCCCTGAGTCCTGCTGAAGAAGGGTGGTATATACAAATTAAAACAAACAAACAAATAAATAAATAATGTATGTACTTATGTAGAAATAAACAAAGCTTCCCCACTAAAGATAGAGTGATGGTTACCTACTAGAAGGCTTTGGTTACACCATTTGTGGTTCACAGCAATCCCAGTACTGTGTGTGGTTTAAAATTGGCCCCAAATTAAAACCCATTCTACAACCCCTTAGGACAACTTCTTATGACACCCCCTCCCATCAGATCAAGAGGCATAGTTTTGGCCCTTATCCTTCAGAATTTGCCCATGCCTACCTGGGGATGGATGTAGGGCAATACAGTATTTCCAATAGACATCTGGCTGACCAGATGGTCTAGCCTAGAGGTCTAGATTATCCTTGGTCTAATCCCCCAAGTTTCTTCTTTTGTGTGCTAATTGGAGAAGAGGAGGAGTTAGGAAGATACCTGCATCTCCACCACTGACTTTTCAGATGAATCCATTTAAGAATCTGTAAAAGGTAAAGGTTCCCCTCGCACATATGTGCTAGTCGTTCCTGACTCTAGGGGGCGGTGCTCATCTCCGTTTCAAAGCTGAAGAGCCAGCGCTGTCCGAAGACGTCTCTGTGGTCATGTGGCCGGCATGACTAAATGCCAAAGATGCACGGAGCACTGTTACCTTCCCACCAAAGGTGGTCCCTATTTTTCTACTTGCATTTTTTACGTGCTTTCGAAGCTGGGAGAAGTAACGGGAGCTCACCCTGTTATGCGGCACTAGGGATTCGAACCACTGAACTGCCGACCTCTCGATCGACAAGCTCGGCGTCTTAGCCACCAAGTCACCGCGTCCCTTAAGATTCTGTATATAAGGCAATTATATGGCTATTGATCCATAGAAGGTTGGGGAATTTGTAATTTCAATACTGTGGTGGGAACCCGGATATTTTCACTACTTACGATCAGCAAAATTCGGTCCTCTCTTTCAGATACAGTGCACTCCTATAAGGACAAATGCAAAGAAAGGTATATTAATAGAAGCTAGGATTGTTGATTCAAACTAGACCACCTTTCTAGTTGAACTAGACAACATTTCACCAAGACCAAAGGTATGCTGAATTCACAGAAAATCAGATGGCATTCCAATCCTCCTCCTAATTGGATTCATGGCGATTCCTATTCAGAGTGGCGTGGAATTTGGAGACCCATGCATTGCCCAAAGCTTTAAACAGAGTCAACTAGGAATGGGGTTTAATCTTAAAATGGTCACTTTATCAGCTTAAGAACAGGAGGCATATATCTTATAACTATGGGAAATATGTATATGAAGTTTTACAAAACTGTTTTATTAAAGGATGGCCATAATTCATCAAGGTCATCCATGCATAATCTATGTCTGGAAGCAACTTATTCATGTATCTACTGTATATGTATGAGCAGCTCTTAATCTTGTTGTTATTGGTCTCTTTTCCACTTAATGCCTTTATTGAAATAAAGGCAAATAACTCTCAACAACAATCCCACCACTCAATCATGGAAGATACAGGAAATTCTAAAAGGCGACAACATTTTGGCATCTAGGAGCACCGCACGTTCAAGTTTTAGTTGTTACCTTACTTGTTTTTTAGCCCAATTTTGATCAGCTAATATCATACATTTGAGCAATTTTTTAAACTTAGCTTTTGCTTGTTCAGAGTGAACAACAGAGATGGAAAGGACTTTAGAGGTCTTTTTGTCCAACCCCCTCCTCAAGCAGGAGACCCTATACCATTTCAGACAAATGGCTGTCCAATCTCTTCTTAAAAAGCTCCAATGATGGAGCACCCACAACATCTGAAGCAGGAGTGGGTTCTAAAATTTTTTACTACTGGTTCTGTGGGCGTGGCTTATTTTGTGGATGTGGCTTAGTGGGGGGTAATGTGACTGGGTGGCCGTGGCCAACTTTTTTTTTTTTTACTTTTAGAAGCATTTTTTTCTACAACTTTAAGAGGTTGCAGAAAAAAATGCTTTTAAAAGCCTCTGACGATCAGGCAACTCAGCTGGGATCGCCAGAGGCTTTTAAAGGCATTTTTTTTTCTACAACCTCTTTGGCTGAACCTTTCCCCTTCGGGCCGGGGACTGGTTCAGAGCATGGCCATGGCTAGGGGGGCTTTCTATCAGGTTCACCTGATACGCCAGTTGCGCCCCTTTCTAGATCGGGACTCCTTACGCACGGTCACTCAAGCACTCATCACTTCTCGTCTGGACTATTGTAACGCTCTCTACATGGGGCTCCCTTTGGGGTGCACCCGGAGGCTCCAACTGGTGCAAAATGCGGCCGCGCGGGGGATTATGGGAGCGACAGGGCGCTCCCATGTGAATCCTCTCCTGCGCGAGCTGCATTGGCTTCCGGTGGACTTCCGGGTGTGCTTCAAGGTGTTGGTGACCACCTTTAAAGCGCTCCATGGCTTAGGGCTGGGGTACTTATGGGACCGCCTTCTGTCACCAATTGCCTCCCACCGGCCGGTTCGCTCCCACAGAGAGGGCCTCCTCAGGGTGCCATCAGCCAGACAATCTCGGCTGGCGACCCCCAGGGGGAGAGCCTTCTCTGCGGTGGCACCTACCCTCTGGAACGATCTATCCCCAGAGATACGAGTGATCCCAGACCACTGGACTTTTCGTCGGGCCCTAAAAACTTACTTTTTTCAGTTAGCCGGGCTGGCCTGATTCCATGTTGGTTTTAACATTTTATACTGATTTTTAACTGAAATGTTTTAAATTATGGGCCAAATTGCATTGAAATTGTTTTTAAAAATTATTTTAACTTTTGTGTACAAATGTTTTTATTTTGGCTGTTCACCACCCAGAGTCCGAAAGGAGAAGGGCGGTATACAAATCTAATAAAAGATAAAGATAAAGATGGCCAGCCAATGTTATTACTGGTTCTCTGAACTACTACAAATTTTTACTACCGGTTCTCATGAACAGGTGCGAACAGGGAACAACCCACCACTGGTCTGAAGGCAAGCCATTCCACTGATTAATTGTTCTGTCAAGAAATTTCTCCTTATTTCTAGGTTGGTCTTCTCCTTGATTAGTTTCCATCCATTGCTTCTCTTTCTGCCTTCAGATGCTTTGGAGAATAGGTTGACTCCTTCTTCTTTGTGGCAGCCCCTTAGATATTGGAAGACTGCTATCGTGCCACCCTAGTTCTTCTTTTTATTAAACTAGACGTTCCCAATAGCCAGTTCTTCAAATGTTTTAGCCTCCAGTCCCCTAATCATCTTTGTTGCCCTTCTTGTAAGGCAGTGCCCCTCCCATTGACTTTCTTGCTATTTTTCCATCAATTTCACAATTTAAACAACACTATTGGAGTCAATTTCCATTATTCCCAGTCAATTTCAGAATTCTAATAGGGGTTGTATAGCAAGAATCTGAAAGAGGAGGAGGAAGAGGAGGAAGGGGAGAAAAAATTTGAAAGGAAATAACATTGGGAAGAATGTTGGAGTCTGAATGGCTTATTACCTCAGTATGGTAGTTACCATACTTAACAGCATAAAATGATACTGTGTTTCCCCAAAAATAAGACACTTATATTTTTTTGAACCCTGAAATAAGCACTTTGCCTTATTGCCATGTGCTCAAAAGCCCGATTGGGCTTATTATTAGGGGATGTCTTATTTTGGGGGAAACAGGGCAGTGGTGGATTTGCCCCTGGTTCGGACCGGTTCGCAAGAACTGGTAATAAAACTGGCAGGAGGCTCCGCCCACCAACCTGGATGTCATCAAAAAGTTTTTGCGCGTGCGCAGAAGCGCACACACGTACGCGGTCCCATTGCGAGCCGGTAGTAAAGGTAAGTAGAACCCACCCCTGACACTGGGTATAAGATTTCACCTCTTTTTCAGCTCATGGTAGAGTACTTTACACATAAAAGATATTTAGCATACAGTATAGAGCCAGTTTGGTGCAGTGGTTAAGGCACCAGACTACCAACCAGAAGATGGTGAGTTCTAGTCCTGCCTTAGGCACAAAGTCAGGTGGGTGACTTTGGACCAGTCACACATTCTCAGCCCCAGGAAGGAGGTAATGACAAACCATTTCTGAAAAACCTTGCCAAGAAAATGGCAGGGGCTTATCCAGGCAGTCTCCGATTGAATGGTGAAAAAAAAAAAAAGAAGCAGAACTAAAAAAGACTCCCATCAAGTTATTGATAGTGCCAATAATATTGAACAAAAGTTTCCTAACTATGGCAACTTCTAGACATGTAGAAAAAGAATAGAATAGAATAGAATAAAATAGAATGAAACTTATCATTTTAAATGTACACTAATAAGCATAGATTAAAATGAAATTTTCTTGCATTCAGTTCTCAAAAGATAACCATTATGCATATACCCCCCCACACACACACATATGACACAGAGAAATATCACAGTCTAGTTCGTATGTATGACTATACATGACGGGGGTGGGGGGAAGGGAAAGAATCCTGAGAATTTATAAGATGTATGAAGAAATAAAGCTGTTACAAAATCTAGTAATCCTGCTATAGATACTTCGAAACCTCCTCCCCGAGGGCAGCAACAGAAACAGACCATGGGGTGGGTGGGTGGGGTCCCTAACGATGCTTTGAGCTCTAAGCACATAGTGCTTATAAGCAATATCCTGAATGATGGGAAGCGAACTTCCTATAATCTTCTCTGCTGTCTTTACCACTCTCTGTAAGGACTTTCTATCTGAGGCACTGCCGCCACTAAATCGAAGAGTGATGCAGTTTGTTAAAATGCTCTCAATTGTAAAAAAGTAGCCAGGACAGAATGAAAAAGATGTACTCTCCTCATCCAATGCAGGCAATGCAAATGCTGGTTTGCACGCTTCACTAAAGATAACATCTGAGGAAACCAAGATACGTAGATATCAACTCTAGAAGTCTCACTAATCTAGAAACTGCCAAGGATGCAGAAGGTGACTAAAACAGAGCAGTAAAAAAAACTAGTCGAAAACAGCTTCCTTCCTAAAGACAGGGAGATACAGAAACTGTGCTTAAGATTTGTACACAGTTATCTCAAGTTTAATCTCTGCATCTTCAGGTGAAACTGGGCAAGCTTCCTGTTTCTCCCCTCCCCTTCCCCTGCTGCCCATTTAAATCTACACATTGTCCTACATTGGGGCGATTCTTCTATGCACCCTCCTATCCTTTCTCATGCTTTGGTTAATTAAATGGTTTAGGACCTGGGTATATACGAGACCGCCTTCTGCCAGCAACAACCTCCCACCGGCCAATACGCTCCCACAGAGAGGGACTCCTCAGGGTGCCGTCGGCCAAACAATGCCGACTGGTGACACCCAGGGGGAGAGCCTTCTCTATGGGGGCACCAGCCCTCTGGAATGAGCTGCCCCTAGAGGTTCGTATGCTCCCCGACCTGCATACTTTTCGCCGCGCCCTTAAGACCCTTCTGTTTCAGCAAGCCGGACTGGCCTAGTATGAATTTTTAAAATGTATGTATGTTTTAATTTGCGGCCAAATTTTATATTTGATTTTAATTGGTTTTAAATTTTATAAATCTATGCGTTTTAATATGGCTGTACACCGCCCTGAGTCCTTTGGGAGAAGGGCGATATAGAAATCTAATAAACTCTTAAATGTCATTTCCAGCATAACTATCTATTGTGAAACCTCCCCAGCAAATTCCACAGATTCCATGCAAGAACAAGACATACACACATATATAAGGAAAGCGAGGTGGTAGGAAAACACCCAATGGCTATTCTTAGAATGACTACTGAAGAACCTACCTTAATTTGTAGTTCTCTCTCCTAAACAGGTTGTAACTTTCAGCCCGTTTGTTTCCCTTTTAGCAGGAACATCTAAGAACTCCAGCACCCAGCCCTGCCTCCGATCCCAAAGTGTGAGTCACAGGATGACTTCTATAAAAGACAACTGACCGGTCCCCCCCTGTTCCAACTTTGTTTACTCCTTCTCCTGTTTATTCCTCCCACCCTTCTTGGTCAACTGCCATTTCTGTCAGTTCACTCAAGTTCAGCTTCTCTACTCTCGTTTTCAGTTAGCCAACATTAAATCTCAGGCATGGATAGATTGTCATCACCTCCCAGAATAAATGCCTTCACCATCTTCTCTAGCTTTCCTATGAGCCGGTGGGACATAAGCCAATCACATCTTGCTCAACTATCATTCCCAACAGCACCAGCCAGCTTTCTTAAGGATGAGAGTTTATTTATTTTATTTATTAATTTATTAGTCATATTTCTATGCTGCCCACTCTCCGAGGACTCTGGGCGGCTTACACCAAAGACAGTATACTAAATAGCATATTGCCCCCAATAATCTGGGTCCTCATTTTACCCACCTCGGAAGGATGGAAGGCTGAATCAACCTTGAGCCGGTGAGATTTGATCCGCTGATCTGCTGAACTAGCAGTCAGCTGAAGTAGCTGCAGTACTGCACCCTAACCACTGCGCCACCTCGGCTCTTTTAACTCTCCCAGTTGCTGGGAGGCATAGATCAGCGAAACAGGATCCCCTGGATGTCTCTTTTCCCAAAGAGCATTTAGTTGAGTTCCATCTGTTGATAACTAGATAATTTTATCTACTTTTATCTAGTTATACAACAGGTGGAGGAAATATACTGTCCAACAGTTTCCAAGACATGCAACATGATTATTGTTTCCTCTTTCAACACATTTAACCTGTAAGAATACCTACAGATTATATCCTTACAAATGTTACTATAGTATATGAATACCATCACAGAATAAAGCAAATTACCCCATTAGCCACACAACATAGAAATACTTAACCATCCATACAACCATTTATTCAGGAAAAATAGATTTTTCTTAAAATGCTCTTGTTCCAACTAATTTGCAGGGTGGGTATAACCCATCCCTGTGCTGTAAAATTCTTCCCTGACCAAAGTGCTACCCACTACTACCTACCTTCTGCACGGTCTCTGCCAGATCACCACAAAGCCAGATGATGTCTCGGCTGGCTGAATAATCATGCAGGTGGGAGAAGAGATACCTGCAAGAGTAGACTTGTAAGCTCCTGGTTAGATTCTGTTGTACAGGCAAACTACTAGAGGCCAGGTGGAGGAAGTGAACATGGCTAAAAGGTCTTTCTGTTTGCGTGTTTTTTTTAAAGCAGGAAGACTCCTATTCACCTGCACTGATTCACTTCACAGGTCAGCCTAAAACAACTACATTTCTAGGGCACTCAAATTCAGAGTAGGCACCCTCATACAGTAAAAGCAAAGCAATAAACAGCCTTCTTGACTTCAGTTGAACTAAACTATGTCAAGTGTAATAAAGGCCAGGTGCTAACCTCAATCAATATACCGTATTTTGACAATTTATCAGTGTTTTTCTGCCGGTGCCAGACAGGTGCTGGTGGAAAGAAAGAAAGGAAGGAAGGAAGGGAGGGAGGAAGGAAGGAAGGGAGGGAGGGAGGGAGGAAGGCAGAAAGAGAGAGAGAAAGAGAAAGAAAGAGAGGAGGGAAAGGAGAGAGGGAGGAAGGCTTGAACTGGAAAGAAAGGAAGGAAGGAAGGAAAGGAAGGAGGGAGGGAGGGAGGAAGAAAGAGAGAGAGAAAGAAAGAAAGAGAGGAGGAAGACAGGAACTAGAAAGAAAGAAAGAAAGAAAGAAAGAAAGAAAGAAAGAAAAAAGAAAGAAAGAAAGAAAGAAAGAAAGAAAGAAAGAAAGAGGGGAGGGAGGGAGGGAGGAAGGAAGGAAGGAAGTCTTGAACTTGATTGGGTTCACCTGAAACCACTTTTAATCTGATTCTCTTCGGATGTTTCGAAATACGATTGGACGTTCATATTTGCAATCCAACCCATCCAGGAAACCTCAGGTTTGGGAAAGGTTTTTCTAATCCGTAATTTATCTCAGGAGGGGACAAACTGCCTTTTTCTTGAAAAGGATCTACAGAGGCACGTGTCAGTAACAGGTGGGGTTTCCAAAAACAAAGGTCAGAGCCATAGCTAAAAATTGACAGAGCCACCTGATCTCTCTTTCTCTGGCATCCCACCTCGGCCTTTCTGTTGCGTTTCCTCTCCCACCCACTCGACAAGAGACTAAAGCATACGGCACTTTCCAAAAGTGGACTGTGATTATTTATTGAGGGCAGCAGGAAATGATGAGCAACGACACACTGCCCTCCCATGTTTCATCAAGATGAGAGCAGCCCTGGGATACGCACACCCTTCCCAACATCCAAGCAAATAGGTGAGTACCTGTTCAGCCATAAAAAGAGGCCTTTAGCAGCACTGATCAGCTCCACCACAGATGCCAGGAGATCCAAGCTGGACTTTTCGGCAGCCGCTCCGTGATAAGTGCTCACTTTCCTGCGACTCAGAATGCAGACCTCGATCGTCCGAATGATCCCTTGCAGCTTCTCGGCGAGCGTCCTCAGGTTGGAGGTGGTCAGCTCGTAGTTCTAGAGAGAGGAGTACAGGCCCAGATCAATAGTGGGTTTCAAATCCCGGCACTATCGGTTCGCTATCGGTAGCGAGCGCACAGCGCTTCTGTGCATGCGCAGAGCGTTTTCAATGATGCCTGGATGGGTGAGCGAAGCCTCCTGCCGCCGCCGCTACCAGTTTGCCTGAATCAAGGCGAACCGGGAGCAACCCACCACTGGCTCAGATATTTTGTAAGGAAAGCAATGTTTCACCCTTTCTCTACCAAAGCTATTGGCCATCCATTGAGGGTTCGCCAGGATTTGTTTTCCGCAGGCACCCACCAAAACGCAAAGCTGCTCCACAGCTTCCAGGAGGAGCTCTTGGTGGCCGATGCAGCTCACGCCCAGGTTCTCCAAATCCCGATAGGATAACTGGAGTAGCCTCTTCCCAGTCAACTCCCACGTCTCCACTGGGTAACCTTGTAATGCTGGATCCAAACCTAAACAGAGGAGGCAAAGCAAAGCAAGTGATTTCCTGGATTTCATCAAACCGGTCCAGACTCCAAACCCTTTGAGAAGAACCATAGCTTAGATCAACCTTGGCAACTTGAAGACTTGTGGATTTCAACTCCCAAAGTTCCTCAGCCAGCAAAGCTGGCAAAGCAAATTTGGCTGAGGAATTCTGGGATTTGAAGTCCACAAGTCTTAAAGTTGCCAAGGTTGGAGACCCCTGCCTTAAACCACTACTTTACACCAACTTGGCTCTCTTTGTTTATCTCAATTTTTGCAGCCCAATCCCAGAGAAGGAATTTTTGCTTTCCTGGCTGAGGAATTCTGGGAGTTGAAGTCCACAAGTCTTAAAGTTGCCAAGGTTGGAGACCCCTGGCTTAGATCATCACACACACACCTTGCCTCAAAAAGAGGCCAGCTTCAATCCCTGCAGTAACAGGTGGTCGTCAATTTACAACCACAATTGAGCTGAAAATTTCCATAGCTAAGCAAGACCGTTGTTAAGTGAGTTGGGTCCCATTTTACAACCTTTTTGCCAAAGTTGTTAACTGCAGTGGTTAAGTGAATCATGCAGTTGTTAAGTGAATCTGGCTTTCCCCCATTGACTTTGGTTGTCAGAAGCTGGCTGGGAAGGTTACAAATAGTGATTACATGACCCCAGGACAGTACAACTGTCATAAATACACGCCAGTTGCCAAGCGTCCACATTTTGATCACATGACCGTGGAAATGCTGCAATGGTTGTAAATGTGAAAACTGGTGATAAGTCACTCCTTTCAGTGCCTTTGTGACTTCAAATGGCCACTAATCAAATACTGTAAGTGGAGGACTACCTGTACTATTTCCCCCTTTCTCTTTAAATGTTATTTCTCAGTTTAAAAATTGCTTGGGGTTGTTTTAAGGCCATCATTGCTTCTACTTGCCCCACCAAATCTAGCAGAGACGAGCTGATGGGAATGATAGGAATCAGGCTGAGAATAGGAATAGGAACAGGAACAGGAACAGGAACAGGAACAGGAACAGGAACAGGAAATTATTTATTTATTTATTGGTTCGATTTATATGCCGCCCTTCTCTGGAGACTCAGGGCGGCTTACAATGTGTTAAGCAATAGCCTTCATACTTTTGTATATACCTGCTTAGTAGGGCTTTCGCCCCCCCTCCCCCCAAGCGGTGTTCTTTTTTTATAAAAAATCAGCTTACTGCCCCCACAATCCGGGTCCTCATTTTACCTACCTCGGAAGGATGGAAGGCTGAGTCAACCTTGAGCCTGGTGAGATTTGAACTCGCAGTAATTGCAGGCAGCTGGCATAGGAATAGGAATAGGAATAGGAATAGGAATAGGAATAGGAATAGGAATAGGAATAGGAATAGGAATAGGAATATTGGGCAAATGTGATAGGACATACAAGGAATTTGTCTCCGGTACATAAACTCTCAGTGTACACACATATAACAACAAGGTGATAGTTCGTAGCTCATCAATCATAGTTTACAATCATTAATCGTAAGATACAAACAACAAGTGATAAATCATAAGGTATCAATAGGAGAAGATAGTAGGAAAGATGAGAAAAGATGAGAAATGAAAAAGATGAGAAGATGAGAAGGCTAATAGCAATACAGCCTACCACACAGGTAAATGTAGTAGAGTGTATTAAAGTAGATCCAGAGGACCTTACATTGACCATCCCATCGGTCATCCACTGGTACTGTCTTCAGTTAGGATTGAAACATGAGTAGAGTAGAGTAGAGTAGAGTAGAGTAGAGTAGAGTAGAGTAGAGTAGAATAGAATAGAATAGAATAGAATAGAATAGAATAGAATAAACAGAGTTGGAAGGGACCTTGGAGGTCTTCTAGTCCAACCCCCTGCCTAGGCAGGAAACCCTACACCACTTCAGACAAATGGTTATCCAACCTCTTCTTAAAAGCTTCCAGTGTCAGAGCATTCATAACTTCTGGAGGCAAGTTGTTGAATCCCTTTCTTTGGCTGCTACCATCATTTGTCAGTTCTATGCTAGAAAATGTCAATAGACTACTCAGAAATGCTCTACAGGGTGTGTGGTCAAAAAAGTCAAGATAATTGCCATGATGTTGCTATTTAAAGCTCCCATTTATGTGTGCCCATAAAAACTTTGATTGCACTCTCAAGGTGGCCATTTTGACCATACTCTGCAGACCCTGCCATCACTTGAAAGACTGAGCCAAATTCTGACAGTTGCATGAAGGCCCGATTCACTGCTCAGCATCAAGATCCATTAGATCAGGGGTTTCCCAAAATTGGTGGCTTTAAGACCTGTGCTGGCTGGGGAATTCTGGGAGTTGAAGTCCACAGGTCTTAAAAGTTGCCAACCTTGGGAAATCCTGCATTTAGACTGATGGACGGAATAAGAACAACTTTTTTCAGAGACGGTTTTCATTCTATCATTAGCCGAGGCAATGAGATTGTTTTTAATCATTGTTTCTGCTCCATTTGAATGCGTTTGATGCCGATTTAAATAAGATTTGCAGTTTTAAATTAGCAGAGTTTGTGCTTGTGCCACGGGGAGGGTGGGGCAGAACAAGCTTTTTCCCTTGAAAGACAGCAAGGAATGACTGGCCATAAATAACTGTACACTGAAAGTGTCAGAGGATAATGTAATGCGGCAGATGACATATAAAAGCCATCTAAGCAAAGTAATAAATGCATATATACACACATACTGCATATACATACCCCCAGGTGTTATGTTAATATCCATCCTCTAAATGCTCAAGGGACTTTTATTTTACCTTCCCAACGATGTGGTGTAGCTTGAGAGGTGCCAAATGCTGAGTGAATCTCACTCTCCTCAGTCCTAATTTAATATTATAAGGGCATTGGGGTGGGGTAAGGGGTTAGAGAGGGGAGGATATAATACCTTGGTGGTCCTCAGAATAATATTAAAGAGAGCAAGCATGAGCAATCCGCCTGCCCATTCAGAGCTGCACATGTTCTGTTAAATCTAATTGGATTCTCTTACAGATTTAAAGTCATGCCTTCCAAGAAAGTTAATTTTGAAGGATCTGCCCTAAGTTTCTTGAGGGGGGGGGAGAGGGGGAGAGAGAGAGAGAGAGGGAAAGAAAGAGGGAGAGAGAGAGTGAAAAAGAAAGAGAGGGGGAGAGGAAAGAAAGAGAGAGAGAGGGAGAGAGAGAGAAAGAGAGAGAGATAAAGAGGGGGGAGAGGGAGAGAGAAAGAGAGAGAGAGAAAGAAAGAGGGAGAGAGAGAGTGAAAAAGAAAGAGAGGGGGAGAGGAAAGAAAGAGAGAGAGAGGGAGAGAGAAAGAAAGAAAGGGAGAGAGATAAAGAGGGGGGAGAGGGAGAGAGAAAGAGAGAGAGAGAAAGAAAGGGAGAGAGAGAGTGAAAAAGAGAGGGGGAGAGGAAAGAAAGAGAGAGAGAGAGGGAGAGAGAGAGAAAGGGAGAGAGATAAAGAGGGGGGAGAGGGAGAGAGCAAGAGGGAGAGAGAAAAAAGAAAGAGAGAGAAAGAGAAAGAGAGGGGGAGAGGAAAGAGAGAGAGAGAAAGAGAGGGGAGAGAGGGGGAGGAAGAGAAAGAGAGGAAGAAAGAAAAAAGAGAGAAAGAGAGAAAGAGAAAGAGAGAGAAAGAGAGAAAGAGAAAGAGAGGGGGAGAGGAAAAAAGAGAGAGAGAAAGAGAAGGGGGAGAGGGGGAGGGGGAGGAAGAGAAAGAGAGAGAGAAAGAAAGAAAAGAGAGAGAGAGAGAAAGAGAAAGAAAGAGAGAGGGAGGAGAGGGAGAGAAAGAGAGAAAGAAAGAAAGAGAAAGAAAGAGAGAAAGAGGAGAAGAGGAAGAGAAAGAGAGAGAGAGAAAGAAAGAAAAGAGAAAGAGAGAAAGAAAGAGAGAGGGAGGAGAGGGAGACAACCACCGTGTTTAAGGAGCTGAAAAGAAACGAGGAGAGACGAGGGCTTGTCACACACACACACACACACACACACCCAATCCTTGGCTAAAGCTCCTTTCCCCCCCCCGCCCGCATGGCATCCACCCCTGAAACGACCAACTGCGCTTGTTGGACCCCAGCAAGCCTCCCTTCCCGAACCCAGCTGGGCAGGACCAACCTTGCCCTTCGCAGGAAGGCGCGCAGGGGCACCTGACTCCGGCCCTGGCAGGCGGCTTCCCCTCACCTGTGGCCGCCGGGGCTTTAACCCCCAGAAGGGACGGAGCGAGTCTCATCGGAACACACCTTTTTTTTGGGGGGGGGAGCCCTAACCTTCCCCCGCCAAGACCGCCAAAGTCCCGCCGCCGCTGCCCCCCACCCCCCGCCCACCTACCTCGGATCCAAGCCAGCACCGTCTGGGAGGTCCAGAGAGAGACGGGCTCCATCCTCGGGCCCCGGGCTCGGCCCCTCCCTGCGGGGCCCCTTCTGTTCCGGGCAGAGGCTTCCGCGTTGGGAGAATCGGGGCGAGCGCCCGAGACGAACCTGCACAGGTTCCAACAGGTAGTCGTCAGCCGGCTGGCTGGTTGGCCCAACCTGCTGTCCATCACGGGGGAACACCCGCCCACTTCTCTCGCTCTTGAAAGAGAGCTGGATTTGAAATTATTTAGTTTCTTGGGGGGGGGCGCGGGATTTGCCCCCTTTATATGAAGCCCCCCAACCCCCACCCTTCTCCAGCACTCGATTGCGGATAATGACTTCAGCAACAGAGTGGTCAATGCCTGGAATGCACTACCTGACTCTGGGGTTTCATCCCAAAACCCCCAAACTTTTTTTATTTTAATTTGATTTATATGCCTCAGGGCGTATTTACAATAAAAAAAAAGACTCAGGGCGGTTTACAATGCGTTAAGCAATAGCCTTCATACTTTTGTATACTTTTTTCATACTTTTGTATATTTTATACAAAGTCAGTTTATTGCTCCCACAATCTGGGTCCTCATTTTATCTACCTTAGAAAGGATGGAAGGCTGAGTCAACCTTGAGCCTGGTGAGATTTGAACTTGCAGTAATTGCAGGCAGCTGATGTTAATAACAGTGCTTTAGTCTGCTGCGCCACCAGGGCTCTTTTAACCTAAGACTGTCTACTGTTGACCTCACCCCACTCCTAAAAGGTCTGTAAGGGGCATGGATAAGCGCACCAGGGTGCCTACCGTCCCTGTCCTAATGTTTCTTCTCTTCGTATCTATTTTATGTATCCAGTCATGCTTATGCTTATTACCAGATACATTCTTGACAAAAATAAATAAATAAAATAAAATTAAATAAATAATTTCAGGCCACCTCAGGTGATGCTCCTTCCCTATTTTCCAAACAGCATGCCCCTCCCCACAACATACACACACACACCCCTCTGCACGCACCTTAACAGTAACGGAGTTGGAAGGGACCTTGGAGATCATCTAGTCCAACCCCCTGCTCACACAGGAGACTTGCTGGATTACGGCTGGGGGGGAAAAAAGGCCAAGATGCTCAACTTTGCTGGCTGCCTTAAAGGATCAGGGCCGAAGTTTCGGGCAACCACAGGTGGCGATCCTAAACACACTTCGAGAGGGAGAGAAATTCCACGGCCGGGACCTGAAAGGCGCTTCTGGGATTGTCCGGGGTTGGGAGGGGGTCTCTCGGCCCCCTTCCGATTGGGATCTTCCGCAATAACCAAGACAGTAATAGTAACAGAGTTGGAAGGGAGCTTGGAGGTCATCTAGCCCAACCCCCTGCTCATACAGGAGACCTGTACTAAGGATTCGAACCACCGACCTTTCTGATCGACAAGCTCAGCGTCTTAGCCACTGAGCCAGCTAGTCAGGCTATGAAAGACAGTTTTTGCTACGTTTTCCCACCAGGTGAGCTTTTAGTAAATCTGGGCTACTTCTGCAGCCAGAAGTGATAGAATTGGTCTACTTATATTTTCCTTTCCCCCCAAAAAAATCATACATACATGCATACATACAGAGAGGATTATGCAAATTGAAAATAATTATATAAAGGTATGTGTAAATATGCACATGTTTCTTTAATTCCAAAAAAAAAATCCAATTACGGGCATTCTGTTGCAAAATGCGGTCTAAATCCTAAAACAGATTTGATGTGGTATAAAAAGTAACTTCCTTTCCTCAATCAATCAGTCAATCACTCCCAAATCTCAGGGGAGGAAACAATAATCCAGATGATTCCAGTTGGTCAGTCCCTTCCAGGTAGGCCAGATGAGGAAACTGGTTCTCCCAAATTCGACTAAGCTATAGTAACAGAATCTTGAAAGTCTGGCTGTGTTTTTTTTCCGTTCTCTCCCTCTAATCTCCTAGAGAATGAGGGTGGAGCCAATCTTGAGTTCCTTCCTAGTGTTGGATTTGTTTCCCAGGATTAGAACATGTTTTTATACATGTTGTTGCAACCACCTCTGTTTAATTTCTCCAAGGTCATCTGTGGTATCTCTGCACATCAGCTGACGTCTTCATTCCTTCTCTGGGATTGGGCTGCAAAAATTGAGATAAACAAAGAGAGCCAAGTTGGTATAAAGTAGTGGTTTCAGCTGCAGGGCTCTCCAACTGTGGCGACTTTAAGACTTGTGGACTTCAACTCCCAGAGTTCCTCAGCCAGCTTTGATTTGCTGGCTGAGGAACTCTGGGAGTTGAAGTCCACAAGTCTTAAAGTCGCCAAGGTTGGAGACTCACTGGTTTAGAAACTGGGAAACCATGAGTTCTAGTCCCAGCTTGGGTAAAAAGCCAGCTGCGTAACCTTGGGCCAGTCCCTCTTTCTCAGCCCCGGCAAGTAGGCAATGGCAAACTCACTTCTGAAATCTTGCCATGAAAAGTGCAGTCATCAGCAGTCAACACTGACTTGAAATATAAGCAATGCTTCTCTGGATTTCTGCAGACCCAGATTTGGTGGCTTTCCTATCATGTGATCTGTGACTTCAAATAGGATGCCCACCTCTGCTCTGAATCATTGATGGCACCCTCCCAAAGAAGCAAGCAGAGAAACAAGAATGAACATGATGCTGGTTTTCCATGCAGCTCTGAATGGCTCATTGACCCAGGAACCAGGGTTACCCAGTAACCCTTTGGGTTACTCTATTAGGCTCTTCTCAAAAATCCAATACATATACCAGGGTCAGCAACCTGCGGCTCTGGAGCTACATGTGGCTCTTTCACCCTTCTGCTGCGGCTCCCTGGCACTCAAAATATGCGTCACAACCGCCAATGTGTGACACCCACCGCCACACAATTTATTGAGTTTTTCATCCCCCGGTAGGCCAACCATGGATAAACCCAAGAAAAGAAAAGTTTCAGAAGAAAACAGAATGTTTAATTCAACTACATATACTAGTTTTGTGGCCGCTCAAGAAATAGTCAGGCACGGGAAGGGTTTTGTGGTTCCTGGTGTTTTCTTTTCTGTGGGAAACGGGTCCAAATGGCTCTTTGAGTGTTTAAGGGTGAGACCCCTGACATATACCAAGACTTCTGTATAAGCATATGCATGATCACTATAAAATTCTTTTTTTAAGAAAAAGATAATAGTACAATTTGTGACATGTGATAACCATTTGCAACCTTCCCAGATGGCTGACAAGCAAAGTCAAAGGGAGAAACTGGATTGACTTACTGTATGATTTACTGAACAACTCTAGGGATTCATTTCACAACTGTGGCAAAAAAGCTGGTCAAATTGGGCATGACTCACATCACAATCACTTTCCTTAGCAACAGAACAATTAACCAGTGGAACAACTTGCCTCCAGAAGTTGTGAATTCTCCAAGTTTTTAAAACAGAGATTGGACAACCATTTGTCTGAAGTGGTATAAGATTTCCTGCCTAAGCAGGGGGTTGGACTAGAAGACCTCCAAGGTCCCTTCCGACTCTGTTATTCTCTTCTCTTCTATAAATTATGGTCCCCATTGCAGTCATAAGCCGAAGATTACCTGTACAACCTCCAAGTCAAAAGGAAAGTATGAACAGGATTGGCAACTATTGTTCCAGAGGACAAACAAGAATTCTGCATTCCGGAACACTCACATCGCAGTGCAGAGATTACAGTGTTCCATGATGATGCATCATTTTCTAGGCACAACAATGTTGTGGTTTTAGTCACTCTCGTGGAAACTCGTAAGTCTGATAGGAGGAGATCCTGTGCAACTCCCTTCTCAAAGCTGCAGGCACGCACATGTTAATATGCTTAAGAGAAAAATATTTGCACACCATCAATAGCCAAAGCCAATATAAATATTTATAGTCCTGTCGGGAACTACAGCTTTGAGAATGACTGACCAAGCATTGGCTCCGTGACATATTCATGAAAAACAGAGTATATTGTGCATGGGAAACGCTGATGTGAATGTTCACCACCACAAGAGGGAAACAGAAAAAGCAGAAAAGAATGCACCATCTAACCCATGCTTAATCACCTCTGCTGGGTCACGGATCTGTTACTGCACAATGGTAGAATAAGATGAGGTTCTTAAGAGCCACTTCAGAAGTTGTGTGCCTATCAGTTTAGAAGCGAATCAAGGACAGCCAAAAAGAAAAGCTGAAAAACTTGTGCATGTTTTAGAAATACCGAAGTTTATACAGGTAGTCCTCGACTTAAACCCACAATTCAGCCCAAAATTAATATTGCTAAGTGAAACATTTGTTAAATGAGTTTTGCCCCATTTTATGACTTTTCTTGCCACATTTGTTAAGTGAATCCCTGCAGTTGTTAAATTAGTAATACCATTATTAAGTGAATCTGGTTACCCATTGACTTTGCTTGTCAAAAGATTGCAAAAAGTGATCACATGATCCCGGGACACTGCAACCGTCCTAAATATGAGTCACATTGTCAAGCATCTGAATATAAATCACAATACTGCAATGGTCATAAATGTGAAAAATGGTAATAAGTCACTTTTTTCAGTGCCGTTGTAACTTCAGTCATTAAGCGAACTGTTGTAAGTTGAGGATAACCTGTATAGCCATTTCTAAAAATTTCTATGAAATTTCTAGAGTAATTCAGCTCCTTCCTCAGATAGAGTTAATTTAGACCCCAAAGACAAAAATTCCGACTTTCCTATCAGTTTTTAACTTTGGATTCATGCTGTCAGCACTCCAAACTACATTCGTTCCAGTGCTGACATAAGGAGGAGAAGAGGGGGCAGCTGGTAAGAGGACGCTTGACTCTTCACCTACTTATTTTCCCTGAAGATAATATCCCCTAGGAGATGAGATGGGAGGGGGGACATTCCTGGGAGCTGAAGTAGTAGATATGGGGAGAGTGATTTGGAAGATGGCCAATAAGACGCAGAGAATTGGAGAACAGAAAGGGAAGGTTTGGGGTCAGGAAGTCAGTGTTGGCTACGATATGATTGGGGACAGACTGTCGTGCTTAATAAATGAAAGATTTCATCAAAGACTATTTGTTTGGAAATGCAATTTATTTTGAGACGACACTGAAACCTGACACATACAACACATTTAATGCTGTTGCTGCATTAATTCATGTCTGAGGATTATGTCCAACATAAACCAGAGAGGCTTTGTACAATATTATAAGCCACTAAAAACAAATTAATAAAAACTAATTGAGCTTTGCCATTTTAATTATTTAACTGACCTAGATGGGCACGGTTGAGAAAGACAACATTCCGCGCTCTCTCCTGCATATCTAGATCAGACCAGGCTGCCTTCACGCTTGGGGGAATCTCTCTCTGTAATTTCAAATTACACCCACTTATTAACAGCATATTTTTACAATTCCAAGAATTTTGTGCCCAACAAGCTCAGCTAACAAAGTGCACCACAACAAGCACCAACAACTTGGAGAGTCACAAAATTGGGAAAGGAACATTCTGGGAAAGTGATTATTTTGGACCAGAATTCACACACACACACATCTAGGGGTGGGCTTCAAAAATTTTAGCAAGGGGTTCTCTGCCTAGTTGCTGGGTGGGCGTGGCCATGGTGGGCGTGTCCTAGTTGGCCTCCTGCACTATAGTGGGGGTGATTTGCCCTCCCCGGACTCCAGAGGCTTTCCTTGAGCCTCCGGGAGAATGAAAACAGCCTCCCCATGGCTCCGGAAGCCCTCTGGAGGCCAGAAACAGACCTGTTTCCGGCCTTCCCAAACTTCCACTAGGCCCATTTTTCGCCTTCCCTGAGCCTCCGCGCATGCCCTGCAACTTACCTGCATCCAAAACGGCCGTGTGGGGACTCCTGGAAGGGGGTGGGCGGGGCCAGCCAGGTGTGGGATTTGGGGGTTCTCCGAGCTGCACAGAATCTTAGCTAGAGGTTCTCCCGAACCCCTGCGAACCCCCAGCAGCCCACCCCTGCACAGTGCACATATACAGAAAAATGATTACCCCAACCTAGCTCTTGGCAGGATAAGGATCTATGCATCCAGTTCCTTGCTTCTTCACCTTGGAAACAGAAAGATCTGTGGAGTTAAACTTCTGGAATTCTCCAACTAGCTTTCTGGCTGAAGAATTCTGGGAGTTGAAGTCCGTACCTCTTCAAGTTGTCAATGTTGACAAACGCTAACCTAAAAGTTAAGAACCTCTGAGGAGTCAAGAGGATTGAAAAAATGCTGGGGGAAAAAGCAAACAGAGTGACCAAGAAGTGGAGCTCATATGAAAAAACTTTATAACAAAAAGTCCCAATTAGGACTCAGTGATGCTTGATCCTCCATGAAGATAATATGGATGACTGCTGGTACAGGCACTTTTTGCATCTAATACAGGTAGTCCTTGATTTATGACCACAATTGGAATTGGAACTTTCATCACTCAGTGATGCAGTCGTAAAGAGAGTCATCATGCGAGAGATGCCCAATTTGGGAACATCAACATCTCTTGCAGAGGATAATTAGAAAGATTTTGGTCTTTTGTATTAAATACGTTAGATATTTGTATTTCATTTTGGGAACCTGTAGACATTTGCAATAGCAATGTCACTGAGACTTACATACCTCTTCAAACAAGCCTAAGCTGTTTACAGAGTCAACCTATTGCCCCCAACAATCTGGGTCCTCATTTTACCGACCTTGGAAGGATGGAAGGCTGAGTCAACCTCGAGCCAGTGAAAATCGAACTGCCAAACTGCTGGCAGTCGTCAGTCAACAGAAGTAGCCTGCAATACTGCATTCTAACCACTGCGCCACCACGGCTCATTAGAGATGGAGGACACATGTACTATGTGGTTTAGAGCGTTGATGATGTTACCTAGTCAGGTAATGACATCTCTTCAAGTCAACAACCAAGCTCAGAGAGCCCCAAGGATACCACTGTTCAACTATGTTCCTACAGAGTTTCTCTTCTATTTGAACATGTATCTGCAGATGATCCATTGCCAAACTCTGGTTTATGCTGTGGTCAAAAGCATCCAATGAGAATGTTGTGGTTTATATGAAGAAAAAAAAAAAAAGAGAGGAACCAGTTGCCTTTTAAACTTTTAAAGATTGTTAAATTAGAAATAAAAAGAAAAGAGGAGGGAGATACAAGGGTGGGATAAATAATGCATGATAATGGAAAACATGGATGGAAAAAGGCTTTCTCCATTTCACATGAAACCAATGAAGCTGAACAGTGGGAAGGTCAGGGCAGAAAAATAGAAAATTCCTGTACATAATTAAACTTGGTAATTCAGTGATATAAGATAGGCTGATCTCAGTTTGGATGGCTTTTAATGAAAGTTAGACAATAGAATAAAAATATAGAGAGAGGATAAAAAATTATATAGAGAGAGTAAACCTGGGATAAAGGCTAGTAGAAAATAAACCCAGTGAATGTGAAATGATTTTAAAGAAAGCTTTAAAATACTTTATTAGTACTGATATATAGAGAGACTAAAATATAGAGAGAGGAGGAAAGGAGGGACGGGGAGGAAGGAAGGAAGGGACGGAGGGAGGGAGGGAGGGAGGGAGGAAGGAATATTGTAAACAACGTTTCCAAAAAATATGGAATTATTTAAAAACAAGAATAAGTACAGTGATCTCACCATTAGCTTTACTGATAAATTCTTTTTATTTCATGGATAAATACAGCAAGAAAAATCAAATCACTTATGCCAGTAATAGATCAAGCTTTTTAGCTTTCATCAACTAGCCATACCCTTACTTGGATTCGAACTTGGGCTTCCTGCATATTAGGCAGATGAATTAATCTTCTGAGCCACAAGTTCTCCTCCCTTCATCATATATATATATATATATATATATATATATATATATATATATATATATATATATATATATATATATATATATATACACACGCAAATTGTTATTGAAATAGCACACGAAGATGGAACAAATTAAAAGTTGTACAATAAAGTTGATGCAAAACAAATAAGTAATCAGAGCACAACAATGGAAGATACTATGGAAAAAGTTAATAAAATATACTCCGTTACAATTTAAAGGAAAAATGGTATAAAATGTGTTATAGAAAATAACTCCATCAATAATTGCCAAGATAGGCAAATCATATTACAATAAAAGTTGGAAATGTTACAACAAAAAAGGAACACTTTATCATAAGTAATGGACATGTAAAAGAAATTCAAAAGTACTGGAAAAAACACATTATTCAGAAAATTCTAAAAATAAAATTTGAACTGAACCTACAAACATTTTATTAGCTATAGAATAGAATTCTTTATTGGCCAAGTGTGATTGGATACACAAGGAATTTGTCAGAACATGAAACATGAAAATCATCCCAATTTGAGGGATCCTTGGTGCTCTCTGAGCTTGCTTGTTTTTTTTTTTGCAGATGTTTCATTACCCTAATTCGGTAACATCATCAATGCTAGTTACCTAGTTAGGGTAATGAAACTTCTGCAAGAAAATAAGCAAGCTCAGAGAGCACCAAGGACTCTTCATTTCAACCCTGGGCTACAAAATTCTCCTTTATTGGTACATCCCAATTTACCCAGATATATGCTGAGAGCTGCAAGAACAAATTTGACACAACCATGGAAAATATCAATTTTACCGACCATACAAAATTGGGAGACCCAAAGGGGAGAAAATTGCAGCAATGGTTAAACTAGCATTCTGTAATAAAAAAAAATCTCGCCAAATTTAAGCACGAATGGCTCCCTTATATACTACACCTCACATAGCAAGGTAATTTTAGATATTTGGAATTTGGTTGTTGTTTTTTTATTTCGTCAAGCATGTATTTTATGACAGATACAAGTGTAAACATAATTATAAATACATGAAAAGGATACGAATAAAACATTAGGACAGGGATGGTAGGCACACTGGTGCGCTTATGCATGCCCCTTCCACCCCCCCTTTTTTCCTTTTGTAGGGAAAAAAATGAGACAAAAAAATAACAGACAAAATCACTTAAAAAAGGAGATTTGGAGAGCCAGTTTGATCTCGTGAGACCGTGAGTTCTAGTCCCGCCTTAGGCATGAAAGCCAGCTGGGTGACTTTGGACCAGTTGCTCTCTGTTACCCCAACCTACCACACAGAGTTCCTGTTGTGGGGTAAACAGGAGGAGGAAGGAAGGAGTACTAGGTATGGTTGCAGCTTTGAGTTATTTATAAAAATAATAAAGATGGGATGTAAACAAATAAATAACAAATACCGGCAATAACCTTCAGTATAGAGTACAAATATTTAAGTTGTGGTTAGTTGTGAAAACAAACAGAGAATGCCTTGCTAAAAAGTTTTTCCATAATGCTTTATTTTTTCCTTTACTTTGTTTTTTTTTTAATCTTTATTCTGGTATAGCATTCTTTAACAATTGTTAAAAGCTTAATAAAAAGAAAGAAAACAAATGCACTGCTATAGGAGAAAGGACCAAAAATTGATGGAAAATAACTAGGGGATGATCTATCTATACCTCATACTTATGCCTGTTTTGTTAAATAAATCACAGTTAGCTATAGTATAAGCAATGTGTTATTGTTGGATGACCACAAGGGTTGCATTGGGGTTTTGTTGGCCAAACCCAATCAAATTTTGCCCCAGTGTCCTGTGAGAGCGTCATCCAGATATATTGCATGAAATCTGAGTCCAAGCTATTCCAGGTAGCAAGTAGGAAACCCTTGGAAGGAGAAATGGGAAAATGTTCTTCTACAAAACAGAAGCTGAATCAACTTCTTTCCCCGAGTCATTTTGAAATTATTGCTTGTTTTTGAAAAGAGATTGACAATGTTTTCCGAATGCTTTTACCATGTTTTGAAAAAAATGCTTTCCACTTTTTTTTTTAAAAAAAAGAGCTGCATCTTTTCCTATAATTAATATTTACATACCTTACCTAGTTGCATATGTAGAAATTATCATTTAATCAAAGTACTTTTCTGCTCACTATGGTAGACCTTCAAACGAACATCAGCAGCTGAATTTTAGTTATTGGACTTCAGTTCCCACCTTACCCAATCATTGATCTGGTTGGTTGGGTTGATGGGATCATCATCATCATCATCCCACATATTTATAGTGGACTTGGAGTGAAAGACTCTTCCAGTGATGGATTGTCTTCTGTGATCTAGAACACCTGGTACTCCATCAAGGTTTGTTTCACAACATCACAGTGGAAGCTGGTTCTCAGAGGTTCTCATGATGTACATGGCTCCCAAATTTTGCTCCCCCAATAAAAACCTGGAAAAAACTTCCTCTTGATGCATGGATCGCGTGCGGTCAGCGGAGCAGGGAGTGCTGATTCCTTGTGACAGCTGCTGCTAAGGCAAGCAGTGGCAGGCTCATCACTGGGCAGGAAGGGAGGAGGGCAAAATGAAAAAAACATCTCTTGCACACAATCGTCCAGCGTTATTGCTCGGAGATGATACGCAAGGACCAGGATCTTGAACCCCCTAAGCGGTATGTGCATTTACATCCATTGCCTTAGCATCGGAGGAAGACATGAAAAGAGAGAAGATGGAGATTGCTGAAGTTGGTTGAAAACGCTGGGAACCAGGGAACGTGTCCCATCAGAGAGAGGGATGGCGGCATTTCACATACCATACATTTCAGGGAGTTGCCCTGTTGTAGACAAGGATGAGCCTGAGATGCTCATTAAATTAATGAGTAACTCAAACAACAACCCATGCAATTAGCACCACGTCTTTTGCCAGAAGAACTTTGGGGGTCACCAGAACAGTGGTCTACAGTCAAGTCCTGCAGACCATTTCACTGCCAGACATCAAAGAATGTTCGCTGCGGTTCCCTTCCTCCTGTCATGTCCTAAGCTTTTTCCTTTCCTTCTACAGCTTTGATTCTGCCTAAATAACTCGAAAACCCACAAGAAGAGAGTAAGGAAGGGGAGCTATCTCCCTCTCCCTCTTTTCTTCTGCTATGATCTTCCGCCTCCGACGTTTGACCCCGGGATACTTCCGACTGTTGCAGGTAAGCAGAATTTCCTCCTGTATTAGAGACCAGAGGGACCGAAGGACAGACAGACAGATAAGGAATGATCTTGCTGGAAAGTCCTGAATAATGTATTCAGTATCGGAGGCTGCAGATCAGAGGGATCCTTGTAATCCAGGAAAAGACAACAAAGAAAAAAAAGAATAACAGGATTCCCTCTTTTTCTCATGTTCAGGCTGTGAGGGCAGAACCTTACCGTAGGCTAAAACATTTTATTTATTTATCTATTTTATTTATTTGTCAAGCATATATAAGATTACAGATAAAAGTATAAACATGATTATGAATACAGGATAAGGATATGAATAAATGAGGACAGTAGGACAGGGACGGTAGGCACGCTGGTGCGCTTATGCACGCCCCTTACAGACCTCTTAGGAATGGGGTGAGGTCCACAGTAGACAGTCTAAGGTTAAAGTTTTGGGGGTTTGGGGAAGAGACTAGAGTCAGGTAGTGCATTCCAGGCATTGACCCCTCTGTTGCTGAAGTCGTATTTTCTGCAATCAAGTTTGGAGCGGTTTTCCTTGAGTTTGTATCTATTATTTGCTCGTGTATTGTTGTGGTTGAAGCTGAAGTAATCATTGACAGTTAGGACATTGTAGCAGATAATTTTATGTCCTACGCTTAGGTCAGACCGAAGTCGGCGTAGTTCTAAGTTGTCTAAGCCCAAAATTTGAAGTCTGGTGGCATAAGGTATCCATGAATAAGAGGAAAGTCTTCAAACCTATGGAAAGATCAAGGTTTGTAGAAGGGTGTACTGGTTAAGTCCTCGCTTAGGAAGAAACAATCTTCAGGTATGGCTATGGGGAGAGATGGGGAGGAAAGCAATAATGATTTGATAGCAAATGAAGGTTAACATCTGAAAGTGGAATGAAAATCTTATGAAAAGAGGGGGCACGTTGGAATCCCTGGAATTCAAACCAGGAACTTCTCTGCACTGCAACATTTTGTTATGGAATCTGCCATGTGCCAATATGTGTTGTTTCGTGGGGAAAACACCTTGCTATTAGATAGCTCTATTTAAATCAAATCTAAGTCTAGTTTGAAGATAAGCAGAGCAGAGATTCAGACATGACATATCAGTGCCTGGGTGAGGACCGAACAGAGATACAAGTTGCCTGGTCCCTGTCTTTCTATACTAGGAAGTATAATGTGTTTCTGTTTCAGTTACTGTATTTCAGCCATTTTTGCATGGGTATGTCTGTGTGTCCTCTTTTGAGATGATGCCTACAAATGTGTGGTTAAAAAACCAGTCAAATGATGGCCACAACTATGAAATCAAAGTTGTTTGTGTCTTTTTTTTAAAAAAAAAATTGATTTATATGCCGCCCTTCTCCGGAGACTCAGGGTGGCTTAAAATGCGTTAAGCAATAGCCTTCATACTTTTGTATATTTATACAAAGTCAGCTTATTGCCCCCACAAACTGGGTCCTCAATTTACCTACCTTAGAAAGGATGGAAGGCTGAGTCAACCTTGAGCCTGGTGAGATTCGAACTTACAGTAATTGCAGACAGCTGGTGTTAATCACAATGCTATCAGTCTGCTGAAGCCACCAGGAATCACACTGTGATACCTGACTGACATCACATTTTTTAAACAAACATATCAATGCATGAACTGTGTGACACCTGGACATCATGCAGTCTAATACATATCGGACTAGTAAATTGATCATAGTTCTTACATTCGATCAACTTATATATTTCTAATAATAATAATACACATTTATATTAAGTTACAGTCTATCATTATTCAATTATTCCATATTTTCTCTTGTTATTGATTTATTATATAAAAGTATAATATTCCCCCTCTCTTATTTCTATCTCTTATTCTAACTTTTAATCATGACTGACATCTTGATTTTGTGGGCTATACCCTGCCAATATCCCTCAAAGTGGAGGTAGTCGATTTATAATATTCTTGGTTATTTGTAACTGGATGTCTTTCTGTTGTGTTGGATTAGATCCGGGTTTGGAATGGCCGGGAAAAACACACATATATAGGTAGTCCTTATCTTACGATGGGTCGTTTAGTGACCATTCAAAATTACCACAGATCTCCACAGGGGAGTTTATTACTCAGTTCCAAAGTTCCAATGGCTCCCCCCCCCTTATGGTCACATGACAGCATTTTGGGTGTTCGGTAACTGGCACACATTTATAGCTGTTTGCAGCAGCCTATGTTCAGGTGATCACATTTTGCATTTTTACCAAAAAAAGTAGCATTTACTTCTGGTTTTAAAGCAAAACCGGCCCATAGCAAACAATTGATTTGTTTAACAACAGTTATGTTTGCTTAATGACTGCCACAAAAAAGGCCATGAAATTGGGTCGGTCAAATGGATGATCAAATTGATGACTGTCACCTGTTATGACCATTATGGTTGTAAGTACAAAACACTACCTGCGTTTTGTACTTTCCATTACATTGATTCATTTTACATGGGTCATCTTAACAAGAGAATTTGGGTGGCCTACAAAATTAAAGTAAAAACAATGGCAACAATAGAAAAATTAAAACACACAGCAGTCGAGAAAATGTCATACCACATAAACTATAAGGTAAAGGGAAAGGGTCCCTCTGCACATATGTGCTAGTCGTTCCAGACTCTAGGGGGCAGTGCTCATCTCCGTTTCATAGCCGAAGAGCCAGCGCTGTCCAAAGACGTCTCCGTGGTCATGTGGCCAGCATGACTAAATGCCAAAGGTGCACAGAACGCTGTTCCCTTCCCACCAAAGGTGGCCCCTATTTTTCTACTTGCATTTTTTACGTGCTTTCGAACTGCTAGGTTGGCAGAAGCTGGGACAAGTAACGGGAGGTCACCCCGTTATGCGGCGTTAGGGATTCGAACCGCTGAACTGCCGACCTTTCAATCGACAAGCTCAATGTCTTAGCCACTGAGCCACTGCATTCCATAAACTGTAATATAAGCAAGATGTGTGTCCCTGCACATGCTTGGATCCAGGTCTTTAGGGCCTTATGAAAGGTTACCAGAATCGGGGCCATCCTGATCGCTAGAGAGGGAGAATGTTCCATAAAGGTATGTTATGGGAGAAAAGCTATGGGTATCCCATTGATTCTTGCAGAAGTGAGTCCACGTGCAATGCAAACCTGAGTGGGTTTTCTTCTGAGCAGCTTCCCCTGAGTAGAGTAAAACCTCTGAGGCAAGAGGCAAAACTCGCCTGTTTGTATTTTAATGCAAAGGTACTAAAATCATAATTGCTAAAGCTTTAGGCAATTTGGAAGGCAATTATTCCAATTATTATTATCGTTGGTGTAATGGTTTAAGGCGCCAGGTTAGAAACTGGGAGACCATGAGTTCTACTCCTGCCTTAGGCCCAAAGCCAGTTGCATCACCTTGAGCCAGTCGGTTCCTTAGACCTGGGAAGAAGGCAATGGCAAACCACTCCTGAAAATTGCAGTAACTAGTCCAAGCATTCATCCGGAGACAACACTGACTTGAAGGTGTGTGTGTGTCCATGCATAGACACATGTACACCATGACAGCTTCTGGAAGAGTTTGTACTATCATGTGCTTTCTCAAAATCCAAAAGGTATTTTGAGGCACCATGTAGGTTCAGCCCCCAAACAGTTGCATCCCTCCATTTAATAATTTTAATGTACTTTCCATTAATGTATTTTCCTACAGATGCAGCTGGCCAGTGGGTCTGAATCAGAGTCTGAAGATCGGCTGGTGAATCACTTGGCCCTGATCTTAGCAATTATGGGACTGAGCATTTCCTACTACAGTGTCCGGCAGCTGTCTGAAGAGATCAAGCCTCCTCCAGAACCTTTAGGCCCAGCTACCAAACCGGAGTGACCCACCCAGACCAAAGAAGATGGCAGAATCTCTGGTACTTTATTCAACCTGTGGACTCATGAACGTATTTCTGGTGGAGTTTGTATGCAGCCTTTAGTCATGCACATTACAATGTGCGTTGCCTTTTATGTTCTTCTCCTATGATGGAAGGGTAGTTCTCGAAATTCTTTTCATCCTGTGCTTGCTTTGCTTTTCTGGATTCTCACCAGTAGTGGGTTTCACTTACTTTCGCTACCAGTTCAGAACTGTGAGCACACATGCACGCACTCACTTCGCTTACACATGGCCCTTCTGTACAGAGCGTCCTTGATGACATCCAGGTGGGTGGGCGGAGCCTCCCATCACCACCGCTACTGGTTCGCCCGAATCGGGGTAAACCAGTAGAAACCCACCACTGATTCTCACCCAAAGGATAGATCCCAAACCTATATATTCCCTTTAGTGGGGCCATCACCTACAAGGTTGCAGAGTTTCATACAACTCTCTTAGCTGAAGATCTGGTTGGTTCACAAGTCCCTCCTTGGATCTCACCCTGTTTTCTTGGTTCATAAAGAGCTTTTTGTCTGGCTGTGTCACCCTTCAGGTAATTTAATCCCTAAGGAACTTTAAAACATTTTAAAGTTTTAAACATTTCACATTTTATATGTATGTTATTTTAACTGTTCACCACCCTGAGTCCTTCGGGAGAAGGGTGGTATAGAAATTGAATAAATAAATAAATAAATAATAAAATAAAATTGAAAAAAAACCACCCCAGGATGAGGGCAATAGAGTTGAATAGTTTGAGGAAAAGCAGTGATTGTCTTAGTATGTTGTATGATATGAAGAGTGGAATTGTTGTACGGTAATCTGGAGTTAGGCTTTATAGCATCTCGTATGAGTCTCGCAAAGAGGAGAAGAAGGACCTTCTGGTTATGGGAGGTTAACATACCACAGAAATAATCTGAGGCTGATATAGAAAGGATAAATGGATGCAAAGTGATTTAGAAGGTGGATCTTGTCCTACATTGGTACTGGCAGCCCAAAACCTCTCTGAGGCTCTTTTCAGGACTCTCTATGACTTTTAGAGAGGGGTAACTTTACTTCAAGGAAGGACCATATTCCCAGGTAGAGCCTGAAACTATAAAGTCAAGTCATTGGAAAGGCATAGTTAAATTTGTTTTGTATTTCTGAAGGCTGGAAATCAGGATATCTTTCGTGTGTGTATGTGTAATTTCAAAAAGTCAATATGGGGATTGAGCAGTCTAAGCCCTACTCATTTTTTTACAGGCACTGAAGGTGCAATACTCATTTTAAAAAAGGGGGTCAGGGCTTTGATCAGAGAGTCACAGCCAACTCCTTGACTTCTGACCTTGGACACCACAGGTGGGAATCGGAAGCCCTTAAGAAGCAAACCGCTTTCCCATTTGCCCTCATGAGCTCCCAGCTCAAATTCCCCATTGCTCCAGATCACATGGACATACAGCACAGGTTTCAAACTCACCACGTCACGTTACTGTCATGTGATGTATCACAATGTTTTTTTCCCTTCACGGAAAAAAACTGGGGTGGGCATGACCTGGGCATGACGCATCTGGCCCGTGGGCCGCCAGTTTGACATCCTTGTTACAGGAACAATATACTGACGGTTTCATTAACATCTTTCTAAGCAGTGACTTAGACTCACTGGATCATTTTGCTGCTTTACTGCATTAGTCTTCAATGGGTGGATTGGGAACTGCCTCTCCACCCAGTGAATGGCAGCATGGCCAAAATTGTGCTTCTGGGCTTCCCTTGAGATTGTTTGGAGGTGGCTTTACTTGTGATCCCTTGCCCCCTAGGTCAGGGGTCGGCAACCTTAAACACTCAAAGAGCCACAAAGGTCCTAACCGAAAGTCCCCCGTTTAATTCTGGAGCCGACCGGAAGTCCTGTTCCCCCACCATAGAATCTCCTCCTAGCGCGGCTTCCTTTTTCCTCTACCTGTCCTAACCAAAAGCCCTATCAATTGTGGAGCTGACCGGCGACAGGGAGCCACAGCAGAGGGATGAAAGAGCCACATGCGGCTCCAGAGCCACAGGCTGCCGACCCCTGCCCTGGTCTATTTTTCTTCATTTTCTAGCCAAGGTGTGCAGCTAACTTAAAAGGCAAAGGGTCATGAAACATTATCCGATGTGTACTGAGGAGAAAAAGGGAAAAAGTTGGGACGATTAGAAAATAAAATCAGATCAACCCTGGGTTCCGTGTTACAGATGGAAACAGAGAACTCCAAGGAAAAACCGTTTTTGTGGCGTTCTAAAGAGGTTTCCAATGGGCCGTTTCCTTCCTTCTGATCTACGATGATGGGAAAATTTGAGAAGGGAAAGAGGGTTAGAACAGCAGAGCAAGTGATTGTGTAACGTTCCTGTGCCTTTAGGCAGAAAAACTGCTTTATGGGAAACTGCAGCCTGCCAGCATTGCATAAGAGAACATGTGTCCAGACATCTGTGACCTAAATAACATTAAACTGGTGATTAGAATAGAGGCTGGGGATTCAGGAGAACATTCTTTTTTCGATTAGAATAATGCATCAACAGGGCAAGTAGTGGGGGAGGAGGAGGATGAACATAAGGTTGGATGGCTGTATATTTCTCCTCCTATGACGATTTTTTTTTTAAAAAAAAAAACAAACCTCCCGTATCAAGACAATCACATCCAAGGTCAGCTATGATCGAATCGGTTCAGCCATGCCAGAGTTCTTTGCAAATATTATACAGAAGTTTTATTTTATCGGCAGCGATTGGCTACCTTTCAATAGATAACTGCTGGGGACCGAGTCTATCTCCATGGCAAGCAATGCAACTGCTTTCTCATCAAAGTTATAACTGATTTCTAAAGACACTTTCATGCAGGATCTCCTGTGGTTATCTTTCCATCTCAGGCTCCTACGGTTCACACCAACATTCTAAAGCAGGGGTCTCTAACCTTGGCAACTTAAAAGCTGGGAGTTGAAGTCCTCCAGGCTTAAAGTTGCCAAGGTTGGAGACCCCTGTTCTTAAGAACCTACAGCCCCAACTGTCCAACCTGCTTACTGCACCCAATATCAGTAAGCTGAGATGGAGCACTTTGCACCCGCTTGCAGTAAGAAGTCTCTACCCAATGGTGGGATTCAAGTAATTTAACAACCGGTTCTCTGCCCTAATTATTTCTTCCAACAACCAGTTTGCCAAACTGCTCAGAAAGTTAACAACCGGTTCTCCCGAAGTGGTGCGACCTGGCTGAATCCCACCACTGTCTCTACCCCTGTATTTTACCCCCCCCAAAAAAAAACAAAACTGTTTTAAATATTCTGTGTCATTTGAGGACCTCTCAAAAGCTAATCCAGTCTTTGTTGCATGATTGTTGACCACGATCGACAAATGTTGATTCATGTCCCTAAGAATTGCAGTTGCTAAAAGGCTATTTTAATATATTTTTTATCTATCTTATGCAAGTACAAAGTCATGTTTGAAATGCCTAATAAAAATATTTCAAAGCAGAGGCTAGCACCAAGGATTCTGTCTTGTGTAATTCCTTGCCTATCTCAATTCATGACTCACACACACGCACACAAAAAAAGAAATTATATCTAATAGGACATGTGGGAAGAAAGGTTATGTAATGTCACATTCTTTATACAGGCTGCTGGGTTCTTCTGTTGTACAGCTAAAATGCTGAATATTTTACTTGGTGCAAAAGCTGAGTGGAGTGGAAAACTGGGACACCCTTGTTTTTCTGAGTTTGCACCAAACAAAAACAAAAACCAAGAGCGAACAAAGTTTTGAAATGTTACATTCCAAGAGCTCAGCTTTGCATTAATCTGGTGCTGCAGGGTAAACACCAGCATTTAGAGCATATTATAATTGCCCGTCTGGCCTCAACTCCACAACAGGGAACATGCCCTGTGAAATTTGCATAGATCATACCCAAGCTGTCAAGGGCAGGAAAATCAGAGGTCCAGGCAGCTCAAATGAATATATAAAGATTTATTGCAAAATCATGTTTTCTGCAAGAACCTGAATTACTAACGGTCAAAGCAAATGGGTGGTAGATAAAAGAGTTAATGGAATTCAAGGTGGGCTGAAATTAGAACTTTTGTAGGTGCTAAAGAACTCAAGGCTGATGATGCCTTTGATCCAGTGGTGGATCCAGGGGAAGGTTACTGCAAAATCCCCATTTCCTCCTGATCAGCTGGGATTTGGGAGGTAGAGAATAGATGGGGGCGGGGCCAGTCAGAATTTTTACTACTGGTTCTCCAAACTACTCAAAATTTCCGCTACCAGTTCTCCAGAACTGGTCAGAACCTGCTGAAACCCACCTATGCTTTGATCCCTTCCCTCAGGCTCAACTTGGTAATCTCCTATATCAGCATTCATATGTTGTTGTTAGTTGCGAAGTTGTTTCTGACCCATCGCGACCCCATGGACAATGTTCCTCCTGGCCTTCCTGTTCTTTACCATCCTCTGGAGTCCATTTAATTTATATTTTATATTAATAATTTATATTTTATACTAATAATATAATTTATATGAATAATATAATGTATATTAATAATTTATATATAACTGCTCAATCTGTAATCTTAGGGCTACATCCTACTGAAAAAAGAAAATAATTTTTTGAGCCAAACTGGGTTCTTGATGATTTAATCATCATGTTTTAAGGCACCAGGCTAGAAACCTGGAGTATGTGAATTCTAATTCTGCCCTAGACATGAAAAGTGGCTCTGTGACCTTGGGTTAATCAGTCTCTTTCAGCCCAACCTCACAGGGTTGTTGTGTTGAAAATAGGAGGAGGAAGATACGTTTGCCATTTTAAGTTACTTATAAAAATAATAAAAGTGGAATATAAAATAACTAAATAAGCAAAGAAATATCTTGTTGAATTCTCAAATTGTCCAGCAACTCAATCCATTCAGCCTGATGGCTCTCTAACCAGGTTAATCTCTGTTTAGCAGTTTGAAAACAACCAAGCTTCATTGCTGCCATCTAGTCGAGTGTCTTAGGTGGCCATTTCCTTAATAATAGTGTTCATTAATAAGTTAATTGAAATTAACATTTTGTGTAGCCTGTAATTTAATTACACTTTTTCTCTTTATACAATCGGATTAAACTCCTTTCTCTTGTAACCAGAACTTTGTATCTCAGAAAAGGGTCCCCCAAATAGGTTTTGGGCCTGCCCCTCCCATTGCTTGCTTCAGCTTTACTTTCCAGGCAGCCTCTAACAGATTTTCACTTAGTTTAATAAAAAAGGAACCCATATAAATCAACCTATAACAGCCTTCAAGAGAAAAGCTGTACTCATAATTTATGCAATGCCGGATTAAACTAAGAAATTTAAATAGATTTGCCTTAGCATGTTGGGTCATCAAGGAAAGCCATAAATGTTTGGTTTGAGCATAGCATGTTATGTGAAAATAATTACGCACTCTGAACCCATATTTAGGGTTACAAAATTTCCCAACGTCACCAAGCCAGTATTCATGTCTAGGGCTGGATTAGAATCTCATGCAATAAATTGGTGTTTACCCCAAAACACTAATTTTGCAAGATTTTTCAGTTTTATTATCCAGTCACTCAATTTAAAGGAGTTGCAAGTACCATTTGGTGGTAATGACAGGCAAAAAAAAAATGCTTTCCTATTAGCAATGCACTATATTGCTAATCTTTAAATCCATCCTATTACTCCTTTGTGGTATGTTTGGTTCTGGGGTGAAATCCAGCAGGTTCTGACAGGTTCTGGAGAACCGGTAGCGGAAATTTTGAATAGTTTGGAGAATTGGCAAATACCACCTCTGGCTGGCCCCAGGAGTGGGGTGGGAATGGGGATTTTGCAGTATCCTTCCCCTGGAGTGGGGAGGGAATGGGGATTTTGCAGTATCCTTCCCCTGCCACGCCCACCAAGCCACACCACGCCCACCAAACCATGCCCACAGAACCGGTAGTAAAAAAAATTGGATTTCACTAGTGGTTTGGTTATTTCAACTATCAATACCTTCATTGCTGAAATAATATCCCCTAACCATGAGGACTAGAAAATTTAAAAAAATGCAGAACCTTGGAGTGTAGAGGGAGGTAACAGAATTAATCACAATAAACAAAATTCAATTTAGCACTTTGTCTCTACTACACAGCAAAAGGAGAGTGCAGTTAATGATGAAAAACATTTTTCTTTCTTTCTTCCAAAGAAGAAAGCTTTTAGCTTTGCTGATTCAGAGCTAACAATATGCTGCTTCAGCAGATGTCAACAGTTAAATGTGCACTCTGGGTTATGTTTGACTAATGTAACAAAGGATTAATTCTGTTCCCAGTGTGCTGTTTAGATCATCTAAATATTTTAATGAAACAAATCCTCCATTCAATGGGAACATGAGATGTGATCTAGTTCACTCATCTAAACTATAATTTGGTTTGTTTTTGGCTTATGCAAATCCATTCTTCTGGCTTTGTGTTATTTGAAAACTATTTTAGGGTGCTCAAGATATCAGAGCAGAAAATGTCAATGCGGTTATTTGTGAATATCCATGGTAATACAACCAGCACAAGAATTGTAGGAAAAATAGCTAGGATATTACCACATGACTTAGAATGTGAATGAATTTTTAAAAAAATGTCATGGGGAAGGGGGGATACGTGTAATCTTTGATTTTTTTCCCTCCCTTGGATGCTGTTAGTTCTTTGAGCTTGGACAGGCTAAGTGTCAGACACAGATAATTAGAGCATTCGTTGAGTTCAAAGCACAGAAGAGTTTATTACTGCTACCTCTATATAAGAATCTAGTGGCAATGCAATGACTCCAAACTGATAACATGTTTAACCCCACTTTCCAGCTCAGCCTGCTCTCCTACAGCAGGGGTCTCCAAACTTGGCAACTTGGAGACTTTAATTCCCAGAATTCCCCGGTCGGCATGTAAGAAACAAAGGAATCATGAAATGTTACTGTATCATTGTAAGGTATACTAACAGAAATTTGAAAGTCACTCCAAGAATCTCTCTGTCTTAAATCAAACAAAACCCAAGTTTGGCTGAGTTTCTTTCTCATAATTTCTTCATGCTCTAGGCCCATGATGGCGAATCTATGGCACGCGTGCCACAGGTGGCACGTGTAGCCATATCAGTGGGCATGCGAGCCAGTTGATTTTTGGGCCCACCAGAAGTAGGGAAACAGGTTGTTTCCTGCCTCCGGAGGGCCTCGGTGGGTGGAGGGGAAGGCCCGTTTTTCTCTCTCACCTGGCTCCAGAGCCTTCCGGTCCCACCGGAAGTTAGCAAATGAGCCGTTTCTGGCCTCTGGAAGTCCTCGGGGGGGGGGAGCCATTTTCGCCCTCCCCAGACTCCTAGAGAGGCTCTGGAAGCTGGGGACAGCAAAAAAAGGGCCTTCTGGTCCCACCGGAAATTGGCAAATGGGCCATTTCTGGCCTCTGGAGGGCCTCCGGGTGGTGGGGAAGGCTGTTTTCATCCTCCCCAGACTCCTAGAAAGGCTCTGGAGCCAGGTGAGAGAGAAAAACGGGCCTACTGGACCATCATGTGCCACGAGCGGGGGGAGAGTGTGCGCATGCCCGGGGGTGGGGCGCATAGAATTATGGGTCTGGGCACACACGCATGCGACCCCCCCCCCCAGCACGCGATGGCAAAAAGGTTAGCCATCACTGCTCTAGGCTGTTCAATCACCGAGTCCTCCTTAATGGGTTGCTCATTCCTTTACAAATCCCAAAACTGATTATCCAGATATAAAATCAAGGCAACAGAAGCTAGATATGAAATGCTGAAAAATACATTTATGCAAATCATAAACCACAGGCTGCGCTTATCAGAGAAAGCTTCATGTGAGATGCTTATGGATTGCAAATTTAATACTAATTTATCAGCAGACTATAGAATGACTTGATGAAGGGAAAGTTTGGTAATGGCAGATCTCCACATCCCACAATTTTGAAAATAGCACCAGCACTTAGCAATAGCATTTAGACTTATATACCACTTCATAGTGCTTTACTGCACTCTCCAAGCAGTTTACAAAGTCAGCATATTGCCCCCAATAATCTGGTTCCTCATTTTATCAACCGTGGGAGGATGGGAAGCTGAGTGAACCTTGAGCCAATCAGGATCGAACTGCTCGCTGAGGGCTGAGTTAACATGCATTCTAACCACTGCACCACCACTTCTCCTTGCCACTTTTAGTCAGGAAATCAACTCAATATTTTGCAAAGGTGCAAGTACATCCCAGAATATATCTTCCCTACTCCAGGTTGGCATTGTCTTTCTCCTTTTTGTAAAAGAAATTTCAATTAGAATAGAGCTGGAAGGGACCTTGGACATCTTCTAGTCCAGCCAATCGGGTCAAACAATCTGACTCCTCATTTTACCGACCTTGGAAGGATGGAAGGCTGAATCAATCCTGAGATGGTCAGGATCGAACTCCAGATTGTGAGTAGAGTTAGCCATCAATACTGGATTCTAACCACTGAGCTACCACATCTGAGCCCCGTTCTGGGCCTGGAAGGCCTCCTGCACCAACCTGGAAGCCAAAAAGGGCCATGGAGGGCCACGTGATGCTCCCTGTGCCCCATTTTGGGCCTGGAAGGCCTCCTGCACCAACCTGGAAGCCAAAAAGGGCCATGGAGGGCCATGTGATGCCCCCTGTGCCCCATTTTGGGCCTGGAAGGCCTCCTGCACCAACCTGGAAGTCAAAATGGGCCGTGGGGGGGGGGACACCAGGCAGGGGAGGGCTGGGTGGGGCCAGCCAGAGGTGGGATTAGCCGTTTCTCTGAACTGGGCAAAAAGTTAACAATCACTTCACCTGAACCGGTGTGAACCGGCTGAAGCCCACCTCTGATCCACAGCTTCTGAAGACAAGTCGTTCCACTGATTAATAGCTCTCACTGTCAGGAAATTTTTCCTTAGTTCTAGGTTAACGAGCTTCCAACCATTCCTTCTTGTCTTGCCCTCTGGTGACTTGGAAAACAAGTTTTTGGAAGGGAACAAAGTTTGATCAGAGCAAGAAGACCTTTTTTTACAAATGTCACTTGGCGGGTGCTGTTATTTTCTGCTGGTTTTTCTAAATTCCTGACAAAATACTCCTTTCTTTCTGCTAACTCAGTTTAGTCATCTGCTGACCATATTGTGAGTCCTTCCAGCTGGTTTAAAAAACAAAAATAAGATTGGAGGTAATTTCAAAATACATTCTCCAAATACTTCACTTCCACAAAACTTAGAACATTGATTTTGGTAGAAAATGTTACAAGGAAAAATGATATAGAATTACCAAATTGCAAAAGCTATATAAATTAAAATCTACATTTCTTTTGGCAGGAAAAGATGTTTGTGTAGGTGAAGGATGATCAAAGTGTGCGACCGGTAACACTGAACTAAAAATAAGTATGGTTCAAAACAAGATTTGCTTTGCTAAAGATATAATTGTAGCCTAGTAACCCTAAACTGAATTGTGTGGTCACATATCCACGCTTTTTATCTCTCGCCATGATGCATTCTGCCTTCTTAAATTCTGCCTTCTTAAAGAAGGAATCTCATTTACTGCCTACTCCCAAATAACTTTGCTTTGTCTCTGATTTCAAAGATTAGATTGGAAACAGGGATCGAACTCATTTCTCTGCTCTAAGTGAAAACAATGATTTTAATAAATCATGGAGAGAAGCAACAAAGTGAGTTTGCAAGAGGACATGTTTCATGGCTGGCTGGGGAATTCTGGGAATTGAAGTCCACACATCTTAAAAGTTCCCACAGTTGAGAAACATCGTTTTAGTCATTTGAATCAGGTGTATTTTTACCTGTGTTTTAACCTTAGTACCGGAATGAAAAATTGGTTTGCTTGTTAATAGGAGTGGCGTACAAGTCTCAGGAAGTAACTAAGGAAAGGAAATTCTGACATGACTTACCCACTCGGTTCATACCATCTGCAGGGCTCTTGTCTTCTCCCAGGTATTAATCATGGCTACCAAGTTCACCTCTACCATTATGTTTCAGTTCTTAACCAACATTCTATCTCTGAACAAAACTAGAATTTGTCTTCCTTCTCCACTGATTCATCAGTGGCATAGACTTGTAACCATTAGTGGATTTCAAATTTTTTTACTACCGGTTCTGTGGTGGGCATGGCAGGGGAAGGATACTGTAAAATCTCCATTCCCACCCCACTCCAGGGGAAGGTTACTGCAAAATCCCCATTTCCTCCCGCTCAGCTGCGACTCGGGAGGCAGAGAATAGTTGGGGGCGGGGCCAGTCAGAATTTTTACTACCGGTTCTCCGAACTACTCAACATTTCTGCTACTGGTTCTCCAGAACTGGTCAGAACCTGCTGAAACCCACCTCTGCTTGTAACACTCCAATTTAGAGGATTTCCCTCATTGAACAATCTGACTCTACTTTCAAGGGAAAGAAAATGAACCTATTTCTAGGCATGCTTAACGAGAGATTCTGATCCGTGCCATCAATGTGATTTTTAAAAGCCCAAACCCCAAAAAAGGTCAAAATGGCATCAGTTGCTCCTCTTCTAACAAGTTGCAGAAAACATCCTTCAACACATTCAAATCAAACCCCCAAAGCAAAATAGGCAAAGATTAGCCAACCAGATCATCGGCTCGTTTATTAAGTGGGCCCAATGGAAGAGTGGAACATTTAGAGCTGAAAGTCTATGGTAACATTTGAAACCACTGCAAGAGAATCAAAAACAAGTCCATTTGAGCAGCATGGCTCCTGCCTCTGACTCTGCTGAATTCTAATTCATACCAAACAAGAAGGGGGCAAAATGTCTTTTTTTCCATCCAAGAGGGTTGATCTTTCTCATCTGCATATATTTCAGTATATTTATATTTCAGTATAAATACAGCAAACATACTGCAATAAATAGTACAACTTTAAAAATATAACCATCTAATTATACCAATGCTTTCATATCTTAGTTATCTCCTGATTTTTCAGATGGGGAAAAAAAGTCCTTGTGCCTTAGCTGGATTCATCCATCTCATCAAGAGCTTGTGTGTGGACTTCAATTTTCTTGGGTGGAATGTAAGATCCCATTCCTGCAGCCCTCTCAGCTTCCTCCTGAGTGTAGGGCTCCTCACTCAGCTGTTTCAGTCTTAAAAAAACAACACAGAAATAAAACCTGAAGGAAATCCCATCCTCTTTGCCATTGGCATACATTTCGATTACCATATTTTTCAGAGTATGAGACGCACCTTTTTCTCCCTTAAAAGAAGATGTGTTTTATACACTGAATACAGCCATTTTTAGCCTCCTGAAGGCCCGCCCCGCTCGTTCCATTTTTGGAAAAAAAAAAAAAAAAACAGGCCCATTTTTTGCAAAAATGGGGGCGTTTTTGCCCTCCCCCAGCCCCCAGGAACACTCTGCAGGCCTCCCAAACCCTCTGCCTGGCTCATTTTTCACAAAAACGGGCAAAAAACGGAGCACACAGAGGGTTTGGGAGGCCTGCAGAGTGCTCCTGAGGTCCAGGGAGGGCAAAAACTTTTTTTCTTACTTACCTCTTCGAAATCTTGGTGCGTCTTATACACCAGTACGACTTATAGTCTGAAAAATACGGTATATATTTGCTAGATAAATGTGACAGGTAGGCCATTCAGAAGAGACGGTTCAGGTTCAAGAAAATGGACTGCTAACAGGATGGTACTCCCCCCACCACAATTAAATAAAGTTAACATTACCTCTTTTTGTGAACTTTTGATCTGAAATGATCCTTCATACTTTTTAAGTCAATGAAATATCGCCTAAGAAGACAGAAGAAGAAAACAAGCATGCTGTAAGCTGATGGAAAGTCAGTTGGGCCTAGTGATTAAGCTGTTGGACTACGGGCAGGAAAAGCTGAGTTCTAGTCTTTAGGAGTAAACTGCCAAACAAACTAACCCAATCAAAAAATCTCCACCACTCCCACTATACTGACAAGGCAAGCCATTGGAATATAAAATGTTTGGGAAATGGAATATCTGCCAATATCCAAGAGCACTAAGGACTCCTCATTCTAGTCTTTCTTTAGTGCATGACTTTGGGCCAGTCACTCTCTTTTAGCTATAGAAAGAAGGGAAGGATGAGACATTTTTGAAAAAAAAAAAAAGCTGCTTAGAAACCTGCATGAAGTTGTGAGGAGTCAAGACTGGTTTGAAAGCAATGAGTCAATCAATATACCAGGATATATTTTGCTCCAATGCAGTTACTAGCTAATTAGGCCAACGATAATTACACTCCTTAATATCATTTCACTTTCTAAAATGTTCTCATCTTCTCAAGGACAGACTCTATTTACAAATAAAACAGGAAAAACTGCACTCTGCTTGGAATAGTTCCACTCCCTACCACTAACATCAAAACCTAACATCAAAACTGCATCAGCAAATGTTTTTAATATTTCACACTAACCCATTTTCACCACTGATGTTTAAATCTTGGGTTTCAGATCCAAACTAACAAACCTAGCTTAGAAGGGAACCCCGACATCATTAAATGTAGTTAAGATTTGTGCCAGTAAATGGTTCAAATCAGGCTAGAACTGTGGGCACTCAAAGAAGTCCACAAACTAGGAGGGGGGCATAGTAGTAGGTATGTGTTATTGAGTTATTTATAAAAATTAAAGGATAAAAATTTAAAAGGATGAATGGGGATAAAGTTTCCTCTGGGATTGGAAGGAGCTGTTTGAAAGCAGTGAAAAATGATGGGTGACTTGCCTCTGGCCCCTTTCTCAAATTTAGGCTCGCTGGATTTGCTGAGTAGCAGAAAAACCAAATTAATTTGCAGACTTACGCCTTTTGAACCTTAAAAGAGAACTGTGCTACAGGGCTCTCATAAGCTGCTCTCCATTACATGCCCTTCCCTAAAATGGAAATAACGAACTGTACAGGATTATCAAATAAAATTTTAAAAATAGTGACCACATTTGGGCTGCAGTTTTTCTTTCCCCCCAAAAAATTGAAAGGAAATATTCAACTTCATCTTTGCTCCCTTTGTCTACAATTAGGGCTACAGGTTTGGTCTGCAAAAATCTGGATGGCAAAATAATGCCGAAATTGCTGACTCTTTGTTACCACCTAGCAACTGCCTAAGCATTTGGTGGTGGGTTTTTTGTTTTTTTTTGCATCCAACTAATTTAATTTTTTAAACCCATAAAATAGGACTTCTTCAGCCTTTCTTTGAAAAAGAAAAAAACAGCCTTTTAAAAGTTTTCCTGCATACATTCTGCAGCTAAAATCTTACATTTTGATAGGCAATTCTCATTTCTGTCTAAAGTAGCATTTTTTAAAAAATGGGCTACTTTAAGCCAAGAACTTTAAGTCCCAAAATTCCCTCAAACAACATGCTAGCTGGGAAATTTTGGGAATTGGAAGTCCACACATCTTACAAGGTTGAGAAACTGGTCTAAAGAGACAGTTTTCTATCCCACAACCGAGAAAGTTGGTCAGGTCTAATTCTTATCTCTATATGCAAGGGGTATTCCTCCCCCCCACACCGCCTTTCTCTCTTGACGCACGCGCAATGCAGGCAGTAGTGCTGGGCACTGCCAGGCAGGTCCGGATCCAGCTCTTGGCGCAGCAGCTTCGCCGCGTTCTCAGGCACCATGTCGTGGTGGATCTGATCCAGATCTCGTCGCCGCCGCTTCGTTTTCCACTGGCGGGCCAAGGAGTGCGTCTTATGGGAACCCGTTCGACGGGAACTCTTGGGAGCCATATTCCAATTCCGAACCTCGCCGGGGAGAGAGAGAGAGAGAGAGAGAGAGAGAGAGAGAGAGAAAGAAAGGACGCCTCACTTCCGCTTCCGATAGGCGCGCGTGATGTCATCTCATGGCGCCATTCCCCCGAGCGTTTCCAAATTGATTTGAATATGCATGAGGTGACGTTCTGTAGCCAATCGTGGTTATGAATGAAATGACCAATGGGAGCGTCAAGGAAACATAACTTCTATGAATATATTTCTTCTAGATATTTAATATGCATCTCCCAAGTTTCCACAATTCATCTGAATGTAATAGCTGGAAAAAATAAATGACAAATTAATCAAATCTTTGTGGCAACTTTTAAGATATGTGGACTTTTAACTCCCAGAATTGACTCCCATTCTGGCTGGGGTATTTTGGGAGTTGAAGTGCACATCCTGCCTTAAAATTGCTGAGTTTGAAAAACACTGATTTATCCTAACATCAAATATTAATGGCCAGTTCAATTCAAAGTCTCATTTACGAAGATAAAAAGGTTTGCAAATTAGATCAAATTCAGGGAAAGGCAGTTATGGTTGATTAACAAACAAGCAACATGACCTGAAATTCATTAAAAGACTTTTCAAATCAACCAAGTATACTCGTTTGTTGGATTTATAGCATGTACTGTATTTCTGCTACAGAATGACATTCAAAGCTACGTAATAAATTTATTTAACATAGTATTATAATTGGGAATATTGGTGTGATCCTAAACATAAAAGTGTCATCTTGGCTTTGGTGACTCCATCTAGGGGGAGAGCCTTCTCTGTGGGGGCACCTACCATCTGGAATGAGCTCCCCCTGGAGATACGGAGGATCCCGGATCCGCGCTCCTTCCACCGTGCTGTGAAGACCTTTTTATTCCATCAGGCGGGCTTGGCCTAATCTCTTCCCTTTTTAAATATGTAAATTTTAATCTGTTTTTAAATTATTGGGGTGTTTTAATCTGTCTGGGCCAAAATGATTTAATTTGATTTTATCTGGTTTTTAAATTTTTTGTATCTATGTATTTTATTGTTGGCTGTTCACCGCCCTGAGTCCTTCGGGAGTAGGGCGGTATACAAATCAAATAAACTAAACTAAACTAAACTATATGGTTTCCTTGGCAGAATCATGACTTTGCATTGCCTTTTTCCGGGGGATTTTAATCTGAACTCTGTTCTTCCAGTGCTAGTGTATTTCCACAGCGCAAGCACCTCCAATTTCCTCATAAAACCATTTGAAGCTCATTTATAATCATTCACTTTTTTAGATTCAGAATGCATGATGTGGAAAATATCTTAGAGGCCATCTATTCCAATGTCTTGCTCAGGACAGTAATCCACTAGACTAACCCCTGAAGTTCCATTGTTTCCAGTAGAAGAAGGCAAGGAAGAATATTCAATCAGCATTCTGTCCAAAGAACTGCCACCGAAAATCTCACCTCTATTTTACATAAACAGATATGTTTCTAATTCCTCCCTTCATTTATCAATAGATATGTCTGCGTGCATTTCTGAGTGATTAATGCATTTATTACATTTATATCCTTTTCATCTTTTGTTGTTTATTTGTTTTGGCAAAAATATTATTTTTTAAACTGATACTAGGTAGATTTTTTTTAGTTCTGCTCTGTTGCTGTTTGTTAAACTTCGTGTTTCTTATTGTAGCACTTCTGTTGTTAGCAACTATGTATTATATATAATGCAATGCAGGGTTTTGTTAAAACATAAAACTAATACAGTTTCAGCCTCTAATTTCCTGATCTGATTTGCAGGTCTGAATCTACCATTCTTTGAAAAGAAAAGCCATCCTCCAGTGACTTTCCAACTTTTTATCCTTTCTTGGAATTCCACTTTAAACCTTTAAGATGAACATAACTAGAATATAATTCCATCCCATTAAAAGGCTGTGCTGCAGTTTAGTTTTGTTTTAATTTGATTTATATGCTGCCCTTCTCTGGAGACTCAGGGCGGCTTACAATGCGTTAAGCAATAGCCTTCATACTTTTTTGTATATTTATACAAAGTCAGCTTATTGCCCCCACAAACTGGGTCCTCAATTTACCTAACTCAGAAAGGATGGAAGGCTGAGTCAACCTTGAGCCTGGTGAGATTCGAACTTACAGTAATTGTAGACAGCTGCTGTTAATCACAATGCTATCAGTCTGCTGAGCCACCAGGCTAAGTTCCCATCTTCTTAATGCTGAGTCACAAAAAGTGACCCTTTGACCTAAGGCACTGTTGTGGCTTTTGTGTGTGCGCGCTTTCCTGATGTCCAGCTAATCCTCTGTGAAGAAAACACATATCCTCAGGATTCCTCATCAAAAGATTTTATAAGCAAAGGGCAATAGCCCATCTAGGGCTAGGCAGACCAGGTTTCATTTGAGGGTCATTACATTGTATTGATCTACATTCCTCTTGCTTTCAAAGTTGATCATAATATTCTGTTTCCTGTTCTATAATGTTAATGCATACGAGCATACATGAACACTGCTGTCAGGGTTCCAAGTAATATTTATTTATTTATTTATTTATTTATTTATTTATTTATTTATTTATTTACGAAATAAATTTACCACCAAGCCACACCCACCAAGCCACACCACACCACACCCACCAAGCCACGCCCACAGAACCGGTAGTAAAAAAATTTGGATTTCACTACTGTGTGGCAGTATGTAATGAAGGAGTCCCGTAGGACTCAGGTTTGGGGGCAGAGTTTGGGAGAGAGGATCGTTTGAGAAGAAGGTCTTCCCTTCTCACACATCAGTTCATTAGAAAAAATACTTAATTATTTTCTCTCCTCTCCCTATCTCCAAACAAGCATCAGAATTTCTCAGTGCCATGATTTCCAATGTTCCAGGTGTCCTCTGAGCCACAGTCACCCTCACTGAAACGACATGAGTAGATAAATTGATCCCAAGTTTAAGTTTGTGACAAAATTCACTTGACAACTCTTGGATCTAAAGACACTTCCCAACAGGCTTCAGCTTTGTGAGAAACCCACGTTTGATGTAGAATGGCTATGGGAAGCAGAGCACAAAGGAGTCTGTGGCATTAGCATATGGTTGTCAGCACACGACAAAGGCATAGCCAGTTCATTAACAATTTGTTATCATGTTGCTGCACCAGGCTGAGAAATAATCAGGCATTTATTGATATGGAAAAGCAGCGGACAGGCATCCGTCATTAGCTAAGGAGAGAAGGAAGCAAGTTGGGTGATGGAAAGAGAACTGTCTTCTCTTCAACAGCTAGAGCAGTGATGGCTAACCTTTTTGCTGTCGCGTGCCAAAAGTGGGGGGAGCAGAGGGGTTGCATACGTGTGTGGCCACACCCATATTTCTTTTTTTTTAATTGAAAAAGTTTTTCAAATACAATTTTTCCCCCCTTTTTCCCCCCCTCCTCCCTAACCCCCCCTCCCTCTCCCCTCCCCCTATGGCTTCTTCATAATAAAACCCAAATTCATAACAGATTATATAATACTTTACCATCCCTTTACTCCATCCCCATATGCTGACCCTTTCTTTCTAATAATATTATCATATCCCCCTTATACTATACATTTCAAAATGACATTCTACTATAACATTATGTAATAACTCCTAATTTAGCATAATAATATTATTATATCTCCCAGTTTAGCGATTTCTGCTCATAATCTACCCTTTTTCTACCCCCCATACATATATCTCTTAAATCAAATCTTTTATGTATATTAATATAACATTTCAAAGCAACCTTCCGCTATAAAACTATATAATAAATCCTAATTTAACATTTATTCAATTCATAATCTACCCATTTCCTTCACCCCCATCGTTATATCTCTTAACTCAAATCTTTTACATATATTCATATCTAAACATAATATCCTCTTTCTTAAACTAAACAATCAATAACCTAACCTGTCTCCACCCACTTTCCTACAAGACTACCATACTTAATAATTCGTAATATCTTTATTCTTCTGCCCACACCACTAAAAAATATTCCCTTATATAAATAAAATCCTCTTAAAAAAAGACCTTAAGCTTGTAATCTATATGATATCTTCTGTAATGTCTTTCAGCTGGATTGTAAACTCCATCACCCATGTTAGGGTAACATCACATCCTAATTCCAACAGTATGTTCGGTATCTTCAATTACCATCTGCCCCCATCAATAGCAAATATCTTCATAAAAAAAACAACAACAACAACCACCACCATATTTGTATTCCATATAGTGTCTGTAGAGGTGTCTTTTATCCAAATTATTAATTCCAACCACCGTAATAGGGTAACAGCCAGATCATCTGTGTGCCCCAATTCCATAACTCTCTCGCCTTGTAGCTCAGCATAAACATAGTATATTTATCAAAGAGTCCAAAAAAAAAAAAAAGATAGTTCCAATCATTTCAGTTTAAGGCCCTTTTCACATCCCAAAAGTACAGCACTGCAGAAGTCTGTCACTCTCCTCAGGATAATATAAACCAATACTTCGCCTCAACTATCTTTTCATGTGTTCAATCATCTCTTAAATAACTGGCATTACACTGTTGTTTGGTTTAAAAGTTTTTGTTTTTGTGTGACCTGCTTCTTCCTTTCTTGACTTTTTGTCAAGATCTCCATCCTGATTTCCTTTCTATAAATTGTATATCAACTGTTTGGTTTTCATGCTGATCTGTAACTTGATCTTGTTGGTTTTCCTTTTGTGGCTTAAATCTCCATTCTGGTTCTATAAGTTTTATATCAACTGATTGATTTCCATGCTGGTCTGTAACTTGATAAGTCCTCACTTTAGAATCCAGAGCCGCCTCTCTTGTATTTATAAATAGTCCAGCTGAGACCTCTGAAGGAGAATCCAGAAGCGGCTCCTCTAGGGGGACCTCTGTAACTTGTTGTTTTTTCATTATTTCCACCTCCTTTTCCTTATCTAAAATTTCTATCTCTTGTTGATTTTGCTTTTGGAGAACTTGTAGTAAAATTCTTCCGCTTTTTCAACAGTATTTAGCTGATATCTTTCTCCTTGATATCTCAATATTATACCAACTGGAACATCCCACCTGAATGAGATATTTTGTTTCTTAAGCTCAGTCACCAAAAATCCAAATTTCTTTCTATCTTTTAGAATCTTAGGCGGCAACTCTTTATATATCCAGATCTTTCTTCCATACAATTGTAGAGTAGAATTAAAAGATTTTTGCACAATATCATTTCTTATTTCTTTGTCTGTGAAGTAAATCACCACATCTCTAGGCAATTGCCTTTGCTTTGCAATCCAAGAATTACCCCTATAAGCCTTGTCAATCTTACAAGATACCTTCTCAGGATGAACCTTTAAAATCCCAGCAAGAACTTGAGCAGATATTTTTCTTAAATCATCTCTATTATTTTCCTGTAACCCTCTCATTCTAACCGCAAATTCTGTGAGCCTGTATTTCATCATTGTAATTTCTTTTTCAATGCCCTGCTTTATATCTTCTGCATTGTAAGTCTCGTGAGCAGCTTCCTTTTTAGGCTTTACTTCTAAACTATTGTCTTGAATATTTGTCAAATCATTTTCAATTATTTGTATTTTATTGTCCAAATTATTAATCTTATCATCAACTTCCTCCATTTTGGACTCTAATAACTTGATATCTGTATCCATCTTTATAACAATTTCTGAAAAAGCTTTAGTCACTGTTACAATCTTTCGTTGCAAATTATCATACTTTAGTTGTATCATTTCTTTAATTTCTTGCCTAAATTTTTCAAATTTCTGGTTCACAGTCTCGTGATATCTTGCCATTTCCTCCTGGACAAATTCTTTTAAATTAAATCCATTCTGCTGAGTCTGTAAGCTCAGAACTTGTTCAAATTATAAATGGGGGAACACCCCCCCCCCACTGCTTGTTTGTCAGACTTTATTAGTTTTAACGCCATCCTGCCACACAAACTCTTTTTAAAGAAAGAAAACTTTTCTCCAAACAAGATCAAGTACAAATCTCCAAGAAACAAGAAACTTAAAATAGATATTTTTCTTCCAGATTCTAGCCAGCACTGTTTATTCCACTACTTTGTAGCTTGTTGCGGAAGGACTTTCACTATCGGCTTTCTTCTTCTTCTCAAGCCTCAGCAGTCGCCATTTTAAACTTTTTTTTTCCTTCACTCTGAAGCGCTTGTAAAATCATTAAAAATACTTGCGATTTAGGGTCCCAAGTCCAAATCTCGTCCTTTTTAATTAATCCATCTGTTAGTTTCGTTGATTGGTCCGGTTCCAGCGCCTAGCTCGGCAAAAAGGCAGAGTTCTCCCGAAGCCCGGAGCAGCGGCGAGCGGAAATAGGGAGTCACAACCTGCTTGTCCCCAAGAGTAAAAAAAGAACTCTGGGGACTTCACAGAGGGCTCTACCTGCCCTCGCCTGCTCTGTCTCACATTTCCTTCAGGAAATGGAGTTTTTCGAGCTGCCTTTCAGATGTAAATGCGGCTCTTTACAGGCAACGGGGCTGGCAGTCTCAAAGAACCGTCTGGTGGTGATGGAAGCCAGACCGGAAGCCCCCCTCTGGTTTCTCTTCAGATCGTATAAATCTTTCGCCTTTTGCCACACCCATATTTCAATGCCCCCCGCACCCTGCGCATGTGTGCGCGACCCCCCCATGCGACCCCCCCATGACGGCAAAAAAGTTACCAGTGGGCCCGTTTTTCGCCCTCCCCAGGCTCCAGAGGCCTTTTTTGGAGCCTGGGGAGGGTGAAAACGCTTCCCTACCCCCCTGGAGGCCCTCTGGAGGCCGGAAACAGCCCGTTTCCTGACTTCCGGTGGGCCCGGAAGGCCTGAAAATTAGTGCTGGAGCTGCGCTAGGGCAACACTTGCGTGCCCACCGATATGGCTCTGCGTGCCACCTGTGGCATGCATGCCATAGGTTTGCCATCACGGAGTTAGAGCATAAATCTGGAAAGTGACAGGCAATTCTCCGTGTATTTCGCTGTGCCCTCAAAACCTTGTTGTTCCGCCACGCCGGGCTATCAATGTAAAGATTTTAATTGGTTTTAAATATGGGATTTTAAATTTGGGGGTTTTATAATTGAGCCAATTATTTAATAATTTTAATTATTTTTAAATTTTGTCTGTCTTTGTGCTTTTAATCAGGCTGTACACCGCCCTGAGTCCTTCGGGAGAAGGGCGGTATAGAAATAAAATTAATAAATGAATTAATAAATGAATAAATTCAGCTTTCTTGCAGGTTTTTAAGACACCATTTGGACAATTGGGCAGAGTGAGTGGGGAGGGGTAGAGATTGGCATTCTGCCAGAAGCAGAAACTAAATCCAGGAAGGAGAAGATGCCGGTCTGCAAGGCTATCAGCCCTACAAAATAATTTATCTGTCAGCAGCTATTTTAAGCCTGCTGCTTAGCTCTTACATTCTAAAGTCCATTCTTGCAAGAGATCAGTTACAGGGTGCAGCAGACAACGGGGGTATAAAGCAGCAACTTAGGGACACTTTCCTTTGCCATTTCCTTTAATTCCAAAGTGGGAGAAACAGTCTCCTTGGGATTAGGGAACTGCCAAGTGGCACATTCTGAAGGGCGGGGGGGGGGGGGACTTTCTACATAAAAAAGGGTGTTTGCCCATAAAGAAAAGTTTAATGGACAAGGGTAGCCTAGAAGGATTAGTTTTCCATATGTGAGATGAAGAAGACAACCATATTTTTTAAAACAGAACTTATCTAGGAGTGGGGTGCCTGTTTTTCCCCCAAGAGCTGTCATCCTTATTATTCTGGGTCAGCCATGTATCTGATTCTACTTTGTTCTTTGCGATGAATGCTGTACGCTTCTGAATTGTTAATGAAGACACCAGATCTAAGGAGGAGGCAGCTAGAAACAGGTGTGAAGTAGCAGGACACACTAGCTTCTAGCTGAGCTACTAATACCCTGCACAGCCTGCAGAGCAGCTGAGTGCCATGACACAATGGCCCCTGGAACTTAACTTGCTCGATGCTCAATGCAGAAACTGGAAAAGGAAGGGGAAAGCTTGAAGCTTCTCTTGCATCGGAAGAAACCGAGATCATAAAAGCTGAACTGGGCTGTTGCAACGATGACGCAGGGATTCTGGAGAGTCTATAAGACAAAAGTAATGCAAGCCCTTGGTGGAGAGCTCCAGGAAGAGGATCTCCAAGATGAGGTAGAGAAATCCATGATCAAACCTCTTCTTTTTCCTTGGTCATTGAACATGGGCTTTGTTAGCTTTCCCACCCATTCCAGATGGATGGACTTTCACTCCTAATATTTTTCAGTTGGCAAAGTCATTGACAAAAATTCTGGGGGTTAAAGGCCACACATCTGGAAGGCAGTGGGAAAGCACCCAGATCAGAATAGAATAGAATAGAATAGAATAGAACAGAACAGAACAGAACAGAACAGAACAGAACAGAACAGAACAGAATAGAATAGAATAGAATAGAATAGAATATATGCCGCCCTTCTCCGGAGACTCAGGGCAGCTTACAATGTGTTAAGCAATAGCCTTCATACGTTTGTATATACCTGCTTAGTAGGGCTTTCGCCCCCCCCCAGCGGTGTTCTTTTTTATACAAAGTCACCTTATTGCCCCCACAAACCGGGTCCTCATTTTACCTACCTCGAAAGGATGGAAGGCTGAGTCAACCTTGAGCGTGGTGAGATTTGAACTTGCAGTAATTGAGGCAGCTGGTGTTACTTAACAGCACTTTAGTCTGCTGCACCACCAAGGTTCTTGAATAGAATAGAATAGAATAGAATAGAATAGAATAGAATAGAATAGAGTAGGGTAGGGTAGGGTAGGGTAGGGTAGGGTAGGGTAGGGTTGGAATGGAATGGAATGGAATGGAATGGAATAGAATAGAATAGAATAGAATAGAATAGAATAGAATAGAATAGAATAGAATAGAATAGAACAACAGAGTTGGAAGGGACCTTGGAGGTCTTCTAGTCCAACCCCCTGCTTAGGTAGGAAATCCTATAGCATTTCAGACAATACATTCTACTTTCTATTTTTTAATGGGAAATAATTCTTTAGTCCAGAATGGAAACACTGGTATCAGTGGGATACAGTGATTATTGAGGATCTACTAACATTCTAACTCTTGCATTAAAAAAAGGGGGGGGGCAGAAGGCATGCTGTAAAGCAACATCACTTCTAGCATCATCTTCGCATTCAAAAATGCTTTGAGGGGGACCACACATACAGTAGGTCTCCTCTCAAAGGAGAACAACAATGGGAGCCTCTTACCCAGTGGTGGGATTCAGCCAGTTCGCACCACTTCGGGAGAACCGGTTGTTAAATTCCTGAGCAGTTTGGTGAACTGGTTGTTGGAAGAAATCATTCGGGCAGAGAACCGGTTGTTAAATTAGTTGAATCCCACCACTGCTGTTACCCAATTGATTCTTTCAAAATGAGACTTTTTCTGTTTGATCAGGAAAAAAAACCTGCAATGATAAGCTGAGATGGTAAGGAGCATCCTGAGACAGGACACTAAAGGAAGTTCAGCTCAGGGGCCCGTTTTTGTTGGCAGAGTGCTTGGGTCACCACAGGCTCCCCCGCTACAAGTGATGTCAAGCTGGCCATGCCCTCCTGGCCATGCCCCCCCCCCCAAGATCAAACACAATGCTGATGCGGCCCTCAATGAGTTTGACACCCCTGCTCTACTGAATGGAGTCACAGATTCCTGTAGAAGCAAAAGGCCACGATTGCCTATTCATGCACCAACAATTCTCAAAAGATGATTCCTTATTTCAGACCGAGAATCCTCAACTGGTGGAAACTACAGACTCCATCATGCTGTCAGAGGAGGGACTGAACTCCGTTTCTCAGTTGGCTCGGCGGGTAAGAACAGTCACTGTCTTCATCCAAAGAGCTAAAGCCTTCTTTTACATTTCTGAAGTTACTGTTGCATTACAGAAAAAATGGCTGCGCCACCTTTGAGGCCCAAACAAAAAGCAACCGGTGTCTAAGGTTATGATCATGCGAGAACAAAATGGTTGGCTCAGCCTCTGAGAGGGGGGGAATTTAAGGGGAGGGGAATATGTGAACTCTAGGATTATCAGTAACAATAATGCATCAACATCTTTCCAAAATCGGCACGGTTTTCAAAAAGATTGTGCAGACATATTTAAATTGTAAATGAGAAGTTGCTAGTTGGGCCAATAGGAGATAGCGGTCCTATGATATGAAAATATGTCAGTATGAGCACGTTAGAAAAAGGAATAATGGGGAAAAATTAAGTGAAAGTGAAGTTTTCATCCAAGTGACAGGTAGTGAATTGGATTGGATTGGATTGGATTGGATTGGATACTTTATTTGGCCAAGTGTGATTATGCACACAAGGAATTTGTCTCTGGTGCAGATTTATATTGACATAAAGGACATTTCAGAACTGAAGCCGTAAAATAAAGGGATGTCTCCCATTTGAAAAGAAAAATGATTGCAAATCTATTCAAAACGTTAAAAGACAGACATTGCAATGATTCCAAAGGTGGATATTAACAGTGCCATGGTCTTCCCAGTTGTAACAGATGTTGTGGAAGCTACACCATCAGAAAGTCAGAATGAAATAAACTGGATGCCTTTGAAGTGTGGTGCTGGAGAAAAATGTTGAGAATACCTTGAATTGCAAAAAAAAATAGGTCATTATTTAGTTAACCCAATGAAAGTGCTAATAATGAAACAATCTGGAACGCGTAATGCAAAAAGCCAAACATCACTGCAGAAGCCCAATGTCTTCTACTGAGTTCAATATCACTGGAGAAGACCCTTTTCTCAATCTTGTTTTCAGAAGATGATCATTTTGGGGGACTTTGAGGCCCCCCAAAAAAAGGAGGGATAGAGAAACCACTTGTGGTCCAAAGGGATCACCCACACCTAACCTAGAACCTATCCATCATCTCAGAGATTTTTACTCGGCCCAAAGAAAAGGATTAATCTCTTGCCGAGCATCCTAAAGGTGTTTTTTCAAAAGGCAACTGGACTTTCTTGCTTTTTCATGGAAGATGTTTTGCTTCTCATCCAAGAAGCTTTTTCAGTTCTGACATCTTCAAGGGAAAAAGAAAGAAAGTCCAATTGCCTTTTGAAAAAGCACCTTGGGGGCAGCCCTGACATGGATGGCTGAGAATCTCCAGATTCTTATTGAGCAGTTGGGTTGAAGAGTTGAAGAGTTCCAGCACACTCTCCATTACAGCTCCAGAAAGAAAAACAATCATACGAATGCTTGATTTGAAAGGAAATTGCATTGAGGAAAGGGCTCTGAAGTTTGTCTGAGGAAGCCTCTTTCCATGATGTCTATCCACAACCCAAATGTCTGATTTTGGTATGTAGGTCCAGGGAGCTGGAGTGAAAGGCTGGAGGACCATGTCATCTTTGTTTGGCTGGGAGGATGAAGATCAGTTGCTGGCTCCTGAACCATCTGCTGACCAGTAAGAGATATCTAACTAATTGCAATTCTCAAATTGTTTGAATAGGGCAGATATACCCCTTTGTTCAACCACTTTTTATCCTCTTTGCAGTGATTTTCAACCTTGAGAACTTGTAAGATATGTGGACTTCGACTCCCACAATTTTCCAGCCAGCCAGACAAATGAAAGAGAGTTGAAGTCCCCATATCTTAAAGTTGTCAAGGTTGGGAAACACTGCTTTAGAGGCAGGGGTGGGCTTCAAAAATTGTAGCAATGAGTTCTCTGCCAGGTTGCTGGGTGTGCATGGCCATGGTGGTTGTGGCCTAGTCAGCCTCCTGCACCACCGGGTGGGGAGGCTTTTTGCCCTTCCCAGGCTTTGGAGGCTTTTTTCAACCCCCTGGGAGGGCAAAAATGGCCTCCCTGGGCTCCGGAGTCTCTCTCGAGGCTGGAAACGGACCCGTTTTTGGCCCTCTCGAACTCCCGCTAGGCCCGTTTTTGGCCCTCCCTGAGCCTCCATGCACGCCCTGCACTTACCTGCATCCAAAACGGGCCACGTGGGGACTGCTGGGAGGGGTGGGGTGGGTTGGGCCAGCCAGGAGTGGGATTTGGGGGTTCTCCAAACTGCACAGAATCTTAGCTAGAGGTTCTGGTTATCTACGGGACCGCCTACTACCACCAATAGCCTCCCACTGGCCAGTACGCTCCCATAGAGAGGGGCTCCTCCAGGTGCCGTCGGCCAAACAATGTCGACTGGCAGCCCCTAGGGGGAGAGCCTTCTCTGTGGGGGCACCTACGATCTGGAACGAGCTCCCCCCGGAGATACGGAGGATCCCGGATCTGCGCACCTTCCGCCGTGCGCTTAAAACGTTTTTATTCCATCAAGCTGGCCTGGCCTAAATCTTCTCCTTTTTAAAAATTTTAAATTTTAAATTTAAATTTTAAGCACGAATTTGAATTTGTCTAATTATGGGATATTTTTAAAATTTAGCCAAACTGTTTAATCTGTTTTAACCTATTTTAAATTTTGTATTTTCTGTGTTTTTATCTTTTGGCTGTTCACCGCCCTGAGTCCTTCGGGAGAAGGGCGGTATAGAAATCTAATAAAACTAAAACTAAACTAAACTTCTCCTGAACTCCTGTGAACCCCCAGAAGCCTAATCCTGCCTTTGAGGGGTAGCATGTACACAGAACCATCCCTTCACCCAGAATGCCTGTTCATTTTTATAGTGATAATAGGAACTTATGGAGGAGAACTCCTCCCTCCAAACTCAGAGTGCCCCAGATTCTGCAAAAAAAACAAAAAATATCAGCCATCAATCAATCCACATTCTTGGCACTTCATTCAAAACCACAACCACCCTGAATGTTTCATTTCCTTATGTTTTTCTGATATGAGCTACAATTGGCAGAAAAAGCTATTGTTGCCCAAAGAATCAGGAAGGAAATGCACCGGGCCTTCAACTTCCTTATATTTGTCTAGAAATAAGTCTTAGTGTTTTGTTTCCTCGCCATGCCCACCTTGCAAAACCAGATTAATGTTAAGGAATCTTGGCTTCGTTTTTGTCTCATTGTGGTTGACGCTTTTGCATCCTTTTGCAATTACATACAAATATGAGACCACCCTTGATATTGATATACTGCATTCAGTTCTGGTCACCATGATATAAAAAAGATGTTGGGACCCTAGAAAAAGTGCAGGGAAGAGCAACAAAGGTACGGAGTCTGGAGGCTAAACACTTGATTAGAAGACAATTCTGGCGGCCAAGAATGAAAGCCAATGTAGAGGACTATGTAGCTCTGGACATCTAGTGTAACAAAGAGAAGGACTATGGGTGATACGATAGCAGTATTTAAGGGGGAGTCAACTTATTCTCCAAAGCACTTGAAGGCAAGCCAAGAAGTAACAGGTCGAAGAACATGAAAGAGAGACTCAACCTAGAATTAAGGAGAAATTTCCTGGCAGTGAGAACAATTGATCAATTGAACGGCTTATTTCTGGAAGTTATGGATGCTCCATCACTGGAAGCTTTGAAGAAGAGACTGGACAGCCATTTGTCCAGAATTGTATAGGATCTCCTGCTTGAACAGAGGGATGGACTAGAAGATCTCCAAGGTCCATTCCAACCTATTATTCTATATGGATATAGCCAGTGGTGGGATTCAAATAATTTAACGATCGGTTCTCTACCCTAATGATTTCTTTCAACACCCAGTTCACCAAACTGCTCAGAAAGTTAACAACCGGTTCTCCCGAAGTGATGCGAACCAGCTGAATCCCATCACTGGGTATAGCCATACTGGTTATACTAGAACAGAACATACTAGAACAGGATCCCTGCAAACTAATTGCAAACATTCCTTGTTGTCTCTCTTCATCAGTCAGCTGTTCGTTTTGACCTTCTGCCCCCCAGTGGGCAGATAAAATGTGACACACTGTTGTTGGAGTCTTCAGCCTCCAAGAGTAGTCGTCATCATTCATTCATTCATTCATTCATTCATTCATTCATATTTATTATAGCTGTTCAACTCCAATGGATGTTTAAACTAAACCTTCAAGCTATACAAAAAACTCTAGAAAATATGCTCTTTATTATTTTATGGTATCCATTACCCTCCATTCTTTAAAAAGCTGAAACGAGATTAAAATGGTAAAAACTACCATTATTAAATCTATGAAAGTAAAGCAGTATCAGATGTCACAGTGAAGATTTAACTGGGAAAAGTGCTCTTTGGGGAAATTACTAAGTGGGCATTCCAAACTCACAAGTGGCAACAACATAAGAAAAGAGGGAGATCTACTATCAGAAAGGTCTTCCTTTGTACATTGTACTATAACCACACTCACAAACAATGCCAACCTCAAGATATGGTCCAGATAGTATTGCATCGGCCTTACATTCTTTAGGATTGTTATGTACTAATGTTAATGCAAGGCTTTTTATAATTAAGGTCGCATTTCCATATAGTTTCCCACTTAACTCAATAGGTATTTTTTTTTACTGTACATTCCATCTATTATAGTTTAGATAAGCATCTCCTATGAAACCAAATCAATTACTATAATATTGTTTTAGGCAGATGTGAAATCCAAATTTTTTTACTACTGGTTCTGTGGGCGTGACTTGGTGGGCGTGGCAGGGGAAGAATATTGTAAAATCTCCATTCCCAACCCACTCTGGGGCCAGTCAGAGGTGGTATTTGCTGGTTCTCCGAACTACTCAAAATTTCTGCTACCGGTTCTCCAGAACCTGTCAGAACCTGCTGGATTTCACCCCTGGTTTTAGGGAAGATCAGAGAATATATTTTACATAAGAAACATCCATTTCAATTTCCATTACTCTCGGGAAGAGCTGGGAAAACCTATGTCTGAAATTCTGGTGAGCCATTTCCACTTGGCCAAGAAATGGAGATGAGTCAGGCACGACTGATAGGGGACTCTAACTGTAGTTTTGTTTCCACTAAGAGCAAATTGAAGATCTGGCTTGGCCTTAAGCAGCTTCTTGCATTTCTGATTTTATTCTTAGAATTTGGGGGATTTATAGTAACACACTATCCAATGTAGTCAGTGGTAGAATTCAATTTTTTTTTTACCACCGGTTCTGTGGGCATGGCTTGGTGGGCATGGTGTGACTTGATGGGCATGGCTTGGTGGGTGTGGCAGGGGAAGGATATTGCAAAATCTCCATTCCCACCCCACTCCAGGGGAAGGATACTGCAAAATACCCATTCCCACCCCACTTTGGGTCAGCCAAAGGTGGTATTTGCCGGTTCTCCGAACTACTCAAAATTTCTGCTACCGGTTCTCCAGAACCTGTCAGAATCTGCTGTATTTCACCCCTGAATGTAGTTTTAATGCCTCTCCTTTCCTAAATTCTTTTCTCCTTTCAGTCCTCTAGCTGCAAAGCCAGCAGAAGAAGCAGCTGAGAAGAAGACCGCTGGCCTTTGGGATGTCTTTGCTACTAAATGGCAGAAAAATTCAGCTTTGGAAAAAATGACTGCCAAGGTGGACCCCAGCGAAGAAAGGGTTGAGGGCAGTGGGGGTTCTGGGGTGATGCCAGCTGAGGAAGTCAGTGACCTTGACCATGACAATGATCTCCGAGAGGCTGAAGGTGTGGCCTTCAAGTGGAGCTTCGTAACCAACAAACTGGCTGAGTTGAAGAACAAGAATATTCCCAAAAGTAACTAGGACAGACACAGAAATGGAGGACTTTGAGTGAGGGACCCTTTCTCAGTGATCAAAATATATTTTATTATTTTCCAAGAGCTTTCTAGAAAAAAGTGCTGGGCTTAATGTGAAATATTCACTTCCAGATATGGGTGTTGTTTAGGATGATAACTTTACGAAGCCTTCCCAGAGTGTGTGTCTCCGATGCCTTCATTCCATTTCTCTCCTTTTCTCCTTAGCAGATTGTCCTTAGAATAATTACGCTAATGGACATTTAGGAAAAATCTCCCTTGCCAGAGACTGCTGCCTATCCAAAAACAAGCATCTCCTGCTCTCTTTCCACATTCACTTACTTTGATGGCACCAACAATGACTTTCTAAGAAAGCAGCTGTCGCAGAACGATTCATCCAAGAGTCCAATCTATAGCAGTCTACCAGATGATTCTGTGATATCTTGCTGCCATTGATAGACTTGGATGGAGAAGACCTGGATAGAGATCCCCGCTAATCCCCTAAAATTTAGGATGATAAAATGGGAGAGCTCCAGGCATGGAAATTCTAAACTCTTCACACCAAGAAAAGTATGATGCAAAAAATGTTGGCAACCAAAAGTAGTTAAATCTGTGCGTGGAGGCACTTTCCAATAACCCACAAAGGCATTCCGAGCTTGCCAAGGGGATTTCAGAGGTGCTTGGCGCTGATGTTTGCAGTGCTGTTACAGCCTGGAAATTCTGTTTTCCAGTAATCTCCAAGTTTATTTATTTATTTACAGGATTTATGTGCCGCCCATCTCATCCAGAGCTGAAGTTCAATTCCTGGCACCTTAGGAATGGCTGAAAAAGATCTAAAGCCCTGAAAAGTTGCTGTAAACAACATAGACGGTACCAAGCACCAAGGATTAAAGGCAGTTTGATCTTAGGGAGTTTCCTTTATCCCTGTTGGACACAGTTATGAGGCAAAGTGCATACCTTTGTATGCAAACGAAGTCTCCAGTTCAATCCCTAGTATTTCTTAGCAGGGCTGGAGAAAATTCCAGTGTAAAATCCTGTTTTAAGGTTAGCTGGTTTGAACATGATTTCAGATCATCCTCAAATTGGGTTGGGGAATTATAATGGAAGACAGGTCTCAAATCATGGCAAGATAGCTTTCTAGGTTCATCATAATTTATGTAAACTAGTAGTTCTGGTAGACAAGGGATTATAATCCTAAAATGTGTCAAGTAAAATAGATTGGAGACTCATTTGGCTAAATGAAATATTGAGACTTTAGAAAAAGTGCAGAGAAGAGCAACAAAATGATTAGGGGACTAAAGGCTAAAATATATGAAGAACGGTTGCAAGAACTGGGTATGTCTAGTTTAATGAAAAGAAGAACTAGGGGAGACATGATATCCAAAATCTCAGGGGCTGCCACAAAGAAGAGGGAGTCAAGCTATCCTCCAAAGCACCTGAGGGCAGGACAAGAAGCAATGGGTGGAAACTAATCAAGGAGAGAAGCAACTTAGAACTAAGGAGAAATTTCCTGACAGTTAGGACAATTAATCAGTGGAACAACTTGCCTCCAGAAGTTGTGAATGCTCCAACACTGAAAGTTTTTAAGAAAATGTTGGATAATCATTTGTCTGAAGTGGTGTAGGGTTTCCTGTCTAAGCAGGGGGTTGGACTAGAAGACCTCCAAGGTCCCTTCCGAGTCCGACTCTGTTATTCTATTCTATTCTATTCTATTCTATTCTATTCTATTCTATTCTATTCTATTCTATTCTACTCTACTCTACTCTATTCTATTCTATTCTATTCTATTCTAAATATGTGGAATAAGAGAGAATTCAGGCTGCAAAACTTACTACAGCATAGAGCGTCTAAGATTCTTCTACAATCTTCACTTATTCCTGGCACCTCTATCTTACTGGACAAAATGTTTTTCCTCCTGCAACACCCATGGGCAACAGATGACTTTCAGGGAGTAATTAGTTTCTAACCACTCAGCCCAAATCTTTATGACTAATGGTGTAGCACAGGGGTGGGTTCTACTTACCTTTACTACCAGTTCGCAACAGGGCTGCGCTCATGCACAGAAGCATTTTGATGACGTCGGTGTCGGTGGGCGGAGCCTCCCGCCGGTTTTACTACCAGTTCGATAGAACCGGTGCGAACCGGGGGCAACCCACCACTGGTGTAGCATGATGAGGAAAAAAATAAAGCTTCAAGCATCAAATGAGATCCTTGTCTTCTATGACCCAAGAATCATCAACAGACAAGATTGAAGGATTGAAAGATTGACAACTCTTATCTGATGGATCTCCACTCTCAAAATGTTTCTGTTAAAGCTGGCACCATTTTTAATGAAGGAACTATCCCTGGATTTGTCGTGCTGTGTAAGACTATCTATGTATGAATTCAGTGGTTCTCTGCAGAACTTCCAGTCCATACACCAAGCAGACATTTGGACACAACTACCTCATTAACACCCTCATTTTTCTTTGGATCTTTGCTGATGACTATCATTGAAAACATCCTAATCTGTTAAGATGTTCTGGATACCTATTTAGTGTTTCACTGCTTGAGAAGAGGCTTCTGTTCAAACATGGTGTCCTCTGCTTCTCTTCTTCCTCCTTCCCTGTCTGTCCCAAGTAATGTTTAAATTAAGTGTGTTGAAAATTAAAATACTTTAATAGCCAGAAATAGCTTCAGATTGATCATTGTCTTTTATGTCATGGAAATGTAAATTCCTTGGTGCCTTAGAGCCTTGGTAGTACAGTGGTCTAAAAGCACCCTGTTATTAAGACCAGCTGCCTGCAATTACTGCAGGTTCGAATCTCGCCAGGCTCAAGGTTGACTCAGCCTTCCATCCTTTCTAAGGTAGGTAAATTGAGGACCCAGTTTGTGGGGGCAATAAGCTGACTTTGTATAAATATACAAAAGGATGAAGGCTATTGCTGAGCACATTGTAAGCCGCCCTGAGTCTCTGGAGAAGGGCGGCATATAAATCAAATTTAAAAAAAAATTCATAGATCAGGGGTGTCAAACTTGATTCCATTGAGGGCCACATCAGGGTTGTGTTTGACCTCAGGGGGGCTGAAGTGGGCGTGGCCAGAGTGGGCATGGCCACTCAATGTCATTCGTGGTGAGGGCACCTGTGGTGGCCCAAGTGCTCTGCCAGAGAAAACAGGCTCCTGAGCTCCATTTTCGGCTGTGACAGCATCCTGCAACCCTCTGCCAGCGAAAACGGAGCTCGCGAGGACCTGCGTGCAACCCTCCCGAGCTCCATTTTTGCTGGCAGAGGCATCATGGGCCAGTCCTTTGCTGTTTCCAGGGCGGCCCCACGGGCCAGATCTAAGCATCCTGCAGGCCGGATCTGGCCCCTGAGCCTTGAGTTTGACACCTCTGTCATAGATAATCGTGGACAACCTGCTAAATGTAGCCATAATTCTAATTTTAGGCAGTCCTTTGCCAGATTTTAACTCCTCCCATTCAAGAGATTGATTCAGGCTTCTTGAAAAAAGAATACCTGTTAGAATTTAGTGAACTGAATGTTCAGTTCAAAGCAGTGGTGAAATCCAAATTTTTTTACTACTGGTTCTGTGGGCGTGGCTTGGTGGGCATGGCAGGAGAAGGATACTGCAAAATCTCCATTCCCACCCCACTCCAGGGGAAGGATACTGCAAAATCCTCATTCCCACCCCACTCCTGGGGGAAGGATATTGCAAAATCTCCATTCCCACCACACTCTGGGGGCCAGCCAAAGGTGGTATTTGCCAGTTCTCCAAATTATTCAAGATTTCCGCTACCGGTTCTTTAGAACTTGTCAGATCCGGTTGGATTTCACCCCTGGTTCAAAGACAGTTAGATCCTATCATCACTTTGAATAGGATAAGTGAATCAAATTGCTGTTTTCTCCTTGAAGTCTCAGAAAGGGGATGTCTCTGAATCAGTTCAATAATGTACCCTCTTGTGCATCCACAAACACCTTTCTCTGAGCAGGTAGTTTGACTCAGTTACATTCCACAATTTGGATCAACTCAACTCACTGAATTAAAGGAATCATTTGAATCAGATCTTGGGCGATGTGTTCGTTTTTAGTCTCTGCCTCTTTCCTACAGCTTGCTGCTGGAAGGAAAGACAACAGAATATCAGAGGTGAAGGAATGGATAGCCATATTGACCTCATAATTTGGCTATAGCCATATCTTGCTTCAGCCACACATACTCAAGATCCACCATTCAATATACTCGAGATTGTCTTGATTTGCAACCCTTAGAGCGATGTTACTCAGTCTCAGCAACTTTTAGAAGTGTGGACTTTAACTCCCAGAATTCCCCTGCCCCAGCCAGCATCCAGGCTGGGGAATGCTGAGAGTTGAAGTCCACACATCTTAAAGCTGCTGAGAATCTCTGCCTTAGAGGCCGAGAGAAATAGCTATAATCTAAACTATAGCCCAGTGATGGCGAACCTTTTTGGCACTGAGTGCTGAAAAGAGAGCGCTTCGTGTGTGCACGCTCATCAGGAAGAGGAGCTGCCCAGGGGGATTGTGCGCTGCATAAGGTACTTCTGGTTTCCGGCACGCACATGCGCACTGGCCAGCAAGTGTTCCAGTTACTGCCGATCAGCTGGCTGGCGCACTTGCTCACACCAGAAAACAGAAGACCAGCTCTTCCAGTCTCCAGCACTGCCACATGCACAAAGGCCAGCTGATTGTCAAGCCGCCCGGAAGAAGAATGGGCGACGCCAGGCGACATGGCTCCGCGTGCCACTTTGGGCACACGTCAGTGGTGGGTTGCTCCCGGTTCGGACCGGTTTGCAAGAACCGGTAGTAAAACCGGCGGGAGGCCCCGCCCACCGCTCCGGATGTCGTTATCGGTTTGATCTGCGCATGTGCAGAAGCTTCCGTTGCGAACCGGTAGTAAAGGTAAGTAGAACCCACCCCTGGCACTCGTGCCATAGGTTCGCCATCACGGCTATAGTCTGTAAGCCTTTTGCACAAATACAGCAAAGGTATATATAAGTGATTTTTCAAAGAAAGTAGATGTTTTGCATACTTTCGCAGTGTTACTTATGTTGCAGATTAAATATTGTGTTTTTTGCTCATTAAGGGGGAAAGCATGACATTAAAGTAGGGTTCCTAAAGGACAGGAAATGTTCTACAGTGTCTTCGGCTCTTGCAACTGACCACGTTCACATATTTTGAAATGTAGGCTTGCAATTATAAGGTTTGGAAACGTAGCTTCAGTTGTTCATTTTAATGGCATCTTCTATTTTCATGGAATGGGCTCCGCTAGAATAAATTGCCTATTCAGAGTAAATGTAGGTTTTTTTATAAAAGGATTGCGATATATCTAGCCGCCACAAGGTGGTAACAGATAGACTGTCATCAGAAATTAAAACCTTGTTAACTTTCTGCAGAGCAATAATTCAGAGTTTGTCAGGCAGCATTCATCATGCGTAGGCTGCAATTTTTCATGGGCATTCGATGGAAAATATCAATTGTCTTAAAATGCATATAAGATCTGTGCAAGTGCTCTGTTTCTTAAATGAGCCTTCAATTTCAAAGTCACCTTTCACAATTTGATGTGAAATAATGTGTGAGATCTTAAGCATCGACATTATTAGAGAGGAAGCTTTACCATTTATTTCTCTGATTTAAGAAATGTAAATGGCTGCCCAGCTTTAGCAGAGTTGTAGACTCTGCTAAAGTCTATGAGTTGTAGAACTGCAACTCATGGCAGTTCTACAAAGGATATTTAGACAACTCCCAGATCATCTCCACACCTTTACGCCTGACTCTTTGGCAGGTGTGCTGTGGTTTTGTTTTTGTTTTTTGGCAGCTCTGTTGTGAATTTTTTTAAAAAAGCTCTGAAATCAGTTTTTTACTGGAAACTGTGGAGCCTTGAAGAGATCCCAGGCCCGGAGCAAGCCATTTCTCTACTGGCAGAATTCTTGTGTCTTCCCTTCTCCTGGCTATTTATAAAGAGCCCTGGTGGCGCAATGCTTAAAGTGCAGTATTGCAGGCAAACTCTGCCCACAGCCTGGAGTTTGATCCTGATGGGGCTCTAGATTGAGAATCCAGATTGTTGGGGACAATATGCAAATAATGCTTACATTGTAAACTCTCCAGAGAGCCCTGTAAAGCGCTATGGTATGGGGCGGTCTATAACCCTAAATGCTATTGCTAATTGAACTTCCACTACTCTAATGGGTCCATAAAGAGTAATGGTGGCCTTACAGCTTTGTATCCTCCCCCAGCTCCCCAATGAAGCAGGGATGGAATTGACAAGAGTTGTGATTATATTCCTACTTCTTTGTGTTGATATACTTATCCTCTTCCCTGTTTTATGGAGGGGAAGGGAGAATTTTGTTGCTACGTGTGCGTGATTTGTGTTCCTTATTCTCAAAGCTGCAAGAAATGCAATAGGGTACATTTCAAATTGTGATTAAAGGTTAGAAGCAGAGGAGGTATGGAAGTATCCTTAGAGAGCCTTTTTTTATCTTCCAATCATCAAAGTAGTAAACAGTCCGAAAATAAGGAAACACAGCTGAATAAAATCCTCAGACCTCCCCTAGAAATAATCCCAGTTTTCCAGAAGCACATGCATCCTCTTTTTCTCCACTTTACCAAATTCAAGGGTTGTGTTCTGTGGCTGCCTAGTGCTTCTCCCAGAACAGAAAATAAATTTATTTATCTATTAGTCATATTTATAGAACCGCCCAACTCAAACACTCCAGGTGACTCCAGGACATTTACAGCATTAAAAATCCACATTGTAAAACTCATAAAATCATCCAGCCTGACATCAGCCGAACCCCCTCAAGATGCTGTTTTCCAAAAATTGGTTGGTATTGAGCAAAGGCAGACAAGTTTATCAACAACTTTTTTTTTTTATTACAAACACTGGGAAGCAGAATCATCTTGCAGCACAGCGAAGGAAGTCATACAGGCATCCAAATAAAGGAAGAGCCAAGCGCACTGTTCTATGCTGAACCAAGCTATCAGGAAAAAGAAACCTTGGATGATTCAATAATATAGAACTACATTCGGATAATTCTGCCAACAGGAGTGGAAATTCCTTAGAGCTCAGCACTTCATTAGAGATCTAAATAAGCAGTGATTAATAACCCAACCAGCCAAAGTACACAGGGGTTGTTTGTTGGCCAGATATCAGGATATATAACAAACTCGTAGAAAAGGTGCTAGGTAAACCTAAACTTCCACTTTAAGTAGTGTTTCTCAACATTGGAAGCTTGAAGATGGGTGGATTTCAACTCCCAGAATCCCCCAGCCAGCGCTGCTGGCTGGGGGATTCTGGGAGTTGAAGTCCACCCATCTTCAAGCTACCAAGGTTGAGAAAAACTGACTTTAAGAAACTTCATAGGCGAGTAGAGATTTGAACCAATTCTTCCTGTGTTCTCTGCTGCATCACAATGGCTGGCTCTCAATCAATGAGGAAAGAAAGGAAAACGTATTCCTCTGGCTCTGGATGGCAGCAAGAAAGTTTAGTCCTTAAATTAGTCCTGGGAACTGCATCCTTATTGCCAAGGGAATATTTTTCTATTTGAAAATCCATCCGTTTCCATCTCCTCTGTTAGATGTCAATTCTCAGAATCCTCAGTATGGTATGTAGCCACGACTGGGGAAAAAATTCAGCCAAAGTTCAAGACCAACCGGTTCTTAACAGTATTCCTTTGAGAAAGAGACATTTGGCGATATGGAGCCGAGGTGGCGCAGTGGTTAGAGTGCAGCACTGCAGGCTACTTCAGCTGACTGCTAGCTGCAGTTCGGCAGATCGAATCTCACCGGCTCAAGGTTGACTCAGCCTTCCATCCTTCCAGGGTGAGTAAAATGAGGAGCCAGATTGTTGGGGGCAATAGGCTGACTCTGTAAACTGCTTAGAGAGGGCTATAAAAGCACTATGAAGCGGTATATAAGTCCAGTGGTGAGCTGCTGCATGGTGGCAAGGGTTTGGGCGAACCCTTAGTTCTGATCGCTGGCTGGGCCCGCCCACCTGCTCCTGTTCTATGCTATCTATTTAAAACCTCATTGGCTGGCCCAGCTGTATTCCACACTGCCCCTGCTGTTCTCACCGTAGCTGCCTGAGCTGATTAGGAGCCTGTTTGAAGCTCCGTTTCTCTCCGAAAGGGGCATGAGCGGGCACAACCAGCGAACCCTTTGTTAAAGAAAGTGCAACCCACCTATGTATAAGTCTAAGTGCTGGTGAACCTTGCCATGATCCCCTCCAAAACAGGACTTCCCCTTACTTGGGATAAAGGGAGAGCTTTGGACCCCAAGACCTTCATGAGTTCATACTGTAGATTCTTTGGACCTCGTTTGGGCCTGCTGACAGCTGTAAAGCCATTTAATGACACGGGCGTTTCGCTCAACAACAGAGACCGAGGCAGACAGCTTGTCACTTGGGTCTTCAGCAGACAAGGGCTCCCCATTATAGGAAAGGCCATCACGTTCAGAACTAGCTGACCCAATGCAGAAGGAACCAGCTTCCCAGCTGCCTGGTTTGAAGCGTTCAATTCCGAGCACCTCAACCAAATTCCGGTCCAAGCCACAGTAATTAAAGAATCGTTCTTTCTCTGAAAGAGGAAGAGAATAACTCAGAGTCAGCTCTTTCTTGGCTTCTGTTTGGTAATGGCCTGAGGAAGGAAAGGGCTGGTCAACATTGAGCTGAGAGTTGGCCTGGGTTTTTGGACTAGGCTCAGACTCACAACCCATGAATCCATTGAACATGTCCACTGAATTGGCAGTCCTTGTGTCCTCCTTCTCTGCAGGTACCCAAACCATGGAGTTCTCTTCTTGGGTTACTTCCAGATGTCCATCTCCTCCTAAGAGACTCCTTGAAGAAGAACAGTTATGAGGTCCATCTCTCAGTGGACCCTGAAACAGCCACTTCATTAGGTTGTTGTACCCTTTGCTGTTCTCCTTGTTGACCACAGAACAGTCACGTTTTTGCCGGTAGATGACAAGTGAGTCAGGCCTCAGTAGGCGCCTGCTGCCCCCTCGCCGTGCTATGGGGGACTGAGGAGAAGGGGGCTGTTTCTTGGGTCTGAGGCCATCTTGGTCTGCTGTCAAGCCCTGAGGAAATTCACTCTGCTGGTGGAGCGTTAGGGGTCTCCTGCAGCATGGGGAAGACTGGGGAGTGTGGCTGAGCAGAATTGGCTCTTGACGGCTGTTGATCACTTGCCGAGATTTGACATATTTGGCTTTGTCAGCTTCCAGCCTCTCCACGGCACTCGGCGTCCGCCCACCACTGCTCATCTCTAGCTGCTTACGCAAGTAGTCAGGCCCTCGTGTGAGCAGACCCGGAGGGGAAAGTCCATCTCCTGGCGAAAGAGGCCTCATGCTGTATCCCCCGTTTCAGATATTGTGCAATTTCCAAAACCAGGATTGTTTTTGGTCTGCAACAATTGCATAAACAGATTATGACTAACAGGTTAAAAGAATTGGTAGAATTTTGTCCAACGCCACACCCTGGAGAAAAAGTATATGGTTGTCCTACATGAAGCTTTAGATCCTCTTCCACAATCGCTTCTTGCAATGCTGGGAGCCAGTTTACTTGCTTATTTGTTTCTGATTATTGGAATTCAGCCACGCTTCTAATGGAGAGTGAAATCTTTCGGTGAAGACAGAACACTGTTGGATACTCGCCACTCCACGATGGTCCTAGAAGCAGAGAAGATTAATGAGATAATGCAGATACAGAATGGTATTTCCTATCATGTTATGATTCTTGAAAGATGAGAATTGCTGGGAAATACAGACACAATTAATCAGCCGTGATTAATATTTTGATTTTTTTTTAAAAAATGAAGTGAATGTTTGTTCAAGCGCTGACCTACCATTTGGGAAACTCCAGTGTTCCGGCTCAAAATGGATTGGCCGCAACAATGCCAGGTTGTAAAAAGCCTTACTCCAAGGTAATTTCCCACTTTGTACTATGGTTTTCTGAATGTTCCTGCTTCGAATAATCTCCTTTAACTACAACTCTTGTGATGAACTGGATTTGTTAAGTTCCATAATTCCTGACCAGTATAAATAAATGATACGGGGATTTCAGCTATTTCACGAGTTAGAACTCTTGATGGTGTTCAAGATTCAGTAGCGAGCAGGCTGTCTTAGAGAACAGTATTTCTTTTCATCAGATATTTTTAAGCAAAGATGGGATGACTATGTATTAAGTTCTGAATGTGAGTTTCTTGTGTCAGCAGGACTGGGTTTTTTAAGCAGTGGCCACACTCAGCATGTCTTAGCATATGGGAGAAACCTATTCCAAAAAGTAAGCAGGCCTGGACAAAAACTAAATTTGATTTCTTTTAACATAAGTTACATTGGATGACATATATTTAGCCAGTTTTGGTGCAATTGTTAATTCTAGTCCCATCTTCACAAACCCCTCACATCCTGGACATAAACTGTTTCAACTACTACCCTCAAAACAACGCTACAGAGCACTGCACATCAGAACAACTAGACACAAGAACAGTTTTTCCCAAACGCCATCACTCTGCTAAACAAATAATTCCCTCAACACTGTCAAACTATTTACTAAGTCTGCACTACTATTAATCTTCTCATCGTTCCCACCACCCATCTCCTTCCACTTATGACTGTATGACTGTAATTTTGTTGCTTGTATCCTTACAATTTATATTGATATTGTTTCCTGATTGCTTTTTTGTACCCTATGACTAACATTAAGTGTTGTACCTCATGATTCTTGATGAATGTATCTTTTCTTTTATGTACACTGAGAGCATATGCACCAAGACAAATTCCTTGTGTGTCCAATCACACTTGGCCAATAAAAAATTATGTTCTATTATTCATCTTTGGCACAAAGTCAGCTGGGTGTCTTTGTGCCAGCCCTTCTTTCTTGGTCCTAGGAAGAAGGCAAGAGAAAATCACTTCCAAAAATCCTGCCAAGTAAAGTGTAAGGATTTGTCCTGTCACCAGAAGTCAAAACTGACTTGAAGATAGCAATAGCACTTAGATTTTTATACTGCATTGCAGTGCTTTACAGCCCTCTCTAAGTGGTTTCCAGAGTCAGCCTATTGCCCCCCAAAATCAGGGTCCTCATTTTATCCACCTTGGAAGGATGGAAGGCTGAGTCAACCTTGAGCCTGGTGAACTGTCAAATTGCAGGCAACCAGAAGTCAGCAGAAGTAGCCTGCAGTACTGCACTCTATCCACTGTGCCACCGTGGCTCTTGAGGATGCAAGAGTGAATGAATGAATGAATGAATGAATGAATGAATTTTTCCCCTTCTGCTACACGAAATACACAAAATGTTTACAAGAACTGAAGGGCAGATACACCACTGTATGACTGTCAGCCCTGCAAGGTTGGCCAGATCAACAGAGTCCTCAAGATGATTAGAACTATCCTTTATTAAGATAAGATGTTGCAATATAACAGTATCTTATAAGCCTGACCATGTTTTCCCGTCATATACCCCAGGGATTAAAGGAAGGGCCAGACTAAATTCTTCCTATTAGTTTCCTTGGCTCAAAGCATATTTTAGCACCTTCTGTTGCTGGAACAATTTCCAAATCCTTTCTCCAAAGTCATCTCCGTGGCTGCCTTCAGTGACTAACCCACTAAGTTATTCCATACAATTCCTGGCAGATTTCATTTAGTCAGGCGACATCACTTAGATTCAGCCAAAGTCTTGGCCCCGGTTTAGAAGGGAAAGATTTAATTTTTATGCGCCAACATTAAAATGGCAGATTTTTGTTTTTTTTAAAAAAATGTTTATTCCATCATGTTTAATATGCTCTGCTGGGCTAAAAGATGCTCCAAATGATGCTTCATTTCAGAAGAAGAAGCTTGCCAGGGCAGGATATCAAATGAGCCCCACAGTTTCATACAGAGGTTTCAAGAGGAAGCCAAGCAGGAAAAAATAGAGGAACTAGCAGCCTTATCTTTATAGACTCAGCCATTCCCAGAACAAAGCAAACCCCACAAGCAACAAATGAGCACAAAGGTTCTTCTAACCCTGCTCCGGGCAACCAGTTGTATGAAAGTAGCCAAGTCTGAGGCAGGAAGATAGGAGGTTAGAAAAGCCAGACTGGGTGTTATGGATTTCCTTTCTGTTTCATGCAATTTGAAGCAAATCTCAGTTCCTAAAGGAGGGTTGTCCTGACTTCCACCACCATGCCTGCTTCCTCTTCATAAAACAATGCCCAGAAATATTAGTGATGGTTTAGAACAGGGATCTCCAACCTTGGCAACTTTAAGCCTGGAGGACTTCAACTCCCAGAATTCCCCAGCCAGCTGGGGAATTCTGGGAGTTGAAGTCCGCCAGACTTAAAGTTGCCAAGGTTGGAGACCCCTGCTTTAGAACAGGATGCCTGCCTTTTTAATCTGGGGGGGGGGAATGGACACAGAGAATTTGGCTCTTTTTAGATTGTTAGAAGAAATCTCCATCTGTGTTGTGGTCTGCCAGCAGCCTGCGGAGGTGGCAGCGGAGTTGGACAGTGAGGAGGCTGGGGAGGAACATGGGCCAGTCCTGGAATCTGGGGAAGGCCCGGATGAGGGCTCTGCGTCGGAGGCAGAGATGGGGCCAGGGCCATCTGGGAGCGATGCGCAGACTCCGGAGCCTCCAGAGTCAGACAGCAGAGAAGCAAAGGAACAGGAGGAGCCTGTTCCTACTGCACGCATGCGCAGAGCTGCCAGAAGGCAAGAGCAGCTGAAGCAAAAGGGACGACTCGGGAGTAAGGCCAGGAGATGATTGGCCCCTCCCAGAAGGCTTAAAAGAGGCTCTTGGGGTCTTTGTAGGAAAGCAACGTTGCTACATTTGTTTCTTGTTGGTGTCTCTTCCTTCTGAACTTTGTGGGGTTTTGCCAAGAAAAGCCTTTGGCAGGGTGCCAAAGAAGACAAAGGTTTGTGATAAGGCCGAAGGACTGTTTATCAAGGATTTGTTTTGGACTTAATTTGGACTAAGATGAGAATGAAGTAATTCTCAATTGTTCTAATAAAATATGTTTGTTTAGGACTGATTGTGTCTGGTAATAACTACTTGGGCCTAAATCACAACAATCTGGTTCAGTTCCAATCCAGAAGGAAGACACACTAGAAATAAAATGGAGGCTGGAGACTGATTGGAAAGAGAAGTTCCCTTTATTGATGAAGCAGAACCACATGTGATTCTGGGCAGCTGACAAAATGGAGTTGAGAGTGGGTGGGTTTTTATACCTTCTTTGGGCTTTTGTATTTGAGCTTCCTGTTCCTGTGCAAGAACATGTCCTTTAATATTCTATTGGCTGTTGTCAGATTCCCATGGGATCATGTGGGGGTCATACCTGGCTTTATAGGGAAAAGGGGATATGCAAAACCTAGGTGCTTGTCTGAGCTAATTTGGTCAACCTCTCGCTTATTGTTTATCTGAGCTCCCAGTTTGGACTGCTCCGGGGGTCATGCAATGAAGGGCCTTGTGTTCTGAAAGGGCATTGGGCAATTCCTAATGACTTTCATCCTGTGTTGGATCGTGGGTGAGGGGCTGCTTCTAATCCTATCACTCTGCTTTTGTTAGCTGTCAAACTTTGCTGCAAGCAGTTTCGAAATATCTTGTTTTGAATGGATTTCTGCCTGCAATATTTGCTTTGCTTATGAATAGAGCCATCTAGATAGTTGGCTTCTTCTTTCAATAACTCTTTATCTCCTTAATCTGACATCTGCTGTGGGCTATTAAGAAAAAGCGGAGGCTGCTTCCTGCCTTTAAGAACATGTTTCTCCATTTCTCATTTAGGGAAAATTAATATTCTGCCTTTTTAATATTCTTCAAAATATTTCATTCTTCTGGGGGGGGGGGGGAGCTTCCCACAAGATATTGCTGAATTATAAGCTGCCAACATCTCTCATTCTTGGCAATGCTTGACTGAGGCTGTTGAGAATTTAAGTTTATGAACATCTGTAGAGACCATCCTGGGAAAGATCTTGGAAAAGTCCAGAATGGATCTGATAGGCAGAGTGTGCTAGAATTTGAATCGGGAATCCTTTGTGTATTAACCAATCAGATTGACATGATGGAAACATCTACCTGGGAATATCCGTTCAGGATGTCCCCACTGAGTTTTGCTGGGCAGAAAGGGTTAGCAAAATGTCTTCCTGTTCACATTTAGGGTTTCCTGACACCATGGTTTTCCCACAAGAGTAGGATTTGATGCACTCTTTTGTTCTTGATATATCTCTGACTACACCTACCATGTTTTCCCCCCAAAAATAAGACTGGGTCTTATATTAATTTTTGCTCCAAAAGATGCATTATGGCTTATTTTCCGGTTAGGTCTTATTTTCGGGGGGAAATACAGTACTAAATGCCTCTGTCTGCTGACGATCTTAACTGGGGCTTATTTTTGGCGTAGGGCTTATATTACGAACATCCTGATAAATCATGCTAGGGTTTATTGTCCGGTTGGGTCTTATTTTCAGGGAAACAGGGTCTATCCCAACCTTGTCTAGTGGTAGGAATCTTGCAGTAACATAAACAGAGAATTCCATAGCCCAAATTTATTTTTTTGCTTCTTCAACAAATGAGGATGTCTCTGCTAGGCTAGCCTTCTCCAGTCGGAAGCCTTGCAGAGGTATCAGAAGTATAGCTTCAAGAGTTACAGTCTTGTTTGGGAACCCTGTGAATTGTAATCCTAGCTCATCTGGAGCAGGGGTCTCCAACCTTGGCAACTTTAAGCTTGGAGGACTTCAACTCCCAGAATTCTGAGAGTTGAAGTCTGCCAGGCTTTAAGTTGCCAAGGTTGGAGACCCCTGATCTGGAGGATATCAGGCTGGAGAAGATAATTGGGTAATGCTGATGCAATGAAGTAAAATTATTGTGGCCTTTGCCTCTTCAGGTTATTTCCAGCTCCCCAGCCATTCGACCTTGCTAATTTTAAAGAGTGAATGAATACCAAACAAATTAGGCTACAATGAAAAATTGCTGAGAGACTTTGCCTTCCTCTCCAGATATTCTCTAGTTAATCATTTGCAGGTACAGGAAGACAGTAGATAGACTTGTTACAGTGATGGGCCATAGGTCCTTTTTTAAAAAAATAAATAAAATTCAACAACTTCTTCCTATACCTGCCACTGAACTTCTTTTAAACGGGCCTGCTCCCGTACCGAAATTAAAAATGGGAAAGATGGTAAACTAAAGAGTGGCTGATATGAGAGAGAGTGCCATTGAGCTCAATAGGAAGAAGGCAAGGATTCTATACCCGTTTCTGGCCTTCACTGAGATTACAGGTGGTTATTTATATACTAAGGGAGAAGCACATGATGTTGAAAAGTCCATCTAATTCCACAGGAGCCAATAGATCCCTAAACTGGATTCACACCCAACATTTAGCATCTTGTAACTAACCCAGAACCATTTGGCTTTGGGAAATAGAACAGTGACGGCTAACCTTTTTGTCATTGCGTGCCAAAAGCTCACACACGCATTCCTGAACCCATAATGCAATGTGCGTGCGACACCCCCATGCACCACGCCCTATGCATGCACATGTGATCCCCCTGTGTTCCTCCCACCCCCCCCAGCACATGCATGCATAGCCCCCCCACTCCCCACCCCCCACGTTTGCACATGTGACTCCCCACTCCCCTGGCACATCCGCGCATGACCCCCTGTTCTCCCCTGCTGCCCGCATATGTGCATGGGACCCCGCGCATGATCACACAACCCTCCCACCCCCACACATGCATGCACATCTCCTGCACATGCCTCATCCCCGTGCATGCATGTCAGAGACCTGAAAATCAGCTGCCCTGCGGGAGGCATGCACACATGCGTGGTGGAGATGAGCTGGGGTGACAACTTGTGTGCCCACAGAGAGGGCTCTGCGTACCATAGGTTCACCATCATGGGAATAGAATAACAGAGTTGGAAAGGGACCTTGGAGGTCTTCTAGTCCAACCCCCTGTTTAGGCAAGAAACCCTATATCAATTCTGTTGTGGCCTGTGCAGCTAGTAGCTGATTCCGACAGCGAGCAGGCTGGTGTGGTGCTGCGCCAGCAGCCTGTGCAGCTGGCACTCGAGTCAGACAATGAGGAGGCTGGAGAAGATGTGGCGCCAGAGGTGGAGATTCAGCCAGGGCCTTCAGAACCTCCAGAAACTCCCATAAGTGAAGAGGAAGAAGAGGAGGAGCCTCTTCTTGATGCACAAGCGCACAGAGCTGCCAGAAGGCAGGAGTGGCTCCTCAGGAGGAGGTCTCCTCGAGAGTAAGGCTTGGGGCTAATTGGCCACTCCCTTAGCCTATTTAAGGAAGGACGATGACTGAGGCAATTTGCAGGGAACAATTTCATTCACTCTCCTTCGCGTCTTGATCTTAGTTCTCTGCAAATTGCTTCTGGGGATTCTGCCAACCACAGTAAGATTACGATTATTTATTCTTTGGATTCTTGTAGGCTGTTAATAAAGTTAATTAACAGCCTTTGTTTGAGAAAGACTGATTTAATTTAATAAACTAAGGTTTGTACAGACTTTGTGTGTGCTGCGTTCTTTGGGGTCCGTAGCTGGGGCAGAACAAATTCAGACAAATGGTGGTGGTGAAGATGCCGGCCTAGAAACCAGGAGACTGTGAGTTCTAATCCTGCCTTAGGTTAAGGTGACCAGACGTTCCGCTTTTGGCGGGACAGTCCCGCTTTTGAGCAATTTGTCCCGCGTCCCGCGGCGTTTTTAAAAAGTCCCGATTTTTCATTCTGCCTCCTGAATCCCCGCTGATGGCTAGAGGGAAAAAAAACTCTTTAAACTCTTGCAGCGGGGCTTCAAAGGGCCGACCTACAGCTGATCAGTGTTAAAAAAAAATGAATAGACCCATGCCTGCAAAAATAGAAAAAACAGCCCCTGTTAACAGCTTCCGCTAGGTTAATTAGCTGCAAAAAGCTGCAAAAAGTTCCTGGAGCAGATTCCCCCCCCCCCCCCAGCTATACTGAAAACAAAGGCGAAAGCGAAACTAAACCTGCAACATGACAAAATGAGGCAGAGAGAAATTTCTTTCTTTTTCTTTTTCTTTTTCCTCACCAAAAAAGGTAGGTACAAAACTGCAAACAATGGGAAATTTTGGGCAAAAGAGGAGAGTTCAAGATTTTAAAACACAAAAGAAAAAAAGCTCTATTTAACTAGGGAATTGTAATAATTGAGATACTATTAATAATTGTATATTGTGTTGAAAGCAGAAATGGTTAAGTTGTGGTTTGGAGGAATATATGGGGGAAATTATTTGGTTTATTATTATTGGTAAATATAATTAATTGATTTGTAAGAAATTGGATTGCATGGAAATAATTGGAATATTCATGTTCATATTGATTAATATACAAAAAAGATAGTTATATAACTAATTGATTTATATTAAAATGTTGAATTTGTATTAAACAACTGTATTACATAATTACATAATTAACCAATGTGAGGATGGATATAAAAATAGATGACAATGGGAAGGGGTATAATATAGAATAGAAGGGAAAAATTGAATTTGATTAAGATTAGAGATGAGGATGAAGGGTAATATTGTTTTTTTTAAAAAATAGATGAGGAATAAATATGGCAAAAAGGAAATATAGAAATTGTAAATTTAATTGAAATGACTAAACGCTGTTTAAATTTGTGAACCAGCCAAATATTCTGTTCAAAGAAAATACATTGCATGTTTGTATGTGTGTTTCTAATTATTGCTATTTATTCATATTTGTTCTCTTTTATTCTTTAAAGTTTAACAATTCATTCTTAATCTTAATAACTTTATATTTGCTTGGGGTTGGCTTTCTTCCCTTTCATCTTTTTTATTGTACAGCAATCTTTCTCCTCAAACCTACCACCACTCTCTTTTCTTTCCTTCTTACTTTCTCTTCCCCCCACCCTCTTTTTCTCCTCCCTACTTCCTCTTCCTTTCTCCTTCTCCTCTCTTCCTCCCTCTCTTACCCTCACTCCTACTCTAATTTCCATTCCTTCATCCCTCTCTATTGCTGTATCCTTTAATGCATATGGACTACTCAGAGGGCTGAAAAAGTTATTTTTGACTGGTCCTCACACTTTTGACCAGTCCTCGAATTTATGACTGTCCTCACATTTTACATTTTTGCCCTATCTTGTCATCATGGTGAAGAGAAGCAGTTGTGAAATGAGTGACATGGTTGTTAAGAATGCTGCACGGGCATAAATGTGAGGATGGTTATAAGTGTGAGGACCAGTCAGAAGTGCGAGGACCTGTCAGAAATGACTTTTTTCAGCCCTCTGGTTAGTCCTTTTGTGCATATGGACTACTCAGAGGGCTGAAAAAGTTATTTTTGACTGGTCCTCACACTTTTGACCAGTCCTCGAACTTACGACTGTCCTCACATTTTACGTTTTTGCCCTATCTTGTCACCATGGTGAAGAGAAGCAGTTGTGAAATGAGTGACATGGTTGTTAAGAATACTGCACGGGCATAAATGTGAGGATGGTCATAAGTGTGAGGACCAGTCAAAAGTGTGAGGACCTGTCAGAAATGACTTTTCAGCCCTCTGAGTAGTCCCTATACACATAGCCATGGCCACCCGGTCACATGACCAGCTAGCCACGCCCACCCAGTCACATGGCCTCCAAGCCACGTCCACACAATAAGTCACACCCACAATGGTGTCCTTCTTACCAATGTTAAAATCTGTTCACCTTACCCTATACGCATAGCCATGGCCACCCGGTCACATGACCAGCTAGCCACACCCACCCAGTCACATGACCAGCTAGCCACGCCCACCTAGTCACATGACCAGCTAGCCACGCCCACAAAATAAGCCACGCCCACAATGTCCCTCTTTACCAATGTTAAAATCTGGTCACCTTACCTTAGGTATGAAAACTGGCTGGGTGACTTTGGGCCGAGCACTCTCTCTCAACCCAACCCACCTCATATTGTTGTTGTTATGGGGAATATAGGGGGACGAAGAAGTATTATGCATGTTCCCCACCTCGGATTACTTCCAAAGTAATAAAAGCAGGACGAAGCTCTAATAAAATCCCCCCTATATAATAGCACTAATAACTGTTCCATTCAGTCTTGATACAGATCACAGATGCAACTGCAGTAGGATGGAGTATCTAGCCAGCTGCTTGAGATGCCCAAGTGAAATTTCAGTCATTGCACAACTGTGTTTCTTCACTTGTTCCTAACCAGTCAAGCAGAAGCCATGTGCTGAACCCACTGCCCCCTCCGTCTGGTTTGAAAAACAAGGGAGCCATTTCCTGTGTTGTCTGTTCTATGCCAACTTTCTTAAGCTCTGTCTCTCCCTTCCCCTTCAGCCTGGGCAGTTGTTGATGGCCATGTCCCTTTTGATCTTCCAAATGTTTACACACACACACACACACACACACACACACACACACACACACACACAGTTTCCCTGAAAATAAGACCCAACCGGAAAATAAGCCCTAGCATGATTTTTCAGGATGCTCATAATATAAGCCCTACCCCAAAAATAAGCTCCAGTTAAGATTGTCAACAGAGGAAGAAACAATTAGGAAAATGCTGGACTGTGCGGAGATGGATTAATTAACGAAAGAAATAAAAGAAAAAGAAGAAACAGAATATTATCTAGTATGGAATATGGGGTATGATCGGCTAAAGACTAGGGAAGGTAAAAGGGAATAAATGATGTGATAAATGTGTAAAATATTGTAAATGAATAAAACTAGAAATAAAGGGACGATAAAGACGATAAAGAATGAGAAAAATGGAGAATGTAGAAAGTAGAAAGTAAGAGGAACGAAACTGATATGTAAAAAGACGCACATAGGGTGTGTTGATATTTTGTATGTTGTGTTGTGTTGTTGTTGTAAAATCAATAAAAAAAAAAGATTGTCAGCAGACAGAGGCGTTTAGTGCTGTATTTCCCCCAAAATAAGACCTAACTGGAAAATAAGCCATTATGCGTCTTTTGGAGCAAAAATTAATATAAGACCCAATCTTATTTAGGGGAAATGGTTCCCTCAGTCAAAGAGCAAATTCTAGACTAGAAATACGTTGACAGTCCCAAAGCTGTAAATCTTTTAATATCTTCCCATGTTTCCTAAAGATGAAGGACGACTGAAAACATAACTCCTATGAACCATCGTTTCATCTTTTCTCATAAGAAACATAATAGTCTTCTCATATTTATTTCTGGTGAGAATAATATTTTGTATTGAGAGTAATATTTTGTCTCACCTGTAAACCTTCGAGTATTTCTGAAGGACAACATGGCCAATGGGAAGCCAGGTTCAGTACAATGACGCAGCAACATCTACCGTATTATACAGGTGGTCCTTTACTTACGACCACAATGGAACCCAAAATTTCTGTTGCTAAGCAGTTAAGTGAATTTTGCCTCATTTTACGACCTTTCTGGCCAACAGTTGTTAAGTGAATCACTGCAGTTCTTAAGATGGTAGCACGGTTGTTAAGTGAATCTGGCTTCCCCATTGACTTTGCTTGTCAGAAGGTGACTAAAAGGGACCCCGGGACACTGCACCTGTCATAAATATGAACCAGTTGGCAAGTGTTTTAATTTTATTAAATTAAATTTTATTTAACTTAATTTTGATCAAGTGACCATGGAGATGTTGTAATGGTCATAACTGTGAAACGTCATCATGAGTCACTTTTTTTCAGTGCCGTCGTAACTTTGAACGGCCACTAAATGAAAGGTTGTAAGTCGAGGACCATCTGTACCTATGTATTTATTATTATGTATACACCCATATAAAAAAAAACACACACACCCATACGTAGACATCTAATTGCAAAATGTTTGCATTAGATAATTATAAAAAGAATTGTAACTGTTTACTGTAAGGACAGTGTACTTTATATTTTGTTGTATTTTTATTTGTTTTTTTAAAAAAAAACACATTAATCTATTGTTGATTGATTGCATAAATTGTTTCACTTCTGTTTGGGCCTCAAGGACTTTTGCAATATTTTTCTTAAGTCCTCAAAGCATTCAACCTTGTCTGAAGGCAGGATGTCTTAGGTTCAATATTTTCTATTTCTACTTGGAAAATAAACTCACATGGGAGTCTCAGAAGGCCCCCACCCTCAAAAAGAGTTCTGACATGGTTGTACGGTCTTCTGAGAACACAGCTGAGCTCCCAACTTGGCCTGGTCCACAACTAATGATTGACCTGCACAAATATCAAGGATTTTGTTTCTGGTGCACCAAAACATCTGAAGCCATTTACTCTGCAAAGTTCTGGAATAACATCATATCTCTAGTGTTAATATGGAGCTAATCAAACATTGTTTGCTGCCAGTTGTGGGGACAAACCAGAGACTCTCCTTGGGGAACTAGCTATGCCCTGGTGAGGTACTCCTGTCCAAGGAGAGTTTCTCTGGTGATCCTAATCAAAAAGGCAGCTTGGCTCACTTGCTCAATCTTTCTTGGAGCTTGGCTCACTGACAGCTAAGAGGAGGAACCCCATAAAAATACCCATCTCCTCCCAAATTAAAACCATCGCTGAGTTCTTATGTTCTTTAGTAGTATATCAAAAAGCCATGGTGACCACAATTTCTTATAAGACCAGGCCCATCATGTCATGACTCCCCTCCCCAAGAAGCCAGCTTTCCCTAAGACCTGTGCATCTGAAGAAGAGCATTTACAAAAACAGGTTACAGAACGAATTTCTACTGAACTTTTGCCTCTTGAATTCACAGCTATAAATAAGCCTGTCTGGTGCTAGCAGTCTCCTTCCACCCTGGGCCACACCCTCCAAATTTGGAGGTTTAAGTACAGACCTCACCAAATGGGATACATATGCCCAGAAGCCAAACACCACACCAGCCGCAAGAAGACTCCTCCAAAGGTTTATTTTGAGTTGCCACTTGCTCGCTAGAGGAAACACACCAGCACAGTCACAAGAGTTGGCTCTAAGACAAGAATCTTGTGCCGTTTGGGGGATTATCTACCCCAAACTGATGCCTTTTGGATGTGTGGATTGGCGTCTGCCCCCTTGGCATCATCCTCAGGCGTGCTTCCCCTTCGGTGGACTACAGCATCCATCACATCTTTTTTTTTTTTATTGTAAAAGTTTTACAATTACATTTTCACCCCATTTTCACCCCCCTAACCCTCCCCAAACTCCCCAACCCCCCCTCCCAAACCCCCCCTGACCCTCCCCTCCCCCCCCGGACTTCCATAGAATATCATTATCCCCTATACAAAAACCTTGAACCCCCCCCCGACCCCCATGTCATTTTTCATCTTCACATAGTTCGACTATTTCTATCTTAATATAATATAATACTATCAATGAAAAGCTATTTGATACTTCTTAGTTTGGTATTTGTTCTGCACATAATCTATCCATTTTTTCCATCCACATTCATAAGTCTCTAGTGAGCATCCATCACATCTTCACTATCTCTCTAAGGATGATGGATATTATAATCCAAGGCAGTTCAAGGATGATGGATATCATAATCCAAGGCAGCTGTAAGATGCAAGGATGTGGACAGTTATGCTACAGATTTGATGGACGTGTTAGGATAGAAGTCTACGAAAGTCTACTTTGAAAAAGCTTAGCTTAAAAGTCGACAGGATTAGGATCCAGTCTGCCTAAATTTCTGTCAGCCAAAACGTTACCTGGGTGGGTGAATGAATACATAACATTGTACGAAAATAGTACATAAAATGGTTTTTTTAAAAAGGTAAATATTTCCCCTGCCACTCATGTCTGACTCTACCCACCATCTTTCGTTTCTGGAATTAAAAAAACTCCTGGGGTTTACCCCAGATTCTGAAACAGACGGATTAGGTTCACAAAACACACCAAGATATAAAACTGCCGGCCACATTTTCACCTATCATGCCATGTAAGCCTAGATGGATACATAACCAATAAACGACAATGAAGCTCTAAAATGCACACATGCCTAAGAAGTACTTTGATTTTCTCTTTGAACCTGAATGGACTGTTTATCCCAGTGTTTCTCATCTTCGGCAACTTTTGAGACATGTGGACCTCAATTCCCAGAATTCCCCATCCTGCACAGCTGGCTAGGAATTCTGGGAGTTTGAAAGCCACACATCTTAAAACTGGCAAACTTGGCTGGTCTACCGTAATTCAAATGAAGTGGAAGAGAATTCGTAGGCAGTAAGATCATTAGCAAAGCCAAGGAAAGCCAATTCCTGAACAGCTGCTCTCTAATCTGGCAGTCACCCGACATGCTGGTAACCAGGTCTGTTTATGGACTCACCTTCTGCTCCCTTTTAAAAGCATGGCAACATCTTCAATAACATCCGAGCACCAGAAGATTTTTGGAGCAAGTAAGGGAAGTGAACACCGTGCGGCCAGCCGGCAGCTGGTCTGCCTGCTGTATATACAGGCTGTCAAGACAGGAAAACGCTAATCCACACCCTCCTCGGTCTTAACCCCTTCTGAGCCATGTTGGTCCTTCAGGCTGCTTTTCACCCCCTTTGCCCAATGCTTTTCAAATTTTTTGCCAAAGAATTCGCCTTGTGCTCTCGGGAACGGAGGAATACAAACCCTCAAAATGAGTTTCTTTATAAGGAAAGCATGTTTGTGTATGTGTGTCTGTTGATTTTGTATTTCCTGCACCTATGATGTAGATGCAAGTTTTGAGAACTTGGTTAAATACTGGTGGAGTGAAGTGGTCATCAGCTCAGGACAGCCAAGAATTTATTTCATGGTCTCAGTCTTCCGATCTGCAATATGGGAGTAACAAGAGCAGCCTGCCTTGGCTCTTTAATTTAAAAAAAAAAAAGAAAAGCTGTATGCATAAATTTCAAATCTTTATTGTCAGTGCACAACATATGTACCATGAGATTGGTTGAGCTCCCACAGTGCACCCCCCCACCAACACAATACAACTCACGCAGTGGTGAAATCTAATTTTTTTTTACTACCGGTTCTGTGGGCATGGCTTGGTGGGCATGGCAAGAGAAGGATACTGCAAAATCTCCATTCCCACCCCACTCTGGGCCAGCCAGAGGTTGTATGTGCCGGTTTTCCGAACTACTCAAAATTTCCGCTACCGGTTCTCCAGAACCTGTTAGAACCTGCTGGATTTCACCCCTGAACTAATGGTGAAGACAGAAAATCCCTAACCCAATAAATCATATTAACAACCACACAGTCCTATCGCACCAGTGTGAACAGGTTACACGTCGCGCTGGCCTTTCAAGTCCATCGTACTACACAGTGGTGGATTTCAAAATTTTTTACTACCGGTTCTGTGGGTGTGGCTTTGTGGGCATGGTTTTGTGGGCGTGGCAGGGGAAGGATACTGTAAAATCTCCATTCTCACCCCAATCCAGGAGAAGGTTACTGCAAAATCCCCATTTCCTCCCAATCAGCTGGGACTTGGGAGGCAGAGAATAGATGGGGGCAGGGCCAGTCAGAATTGTTACTACCGGTTCTCCAAACTACTCAAAGTTTCCGCTACCGGTTCTCCAGAACTGGTCAGAACCTGCTGAAACCCACCTCTGGTACTACATAGATGTGATGTTATTTCGCATTCAGGAGTCTGACAGCCCACGGATAAAAACTGTTCTTCAGCCTGTTTGTGCGGCTGGCTATTATGCTTCTATATCTCCTTCCCGATGGTAGGAGGGTAAAGAAGTGGTGACCAGGGTGTGAGTCATCCCTCAGAATTTCCCTCAGTCTTCTAAGGCAGTGAGCCCTAGCGATCTCATCTAGTGGTATCGGGGGGCAGGCAGCCCACGCTGTTTTGTGCTGTGCTCACCATCCTCTGTAATGTTTTGTAATATTGGTTATCGAAATATTCTGAAGATGTCAACAACATTCATTCCTTTGCAGGCTAATTCCAGATGGTGGCCACAGAAATGGAGGCAAAGTAGGAACTGGGATATCAACAAATTTGCAGCTTGTCTTTTCGTCCTTAAGGGTAATAAAAGAAAATACTAACAGGACAAATCTTAAGTTGTTTTTTTTAAATCCCCAGCACTTAAATTAAGTCTGAGTATGCTCAGCAGCTATGGAATGTAGTTTACCAGTTAAAAAAAATAAGAAAACCCATGGAGGATGGAATGGAGTATCATGCAAATGTTATTTGCCTACCGTGTTTCCCCGAAAATAAGACCCTGCCTTATATTTTTTTGAACTCTGAAATAAATGCTTGGCCTTATTGCCATGCGCTCAAAAGCCCAATTGGGCTTATTATCAGGGGATGTCTTATTTTGGGGGAAATAGAGTAGCTGCTATTGTTAGGTTAAAGAATAGAATAGAATAGAATAGAATAGAATAGAATAGAATAGAATAGAATAGAATAGAATAGAATAGAATAGAATAGAATAGAATAACAGAGTTGGAAGGGACCTTGGAGGTCTTCTAGTCCAACCCCTGCCCAGGCAGGAAACCTTACACCATTTCAGACAAATGGTTATCCAACATCTTCTTAAAAATTTCCAGTGTTGGAGCATTTACAACTTCTGGAGGCAAGTTGTTCCACTGGTTAATTGTTCTAACTATCAGGAAATTTCTCCTTAGTTCTAAATTGCTTCTCTCCTTGATTAGTTTCTACCCATTGCTTCTTGTTCTACCCTCAGGTGCTTTGAAGAATAGTTTGATTCCCTCTTCTTTGTGGCAGCCTCTGAGATTTTGGATATCATGTCTCCCCTAGTTCTTCTTTTCATTAAACTAGACATGCCCAGTTCCTGCAACCATTTTTCATATGTTTTAGCCTCCAGTCCCCTAATCATCTTTGTTGCTCTTCTCTGAATTCTTTTCTAGGTCTCAACATCTTTTTTACATTGTGGCGACCAAAGAACTGATTGTAATACACCTGTCTGCCACCCTTGTTAAATTCTATCTTCAGGATGCTTGCAGAAGTCACGTCTTCCTTATTTTGAAAATAAAATACACAACACCAAACCTCAACTTGAAAGCTCCAAATTACATCATTCATGGCACCATATTCTTTATCTTGATTAGTGTTTTCTCAACTGTGGCCATTTAAGATTGTGGCCTTCAACTCCCATCATTCATTCCCCAGGGAGCATGCTGGCTAGGGTCTTATTATGGGATTTGAAATCCATTACCTCTTAAAGTTGCCGAGATGGAGAAACCATCTCGTAATTCAAGGAAGCCAATAGGATTTATTCTCAAGGAAGGGTGGTTGTAGTTGATTAAGGGCACTTCCACTCACCCCAAATCAAGACACATGTCAGCCCATGCTGGTTCTGATTGTGACTAACTCCCACTCCCCAAGGACTCTCTCCAGTCAACCAATGACAGAACCAGGGGTGGGCAGCTGGTAGGTTCACAGGGGTTCAGGAGAACCTCTAGCTAAGATTCTGTGCAGTTCGGAGAACCCCCAAATCCCACTCCTGGCTGGCCCCGCCCCTCCCATCCCACCCCTCCCAGGAGTTCCCATGCGGCCCGTTTTGGATGCAGGTAAGTGCAGGGCGCACACGGCGGCTCGGGGAGGGCAAAATACAGGCCTACTGGAAGTTTGGGAAGGCCGGAAATGAGCCCATTTTTCAGCCTCCAGAGGGCCTCTGGAGCTTGGGGAGGCCGTTTTCGCCCTCCCGGAGGCTGAAAGAAAGCCACTGGAACCCGAGGAGGGCAAAAACACACACACATTGCCATGGTGCATGAGGCTGACTAGGCCACACCCACCATGGCCACGCTCACCCAGCAACCGGGCAGAGAATCCCTTGCTAAAATTTTTGAAGTCCACCCTTGGAAAGAACCCATGAAACAGGGGTGGGTTCTAAATTTTTTTACTACCGGTTCTGTGGGCGTGGCTTATTTTGTGGGTGTGGCTTGGAGGTCATGTGACTAGGTGGGCGTGGCTAGCTGGTCAGAGTCATTTCTGGAAAGTCCTCGCACTTACGACCCGACTCATTTGTTTTCTTTTAACACTGATCAGCTGTAGGACGGCCCTTTGAAGCCCCGCGGCAAGAGTTTAAACAGTTTTTTTCCCTCTAGTCATCAGCTGGGACTCAGGAGGCAGCAATAGATTGGGGATGGGACCAAATAAAAGGTAAGAATAACGTGGGGGGGTGGGGGGGGGAGGGCGGGGGGGGAGAACCGGTTCGGTGACATCATATCATCACCGCTACCGGCTCAGCCGAACCGGACCGAACCGGGAAGAACCCACCACTGCCATGAAATGAACTTGATCTAGCACCTCATTCCTGTCCATATGGTTATCCATGGAATCACTATAGGGTAGGCTGACAGACTGTCATGATGCAGTCAGCCAAAGAGATGACTTTGGAGAAACTTACTAACTATTTATTTATTTATTTCCTATCTTATTTTTTTATAAATAACTCAAGGCGGCAAACCTATGTAATACTCTTCGCTTCCTATTTTCCCTACAATAACCCTGTGAGGTTATTTTGATTGATGTGTGACTTGTATTTGCCTACTTATTATGTTTTATGGCTTTAATCTGGTTTCATTTTGGTTTTAATAGCATTGTAGTAGTTTTGATTGACTTCTGTACAGTATTCTGTTTATTAGAGGGTGGGGTTGGCATGATTGTTTGACTCCTATATGTTGTCCAGAGTCGCCAATGGGAGATGGGTGGAATTTGTATAGAAAATGGAGAAAGAATTGGCTTTCTTTTTTAAAGAAAATAGAAAAGAGGACACATCAATGCAAAATCTTTGGGATACAATGAAGGCCTATGCTAGAGGTTTGACAATACACTATACAAGGAAAAGAAATACTAAGAAAAGACAAGCTTATAAAATATTAGAGGATGACTACAAGAAACTCAAAAAAGAATTACAGAAATTTCCACAAAAAAAGGACACTAAAATAAAAATGGACACACTTAAACATAAAGTGGGATTAATAGAAAAAGAGGACTTCGCACAAAAAATTAGAAGTGCTAAACAGAACTATTTGGAAGACACAAATAAACCAGGTAGATGGTTAGCATACAAACTGGAAAAAGAGAGAGAATCAAGAAAAATAATACAACTAGTAGATGATCAAGGGCAAATTAGGTATGGGAAGAAAGAGAAGAAAAAAATTATACAAGATTATTATAGAAAACTGTATGAGCAAGAGAATATTGAGGAGGAAAGTGTTAAACAATACCTGCAGAAAGGGAATCTACCCCAGATTTCTAAAGACACTGAAATGATGTTAAAAGGAAATATAACGATGATGGAATTAACTGAAGCACTTAAAAAAACAAAAGAATGGAAAGGCACCAGGCCCGGATGAATCTGATTCTATCTTAATTCCCTGGGATGCAAGAAGCAGGGAGGGGAAAAACACAGTCAGGATTTCAACATCTCGATAAGGAAGAAAGAGTTCCAGTCATTCTCCTGGAGTTTGTTTCCTAACTAGCTCCGCTTCAAAAGAGTAACACGTGGTACCACCATCCTCCCACTCCCTACAAAGGTGTCCATATTCAGAAGACAATGCAAGCAGTCCTCGGCTTACAATCACAATTGGGTCCAGAATTTCCATTGCTAAGCAAAGTGGTTTTTAAGCAAGTCACACCTGTTGTTGCCACCTTTTTTGGCCATAGCTGTTAACTGATATTGCTGCAGTTATTAAGTGAATCATATGGTTGTTAAGCAAATCTAGCTTCCCCCATTGACTTTGCTTGTCAGAAGTCAGCTGGGAAAGTTGCAAACAGTGATCCCATGATCCCAAGATTCTGCAGTTGACATATCCTGTTTCTCCGAAAATAAGTCATCCCCTGAAAATAAGCCTACTCCAAAAATAAGCCCTCCCCAAAAATATTTAAACGGTCCCCGCCATTTCTTCTGGTTAGGGTTAGGGAGACAGAGCTGGAAATCAGGTAAGAGGGCAAGAGGAGCCGCATCTTACTCCACACGCCCCAAAGTAATAAGACATCCCCGAAAATAAGGCCAAGCACTTATTTCGGGGTTCAAAAAAATATAAGACAGGGTCTTATTTTCGGGGAAACACAGTCTATACATGGTTTCCAATTGCCCAAATTTTGATCACAATACCATGAGGATGCTGCTGTGTTTCTAAGTGGGAGGAACTTCTTAACAGTGTAAGTCACTTTTTTCAGTGCCTTGCAAAACAAATGGTTGTAAGTCAAGAACTACCCCAAAATCAGGGGTGAAATCCAGCAGGTTCTGACAGGAGATCTGGAGAACCGGTAGCGGAAATTTTGAGTAGTTCGGAGAACCAGCAAATGCTACCTCTGGCTGGCCCCAGAGTGGGGTGGGAATGGAGATTTTGCAATATCCTTCCCCCAGGAGTGGGGAGGGAATGGGGATTTTGCAGTATCCTTCCCCTGGAGTGGGGTGGGAATGGAGATTTTGCAGTATCCTTCCCCTGCCACTCCCACTAAGCTATTCCCACAGAACAGGTAGTAAAAAAAATTTGGATTTCACCACTGCCCCAAGTAGTCCAATTCATTGATGGAGATTATGGAGGTTGAATGGGGGAAGCTCCCATCAATGAGAAAACAATTCAAGCCCCAGGATGTTTCAGCCTCTCATGCTGAAAACTGGCATTGTTTGGAAGTTTTCCTTTTGTACTTTGTCCAGAATTGAACTAGAATCAGGTTACAGTCCAATCTTGACCACTGTGGACTTGGCGTCATGTGTCACTGTCTTTAACAAGAAAGCCAATATCTCCATTTCAAGCAACTGATTTTAAGAGTCATAGAGGAGAGCAGCAGTTTTGTTAATTATTAACTAGTTTTACTGCCAGGAAGGGAGAAACGCACTGCCTAGGACTGTGATGGTGAATCTATGGCACACGTGCCAGAAGTGGCACATAGAGTCATCTCTCCGGGCAACACCAGCCATTGCCCATTGCTCCTCTGGGTTCTGGCATGCACATGTGCACCAGCCAGCTGATCTTTCTGGGCGCAGGAGTGCCGGAAACCGGAAGCTCATCTTCCCAGCTTGCACATGCGCGCTGGGGAAATGCTCTTCCGGTTTCTGGCGCTCCCCCGTGCACGCGCTCCCATTTTGGCACTTGGTGCCGAAAAGGTTCGCCAGCACTGGCTTATGATTTAGGTTTGTTTTTTTTTTCTTTTCTGTCTCAAAAGGCCAAAATAATATGGTTAAACATGGGCACGATGTAGCTTAGATGTGGATGGGGGTACAGAATTTATATTCAAAACTGGTCCTGGGTGGGAAAAAAAATCTTTGGGCAAAGTTTCAAAAACAAAATAGGCTTAATGCTAAGGGATCCAACCACTGGGAATTTGGACAAGGAAAAAAAATAGACCATTGGTTCTATTTTTACATGTTTTAAAAAACACAAACATAGCGGGGGGAAACCCAAAACATAAAGAAAAGAACAATACAAAGAACAACCAAAAAAAAAAGGCTTACAAGCTAACAATGGGTATCACTATTCGTTGTTGACTCCTGAGCACTGCGTGGACTAGTCCTTGTGGTGTTTTTTGGCAAGATAACTGCATGAAGTGGTTTGCCATTGCCTTCTTCCAAGGGCTGAGAGAGTGACTGGCCCAAGGATACCCAGCTAGCTTTGTGGGTGGGTTTCAGCAGGTTCTAACCAGTTCTGAAGAACTGGTAGCGGAAATTTTGAGTAGTTCGGAGAACCGGTAGTAAAAATTCTGACTGCCCCCCCCACATCTATTCTCCGCCTCCCAAGTCCCAGCTGATCAGGAGGAAATGGGGATTTTGCAGTAACCTTCCCCTGGATTGGAGAGGGAATGGAGATTTTACAGTATTATTCCTCTGCCACACCCACCAAGCCATGCCATGCCCACCAAGCCATACCCACAGAACCTGTAGTAAAAATTTTTGAAACCCACCACTGGCCTAAGGCAGCCAGAATTCATGGCTTCTAACCTGGTGCCTTAACCACTACACCAAATTAAAGTACAATGAACTACTCCACATTTTAAAAATTCTACTTGTGAAGCTTTCCTGCAATAACGAGGTCATGGAATGAATGGATCACTGCAGACTATCTAGTCTGACCTCTGCTCGGTTTAGAAAATGCAAAACTGGGGTTACATCAACAGAAGGCTATCATGTCCACGAAAGCCATGAATTAACTTGATGTCTTCGACTTTTAAGGAGATCAGTTCAACCATATCAAGGCACTTCCATACCTTTCCAAAGTAGTTTTGGATATCAAGGCCTACTTATTTTAAAAGATGTGGAATAATATTGGTCAGTTCTGTCCAACTGGCCAATATGAAAGCTCAGTGAATAACATCCAGACAATATCATGCCCTCGATATAGTTTTAATTCATATTGTGTGTGTCTGCCTGATGATTCCTCCCCCACATCCCTACAAAATAACAAGCAACTGTGATGAGGGGATGATGCAAAGCTGCCAAGCCACCATTCTTTCCTTGCATTCAAAGAAGACCACTGAATTTCTATCAGGGAGGGGATGAAAGAAGCAGGAGAACAGAGAGTTCACAACCTCTGCAGAACTGCAATGCTTCAAGCTGAAAAACCAAATTGGCTGCTACTTTAAATACGCTGCAGCTAAGCAAGATCCTTAAACTGATTTTGCTACCAGACAATAATTAGGTAAGATTAGACATGCTTGAGCTGATTCAGAACTGACACAAAGATTTCATGAAGAAGTGCCCTTGATTGCAACAAAAACCAAGAAATTCTTGCGACATCTTAAAAGTAATCCTATATAATGGGATGGCACAACACACAACCTTCTCCAAATTGGCCGTTTCTAGAGAAGTCTGCATTTACATCTATCCAGGTTAGAGAAAGTCTTTATGGACCATGATCCAGTTGATCATGGTCCATAAAGACCACTAGTGCACTGGTGGGTTTCAATTTTTTTTACTACCGGTTCTGTGGGTGTGGCTTGGTGGGCATGGCAGCAGAAAGATACTGTAAAATCTCCATTCCCACCGCACTCCAGGGAAAGGATACTGCAAAATCCCCATTCCCTCCCCACTCCAGGGGAAGGTTACTGCAAAATCCCCATTTCCTCCCCACTCCAGGGGAAGGTTACTGCAAAATCCCCATTCCCACCCCACTCCAGGGAAAGGATACTGCAAAATCCCCATTTCCTCCCCACTCCAGGGAAAGGATACTGCAAAATCCCCATTCCCTCCTGATCAGCTGGGACTCGGGAGGCAGAGAATAGATGGGGGCGGGGCCAGTCAGAATTTTTACTACCGGTTCTCCGAACTACTCAAAATTGCCACTACCGGTTCTCCAGAACTGGTCAGAACCTGCTGAAACCCACCTCTGATTTAGTGGTAATCTTTGGTTTGGCACTAACAGAGTTAAAAGCTGGAACATCCTTATTCTTGCTGCCAACCCAGCCAAGAGGAAGTTTGGGTCACACTCTTTCCTGAGGAGATTTAAATTGCAGGAAGCCACAAGAGAAACCTAGAGAAAAGCCAGGGGTTATTTTTGTGGCTAATCTTCTAGGGCACAGAATGTTGTTTCTTTTTTTAGAGAAATGGAAAGGACGTTTTTCCTTGCTTTCCCACCCATATGCAACAACATGGATCTCACAGGGGGTGTGGGGAAGAGAACAGTGAGAAATATTTAGACAACAACACACAGTCACAAAACAGACTCCCCCTCTGTTTTGATTTATGGGATTGTCATGCAGGCTTGATAAATATGGAATTTATTTATCAAATTTGGAGACCTGCATCTCCCTCAGAGAATAAAACATGTAAAGGTAAAGGTTCCCCTCACACATACGTGCTAGTTGTTCCCGACTCTAGGGGGCGGTGCTCATCTCCGTTTCAAAGCTGAAGAGCCAGCGCTGTCCGAAGACGTCTCCGGGGTCATGTGGCTGGCATGGTTCAATGCCAAAGGCGCAGAGAAGGCTGTTACCTTCCCACCAAAGGTGGGCCCGATTTTTCTACTTGCTTTTTTATGTGCTTTCGAACTGCTAGGATGGCAGAAGCTGGGACAAGTAACGGGAGCTCACCCCGTTATGCGACACTAGGGATTCGAACCACTGAACTGCCGACCTTTCGATTGACGAGCTCAACATCTTAACCACTGAGCCACCACGTCCCTATTCGTCCCTCAGAGAATAGTACAGCAATGAAGATGAGGACAGAAGAAACCTGGGTGCAGAAGCTCATTTGGGTCCATCACTCTTTCATTCAGCCTATCTCGCCAGGTAGTTGCTGCCTAATGTTGCAGGGATAAAAATGGATCTCCATCTAGGTACCTCTGAGATCTTCACTTCCATTTTCCTTCATGGTGACTGCTCTCCAGGGCAAAAGCTGTAAAACTATCATTCAAGATGAAAACCACTGAAAGGGAAAAGGAAATGAGCTTTTCCACAGCAAGCAAACAAAAATAAGCCTGGAAGTGAGGACGCAGCGCTGAAGTGGCCAGACAGAAAAGTGTAAACAAGAATTTTAAATAGCTTGTTTCTGAGAACTCTTTTGAATGTGAATCATCTCAGTTCCCAGTCACTTTTCATGTTATTTTGGGAAGAGCAAAGACTAATCAAGGCAGAACAGAGTAACAATTTGCAATACTGTGCATGCCATAGAAAGGGAGTTAAGGAATGGGTTGAAGTAGAAGTCCAAGTCTCTATAGAGGTGTCAAACTCACGTCATCACGGCGATGGCGCATGACATATCGGGACTTCCCCCCCTTCACTAAACTGGGCGTGGCTGTAGCCAGTGTGTGACGCATCTGGCCCATGGGCCGGGAGTTTGACAGCCCTGCTCAAGAGCAAAGTTTCTCAACCTTGGCAACCTCACTCAGTATGACTGGCTGAGGAATTCTGGGAGTTGAAGTCCACACATCTTAGTGTCCACACATCTTAGTGTGGACTTCAACTCCCAGAATTCCTCAGCCAGTCATACTGAGTGAGGAGTTCTGGGAGTTGAAGTTCACATGTCTTAAAGTGGCCAAGGTTGGCCACTATGTTCTAGAGCAGGGGGTCTCCAAACTTGGCAACTTTTAGACTTGGTCCCTTCTAAATCCTTTCAGAGAACAGTTTAAGCAAGTCTTCGGATTCTGTAAATTGTCCTCTTATTGTCCTGTCTTTCCTACCTATATAAAGAATTTAGAATTAAAAACAGTTGTCTTACCTACTTAGGTATCTGCAAGCAGTCCTTGACTTACAATCATTCGTTTAGTTTGAAGTTACAATGGCACTGAAAAAAGTGTCTTATGACTGATTTTCATACCCAATGTCAGGGTTCCAAGGAACACCCACAACAAAAGATAACTCCGAGGCTTGAGTTTCCTCAAAGTTCCATTTTATTAGAGATGTCCTATTGGCATATCTGGGAAAACCCAAATCTGAAAGCTTCCAGGTTTTCCCCACCCAAAAGAAAGTTCAAGTCCCTGCCCAACACCCACATGTCCATCACACGGTCCAATCAAAGCAGCGTCCCAACTGGAGATGCCTCCCACTTTCATCTGTCCAGATGCAGGGCAAGCTGTCCTTGACTCTCTGAGAAAGGAATGTTATTTTGACTATATATCACCCTGGCTCCATACAATCCCCCCTCCCAATTTCCCACAGTAGTAAATGTGGCAGGCCTGAAGGCCCAATGCAAAAGATGGCTTCCAGGCCTGACAGGCTGCCCCCCACACCATCAGAAAAGTGTGTCCTGAAATGAGAGTAGCACAGTGGTTAATTCAGCATACTAACCACCTCTCCCTCCCTCACGGGGACTCTTTGGCTTATCGGAAAACTTATCATGGAATTGTTTTACTAGCCTATCAGCTTTAACATTCCACCCACAACTGTTGCAGCATCCCCATGGTCACATTATTAAAATTTGAAAGCTGAGCAACTGGCATGTATTTATGACAGTTGCACTGTCCTGGGGTCATGTGATCACCCTTTGTAAACTTCCCAGCTGGCGTCTATCAAGCAAAGTCAATGAGTGAAGCAAGGCTTGCTTAACGACACCATGATTCACTTAATAACTATGGCAAAAAAAGGTGTAAAATGGCATGCAACTCACTTAACAACTGTCTTCCTTAGAAATGGAAATTTTAGACTCAGTTGCGGTCATAAGTCAAAGACTAACTGTGTTACATGCTTGTATATCTGCCACATATTATTATTTATTTTAAATATTCTTCTTTTGTGATGGTTCTGAGTTGTCAATTCCTGAAATCAAAGAATAACTTGCATGATGACCCCTGGAATTTTTAATGCTGGAAAGTTGTGTTTCCTTTTTTAAAAAAGAGGTTTAGTAATTTGGGACAGTATGTTTAGTCATCATACTACTCCCCCCCCCCGGCCCCCCAATGGTATGGTTCATTCAAGGGGTCATAGCACAGAGACAACCTCAATCTGGAAAATCCAATGTGGAATGGGTGCCAAATTTATTTTATGATAACAACAAAGGAAAATTTACCCCAGCCAATGTTTCAGAGCAGTTTGGGAGATAAGTCGTATCTAAGATAAGTAGTATTTCTTTTAGAATTCTTGCCAAGCACCAGACCCATAGCAAGTGATGTTGTGAACTAACACTGTTGAATTTATTGTTGTTTTTTTCCATTTGATCTGCTTTCCAATTTGGATAGTAAAGCTAAGCCAGGGTATGATCTATGCCCAGTGGTGGGTTTCAAATTTTTTTACTACCGGTTCTGTGGGTGTGGCTTGGTGGGTGTGGCTTGGTGGATGTGGCAGAAGGTTACTGCAAAATCCCCATTTCCTCCCGATCAACTGGGACTTGGGAGGCAGAGAATAGATGGGGGCACGGCCAGTCAGAATTTTTATTACCGGTTCTCCGAACTACTCAAAATTTCCGCTATCGGTTCTCCAGAACTGGTCAGAACCTGTTGAAACCCACCTCTGTCTATGCTCCTCATGTATTATTATATAATGACCCAGAGAGAAATCCGCATGTCTCCAGTATGAAGGTAGGAAAATTTTCAGAAATAAAGCCTAGTCAGAGATGCTACTTATAAAGAACACATTTTGAATAGAATAAAACACAATTGACCTATCCCAACATTTGAAGTATTTCTAGCAGGACTACCAGGTTCTGTAACAGCTTTGTTCCCTATGTCATCCGTCTGATAAACTTGCAAGATTTGTTTTTCTCGCCATGTACACGTATACATCCGAACTAGACTGTGTTGTTTCTCTGTGTCATATAATATATGTGGGTATGTGGATATATGCATATTTATTTGTTTATTTATTTATCATGTTGATGTAGTGTATATTGGAGGTGTAATCCTTTGAGAGCAGTATATAACAAAAATTCATTGTAATGTATGTCAATTATTATACATTTAAAGTGACAAAGTTATTCTAAGTCTTATTCTAAATCATTCTCTGGCATGCAATGACTAATCAGTTATGAGGGAGAACGTCAACAGGGCAATGCAATAATCCTGTTCCATCCATGATCTGGAGCAGCTGTCATTTAAGGCATGTTTCCTTTGATTTAGGAGAAATAATATAGCCATTAATGACGCAGTCTTCTATCAGTGGGTTTAATACTTTTTTTAAAAAAATCATTTAAACTGATAGGTCATCTCATTGTATCTGATAGCAGTAATTTATGTGGTTTGTGTCTTGAGTATAACTTTGAGTTAAAGAGATTCAGCTATCATCATATCCTTTACAATCCCATTGACTTACAACCATTCATTTAGTGATTGTTCAAAATTCCAATGGTAAAAGGATTTACAGCTGGTCCTTGTACTTATAACCACTGTAGAATGCCCATGATGACATGGTCAAAATTCAGGCATTGGGCAACCAGCATGTATTTATGATAGATTGCAGCATTCCAAGGTCACATGATTGCTATTTGCGACCTTCCCAGCCATGTTCCCACAAAAAAAGTCAATAAGGGAAGCCAGATTCCATGATTCACTTAACAACTGTGGCAAAAAAGTCATAAAATCAGGCATGACTCACTTAACAACTTCCTTTTTAGCAATAGAAAATTCTGGTCCTCATTGTGGCTGTAAGTCAAGGAGATAGGTATATTGACATAGGTGCCATAAATCCAGCTAGCCACCATTGAAACGATATAAAAAACCCTTTCCCCATTATTATTATTACTATTATTTTGACACCAGGGGTGGATGAGTCTGGAAAAGGGAATTCATCACTTCTATGGAAGTAGCTTCCCTCCAGTCATTTACTCAACCTTTCTCAGAAAGTGATCCTGAGCAGGATTAGGAAATAGATATCCTGCTTGCCAAATATGTTAGTACATTGTTTTTTCCCCCTGAAAGTTAAGATTCCCCAACAAGAGTTGTACGGAAATGACATGAATGTCAGATTTAAGAATAGGTGACTGAGTATTTTGGGATATGGTGCTTGTTTTGATTATTCACTTATTGTTACTGCATTTGTCCTTCGGATGAGAATATAGAATTGAATGCAGTGGAGATCACCAAGCAGAGAAAAATAAAATTTGAAACAAATTCTGGAGAAATGTATCACCTGGAGGGTATGAAGGGTACTGCAACAATTCCCAGTTGCTACAGTGTTATCCTGGGTCTTATGCATTTCTGGCCAGAATTGTTCAACCCATAAATTAACAAAACATCACTATTGACTCCTCCTCCTCCAGTTTTTGCATGAATCCAGCCTGCTTAACATGCCACCTTGAAAAACAAAGATCTCACATTTCTTTTTATCATGCCTAGAAAATATTTGATTTGGTCTTGTTACTGGTCTATTTATTTTATAGGTTGTCCAGTCTGAAGAATTCAGAGGAACATCAATGCTTTGTGATGTTGCAGTTTATCTTGGTGGAGAAAATGGTTGTTTTTTTTTTTTTTTAAAGGAATGACAAGATGACCTGTCAAAATACTCAACGTAGCATAATAAAGTAGGCGTGGGAAAGCAAACTATGTATAAAGATTTCCAGGAAATAGAGCATAGATTTCATTATAGATGAAATAGATTTCAACATAAGGCTGCACAAAGCTGTCTACATATCATCTTAAACCATAATATTATTTGTTTAGATTTGAAGTGAACCCAGTCACTGCGATTATAAACATGGTTTATGGCTTAGGTCATTGTGGATTAACAAACTATGATTACAATGAACCATCCAGGTTGGAGAAACTGTTTAAAATATATTAAACTCATTCAGAAAACTCCTTGTAGTTTTCGTAGTAGCAATATGGAAATGTTTGGTCTTTGTCTTCTTCCAGTATATTTTTCTTACAGTACTATCTAGTCTAGCCTTTAACCCTAGTATCTTTTGGTAGACTTAAATACTAAACAGAAATGTTCTGGTTTATCCCCAATACTAACCAAGTCTGATCTTGCTTGGTTTTTTGCAGTCAACCGAACAGCGTGACTTTTCATATGGAAAGTGTTCAAAGGACATAAACTTCAGATGTTATTTAGCTTCCTCTATGAAAAGTTTATCTAGCTAACCGCACCAGGCAACTGTCTATCATTATGCTGCAGTTTCAACCAGAAGCCCTCATTGGCTGATGAATGGGGAAGAGCACTGTTTGAAATGTTCTCAGAAAACAAACAAATTGAAAGTAAGAAACATGACACTGAAATTCTGCAGGCTGCTACACAAAGCTGCATCTCCCACAGGTATAGATAAGCTCACAAAACTTAGTGCAGGGGGCAAGTATGTTGAGGCGGTATAAGCAAGAATTTTTGAAGCCTGATCTGCAAGAAGCTAGTTTTCAGTTCCACAGATGAAATTTACTTATTTATAAATTCTCCCAAGTTTCTAAAGTGAGATGTACCAGCTCCATTCAGATCTCAGAAGTAGGGAGTGCTAATTTTATCAGTCAAAATATATTCTTAAACCATAGATATAACTTGATTTTTGGGAACTGTGTTGCAAATCAGGATCTGTACATTAGACTCTGTACGTCTTTCACAGAAATGAACAGTGAACAAAATTACTCATCAATGTTTTATAGCCAAGCATGTCCAATAGAGAGTCTATGTAGCTCTAGCGGAACCTGAACAGGCAATCAGATTAAGCTTTGTGCCTGTTGATGCTTGAATAAGCACATTACTTGAAGAACAGGTATTTAAGAAGCAGAACAATAATCCTAACAATGACATAATGTTTGAGAATTAAGAGTGAAGCCAAGCTTGTAGATCAATTGACAAAACTGTCCATCTATTATGCTGTTTTTATTGACCCCTAAAATAGGCCATGTAAACCAGTTGCCATTTTTCGTAATTGCTTGACAAAATAATGAGATGTCAAGATTTGCTCAAACTCAACTTCTTACTCAAAAAACATCTGTCTGTCTGTCTACACAGTAAAATTCTGTCCTCGAAAAATCAACAAAATATAATTCATTTAGCTAATAAGAATAAAAAAATATTACAACTCATGGGTCAATTCAGACTTTTATTTTTTTTAAAAAAAGTCATGAACTCAATAAATTACACAATAATTTCCCCCCTTAATAAAATTTTAACAAAATAAAATTTACAATTTATAAGAGAAAGCTTTGAAATGCCTTTCTCTTTTGAAGTGCTGATGAGTTATTTTTTGTTTTATGTTACGCTGGTGGATTGTTCTGTGACTGCTACAATTGGTTTCAAAGATTTTACAGGAAATCAAACCAAACACAAGCAACAACAAAAATCACACACACAGATTTTAAAGGACAATTATTCAGTAGGTAATAAATGGAACAATCAAGTTGGCATTCAATGCCAACATACTAAGCACCATGAAGAGAAGTGACCAGGGAAGTTTCCCCAACTTTTAAAAATAAGAAACAAGTGCACTTTTAACATTAACTGTGTTACTGGGCAATATATAATTTGCTCTATTTGTAGCTTCTGCACTGCACTAAAAGGTACACCAAATAATATATCCAAAAATCTGAAAGACTTGTTAAGTGCCAAGAAACTGTATGTAGTAATCAGACTAGTTAGGACATATGTGGTTGAGAGTTGCTGGTTTTTCTATTATATAAGGACTATCAAGATCCTGCACTCATATTCTTTTGTTTGACACAAATATTATGTAACTGTTCAGCTGACGGGAGATACAATGTCATTAAGCACAGGATAACCATAGAAGGGTCGTCCTGTGTGCAATGCAATCTTGTCTCTAAAGGCACAAATGGTGCTTTAAAGAATGAAGACGTTTGATTACTTTGAAAATTTGATATTCTAAATGTATATAAGTCAAGCCTTTGTTTATCCTCTCAGTTAAAGAACAAACATTACCTGGATCCTCAGCTAAAACAATTTAGCACTGCAAGCCAGACATATGCTACCCTAGTTGAAATTCTCTTAAAATATATCTCTCTGTTAATACGACATTTGTTTGTTATTTTAATGAAAAATTTTAATTTGATTTTTTTCCAAAATTGTATCAACTATTAAAGTAACAATCCTCTGCATACTTACCTCACTGAACTCTGTGAGACTTGCTTACTATTAGCAACCAAAGGATTATATTACATGACTGATAACTATACTGAACAAAAAAAGAACACCATATATTTTTCAAGTTTTAGAAATATATCCCCTTGAATGTCCCCTTGTTTAATGTGGACATAGCAGCTAAGGAGTAAACAAATACCTTTTCTTATCTACTTTTCAGGTTCTAGGTATAACGAACAAGGATTTTAATACATAATTTCTACAGGGCTTCTCTTAAGGAAACATAGGGCAGTTCACTTTCTGGTTTCTGTGCTGTAGCTGATGGCATCAGGACAGTTTCAACCTGTACAATAAAATGTTTTTGACAATTTTTTGACATAAAGGCATATACTACACTATTTCCTCTCATGAAATTTATCTATCGGTATTTACTCATAAATTGAGTTTTCATTTGCTTATTGTACCAGGCTTGCAATTCTTTTTAACTGTATGTAAGAACAAGATGCTGCAACCTGCAAACCAGTAGCCTGGGAGAGAAGCAGGTTGCCGAGTGCTTCAGATGAAAACAAAAAGAGGGAGAGATTCACTTTAGCAGTACAGACTCGAGTTATGATCCAGTACAGTGGGCAATAGTAGTAATGTCACATCAGTGTGGCACAATGGTAGTGGAATGAACATTTAGGCTTCTGGTTGAACTAATTATACACGCCACTCTCTGTACATGTGTTAAGAAAACAGTGCCCAATTTTCTCTAATTTTCACCCAAACTGTATGGGGAACAAAGGTAATGAATCTCTGCCAAACGACAAACTAAAACATGAGGGAACCATAGTTGAAGATTTAAAGATGTTTTTAAAAATACCGAATTCAAAAAAGACTTACCATAATGTCAAATACAAAATATAGCTGTGACCAGTAACTCTAGGTCTACCAAATAATCATTTGGTTATCCTTGAAAAAAGTAGCTAAATGTACGGTATCACAACGAAGTGTGGGCACCTCAACTGGAATGAGCCATCAGTTTATTTAATACAACCTTCCAAACTAAGATTTTTCCTACAGTGCTTGAATCAGAGGTTCCTTGTGCATCATTCGGTAGACCTCATTTTGTGTCATCACATTGTTTTACGGGGAAGAAAAGGAAACGGACACAGAAACTGGGGCATCAAAGAATGTGTCACAATCATTCAATTCTATGAATTCTATAAATTTGGGACATATCTTTTCCATATTGGAAGGGGTTACATCACTCATTGTGACATAAATATATACACATTTACTCTACAAAGTTGACTGATGATTTGCATTACCAGCATGCAAGTCTTCTCTTTCAAGGATATTCAAGATTCTACAGCAGGTGTCTTCAAACTCGGCAGCTTTGAGACTTGTGGACTTCAACTCCCAGCTATGCTGGCTGGAAAATTCTGGGAGTTGAAGTCCACAAGTCTTAAAGCTGCCAAGTTTGAAGACCTCTGTTCTACAGTAAGAAATTGGAATGTTTGAAATATTCCATAAAGTATTCCTAGAAAACCATTGCCTAACTTGTTAATTTTCCTGACAAGCTGGAAAGATTTTTACAGATGTAATTTGGAAATATACATATTTGGATACTGAAACAAGAAGAGCAACTTTTGCTTAGCGTACAAAAATAAGAGAGAAATGCAATGGGGAAAACATATGGAACCCTGACACTTAAAATGTGGGTTAGTCTGGTTTTTGCTTCTTTAAAATGCTGCACCATTGTTACACACATTTCTGCCAAAAAGGCAAAGTACTTCACAAGTCACGTGTCCCAACTGCTGTCTTTAAAAGCAATTTTGACTAACCGGAGTTCTAGTTCAAAAGCATCTGGCCGGTCTTGTGGGTTAGCAGCAAGCATTTCCTTAATCAGCTGTTTCATGCGAGCATTCATTTTCTTTTTCTTAACAGGTATGAGTAGTTCCATTTTTGGATTTTCCAGCAATGCCTCTCCAACAGGTACAATCTCGGTCCCTTGTTTCACGTAACTGCCCAAGAGTTCTTTTTTTGTCTCTGTGTCTACGAAAGTGATTCTTTCTAACATTGCCCAGATTATAATCCCCAATGCAAAAATGTCTGCTTTGGCAGTGTAGTGACCTTCCCAAACTTCAGGAGCCATGTAGAAGTCTGTGCCACAAGCTGTAGACAGAAAACATTTATTTACATTCACAGGCTCTTCGGGATTTTGTCCTGATGCTGAACAAACCTTGCTTAGGCCGAAGTCAGCTACTTTCAAAGTAGGTTCCAAGTCACTAGCATCCATCCTGCTTTGAGAGATCAAGATGTTGTCAGGCTTGAGGTCACGGTGAATGATCTGATTCTTGTGCAGAAAAGCCAGGGCGCTGCTGAGCTGAAGCATAAAACTAGTATTGGTCTTACGGCTGGGCTTTCGGGATAGGAGGTATTCATTCATATCACCTCCATCACAAAAATCCATCACAAACCAAAGATAGTAGGCACTTCTGGGATCAAAGGCAATTTCACCTTTCAAGGAGGTCTCTACAAGCTAAAATACAAAGATATTTCATGCATATATTGAACAAACATGATTTGAAATCCCAATGTACAGCACATTAGTCAAACCATGAGTGACTGTCCAAGGGCCCCCTAAATCTAGGAAAATACTGGCTTCTAAACAAAAAAGTAAAACTTAGTTTGGAACTATGTTTGTTTAATATTTTCCATTTGCTCAACATTTTCTGTTCTTTAGTATAAGGGATTCTCTTACATCACTTATGTCATGATGCACTACAAAAATTAAATGAATTTCATCATTTCATTCTCTCCTGCAAATGCCTTTATGTGGTTTATAAAGCTAATCCAAGCTACGTTTTCATTTCTGATTTGCCAGCTAAAACAGAAAATGAGTCTGTCTTTACATATTATGCTAATCCGGATAGCTGGATGTGAGTCCCTCCTTGTCAAGTGGGGTCGGGGGATTCAGATGGGCCTACTGATTGCGTACCTGGCTTCCTGCCACATAACAGCGGTCCTGCCTGAGTTGCTCGACATTATAGCCGGGGTGGCGGTGGAAACCCCCAGACTTATTGTTATGGGGGATTTTAACCTGCCATCCGCTGGTGAGATGTCGGAGACGGCTCGGGAGTTCATGGCTTCCATGATGGCCATGGACCTGACCCAGGTAGTTCAAGGCCCCACCCACTTGGGGAATCACACTCTGGACTTGATTTTTGTCTCTGGTCAGTGGCTGAATGATCTAAGAATAGGGGATATAGACATCAAGCCCTTGTCATGGTCTGATCATTCTCTCCTTCACATGGACTTTCAAGTCACTTCCACCCACCGCAGGGAGACGGAACCAACCAAATGGTTCCGTCCCAGGCGCCTGATGGACCCCGAAAGGTTCCTGATGGAGCTTGGCCCATTTCCTGAGACTCTGGCTCACAACTCGACTGAGGACCTGGGGGTCGCCTGGGACAGGGCGGCTACTGGGGCCTTGGACCGCGTTGTGCCTTTGCAGCCTCTGACCTGATGCCGATCTCGTCTAGCTCCTTGGTTTTCCGAGGAGCTGAGAGAGATGAAGCGTCGGAAAAGACGCCTGGAGAGCAATTGGAGGACAAGCCGATCTGAATCTGACCGAACACAGGTAAGATCTTATATTAAGACCTACCTAGTGGCGATAAGAGCGGCGAAGTCTAACTACTTCTCCGCTCTTATTGCATCTGCAGAGAACCGCCCAGCTGCGCTGTTTAGGGTGACCCGCTCCCTACTTCAGGTGGGGGTACGGGAAGATCCCTTAAAGGGTCGAGCTGAGGATTTTGTACAATTCCTGCATGATAAAGTCGCTCAGATTCGGGAAGGCCTGGACTCCGATTGGGTAGATCCAGGGGAGGAGACGGGGGCAGGTCTTGAGAGCGTTATCTGGGAAGAGTTTGACTCTGTGGCTCCTGAGGACGTGGACAGGATTCTGGGCAAGCTTAACGCTGCCACATGTTTATTGGACCCGTGTCCCTCCTGGTTGGTACTGGCCTCCCGGGAGGTTACACGAGGCTGGCTCCAGGGGACTATAAATGCTTCTCTGAGTGAGGGTGTCTTTCCCGCCGCCTTGAAAGAGGCGGTTGTGAAGCCCCTCCTCAAGAAGCCTTCCCTGGACCCGGCTATATTATCAAATTATCATCCAGTCTCCAATTTTCGCTTTGTTGCGAAGGTTGTTGAGAGTGTGGTGGCGCGACAACTACCCCGATACCTGGATGAAGTTGTCTATCTGGATCCGTTCCAGTCGGGCTTCAGGTCACGATACAGCACGGAAACGGCATTGGTCGCATTGGTGGATGATCTCTGGAGAGCTCGGGACAGAGGTTGCTCCTCTATCCTGGTCCTATTAGATCTCTCAGCGGCTTTTGATACCATCGACCATGATACCTTACTGCACCGGCTGGAGGGGTTAGGAATAGGGGGCACCGTGCTTCGATGGTTCTCCTCCTTCCTCTCTGACCGTTCGCAGTTTGTGTTGGCAGGGGGGCAGAGATCAACCTCGAGGCACCTTATTTGTGGGGTGCCGCAAGGGTCAGTCCTCTCACCCCTTCTGTTCAACATTTATGTAAAACCGCTAGGCGAGATCATCCGTGGTTTTGGGGTGAGTGTTCATCAGTATGCTGATGACACACAGCTATACATCTCTACCCCAGACCACCCCAATGATGCCCTTGCTGTGATGTCCCGTTGCCTGGAGGCCGTGCGGATCTGGATGGGGAGAAACAAGCTCAGACTCAACCCCTCCAAGACCGAGTGGCTGTGGCTTCTGGCATCCCGGTATAGTCAGCTGGTACCATCACTGAGAATAGGGGATGAGATCTTGCTCCCCACAGAGAGGGCCCGCAACTTGGGTGTCCTCCTGGATTCACGGTTATCTTTAGAAGATCATTTGACGGCCATGGCAAGGGGTGCCTTTTATCAGGTTCGCCTGATCTGCCAGTTGCGTCCCTTTCTGGATCGGGACGCCTTGCGTACGGTCACTCATGCCCTAGTTACCTCCTGTATGGACTACTGTAATGCTCTCTACATGGGGCTCCCCTTGAAAAGCACCCGGAGGCTCGGCTCCAACTGGTCCAGAACATAGCCGCACGGGTGATTATGGGCGCAGCTCGTTACGCCCATGTAACACCTCTCCTACGCGAGCTGCACTGGCTCCCAGTGGTCTTCCGGGTGCGATTCAAGATGTTAGTTATCACCTTTAAAGCGCTCCATGGCTTAGGACCTGGGTACCTACGAGACCGTCTTTTGCCACCAATAGCCTCCCACTGACCAGTTCGTTCTCACAGGGAGGGACTACTCAGGGTACCGTCAGTCAAATTATGTCGACTGGCGACTCCCAGGGGGAGGGCCTTCTCTATGGGGGCTCCAACCCTTTGGAATGAACTGCCCCCGGAGATATGGAATATCCCTGATCTCCGTGCTTTCCGCCGTGCCCTCAAGACCCTGATGTTCCAACAGGCGGGGCTAAACATACGAACATGTGAATAATTTTTTAAATGTTATCTAATTCTGGGTTTTATTTAATTGACCAAACTAAGTAATAATTTTAATTAGCAATTTTATGATATTTGTGTGTCTATATTTTTCTTGACTGTACACCGCCTTGAGTCCTACGGGAAAAAGGCGGTATAGAAATATAATAAATAAATAAATAAATAAATAAATAAATAAATAAATAAACCAAAATATTGTTAGTTTGGTAAGGCTTACTATGATTGATGGTTTATGGCTGTTGTGTAAACCAAACCTTTATAAGTTAATAAACCATAATTGTCCATGTTCAATTTATGCTAAGCTAAAACAAACAAGATGGAGGAGGAGGAGTGGCAGAATCTGGGGGTGGAGTTAAAAGAAGGATCAGCCCTAGAATCTCTACAAAGCCACAAGTGAACCAAGTCCAAACCCAGGTTGAATTCTGTGGACACTTATCTAATTTGAAGAAAGTACCAATGATTTAGTTGAGAAGATTCCTATGCATAGGCTGTTTATCAATAAATCAATTTAATTGGACCATCATGTGTGGACCTGGTCTTTTGCATTTGACACATCACATAATGGGCTGGTAGCTTGTTCAAGAAATCATGAATTAGCATAATATGTTAAATGACAAACACTACAAACTATAGATTTGAGGTAGAAATCACAGATTACCATTATGAGCATAAAAGCCAAATGTTAATTTAACTCTTGGTAATAAAACTTATTTAATGGACCACTGAGCACAACTTTTTTATTTGTATAATTAAATGTGACCAGAGTAACCTGAAAAAACAATACAATACCACAGCTACGAAACAAGAGGCTTTAGCTTTTAATTTTAAAAGTTAATTTTAAATGTACCAAGTGTATTTCTATATTCTATTAATGAAATATATATTGCTGAGCAGCTCTTTTGGCAATCTGCTTGGCATAAATATAAAACTAATCTGTTTTCATAGACTGTCATAATTCTGTAGCATACTGGATAGGGAGGACAATTAATCTGAGAAGAACTTGACCTATAGTTTTTTTAATGGCATTTTAAGAAGAGTACTTCTAATATATTATTTTAATGGCATTTTATTCTTGATCTTATTAATATCAATATATAATTGAGTTCAAAGAACAAAACAAAATTCATTATTTATTTATTTATTTATTTATATTTCTATACCGCCTTTCTCCCGTAGGACTCAAGGCGGTGTACAGTCAAGAAACATATAGACACACAAACATCATAAAATTGCTAATTAAAATTATTACTTAGTTTGGTCAATTAAATAAAACCCAGAATTAGATAATATTTAAAAAATCATTGACATGTTCGTATGTTTAGCCCCGCCTGTTGGAACATCAGGGTCTTGAGGGCACGGCGGAAAGCACGGAGATTAGGGATATTCCATATCTCTGGGGGCAGTTCATTCCAAAGGGTTGGAGCCCCCAGAGAGAAGGCCCTCCCCCTGGGAGTCACCAGTTGACATAATTTGACTGACGGTTGATTAGAGTTAATCAAGCTATTTCTTATCTCAATGTTGATTTTTTTTTGAAGTGGTCTCACATAAAACTATTAAAAAGATTATTAATGCATCTTTTACAAGAGGAAGCAATTTTTCCTTACAATGCTACAGAAATTATTTACCCAATGTATAACCCACATTTCTGCTTAAACAAGCACTCAGAGACAATTAATTGATTGTCCTGGGAAGACCCAATGTTCTTCAGTGGAGGTGTACTCTATTGTTTCTCTGAAGCTTAATGTTGCTTAGTGACAAGATTTTTGAAATATCTAGATCTATATCAAATACAGAAAAGCAAACGTATTTGCTTTTCTGTATTTATACAGAATGGCAATCTCTATTTCACTGTTCGATAGCTGATCCTTTTTTCTTTTTTTTACTTTTAATGCCATGTCTCTTTCATTATCTGCAACTTCATTTACCTGTAAATAAAGCGAAGAGCTGGAACCATGGGACATCTTCTGAACCATGCCGTCTTTTTGCAATATGCATTCTTCCAAGTGGATTACATTTGGGTGTTGGCTTTTAATACTACTAAGTGCCCAGAACTCACGCAAGGCTAGTTCTACGTTCTCTGGAGCATGACACCGAATTTTCTTCACCGCAACACGTGCAGAAGTTTTCCTTACTACTGCTTCATATACCACACCATAGCTGCCACGACCAACCTCTCTTATTAGATCGTATTTTGGCTGGCTACTCACCATCTTCAAGGTCAAGGTGTCTATGGAAATAAAAACAAAAAAAATTGTAGCCGATTTTTGTTTTCACACATCTTAAGATAAAATTTGAATTTTTGTTAATCCAGCTACTGTAGCTGACAAAATACGGCACAATTGATTGCTTAACATCTTGCACATTTCAAGCAATTAGTTTAGTCAAGAAACTATTAACATGATATATCAATTCAGTCATATAATATAATGTATCTATTTAACTGCTAGCTGTTAGAATGAAAGTCTTAAGCAGTTTGGTATAAGGTTACTTGGAAACCTTTTTTCAGTTATATGAACCTGTCAAGGCCTACCATAGCTCACCTGGCTGCAAGTGTAAACTATCATTTCAGAGAACAGGGGGAAACAATTCTAGTGCTAAGGTCATTGTATAATTCCCTTCCTTAGAAAGCATATCTGGATGATTATAAATAGGGGTTTTACTGATCCAAATACTGTAGTTAAAAACTATCATAAATGCTGCTATTTATGGCTAACTTTGAATGTTCGTATCATTTTCATATTTTGCAAGCCACCTTGAATAACCTTTATATCCTAAAATGCAGTATATATAACAAACAAAACCTCATTACTGGTACCCCATTTTGTTACTGGTACCCCCCAATAGTACAGTAAATAATGCTGGCAGTGATTATGGCTGTCCATATGAAGATACTTCTGTTACTCTTTAACATTTAGTAGTATGTATAAACATTACAAACAAAATACTTAGCAACATTATGAGAATCATATAAAGATGCATGAAAGTATAAAACAAAGATGTATACAGACACACACACACACACACACACACACAGTGGTGGAATTCAATTTTTTTTAATAATGGTTCTGTGGGCGTGGCTTGGTGGGCATGGTGTGGCTTGGTGGGTGTGGCAGGGGAAGGATACTGCAAAATCTCCATTCCCTCCCCGCTCCTGGGGGAAGGATATTGCAAAATCCCATTCCCACCCCACTCTGGGGCCAGACAGAGGTAGTATTTGCCAGTTCTCCGAACTACTCAAAATTTCCACTACCAGTTCTCCAGAACCTGCTGAATTTCATCCCTGACACACACATACATACCAGTGGTGGGTTGCCTCCAGTTCAGACTGGTTTGCAAGAACCAATAGTAAAACCGGTGGGAGGCTCTGCCCACCGCCCCGGAAGTCATCATAGGCAATCTGTGCATGCGCAGAACCTCGGTGTGCGCGCAAGCGAAGCAAGCACACATGATCCCGTTGCGAACTAGTAGTAAAAGTAAGTAGAACCCACCCCCGATACATACACATACACTTTAACAATCCAGAAAAGGGCACCTTGCTTTTTTCTATGAAATGGATAAGATTGAATAAATTAGCATAGGGGAAGATATGTTTTAACTATCTTTTTCTTATAGCAGTAGGAAAACAATGCTGAGACTACAATAATCAAATGAAACCAGGAACGCTGCTAAACATCCTCCAATGTAGAAAAAAAGCCTTGCAGGAGACTGTATTATACACATAGCATATTTGAGCAGAGAGCTCTGTTGGGCAATTCATAGCCTTTCATAAACCCATTTTTAAAATAAAAATGTAAATAAACTGGGTCAATCTGTATAACAGCAAAGCATATTTTCTGTGTATATCTATTTAATGGACTAAATATCAACATTCTTGCTCATACCTTTGCTCAGTTCTGAACACTCTAGTAGGGTTGGCTAGAATTTTACCCACCACATTCTAAAGATAACAATGCAGGCTTATAGTTGTTATGGAAATACCTTCTTAGAGGCAAAATTATTCAACCCAGGAAATGGCTTGATTCCATTGTCATTTGAACTCTCTGACAGGCATATGCCAAGACTTGGCCTATGCCAAGTCAAGCATATTATACTCCTATGAAGCAAAAGAAGCACCTGGGTAGAAGAGACCCGAATTCCTCTTCAGGTAATCCTCGACTTACGACCACAATTGAGCCCCAAATTTTCTGTTGTTAAGTGAAACATTTGCTAAGTGGGTTTTGCCCCATTTTACGACTTTGCCTATTAAGTGAATCACCGCACTTGGTAAGTTAGTAACCTGGTTGTTAAGTGAATCTGGCTTCCCCATGGACTTTGCTTGTCAGGAGGTCACAAAAGGGGATCACGTGACCCAGGGACCCAGCAACCCTCATAAGTGCAAACCAGTTGCCAAGCAGCGGAATTTTGATCACATGACCATGGGGATGCTTCAAAGGCTGTAACTGTGAAAAATGGTCATAACAAGTCACTTTTTTCAGTGCCATTGTAACTTTGAATGGTCACTACACGAACTGTTGTAAGTCGAGGACTACCTGTACTTGGTTCAAGAGGAGAATTGTCAAACATTTTGATATGAAATTAATTAACCCCAGACCAAGGAAGCCAATTTCCTCTTTCACAAACTGGAAGGAGATGTCACTGCACCCCTTTGTATCCCAACTGAGCCCCAGGAGTGTTTATTCACTGGTGTCAGTGTAATATGTATATACCATGATGTAAGATCATACATCAGAGCAATATACAAGTTGCACAGAATATGACATACAAGAGCCTTGGTGGCGCAGCAGACTAAAGTGCTGTTAAATAGCACCAGCTGCCTGCAATTACTGCAAGTTCAAATCTCACCAGGCTCAAGGTTGACTCAGCCTTCCATCCTTTCGAGGTAGGTAAAATGAGGACCCGGTTTGTGGGGGCAATAAGCTGACTTTGTATAAAAAAGAACACCGCTTGGAGGGGGCCGGAAGCCCTACTAAGCAGGTATATACAAAAGTATGAAGGCTATTGCTTAATGCATTAATGAGTCTCCAGAGAAGGGCGGCATATAAATCGAACCAATAAATAAAAAATAAATAAATTATATATATATATATATATATATATATATATATATATATATATATATATATATATATATGGAAATGTATGACTATTTTTTCCCCTAACTACTCTATAAGGGTTATTCTTTATATTATTCATCTTGTCTTGTATTCTTGTATGGACTGCACCAGTAGAGGCTAAACCAAGGGGGTCCTTGGAGGGTGGTGGACTTACTTCAATTCCCAGAATTCCCCAGCCAGCATGCACTATCAATATGAGCAAGTTGCTGGCTGGGGAATTCTGGGAGTTGAAGTAAGTCCACCACTCTTCAAGGAGCCAAGTTTGGACATCCTTGAGCTAAACCGATTTCGTTGCATATAACACGATGTACAATGACAATAAAAGGCTTTGAAACTCATTCAGGAACAGGCCGCACTGTGGCTCAGCTCTAATCTACGCCTCCTCAAAAGGTGGACTCCAAAGGCCCACCAAACGCTCCTGCACCGCCAAACGGGGATGAGCGGGCCGGTGTGGCCCACTGGAAAGAAGCCGAAAAATACGCTACTTTGGGGGGATGGTGGGTGTCGACGACCTCTCAGCTGAGGCCAGCGGAGGAAATCAATCCTTCTTCCTCAGGACGAGCCAACGCCGCCTTTAAAGACCCGAGCCCGTCCAGTCTCCCCACCGTCGACCACGGGACCCCGAGCTTGACCGACCCTCGGCCGCCAAGCGCTCGACCGGCTGCAGCCTCGAAGAGCGTCCCCGGCCGGCCTCATTCTCCACCCGCTGCACCGGACTCGACAGCCCCGCGTCACGCTATGCGCGGACGGGCCGCGGGTTTGACAGCCGCCGCTTTGGTATCACGACCGGGCGTGGAGGAGGAAAGAAAGCAGGCGGCCGTGATGACAGCGATAGCCTCTCGCCCGCAGCGCCAGGCCCGACGACACGGTCGCCCAAGCCGGCCAGCCAGGCCGCTCGCTCGCCTCAGTCTCGCCTCTCCACAGGCCCAGGATAGGGACGCGCACCGGCTGCCCGACATGCTCCCCGGGGCCTTTCAAGAGGCGTTCCTCGCCGCCCCGGCTTCCCCAACACGGCCTAACGTGGCTTTCAATGTTTATTATTATTATTTTTACCTCAGAGCTGCCGCGGAGCTCCCTCCTCCCGGCCGCCATTATCGGGCTCCCTTCCCCACCCCCACCCCCTTCCTCTCTCTCTCTCTCTCTTTACTTCTCCCGGGTTCCCTGACACACCCCCTTCTGGGCCCGTCGCGCGCACCCCGAGGGGCGGTCCCGCGCTCCGGGAAGTCGGCCGGCTCGCTCGCTCGCTCCGCTTCTCTGATTGGTTCCTAGGGAGAGGCGGGCCTTCGGCGTCCATTTCGCGAGTTGGGGAGGGGAGGGGGAGCGGAGCGTGCTGGCGGGCGGGAGCGCGCGCCCTTTCTCATTGGCTGCCCAACGCGCTCTCTCTCTCTCTCTCTCTCTCTCTCTCTCTCTCTCTCTCTCTCTCTCTCTCTCTCTCTCGGCGCGAGCGCTTATATATTAGGCTCGCGCGCTCGCCCCTTGCAGATGCAGAATGATTTTTTTTTGTTGCATGCCTTCTTTTTCTTTTCTTTTTTTTTGTCGTATTCGGTCGTTTTTTGCATGCACGGAATATTGCGTTGCGGGCACTCAAATGCGGCGGTGCAATCCTGTGCTGCGATTGCAGAGGCTCCCTGGATCGGGACCAAAAACAAAACAAAAAACAAAAAAATCCGCATTGGCTGAAGAAGGCGCATTGTTGGGAATGGAGCAAGAGTTCGGCTGCGCCTGGGCATCTCGAGGGCGATTTCCCCCGGACGATGCACGACGGCGGCTTATTCCAGCGGCTGTCCATCGCTCACGCAGCCTCCTTCTCTCCCGGGAGCTGAGGACCGTCTTGGGTGGCTCCTGCTAGGCTTTCCACCTCCTTTTTTTCCCCTAGCCCTCTCCCCAGCCCTTGCTGCCCCCTCTTTGAGTCATTTTCCCCCTGCCTTTGGGGCGCCTGGAGATCTTCCTGCTGGATCTGTTTGTGCATCTCTCACCTTGTTTTCCTTCCTCTTCATTTGCTGCGCGTTTAGTGCTTAAAACAGTTTAGCTGATTTAACTTAAAGAAGGCGAGGGAGAAAAATCCGGTTTTCGTCATAAATAGTCTATTATTATTTCCTTGTAGGTGGCATTTTTGGGTGGCTGGCATTTTTTGCCACACTAGTCCGTGGAGATGCTTTCTTTGTATGCTGCAGGGACATGAAGGTTGAAATCTGATAGGTGAGATTTTTATCCACACTTCTCTTCTGCAGCTGGAAAATGCAGCTGTTTGTATTTTACCTGAAAGGGACACTGCTTCTCATTTTTCCATAATTGCTTGAGAAGAGACCTTTTATCTGTGAGGAATCTGGACAGGTGTAATGCTTTGAAGAGTCAATGCACCACATCTATGATGTGAGCTATAGGGAGTGGCTACACAAACACAGGACTTTTTGTACATTTTCCTCAGAGTATCTGATTCCCCCCCCCTCCTTTTGTGCCCTCCTTTGGAAAGGCTTGCAGAATTTTCTCAGCTATATTTTCCCCACAGTCCTGCCTTGTAATGTTTTTACAAGCCTGTAGAGGGCAGAGAAATCCGAAGCCCCTTCCTCTTTCTTATTTATTTAATAATCAAATGTATGGATTTATTTATCAAATTTATATAGTTGCCTATCTACTGGAGGCAACTCTGGGTGACAACATAACAAATGGGTAAAAACCATATATAAAAACAGATGTAAAAATATAAAAATAACATTAACAATATATATTATAAAACATATATTTATTAATACCCTGTTTCCCCAAAAATAAGACATCCCCTGATAATAAGCCCAAGCTTTTTTTTTTTAATTTGATTTATATGCCACTCTTCTCCGGAGACTCAGGGCGGCTTACAATGCGTTAAGCAATAGCCTTCATACTTTTGTATATTTTATACAAAGTCAATAAGCCCCCACAATCTGGGTCCTCATTTTACCTACCTTAGAAAGGATGGAAAGCTGAGTCAACCTTGAGCCTGGTGAGATTTGAACTTGCAGTAATTGCAGGCAGCTGATGTTAACAGTGCTTTAGTCTGTTGCATCACCAGCATGCGTTCAAATAAGCCTCCCCCCCGAAAATAAGCCCTCCCCAAAAATATTTAAACGCAGAGCTGCAAGAGGAGCCTCATCTTGTTCCACGCACCCCAAAATAAGACCTCCCTGAAAATAAGGCCAAACGCTTATTTCGGGGTTCAAAAAATATAACAGAGGGTCTTACTTTGAGGAAAACATGGTATTGGTAAATATTGATAATAATTATATTTAGATATTTAGATTAATCTGGATCTGCCCATGTTAGAGTTTTTGATGTTGGACACTATGGGCTTAGGGAGATTGCCTTGTAAGTTAGAGGGTGAAATGTCAGATGCCCACTCTTAAATTCAGAGCTCTGCAAACATACTGAAATACGCATTATAGAGTTTCTCAGGAGCAAATACATTGTGAGCACTGTAGTCACACATGGATTGTACTAGGTTGAGAAAGTGGTCTCCTGCCATAGAACTGGAGGATGCAACTCATATGCCTTCTTTTCCTGCAATTTTTACCACTTTTCAAGATTTGCATGGCTGTCTGGGGAATTCTAGCATTTAGACCAGGAACATTTACCATAGGCTCAGGGCATGGAATACTCAAATTGCAATAGAACTACTACGGTAAGTAACTAAAGAGATAAATTTTAGGCAAAATTTATTTTTCTGATGCAACTTCAGAAGTAAAATAAAGGGGCAGGAAAAGTGGCTCTCAGGGAACTGAGTTCAAGTTTGATCATTTGTGTTTTCAAATCTGCCTCGGAAAAGGAATCCTGGAATCCCAATAATAGAATTGCAGAATGATGGGTTCACTGTTGCTTCAAACGCATTTTCAAAATGTGTTTCATAAAACTGAATAAATGCTGAATAAAGAGATGTTGATGTTATCTTGTGGTTACTGTTTTGTCCAGAAAAGTAGTGTTCAGCCTTTTTGATAAAGAGTTATTTCTCCAATTTCATTATTTATTTATTTATTTATTTTTATTTATTTATAATTAAATTTATATACCGCCCTACTCCCAAAGGACTCAGGGCAGTGAACAGCCAGAAAGTAAAATATACATAATACAAACGTTAAAAACCATTTAAAATACATTAAATACTTTGGCCAGATTTAAAACACCCCAATTATAAAACCATATTAAAAACAATTAAAAAGGGAGGTTAGGCCATTAAAAACTGGGAGATGATTGTTATTGGGAGAGAACAGAAGAAAGAGCAGGAATTTGGATTTATCATCTCTGCCATAAATTACATTTAAGTATATTTGTAAATATATAACTATATAGTTTTTTTAATCCACGTTCTCTCCAGCTACAGATAGTCCTCAAGTTATGACCACAATTCAGCCCCAAATTTAGGTTGCGAAATGAAACATTAAGTGAATTTTGCCCCTTTTTACAACTTTTCTTGCCACACAGCTATTAAGTGAGTCATTGCATTTGTTAAGTTAGTAATATGATTGTTAAATGAATATGGATTCCCTATTGACTTGTCAGAAAGTCAGAAAAGGTGATTGCATGACTGCAACCATCATAAATGCATGCCAGTTGCCAAGCATCTGCATTTTGATCTTGTGAGCAAGGGGATGCCGTGACAGTCGTGAAAAATGGTCATAAGTCACTTTTTTCAGTGCTCTTGTAACTTTGAATGGTCACGAAATGAACTGTTGTTAAGTCGAGGACTACCTGTATTTAATTAGATTGTACTCTATTGGGATTCGGTGTTGCATTTATTACACTCCCTTTAGTTTGCCCCCCTTTTCAAATCAAAAACCCTCTTGTAGCTGAATTCAGTTTTATACTGAATTATTTGAACCCCTGAAGACTTAAAGGTAAAGGTTCCCCTCGCACATATGTGCTAGTCGTTCCCGACTCTAGGGGGTGATACTCATCTCCGTTTCAAAGCCGAAGAACCAGCGCTGTCCGAAGACGTCTCCGTGGTCATGTGGCTGGCATGACTAAACGCCAAAGGTGCATGGAACGCTGTTACCTTCCCACCAAACGTGGTCCCTATTTTTCCACTTGCATTTTTTACGTGCTTTCGAACTGCTAGGTTGGCAGAAGCTGGGACAAGTAACGGGATCTCACCCCGTTACGCGGCACTAGGGATATGAACCGCTGAACTGCTGACCTTTCGATCGACAAGCTCAGCGTCTTAGTCACTGAGCCACCACGCCCCTATTCATTTTTCAGAATTCAGTTTTATACTGAATTATTTAAACCCCTGAAGACTTGGGTGAATACATGTAATACACCTGCCAGCTTCTTTTGGTTTACATTTGCTTGTCCAAAGATGCAGCACTTACCAAAATGCTAGAAGTACAGTTCATCAGTTTTACTCTGGTATGTTGTCAACAAAATACTGCCCAGCCAAACTTCACACACTCAGGAGAGAGCCAGGGGGGTCAAAACAGTCTCCGCAGCTATCTGTAATAGAGTTGTCATGGTGCAAATGGGAAATTAAGTAGACGTGTATGTCTAGTCTGGTGAAAAAAAGCATTAGGGATGATAGCGGCCTTCCAATATTTGAGGGGCTGCCACAAAGAAGAGGGGGTCAACCTATTTTCCAAAGCACCTGAAAGCAGAACAAAAGAATGGATGGAAACCAATCAAGGAGAGAAGCAACCTAGAACTAAGGAGAAATTTCCTAACAGTGAGAACAATTAACCCGTGGAACGGTTTGCCTTCAGAACAGGGGTGAAATCCAGCAGGTTCTGACAGGTTCTGGAGAACTGGTAGCAGAAATTTTTAGCAGTTTGGAGAACCGGCAAATACCACCTCTGGCTGGCCCCAGAGTGGGGTGGGAATGGAGATTTTGCAATATCCTTCCCCCAGGAGTGAGGAGGGAATGGGGATTTTGCAGTATCCTTCCCCTGCCACACCCACCCACGTCCACAGAACCGATAGTAAAAAAAATTTGGATTTCACCATTGCTTCAGAAGTTGTGGTTGCTCCATCAAAGGAGGCTTTTATGGACATCCGCTTGTCGAATGGCATAGAGTCTCCTGCTTGAGCAAGGGGTTGGACTAGAAGACCTCCAAGGTCCTTTCCAATGCTGTTATTCTGTTATTTCTGTTAAGATTAGGCTGTTTCAGAATATCTGTCGGAAGAGGGCGCCTTAGAGCTTCAAAAAGAGCTTAAGCTCGTATCTACCACAATAGAGAAAAGACAGGAATCCTTTAGTTTAAGATTGGTACCAACACTTCCAGTCCTATGACATCCCTGCTGGATCCATTTCTACATGGTAATGCTCAGTTTCAGAGTCACTGTAATGAATATGCTACCAACATCTTTATTTGACGGGAAGGACATAACGTGAAGGGAGACCTCTGTTTGGTAGTGAGGTCCAGTATGAGTTTTGCAAAATGAGAAAAAGGCACAGAGGGAAAGTGTTTGCCACTCTGCAGGAAAAGATGCAAAAGGGGGCGATAAAATGAAATAAAGGAACTCCCCCATAAAGAAAAACTGCAATATTGGGCTTTCTAATTTTTTTTTTTAATTGATTTATATGCTGCCCTTCTCCGGAGTCTCAGGACGGCTTACAGTGCGTTAAGCAATAGCCTTCATACTTTTGTATATTTTATACAAAGTCATTTTATTGCCCCCACAAACTGGGTCCTCAATTTATCTACCTTAGAAAGGTCGGAAGGCTGAGTCAACCTTGAGCCTGGCAAGATTCTAACTTACTTTTTAATTGCAGACAGCTGGTGTTAAATTACAGTGCCTTGTCTGCAGAACTATCCAGGCTCCTTACCCACCTTTAGATTAAAGGTGGGTAAGAGGAGTTACAGTTGAACTAGACAATAATGCAGGTAACAAATATATATTATTTATTTATTTATTTGTTTGTTTGTTTGTTTGTTTGTTTGTTTGTTCAATTTATATGCCGCCCTTCTCCGAAGACTCAGGGCGGCTTACAATGCACTTATTCATTCTTTTGTATATACCTGCTTCTTAGGGCTTTTGCTCCCCACCCCCATAAGCGATGTTTCTACAAAGTCAGCTTATTGCCCCCACAATCCGGGTCCTCAATCTACCTACCTCAGAAGGATGAAAGACTGAGTCAACCTTGAGCCTGGTGAGATTTGAACTTGCACTAATTGCAACATAACAGCACTTAGTCCGCTGCACCACCAAGGCTCCTATGCTTTTTACGTTATTAAAGCTCAGCCGTTCATTATATCAATTTGACAATCTTTATAGCCGGGGGCCACATCACATTTAAGAGAATAACACAATAACCGAGTTGGAAGGGACCTTGGAGGTCTTCTAATCCAACCCCCTGCTGAAGCATGAGTCCCTATATACCATGTTTATATATATCATGTTATATTTGGCAGGAGGCTGCAAGAGTCGCAATAGGTAAGAAAACATGCAAAGTAGCTGGAATTTAATTTGCTAGCGTTTGGAAAAGTTGGAGGAATTCTTCATTTTTTAAACTCTTGAGAAATCTTTTTTTTTATTTGATTTTTATTATAACAAATAGTAATATACTCAATACATTTTCGGTTCAGTGGTGCAAATACATACATATATATATATATGTGTATAGTTAATATTTCGGGTTTCTTCCCGTGTAATTGTGGATATATCAAAGGGTAGAAGCGACGTTTCGACAGAATCCCATCTGCCATCATCAGGCTTATGTCAGCAGTCATTTTGTACTAACTGCCGTTGGTATTTCAAATCTGGTGCTGGTATTCTGCGATGGCTCCACCTTTTCATTCTGATTGGTTGGGAGTTACCAATGGCAGTTAGTACAAAATGACTGCTGACATAAGCCTGATGATGGCAGATGGGATTCTGTCGAAACGTCGCTTCTACCCTTTTAGGGATATATCCACAATTACACGGGAAGAAACCCGAAATATTAACTATACACACATGCATACCCGTGAAAACTTACATAAATATATATATATATATATATATATATATATATATATATATATATATATATATATATATATATATATATATATATGTCTTTTTCTGTTTTTCGTAGGCTTTTATGTGCATATTCTTTCTAGCCAGGTTTTACCTACGTAAGCTAGGTTGTTCTGCAGCTCTGACTGTGTGAAATCTCATTCACCAACCTCAGAGCTCCTCCTCTGCTGACAAACTGCAACTCTGCGTTGCTCTCTGGGAGACTCAGATAGCTATTTCTGCCTTATAAGGCTTCGTCAGTGAGCCACACCCACTTCTCAGATATTCCCCCTGTAAAGGTACAATGTGTCTTTTTCTGTTTTTCGTAGGCTTTTATGTGCATATTCTTTCTAGCCAGGTTTTACCTACGTAAGCTAGGTTGTTCTGCAGCTCTGACTGTGTGAAATCTCATTCACCAACCTCAGAGCTCCTCCTCTGCTGACAAACTGCAACTCTGCGTTGCTCTCTGGGAGACTCAGATAGCTATTTCTGCCTTATAAGGCTTCGTCAGTGAGCCACACCCACTTCTCAGATATTCCCCCTGTAAAGGTACAATGTGTCTTTTTCTGTTTTTCGTAGGCTTTTATGTGCATATTCTTTCTAGCCAGGTTTTACAGAGTTGCAGTTTGTCAGCAGAGGAGGAGCTCTGAGGTTGGTGAATGAGATTTCACACAGTCAGAGCTGCAGAACAACCTAGCTTACGTAGGTAAAACCTGGCTAGAAAGAATATGCACATAAAAGCCTACGAAAAACAGAAAAAGACACATTGTACCTTTACAGGGGGAATATCTGAGAAGTGGGTGTGGCTCACTGACGAAGCCTTATAAGGCAGAAATAGCTATCTGAGTCTCCCAGAGAGCAACGCAGAGTTGCAGTTTGTCAGCAGAGGAGGAGCTCTGAGGTTGGTGAATGAGATTTCACACAGTCAGAGCTGCAGAACAACCTAGCTTACGTAGGTAAAACCTGGCTAGAAAGAATATGCATATATATATATATATATATATATGCTTTTTTACTTGTCTTTTATTTGATATTGTTTCTTAAAGTTAAATTTAATTTTAAGACAATTAAGGATAATAGTACTCCAGTCTCTAAAAATACATGTAATAGTGTTCATTTCTCTATGGTCTTTGTTGATTAATTAATACTTAATCTCTATAATCTATTTCCTTCTTTATTTCTTTTCTCCATCTATTCATACACATGTCCCACACGCTATACGATTCCGAATCTTCTCTGTCATTAATTTCTAAAGTCAATTTGTTCATTTCGGCGCACTCCAACTCTTGAGAAATCTATTGTAGAGACTGACCATAATTTGAGAGGGTTTTTTTGTTTTTTTGTTTTTTAATCTCTGTGGAAATGAATTCAGTAGCCACAGTCAGCCCAGTTCAATCTTAGGGAATTTTGCAGGAGGCAGGAAAGAGACAGAAATGCTGATTGTCCAAGAATCAAAATAAAATTCTTTTAAGGGAGCAGGATTCTCTAGTGGGGCAGATTTGCTGAAGCAGAGAGAAAGAGGTTTTGCAAAGTGCCCCTTTTTAAATAGGCTTGTTTTGTGGGGATGTCTCTGGAAATCAAGGGAATTACAGGATAATGCAGGGTTTTTGCAACCTTAGCAACTTTAAGAGTTGTGGACCAGGGGTAGGTTCCACTTACCTTTACTACCGGTTTGCAGCAGGAGCATGCTCGCTTCGCTTGTGTGCGTGCGCTTCTGCGCATGCGCAGATCACCCATGATGATGTCGTGGCGGGTGGGTGGAGCTGCCCGCCGGTTTTACTACCGGTTCTATAGAACCGGACCGAACCGGGAGCTACCTACCAGCAAGCTTGCTGAGGAATTCTGGGAATCTAACTCTACACCTCTGAAAAGTTGTCAAAGTTGAGAAATGCAGGGAGTCTACAGAATTGGTTGGGTGACTTTGGATAAGACCCCCAACCAGTCTCCACAACTTAATGGTGAAAATAAAATTAAGGCAGATTTCCTATCTTGCGAGGCCCTTCAACCTTTTAAAAGAAAACATTGGCTCTAAATGAACCCACATTCATAGCCCTTTTTCAATCCCGTTCATTAAGAATATTCAAATCCTTCTGGGTAGTCATTTGACACCCCTGGCCAAGGGTCTTTTTATAGCTTGAGGGCTCTCTTACCAGCTTGCATAACAGGTGGTAGTCCACCGGTTAAGCTTTTCCAAGTAGCAAAGCTTGTTGATTTCTGGCCTTCATTGTGCAGCTTTTAAAGGGCCAGGCTCTGAAAAAGAAACTCTAGCCTAAAGCATCTATCAAATCAAACCATAGAGATGGGAGCAGTAATCTAATATAAATCCTGCCCTAGTGAACTTCCTGCCATGTTTGAAAGATATAGCAATGTGTTGCTCCTTGCTTTTATCTTGCATATCATGAGTGGTGGATTGGCCCCGGTTCGGACCAGTTCGCTAGAACTGGTAGTAAAACCGTTGGGAGGCCCCACCCACCGCCCCAGATGTCATCATCAGCAATCTGCACGATCTCGTTGCGAACTGGTAGTAAAGGTAAGTAGAACCCACCCCTGCATATCATGCGCCGATTTCAGAATTCAGACAGCACAAATCATATGCCGCTATTTTTGCAAGACCTCATAGCTCATTTGCTAAAACTCTGAATAATAGCAGCGTGTGTATTGTAATAGTGTGTATTGTAAATACTTCATAGAATAAGGGATATGCAGATGGATCACTTAAGAATGATCTGGAGGGAGATCTAACTTCATGGAGCATCCAAGAGAGATCTCAAGGGGGAGATAACTCCAGGAAGACTTAAAATAGCCAACCAAACAGTTGCTATGACAGGAGATTTAACTTGCTTAATAAAATATAGGTGTTCAAGGAAGCTCAAGGTATTTACTCAGAGTTAAGTCTGGTGTGTGAAGCAGGGATGGGTTCTATTTACCTTTACTACCGGTTCACATCATGCCCCCGCGCGCGCTCTTCTGCACATGTGCAGATCAACTTTGATAATGTTGGGGTCAGTGGGTGGAGCCTCCCACCGGTTTTACTACCGGTTTTATAGAACCGGTCCGGACCAGGGGCAACCCACCACTGGTCTGAAGACTAGAATTCCTATTCCTTGTATTATTTAAATGTCATAATTGTGTGCAGCAGCTTGTACTACATAATCTTAAACATCACCTCTTAAAACGAAATGGTACATATTCCCAAATAATATGCTTGGCTATTTAGGACACTCCCTTCTTGAGAACATTAAATCAGGTTTTTTTAAAAGTGTATCACTGGACTGAATGTCTGATTAAGTTGGCACTACTCTGATATAAGTTGCTCAACTCTTCATGGAAAATGAACCTCAAAAGGCTCCAAGAAATTACAACACAATTACCTGGAATAAAAGCAACACTTGTGTTTGTGTATGAGGACAAGAGCGTGCTTGTGATTGAGGTGTTAAAGTGTATCATAAAGAATCAGCTTCTATTTCAATTTTAGAGCTGCCTAAGTGACTTTATAAGTCATAAGGCCTTAATAATCCTGGCCCTACACAGAGCAAATCTAAGAAAAATACAGGATTTGAAACGATCAGTACATTTATAAGTACTCATTCAAGGCAATGAAACTAACCTGATAACACTAAGAGCTGTTTCAATATTTTAAATCACACTTTTATTGTTCTGCTTATTGATTTCTATTGATAAAAACAAATTACAGAAGGATGAAGTAAGAAGAAAATGAGACAAAAATAATGTTTCTCCTCCCAGACCCAGCTAGTCAAGTATCTCTTGATCCAATCTCCTTCATCAGATTGTTGCTGACAGAACAAAATATGAGGCAGTTCCCATCATCCATTGAACGCTGCCTTTGGTTGAAGAGGAAATTCAGGATAGAAATTAATTAACACCAACATGTATTCCCTGCCTGACCATTATAGTCATAGGCCATGATAGTTGTAAAGTGGGTCATCTACGTGTTTGGTCCAATATTATGACCTTCTTTGCAGCCATCATTAAGTGAATGCCACAATTGTTAAGCGAACCATTTATTTGCTATGGATTAGTTTTGGTGAAAACCAGAATGAATGGTGGTTTTCAGCAAAAATGTCATAAAACATCGTCACATGACCGTAGGATGCTGGAAGTAGTTGTTGATAGGGCTTGACTCCATTGGAATTTCAGAAGCGGGTCCTAAGTACTCTGGGGAGGTTGGTCAGAACACGCCAAACGGTCACTAAGTGATTAGTCATAAATTGAGGACTGTCTGTACGCTGCCCACTCTGGGAGATTACAGTCATCTTCTAATGATCCCATAATCCCTTGTGGAGTGGAGTCTGGGCAACTGAGTGGAGCTGAATGTTTACTGGCCGGATGCCTTTCCTGTCACCAATGTGGAGTTTTGTTCAGCAGATATATTCTCAGTGTGCCCAGAGAGAGCAATATCCGCCTCTATCTAGGATCGAACTCACATTGATTGTGAAGCGAGAGCTCCACCTCTAGACCACCGCACCACTCCCACACTGGGACATTACAATAATAGAACAAAATTAAACTAATCCCAATGCAATATCAAACCCCCATGAAAATGTTTGTAACCCATCATGGCAAAACAAATATTTATAAAGATAACTCAGCTGTACCATCTACATCGGAAGCTGCTAATGGGAACAACGTGACATGAATAGCCTTATAAAACGGCGATCAGGATGTGGATTTCCTGAAACTCAAGATCAGGATGTTCCAAAGAATGTGGCATGTGTGTGGCTACTACTCTCCGATCTTGCTTCATCTCACATAGGCTGGGAACCCTGGGCAACTATCTGCAAAATGACTTTACCTCCTGCAGTTACATGAGGACCGAGCTATGTGGAGCTTTGTAAGTCAATATCAACAGTATGGCTTATGGGAGCATTGACCGCAGCAAACACAATGCTGCTAAATCTCCTCTTGTCCATTGGAAGCCCGGTGACTGCATTTTGATCCAGCTGTAGTTCCCAGTCATTTTCAAAGGCAGCTGCATGTGAACAGTAGGCTATACATGCCATGATCGCTGTGTGTTGTAAAAAAATAAAATAAAATGAGGAGTCCTGCAATCTGGTGCATCAGCCAGAGCATATTCCCAACCAGTCACAGCCTCCACCGCCATCTTGAGAAGGAGCTGTGAATCCAGGAGGATCCCTGACCCACTCACAGATCTGCTCCTTCAGAGAAATACAACTCAGTCCTGAGCTAAGCTTAGAACAGGAACTAAGCCAGATCTATCATCTACGAACAACAGCTGAATCTTGCTGGGATATAATTTAAGCCTGTTTTGATCCATCCAGTACCTCATGGCCTCCAGAGACCAGGTCATAACCTCCATAGCATCTCTCCAGGCTGGCCTGCGGTGTGATGTATAACTGAGTATCATCACCATTCTGATTATATCTCATCCCAAACCAACATTTAACCCCTCCCGGTAGTATCACACAGATATTGTCTAACAAGGGGGAGACACAAGCCCTGTAGCACCCCACATCGGATAACAATGTCTCTGACTGGAACTAACTACTCAGTAAAGGGGTGTGGAACCATTATAATGTGATATTTCTGATTTTCAACCTACTCAGAAGAAAGATACCCGTGACTGAAAGCCACCAAAAAAGCTGATAGGATCATTGTGGACCTTCCTTGGAGGCTATTAAGAGCCTTGGTGGCACAGCAGACTAAAGTGCTGTTAAATAGCCCCAGCTGCCTGCAATTACTGCAAGTTCAAATCCCACCAGGCTCAAGGTTGACTCAACCTTCCATCCTTTCGAGGTAGGTAAAATGAGGACCCGGATTGTGAGGGCAATAAGATGACTTTGTATAAAAAAGAACACCGCTTGGGGTGGGGGGGCGAAAGCCCTACTAAGCAGATATATACAAAAGTATGAAGGTTATTGCTTAACGCATTGTAAGCCGCCCTGAGTCTCCGGAGAAGGGCGGCATATAAATCGAGCCAATAAATAAATAAATAAATAAATAAATAAATAAATAAATAAATAAATAAAGTAGGGCGGCCACCATACTGACTGTTTCTATCTCACATGCAGTTTTGAATTTGGATAGGAAGGGATTTGGAAAACCCGTTTCCTCGGAATTCTCTCTACAATTACCTTCTCCAAACTCTTACTTCCAGAACGAAAGAGTAGAAAGTAGGCAGAAGCCATCCCAAAATGTTTAGACTGGGGGACAGTCTCTTCTGAAGCAGAGATATCACTGCACCCTGGAAAGCAGATGGTTCCTTTCCTTCTCTGAAGGAGGCATGAAGCATCTCCCAAATCCTAGGACCTACACTCCACCTAGCCAGTGGGACTACTGTGTCCACTGTGAGTGACATCACCAGGGGTTTATCAGGATTCGGGCGATCCTCTAGCCAAGGATCGCTGTGGTTCGGCGAACCCCCAAATGCCACCCTTGGCTGGCCCTGCCTGCCCCACCCCACCCCTCCCAGGAGTCTCCACGCAGCCAGTTCATCATTCCAGGTAAGTGCAGGGGGCGCACAGAGGGTCTAGGAGGGCAAAAAACAGACTTAGGAGGTTCCAGAAGTCTGGAAATGGGCCTCTTTCCAGCCTCCAGAGGGTCTCTGGATCCCGGGGGAAGCAGTTTTCGCCCTCCCGGAGGCTCAAGGAAAGCCTCCAGAGTCTGGGGAGGGTGAAAAATGCCACCCCCTGTGGTGCAGGCGGCTGACTAGGCCACGCCCACCATGGCCACGGCCACCCAACAACGGGGCAGTCAACCCAGTGCTAAAGGATCTGAAGCCCATCCCTGGACATCACAGATGGCAGATATCACACCACAGAGACATCTCATCCCTTATCTCTATAAGCAAAATAGAATCCAAGATCTCCTCAGAAGATCAACTCTAAGCAAGACTCTGCCCAAATGATATCTAAAATCAGCATGAATGTGAGCAATTTTATCTGAAAAAAGTCCCATAAATATGTCACAGCTTCCTGAAACATCTTCTTGGCTGTCATTTCCTCAAAAAGGTGTGGGTAGTCTTGAAGAGGGCTGATAGAGGAGACAGCTAGTTGGAAAAGCTGGTGGAAACTCAGCAGTTATGGAATTCTTCATACAAAAGGGCATAGGAAGATATGGACCTCTGGATGGGCCAAAAAGCCAGTCCTGACTGCTGGGCTTTTAAGCATTCTCTTAGGGAGGTCACAGATGACAGACAACGACGGCTGGCCAAGGAAGAGCAATTCCAGACTCCGATATGATGTTTCTAGAACACAAAACTTGTTAGTAAACAGGAAGCACGAGCCAAATCCATGTGAAGTAACTGGTACAATCTATTTGGGAAAGTGCCAACTGGGAGAGATCTAACATCTGGGTGTTACTGGATTGCACTTCCTGTGCCAAAGGCTCATCAATAGGATTGAGCATTTTCTGTTTTCTCATTACACAGACCTCTTTCTGTCTGTCTGCAATCCTGGGTATCAATGTGGGGTACCAGTTACAAGGTTAATGCCCTCATATTAGTCTTAACATGAGGACCTGCAACAAACTATCACAACATAAAGTTTTCCAGCGAATCATGTTTGCTTAGGAGCCGTGGTGGCGCAGTGGTTAGAATTGGTTTTAACTGGGTTGTTTTAAATTGAGGGCCAAAATCATTTAATGTTTTTTAAACTGTTTTTAAATTTTATATGTTGTGTTTTACCATGGCTGTTCACCACCCTGAGTCCTGTTGGAGAAGGGCGGTATACAAATTTAAATAAATAAATAAATAAATAAATAAATAAATAAATAAATAAATAAAATGCAGTATTGCAGGCTAATTCTGCCGACTGCCAGCAGTTCAATCCTGACAGGCTCAAGGTTGACTCATCCTTCCAAGGTCTGTAAAATGAGTAAAAGTATTTGAGTTTCATCTTCAGGATCTGGCCTTCTAAAGAGCAGTCAGGATTGATCTCCTCTAGGACTGACCGGTTTGATCGCCTTGCAGTCCAAGGGACTCGCAGGAGAAAACCTATTTCATGCTAAATGCTGATTCAGCACTGACTTCAGTTCTACTTTCATGGGAGGTTTTTTTAGCTTTAAGTAGAACAGAAATGTGCAATCTCAGCTCCCAAGGCCACAGATATCCTTCCCCGATACCTGGAAGAGGTTTCTAAAATGTAATCTGATGTCAGCAAAAGTGAATATTAAAGATACGGCTGGAGATGCATGGCAAATAAATGTAAACAAGATGGAATCAAATTGACCAATTTTGGGAGTATGGCTGCCAGGATGTTTCTCCAAAATGAAGTGTGGTCCAGGGTAGCACTTTTCAGAAGTGGAAAACCTGTTTGTGACCATAAGCATTGCTATCTCTGACTAAAAATAAAAGAATATTGTCCTCCTGCTTCCTAGAGCAGGGGTTTCCAACCTTGGCAACTTGAAGACTTGTGGACTTCAACTCCCAGTTGAAGTCCACAAGTCTTCAAGTTGCCAAGGTTGGAGACCCCTGTCCTAGAGTACTATTGAGTTCCCTTATGGTATTTACAAATATAGGCAGTTTCAACCAGCCAATCAATTTTTAAAAATTGCTTTGAAAATAATTTGTTTTTTGAACATTATTGCAAATCCCTGGCTAGTTGATAGGAGCTTTCCATACTAGTTTTATTTGATCTGGTTTATTTAACTCCGGTCTTCTCTCTATCCATAAATATGCTTTGCGCTCAGCCTAAATTTATTAATGATAAACTCAGTTCAGCTGGTTATTTCTTACAGTACAGCAATCTTCCTATTCAGACAGGAAAAACAGCAGCTGTTGCTATGTCGAACGAGGCATTTTAGTTTATTTCTGGTGCCATTTATTTACTTTGGTAAATGGCATTGGTTCACACCATTGTATCTTGACTGATTTGGGTCTTCGGGGTTGATTAAATATTATCAGCCTGCAATTTTAAATGTATTTAAGTGTGGAGAAGCATTTTGCTCTAGCTGGGGCAAGCACATTGCTGTCATCAGCAATCGTGGAAGGCTAAGAGTATCTAATGTGTTGTAGCTTATGCAAAACTGATGTTTTGAAAATCTTACACGCAGCCTTGTAGTTTTAATACATTAGTACATTTTCTCACAGGGAGGATTTCTACTGTATGTAATTAGGAAACAGAAACTGCCTACATTCCAAGGCTAGTAAGAACACAGACAAATTTCCTGGTACAATGGGTAGTTATTCCAAAAAGATTGAAGGTATTAAAGTGTCTCTGTTTCTTCCATTATTCCACTATATCTTGTTTGAATATGTACTGTATCAATATTATAAACATCAGAGCCCTGTTTGTGGGGTAATTGTGTTTTTTTGCCAGTTGTTTGTGGTCTGTGGATTAGAAAACATTATGTTCTTTTAAAAAATCCTAAACATTCATATCATTAATCAAATGTATCCAGTTATTAACACACCAGGGAATGAGTTCAATGGAGACAATTCACAGCATATATGCATTAGATTAGTATTTCTCAACCTTCAAGTCCCAGATTCCTCAGAATTCTCCCAGAATTAAACTCTCAGAATGGCTGGCTAAGGTATTCTTAGGAGTTGAAGTCCACACATCTTAAAGTTGCCAAGTTTGGGAAACATTGCAATAGATTGTTGGGTAAGGCTGCAACGTGCAACAGTGAAAGCTGTGGGTTGTACAAAGCAGATTTGCACATCATGTGAATTTGTGGTTCATTTAATCATGGCTGATTATCATTGGCTTCACACAAAATCTAAGCCATAAACTCTGGCTCACAAATCATAGTAATTGCATTTGCACAAAACACGAAGCCCAAATTAAAATAACCATATAATCATATTATGATTTAGGGTAATGCGTAATCATTGACTTGGAGCTATGCATTGTAGCTCAGCACATGCATGGGTTTGTTCTGAAAAAAAATGTTTCTTTGGATTGTTATTAAATAGATCCAGATGTAGAAGCTAGCTTTAGGGGGCCATCACAAGCTCCTTCCAATCTGCCTATTTGCAGTGTTTCCCAAACTTGGGAACTTCAAGATGTATGGACTTCAACTCCCAAAGTCCCACAGCCAGCCATGCTGGATGGGGAATTCTGGGAGTTGAAGTCCACACTTCTTAAAGTTCCCAAGTTTGGGAAACACTGGCCTATTGCAACATTAGGAAAATCACCATGTATTCCCAGAGGATACCACAAGCTTTTCCTAATATTTTCTTCTGCAAAATGAGTGCGCAATAACCATGTTAAATCGATAAGGATGGACAGGTGATTATTTCAGTGTTTGGGATCAATCTATAACCAGAACCTTGACCTGTGTCATAGCAGGCAAAGGATGGTGTGCAGCATTACCCAGAAGAAAGGTAAGCAAAAGGTACAGATCTCACTTTTCCTGGCCAGATATGTGAGAGTTAGATCAACACCACTCCAAGCAACAGCTGAGACTCTCTCAGGCCTCTTTGATCAAGGGTTGCTCAGCTGTTTTGAAAATTGTCCTTACTGTATACCAATATCTCTAGTAATTGTGAGGTCCTTCCTTCCTTCCTTCCTTCCTTCCTTCCTTTCCTTCCTTTTCAGAGAAAAATTATCTTGGGCAGTCATCCCCAACCATCCACCTGTGTTTGAATGTGTCTTCCAAAAGTATTACACAGGCATCTGCAGAGGACTCAGAAAAAGTCAAGCTCATGATTGTGAGCATGCCGTCAATAAATTCCCCTAAGTAGTTTTCAGCTGCTTTTTAGTGACAACCTTAATTTGAAAACTGAATTAATTACCTTGGGATTAGATAAAACTCTCCCGTTGCTAGGTATCTTCAGATAGATATTTGGCCAGCTTCCAGTCAGATATAGTCTACATTTGGAGTTTTCTGTAGTAAACCTTCAGTGATAGTATAATAGCATGACACCACACTCATTTTAAAACTGGGTTTTGGTTTTTGTGTTGGCTGGGGAATTCTGGGATTGGTAAATCCCCACACATCTTGCCAAGTTGCCAAGGTTGAGGAAACACTGGTATAGAATGTTCAATTGAATTTCACTCATTATTATTTCTCAGAAGTAGTCTTCTCCTTTGAAAGAAATTTCTAGAGGAAATTCTCTTTGAACCAATTAAATGAGAATTGCCCAAATTGTGTAGAACAGGGGTGTTCAACTCAAGGCCTGGAGGCCGGATCTGGCCCATGGAGTGCTTAGATCTGGCCCGTGGGGCCGCTCTGGAAACAGCGAGGGACCAGCCTGCGGTTCCTCTGTCAGCGAAAACGGAGCTCATGAGGGTTGCGGGTTGCCCTCCCGAACTGTGTTTTCGCTGGCAGAGGGCTGCAAGAGGCAGTCACAGGAGAAAACAGAGCTCGGGAGCCTGTTTTTGCTGGCAGAGCACTCAGGCAACCCTTGACACGAGTGATGTTGAGCTGGCCATGCCCACCCTGGTTACGCCCACCTCAGCCCCCCTGAGGTCAAACACAATGTCAGGGTTCCGAGTAACACCCCCAACTAAAGAAAACTCGGAGGCTTGAGTTTCCTCAAAGTTCCATTTTATTAGAGATGTCATATTGGCACATCTGGGAAAACCCGAATCTGAAAACTTCCAGGTTTTCCCCACCCAAAGGAAAATTCAAGTCCCTGCCCAACACTCACATGTCTATCACAGGGTCGAATCAAAGCACCATCCCAACTGGAGATGCTTCCCAGTTCCAGCCGTCCAGGTGCAGGGCAAGATGTCCTGGACTTTCTGAGAAAGGAATGTTATTATGACTATATATCACCCTGGCTCCATACCACCACCATCCTCTCAGTTTCCCACAGTAGTAAATGTGGCAGGCCTGAAGATTCAATGAAAAAGATGGCTTCCAGGCCTGACACAGCCCTGATGTAGCCCTCAGTGAAATCTAGTTTGACACCCCTGGTGTAAAAGAAATTCTCAGCATACTCTAAAAAAAATTGAACATCCTTTCTCTCTCTCCTCTTGCAGATTTCCCACAAAGATCACAAAAGCTGAATTGCTTGAGAAATTATATGATGAACTGAATGATTGCTTCTTGGTTCCTGGAAATTTGAAACAAACAGTTACTGGTCTTTGAAATAATTATCAGCAGAAGAGCAATGTGACCTGCACCATCGTGAGTTTCTATTCCTGTATTCTTTATTAAGCAAGTTCCTCGCTACGTCAGTTTGTGACCAACACACTTTACTTCCAAATACCGGTAGTTATCTACAAAGAACGGCAGTCTTTGTCATGGAATTATATCTCCAACAGCTCATGCAGCATTGGAAATTTTGTTTTCCTTGCAATAGAAATACGTTAGAGGTCACCCCTAAATTCTTTGCAAGGCGTTGTTAACAAAAAATAAATAAAAATAAAAAATCTCAGGTTGACATTAGGATTGCTTGATCTGCTGAGACATTTTGTAGCTGAAAACTGCAGAAAAGGGAAGTACAGTACAGTGTATTTTACATGCAAGATTAGACAATATTGCCACCAAACGTTCCATGAATTTATAAGTTACACTGATTGGGTTCAACACCATATTGAATCAGGCCACTCACCAAAATAGCACCTGCTTTCACACAGAAAATGCTGAATCCGGTTGGTTTAATGCAATTAGATAGCAATTCAATATACTGGGGAAGCCCAGAAAATGGATAAGAGTGGCCAGATTAAAATGGACAAGCATAGTGAACACTGGATAGGACCCCAGAGTTGAAAAGATGGTTTGCACATTATGTTTCTTCTACCTTAATAATGTGGGTGGCCAACTGCAAAATAATCCAGGTATAGTTTCAAGGGTTTGAAGAAATCCAGGTTCTTTTATCTTTTGCCTAGACGGAGCTCTGGCGGTAGGTAAGGTCACCTTCTCATCTTCTACCCTATTGGGATCATCTTTTCATGACTTGGGTAGAGTCACCGGGGAATCCCCGTCCTGAGGCCAGCAGCAATTGCAGCTTTCATGGGAGATGAAAGGTGTTGTTGGATCCCTAGAAGAGTGAGGACAAATGAGCAGAGCCAGCTGTCCTCCAAACTTGCTTCTCCAGTTGCTTTCTTACATGACACTGGAATGATCCCCGGGGATGCCAATCTGTTTAACACTAGTCTTGCTGGCATCAAAACCTTCTGAGTCACAGGGCTAAAATTAAGTGGTTCCCCCCCAGGCGCTTTCTGACCACCAATATTTACAGGTCTCTATGTCAGTCTGGAATAATATAACCTGTTTATCACTTGAGTTCTCAGATAAATTAGAACATGAAACCCTGGTCAAAGAAGCTGGTTTTCTCTCTTCTTGTTTTAGAGCAGGAATTCTTAATCTGGAGTCAGTGGGTCGATTTTGATTGCTTATTTAGTATCCTATGAGTCTATAACTAAATGTTGTATCTTATGACTCACGATGAATGTATTTATGATGACTATGATCATGATTTATTACTTATATCTTTTATGTACACTGACAGCTTATGCACCGAAGACAAATCCTTGGGTGTCTAATCACACTTGGCCAATAAAGAATTCTATTCCTATTCCTATTCCTATTCCTATTCCTATTCTATTCTATTCTGCTCTGCCCTGCCCTGCCCTGCCCTGCCCTGCCCTGCCCTATTCTATTCTATTCTATTCTATTCTATTCTATTCTATTCTATTCTACTCTACTCTACTCTACTCTACCCTACCCTACCCTACCCTACCCTGTTCTATTCTATTCTATTCTATTCTATTCTATTCTATTCTATTCTATTCTATTCTATTCTATTCTATTCTATTCTATGTCAAGGGATCTAGGAACTTGGGTGCGGAAAAATTACAACTTAATTTACCCTCTAGCAGAAAATTAACTTTTCATTCAAGTGTTGACAACCACTTTATGGCCGCTAGACTCCCCCACCGCAAAAAAAAAAAAGTTTGCAGGGAGATCAGTAAATCTCACTTTCTAAAATTATTATCTAAAATTATAATTCTTTCATTTCAGTTCTCTGGAATGAGCTCCCCCTAGAGCTTCATCTTAGACCCAACCTGCGTACCTTTCGCCGCGCCCTGAAGACCCTTCTGTTCTTGCAAGCCGGACTGGCCTAATAGGAATTTTATAAGGGGTGTATGTGTGTTTTAATTTTTGAGCCAAATTCTATATATTTGATTTTAATTGGTTTTAAATTTTGTCAATCTATGTGTTTTAATATGGCTGTACACCGCCTTTCGGGAGAAGGGCGGTATAGAAGTCTAATTATGAATGAATGAATGAATTAATTAATTAATTATTTTTTATCATTTTGACCAAAGCATCGGATTCTGCGGACACCTCAGACTTAAGATGGTTTCTCTCTAGGCGGGTGAGAAGGGCGAAAACAATATTGTGGGGATGCGGCAGGAAAAAAGATGGCAGGACCTGCACAAGTGGAGTCCAAAGTCTCTACTCTGTGTGTGAGGGGGCAAAATGCTTTCAAGTCAACTGAATTTTAAAGATCTTGCTCTCTTCTGCACTCTATTTTTATCGCCTCTTCTTGAACTGCTGAAAGGCCTTCTGGACATGCCCTGATGAGTTTTACAGACAGCAGAGCTGCAGTGGGACAAAATTAGACCATTTACATTGACTGCACTTGTTGCCCGAGACTGGGAAACCGGTGCTCGGCAGCGTTTCTTTTATTAACACTTCTGCCTCAGCGACAGCTGGCCAAGCCTGTAGAAGGGGGAAAAAAGCTGTCATTCTTAGAACAATAGAATAACAGAGTTAGAAGAGACCTTGAAGGTCTTCTACTCCAACCCCCTGCTTAGGCAGGAAACCCTACACCACTTCAGACAAATGGTTATCCAACATCTTCTTAAATACTTCCAGGATTGGAGCATTCACCATTTCTGGAGGCAAGTTGTTCCACTGATTCATTGTTCTAACTGTCAGGAAATTTCTCCTTTTCTCTCCTAGTCTCTTCAATTTCTTTTCCAATATCGCCATTCTACTTTGTACAGGTTGTCCTCGACTTGCAACCACAACCGGCACCAGAGTGTCTGTTGCTATGCAAGATGGATGTCAAATGAGTTGCACCCCATTTTATAAGCTTTTTTTTTTTTTGCCAAGGTCCTTAAGCAAAGCACTGCAGATGTTAAGTGAAACACGTGGTGGTCATGCAAACTCAGCTTCATGTGATCTCAGGATGTCATAAATACACATCGGTTGCCAAATATCCAAAACTTGATCACGTGACTGTGGGGATGCTGCAATGATTACAAGGGTGAGGGCCAGTTGCAAGTGACTTTTTTCAGTGCTTTGGAACTTCAAACGGTTGCTTAATGAATGTTTGTAAGTCAAGGACTACCTGTATATTGTATGTATGGCATCAAAACATAAGATCATATTATATAGCAGTTGTTGTTCCAGAATTTGAATGTTTTCAGCAAAAGCTTTAAATATTTGAAATTCCTGACTTTCACTTACTAGCTCTGGTGGTGTTTTGAGCTAACTGGACTAGCTAGGACAGGGGTCACCAACCTTTCGGACCTCAGGGACCACTAAATTCATAATTTTAAATCTCGCGGACCACTAATATGATCTGCCTAATGAACGGCTGGGTAGTCATGGCTAGGTAGTCATGTGACTGGATGGGCGTGGCCAACTCGATGTCACTCACTTCGAGGGGTGCCTCACCAGCTCTACTGGCCCCTCCCCTCCCAGCCATTCATCACCTGCCTACTTGAGCTCCTTAGGGCTCTAACAGGAAGCAGTTGTTGGAGCTAAGCAGCCACCACAAGAAAGAGTTGGCAAAACAGCTGACTCAGTTCAAATTGGATCTGACTGAGAAGGAGGCTCAGCAGAAGCACCTCACTGAGGACTATGAGCATAGGCTTTCCAAGCAGAGGGAAGACCTGTGGGAGTGCAAGGCCAGATTCCGGTGCCTGGAGGCTCAGCGGGCTGAGATGGTCAGCCAGTTCCAGACCATGAGGCATTCCCACTGGAAGAAGGCCCTCCGGCACTTCCCTTCAGCCTTCGCCCAAAGCCCTGCACCAGGAGGCTGAAGCAGACCCCAAGTTGGAATTTCTGCCCCCCTCCGACCCTCACAAAAAGACCCCGAGGAAGGAGGCTCTCTGCAACAACACAAATGTTCATTGCACATATCCGGACCAGGCTCTGTAGTTTGAGGATCCCTGATTTAGTGCAATATAAAAAATGCAAATAATTTTTCTGCAGACCACCAAAATTTTCTCACCAAAAACCCTTTACCCAAGAATTAACAACTGAAAATGCTTTTGAATAAGCAGATTGAACAAGTGGGTTCCCTTTTCCCATCTGATAGCTCAGTAGGGGCTAAAGCAGTGGTGGGATTGAAATAATTTAACAACCAGTTCTCTGCCCTAAAGACCAGCTGGGTGGGCGTGGCCATGGTGGGCGTGGCCAGGGGGTGTAAGAGGCATCACTCAGCTTGCCTGCAGTCTCCTGGGAGCAAAAATGGACCAGGAGGGCACCGCACCCCCTGTTAGGGTTGCCGGGTCTGCTTCCAAAAAATAGCAGACAATTGGGGTGGGGTTTAAGTAATAAAAAAATAAAAATAAAATTACAATTAAATTATATATTTTCTTACAAACATTTTAACACATATTAAAATAATCACTTCAAAACTTTACTTAAAATTCAAAACATCAAATATATTATAATAATATGTAAAATATTAAATTACATTTTATTTTGCTGTCGTATGTATTTTTTATTTGACTGCGCAGCTTTGATCAATTCTTTGTGTTTAAGGAATAATTCTTTAATTTCAGTACAAGGTTGAGAAATATTAAAAAATATACAAAGTTCACTTCGAACTGATGGTACAAGCAGTCGGTTACGCTCGTCAGTCCACAAATTTCTCATGACGCTGAAAATTCGTTCAACGTTTGCATTTGATACCGGAATTGATGCACAATACTGGAACAGTTTCAGTAAACTCGGAGCTGGCTCTTTCTTGAAAAAGTACGTCCACTTATCAAGGGATGAATCGCCCTGTAGATGAACATAAACTTCTTCTAAGGCAGAAATTTCATCGAAGAGAGTGTTGGGTGGAAGTTCTTCTCGCCATGGTGATAATAACCAGATGTTCGTCATTTCTTCTAAAGTTGGAGGATTATTGCGATCAATTAGATTGCGTCTCATATACTGAATCGGTGAAATTATATCACTTTTCTAGGTACGCAATGGCTCTTTGGTACACGTTGATGGCTTCTTTCTTGAACTTTTTCACGGCATTCTCAGGCAAATGTTTTTTATGTAAGGCAAATAAAACTTTCATTCCAAAAAACTACTCATCGTATTTTTTGTCTCGTTGTAACTTATGAAAAAAAAGACAAAACGCGATTCTCTTATCCTTATTCTCTTAGACTGTACATCTTTAGATTATGTACCATTTCATCATAAAGCTTTTGAATAAAAAAAATGTCCACTATTTTGTGAAAAAAAATAGTGAACATAATGTGAAAAAAGCAGACTGTTCGCTCAAATAGTGGACACCTGGCAAGCCTACCCCCCGTGCCCCATTTTGGGCTTAGTAGGCCTCCCTGCAGCCTCCTGGGAGCAAAAATAGGGTGCGTGGGGACTCCTGGAAGGAGTGGGGAGAGTCAGCAATTTAACAACTGATTCACCGGAACTGGCTTGAACCGGCTGAATACCACCACTAGGCCTTAAGTGTTTGCTCTTAATGCTCAGTTAAAATCTACCATTCTGGAAAATTGTCCATTAGATTTAATCCTGCTTTCTGGAGCGAAAGAAAAAAGAATCTCTGAAATTGAATTGTTTGACACCTGTTTCCCCCTAAGTTCATGTCTTCCGGCTATCAACAATTGCTTTCGTAATACTTGACCAGTGTGACTCTTAATCATACTAGATGTGAATTTTGGGAGTTGTACTCTGATACATCTGGATGACACCAGGTTTCCCACATCTCTTCAGATGACCAATAAGCATTTGAAATATGATTCCTTCCCATTTCCTGCCTGGTCTGTAGCTTCTTTGTTACCGTTATTGTTTCCAAGCTCATTTTCTTTGCAAATCTGTGGATCTCTCCAGATGATTTTGTCCAAGTAATGAAAACGTTGCTTTTTTGCTGCTGGTAGCTAAACTTTTAGGGGTCATCGGTGTCCTAACAGAGTGGTCCAAAAACTACAGTAGGAGGGAGGGGAAACCATTCACAGCTGTTGTTTTGGCTGGATATTTTTGTAATCCCACCTTCACTCCCCTTCGACATGCATCAACTGATTTGTCAGCTGAGATCCTTGGCTTCTTGTTCAGGGATTGGGTGGGTGGGGGGTGTCCGTTGAGTCACTTTGCAATGAAATGCAAGGGTGCCTTTGAGCAATCCTAAATTCTTCTTGACTATGTACCAAGCAAGCCAACATCTCTGGATGTGCAAACTGGGATTTGCTAGGTGTGAGGCAGCCTGTACCTGAAATCCCTTTGTATTTATTGTTGTTGATGATAACTTTCTAATGCAGCTTTATGGGTACATGGTGGCTCAGTGGCTAAAATGCTGAGCTTGTCGATCGAAAGGTCGGCAGTTCAGCGGTTCGAACCCTTAGTGCCATGTAATAGGGTGAGCTCCCGTTACTTGTCCCAGCTTCTGCCAACCTAGCAGTTCGAAAGCATGTAAAAAAATGCAAGTAGAAAAATAGGGACCACCTTTGGTAGGAAGAGAACAGCGTTCTGTGCACCTTTGGCGTTTAGTCATGCCAGCCACATGACCACAGAGACGTCTTCGGACAGTGCTGGCTCTTCGGCTTTGAAATGAAGATGAGCACTGCCCCCTAGAGTCAGGAACAATGTGCGAGGGGAATCTTTACCTTTTTAATGCAGTTTTTCCCCAATCAAGCAACCTTCCTGATGGTTTGTATTAGTTTTCATTATCCCCAGTTAGTGTGGTTAGCAGCTTTGCTGACTCTCCCAGAAATGTCTATGTTGACAGGAAATCATTTATTTATATATTTATTAAATTTATAAGTTGTCCATCTCACTAACAAGTGACTCTGGGCATGCCATAAAATATATAGTTAGGACACAACTGGTGGACAACAGATAGTCCTTGACTTATGATCATTCACGTAGCAACCATTCAAAGTTACAACACCGCTGAAAAATGACTAATATTTACACATATAACTGTCACAACACCCCTATGTTCATGTGATTGCAACTCAGGTGCTGGGCAACTGGCTTATATTTACAACTGATAAAAGAGTCCTGAGGTCACATAATCATGATTCACTACCTTCTTTGTCTGTTTCTGGCACAAAGAACAACAAAACACCAATTTGGAAGAATGGATTCACACTTATGACTGTGGTGTTTGCTTAACAACTGCAGATTCGCTTAACAATTGCAGTAATTTGCTTAATGATTGTCACAAAATATTTACTGATACTTAGATATCTAGTTCACCCTTTCCTTTATTTTTCAGAGAAATTGGCTATTCTTCTAAACCAGGGATGTCATACTCAAGGTGCTTAGATCTGGCCCGTGGGGCCACCCTGGAAAGTGAAGGACCGTGCATCCGTGCATCCAGGAGTCCCGATCCAGAAAGGGACGCAACTGGCGTATCAGGCGAACCTGATAGAAAGCCCCCCTGGCCACGGCCGTCATATGCTCTTCTAAAGACGCTGGCACCGCACTCTGCCAGCGAAAACAGGCTCCCAATCTCCATTTTCAGCTGGGATGGCCTCCTGCAACCCTCTGCCAGTGAAAATGGAACTCAGGAGGGCCCTCCCGAGCTCCGTTTTTGCTGGCAGAGGGTTGCAGGAGGCCGTCCCAGGTGAAAACGGAGATTGGGAGCCTGTTTTCACTGGTAGAGCTCTTGGGCCGCCACAGGTGCCCCTGACACTAGTGATATCAAGTTGGCCACGCCCACCCTGGCCACACCTACCCCGGCCTCCTGAGGTCGAACCCAACCCTGATGCAGCCCTCAAATGAAATCGAGCTTGACACCCCTGTTCTAAACACTCACAGCTGCTTCAAGTCATACCACTGTTTAGCGGGATATTTCTATCTGTTAGGCATCCATGATCAATATAGAGAACTTGTCTGTGCCAAGCAAACTCTATCTGAAGCATATGCTATCTCCCTCTGGTCTTGTTGTGCTGTTGAGCCAATCACATGTATATCAAATGTCACCTAAAGCTGTTTGGGTTCCTCGGGTCGGTCACCCGAATGGCCGCACATATCCCAAACCCTCCCACGTGTGTTTTCAGGAATTCCCTTGGAACTGCATGGGAAGTGTTTTTCTGTATCTTTATTGAATGAGGGTTCTGGAGGACTCCCAATTAAGCTTCACAACAAATTAGTTCTGGGAAGCGTTTGAGATACAGAACTTGATCTCCGGGGGCATGATGTAATTCAGAGGGCAACCGAAGCCCATCATCTGTGTCAAGAAGTTTAATGCTTCTGTTTGAGTCCCTTGTGGGGCACAGGTTAGGTTTTAATAATGAGACCAGGGATGAAATCCTCCCAGTTTGGACCGGATCCCCCAATCCGGTAGCGATGGTGGAGGATGGTTCGGAGAACCAGTAGCAAAAATCCCTGCCACCCCCGAATGCCCAGCTGAGCCACGCAATCATTAGAGGCTACTTTTTTTTTTTTTACTTTTAAAAGTGTTTTTTCTACAACCTCTTTGGCTGAGGAGGTTGTTTAAAAAATGCTTTTAAAAGGTAAAAAAAGCCTCTGATGATCACAGCTGAGCCACGCAATTGTCAGAGGCTTTTTTTTTTAACTTTTAAAAGCAATGCTTTTAAAAGTAAAAAAAAAAGATTGTGCACCACAACTGATCACCCCCCCCCCTTGCGCGCTGTTCTACTTACCGCATGCCTCCTTTTGGCATGCACTCCACGAGCACCTCGCATTTGGTGCGTGGTGCGCACTGCATATGCACAGCCAGCGAACCGGTAGTAAACCGGTTCAGTTTTCACCGCTGAATGAGACTGATAAATATTTAACTCTTTGAGAAAAGAAACCTAGTAAAACTTTTTATAGCTGGTTGATTGATTAACAAGGAGGGAGGAAAGGAGCCTTGGTGGAGCAGCGGACTAAAGTGCTGTTAAGTAGCACTTAGCTGCCTGCAATTATTGCGAGTTCAAATCTCACCAGATTCAAGGTTGACTCAGCCTTCCATCCTTCCGAGGTAGGTAAAATGAGGACCCGGATTGTGGGTGCTATAAGCTGACTTTGTATAAAAAAGAACACCACTTGGGGGGGGGGCAAAAGCCCTACTAAGCAGGTATATACAAAAGCCTTGATGGTACAGTGGTTTAATGCACCCTGTTATTAACACAGCTGCCTGCAATTTCTGCTGGTTCGAATCTCTCCAAGGCTCAAGGTTGACTCAGCCTTCCATCCTTTCTAAGGTAGGTGAAATGAGGACCCAGTTGTGGGGGCAATAAGCTGACTTTGTATAAAATATACAAAAGAATGAAGGCTATTGCTTAACGCATTGTAAGCCGCCCTGAGTCTCCGGAGAAGGGCGGCATATAAATCAAATAAATAAATAAATAAATAAATAAAAGTATGAAGGCTATTGCTTAATGCATTGTAAGCCGCCTTGAGTATCTGGAGAAGGGCGGCATATAAATTGAACCAATAAATAAATAAATAAATAAATAAACCAACTGCCGACCTTCTGATCGACAAGCTCAGCATCTTAGCCACTGAGCTACCGTGTCTCTTAACTACCCATATGGATTTGCAAAATTCTGTTAGTGTAGCGTAGCCTTACAATAAAATAAATAAAATAGAATTAGCTCGTCTGGTCATGTTTTCCTGTCTACTCTACCTTGCAAAAAGGAGAATTAGATGAGTGCAACTAGAGTTGTTGAGCAACATGGCTATGTTAACTAGGCCTGGCAATAGCCAATAATAAAATTGTTGAATGGTTTGAGTTTAACCCTTAGTTTAAAGAGTGGGCAGGCGTGTGTTGTTTGTTTTGCTCCCTGGAAAGGGTGACCAGTTTACACAAACACAGCTCTCATTTCTTTGTTGGAAAACACACAGGGGAGGCAAAAGAGATAAATAATACAACCAGCATCCCTGGAAGTTTGCTTCCCTGCTTTCGAACATATCGTCCCTTAGCCTTGTTTACAGAAGTCCAACCAGAGGGACAACTGCACATCCCCCCTTCCATGTGACACTGTGTCAGTCTTTCGGAAACACGACCCTCTTCTCAAATTACTCTGCCAGCCAAACACATGTGACTCTCAGATAAATTATAAATAGACAAGAGGCCAGGCAAACGGCAGAAAACCCAGTGTCTTAGTTGGAAAGTCAACCCAGCAAGGCTCAGTTCTAAAACTTGAGCTTGTCTCTCAAGAAGAGAACCCTAAGTTGAGCGATTCCAGAATCGAAGGATATAAGTGCTGAACTGAACCATGGATTATCAGTCGAGCATCTTCCAGGACAATAATCCTATGGAGAATCTGGAAAAACAGCTGATCTGCCCTATCTGCCTAGAGATGTTCTCCAAGCCCGTGGTGATCCTACCTTGCCAGCATAACCTCTGTAGGAAATGTGCAAATGACGTCTTTCAGGTCAGTACGCGTCCATTCAGCCAATTCTGTACGTGTTTACTCAGTAGGCATATAGGAAGACTTTGAGATTCAGCTGATTATCTATGGGAACAGAACAGAACAGAATAACAAAGTTGGAAGGGACCTTGGAGGTCTTCTAGTCCAACCCCCTGCTTAGACAGGAAACCCTACACCCCTTTAGACAAATGGTTATCCAACCTCTTCTTAAAAACTTCCAGTGTTGGAGCAAGTTGTTCCACTGATTAATTGTTCTAACTGTCAGGAAATCTCTCCTTAGTTCTAAGTTGCTTCTCTCCTTGATGAGTTTCCACCCATTGCTTCTTGTCCTACAAGTGCTTTGGAGAATAACTTGACTCCCTCTTCTTTGTGGCAGCCCCTGAGATATTGGAAGACTACTATCATGTCTCCCTTACTCCTTCTTTTCATTAAACTAGACATACCCAGTTCCTGCAACTGTTCTTCATATGTTTTAGCCTCCCCCTTTAGGGGGAGCTGGACTGGACTGGACTGGACTGGACTGGACTGGACTGGACTAGACTAGACTAGACTAGACTAGACTAGACTAGACCAGACCAGACCAGACCAGACCAGAAAGAATAGAATAGAATTCATACAACGAGTCTTGCAATTGAAATACAAATATAACAAGTAGACTATTGCTTAGCTCTCAGTCATCTAGGGCAGCTTCAAGGTTAGAAAAAACTCTCCCTCCTTAGGAGTCTTTCATTTTAAATTGGACATGGACCAGATTTTAAAATAGAGAATCTAGGGAAATGCATTTCAGTCATCTGAAAAAAGATAAAATGGCAGATGGTGAATGTGTAATAATCTCTGCCACGTTTGAAAGATTCATCAGCCATCGCTGTGCAACATTTAATAAGAAAATAGCAAGGATATAAATATAGCGAATTTGCATTTGTGGTTATGTTAAATGCAGTGACATTGTCCTAGCTGTGAAATATTTTCTCCCTGGTGCTTTTTTAAGGCTCTGGTGCCTAAGAGGCTGCCTGCATCATCCACTAAAATCCATTTCTATCTCCACTTTCAAGTCTTGGAGACCATCTTGGACTCATTCCTCAGATAATGTTCACTTCTTCAAAAGGCTTTGGCTAAGTAGTAGCTGATAAGAGCTCAGCTCTGGTTCTCTAGGGGCCTGTTCTACTTCTGACATTGCCTTCCTGACTTGTTGATTGTTATTGTCAGAGCTCCAAGGCAACACAAAATGGAAGGGCAAGAGACAAAGCCAAGAAGCTGAGGAGAATCTGAATATAGTTTCCCAAAGATTTCATTGGCTTGCAGGCAAAGAGGGAGAGGAGAGAGATACCCGCCTGGTGAAACAATAGTTGTTTTTAAGTGTACTCTCATCCTGGAGATTCTCAGAGGTGTTGGTATGGTCAACAGGTGCTGTAGTCACAACACATCTGTAGGACACTTGACTGAGGAAAGTGGCTTTATTTCCTTCTCACTCAATTACATATGTGTCATTTCCATTGTGTAAAAAAAAAATGGGTGTATCAAGACATGGGATAAATGCATGAGTGGCTTTGTTTTATTTATTTTTTTAAAGAATGTAGAATTAATATCCTTAAGGGGAAGGAATTTTTTTTATTTAATGATGGTTTACTGAATACATTTTTGCCAGTTTTTACAAGTTAAGGCCCTCCAGGTGTGTTGAGATTTCAATCCCAGAAGTCATCATGAGGCCTGCTGATTGGAAATTCTTGAAAACAATATCCCATTACATTTTAAGGAGTTATGTTGGTGCCAATGAGGTTGATTCATAGCATGGGTTCAAAAGAATCTGATAACTGCCAATCCCAACATAAAAATGGAACAGGTCATTTAGTTCCCTCTTGGAGAATCAAATTTGGCCTAGTGGTTAAGGTACCAGATTAGAAACTAGGTGTCAATGAATTCTAGTTTCTCCTTAGGCGTGAAAGCTACCTGGGTCACTTTGGGCCAGTCACCCTCTCTCAACCTATGTTGTAAGGCTCAGATGACAAGTGGGTTGGTCAATTCTTGTCCCAATTAATGGATAGAGCCTTGGTTGATCTGAAAAAAACTCTAACTGATATAAAGGTTTTAGAAACTAAAACAATATTTCTCTGTATTATAATTACATTCCCCTCAAAACCATGACCAAAGCCTTGACAATACCAACATTAGCAACATGGAAGCTGAAAGTTACTGTCATTCAATTGTGAATTCTGTGTTCAATTGTATACAACAACAAGCAATCCATTGCTACAGAAGATTGCTTAGCATTACTGAATGTGCACAAGATTAGGTGGACAATGGACCAGGTGAAACATCTTCTTTCAACCAGTTGATTTCCACTGGTTCCATTGTCCTGTCCCCACCCCCCAATTATTTCTTCATATAACATAAGAAACCCATTGCCATAGAACATAGTGAACGCATCTAGGATTACACAAATAAAGGGAGAAATGGATTGATCCTATAATTAGTATATCTAGGACTAATAGGTTCTGCAATGAGGAAGGATATATTCTAGAGCCTAGACAATCATACTTCCCTTCATCTATTCCATTTTCCATTTTTCTGGGTTAATAATATCCTGTTTCCCAATAAACTAGTCAATGTCCCATGCTCACCAAATATGCCTATGAAGTATTGTTTGGGGATAGATCATATTTGCTTCTATAAGAATATATTAATACATGAATTTTGGCTGGCTTCAAGAAACAGTTGGACCAGTTGATGAAAATCATGGGGCTCAACAGTTATTAGTCTTGGTATGGTAGAAGTGTGCCTGCTTCTGAAGGCCATCAATTGGGAGATTTCCTTGTGCAGTTGGTTCTCCTCGGAGAAAGACTGCTGGACTAGATGGGCCATTGCTTATGTTATGAACTTATTTTAGTAATTCATATTATTCTTCATGTAATCCATAAAGATAATGGATGTGATTATTCCATGTCTAACATCTAAAGTTCTAGGAAAGATGTACAAGAAAATCAGTAATTCAGGATAAACCAAATTTTCTTGGGTGACTTGATGAGCATTCATTCAACTATTGATGAATTTGAGTCCTTCAAGAACCGAGATGGACCAGCAAATCTTATTCTTACGTTCTAGTTAAATAAATAAGGAATAAAAGTCTATCTAGCTACAAATGCTAGTAAGTTTTTTGAATATTTCTTTGGGGCTTTATCTTATGCATTTTCTAAGATTCAGGTGCATACTATTTCACATAAAAATTGGCACATAAAGTAATGAAACCAGATTAGATTAAATCATTTAGCAAATTGAAATTGAGTTCTCCCAGCCAATGCCCAACTCTGACAAATAGGATCACAGCACTTTGTGCCCAAAATAGATTCCAGTTGAAGCAGTTACCTCATTTATTGGCAGTGGCCAGTGTTCCAGTGACACTGTCCGTTTTATGAGCAAACCATGAAGGGAGATGTTCCGTTTTATCAAAAGGAATGTTTTTAAGGGGGAGGGAGGAAGGAAAAAAATCAGATTATTTTGAATGTTTGAATTTTTCCCCACCTGAGTCCTTCCTGATATGCTGAGTTTGAAATGAATAGGATTGATAGGAGCTGAAGTACATTATTTCTGGAGGGTACAAAATTTGGGGGGAAAATGTGTAGTTTAATTTTGTGGGGAATCCCTGACTTTTGGATTAACATGGTTGATGGCATTTCTAGGCTGCAAATCCATACTGGCAAACAAGCCGAGGAACCACCATATCTGGAGGACGTTTCCGGTGTCCCTCTTGCCGACATGAAGTCATCCTGGACCGCCATGGAGTCTACGGTCTCCAGAGAAATCTGCTGGTAGAGAATATCATCGATATCTATAAACAGGAATATTCAAGGTTGGTATGAATTCTGCTGTATTACACCTTGGAAAAGGAATTCGCCCTTAAAAGCAATCATGTCATAGTATCTTCCAATAATTTCTTAACAATCATTTCCAGACTGCTAAAGAAAGGTGGAAGAATGACAAGACACCATCAAGTTATTATGATTTTTACCAACCACACAGATTTTCTTCAGCTATGTACAGTGGTCCTTGACTTCCAATCATTCAATGGCACTGAAAAAAATTACTTACACGCTAATGACTGGCACACATCCCCACAATCATGTGATCAAAATTCAGGTATTTGGTAATTGACATAAATTTATGATGGTTGCAGCATCCTCGGGTCATGTGATCACAGTTTGTAATCTTCCCAACAAGCAAAATCTGACAAGCAAAATCAAGGGAGAGGAAAGCTAGATTCGCTTACTGACCATGTGATTCATTTAACAATTGCAATGGTTTGCTTAACAACCATGGCAAAAAAACAAAAAAAAGTTGTAAAATTGGATTTGATTTTCTTAACAATAGCAATTCTGGTCCCAATTGTGATCATAAGTCAAGAGCTACCTGTAATTGAGGCCATCCACTCTGAATGGGAGAAGGAGTGGCAGAACTTGGGGGCAGGATTAAAAGAGGGATTAGCCTAGAGCCATGATGGCGAACCTATGGTACACGTGCCACAGGTGGCACGCGGAGCCATATCTGTGGGCACACGAGCGTTGTCCTAGCTGAGCTCCAGCATGCATGTGCGTGTCGGCCAGCTGATTTTTGGGCCTTCCGGGCCCACCAGACATCGGGAAACAGACCGTTTCCAGCCTCTGGAGGGGCTCCGGGGTGGCGTGGGGAAGGCCGTTTTCACCCTCCCCAGGCTCCAAGAAAGCCTCTGGAGCCTGGGGAGAGCAAAAAATGGGCCTTCCGGGCCAACTGGAAGTCGGAAAATGGGCCATTTCTGGCCTCTGGAGGGGCTCCGGGGGGGAGGCCGTTTTCGCCCTCCCCAGGCTCCAAGAAAGCCTCTGGAGCCTGAGGAGGGCAAAAAACGGGACTACCAGGCCCACCAGTAACCTTTTGCCATCGCATGCCAAAAGCGGGGGGAAGCACGGGGGGTCATACGTAGGGGGTGGGGCACAGGGGGCCATTGAATTATGGGTGTGGGCACATGTGCATGTAACCCCCCTGTGCTCCCCCTGCTTTTGGCACGTGACGGCAAAAAAGGTTAGCCATCACAGGCCTAGAGCCTTTATGTAGTCACAAGCGAACTAAGGCCAACCCTCCTTGAGTTCCAGTGACCCTTATCTAACTTTAAGCGGATACTGTAGAGAACATTCTTGTGCATAGAATATAGCAATCTATTAGCTTCACTTGTGGACTTGGACTTTCGCAGCAGACATCTTGCTGGTGGCGGTCCTCTTTCTTTCTTTCTTTCTTTCTTTCTTTCTTTCTTTCTTTCTTTCTTTCTTTCTTTCTTTCTTTCTTTCTTTCTTTCTTTCTTTCTTTCTTTCTTTCTTTTCTTCCATCCTTCCCAGGATGAGGAAGGTATGAGCTGCTATATCTGGACCACAACAATCCAGACAACCAACAGATGGCAGCAAAGGAATGTGAAAAACTCCCAACTCATTTTTGTCCTATAGTGGTTCTCTGGATTTTTGCAGCTCAGATTTCATAGCTGAAGGAAGGAGGGGCTCTATAGAAGCGAAAAGCTGGCCATCATAACTGGGATCCGTTCTGGGGGCTTGCCTCATTCAAAGCCAAGACAAAATCTGCAGTAGACTAATCGGATTAACAAGAAATTTACAAAATCCTTCTTAGCATGGCAGCTTTAATCCAGTTGAAAAATCCAGGCCAAAGGTTCTGATTCTTTTTCAGAACAGCACCTACATGGACCTTGGGTCTGGTCTAGGATGCTTTCGTTCATTCATTTATTCTTTCCTTCATTCATACATATTCAGACTCACACCTACCATTGGTAGAACTAGGAATTTGTGCTGCTTTAAGTCACGATAACAAACATAACGATCATGGCGTTTGTTAAAAAAAAAAACTTATAGAGGAAAACTCCCACCGACTGACTAATAGTCCTTGTCCATGAAAGGTCAAGAAATTTGGGTGGATTAGCAAGGGATCCGAATATAGGAGCAGAAGTGCTGTGGTGCTGCTGATACTTTGGGGGGGTTGTGGAGAGCTGCCTGCTATCATAAATCCTCCTCCAAAGGAAGGAAACCTGTTCTCAGAATAAATGGCTCCACTTGGACAGAAGTGGAAGTAAGAACTAAACATAACTTCGCAGGGAGGTTAATATTAGACAGAAGGCTATCTACACTCTGCTGTGAGATCAGCAACCAGCCCACTCTTTCAACTTGATTTACTAAATCCACTATTAAACTTCTACTGTATGAGTGGAAAAATTAAATGAGAAGAAAGAGCTAGGAAATACTTGCCCTTAGTGAGGAATATTTCTGGGACCAATCCAGGGGTGACATCCAGCAGGTTCTGACAGGTTCTGGAGAACCAGTAGCGGAAATTTTGAGTAGTTCAGAGACTTGGCAAATGCCACTTCTGGCTAGCCCCAATGGGGTGGGAATGGAGATTTTGAAGTATCCTTCCCGTGCAGTACGCCCACCAAGCCATGCCATGCCCACCAAGCCATGCTCATGAACCAGTAGTAAAAAAAATTGAATGTCAGCACTGGGCCAACCCCTAGAGATTGATGGAACGTGAAGCAACCAAGCCTAATGACTCTTCAGTCCCTCCCTCTTTCATAGACAAGGGGGCCAATTCACTAGGAAAATCACTTCCATGGAGTCCTTGGTGCTCTCTAAGCTTGGTTGTTTGCCTGGAGACATTTCATTACCCAGCTAGGTAACATCATCCATGCTGATGTTTACTTTAAGCTGTGTGGACCTCAGCTCCCAGAATTTCCCAGCCAACATACTTTGAGTCTATATAGTAATGCTTTTCAACGTTAGATGGATTTTAACTCCCAGAATTCCGCAGCCAGTAAGCAAAGAACTTCTGCAAGCAAACAACCAGAGATCACTTAAGATTATATTCAACCCTATATTACCCTCTATTGAAAATAATTTCTGACATGCATTTCATCAGATTGCCGCGACTGTTTCAAGGGCATCATAATTAGGCATTTGAATAATCCGTAGAACCAACCTGACACTCTGTCTTCAACCATGTTTTACATACCCATGTGAGGCAGATTATTCATGTAAACTTTTTACCATATTCTGCCATATTTACATAAACCACAGGCCACGCAATTCCTGCGCCACCAAATTTTTATACAACGCAAAACAAAGCAAGTTTAAAATATTTTCAAACCTGCAGATCAGTGGCTGCAAATAGTGGGATGTAACCATCATGAAATGTCAAATGAAGAAGATACAGTGACTGTCTCAATAATACGTAGTCCTAGAGCAGGGGTCACCAACCTACGGCTCTGGAGCCGCATGTGGCTCTTTCACCCCTCTGCTGCAGCTCCCTGTCACTCAAAATATGCGTTGCAACCGCCAATGTGCGACACCTGCCAGCACGCGATTCATTGAGCTTTTCAACCCCCAGTAGGCCAACCATGGATAAATCCAAGAAAAGAAAAGTTTCAGAAGAAAACAGAATGTTTAATTCGACTACATATGCTAGTTTTGTGGCCGCTCAAGAAATAGTCAGGGACAGGAAGGGTTTTGTGGTTCCCGGTGTTTTCTTTTCTGTGGGAAATGGGTCCAAATGGCTCTTTTGAGTGCTTAAGGTTGCAGACCCCCGTCCTAGAGAGTTTTGGACACAAATGTGAATTTCAATCTGTTTTCCCACTTCTACTCAAACATTTATTTGTTAAATTTATATGCTGCCCATCTTGTTATCCAAGATGAATTAACTATGGAGACCTTCTTATCTTGGCTCTTCATTTCCTTCCTGTCTTCAACAGCCGTCCCCTCAAGAAGGGAAACCACCCAATGTGCAAAGAACACGAAGATGAAAAGATCAACATCTATTGCTTGACCTGTGAGGTTCCTACCTGCTCTATGTGCAAAGTCTTTGGAGCACACAAAGATTGTGAAGTGGCGCCTCTTCAAAGCGTCTTTCAGGGACAGAAGGTATGAGCCAAGCTTCACTGCTTGTGTAATATAGCTTAACTCTCTAATGTTCAACCCGATATTCATCGTCATCTGCCATGAAGATGACCTCTGGGGTATGAAGATGACCTCTACCTCTGGGGTAGAGAGGTTAAATATTGCAAGATGGCAGGCCGGGCATCATAATGCTGGCGTTACGTGCATGTTCAACAGACGCATGATGTTTTATGATGACATTTTATCTGCCGATTTTGAGGACACCCGAATTTCAGGATTAGAACTAACAGTCTTCTGGTTTCTACCTGGCGCCTTAACCACTGTGCCAAATTGGCTCTCCGGTTTCTATTTAAATGATATCTATGGAGATTCTCAGTCATCCAGGTCATGGTTGTCCCAAAGGTGCTTTTTCAAGAGGGAACTGGACTTTCTGGTTTTTCTTTGAAGACGTTTCGCTTCTCATCCAAGAAGCTTCTTCGATTCTGACTGAATGGCGGGCAAATTTTATTTTCATGAACGAGGCTTCCAAGAATGCCGTTTCCCCTTCCTCTCGGAATGCAAAGTCGGTCAGCCTGGAATCCCATTCCCCACCAATCCCATTCCCCACCATCCAGTCAGAGCCAAAAAAGCTTCTTGGATGAAAAGCAAAACGTCTTCACAGAAAAACCAGAAAGTTCAATGGCCTCTTGAAAAAGCATCTTTGGGATATTTAAATGATAGCAATTGTTGTTAAGTATGCACCTGTATTACTTAATGCATGCAAAGCCTTTTCATGGTGTACCCTTTTTGGATAAGCACATATAAAAAAGGACTTCCTGGCATAATTCTGAACAGTCTCAAGACTTAGCAGTCTCTATGGGAGTGAATATCCTCCTACTTCATGCCTGCAACTTGACCATATGCCCAGAGACAAAAAAAGGATTGCATTCCTTCACCTTAAAGGGGTTCAGATCCAGTGGAATGCAGAGGAAGTCTTGGGCCAGTAGGTCCATCTCTCATTTGGGCTAAGAGGTGAATTGGAGACCTTTGGACACGTCATGTTGTGTCTTTCAGGAATAGTGCCTGACCCTAATGCAGTTGATATGGATACATAGATGACTGCAATTGACAAGCAATCATCAACAGGATATTTTTGGAGCTACAAGAGTTGAGAGATGGCAGAACTTTCATTCCCCCAGAAAGCAGCTGCAATCAGGAGACGGTGCATGAGAAGCTGTGGTCTTTCTCTGAACGTCTAATGGGCTCCATACAGTAGTTAATCCATCATTTTTCTCAGAGATTAAACAGACCCATCCCTACTCATTTTCTGCAACTATGGTCAAAGCCATCTGGAATTCTTGGTGCCTTCACACAGGGGCACAGCAGAGGTTTAGAAAAACAAGAAAAGCAGTTATGGAGTCTTTGTCATCCTGCAATTTAATAGAAAAAAAAAATTACATTTTTTTCTGAAGTGTTAATACCACTCTATAATGCCTTAGTAAGGCCACACTTGGAATACTGCATTCAGTTTTGGTCACCATGATGTAAAAAAGATGTTGAGACTCTAGAAAGAGTGCAGAGAAGAGCAACAAAGATGATTAGGGTTCTGGAGGCTAAAACATACGAAGAATGGTTTCAGGAACTGGATATGTCTAGTCTTATGAAAAGAAGGACTAGGGGAGGCATGATAGCAGTCTTCCAATATCTCAGGGACTGCCACAAAGAAGAGGGAGTCAAGCTATTCTCCAAGCACCTGAGCTATTCTCCAAAGCACTTGTAGGACAAGAAGCAATGGGTGGAAACTAATCAAGGAGAGAAGTAACTTAGAACTAAGGAGAAATTTCCTGACAGTTAGAACAATTAATCAGTGGAACAACTTGCCTGCAGAAGTTGTGAATGTTCCAACATTGGAAGTTTTTAAGAAGATGTTGGATAACCATTTGTCTGAAGTGGTGTAGGGTTTCCTGTCTAAGCAGGGGGTTGGACTAGAAGACCTCCAAGGTCCCTTCCAACTCCAATTTCTATTCATTCTTCTTGTCCCAGTGATTTGGGCGAATATTTGAATGGGGGTCCATGCATGGAACTTTCAAGCTGTCATTTAGTTTGTGATAAAAGCTCATGCCTCTCACTCCAAAAAAGCAAAAGGAAAAAAACAGATTTAGCATCTCAGTGCACCACTTTGTAAAACCAACCCAGATCAGACGACGCATAGTAGGTTGGCAGTGCAACAACCGGTTCAAACAATATTTTAAGAGTCCCTGGCAGATGCAGTGTTCGGCCAGTTGGTGCAAAAGGATTGTTGTGCCTTTGGCATCCAAATGTGTATGGATGTCAGCATTATAAAAAAACATTTCTGCCATGGGCTAAAAAAATATGATGCCAATATTTGCAGGAGAAAGGTTTATAATCTGCCCCGCTCCCTGGGTTTAATCAGTTAACTGAGTTCAGGTCTCCATTAAACTCTCCTCAGTCTTTCAAAGCCAGCCCAAAATGATCAAAGATGAAAAGAAAAAGAAAGTCCCTGTAATCTAATATGATTAAAGAAGAGAGCAAAGAGGAAAACAATCAGTCTTGACTAGAGATCTGCAACCTTAAACACTCAAAGAGCCATTTGGACCCGTTTCCCACAGAAAAGGAAACACCGGGAGCCACAAAACCCTTCCTGTCCCTGACTATTTCTTGAGCGGCCACAAAACTAGCATTTGTAGTTGAATTAAATGTTCCGTTTTCTTCTGAAACTTTTCTTTTCTTGGATTTATCCATGGTTGGCCTACCGGGATTTGAAAAGCTCAATAAATTGCGTGCCGGCAGGTGTCGCACATTGGCAGTTGTGATGCATATTTTGAGTGACAGGGAGCCAGAGCAGAGGGGTGAAAGAGCCACATGCGGCTCCAGAGCCGCAGGTTGCTGACCCCTGGTTTTGACAATAATTATATAGTAGAGAAATTAGGGAATGAATCGGGACTACAAGTAGTAAAAAAGGTGAAGTACCTAGGGATAAATCTGACAGCCAGAAGTGCAACTATAAAGGATAATAACTATGGAACTTTAGTCCAACAAATAAAAGAAGACTTAGAAAAATGGGGGAAATTGAAACTATCTCTATTAGGGAGGATTGCAGCAATAAAGTCAAATATACTCCCGACACTCCTTTATCTATTCCAAACAATCCTGATAAAATTGGATAAGAAATTTTTTAACAACCTGGATAAAATAATTACAAAGTTCGTATGGGAGGGAAAAAAAACCAAGAATCAAATTAAGTATTTTACAAGAAAACGGAATTAGAGGTGGATTTGGATTGCCGGCATGGGAAAAATATTATAAAGCAACAAGTCTTACATGGATTAGAGAATGGGTGAGCCTGGAAAATCAGAGATTATTAAAATTAGAAGGACATGATTTAATTAAGGGATGGCACGTCTATTTATGGAATACCAGGAACAAAACATATAAACATTTTAATAACCATATTATTAGAAATTCGTTAATTAGTACATGGCAAGAAACTAAAAATAAACATTATATGAAAGTTTCCGGATGGTTATCGACAATAGAGGCGATAATGCACCCCAACACATTAGTAAAGCAAAAGATAATAAGATATAGGGATATATTGGATTCACAGGGATTATTGAAAACACAGGAAAAACTTAAAGAACAAGGAATATTAATAGATTGGTGGCCCTATTTACAAATAAAAACAAGATATAGAAAAGACAATAATTATATTGCAGTCTTGAGTCACAGCACTTCTCACTGATGTTTCTTTTCCATTCTTCTTTCCCACAATCGCCCAAGAACTTCAGCACACCAATTAATTCAGAAAGAGAGGCTTCTTAGAGAGTCCATTTATTTTTTTATTATTATTTTCCCTTACAGACTGAGCTAACCAACTGCATCTCCATGTTGGTAGCAGGGAATGACAGGGTGCAGACGATCATCAGCCAGCTGGAGGACTTATCCAAAACGACAGAGGTGAGGAATACAGCAAATGGCTGAGCCTTTAGAAATCTGAGTAACGGAAGAGAAACCCAATCCAGAGTGATGGTGGGTTAAGACAGGTGCTGCCCGAGAAGAGACGGAAAGGGAGCCCAGTGGCTTTCTTTTCCCCTGCTTCCAAATCTGGGCAGGGGTTTATTTAGACGGAAGAGCCAAATAAGTCTGCCTAGTAATCTAAAATCCCAATGCAAACTCAAAAGGCACAGCTTGCATAATTTGCTTCTCCTGATGATTGAATTAATGTTCGGATTTTTCATTTTCTGATTTCTAATTCTAGTCAGCAATCAGAAAATTAATCTAGTGGGAATTTCTCATTCTAATTAGAATTCTAAATCTAATTAGAAATTTAGGCTAATTGGCACAGCACACTAAATGGCGGAAAGAACTAAACTAAGGTTAAAATGGACAAAGCTTAAAATGTTGCAGATGCATCCACTTGTCCAGTGGTGAAATCCAATTTTTTTTTTTTACTGCCAGTTCTGTGGGTGTGGTTTGGTGGGCATGGTGTGACTTGGTGGGCGTGGCAGTGCAAAATCCCCATTCCCATCCCATTCCAGGGAAGGATACTGCAAAATCCCCATTCCCTCCCCACTCTGGGGCCAGCCAGAGGTGGTATTTTCCGGTTCTCCGAACTACTCAAAATTTCTGCTACCGGTTCTCCAGAACCTGCTGGATTTCACCCCTGCACTTGTCCTTTAACCCGGTGGTACCCCAACCTTTCTGGCTCCACGGACCGGCAGCCCTGGAGGGTGGGGTGAAGGGGATGGTTTCACGCATGCACAAATAAAATTTTGTGCTCTCGTCCGCTGCTTGTGTGGCCTGGTTCCCAACAGGCCATGGACCAATACCAGACCAGTACCAGGCCATGGACTGTGTGTTGGGGACCCCTGCTTTAACTCATTAAGTGTTTGATGCGAGCTATTTTGCCTGATGCACCAAATATAAACATTTTATGTTGAGGAATCTGGGAATAGAGTACTGACTGCAAATCAGAAAATCCTTGCTTTGGCTTTCCTCTGCAATGAACTTAATAGAGACTCTCTATTATATGGGCTATAACCCTAATAATAATAAAAGAAGCGGGGGAAAAGATAAAAACAGAGTAAAACAAAACCAGAAGAATTTGCATAAAAACAAGGTAATGAAGATATACGTAGATTGTCCCTCCTGGTTGAATACAGGTAGTCCTCGACTTACAAGAGTTCATTTAGTGACCATTCAAAGTTACAACGGCACTGAAGAAAGTGACTTATGACCAGTTTTCACACTTACGACTGTTGTAGCATCCTCATGGTCATGATGCTTGGCAACCGACTCGTATTTACGACGTTTGCAATGTCCCAGATCAAATCAAGCAAGATCTCTCTGAATAAGGGCCTGGTGGCTCAGCAGACTGATAGCATTGTGATTAACACCAGCTGTCTGCAATTACTGTAAGTTCGAATCTCACCAGGCTCAAGGTTGACTCAGCCTTCCATCCTTTCTAAGGTAGGTAAATTGAGGACCCAGTTTGTGGGGGCAATAAGCTGACTTTGTATAAGTATACAAAAGTATGAAGGCTATTGCTTAACGCACTGTAAGCCGCCCTGAGTCTCTGGAGAAGGGCGGCATATAAATCAAATTTTAAAAAAATGAGTTCCAGATGGTTGCTTGAGTGAGATTTGTTCAGAAGGAACCAACTCAACTTTTATTCTTCTCTCTCTGTGAACAGGAGAACAGTCAGTTGGCTAAGCAATCCTTGTGTGAGAAGTTTGAAGCTCTCATTGCTGTCCTTGAGGAGAAGAGGACGGGTCTCCTCCAGCGCATCTCCAAGGAGCAGGAGGAGAAGGCCGGGTTCTTGCAGAACCTCATCCAACAGTATAAAGATCAACTGGAGAAGTCCAGCAAGCTGATCGAGAGTGCCATTCAGTCTATGGAAGAAGAAGGAGGAGCTGCTTTTCTCATGGTGAGGGGAAAATGTTGTACGTTCAGGATACCTTCATCTACAGCTGTGTAGCTTTTCAAATCCCAAATTCCCAGACCAATATAGCCAGAATTGGGTATCTGACTAGGACAGGGGTCTCTCCAACCTTGGCAACTTTAAGACTTGTGGACTTCAGCTCCCAGAATTCCTCAGCCAGCTAAGTTGGCTGAGGAATTCAGGGAGTTGGAAGTCCACAAGTCTTAAAGTTGCCAAGGTTGGAAACCCCTGGATTAGGAGATTCATATCATGGATTAGCCAGGAAATTTGCTTAGTGGTGCTACTTACCATCGCTCATCTGAATCTTCATGAAGAGTTGGCATGCAGTTAAAATAAGAATTGGATTTGAATGTAAAATTACTTTGAACCAGTGGTGAAATCCAATTTTTTTTTACTACTGGTTCTGTGGGTGTGGCTTGGTGTGGCTTGGTGGGTGTGGCAGGGGAAGGATATTGCAAAATCCTCATTCCCTCCCCACTCCTGGGGGAAGGATATTGCAAAATCTCCATTCCCACCTGACTCTGGGGCCAGCTAGAGGTGATATTTGCAGATTCTCCGAACTGCTCAAAATTTCCGCTGCCAGTTCTCCAGAACCTGTCAGGACCTGCTGGATTTCACCCCTGCTTTGAACCCCTAAAACAGGGGGTGTTCAACCTTGGCAAATTTAAGACTTGTGGATTTCAACTCCCAGAATTCCCCAGCCAGCATGACTGGCTAGGGAATTCTGGGAGTTGAAGTCCACAGGTCTTAAAGTTGCCAAACATGGGACACCCCTGCCTTAAAATAAAGGAGTGGGGTGTTATTGGCTTAATTTGTGAATTGTGATCTTTGCTTTTCATTGTAATTAGAGTAACCCCAAACTGGAATAGAAAATAAAAGGTTTCTAATTGCAACACCGTGCAACTGTACAATTGCACTTCAATATTTTGTGTGTGTGTGCCTTCAACATTTTATTAGGGCAATCAATCAATCATTTCTGGGAGACTCAAGATGATTTTACTGATTTTAGCGATTTCAAGCTGAACGTTTTTCATTCTCTGTTTTGACCTTTTCTCTTTCTCCTTCCAGACCGCCAAGCAACTTATTAAAACGTAAGTCCTGAAAACATATTTCTAAACTGCCATTTTTGTAAACAAAACAGTAAATCCTAAGTAAATAAGTTCAGAAAGGATCCAAGCAGGAAGGACACTGTGTGGTTGGGTGATATTTAAATTACGTTAAATCTGACTAGTTTGTTAGCTTAATTGTCTATTTCAGGGGTGACAAAACTCGATTTCATTGAGGGCCGCATCCGGGTTGCGTTTGACCTCGGGGGACCGGGGTGGGTGTGGCCAGCTTGATGTCACTTATGTCAGAGGCACTTGTGGCAGCCTGAGTCCCAATCTCTATTTTCAACTGGGAAGGCCTCCCGCAACCCTCTGCCAGCGAAAACGGAGCTTGTAACTAATTGAAACCTATTTTATGTATGACAGAACATTTACCTGTGGGGCCCTTGTGGAGAATGTAAATGGAGGGTAGACCCCAAGAAAGTTTAACACGGAGTTACAGATAATCCTCAACTTATAACAGTTCATTTGGTTACCGTTCAAAGTTATAACGACACTGGAAAAAAAAAGCGACACGATCATTTTTCACATGACTGTTGCAACATCCCCATGGTCACATGACCAAAATTCAGATGCTTGGCAACTGACTCATAGTTCTGACGGTTGCAGTGTCTCGGAGTCATGTGAACAGCTTTTGTGAGCAAAGTTAATGGGGAAGCCAGATTCACTTAACAGCCGTGTTACTAACTTCACAACTGCAATGATTCACTTAATGACTCAGGCTAGAAAGATCCTAAAATGGGGCAAAACTCACTTAACAAATGTCTCACTTAACAACATACGTTTTGTGCTCAAATGTGACTGTAAGTTGAGGAATACCTGTATTTATAAAAAGGGGAAAGAGTATTTGATCAGCCTCCCTCCCTTCCTTTCATTCCAGTTCTTTTTCTTATTTTATTTATCTAATAAAATATTGCCAGACATCCTTCAAAAATCTCAGGGTTGAGTCCCATAATGGTAGAAAGACCTATAAAAGAGTACACCACCTTTTGTTTGAATGACAGCCCAAAACCTACAGCGGATTGCCTAATAGCAGGATAAAAGGCAACTGCATCCTTTCTCATCTGTGTTCCAGAATCGTGGATGCATCAAAAGGTGGCCAGTTGGAGAAGGTCGAGACAGGCTTTGAAAACATGGACTACTTCACCGTAGATTTGGAAAGTATCACAGAAGCCTTGAGAAGCATTGACTTCGAGGCAGGTATGATCACCCAGAGGTGCCCAGTCGGGATGTAAGAAGTATAACCTGAAGTTTAGCTATATTGCTAATATCCCTGAATGAAACATGGCCCTTCTAAATCTTCTGATTTATCAAATACATTCCCCTTGATAGAGAAAGTAGTATGGCATATTAATTAATTAGGTGGGACGCAGGACCTAATTAATCAGGACGCAATGGCTCAGTGGCTAAGATGATGAGCTTGTCAGTTGAAAGGTTGGCAGTTCAACAGTTCGAATCCCTAGTGCCGTGTAACAGGGTGAGCTCCCGTTACTTGTCCCAGCATCTGCCAATCTAGCAGTTCGAAAGCACATAAAAAAGGCAAGTAGAAAAATAGGGACCACCTTTGGTGGGAAGGTAACAGCGTTCCGTGCGCCTTTGGCGTTTAGTCATGCCGGCCACATGACCCCCGGAAACATCTTCAGCCAGCACTGGCTCTTTGGCTTTGAAACGGAGATGAGCACCGCCCCCTAGAGTCAGGAACAACTAGCACATATGTGCGAGGGGAACCTTTACCTTTACCTAATTAATATGGAAACTGAGCAGCAGTGGCCTAGGGGTAAAAACATTCACCTCCCACTTGGAAGGTTGACAGTTCAATCCTACCAACAGATGTTTCTCTACCAGGGCGCAAAGAGAAAATATCTACTGCAAACTCCATATAGGTGTCAGGAAGGGCACCCGGCCAGTAAACGCTCAGCTCCACTCAGTTGCCCCAATCCCACCCCGAAGCAAGGGATTATAGCAGTGGTTCTCAACCTTCCTAATGCCGTGACCCTTTAATACAGTTCCTCATGTTGTGGTGACCCCCAACCATAAAATTATTCCTATAACTATTGAAAATATGTGTTTTCCGATGGTCTTAGGCGACCCCTGTGAAAGGGTCATTCGACCCCCAAAGGGGTCCCGACCCACAGGTTGAGAACCGCTGGATTATAGGGTCATAAAAGGAAAAAAAATAATAATATGGAAATCACTGCAGCAAACAGCATTGTGCACCAGGTTATTATTTTTTGCATACCAACAGTCTAATAATACCTAGCATCCCGGGTGCCAAATGTATTTCATCAAATACTGACATTAGTTTATTATGGGAAGGAGTGCCAAATCCAGATAAATCTTCAGGAAATAGTAAATACTATGACAACATTCATCAGTTTTTCATCAGTGGGGGATTTTGGACAGCAGATTCCTTACTGGTCTCCAGTTTAACTTCCTTCCATACTTGTTTTGGAGCTAATCTCTGCTGATTTCCATGATGAAAGTGGCACTTTCTAATATTCTAGTGCACAAGCAAACTTAACACACCTTTTGTGTGGCAAGAGGTACAAAGTTAATTGACAGTAGTTGAGTTAGAAATAAAGATTCCCAAGGACTTCATAAGCATCTGAGATACTTAAAGAGACAGCTCCATAGCTCTGTTCTGGAATGTGGGTCTAAATTATCTCCTCCCCCCCTTTTTTTCACCCCAAAGATGAAGATGATGATGAACTGAACGAGGAAGACGAAACAGAAGAGGAGCAGCCAGTTGGGCAAACAGATGGTAAGAAACAAACAGGAAATATTAGGTCTTCCAGAGATATACAATCTTAATATATATATTTTTTTGAGATGAGCACTGAATGCAGCATTGCACATAGTCCTCAGCTTACAAACCGTTCATTTAATGACCCTTTGAAGTTTACAACAATGATGAAAAAAGGGATTCATGACCTATCTTTGCACTTATGACTGTTGCGGCATCCCCATGGGATCAAACTTCGGTCATGTATTTACAACAGGTTGTACTTACAATGATTGCAGCATCCCTGGGGGCCACGCATTTGCAACCTTCCTATCCAGCTTCTTAATTTCTTAATGCCAGTCTGATTCACTTAACAACCATGGCAAGAAAGGTAATAAAACTGGGCCTAACTAAACAGTGATCTTATCAACATGATAGCAGTGTTCCAATATTTGAGGGGCTGCCACAGAGAGGAGGGGGATCTAGCTATTTTCCAAAGCACCTGAAGGCCAGACAAGGAATAATGGATAGAAACTGAACAAGGAGAGATTCAACCTAGAAATAAGGAGGAATTTTCTGACAGTGAGAGCAATCAACCAATGGAACAGAAGTTGCCTTCAGAAGTTGTGGGAGCTTCATCACTGGAAGCTTTCAAGAAGAGACTGGACTGCCATCTGTCAGAAATTGTGTAGGGTCTCCTCCTTGGGTGGAGGGTTGGACTATATCAGGGGTCTCCAACCTTGGCAAATTTAAGCCTGACGGACTTCAACTTCCAGAATTTATTTATTTATTTATTTATTGGTTCGATTTATATGCCACCCTTTTCCGAAGACTCAGGGCGGCTTATAATGCATTAAGCAATAGCCTTCATACTTTTGTACATACCTGCTTACTATGGCTTTCGCCCCCCCCCCCCCCAAGTGGTGTTCTTTTTTTATACAAAGTCAGTTTATTGCCCCCACAAACCGGGTCCTCATTTTACCTACCTTGGAAGGATGGAAGGCTGAGTCAACCTTGAGCCTGAACTTGCAGTAATTGCAGGCAGCTGGTGTTACTTAACAGTGCTTTAGTCTGCTGCGCTACCAAGGCTCTTGGTAATTCTGGGAGTTGAAGTCCTCCAGTTCAAATCCCTTCCAACTTTGTTAATCCGTCATCTAAACAGCCGCCTTTCTCAGCAACGGAAATTCTGCTTCCCCACTGTGGTCATAAATTGAGGATTACTTGTATTTTTTTCTCTTCCATTCAATTGTGTCCCTTTTCTTGCCAAGTTGTCCCGTAAACCCCCCCACCCCCCACGCCCCCAGAAGAGGGTTTTGGCTGATGCCTCTGCTTCTTCCTAACCTTGAGAAACTTTGGTTGCGGCCCAAATCTTGAATGCTTTGTCTTCAAATGGTTTCACGCATTTCCCTCCTATTTTCTTACAGGTACACAGTAACCAGGAAAGAACATGAAATTCCAAGGAGGAAGCAAACAGAATAACCGGCTCTGTAGGATTTGGATAGAGGAAGAGGAGGGATGGGGTGGGGGAAACCCAAACTGGATGCCCATCAAGTATACAGGGCAAAGCCCGGAGGATGAAGGATCGTTTGGGATGTAGAATTCGTGGCAATGCAGGAAGGCAGAAACGCACAGAGACACTTTATACACGGGTGCAACATGGAACCTTTCATACATGTTATATATTGTGATTTCTTTTTGTACATAATTGTTCAGGACACTTGGTTTTTTTTGGGGGGGGGCTGTTGTTAAAGAAAATATAAGATTTTGTTCATTAGGTTCACATCAGAGCACACCCTTCCACCAACTGAAGGCAGTGGATTCTGGGAATGAGTTAAAAACCGTTTCCATGAGCAGACAGGAGGTGGTCAAGCAAAAGTCGATTTCGTTGTGCTTTTTAATCTATGAAAAATACTGTCTGCGCCTCGAAGCGAATGTAAATGACGTTTGTTGGTTTTTCTTCTTTGTTGTATATAGTTACATAATAAAATAAATTTCCATTTTATCTGGAGGCCAAATGTTTTGTAACAGTAGGCAAACGACCTGTAAAACGTGTTGCCACAAAAATTGGCGACAGCCTTATTTTAAGCCGCTCTCTCCAAGGATTACTTGTAAATAGGGGGAGGGAATATCATTAATAGCTTTTTTCTTTTCTATTGGTGGCTAAAATAAACCCTCAATGTTTCAGTGCAGCATACCTCTGATCACTGTAGTAGAATGTGAGATACTCTGGATGTGGGGTCAAAGGTAATTGCCGGACATTTTTTCCAACTTCTGGTAAACAACAACAACAACAAAAACCCTGCCCCCATGCTGAGAGTGGGTGCCTTTTAGAATGCAGAACTGCAGGCTAACTCACTGCTCACTCCAGGAGTTTGATTCTCACTGGCTCAAGGTTGACTCAACCTTCCATCCTTCCAAGGTTGGTAAAACGAGGACCCAGATTGTTGGGGGCAAGATCAGTGGTGAAATCCAAATTTTTTTACTACCGGTTCTGTGGGCGTGGCGTGGTGGGCGTGGGTTGGTGGGCATGGCAGGGGAAGGATATTGCAAAATCTCCATTTCCACCTCACTCCAGGGAAAGGATACTGCAAAATCTCCATTCCCACCCCACTCCAAGGGGAAAGATACTGCAAAATCTCCATTCCCACCCCACTCCAGGGGAAGGATATTGCAAAATCTCCATTCCCACCCCACTTCAGGGGGAAGGATACTGCAAAATCTCCATTCCCACCCCAGGAGAAGGATATTACAAAATCTCCATTCCCACCTCACTTCAGAGAGGATACTGCAAAATCTCAATTCCCAACCCATCTCCAGGGGAAGGATACTGCAAAATCTTCATTCCCACCCCACTCTGGGGCCAGCCAGAGGTGATATTTGCCGGTTCTCCGAACTACTGAAAATTTCCACTACCAGTTCTCCAAAACCTGCCAGAACCTGCTGGATTTCACCACTGTTCCAAACCCTGAGCTGTGAACATTTTCAGTTCAGAGCTGAGACCAGGAATCATTCATAGAAATAGGTTGAGTCATTGCACTAAGCCTAACAGCAGTCTTTGTAGAAACATAGACATTTTGGTTTATAAAACATGATTTCCAGATAGTATATGGCAGTGATGGCTAACCTTTTTGCCATCGCGTGCCAGGAGGGGTGGGGGCAGGGGAGGTTCATGCACGCGCGTGCCCACACCCTCTCTAAGAGTCTCGGGAGGCTGGGGATAGCAAAAAACATCACTTCCTGTCCTATCGAGAGTTGGGAAATGGGCCATTTCAGGCCTCCAGAGGGCTCCGAGGGGGTGGGGAAGGCTGTTTTCACCCTCCCCAGATGCATAGAGAGGATCTGGAGCCACATGAGAAAGAAAAATGTGCCTTCTCCACCCCACCCCCCACAGGCCCTCCGCTCCCTCCCTATACCAGAAGTAGGGAAACCGCCTGTTTCCCTACTTCTGGTGGGCCCAGAAGGCCTGAAAATCAGTTGGCCGGCGCGCACATGCCGCCAGAGCTGAGCTGGCGTGCCCACGGATATGGCTACACATGCCACCTCTGGCATGCGTGCCATAGGTTCGCCATCATGGGTATATGGTATGCATCTACAGTCAATATTTCTGATTGATTCAGTAAACCGTGGCCAAGCAAACCATAGTTTATAGCATGATGTGTAAACCCGCTGTAGAAGTTCATCTGCTCCTTCAAATTTCCTGACTGTTCAGTCAAAAATTACAGGTAGTCCTCAACTTATACTGTAACAGTTTATTTAGTGATCATTCAAAGTTACCATGGCACCGAAACAGTGACTTATGACCGTTGTTCACACTTATGACCATTTTTCACACTTGCGACCATTGCAGCATCCCCATGGTCAGAGGATCAAAATTCAGATGCTTGGCAACCGATTCATATTTATGACATTTGCAGTGTCCCGGGGTCACCTGATCTCCTTTTTGCGATCTTCTGATGAGCAAAGTCAACGGAGAAGCCAAATTCACGTAACAACCATGTGACTCACTTAACAACTGCAATGATTCACTTAACAACTGTGGCAAAAAAGGTCGGGGCAAAGCTCACTTAACAAATGTCTCACTTAGCAACATTAATTTGGGGCTCAGTTGTGGTCGTAACTCGAGGACTACCTATATACGAGATACTTGTCCTTGGTTGACACGGTTAAATCCCTTTCCTGCATTTGCACAGCAAATGAAGTCATAAGCTGCCAAACTGCAATAGGCTATTTTATAGTTCAGTGTACAGGTGGCTTCTGCATGTTTCATGGATAATAAATACAATAAGGCCTTGGATAGGAGGAAGCACTAAATCAGCTCAAAGTTAATTCCTGTGGTTTGCATTTGTACTTAGCGCTCTATCTACCAAGAGTGCTACAAAACCTCCTGAGCCTAAACATATTAAGAGTATGTGCTGTACTAGGTGCTTTGTTTCCCAAAATTATATAACCGCCCATCTCACAAACAAGTGACTCAGGGTGATGTACAAGAAGGATAAAAACAATTAATACCGTATTTTTTGGACTATAAGACACACTTTTTCCCCTCCTAAAAGAGGCTGAAAATTTGGGTGCATCTTGTCCTCAGAATGTAACCCCACGCAGTGCCCAATATGGCTACCCAGAACAGCTTCTGCCTTCTCTTACCCCTTCCATGCTTTGCCTGCTTTAGTCGCTGGAGTTCCCTCTGAGGATCAGCTGTGCTTTTGAAGCTGTTTTTCAGCCCCAACCCGAGCGAAGCGATCTTCCGTGCTCTGCCTGCTTTTCTAATTGCTGCTCCCTCCGACAATCAGCTGTGTCTTAGAAACTGTTTTTTACCACCAATCAGCCCCAACCTCAAAACCAGCGAGCAAACTAATGTGCTTGGACTAGCCAGATTAATACCTGATAGGCAGAATTCCCCCCCCCCCATCCTATTTTCCTCCCCCAAAACTAAGGTGCGTCTTATACTTCGGTGCGTTTTATACTCCGGAAAATATGGGTATATTAAAAAAAAATTACAGGTAGGCCTCAACTTACGACCACAATTGTTGTTGCTAAGTGAGAAATTTGTTAAGTGAGTTTTGCCCCATTTTAAGACTTTTCTTGCCACGTTTGTTAAGTGAATCGCTGCAATTGTTAAATTAGTAACCCGGTTGTTAAGTGAATCTGGCTTCCCCGTTGACTTTGCTTGTCAGAAGGTCGTAAAAGGGGAACAGGTGAGCCCGGGACTCTTTGACCATCATAAATATGAGTCATGCATGTCAAGCATGCGAAGGTAAATCACGTGATGCTGCGACCGTCTGTGAAAAACGGTCGTAAGTCACTTATTTTAGGGCCGTTGTAACTTCGAACAGTCACTAAGCGAACTGTTGTAAGTCAAGGACTACCCATATTATTAATTTTTTTTAGAAAACTGAAGGCTGAGAGGGAACATATATTAGGGTAAGAGCAGATGTTAGTCAACTCAGCTCGCAGGCCTGATGGCATAAGAGGTTTTGAAAGGCTCCCAGAAAATCAACAGGGATTGCACCAGCCTCCTTTTGGGAAGGAGGCAGAGGAAGGTATTCCATAAAGTGAGTGCCATGGTAGAAAAGGCCTTCTGCTTAGCACCCACCAAAACAGGACCCTAGCAGATGGGACCTGTAGCACATCTTTTCTGCTGGATAAGTTGGGATGGGCAGATGAAATCAGATCTCTTAAATAACCTAGGGCAGGGGTCAGCAACCTGCGGCTCCGGAGCCACATGCAGCTCTTTGGGCCCTCTACTGTGGCTCCATTGGGTGATCTCACCACTGGCTGGCCCCACCCCTCCCAGTCAGTCCTTACCTAGCCTGAGAAGGTAAGGGTGATGGTGGGGGATGGAGAAGCAGCCAGGGCAGAGACACAGAGATACAGAGAGAGGGAGAGAGAGAGAGAGAGAGACAGAGAGAGAGGGAGGGGGAGAGAGAGAGGGAGGGAGGGAGAGAGAGGGGGGAAGGGAGGGAGGGAGGGGGAGAGAGAGAGAGAGATGTCAAAAGGGTTTTGTGGTTCCCAGTGTTTTTTAACAATTGGTTCTCTGCCCTAATGACCAGCTGGGTAGGCGTGGCTGGAGGGGGTCATGTGACTGGTGGAAGTGAGTGACATCGAGTTGGCCATGCCCACCTATGTTTTGTGGCTCCCGGTGTTTTCTTTTCTGTGGGAAACGGGTCCAAATGGTTCTTTGAGTGAGTGCTTAAGGTTGCAGACCCCAGACTGAGAGCTTTAAAGGTCAAAATCCTTAAATTGGACTCAGAAACAGACTGGTATGCAATGCAGCTTGCAAAGCAGAGGTATGGTGTGCGTTGTGTTAGTAACACATATAACTGCTTGTGGCCTCTGCATTCAGCTGAAATTTCCAGATACTCTTCAAGGGCAGCTCCACGTAGACAGCATTGCAATAGTCCAACTGGGAGGTGACTAGGGCGGGAGTAGACTGCCCTTTGGGGTAGACTGCCCTTACACAAGGAGGAGTTGTAGATTGTCAGTCACAAAATTTCCTTGCTTTTTGATTAGGTGCACACAGATCTTACTAATCTAGAGTTTGATCCACCACCATTTCTTGAACCAACCAGGCATTGCCTGGATTGGACAAATTTTATTTTCCTGGGCTCCAAGATCACCGCAGATGGGGACTGCAGCCAAGAAATTAAAAGATGCTTGCTCCTGGGGAGAAAAGCCATGGCAAATCTAGATAGCGTACTAAAAAGCAGAGACATCACCCTGCCAACAAAAATGCGTCTAGTCAAGGCTATGGTTTTCCCAGTTGCAATGGATGGCTGTGAAAGTGGGACCATAAGGAAGGCTGAGCGCCAAAGAATGGAGGCCTTTGAACTCTGGTGCTAGAGAAGATTCCTGCGAGTCCCTTGGACTGCAAGGCGATCAAACCGGTCAGTCCTAGAGGAGATCAATCCTGACTGCTCTTTAGAAGGCCAGATCCTGAAGATGAAACTCAAATACTTTGGCCACCTAATGAGAAGGAAGGACTCACTGGAGAAGAGCCTAATGCTGGGAATGATTTGAGGGCAAAAGAAGAATGGACGACAGGGAATGAAGTGGCTGGATGGAGTCACTGAAGCAGTAGGCGGGAGTTTAAATGGACTCCAGGGGATGGTAGAGGACAGGAAGGCCTGGAGGAATGTTGTCCATGGGGTCAGACACAACTTCGCAATTAACAACAAATGATTTGACTGCTTATTTGTACCCTATGACTATCATTAAGTGTTGTACCTTATGATTCTTGTCGAATGTATCTTGTCTTTTTATGTACACTGAGAACATATACACCAAAGACAAATTCCTTGTGTGTCCAATCACACTTGGCCAATAAAGAATTCAATTCAATTCTATTCTATTCAATTCAATTCTATTTTCTTTTCTATTTATTCCTATTCCTATTCCTATTCCATTTATTCCTATTCTTATTCTATTTATTCCTATTCTTATTCCTATTCCATTCCATTCTATTTATTTTTATTCCTATTCCTATTCCTTTTCCTATTCCATTCCATTCTATTTATTCCTATTCCTATTCCTAGTCCCATTCCATTCCATTCCATTCCACTCCATTCCATTTATTCCTATTCCTATTCCTATTCCTTTTCCATTCCATTCCATTCTATTTATTTTTATTCCTATTCCTATTCCCATTCCATTTATTCCTATTCTATTCTATTCTATTCTATTCTATTCTATTTATTCCTATTCCATTCCATTCCATTTTATTCTATTCTAATTTATTCCTATTCCTATTCCTATTCCTATTCCTATTCCTATTCCATTCCATTCTATTCTAATTTATTCCTATTCCTATTCCTATTCCTATTCCTATTCCTATTCCATTCCATTCCATTCCATTCCATTCCATTCCATTCCATTCCATTCCACTAATCTAGGGTTTTTGACCTACCATCATTTCATGAACCAACCAGGCATGTTGGATTGGACTCCTGTATTAGGATCGGGCCAGCGAACCACGTCACACAAACCACCAATGATCGGATTGCAAAAGACCCGAGACGTGAAGCAAACAACAGATCACACGATGACTTAGCAGGACGGGGGAAATCGGTTAAGGGCGGGAAGCAAAGGGGTTGTATTTGCGCAACTTTATTTTTTTAATATATTTTTTTTTGTAAAGCAGGCGCGTGTGCAAAGGATATATTCGGAGCCCATCGCGTGGGTGGCCTCGGCGGAGTTTTTCAGAAAAAAAAAAACTTCATTTTTTAAGAGCCCATTTGGGGGAAACTCCGGGGTCGTTTTTTAGGAGGCTCCAAACCGAGCAGAAATTGCGCCGCCAGGATTTACTGGAAGGTCGCCCCCCCACTTCCCCACCCCGTAAGCCACTTCTAACGTTACCCCAAACGCGGTTTACTTAAACCATGGTTTACAGGCTTTCCCCTATAAGCGCAGATCCTCATGGCCCGGGCATCTGGACTGGCATTGCCCAGCTCCCTGGTCTATCAACCCCATCCTACGTCGGTGCAGCTAGCCGCGCCAGCTCCGTCTACTATCCGCCCCCCCACCCCCGAGACCGAGCAGCTGACCTCGAGGGGCCCCTCAAAGCGGCGTCCAGAAAAAGCAAAGCTTTCCCCGGTCTTCAGGGGTCTAAGGCAGGGGTCTTCAACCTTGGCAACTTTAAGCCTGGAAGACTTCAACTCCCAGAATTCCCCAGCCAGTTTTGCTTTGCTTTGCTGGCTGGGGAATTCTGGGAGTTGAAGTCTTCCAGGCTTAAAGTGGCCAAGGTTGGAGACTCCTGGTCTGGGGGGATTTGAGGCGGGGTCTCCTTCTGGGCCTTGGGGCCGAGGGTCGGGGCAGCGTGCCCTCCAAACTTCGGCAAACTTTGCGGGCGGAGCGCAGCGCCCGCTTTTCTCTTCTCTCCCCCCCACCCCCCTCTGCCCCCGCGGGCCTTTTGCGCACGAATCCGCGACGTTTTTCACCCGGGCTGGTTGCTCGCCCAGCCGAGATAAGAGGCGGCGGAGCAGGCGGGAGACCAGCTCCTTTTGGGAGGGAGGAAGGAAAGAAGGAAGGCGAGCCGGGCGAAGAGGGGCGAAGAAGAGCCGCGGCTCGGGGAAGGGCGCACCTGTTGGCGAAGGATGATGGATGGCAAGCGCGGCGGGGTGGAAAAAAGCCACCTGCTCAACGGGGCGGAAAGCAGGTGGGTCCCGGGAAGGGTTCCTTTCTCCCTTCCCCTTCCTTTCTTTTCTTTCTCCTTTCCGTCTTTCCTTCCCTTTCTTTCTTTCTCTCTCCTCTCTTTACCCTTCCCTTCTTTTCGTTCCTTTCCTTTCTCCTTTCCTTTCCATCTTATCTTCCCTTCCCTTTCTTTCTCTCACCTCACCTCACTTGCCCTCTCCCTTCCCTTCTTTTCTTTCCTTTCCTTCTTTCTTTCTTTCCTCCTTTCCTTTCCTTTCCTTTCTCCTTTCCTTTCCTTTCCATCTTTTCTTCCCTTCCCTTTCTTTCTCTCTCCTCTCCTGCCCTCTCCCTTCCCTTCTTTCCTTCCCATCTTTCCTTCTTTCTTTCCTTTCCTTTCCATCTTTTCTTCCCTTCCCTTCCCTTTCTTTCTCCTCTCCTGCCCTCTCCCTTCCCTTCTTTCCTTTCCTTCCCATCTTTCCTTCTTTCTTTCTTTCCTTTCCTTTCCATCTTCCCTTTCTCTCTTTCTCTCTCCCCTCTCCTCCCTCCCTCCCTCCCTCCCTCCCTCCCTCCCTCCTTTCTTTCTTTCTTTCTTTCTTTCTTTCTTTCTTTCTTTCTTTCTTTCTTTCTTTCTTTCTTTCTTTCTTTCTTTCTTTCTTTCTTTCTTTCTTTCTTTCTTTCTTTCTTTCTTTCTTTTCTTTCCAACTTCTCCCCCCCCCCCCCCGACGACGATGCCAATGCCTCTCCCCGGGTTTCCGTCCAGCCACCCTCCTCCGCTCCCGTGGCTGGATCGCGTGGCCGAGCCTCCCGCGCATGGCACCCCAGCCAGTTAAAGCGGCCTCCTAAAGCCCGGGCTTCCTCGGAAGTAAATCTCCCAAATTGATCCGAAGGAAGGCTCGGCTCGGCTCCTCAGGTGGATGGGGAAATGCCCGGAGAAATCGCGATCTTGGCTGTCTTCGGAAGGGCCCTCTTCCCCCGCCTCCCCATGCCGCCAATCCAATGAATCAAAAGGATTCTCAATCAGAGAAAGCACCCCCTTTATTTTATTATTATTATTATTTTGCCAAAGCTGACTTTTTTTAAAGTTGCAGAGATTGGAATAAGCAGCCCCCCCCCCCCCCCCGTTTGGAGTTGTTCCATTTCAACTTTATGTTCTCATAAAGGCGTTCAAATATCTCGCCCGTCCGCTACTTAAAAAAAAAAATCAATGTTGGCAAAAAATAAAAAATAAAAGGGCTGCTTTTTCTTATTGCCACCCCCGTTGTTCAGGAACGGGTGTGCGTTCTTTAATACGAAGCAGCTACTTGGGAGGGCTTCTTCACCTGTTGAATGTCTGCTTGCTTTGTATCTGCTAAGAGCAAGGCAACCGCAAGTCCTATATTCCCAAAAAGAAGGGGGGGGAAAGATGGCGCCAGATTCCTGCGAGCCTCCCTCAGGTGTGCCGTGAGAAAGCCATTATCTCTCGCAAACAACTTTGAGGTCCTTTAAGTTCGTTCGGAAAGAAGTTTACATTTGGGGGGGAGGGTGAGGGGCGAATCTCTGGTTTTCCTCAAAGGATTAATGCAAAGGGGTGGATTCTCAATTGTAATATGCAGAAAAAACAATGGCTACCCACCTGCCTTCCATTGAGGACCTGTATCCTGCACGAGTCAAAAAGAGGGCTGTGAAAATATTTACAGACCCCTCACATCCTGGGTATTAACTGTTTCAACTCCTATCCTCAAAAGGACCCTATAGAGCACTACACACCAGAATAACAAGACACAAGAACAGTTTTTCTCCCATGCCATCACTCTGCTAAACAACTAATTCCCACAACACTCAAACTATTTAGTAAGGCTGTCTTACTATTCTTCTTCTCTCTCTTAGCAGTATCTATTTCTTCCCACTTATTACTATAACCATGTTGCTTGTATCTTTCAATTTATATTGTTTTTATTTGCTTCCTAGTACAATTTGATAGCTTATTAGTAACCTTGACTAGCACTATGTGTTGTATATTTTTATTCTTGATGAATGTATTTCATTCTCCTTATGTAGACTGAGAGCATATACACTAAAGACAAATTCCTTGTGTGTCCAATCACACTTGGCCAATAAAGAATTCTATTCTATTCTATTCTATTCTATTCTATTCTATTCTATTCTATTCTATTGTATTCTATCCTATCCTATCCTATCCTATCCTATCCTATCCTATCCTATCCTATCCTATCCACCCATACTAAGTAATATTCTGTTTCCTCTTTTTCTTTATTCATGCTGAATAAACTAAATTATTTATGTATCTTAAATAGAAAACTATCTTACAATAGATTTTACCCCAAAAGTTTTTTATTAAAATAAATTCAATAAAAATCAAAAAAATCCGATTTAAATTAAAAAAAATCTGATTTATTTATTTATTTTTTTAAAAAAATCATTGATTTTTATCCACCCTGCCTGTAAGTATGTAAAGGTAAAGGTTCCCCCTGTCCAGTTGTGTCCGAGTTTAGTGGCTGCTGCTCATCTCTGTTTCTTAGCCAAGAGAGCAGGGTGAAATCCAAAATTTTTCCCTACCGGTTCTGTAGGTGTGGCTTGGTGGGCATGGCATGGGAAGGATATTGCAAAATCTCCATTCCCACCCCATTCTGGGACCACCCAAAGGTGGTATTTGCCGGTTCTCCGAACTGCTCAAAATTTCTGCTACCGGTTCTCCAGAACATGTTAGAACCTGCTGGATTTCACTCCTGCGAGAGAGCCAGCATTGTCTGAAGATGCTTCTGTAGTCATGTGACAGTGTGATTTTTATGCTGAGGTGCACAGAATTCTGGTACCTTCCCACCGAAGTGGTACCTATTTATCTACTTGCATTTGCATGCTTTTGAATTGCTAGGTAGGCAGCAGCTGGAGCAAGTAACAGGAGCTCACTCCATCATACGACGTTTGGGTCTCGAACGGTCGACCTTCTGGTTGACAAGCCCAGTGGGGCATATACATTAATGCTTTGGGAGTGGAGAGACTCTCTTTCTAAAACTGTGTTATTTCCAATGCAGGTCCTATTTAGGAGTCTCAGAAAAGGACTTCCATGGTTCAGTGGTTGGCTTCGTACCTGGCCTCTCTTCTCTCGAGCTGGACCTCATAGGAAACCTGCATTGTCACTCCAGCTGGGCAGCCAGCAATGGCAACAACGCTGAGCAAAAACGAGCTCGTCGGAAGCTTTATCTTGCTTCTGCCATCTGCTTGATCTTCATGACGGGGGAAATTGCAGGTAGGCAGCTAACATTTTGAAGGCTCTGCGAGGCCCTTGGAGGCTGCTGTTGGAGGTGAGCTGGTGGTTGGAGTGATCCAGTGGCATTTAGGGCAAAGGAGTACAAATTGTTGGTGGAGATGACCTTGGTGAAGATCTGTAAGAACCTAAAGAAAAGAGGCTGTAATGTTTGCCAATCCTGGGAAATCAGACGATGCTCTTGAATCGACTGACGCCTCTTTAATTCACTGGAAAATCAGAAGGGGAGGATTTGGCAGCACAATTAAATTTGCAAGATTCTGATATTAGCCCTGGTGGTGCAGGGGTTAAGCGAAGTATTGCAGGTAAACTCTGCCTGCCGCCTGAAGTTCAATCCTGACAGGCTCAAGGTTGACTCAGCCTTCCACCCTTCCGAGGTCGGTAAAATGAGGACTCAAATGGTTGGGGCAATATGCAGATAATGATTCTACATTGTAAACTGGCCAGAGAGTGCTGTAAAGCACTATGGGGCAGTATATAAGCCTAAATGCTATTGCTATTGCTATTACACCCAATCTCAATAAAAGGTCATTTTAGCCTTCCTGTGGAACTGAATTTCTGGTCTGGTTCATCTACTGCAGAGGTAGGGAATGATCAGGGGTGAAATCCAGCAGGTTCTGACAGGTTCTGGAGAACCGGTAGCGGAAATTTGTAGTAGTTCAGAGAACCGGCAAATACCACCTCTGGCTGGCCCCAGAGTGGGGTGGGAATGGAGATTTTGCAATATCTTTCCCTCAGGAGTGTGGAGGGAATGGGGATTTTGCAGTATGCTTCTGCCATGCCCACCAAGCCACACCATGCCCACCAAGCTACGCCCACAGAACCAGTAGTAAAAAAATTTGGATTTCACCACTGGGAATGATGGCCCTTTTACAACCTGTGGACTTAAACTCTCAGAATGGCTGGCTCAAGAATTCTGGGAGTTGAAGTCCACAAGTCATAAAGGGGCCATCATTCCCTACATCTGACTTAGTGGGTCTAACAGACATTCCTGAGATCATGTCTGCTACGAACACATTGAGCAAGCATGCTGCTGTCTTGAAATGCTCCAGACATGTTGAAATCTAGCATGGCAGGGAGAAAGCTAGGTAGAGACTCTTAACCAGGAAGAAGAATCTGGGCACAGCCCATAACTAGTTAGTACTACTAACTAGAGTTAGTATACTACTTATACTAACTATACCAGGGGTATAGTTATACTAACTATACCAGGGGTGAAATCTAGCAGGTTCTGACAGGTTCTGGAGAACCGGTAGCGGAAATTTTGAGTAGTTCGGAGAACTGGCAGTGCCACCTCTGGCTGGCCCCAGAGTGGGGTGGTAATGGAGATTTTGCAATATCCTTCCCCCAGGAGTGTGGAGGAAATGGGGATTTTGCAGTATTCTTCCCCTGCCACACCACCAAGCCAAGCCACGCCCACAGAACCGGTAGTAAAAAAATTTGGATTTCACCACTGAACTATACTATAACGATAACTACAATAAAATACCTTATGCCACCAGACTTGAAATTTTGGGCTTAGAACTACGCTGCCTTCGGTCTGACCTAAGCGTAGTACATAAAATTATCTGCCACAACGTCCTACCTGTCAATGACTTTTTCAGCTTCAACCACAACAATACACGAGCACACAATAGGTACAAACTCAAGGTAAACCGCTCCAAACTCGATTGCAGGAAATAGGACTTCAGCAACAGAGTAGTCAATGCCTGGAATGCACTACCTGACTCTGTGGTTTCTTCCCCAAACCCCCAAAACTTTAACCTTAGACTGTCTACTGCTGACCTCACCTCATTCCTAAGAGGTCTATAAGGGGCGTGCATAAGAGCACCACCGTGCCTACCGTCCCTGCCCTAATTTCCCCTTTTATTCGTATTCATTTCATGTATTAATGTTTATAGTTTTATCTGTTATATATGCTTGAAAGATTGATAGATAGATAGATAGATAGATAGATAGATGATAGATAGATAGTAGATAGATAGATAGATAGATAGATAGATAGATAGATAGATAGATAATTCACTCTCTTTTATTCTCTTCAGGAGGGTACTTTGCACACAGCCTGGCCATTATGACCGATGCGGCCCACCTATTGACAGATTTTGCTAGCATGATGATCAGCCTTTTCTCTCTCTGGATGGCATCTCGGCAGCCTACTAAAACGATGAATTTTGGATGGCACAGAGCAGGTAATCCGGACCATTAAAAAGGCATTAATGGCGCACTCTGTGAATACACAGCATACCTGCTTAAGGATGAAATATAATTTTGTAGAATTGAGCCCAAAATTTCCATTGTTAAGACAGTTAAGTGAGGTTTGTTTTGCCCCATTCTATGGCCTTTCTTGCCGCAGTTGTTAAATGAACCTCTGCGGTTATTAAGTGAATCAAGCGGTCATTAAATGAATCTGGCTTTCCCCTTTGACTTTGCTTGCCGGAAGCCAGTTGGGAAGGTTACAAATGTGATGGCATGACTCTGAGACAGTGCAACTATTCTGTTTCCCCGAAAATAGGACCTCCCCGGATAATAAGCCCAATCGGGCTTTTGAGCACGTGCTAAAATAAGCCCTCCCTGAAAATATTTAACGGCATGCGCAGCCGGTCCCTGACTTTCCTCGGGTTAAGATTAGGGAGACAGAGCTAGAAATCAGGTAAGATGGCAAGAAGAGCCCCGTCTTGCTCCATGCACCCCCAAATAATAAGACCACCTCAAAAATAAGGCCAAGCGCTTATTTCAGGGTTAAAAAAAAAATATAAGACAAGGTCTTATTTTCGGGGAAACATGGTACCATAAATACATGCCAGTTGCCAGTTATGATCAATGACCGTGGGGATATGTTAGTGGGATAAAAGGTCGTAAATCTCTGTTTTTTCAGTGCCATTGTAAGTTTGAATGGTCACTAAACGAATGGTTGTAAATCGAGCATTACCTGCTTTTATAATCCAAGCCCTCCTTTCCCCATTTTGAGGAAATTTTACACCAACTCCTACCTGCAGAGCCCAACTGGACAAACTTGGCTTCTTTCTTAATGGAAAGCAGCGGAGGTTTATGAAGATGTTTTCTCTGTTTCCCGATTGTGGCTTCCAGCCTACGTTGTTCATTCATGAGGCACACTTAATTGGATTAGTTACATGTTCCAGCATCTGACTTTGTCCTGCAGGCTAATCTTTACGCTCACTTAGTTACCTTGTAGATTTAATCGGGTTGATGAACTTAGGAGGGTTGGCTGGTTAAACGTTCTGTGCAGACATAGCCAGGGTTAATGTATTGTGTGAACAAAACCTGTACTTTTTCTCGCGGCACCTGCTCAGCTTGCTAGGGTGGCATATTGCCAGTCTTCAATGACATGTTTTCTGTTGACTTCTCAGTACAGACAGTGACTTTCTTTGAGTTATTTGACTTCCTCTTGCCATTGTCTTTAATTCTTTGTCTTCAGTTCCTCTTGCCTGGAGCTTTCTCTAGCTGATCTGTCCCCAATGATCCAGCCAGTTCCTTATGTTTTTGCCTATATTTTAATCACATACACACACACAATTTGCAGTTACCGTATTTTTCAGAGTATAAGAAGCACCGAAGTATAAGACACACCCTAGTTTTAGGGGAGGAAACTAGCGAGGAAAAAAATTCTGCCCCTGCCTACCAGGTATTCATCTGGCTAGCGTCCTTAGCCTGGTCAGCTTCAGCACATTAGTTGGTTGTAAGCGTACGCATACACATTTGTTTTGCACGTGCACACCTCGTTGGGGCTTATAAGTAGCTTCAAAAGCACAGCTGATTGTCGGAGGGAGCTCCAGTGAGTAAAGCAGGTGAAGCGCTGAAGCAGTAAAACAAGGCAGCAGGTGTTCTGGGTTGCCATTTTGGGCTCCACGCCTCACATTTTACGGCCTCCAAATGCTCCGTTTGAGAGCCGTTGAAGGCTGCGGGGATCGCCAAAGCACATCACCACCGATCACTACCCGAAAACATGATGCACAGAGGCCAAAAACGCAATGCATGGAGGCAGCGATCGGCGGCAATGTGCTTTGGGGATCCCTGCAGCCTTGAAGGGCTCTCAAACGGAGCATTTGGAGGATGAAAACGCGAGGCGCAGTGCCCCAAAACACAAACCATTGTCTGTGGCAATCTCTGCAGCCAGGAAGAGGATGCGCGGAGGCCAAAGAGTGGGGGCTGGCAGGTGGGCCAGGGCTACATTCAGAGTATAAGACGCACCCAAATTTTCAGCCTCTTTTAGGGAGGAAAAAAGTGTGTCTTATACTCTGAAAAATACGGTACTTAATGGCTGAACTGCAACAAAAAATGGGTCATTGGTCCTTAGTGGCCGTAGCAATGATTTTAGTTTAGTTCGGGGATCAGCAACCTGCGGCTCTGGAGCCACATGTGGCTCTTTCACCCTTCTACTGCGGCTCCCTATCACTCAAAATATACATCACAACCGCCAATGTGCGACACCCGGTGGCACACGATTTATTGAGCTTTTCAACCGCCAGTAGGCCAACCATGGATAAATCCAAGAAAAGAAAAGTTTCAGAAGAAAACCGAACGTTTAATTCAACTACATATGCTAGTTTTGTGACTGCTCAAGAAATAGTCAGGCACTGGAAGGGTTTTGTGGCTCCCGGTGTTTTCTTTTCTGTGGGAAACAGGTGCAAATGGCTCTTTGAGTGTTTAAGGTTGCAGACCCCTGGTTTAGTTCTTTGTCTTGCTCTTGCTCAGGAACTTCCTTTAGCTGATTTGTCCTCAGGGATCCATCCAGCTCCCTGAGTTTGATCCTGTATAGTTTAATCACAAATACATAACATACATATCATGCAAATACTTAGTGCAGGAGTTCCCAATCTTGGCAACTTTATGACGTGTGTACTTCGACTCCCAGAATTTTATTGATATCCTTTGTTAAGCTTTGGCTTCATGTGAAAACTGAATCAATTGTGGTTTGGTCATCATACCACAGTTAACTGCATAAAAGCTAAACTCAACCAAGATCACAATGGAAGCCATCTGCTGAAATATATCTCGGCTGAAATAAATCAATTGCTCTTTCATTTAATGGCAGAATGAGCTGATTTGTTGAAAGAACATTTAGTTCATGAGTATTTGGCAGAAGTGCTCTTTATTAATTATACCTTGGGTGAGTGAGTCAGCCAGTGCAAACTTGGGAGTTTTCCAACCTTTAATGCCTATGTCACATCCTGTATCTGTACTGAATACTGTACTGTATGTGTATCCGTACTGAAGTTTGCAGATGACACAACAGTGATTGGTCTCATTCGATGAATCTGCATACAGATGGGAGGTTGAACGACTAGCCTTGTGGTGCAACCAGAACAATCTTGAACTAAATACACTCAAACTGTAGAAATTGTGGTAGATTTTAGGAGAAACCCTCCCATACTACCACCTCTTACAATACTAGACAACACAGTATCAACAGAGTCCTTCAAGTTTCTAGGTTCTATCATATCTCAAGACTTAAAATGAACACCTAACATCAAAAACGTCATCAAAAAAGCGCAACAAAGAGTGTTCTTTCTGTGCCAACTCAGGAAGCTCAAACTGCCCAAAGAGCTGCTGATTCAGTTCTACAGAGGAATTATTAAATCTGTCATCTGCACCTCCATAACTGTCTGGTTTGGTTGTACAACCCAACAAGACAGACACAGACTTCAACGGATAGTTAGAACTGCAGAAAAAACAATTGCTACCAACCTGCCTTCCAGTGAGGATCTGTTTACTGCATGAATCAAAAAGAGGGCTGTGAAAATATTTATTTATTTTATTTTATTTATTTAATTCAACTTATATACCGCCCTTCTCCCCAGGGGGACTCAGGGCGGTGGACAGCCAAACTTAAAACACATATAGTACAAAAGTTAAGAAAAAACTAAAATAAATTAAATCATCGGTATTTCCAATTTAAAATCCCAAATCTGCAAAATCGAAAAGTTCCCAATTTAAAACCCAGAATCAATAAAATCGCAAATTTAAAAACCCCATTAAAACCATTTAAGCTAAGCCAGCTTGTTGGAATAAATAAGACTTCAGGGCCTTTCGGAAAGCGCGGAGGTCTGGGATCAGTCGTATTCCAGGAGGTAGCTCATTCCACAGGTTGGGTGCCCCCACAGAGAAGGCTCTCCCCCTGGGGGCTGCCAACCAACATTGCTTGGCCGACGGCACCCTGAGGAGGCCCTCTCTGTGCGAGAGTACTGGCCGGTGGGAGGTTATCGGTAGCAGCAGGCGGTCTCGCAGGTATCCCGGCCCTATGCCATGGAGCGCTTTAAAGGTGAGAACCAATACCTTGAAGCGCACCCGGAAGACCACTGGGAGCCAGTGCAGCTCGCGCAGGAGAGGTGTTATGTGGGAGCGCCCTGTGGCTCCCATAATCACCCGCGCGGCTGCATTCTGGACCAGTTGGAGCCTCTGGGTGCACCTCAAGGGGAGCCCCATGTAGAGAGCGTTACAATAGTCCAGGCGAGACGTGACGAGGGCATGGGTGACTATGCATAAGGAGTCCCCATCCAGAAAGGGGTGCAACTGGCGCATCAGGCGGACCTGATAGAAGGCCCCCCTGGCCACGGCAGTCCTATTTATTATTCAAATATGTCCTTATGTTATGTTATATGTTATGTTATTCAATATGCTCTTCCAAAGACAGCCGTGAATCCAGGAGGACACCCAAGTTGCGAGCCCCCTCTGTGGGGGCCAGTAACTCACCCCCAATAGCCAGCGATGGCACCAGCTGGCTATACCGGGACGCCGGCATCCACAGCCACTCGGTTTTGAAAGGGTTGAGTTGAAGCCTGTTCCTCCCCATCCAGACCCACACGGCTTCAAGGCACTGGGACATTACTTCCAGGGCATCATTTTGGTGGTCAGGGGTGGAGATGTACAGCTGAGTATCATCAGCGTACAGTTGGCAACGCACCCCAAAACCACGGATGATCTCACCCAGCGGCTTCACATAAATGTTGAACAGGAACGGTAAGAGGACCAACCCTCGCGGCACCCCGCAAACGAGGCGCCTCGAGGTCGACCTCTGCCCCCCTGCCAACACCGACTGCGACCGGTCGGAGAGATAGGAGGAGAACCACCGCAGCACGGTGCCTCCTACCCCCAAGCCCTCCAACCGACGCAGCATGATACCATAGTCGATGGTATCAAAAGCCGCTGAGAGATCGAACAGGACCAGGACAGAGGAGCAACCCCTGTCCCGAGCCCTCCAGAGATCCTCCACCAATGCGACCAATGTCGTCTCCGTGCTGTACCTAGGCCTGAAGCCGGACTGGCACAGAGCTAGATAGACGGTTTCATCCAGGTACTGCGGGAGCTGTCGCGCAACCACACTCTGAACAACCCCTCACATCCTGGACATAAATTGTTTCAACTTCTACCCTCAAAACGATGCTATAAGGCGCTGCACACCAGAACAACCAGACACAAGGACAGTTTTTTCCCAAACGCCATCACTCTGCTAAACAAATAATTCTCTCAACACTGTCAAATTAACTACTAAGACTGTAGTTAATTCTTCTCATCCTTTCTAGTACCTATCTCTTCCCACTTATGGCTATATCTTTACAACTTATATTGTTTTTATTGTTTCCTAATATGATTTGATTGCTTATTAGTAATCTATGACTATCAAGTGTTGTATCTTATGATTCTTGATGAATATATTTTATTTTTTCTTTATGTACACTGAGAGCATATGTGTGTCCAATCACACTTGGCTAATAAAGAAATCTATTCCTATTCCTATTCCTATTCCTATTCCTATTCTAACCAAAGTTTTCTGACTTTTGCTGCAGAGATTTTGGGAGCCCTGCTGTCCGTTCTCTCAATCTGGGTGGTAACTGGAGTCCTAGTTTACCTGGCAGTCGAGAGACTGATTTCTGGTGACTACGAGATAGAAGGAGATGCCATGCTGATCACTTCCGGCTGTGCTGTGGCTGTAAACATCGTGTAAGTATGAACGTTGAGTCCTCAGGGAGAAGGGCGGTATATAAATTGGAAATTAAATTAAATTAAATTAAATTAAATTAAATTAATTTTTGAACAATGTCCTAAAATCCTTAAGAAAAACTCAAGGTTTTACCAGCTAATGGGCCTTGATCCTGGCAATACAGGTAGTCCTCAATTTACAACTACAATTGAGCCCGACATTTCTGTTGCTAAGCAAGACGTTTCTTTAATGAGTTTTTTGCCCCGGTCATAGGTGTGAAAATGGTCATAACTCATTTTTTTCCATGCCGGTGCAACTTTGAACGGTCACTAAATGGATTGTTGTAAGTTGAGGACTACCTGTTCATGGAAACTTCTTTGTGGATGGACCAAATAGGGGTTCTCTTTGATTTGCTTGGCATTTGAAAGGCTCTTGATTCCATGCAGCTAAAATAATTAGGTGGGAGTAAAAGCATTTGCCAGACACTGTAGCAGCCACCTTTAGTGCACTTCTGGAGACCAACCTTAGTGTCTGCCAAACTCCCTGTTTCCCCTGATGGTTTTAAAACTCTTTTATTTAGGGAAAAAAAAAAGCTGGAAGGTTACTAGACGTGCAAAGCAAAGCTTCACCTCCTAACTGCTTTTACCTACAAGAGTGCTTTCGGTGCATGCAAAATAAATAAATAAATAAAGGAATAGGTGGCTGTAACCAGTGGTGAAATGTAAAATTTGTTACTACCGGTTCTGTGGGCGTGGCTTGCTGAAGAGGTTGTAAAAAAATGCTTTTAAAAGCTTCTGACGATCCCAGCTACCTTGCCTGATCGGCAGAAGCTTTTTTTTAAAGCCTCTGACAATCCCAGCTGACTTGCCTGATCGGCAGAGGCTTTTTTTCCTTTTAAAAACATTTTTTCTATAACCTCTTCGGCCAAAGAGGTTGTAGAAAAAATGCTTTTAAAAGCCTCTGATGATCCCAGCTGAGCCGCGTGATCATCAGAGGCTTTTTTTTAACTTTTAAAAGCATTTTTTCAGCCAAAGAGGTTGTAGAAAAAAATGCTTTTAAAAATTAAAAAAAAAGCCTCTGATGATTGTGCGGCTCAGCTGGACAATGGGGGTGGGGCAGGGATTTTTGCTACCAGTTCTCCAAATCACCCGTCTCCATTGCTACCGGATCGGGTGATCCGGTCCGAACCGGGAGCATTTCACCGCTGGCTGTAACCCAGCGCTTTGTTTAGAAGTCTGCATTTTCTCGAAGACAAAGACAAACTGCCTATCTGTGCACTCCCCCACAAAGGGGCAAGAAGCAAGGAAAAAAGGCACATTAAAGAACTTGGATCAAATCCACCTCTTTGTGGTACCAACCTGGATCTGAATTTCTGCCATTGTATTGTGCCCATCCCCAGCCAAACTCTCCACTGAAATGAGCCGCAATATATTTTGTGGCACAGAATCTGAATTATAATAACTGGCAAAGAATTAAAGTCCTTTCTTTCCCACCCACCCCTCCATTCTACAGTAGGGTCCTAATCTGGTGCTGGTCTTTTGTGAACAGGAAACCCTTTGCCCCTGGACAGAATGGTAGAGCTAAGATACTTTGTATAGGTAGTTCTTGACTTCCTTGGACAGGTGACTAACAGGTGACTAACAAGCAAGGACTGAAGTGCATAACACTAGACATGTCACTAGAAGGCAAAATCACGAAACTGTCTCTCCCTTATGTTGGCCATGTCATGCAGTGGTGCGGTGGCCTAGAGGTGGAGCTGTCGCCTCACAATCAAGGAGGCTGTGAGTTTGATTCTAGGTAGAGACAGATATTTCTCTCTCTGGGCACAATGCGAATATATCTGCTAAACAAAACTCCGCATTGGCGTCAGGAAGGGTATCCGGCCATTAAAACACTGTCAGTTACCCAGACTCCACCCCGCAAGGGATTATGGCAAGGGTGAAATGCTCCTGGTTTGGGATGGTTCGCCCAAACCAGTAGTAAAAAAATGCTACCAGTTCGCCGAACCAGTAGTAAAAAAAATGCTACCGGTTCACCGAACCGGTAGTAACAAATGTAAAAAAAAAGTTCCAACAATCGGCTGAGCAACGCACAATCGTCGGAACTTTTTTTAAAAAACTTTTCAAGCATTTTTTTTACTACCGGTTCTCCGGAACCAGTAGTTAAAAATGCTTTTAAAAAGTTTTTTAAAAGATTCCCGAGATCGTGCACCACGGCTGATTCCCCCCCCCCCCACTGTTCTACTTACCTTCCCAAGCCTCCTTTTGGTGTGTACTGCAAATGCACATGTATTGTGCATTTGTTGCGAACTCTGCATGCGCAGCCAGCAAACCGGTAGCAAAGCAGTTCAGATTTCACCACTGGCTTATGGGGTCGTTAACTGAAGATGATGATGCAGGCAATTCACTGGAGAAAGCAATTATGTTTGGAGGAAGTTAGTGGTAAAAGAAAACCAAGCCATCAAAGAACATGGTTGCTGGATACCATCAAAGCTTACACCAGGCAGAGCATAGAAAAACTCAAAACGAACAGTGCAAGATGGAAGATGTGATCCATAGAATCGCTAAGAACATCTGTTGCTAAGTGAAAGTACTCGTTAAAGTGAGTCATGTGATGGTGACCACTTTTAGTATCTTTTTTGCTGCTGTCCTTAAGCGAATCACCCAGTAAGAAAGCAACTCTGATTTCCCCGTTGACTTTGCTGGCTGAGAAGGTGACAAAGGCGATCACAGGACCCTGGGACGCTGCAACCATCACACATACTAGCCAGTTGCTAAGTGCCTGGATTGTAATTATGTGACCGTGGGAACCCTGAGACAGCTGTACGTGCAAGGACTGGTTGCAAGTCACCTTTTTCATCACTGTCGCAACTTTGATTGGCTGCTAAGCAAATGTTCTACCTATAAGGACTACCTGTAATTTCTCCCTAACCAGTGGTGGGATTCACTGTTTGTAACTACCAATTCGCTGCGCGCTCGCTTTGCTCGCCCCAAACTCACACTTCCGCGCATGCACATTACGATCGAAAGTTACCTGCTACTGAATCCAGAGTGAGTAAAACAGCTGAGGCGTGGCAATCCGCTCTGCTGCACCTATCAGGTGGGCTTAAAACAAAAGAAATATAGGTAGGTTATAGCACAGGGATGGGCGGAGGGGCGGGCCCATCTGATCATCGGAGTGAACCGGTTCGCTCTCAGCTGATCATTGGACCTACCGGTATGCCCGAACCGGTCAGAACCAGCTGAATCCCACCCCGTCCCTAACCCTCACAAAGGACCCGTGCTATTGATTGATTGATTGATTTAACAGAATAACAGACTTGAACGGGATCTTGGAGATCTTCTAGTCCAGCAGTCTCCAACCGTTTGGGCACCAGGGAACCGTTCTGTGGAAAAAGGTTTTTCTGTAGACCGGAGGGGGCGTGGTTTTGCATGGTGCCCGCATGCCGCAACCTGGTGCTGGTTCAGGGACCGGGGGTTGGTGACCCATGTTCCAATCCAAGCCCTTGCTCAAGCAGGAAACCCTATACCAGGGGTGTCAAACTCAAGGCCCGCAGGCTAGATCCAACCGTGGAGTGCTTAGATCTGGCCCGCGGGGCTGCCCTAGAAACAGTGAAGGACCAGCCCGCTGTGCCTCTGCCAGCGAAAATGGAGCTTGGGAGGGCCGTGCGAGCTCCATTTTCAGCTGTGTCAACCTCCTGAAACCCTCTGCCAGTGAAAAAGGAGTTCGGGAGGGCCGCGCCCAGCCAGGTGGACAGGTAGTCCTTATAGGTAGAACATTTAGCAACCAATCAAAGTTGCGACACTGATGAAAAAGGTGACTTGCAACCAGTCCTCGCACGTACAGCTGTCTCAGGATTCCCACAGTCACATAATTACAATCCAGGCACTTAGCAACTGGCTAGTATGTGTGATGGTTGCAGCGTCCCAGGGTCCTGTGATCGCCATTTGTCACCTCCCCAGCCAGCAAAGTCAACGGGGAAATCAGAATTGCTTTCTTACTGGGTGATTCGCTTCAGGACATTTTCTCTGGAGAGAGCTCAGGCCACCCAGGCACTCTTTGACATGAGTGACATCAAGCTGGCCATGGCCAACCTTGATCATGGGCCCCCTGCCCCCCCCAAGGTCAAACACAACCCTGATGAAGCCCTCAATGAAATCGAGTTTGACACCCCTGACCTATACCATTTCAAACAAATTGGTTGTCCGGTCTTTTCTTGCTTGCTTGCTGCCTGGTACAAAAAAGAACGCCAACAATAAAAATAGCAAATCCTCCCACTCTTTTTTAAGTCCCCAAACCAAACAATCTGGCAGTTCTTCATCTAAATAAGGGGACAGGCTTGATCAAAGCATACGCTCTTATATTCTCCTTCTGGTTTTGTTTCTTCGTCTCAGACAGGCCACAATTAGCATCTTGGAGAGCAACTTTATCTGGTGCGTAGGTGTCTAGTTGATTCCTAGTGAGATTGCACTTCCCGTCTGTTTATGCCAAGAATAACCAATACAGGCAGTCTCCTTGACTTCAGACTATTTGTTTAGTCGTTCAAAGTTACAACGGCACTGAAAAAAAGTGACTTATGATCATTTTTCACACTTAGAACCATTGCATCATCCCCACGGTCCCGTGATCAAAATTCGGATGCTTCGCATGTGGTTCATATTTATGACGGTTAGGGGGTCCCGGGGTCACGTGATCAGCTTTGGCGACCTTCTGACCAGCAAAGTGAATAAGGGAGCCAGATTCACTTAACAACCATGTTAACTGCAGCAATTCACTTAAGAACTGTGGCACGAAAGGCTGTAAAAATGGGACAAAACTCAAGAACTGTGTCGCTTAAAGATAAAAGTTCCCCTCGCCCATATGTGCTAGTCGTACCGGATTGTGGGGCGGTGCTCATCTCTGTTTCAAAGCTGAAGAGCCAGCACAGTCCGAAGACGTCTCCATGGTCATGTGGCCAGCATGACTCAACGCCAAAGGCGCACAGAAGGCTGTTCCCTTCCCACCAAAGGTGGTCCCTATTTTTCTACTTGCATTTTTTACATGCTTTCGAACTGCTAGGTTGGCAGAAGCTGGGACAAGTAACGAGCTCACCCCGTTATGCGGCACTAGAGATTCAAACCACTGAACTGCTGACCTTTCGATCGACAAGCTCAATGTCTTAGCCACTGAGCCACCATGTCCCCCTTATCGCTTATTAAACGTCGCTTAGCAGCAGGCATTTTGGGCTCAATTGTGGTCATAAGTCAAGGACTATTTATATCCCAACCCAATCATGGATAGCTTTCAAATTCATGGGGTCACTTTGGCACTTTTTGATATGTGGACTTCAACTCCCAGAATTTCCTAGTTAAAGTCCAGACATCTTAAGTTGCTGAGGTTAATAAGCACTGATCTGGAACAACTTATCCTCAGGAGGGTTTTCTCTGCCTTTCATTTGGCTTGTGCCTTTGCTGCAAAGTACCATATTTTTTGCAGTATAAGACGCACCTTAGTTTTTGGGGAGGAAAATAAAAAAAAAGCTGATTGGCAAGTGGATCGGCTTCCGGAATACCCCCAATCAGCTGTTCCCAGAGGTGAATTTTAGCAACAGGTTCCTTGGTTGTGAACTCTGTGCCTTGCTTTTTTTGTGTGTTTTTTTTCTGCCTCTGAAACTTCTGAAACTCCGTTTCAGAAAAAACTTTTTTTCCTGCCTCTGAAAACCTCCAAAACAGAGCTTCAGAAAAAAAGCCTCTGAAGCTCTGTTTGGGGGCTTATTTTTTGAAGCTTCGTTTCTGATGCTTTTTTCAGCCTCTGAAACCTCCGTTTGAGAAGCTGGGTGGGGCTACATTCGGAGTATAAGACGCAATCAGATTTTCACTCTCTTTTTTGGGGGAAAAAGGTGCGTCATACTCCGTAAAATACAGTGGGCTATGTGTGAGCAGCCAGTGTTGTCATCTCCAGACCTGTGATTCTTCTCGTAATGGCTGCTACCTGTGGAGAGTGGATGTAGTGTGGGCAGAAACAGGTTCAGGATGAAATGTCCTCTTTAAGTCATGGATAGAAAGAGATGAGGAATGCCTTACTGGCAAGAGGAATTTGGAATCTGTGTGACCTTTATCATGTTTTATTATTTTTTTAAAAAAATCCACTTATTCATTGGCATTGCTTTCTTTGAAAGGTCAAGATAAAATATCTAGGAAATATCCCTTCATTTTATCTCAGTGAGGTATGTTGGACAGAGAGAGGGTGGTACAATAAGTTCCAAGATTGGCTGAGGGCAGAGGGAAGAGCTTTGAAGATAGGAGGCAGAGCTGCTACTAAGGCAACAGTCAGATAAAAGGGCCCTGAGCCTAGCCAAGAATGTAATGTGAGTATTTTGGATAATCCACCATATTTTAATCCAAAATGCTTTAACTTTTTTACAAGTCCACCATATATGATAATAAGTGGCATCATCACAATCACATCTCCAACACTTAGATTGTAAATTCGGATACATACAAGCCAACTTTTTAGGATCTAAATGCCATCTATAGAACATTTTATAAAAATTTTCTCTTAAATTTTGTGCTTGTGTAAATTTTACATTCTAATCTTCTTTTGTTGCTTGACATATTATTTTAGATAAAAGCCTTTCAGAGGCTTTTTTCTGAAGCTTCTTTCAGAGGCTTCTTTCAGCCTCTGAAATCTCCATTTGGGAGGCTGGGCGGGGCTACATTTGGAGTATAAGACACACCCAGATTTTTGCCCTTTATTGGGCGGGGGGAAAAGGTCTTATACTCCGAAAAATATGGTAATGTTCTGTTTACAACTGGCTCTTTATTAATATCTTTCTATAGGATGGGCATTATCTTACACCAATCGGGACACGGTCATAGCCATCACAGTCACAAGGAGGGGACCCACAATACTAGTGTGCGAGCTGCATTTATCCACGTTGTTGGAGATCTTATGCAAAGCATTGGCGTTTTGGTGGCAGCCATCATCATCTACTTCAAGGTAAGACCTCCAACAGAAAGATTATTATTCTTTCCTCTCAATCATAGAATAGTCCCCAATAATTTTATGGGACCACCAGGTTCTATCTTTAATTGTAATCTTGATTAGTGGATCACAAATTTAAAGCAAGAATTGGAAATATTTATCAAACCAGTTAAGTCAAACTCATTCATTCTGTTTGGTGATTGAAGAGTTTTGAGGTTGCCAGGGACTTCCCACTTCAGATCTCCTTCTCACCAAAGGTGGGTTTCAGCAGGTTCTGACCACTTCTGGAGAACCAGTAGTGGAAATTTTGAGTAGTTTGGAGAACCAGTAGTAAAAATTCTGACTGACTCCGCCCCCATCTATTCTCTGCCTCCCAAGTCCCAGCTGATCGGGAGGAAATGGGGATTTTGCAGTAACCTTCCCCTGGAATGGAGATTTTACAGTAGCCTTCCCCTGCCACATCCACCAAGCCACGCCCACAGAACCGGTAGTAAAAAAATTTGAAATCCACCACTGCTTCCCACCACTTAATTTGAGGGAGTAGGGGATGAGACCAGCACTCTGTAGGACATTACAGATAGTCCTCAACTTATAACCATTTGTTTAGTGACTGGTCAAAGTTACAATGGCCCTGAAAAAAATGACTTATGACAGTTTTCCCCACACTTAATGACTGTTACAGCATCTCCCATGGACGTCAGACACTCAGCAACTGAATGTCCTGGGGTCATATCAGGGGTGAAATGCTCCCGGTTCGGACCAGATCGCCCGATCCGATAGCGATGGCGGCGGGTGGTTCGGAGAAGCGGTAGCAAAAATCCCTGCATTCCACCCCCCACAATGCCGAGCTGAGCCGCACGATCATCAGAGGCTGGGTTTTTTTTTACTTTTAAAAGCATTTTTTCTACAACCTCTACGGCTGAAAAAATGCTTTTAAAAGTAAAAAAAAAAAAAAAAGCCTCTGATGATTGTGCGGCTCAGCTGGGATCGTCAGAGGCTTTTAAAACCATTTTTTTCAGCAACCTCTTCAGCCGAAGAGGTTGTAGAAAAAATGCTTTTAAAAGTAAAAAAAAAAAAAGTTGGCCACGCCCACCCAGTCACATTACCCCCCCCAACCAAGCGACGCCCACAGAACCAGTAGTAACAAATTTTAGATTTCACACCTCGATCACGTGATCCCCTTTTGTGACCCAGTAAAGTCAATGGGGACGCCAGATTCACTTCACCATGTTACTAACTTAAATCTGTAGTGGTTGTCTCAAAGATGCTTTTTCAAAGATGTTTTTTCTCTCAAGGAAGACGTTTGGCTTCTCATCCAAGAAGCTTCTTCAGTTCTGATGAATGAAGCTCCTCGGATGAGAAGCGAAGCATCTTCCTCCAGGAAAAGACAAAATCCAGTGGCCTTTTGAAAAAAGCATCTCTGAGGCAACCATGACTTGAATGATTGAGAATCTCCATAGACAACTGTAATTATTTATTTAACAACTGTGGTGAGGGATATAACAGGGCAAACCCGCTTAACGACTGTCCTGCTTAACAAAAATGTTGGGCTCAATTGTGGTCATAAGTCGAGGACTTCCTGTAGCTATTTTGTTATTGGATTTGGGCAGCGTGGTTATGACTGCAGAAATGTCACTTATAGGAGGCTGCAGGTTGTCTACTCCCTGATTTAAAAGAAGGCAATGACTGTCAGAACTTCAGCTTGGCGCCTCGGTGGAATTCTGCCATCACTCTTGGGAAGCAGGGGACGGGGAGAGGAGAGGAAATAGGCAATTGGCCTGTAAGGGGTAAAGGTGATCCAAAGGGAGGAGGGATGATAGGCTTGATAGAAACCAGAGGTTGAGAGCTTATTCCAGTCCTCAAGGAGGCAGAGCCTGAGAAAGGAATGCAAAAATAACACCAAACATCTGTAACATTCTCAAAACACTTAAACAGCCACTGGTCAAAGATGAGCCGGTGAAGGGAGAAGCTGGACGAAAGGGGAAAGTTTGCAATCTTTTGCGTGTGAACTTCAGTCCTAGCCTGCTTTATTTGCAACCACTAATTCTTAGTAAAAGATTCATTTCAACCAAAGGGAGTCGAGGGTCTTCCTTTCCTAGGAATCAAGCTGGGGCAAGCCTGACATTGACCCCCACTGTTCCTATGCAGACATCTTCTCTGTGGTAGAGTGGAATGATTTAATTCTAAAGCAAGAATCGGAAGCCGTTGGCTGTCCAGAGGAAGTTAAGGAGGTTATGATTTCTACTCTTTACAGCAGAGGTCTTCAAACTTGGCAGCTTTAAGACTTGTGGACTTCAACTCCCAGAATTCTCCAGCCAGCATAGAATTCTGGGAGTTGAAGTTCACAAGTCTTAAAGCTGCCAAGTTTGAAGACCTCTGCTTTACAGCCATGCTGACTGGAGGCACAGCCCAACATTAGGAAGGCCATAGGGGTTTCTACTGTAGGGTAAGAATGCTGCCAGTAGACATCAGCTGTGACTCCCTGATGAAATAAGTGCCAAGCAGAGCCTAGAAAGGGATTCAGCCCTTGAACAAAGAGAGGACTCATGGATTATTTTCTTCTTTTTCTAGCCAGAATATAAATACGTGGATCCTATCTGTACCTTTGTGTTTTCCATCCTGGTCCTTGGAACGACATTGAACATCCTCCGAGATGTTATCCGTGTGCTGATGGAAGGTCATTTCCTAGGGGTGGGAGACGGGATTGAGTGCATTAAATTGGATTTTAAAGACAGCAGGCCCACGTTGACTTGGACGATAGAGTAGGAATAATAGAAGTATGACATAAACCACTGCCCAGAGGAGAAAATGTCTATGGAGATTCTCCACCCTCCAAGTCACGGTGGTCCCCAAAGTGCTTTTCCAAAAGACTTTCTTGTTTTATTTCCTTAAAAACATTTTGCTTCTCATCAAGAAGACAATTCTTTGTTTATTGGCCAAGTGTGATTGGACACACAAGGAATCTGTCTTTGGTGCATATGCTCTCAGTGTACATAAAAAGAAAAGATACATTCATTAAGAGTCATAAGGTACAACACTTAATGATAGTCATAGGGTAAAGGTAAAGGTTCCCCTCGCACATATGTGCTAGTCGTTCCCGACTCTAGGGGGCACTGCTCATCTCCGTTTCTAAGCCGAAGAGCCAGCGCTGTCTGATGACAATTCTGTGGTCATATGGCCGGCATGTTACCTTCCCACCAAGGTGGTTCCTATTTTTCTATTTGCATTTTTACATGCTTTCGAACTGCTAAATTGGCAGAAGCTGGGGCAAATAATGGGAGCTCACTCCGTTACGTGGCGCTAGGGATTCGAACCACCGAACTGCCGACCTTTCTGATCGACAAGATCAGCATTTTAGCCACTCAGCCGAAGAGATTGTAGAAAAAATGTTTTTAAAAGTTAAAAAAAAAATTGGCCACACCCACCTAGTCACATTACCCCTCCCCCACCAAGCCACGCCCACAGAACCGGTAGTAACAAATTTTACATTTCACCACTGGCACATGCGCTCCCGTTTTGGCACTCGGTGCCGAAAAGTTTCGCCAACACTGTCTTATATAAATTACAAACTCAGCTGAAGAAGATCTTGCCCAGCTTCTACTCAGACGGCAAGATGCAACTTTGGGAGTCTCCAAAAAAAGAACATAAGCTAAATTCACAGCTGAAACAGATACTGAAAGCTTCATCATTTAAGCCACTGAGTCACCCAAGATAGGAAGCCCAAGGTGTGAGAGAGATGTAGAACTTGCAAAATCCTTTGCATCCAGATGTTTTGGCTCATTTCTTCCATTTCCTTCTTATTGTCTTGTAGGAACTCCAAAAAGCGTAGAGTTCAATGACGTGAAGACCATCCTGCTCTCCATAAATGGAGTGAAAGCAATTCATAGCCTCCACATCTGGGCTCTAACAGTGTCACAGCCGGTGCTGTCGGTCCATATCGCAATCAGTAAGTTACACGAGAGTGAGGCAAGTTTAGAATTTGCACCATTCTGGAACAAGGATAAAACACCCAGGCACCCAGAATAGCTATAGGTCAGTGTTTCTCAGCTCTAGGAACTTGAAAATGTGCCGACTTCCACTCTCAAAATTCCTCCAGCCAGCATGCTGAAGTCCACATCTCTTCAAGTTGTTGAGTTATTGAGTCATGTCCACTTTTATGACCTTTCTAGCTATGGTTTTTTTAAGCAAATTACTGCAATTATTAAGTGGATCACATGGTGATTAAGCAAATTTTGACTTTGCTTTTGGAAGCCTCCTGAAAAGATTTCAAATGACGATCACATGACCCCAGGGTGCTGCAACTGTCATAAATAGAAATTTCCAAATTTTGATCACATTCCCATGGGGATGATGCTGCAACAGTTGTAAGCATTGGAACTGTCAGTAAGTCACCTTTTCGATGTCGTTATATCTTTGAACAGACGCTAAGCGAATGGTTGTAAGTTGGGGACTGCCTTTATGATGGTGAGAGTTTGCCAAGAAAACTCCATAAATGTTTCTCTAAAGTTAGCAAAGTTAAGCTTTACTTAAAGAAAACTGTCTTGATGGACGGTTGGAAGTTCCACCAGCCTGAATCAGTTAGGGCTGTGCACTCTCGACATTATTCAAAAGTGTTTTGAATCTCACTGGCTTTTTTAAGCTTCTGCCCAAGGCTGATAAAGGCAACTTTCATGAGATATGTGTTTCAGATTATGCCTGAACAAAGTTGTGTGGCTGTTAAGAATAGCGATAGCAATAGCATTTAGACATATTTTATTTATGGGTCTTATTTTCGGGAAAACAGGGTATATACCGCTTTAAAGTGCTTTACAGCCCTCTGTAAGCAGTTTACAGAGCCAGCATATTGCCCCCAACAGTCTGGGTCTTCATTTTACCCACTTCAGAAGGAAGGAAGGCCGAGTCAACCTTGAGCCTGGTGAGATTCGAACTGCCAAATTGCAGGCAGCCGGCAGGCAGCAGAAGTAGCCTGCAGTACTGCATTCTAACCACTGCGCCACCACAACTTTTCTCTTAAGAACAGGGGTGTCAGACTTGATTTCATTGAGGGCCGGATCAGAGTTGTGTTTGACCTTGGGGGGCCGGAATGGGCGTGGCCAGGGTGGGTATGGTCAGCTCAACGTCACTCATGTTGGTGCCTGTGGTGGCCTGAGAGCTCTACCAGCGAAAATGGACTCCCGAGTTCCGTTTTGGCTGTGACGGCATCCTGCAATCCTCTGCCAGCAAAAATGGAGCTTGGGAGTGCACCCACGGCCCTCGCAAGCTCCGTTTTCGGCTGTGATGGCCTCCTACAACCCTCTGCCAGTGAAAACAGAGCTTGGAAGGGATGCACCCAGCCCTCCCGAGCTCCATTTTCGCTGGCAGAGGCACTTCAATGTTTCCAGGGCAGCCTTGCGGGCCAGATTGAAGCACCCTGCAGGGTGGATCCGCCCCGCCGAGGCCCTGAGTTTGACACCCCTGTCTAAGGTTGTTAGAGAAGTGCTGTGCTTGCGTTTCCATAAGACCTAAAGCAGTTTTTCCAAATAATTTTTGAAGCACGCCTAGACTAAATTAAAACCAATGTTATCCATTCTTGAATGCCGGCTTTCAAAAGGGGTGGAGACTTCAATTTTCCCACCATCTCCAATACTCGTCCTTTAGCTCTGTCATTTCTGTCCCAGATAAAGATGCTGATGCCCAGACTGTCTTGAAGGAAGCCAGCTGCCAACTGCAAAAAGCTTTTGATTTCCACACCACAACAATCCAGATAGAGAATTATTCAGAGGACATGAAGGATTGCCAAAAATGCCAGAGCCCCTCAGACTGATCCACTGTCGCCAAGTAAGCTGGAGATGGATGTTCAGCCATGTTAAAGCTGCTACCTCAAAGTATCCTAAGTATAACCTGACTTACTGACTCCTTGTGGATACATCCTCCTTATGGAATCATCCAATTGAAAGTGCAATTCTTAGTTTGCTTGAAATGAAGCCAAAACCCTTCTTTTCCTTCCTTCCTTACTTACTTCCTTCCTTCCTTCCTTCCTTCCTTCCTTCCTTACTTACTTACTTACTTACTGTTTTATAATAACAAAATGGCAAGAATTTCCTCTCTATTTATTTATGTAGTTATGGTATCTGCTTTATGCATCATTCCATATCTGCTTACTAGACAAAACTTCTTAAAGCACCTCTCAAGTTTTAATTTCGACCAATAAGCACAACCTTATATTCACGATTTGTAGAGGTTTCATTGATGTTCTAGAACCAGAACTCGTGCCCACAAATACAGCACCTGTCTGTAATATCTTAGCTTTGTCCATCTCTTTGTGATTTTAGGATAAATGCATTTGGTTTAAGGAGTTGCAGATGAATCGTACCCTCATCTGAATGCTTCTTTTTGCCTCCCAACTGAAAGTTCCTCACAAGCCTATTTCATGCTCACACTGGAACTATTGCCATTAATTTTTTATATGATTTTTATTGAAACTTTTGAAAAAGAAAAAAAAAACTAATGTAAGGGAAAGAAGAAAAAAGGAAAGAAAAGAAAGCAAAATGTTCAAGAAAAGAAAACAAAGTTAAGAAAAATAAAAAAAGAAAGAAAAAGATACAAAGAAGTGGTTTCCAATTCTCTTCATAGCAGTTACTATAATTATATTTCAACCTCTCTCTCTAAAGATACTTTATCATGCTCTAGATTCTATAATCTGTCTAATCATCAAAGCCATAAATCACGTTTGTTTTTTTATTTTTGCGCAAAAAATCCATAAGAGGTTTCTAATCACCAGTAAATGTAAATAGTGTCATTTGTCTAATAAAACAAGATAATTCATATATTTTAGCAAGTTCTGTCAAATTTCACCAAAATTCCTCCATAGTCAAGAGTGTTGAATATTTCTTTCTCTGTGCTTATTAGTCTCACCTAATAATCATATATTGAAATAATTCAGCTCTTGAAGTACTGAACAGAGATGTAAGACAGCCCAAGAGAATTATAGGAGTTAAGATTTAAAAAGAAACATAAAAGCTCTGGACATTTGCAGGTGATTTGGTGTTAATTTTAAAAGATCCACTAGAGGGAGTAGAAACAATGGGAAAAATAAAGGATTCTGGTACATTTTTAGCAGGTTTTAAGATTAATAATCAGAAGGGAAAGATGCTAACAAAAATATTGAAATTAGAAAATCAAATATAACTGATGAAGAAAACTGGTTTTAAGATGGAGAAAAAGGTAAAATACTTGGGAATTACTGTGACAAATATAAATTGTATGTTATTTCAAAATAATAGGACACAAAATGCCAATTGAAGACGGGTTAAGATGGGGAAAAATAAATTTCACACTGTTGGGGCAAATTTCTTGTTAAAAATGAATGTTTTGCCACGAACGATGTTTTTGTTTCAGACAATATCTGTTTTGATAACTGATGTTTCATTTAAACGATTACAAAAAGATACATCTAAATTGGCAAGGAGAGAAAAAAACACGAAATAAAGTGTTACAGAATGCAAATGAAAATAGAAGGTTGGGTTTACCAGATTTGAAATTGCATTTTTCCACTTCTTGTTTGGTCTGGATGAAAGAATGAATATGGCCGAAAAGTACCGTGTTTCCCCGAAAACAAGACCCTGTCTTATATTTTTTTGAACCCTGAAATAAGCGCTTGGCCTTATTGCCATGCGCTCAAAAGCTCAATTGAGCTTGTTATCAGGGGAAACAGGGTAAGAGACTTTTAGAGTTAGAAGGTCATGTCTTAAGATTTGGATGCCACAGATATTTACAGTATGATAAAGTTAAAGATTAATGTGGATTTTCAAAATCATTTGTATTGGATATGTCATACTGAAAATATGGTGTCGATATAAAGTGAGGTTGTGTCTTAAGGATCTCAGCTCAAGAAGCGTATCATAGAAGCAAAGCCATATTATTATTATTATTATTATTATTATTATTATTATTATTATTTTATTTCTATACCGCCCTTCTCCCGAAGGACTCAGGGCGGTGTACAGCCTATTTAAAAACACAAGACAAACATCAATTTAAAATTTAAAATTATTTGAGGAAGGTTAAAAATGTATGATAAGGTGGACCGAGAATTTTGGTTATAATATGCAGATGGGAAAACTTGTGGTTGAAAGGTTGAAATTTACACTGTGTTATGATCTTTAAAGAGAATTTTTATAAAATGATGTACCTTGGTATATGATGCCGAATAAATTATCTAGAAGGCACTTCAAATGTATGTTGGAAATCTGAACAACGTGAAGGGACATTTTGTCGTGCTTGATGGACATATGAAAAAGCAAAAATAAGATTGGCCTCAGACACATTCTTTGATACAGAGGATTTTAAATTTTAAAAATTAAAATTTAATTGAAGCCAGAAGTTCTTCTTTTAGGACTAGTGGATAAAACAGAAAGGCGCTATTGCAGTAAAATACGATCCCTTTCTGCATTTCCTATTGAAAAGGAGTAGCGGAGGGAGAGAAAGGAAACTCAAACTATCTAGCAGGGGAGGGGTAAAAAAAGTCAAAATATTGGCCATGACATGGCCTCTGGAACCATGGCCTCATGGACTCTGAAAAAGGGGTAATGCTTGAATTGTGTACAGGTAGTCTTTGACTTACGATCACAATTGAGCCCAAAAGTTCTGTTGCTAAGTGAGACATTAGTTACCGTATTTTTCAGAGTATAAGCACTTTTTTCCCCAAAAAAAGAGGGTGAAAATCTGGTTGCGTCTTATACTCCGAATGTAGCCCCGCCCAGCTTCTCAAATGGAAGTTTCAGAGGCTGAAAAAAGGATCAGAAAAGAAACTTCAGAAAAGAAGCCTCCAAACAGAGCTTCAGAGGCTTTTTTTCTGAAGCTGTTTTGGAGGCTGAAAGTTTTGGAGGCAGGAAAAAAAGTTTTTTCTGAACCAGAGTTTCAGAAGTTTCAGAGGCAGAAAAAAAAGCAAAAAAAAAGCAAGGCACAGAGCTCACAATCAAGAAACCTGTTGCTAAAATTCACCTCTGGGAACAGCTAATTAGGGGTATTCCAGGTGGCCATCTACCCGCCAATTAGCCTTTTTCTTATTTTCCTCCCCAAAAACAAAGGTACATCTTGTACTCCGAAAAATACGGTAAGAGAGTTTTTTCCCATTTTACGATCTGATTACTAAACCTTCTGCATCTTTCTCAACAGGATTACAGTAAGAAAATGGCTTTTGTAGGTTGACTTTAATGCCAGGGCTCTTCATAGCACCCCTAACTGATCTTTCCCCAAATTGTACATGCTTCTTAGACTCATCCAACCACCATTTTACTAAAATAGCAGTAAGAAGCGCAAATTTTCTTATCATTTCAACCCCAGGCAAGTGAAGCTATGGAGATGCTATAACCACTAGGGGGAATTATCTTCTGGCATCATCTAACCATTGTTGGCACAATATAAAACCTGTCCTCATAATTATTAGCTCAACATATGGAGGTTGGATGGCTTCACATCCTGTCACACTGCTCTAATATTACTTGGAAAACTGAAATGACAACTGTTAACATTTCACAGTATGGCTTCTCTCAGCAATGGGTAAGACGGTTATCTTCTTCTTTTTCCTAGCATATTCCCACAAGTGCAAGGTCCGCTTTTTGGATCATTGAGTGCCAATTTGCATGGTCAGCTGCATCTCTGGGGCGCAGGCTCATGGCTTGCATATCTTGGTTGATGGTGTCTTGCCATCTCCATTTTGGACACCTGTGAGGTCGCCGGCCATTGACTTCTAGTTGATAGGCAGGCTTGGACACTGTCGGATCTCTGATGTGATACTGCCATTCATATGGATGGAGGGGGGAACATGGGGATAAGCTGTATTTTATAACCTTTTTCCTGGCGCCTAAGCACCCTGCAATATTCTCACCTTTTGGAAATGAATTAAGGAGGGAGGGCCATGTGGATTGTGTTAGTTGGTTGAAAGAGGAGAAAGAGCATGGGAACGGATCCTTATCTGGCTCTCAGGATAGCCATTACAATAAACATCTTCACACCTGTGGATTGGCTGAAATCCACATTCGAACTGGAGGGATGGATTCCAGAGCTCTATTTCTAACTGTGCAGTTTGGGAGGGAATTTAGAGTCTGCTTCGCCTATCCTGCTATCACTTCTTCTCAATAAAAGGTTCCTTTTGAAATACCACGTTTCAAGAGTCTATACTTTCTTGGGAAAGGAGGAGAGGCAGATCCTTACAGCCATGGTGGAAGGTGCTACTCTCAGGACATGTCCATACCAGTGGAGCCAGCCTTCTCTCATCTTCTAATTGGCACCACACCAAAATGTTGTCGAATGGTGTCATTTGTGATGTGGTTAAAAAGGGAGATGCCCAATATCCAACGGAGCATTCACATTTCCATGGCATGGAGATAGCTTTCAGTCTCTAATGTTGCTGCCCCGCATACAGTGCAACAGGGCAGATGGTTGTCTTGTAAATCTTAGATTTAAGATGGGCTGGCATTCGTCTGTCAACACACCAGTGAGTCCTTGCCAATGCATCCAGGCTGCATTCATCCTTGCTCACACATTGTCATTGATGTCGCCATTGCCTTGGAGATGGGATCCCAGTAACCGGTAAGATGATTACTATGTCTGCGTGAATATTCAATTTGGACCCCTGATTTGAAAACCATTTGATTAAATCTCTACATCGTTTATGAATGAAACTGGAAAGTTGATTCAGGCAATTGGAATAGCTCTCCCTGAATTGATACAGACAATTTCAGTTATTTTTGTATATCCGTGCTAATGTTCTATTTTTCCAACTGATTCAGAAATCTAGATAATAAGTGAATTTGGGCAACTAATTTGAACAATCTCTCCAAATGATTTTTCTATTCAATTGGAAATTGTTGATTTGGATTCATTTTGGAATTGATTAGTGAAATCAGATTCTGCATGGTTGGTGCAAGCCTGTAAACTATAAGAATCAAATTTGTCTTTTCAAACAATGCCCCCTCTTACTGGTGAAAACCTAATTCAAATCCTTCAGCCAACCACTGGAGGGCATTAGAGATTTATATAACTCGGGTTATGGACACGCTTGATTTCCTCTTCCAGGTAAGACACAGGGAAAGTGAATTAAATTGGGGTCAGGATCTCCTTTATGTATCCATCTGCTAACCAGTAGCATTGAATAAACCTTCCCACTGTTTTATTATTCTTTTGGCATTTCTGTTTTTACTTCTGTTTCATGATTGTAAGACATGAACAGTAATATGTTGCTTTAATTACTGTTGTTGTATATTGAAGCTAGTAATATTAAAATACAAGGGATGCGGTGGCTCAGTGGCTAAGACATTGAGCTTGTCGATTGAAAGTTCGGCAGCTCAGCGGCTCGAGTGCCGCGTAACGGGGTGAGCTCCCGTTACTTGTCCCAGCTTCTGTCAACCTAGCAGTTCGAAAGCACGTAAAAAATGCAAGTAGAAAAATAGGGACCACCTTTGGTGGGAAAGGAACACCGTTCCGTGCGCCTTTGGCGTTGAGTCCTGCCAGCCACATGACCATGGAGACGTCTTCGGACAGCGCTGGCTCTTCGGCTTTGAAACGGAGATGAGTACCACCCCCTAGAGTCGGGAATGACTAGCACCTATGTGCGAGGGGAACCTTTACCTTTACCTAATATTAAAAGCCTTTCACCTACTTTATCTCAAGAATTCCTTAGAATAGCAATCTGCATGGAAGGCTGGTAGGGCTGCCATATTAAAAATGGTTTAGAGAGGGTGATAATGTCCTTGACATACAACAGTTCATTTAGTGACCATTCAAAGCTACAACTGCTGAAAAAAGTGACATGACTGTTTTTCGCATGACCGTTGCAGCCTCCCCATGGACACATGATCAAAATATGGATGCTTGGCAACTGATTCAGATTTATGACGGTTGCAGTGTCCTTGGGTGATGCGATTCCCCCTTTTGTGACCTTTTGACAAGCAAAGTTAATGAAGAAGCCAGATTCACTTAGCAACCATGTTGCTAACTTAACAACTGCAGTGATTCGCACAACAACTGTGGCAAGAAAGATCGTAAAATGGAGCAAAACTCACAACTGACTCGCTTAGCGACATAACTTTTGGGCTCCATAGTGGCCGTAAATTCAGACCTGTATTAGATTGTATTCAATATTGTTTTTATCAATGTATTTATGTGGATGTGTTCTATCAATAAGTGCTTTATTTAAATGGTTTTATGTATTATCTGTTACCCTATTTCAGAGATGGCGAACCTTTTCAGCACTGAGAGTCCAAATCAGAGATGGGTTTCAGCAGGTTCTGACAGGTTCTGGAGAACTGGTAGTGGAAATTTTGAATAGTTCGGAGAATCGGCAAATACCACCTCTGGTTGGCCTCCGAGTGGGGTGGGAATGGAGATTTTGCAATATCCTTCCCCTGCCACGCCCACCAAGCCATGCCATTTCCAGCAAGCCACGCCCACAGAACCGGTAGTAAAAAAATTTGAAACCCACCACTGGCCCAAACTGGAACGTGCGTGCATGTGCATGCACCGGAGTGACGGAAACCCAAAGACCAAAAACAGGCGCGCTTGCCTGTTTTTTGGCTGTTTTTGGTAGTTTCTCGGGCTGTTTTTCAGGCCATTTTTGGCCGTTTTCAGGCTGTTTTTTGGGTTGTTTTTAGGCCATTTTTTGGGCTGTTTTCCGGTGCTCAGATGCCCATGAAGACCAGCTGGCCGGAAACCAGAAGAGCAGCTGGTGATGGCACACGTGCCCACAGAGAGGGCTGTGCGTGCCACCTCTGGCATACATGCCGTAGGTTTGCCATCAGGGCCCTATTTCATTAATATGCTTACTTAGGGATTAATTTAATAATTATATAAAATATGTATTTGAGAATAAATACATTGCTGATGCAGTGCTGATGTTATTGGCAATAACTTCCAAATTCAAGTTTTAATCCCCTGTGTTGACTTTCTCCCATTCTGGTCGTCTCCGGAGGTCAAAACTATAAGAGCTATTATCTCCAGTCAGCACATCTATAGAGTCATAATGACTAGCTTTGAATGGTCATGCTAAACCAGGGGTCCTCAAACTACGGCCCACTGAAGCCATTATTCCGGCCTGCGCGGGACCACAAGGCTGTCCCACCAACATCACCCCACCTATCCGCTGGCCCCCACCTGCCTTCTGGAGGCCGAGAAGGCCAAAAATGGGATGCGTAGAGGCCTCAGGAGGCTAAAAACGGACCCATTTTTGGCTTCCACAGCCTCCGAAGAGAGAAAGGGAGGGGGAGAGAGAGGGATGGAGGAGGAGAGAGAGAAAGACAAATACACACAAACAAACAAAAGTCCTTCACACACACACACGCCACTATCCCTTCACTAACCTGATTTCCACCCTCAGGAGCATAACAAATTAAAGTTTAATTTCTGTGTATTGTTTAATGGCCTACTAAATTGGCCATGATCATCCAGTCACATGACCACCTAGCCACGTCCACCTGGTCCACACACACCCCAACAGTCTGAGGGACCACGAATTGCCCCCCTGTTTAAAAAGTTTGTGCTAAGCCATGATAACGTGATTTGTTTGGGCTTCTTTTCAAATGTGCAAATCTTTCAATGTGGGCTATAATGTGGTTTCTGGCTTTTGACAATATATGAGCCCACCAACTGAACCGCCGGTCAACTCCATGCAACGTGCAACTTCATTGATGAAGTAAACAGTCTCCCTGCAAAACCAAGCTTCTAAACATAATTGACAAACCACAGGGAATGGGTTCATGCAAAACCAAATTCCAGAGTTGGGTGGAGCTAGGTGGCACCCAAATTGAAATAAACACATTCAAGCCAATCACTTTACGGTTGTACTTGTTGTCTAAGCCAGGATAGGACCTAGTATACCAGAGACAACATGTTAGCAAAGGCAGATCTTGTGGCATTATTTCTCAGCTTTGGTCATGTTATGTCCTTATAAGGACATCCGCCCGGATTGGCTGCCAGCCACCGGGCGGGAAAGTTTGAATCCCTGTCAGGGGGCGGTGCGTCTGCCGGAGCGAATATAAGGAGAGCTCCGGCAGCGCACGGCCAGTCTTGCTACTGTTTCTTGTACTCAATAAAGGTTACTAATGTAACGAGCTGGTCACGTCTTCCTTTCCCTGCGCCGATCTAACAGGTCACTTCAAGATGTCTGGACTTCAACTCCCAGAACTCTGAGAAGTTGAAGCCCACACATCTTTAGGTTGACACACATTGTTCCATAGTGTACCCTCTCTTTTCATAACCTTAAGGAACAGCAGATTCCTCCTTGAAAGGTAAGGGACTATGGGACTATGAGCCATGGTGGTGCAGTGGTTAGAGTGTTGTACTGCAGGCTACTTCTATTGATGCCTGCTGCCTGCAATTTGGCAGTTCAAATCTCACCAGGCTCAAGGTTGACTCAGCCTTCCATCCTTTTGAGGTGGGTAAAATGAGGACCTAAATTGTTGGGGGCAATATGCTGACTCTATAAACCGCTTAGAGAGGGCTATAAAGCACTGTCAAGTGGTATATAGGTCTTAAGTGCTATTGCTAATGCTATCAATATGATTTCAGGGCAGGATGGATTTGCAGGCAAGTGGGATAAAGTTTTGGGTAAGGATGGATCTTATGGTAGGAAAATGTCTTCTTGTTTTCCTCTGGTTAAGACTGGATCCGTTCACTGCTCATATCAGAGAGTCTACACTGCTGACAAATAATAACAGGACAAAAATGATCTTAATTAATTTTCATGGCTGATTGCAGAGATGAACCTGGACTCTTTTCATTCCAATCTAATTTAAGGGTTCTAAGCAGGGGTGAAATCCAGCAGGTTCTAACAGGTTCTGGAGAACCGGTAGCAGAAATTTTGAGTAGTTTGGAGAACCAGCAAATACCACCTCTGGCAGGCTCCAGAGTGGGGTGGGAATGGAGATTTTGCAATATCATTCCCCTGCCATGCCCACCAAGCCACACCAACAGAACAGGTAGTAAAAAAAATTGGATTTCACCACTGGTTCTAAGTATAAATTGAGATAATTCTGCATTCTGCCCAAGATCCTTGGGGGGGGGGGGGAAATGGGCAAGATACCAATGAAAGAAAACCTTTTTAACTTGGTTTGATTATCCAATTTTATTTTAACATTTAAGAATCATATGATTTATGATGAAAGTTGTACAATGTCTAGGAGCCAAGGGCAATTTTCAAATCTGGAAAAGTAAAGCAAAACCCGAAATAAGAGGCCCCTATTAAGAAAATCACATGAGTAAGCAGAAGTGGTAAATTGGTGGCCATTTTACGAGACCCACAAAAATACTGAAAGGCTTCAAAAAGCCGAGAACCCAGTGATTAAATTATTGACTATCCAGTTAGATGCAGATCTTAAGAGAATTGAAATTGTCGGTTAAATTGCATGATATTGTGAGATGGTGCCGTTCCATTAAAAGCCTTATGTGCTGCAACCCCTTTAAAAAGGATGCATGGCAAACCATTATTTTAAAAAAGGGGGGAAATATAGATTGGCATTCGGTTTGCTCAAATTATTGTGTGCAATTTGAACTGGTAATTTCCCATCTGTCTGGGCCTGTGAGGTCCTGGAAAAGATCAGTTCAATTCCGAGATAATAGATATTGGCTTATTGGCCAAAAGAAATTTATGAAGTTGACAATGTGATGTTTTAGAGGCAGGAATGTGCCTGCAAATATCTTTTTTTTTTGGCATCTCTTCTGTTTCCTGACCCACTAGACTCCATGTTGTATTCCCCGCCCCCTAAATAGTATTTATTGAAACATAATAATAAAGGGGAAGCTGATGTGCCTCAAAGCTAAATATCAGCCGGCAACATTATTTTTATTTCTAAGTGTACCTAAGGGACCCACATAGATCCCATAAGCATTCTAAGAAAATAAACACTTGGGTGAACGCGGCACAGAGCTTCCTGGAAATGTTCCCACATGTAAAGGGAACAACGAAACAAAACCTAGGCCGCAAGGAGGAATCTCACCAGCTTCATTCATTCCATTTATGTATTTATGGCAAATGCCTCTTTTACAGTGGGTTACATCTCTCCAGTTGCCACTTTGTAGTGTACTTCAAAAATTGCAAAGGCACCAACAGATCTTCAAAAATAAATCCACTCGGGACGCATTTGAAAGGCACACTGTGTACCGTAGGAGATGACCAGGGGAGAGGTCAAGCAGGTCATCAGTTTAGAGTAGGGCTGTCAAACTCCCGGCCCACAGGCCAGATGCGTCACACATCACCCACGCCTAGTTTAACGAAGGGAGAAATCCCAATAAGTCACGTGATACTGCCGTGACGATATGAGTTTGACACCCCTGCTCTAGAGTAGGGGGTCTCCAACCTTGGCAACTTTAAGACTTGTGGACTTCAACTCCCAGAATTCCTCAGCCAGCAAAGCTTCTGGCAGGCATCTGAAAGCGAAACAGAGGCCAGGACAATCCGTGCAAGTGGCGGCAAGCGGCCGCAGAAGGCAGCGAGGCAGGTGTCAGGGTGTGCGAGGCCTGGCAAGTAGGGCAGCTCCACCCCCCTCATCGCCATACTAGCTTATTTTTTACCTGTGTGCCTTGCCCCATTCCCTGCACCCCGGGGTGGGTGGGGCTTTAATTAGGGCTAATTTTGTGGGTGGGGCTTAATTTGATCGCATGCTCTCAAAAACGTGATAGGGCTTCTTTTCAAGGTGGGTTGACTTTTTGGAGAAACACGGTAGTTATATACCCAGCTTTCTGGAGCTAAACATTGGTTTGCTAGAGATCAGGGATAAAAACAATGTTTTCTTTTATTAAGTTCCATTTGTAGGCATTCTCCCAGGCTCCTTGGAATTCAGGAGCTGAACCCTGGAAGATACCATATTGGAAAAGGCTAGTTGTAAATCATGATATGAAAGCAACTAGATGTGGATCCTCACCTACAACATGGTACTTTCCAGATGGGAAGGGTTGTTTGACTGATATTCTCTTTATCGCTTCCCGAGTCTTCCTTGGCTTGACACCGAATTGTGGCGTCATTGACTTCTGTTAATCAGCCATTCAGATCTGTGGTGGGTTTCTAATTTTTTTTTACTACCGGTTCTGTGGGTGTGGCTTGGCATGGCAGGGGAAGGATACTGTAAAATCTCCATTTCCACCCCACTCCAAGGGAAGGTTACTGCAAAATCCCCATTTCCTCCTGATCAGCTGGGACTTGGGAGACAGCGAATAGATGGAGGCAGGGCCAGTCAGAATTTTTACTACAGGTTCTCCGAACTACTCAAAATTTCCGCTACCGGTTCTCCAGAACTGGTCAGAACCTGCTGAAACCCATCTCTGATTCAGATGTGGGAAACCTTTTAGAGCAACTCTGTCAGCCCCATCAGGAAAGGAAATCAAGGAATTAGGTCTCCCTTTGGCTTCATTCCCATATATTTTTGCCAAAGAAATAGTAACCAAATCCTTCCCCAAAGCAAAAATACGAACATTAGCCTCACTCATCTTTCAGCAGATATTATAGCAATGTATCCTGTAACTTCCTTTCTCATCTCTTTTTTTCCTTTCTGCGTTGGGAAAACCTCAACCACATTGGTAACTCCTGGCACTTCCATGCAGCCCATTTTCATTCCTCAAACCATGGAGTCCTTGGTGCTTTCTGAGCTTGGCTGAGAAGTCAGCGTCACATACTGTAACAACCGGCTCACCCCAGGCCGCGCATGTGTGCTGTGTGCCAAGTACACACTGCGTGTGCACATACGCAGTACGGGCCAAAAGGAGGCTTGGGAAGGTAAGTTTTCTTACAGTTGTTGCTTCACCCAACTAAGTAATATCTATAATGCACTGATTACGGTACCTAGTTGGGTAATGAAAAGTCTGCAAGAAAACTACCAAAGCTCAGAGAAGACCAAGAACTCAACAGTTTAACCTTGAGCTACAAATATTCTCTTCTATTGATTCCTCAGTCCTTCAGAATCGGTTCCGAAAATCTGCATAATCCTCATCAGGCAGAGAACCAACTGAAGAGTCCCGGAAAGCATTTCCAGTGAGCAACAATAGAAACGCCAAAAGTGAGAGCCAGCCAAGCAACTTGCTTTTTCCTCCTCCTGTTTAATTCATCACTTTTTTAAAAACAGTATGAAACTGCCAAGGAGGATGGCAATGCCACCTCTCTGCTCTCTTGTTTGGAGAAAACATTGGAAGAATAGCATGGCATTAGAGCACTTTAAGTTGTAGAAGAGGAAGGGGATTTGGGGGCACAGCTGAGAAGGTGGAGCAAGACTTATGAGTTCCTCCAGTGAGAAAATGTCCCCTTTAAGCTTTGTGTTTCTGCTGCAAAACTGCATACACAGCAAAAAAAATTTTCCTTGCACCATAATTGATTCAGAAATTAATCGGTTCAGCTGCCAAAGATAGAGAGCTGGGCTAGTATATAGTACAGTAATGCATTTTGACACCTTGGCTAAAACATGTTGCAATTGGTATGCTCCCTTTTGCTAATGGACCCCAATCTTCCCAAACTTTTCAGGGAATTAACAGTTCTGCCCCATAGGCCAGTAGAGTTTACAAACCAGAAGGATGTTGTCTTTGATCATGAACCTCCCTGCTTTGCTCATTGTCAGAAATAAATCCTTTGCTTAAAACACCTTGCTTTTAAAAGAAGTCCAAAAAGGAGAAATTGGCTTAAGTGCTCTCACCTGTTCATAAAACATAGAATTATAGAGCTGGGAGGAACCTTAGAGGTCTTCTAGTCCAATCCCCTGCTCAAGACAGGAGAACCATCGCAGTCAAATGGTTGTCCAATCTACTTTTGAAAACCTTCAGCGATGGAGCACCCACAACTCTGGGATGCAAACTGTTCCGTTAACTAACTGTCCTCACTGTCAGAAAATTCTTCCTTATTTCTAGGTTGGATCTCTCTCTAACCAGTTTACATCTGTTACGTCCTGTTCTACTTTCTGGTACTGCCTTAGAACAAAGTGGCATGGCTATTAAGAAAGATTTTCCTCCCTGCATTAGTCAACTATTGGAGAAAAAATTAGCCTGAGGACACCATGATTTCAGCATATTCAGATTGTTTTATCCTCCCAAAAGACATCATGTTTTATTCTTTTTTTTTAAAAAAAAAGTCTGCCTCTGCTGAGAAGCAAGGAAACAACGATCAACTCGAAAATACACCCTTTGTCTGATTTCGCCACCTACAATTCTAGCTAATGGTCAGGAGAAGCCAATATAGATTAGGCCCTGTTAGGATATGGTGTATGCCTAATAGGTTGTCCAGGCAATATATGGACAATATATGTGCTCTATGACTTTAACATGAATATGTATTCTATGACTTTAAGAAGTACTGCTGAGTCATTGTAATGCTGAGTCATTGTATCCTGATTGGATAAGCTCTGTTGTAACTGTATTTAAGAAGGGAGCTGAAATGTAGTCACTGTGGATATGCTACCATCGTGGATGGATATGCTACCATCGTGTGTGGAGATGCTATCATTGTGGGTGGATATGCTACCATCGTGATCTGTTACCAGCGTGAATGCGCTGCTATTTATTACCTACTGCTGTTTTGTATGGTAAGAAGGTTTTTGTATCACTGGACTGATTTGAAGGGCTAAGACTTGGATTGATTAAAGACTATGAGATTGTTTTTCACTACAAAGTAAAAACTTTGATAAACCAGTTTGTATGTATTTTATTCATTGCTCTCAGCACCGTTTCCCTGTGCTCTACGCTCTGCTGGTTGGTTAACACAGCAATATCCTTAACAGGCCCCACAGATTTTGAACCAATGTTCCCCATCCGTGTCAAAACACCAAAGCCAGCATTTCTGTCTCTTGATCTGAAAAGAGATGGCTACTTGAAGGCATTCAAGAAACAGTTGTTTTCTGCAAAACTTTATTGATACTGGTAAAACCCAATAAAGACTGAACATTCATCTGGCACCATCCTGGCTACCAGTGACAACTTCCTCTTTTTAATATCCAAAGTTCAAAGGGCATCAATGCAGTGAACCCAACCCAAAATCGGGCAATAGCGCCAATGGCCTAGAGCAAGCAGTGAGTCCAGCATGGCTGGTGGCTTCTTCTCCAAGCGCCTTCCCAGAGAGCAGCAGTGGGCTTTCTCCCCAGAATTAGTCCCTCTCCAGTTGCCGGTACTTTTTCCGTAGCACAGATACCTGATCCTTGAAAAGCACTGGGTCCAAGCGGAACTGCGAATGCACCAGAGGCATGTAGCCAAACCAGGCAGCAAAGTGATTGACGCACTCCTGGCGTTGAGCGAAATGTAGGCTGCTGTTGGATGAGGGTGCACTTTTCAGGAGCTTCAGAAACCGAGAGAAGACAAGGAAAGAGACTGAGCATTGTTATTTTTATCCCATCTTTATTACTTTACAAATTATTCAATATACATTATAAATCCTGCTTCTTCCCATTTTCCACCCGACGACAATCCTGTGAGGTGGGTTGGCTGAGACAGGAGGCTGGCCCGAAGTCACCCAGCCAGCTTTCATGCCTAAGGCGGGACTAGAACTGACAGTCTCCTGGTGATTGGCCTAAAGTTACCCAATTGGCTTTCATGCCTAAAGTGGGACTAGAACTCAAACTCTCCTGGTGATTGGACCAGTTACTCAGCTTTCATGCCTAAGGCGGGACTAAAACTCAAACTCTCCTGGTGATTGGCCTAAAGTCACCCAGCTGGCTTTCATGCCTAAGGCAGAACTAGAACTCATGGTACAATAGAACCTCTGGTCACAAACGCTTCTGACCATGACCAAATTGAGTTCTGACAAAAAAAATCACAAATGTTTTTTTCGCAGCCGATTTCCATGCCATTTTTTTTTTTTTTTTTTGGTAAGCGGCAAATTTCCAAAATTAGGTTCAGGCCACGACCAAATCGGTTTGTGACCAAATTATGGAATGAATTATGGTTGTGACCAGAGGTTCTACTGGATCTTGTTTTTTAGCCAGCACTTTTACCATTTCACAAAATGACTTTCATTTTAATTTCAAGCACATTGTCAGAGAGTGAAATTCTGAAAGGACAAGAAGTACAATTGGCCTGTTTTGCTTTCCATAGTGAGTGCTTCCTTGTACCAGAGCTGATACAATTTTTTAATTCAAAAATTCTGGATAAGGATGACAAAAACAAAGCTACCTTCTGCCGTTGCTACTCAACAACTAGCATCAGTAGCAGGGAGGCAGGGAATGCTGCGGGTCCCATCCCCGAGGCAGATACATCTGGTGGGACCCAGAAGACTGGCCTCCTCCGTGGTAGCTCCCTCTCTCTGGAACTTCATCCCCCCAGAGATTAGAATGGCTCCCACTCTAACACTCTTCCGGAAGGCGCTGAAGACCTGGTTCTGCCAGCGGGCCTGGGGAACCCAGAGCGAAATAGAGCCCATTAAATGGCTCGTGTAATCTGCTGTCGCTTGGGCGGGAGGTGGGGGGGTGATTTTATTACATTAATTTATTTGATTTTTTAAAAATTAGTTTTACTGTTTTAACTGGTTTTATAATGTGTAAGTCGCCTTGAGTCCCCATGGACGAATAGGCGGCAATATAAATGCAATAAATAAATAAATAAATAAATAAATAAATAAATAAATAAATAAATAAATAAATAAATAAATAAATAAAAATAAATAATAATAATAATAATAATAATAATAATAATAATAATAATAATTTGCCGGACTTGAACATTTTGACTCTACAAAAAACTATCTTACTCAGAACAGCTTACATCCTCCGACGATACCTTAACAGTTCCTAGGTCCTTGGTTAGGACTCGAGCTGCTGAGCTATTAACCAGCCTCAAAGGCTGTGAATCTCACTAAAGATTAACCAATAATAATAATAATAATAATTAATAATAATAATTTTTAAATGTTCAGTTGACTGAGTTTCATGTTTAATGAATAAAAGAGATAATAATATCAAGAGGTGAACTCCCTCTAAATATGGACGTTTTCAGCTTTCTGTGCATCGTCCAGCTGCCATAAGAGCTTCACGTATATATACCCGTATCAAAAAAGTGCTCTTGGCACACAGGTTCTCCACACTGAACAATTAACTCGGGTTCAAAAGAGCCACGCAGACCTCTCTGCTAGGTATGGATTCAAAAGAGTAGCACAAGTTACAGCTGGACAATCTGCTATCCTTTAAATCGGTGTGTCAATTCCCCTTGTCAGTAGCCAATACTGCCCTTATGGGAGTAAAATCCTCATATGTCCAAAGGGCACCAAATGGGAGAAGGTCGGCCTAAGTCGTACTTAAAGGGCATCAAGAAGTGTTGGAAGAAAAATCTTCCAAGACGGAAATAATTCCTTCCCTTTTCTCCTCTGGCCCCTTGGTTCCCACCCGTGTCTGCCTACCTGCTGAGGTGGGCTCTCCCTGAGATGTTTCTTCTGGGTCACTTTGACGGGAGGCAATTTGGTTATAGCAGAAACCAGAAAGTTCATCAATATGTCCTCACAGTTGGCAATCTGGTCAACAAAGCTCCTTAGTTTGGCAGGCAAATAGTTGCTGAAGAGGCTGTGATAGTACCTGTGGAAGGAAAACACGGGTGGGCAGAAAGAAGAGCCCTGCAGAAATGTATAGGGCTTCCCATCGTCAACCTGCTCCCTCCAGGTGTGTCTCCTGCACCACAATCTGTTTTTTATAATCATCTCAGAATGCATGATTTAGAATGTTCTGGTAGAATATTAGGGTATTTATAGCATGTCCCAAAGGTGCTTTTTCAAGAGACAACTGGACTTTCTGGTTTTTCTTTGAAGATGTTTCTTGGATGAGAATCGAAATGTCTTCCAAGAAAAACCAGAAAGTCCAATTGCCTCTTGAAAAACCACTTTTGGGACAACCATGATCTGGATGACTGAAAACCTCCATCAATATTTCTAACAATAAGAGCCATTCAACAGTGGAATTCAGGCGTCTGAACTCAGTAGCTCCTTCCACTCTAGGATAGTATGCATCACATACAAAATAAAGATGGGATAACAACAACAACAGGATTACCTGCAGTTGAGTCTCAAGTAGGGGCCCTGAAAACAGAGCCTAAAAAAATATTTCAGAAGAGTAGTTGCTGGAACAATGCTTTTCCAACTGTTTTCTGACCATGTTCTAATTATCATATTATACTCTTTTTCTGGACTGGAGAACTTTAGTTGAACCATATTTCTTGGTATATAAATAGACTAATCTTGTAGTGGCATCTTCTTCCAGACCCATTCCGGTGTGCTTCAAAAAACCAGATGCCCAACTGTTGTCACTTCAGTTCAACTGAGGCTCAACTGCAGGCAATCCTGTTGTTGTTATCCCATCTTTATTTTGTATGTGATGCATACTATCCTAGAGTGGAACTGTAAGAAAGGTTGTAAGTCGGCGACTACCTGTATTCATTGAATAGGTGTACATAAGGAAGAGGCCCATAGTTTCAAGGCCAATCCACACAGAACCTACTCCAGTGATCCATTGTTATAGTTACTACCGGATTAATTGTAAAGACGTCAAGCTTCCTATTTATTCTTCAAACGTATCTGAAAGATGCTTAAGGTGGGTCACCCACGTTTGTTCCAGAATGTGACTGAGGGGAGAAGAGGCCTAAAAAGTATGAAAGCAGATTCCAGTGGAAGGTTAGGGATAACGTCTTGCAAGCAAAAGCAGTATGAACCAATGAAAAAGGGGATGTTGTGGTCCGCCAGCAGCCTCCGGAGCTGGCAGCGGAGTCGGACAGTGAGGAGGCTGAGGAAGAACATGGGCCAGTCCTGGAGGCTGGGGAAGGCCCGGATGAGGGCTGTGTGTCGGAGGCAGAGATGGGGCCAGGGCTATCTGGGAGTGATGTGCGGACTCCGGAGCCTCCAGAGGCTGACAGTAGAGAGGCAGAGGAACAGGAGGAGCTTGTTCCTAGTGCATGCATGAGAAGAGCTGCCAGAAGACAAGAGCAGCTAAAGCAAAAAGGACGACTCGGGAGTAGGGCCAAGATATGATTAGCCCCTCCCATAAGGCTTAAAAGACCAGCAATGGCTCTTGGGCTCTTTGTTGGAAAACAACGTTAATAGATTTGTTTCTTGTCTTGCTGCATTTATTTCTTATCGGCGTCTTCTGCTTCTGAACTTTTGCCAAGAAAAGCCTTTGGCAGGTTGCCTAATTAGACCAAGGTTGGTGATAAGGTTGTAGAATTGTGTTATGAAGAATTTGTTTTGAATTAGTTTGGACTACGCTGAGAATGAGTTAATTCTCAGCTGTTCTAATAAAGTTTGTTTCGAACTGTTTGTATCTGTTAATACCTACTTGGGCCTGGGTCACAACAGGGGGATGCTGAGCTTCCCTTTCTAGGAAGAGTTCAAGCAAAAACTGACAGCCGTATCTTAGAGACATCCATCGGGATTCCAGCACTGAGCAGGAACTGGATTTGATTGCCTCAATGGGCTCTTTCCAACTCAAGGAGGTTCCTCAGTCAGGAAGGGTACCTGTGATAGAATGCCGCCGCAGTGAGAACCATAGAGAACTCATTGGTCCATTTTGAAGTGTAGCTCCACTGGTTCTTGCCCGTATCCCAAAAATGGCTGCGCATTGGGAAGCCTACAATCCGCTCAGGGAACTTTCTCCATACAACAAAGGCAAAGTCAACCTAAAAGATAAGGAAGAGGACAGGAAAACAGTTTGAGGAAAGAGAATCTTTCATTGGAAGGCTTCAGGTTGTCTACATGGAAGTCATGCCTTCTACTTTCGAATGATATTCCTTCTTTTTTTCCAAGGAGCATAAACTCTAGAGCAGGGATGTCCAACCTTGGCAGTTTTAAGACCTGTGGACTTCAACTCCCAGAGTTCCAATGGCTTGCTGGAGAATTCTGGGAGTTGAAGTCCACAGGTTCTTAAAGTTGCCAAGATTGGACACTCCCTGCTCTACATATTAGACCATGACATTCATGATATCCGTAATGTGTATCCACTAAGATACCTTCTGTGACCCAGAAATTTCTAGAATTCCTACTGCTAGCCGTGCTGATGGGGCATTCCAAAAGTAAGTAATGAAAGTTATCAGGTTGGGAAAGGCCTATTCTCACCAGCAGCAATTCTCCAGGATCAGCCACAGTCTCTACTAGTCAGTTGTGGAGATGTCACAAATTAAACCTAGAACCTTTTGCAAGCAGACCATGCAAAGATTACTCAATGTTCCCTTTCCATATCTAAACAAGCATTTTACAATGGGGAATCAGAATTGGATAACTAATAGACAATAGAATTCCATATTTTAGTCTATATATGTACAATTCCTTTTCCCCCCCTTTTTCTAAGTCAACCAATTTACATTTCAATCATTTAATTTACAACGCATATACATAAACATATAGGCTTACAACATAGGCTTTGTCAAATAGGTAAGATATATATATATATATATTTGAAGAAAGGGAAAACAATATTTCTCAAGGATCCCTAAGCCCCTCTCAGCCAAGATAGCTGCAGTGGACACTTTCTCAACTGTCCAGGTTCTAGGCCTTGCCCTGAGTTTAAGTAGTCATATGTCCCTTCCTGTATCCAAGGTCCACGGCAGGGGTGAAATGCTCCCGGATCGGACCGGATCACCTGATCCGGTAGCGATTTTTCCCTGTGGTTCGGCGATCCGGTAGCGATTGCCACCCGGGTGTCATTACTTCCTGGTTTTAACCTTCTGCGCACGTGCACTTCTGAATTGGTAAGGAAGTTTCACCCCGGTCCATGGCTACAACACAAGTAGAAAGATTCTGGAGAACTTTCTCACCTCACTGGTTGAAAGGCTGATACATTCATCAAGGCTCAACACGGCATCCGTCCCAATAGCAGAATAAGGCAAAAACCGTTCGCTGACCTGCAGGAGAAGAGAAAAGAAACAGAAAAGGACCTTCTGTCACCCCTTCAAAGAAGAACCAGACAGGAAATCAAAGTCATGTAGAACAATGCTACTTTTATTGCAAAGATAGAGGAGAGCCAGCTTGGTCTAGTGATTAGGGCACCAGGCTAGAAACCAAAAGGCTATGAGTTCTAATCCCACCTTAGCTATGAAAGCTAATTAGTTGACCTTGGGCCAGTGGTTCTCAGCCCAACCCACTTCACAGGGTTGGTTGTTGTGGGGAAAATCGGAGGAGGAAGGTGTGCTTGATAATGTTCACCGCCTTGAGTTATTTGTAAAACTATTAAAAACCCGAGATAGGTTAGATAGAGATGATAGAGAAAAGGAGGGATAATCTTGCAAGTCTCCCTCTCTTTCTCCCTCTCTCCATCTTATCTTTGTAAGAACTAGGGGTGGACTTTTCTGAGATGTTTCCTCAGATTTCTGCTTTCTTTTTGCTGTTGGTAATTACTTCCACTTGCATCCTTGCCCACAAGAACACTTCTTCTGAAAATTAAGAGACCAAGAAAAACCAAGTGGAAGCTTTACTCTTGTCTTTGGTTGAATGTTTGGAAAATGCCCATTGAAGGAAGAGGAGGAGAACTGGCTCTGAATGAGAGGTGAACTGGGGTGTTTAAAAAGCAGGATTCCTGCTGGAGTGCGGATCTCAGCTGATTTTGCCAAGGTCTTCCGTTCTTAAAATGTGCTCCATGACAATCACAACCACCACAACCCCAATCTGGATGGCCTCTTACCTTGTTGCTGCTTAAAATGACAGTCAAGGGAACTGTGGTCGGTGGCCACTTCTGTGGAGGCGGCTTCTCACAGCTCCATAAGACTAAAATCTGTACAAGAAACAGAAACGCCAGCTGAAACGTGCCACAGAACAACTGTCTTCATTTTATGCTGTATTTGTTTGTTTGTTTGTTCCTTCTGCAACTTTATCTGGCCGCCCATCTTCATCAATTAACTCTGGGCAGCCAACAAGGCTTACAAACAAAAACATACGTATTTAAAAGAATTACAAGATTAAAAGATGCCAGATGAAAATTGTTCAATTCATTGCAGAGCACAGCATATAAACAAATCAAGTCTTGCTAGCACCCTGGCTCTAAATTCAGAAGGGAAAGCCAGGTTTTTTCAGGCCTTTCGAAAGGCCTGAAGTGGGTTTAGGTGGAGCGGTGGTGAGATACTTCATTTTCTCCAGAAATGATATCATTTTCCCCAGAAATTATATCAACAAAATGCACAGGTACCGTATATGTGGTACCTTGCTCAATAGTAGTAACTGTGAGAGGGATCTTGGAGTCCTAGTGGACAACCATTTAGATATGAGCCAGCAGTGTGCAGCAGCTGCCAAAAAAGCCAACACAGTTCTAGGCTGCATAAAAAGAGGGATAGAATCAAGATCTCGTGAAGTGTTAATACCACTTTATAATGCCTTGGTAAGGCCACACTTGGAATATTGCTTTCAGTTTTGGTCGCCATGATGTAAAAAAGATGTGGGGACTCTAGAAAGAGTGCAGAGAAGAGCAACAAGGATGATTAGGGGACTGGAGGCTGAAACATATGAAGAACGGTTGCAGGAACTGGGTCTGTCTAGTTTAATGAAAAGGAGGACTAGGGGAGACATGATAGCAGTGTTCTGATATCTCCGGGACTGCCACAAAGAAGAGGGAGTCAAACTCTTTTCCAAAGCACCTGAAGGCAGGACAAGAAGCAATGGGTGGAAACTAATCAAGGAGAGAAGCAACTTAGAACTCAAGAGAAATTTCCTGACAGTTAGAACAATTAATCAGTGAAACAACTTGCTTGCAGAAGTTGTAAATGTTCCAACACTATAAGTTTTAAAGAAGAGATTGGATAACCATTTGTCTGAAATGGTATAGGGTTTCCTGTTAAGCAAGGGGTTGGATTAGAAGACCTCAAAGGTCCCTTCCAACTCTGTTATTCTACTCTACTCTACTCTACTCTACTCTACTCTACTCTACTCTACTCTACTCTACTCTACTCCACTCCACTCCACTCCACTCCACTCCACTCCACTCCACTCCACTCCACTCCACTCCACTCTATATCAAAGCCCCAGATTCCCCTAAAAATCAGACTGGATTTTTCTAGGGTTGGGAAGGCTTTAGGAGCGAAATGAATGCCTTAAGCCCATCCACTTCTGTAACTCACCAACAAAGCTCCATAAAACAAGCAAAACCACTGACTCACTGACATCAAATCTCCCTGCTCACTCTCTAATGCCAACAAAATTCCAACTCAGGTTGGGGGTGGTGGTGGAAATAGTCAACTAAGGATTTATAAGCACCCTCTCTCATCAGGATGGCAAGACCCACTCTTCTTAGCCAACCTGGCCTATTGGCACCTGCTTGGGGATTATGGAAGCTGAAATCCATCCCTGGGGATCATCGGGTTGGAGAGGGACTGGGTAAAGAGTTAGGCAGAAGACAGAATTTCATGAAGGCGACCTTAAAAGCACGTTTTTGGTTTCTGCTGCAAACACCTCCAATGGCACATCTCCTCCCATTAGTGGGAAGGAGCAAAAGCCCATTGGCACAGAACCTCATTGAAATGGGCAGGAAATGTGCCAAAGCCAAAGAGCCCTGCCTATTTCTATGGGTCTTACATAAGAAAACACCCAGACGACTCTTGTTGTGCTAAATCTGCCTTGTTTGAACTGCGCTGCAGTACAAACAGTACCTCCTGCACTGATCCTCAAAGCCGCCCTCTTTGGGGTGGTCTTCTGGTTTTGTCTCATCACCAGACAGCCTCGGGAATTTCAGCTTGTACAATTTTCCTTACCCTGCTTGGCGAGCTGCCCGAATCCCTGCTTTCAAACTGCGACTGGAAGCAAGTATTCTCACTCTGCAAAGGCTGACACGTTTTGGCTCCAAAAGGTTGTTCTCAAGCCAACATTTTACGTTCATAGGAACGGTTGACACAACCCCCGCCCCCCAACATGTTAATGGTTTCCTGCAGCAAATCTAAATTATACAACCAAGGAACGGTTAAAAAGTTGCTCTAGTAAATATTCCAAGTGTGGCCTTAACAAGGCATTATACCCCTTTATAATGCCTTGGTAAGGCCACACTTGGAATATTGCATTCAGTTTTGGTTGCCACGATGTAAAAAAGATGTGGAGACTCTACAAAGAGGGCAGAGAAAAGCAACAAAGATGATTAGGGGACTGGAGGCTAAAATATATGAAGAACGGTTGCAGGAACTGGATCTGTCTTGTTTAATGAAAAGAGGGACTAGGGGAGACATGATAGCAGTGTTCATCTCAGGGGCTGCCACAAAGAAGAGGGAGTCAACTATTTTCCAAAACACCTGAGGGCAGGACAAGTAGTAATGGGTGGAAACTAATCAAGGAGAGAAGCAATTTAGAACTAAGGAGAAATTTCCTGACAGTTAGATCAATTAACCAGTGGAATGACTTACCTCTAAAAGTTGTGAATGCTCCAACACTGGAAATTTTTAACAAGATGTTGGATAACCATTTGTCTGAAGTGGTGTAGGGTTTCCTGCCTGGGCAGGGGGTTGGACGAGAAGACCTCCAAGGTCCCTTCCAACTCTGTTATTCTATTCTACTCTAAATGCATTTCAGCTTTTTGCTTGCCGTAATGAAAGCTGTGGAGACTTTGGTCTTTCTTAATGAAATTTTCCCACTTGATGTATTTGAGATCTTTCTCGCAAAATGTTTTCTAGGTGTGTGGGGAAAAGAGAGTTCTTTTAGCAGCAGCAATGTGAACACGGCATTCCCGCAACTATGAAGCGCTTATATTTTCAGCATGCGTATTGGGGGGGGGGGGGCTTTGCTTTTCCTTCCTGATCCTATTTCCAGAGCTCGATGGGCTGTGTTGTTTCATTTTTGTCCCCATAAAACCAGGCCGTGCAATTGAGAGACAGACAAAAGTCATTCATACCGACGGTGTACTAAAATGGGACTTGTAATTTCTCCATGGCTTTCTTTCATTAGTTTCCGTTTTCTTGCCTTATTCTCAGTCGCTTGAGAACTCCCTTCCAAGTTTCCTTTTGGAGCATCGGTGGAATGGCAGAAGATTACAAATGATTGGCTAATGATGGCAACTGGGATCGGAATTTCCATTGCTAAGTGATACGGTTGAAAAGCACAATGTCACGTGACTGCTATTTAGCAGTGACAGTTCTGGCAATGCCACTGGTGACAGGAAGGGCATCCGGCCAGTAAACACTCAGCGCCATTCAGTTGCCCAGACTCCACCCCACAAGGGATTATGGGGTGGTTAAAAGAAGATGATGATGACTTCTGGCAATTCCAGTTGTTAAGCGAGGATCTCACATAACTGCAACTTCCAACTTTCAACTTCCTGCCGTCTTCCCCATTGACTTTGCTTATGGGAAGCTGGCGGGGAATGTCAGAAATTACAATCATATGATTGTGGGGATGCTGCAATGGCTGGAACTCCAAGGACTGGTCATAAATCCCCTTAGTTTAGTACTGTCATAAACTTGAACAGTCATTGAACGAATGCAACGAATGAACAAACCTAAGGACTATCAGTACTTTCCTTGCTGTGTGCTTTTCTATTAAGGGTTTCTTCCATCATTCCGAAGCCTCCCTATCCATTTGCAATTCCCAACCTCAAAACACCTTAGGAAAAAGACTCTCTCCCAAACTGTCCCTCTGGGATTCAACGTAACCATGGGAAGCCGGGAAGCAGACAACGTTTGGAGACATGACTCTACTATGAAAGGTGGGACATTCACATATTCCATTGAGTGGCTTAGATCAGTGGTGAAATCCAATTTTTGGTGGGTGTGGCAGGTGGATGTGGCAGGGGAAGGATACTGCAAAATCCCCATTTCCTCTTCACTCCTGGAGAAGGATACTGAAAAATCCCCATTCCCTCCCCACTCCTGGGGGAAGGATACCGCAAAATCTCCATTCTCTTCCCACTCCAGGGGAAGGATACTGCAAAATCTCCATTCCTACCCCACTCCTGGGGCCAGCCAGAGATGGTATTTGCCGGTTCTCCGAACTACTCAAAATTTCCACTACCAGTTCTCCAGAACCTGTCAGAACCTACTGGATTTCACCCCTGGCTCAGATCTAAACAAAGGCAGGACCATCATACTCTACCCAAGAGAATTTTGCAAGCACATTCCTGATTTCCTCCAACTGAATGAGAATTGGTTTTTTAAAATGCAGGATTTGGCAGTACCATATTTTTCGGAGTATAAAATGCATCTTTCCTCCCCCCCAAAAGGGGGTGAAAATTTAGGTGCATTTTATACACTGAATGTAGCCCTGCCCACCCACTGGCCCCCACCCTTTGGCCTCTGCCTCCCAGCAGCTACCTCCTTGCAAGCAAATAGCAAGAAAAAACAGCTCCTTTCAGCTTCAGCACAGCCTAATTAGCATAAGTTGATTGGATCGGCCTCCAGACTCTCAGCTGATTTGTGCTATCAGGAAGAAAATTGCTGGAGCAGATTTTTTTTCCCCCTGTGCTAATCAAGCTATGCTGAAAACGAAAATGAAAGTAAAGCAGGCTGTTTGCTGTAAGGAGGCAAAATTGCTCAGAGGCAGAGGGAGATTTCTTTTTCTTCTTTTCCTCACCAAAAAAGGTAGGTGCGTCTTATAGTCCAGTGCGTCTTATACTCCGAAAAATACGGTAATTCATATTGTGGGGCAGGACCAAACAATTGCCACTCAACCTCTCCAAAAGGAAACCCAAGCCTTCACTGTTAATTCTTCTTTCTTTCTTTCTTTCTTTCTTTCTTTCTTTCTTTCTTTCTTTCTTTCTTTCTTTCTTTCTTTCTTTCTTTCTTTCTTTCTTTCTTTCTTCTGCCTCTGAATTACTTTTGACTCCTGGCAAGTACGGTAAGGTGGACAGGTCTCTGCAGTTTTCTGGACAACATTTTTAGAAGCAGATTGCCATTTTCTTTCTTCCCAGGGCTGAGATGTAAAAATTGGCCTCAACGCTAGAACTCACGGTCTCCCAGCTTCCAGCCAGCACCCTTAAGCAGAACCTCAAACAGGCTCCTATAAAATGCACTAGATTACACACCAATGCACGCTTCCTTGGTACTTTTGCAGAAGCAGACTGAACCTTTTCTTCTAAAGCAGACAAGCTACAAGGACAATGTGCTCAGACTCCTGAGTTCACATACTTAGAAGAGTCTATTTACTGCCACACATTTTGAAATGCTCAGGATGGGCGCGGCCTGGTTAGGTGAGCTCATCTGCAGTAGAGACGTGGCTGTTGACAGGACCTGCCCTGTAGTTAAAGGGGAAGGTGAGACCTGCTGACAGCAATGAAGGTTACTAGCCCACCCAGGTGTATCCTAAGGCTGCCACACCCATCACAACCCTCTGACATACAAGGGAATGGAAAAAGCTCCAGAGCTTGGTGGGTTTTGTACAACAGCACAACTCTGGAAGATCACACCTTCTAGCAATCTTCACAACAAGAGGTGTGAATGACAACGTGGAGGTTGTAGTCCAAAGCATCAGAAGTCTGGATTAAGAGGGTAGCAGGGAGATGAGAGCTGCTGTTAAACATGAGGGTGATGGGAAAGAGGCAAATGGAAATCGAGATATAGGTAGTCCTCGACTTACAACATTCATTTAGTGACCATTCAAAGTTACAACGGCACTGAAAAATGTGACTTACGACCATTTTTCACAGTTCCAACGTTTCACAGCATCCCCACGATTGAGGTCGTGCGATCCTCTCTTGTGACCCTTCTGACGAGCAAAGTCAATGTGGAACTGCAGCGATTCTCTTAATCCCCGTGGCAAGAAAGGTCGTAAAATGGGGCAAAACCCCGTTTAACAAATGACTCACTTAACAACAGAAATTTTGGGCTCGATTGTGGTCGTAAGTCGAGGACCACCTATATTGGACTGGACTGGATTGTCCTGCTACACATTTTAGGTGGAGCTAGATCGTTTTTCACATTCCTCAACGTAAACATAGCATGTTCGTATATAGGTAGTCCTTGACTTACGACCAGAATTGGGACCGGAAGTTTCATCACTATGCAAGGCAGTTGTTAAGTGAGATCAGCCTAATTTTATATCCATTAGAACTGTGGTGGTGCAGTGGTTAGAATGCAGTATTGCAGGCTAATTCTGCTGACTGCCGATTGCCAGCAGTTCAGCAGTTCGAATCTCACCAGGCTCAAGGTTGACTCAGCCTTCCATCCTTCCAAGATGGGTAAAATGAGGACCCAGATTGTTGAGGGCAATATGCTGACTCTGTAAACCGCTTAGAGAGGGCTGTAAAAGCACTGTGAAGCGGTATATAAGTCTAGGCACTATTGCTATTGCTTGTCTGCAATGGTTGTTAAGCAAGTCACAGCACTTGTGAAGTGAATCACGCAATCATCAAGCAAATTCGGCTTCTCCCGTTGACTTTGCTTGTCAGAAGCCAGCCAGGAAAGTTGCAAATTGGGATCACATGACCCCTGGACAACGCAATCATCGTAAATAAATACATGCCTGTTGCAAAGCGCCCACAGTTTGTTCGTGTGATTGGGGGGACTCTGGCAGTAAACATCAACACAGCAATAACAGCAAGAAACTCCTTTACCTTGGCGCAGTATTGGGATCTGGAGACAGCTTGGATGAGCTTGAGGATGGGCTGAGAAAGGGAGACAATTGGTGAGACGGCCCAGATTAATGCCGTAAACTTCTCGGAGGGGCTGGATCCTGTTAGGGGAGAGAACCGGTGAGTCTGGGATGCTCGAAACTCTCCTCCAAACCTGTCTTGGGTTTTTGGCTCATGTGCTGAAATTTAATCCCCATCTAACCAATTATCATTAGTGGTTTATTTAGTGCTACCAGCTTACATGACATTTTAGAAGATAAAAGAAGAGAGGTCTCCACCCACAGGAAACTTGCAATTCAGATTTCATTGCCAATGAAAACAGTAGGGAAAAAAATCAAACAAACCAGGAGGAATTAAGGCAGATGAGATAACAGAGATAACATTAGTGACAATTTCAGCTATGCTCATTTACAGGAGGAGTCCACAATTTATTTTTTTTTAAATTTGATTTATATGCCGCCCTTCTCCGGAGACTCAGGGCGGCTTACAATGCGTTAAGCAATAGCCTTCATACTTTTGTATATTTATACAAAGTCAGCTTATTGCCCCCACAAACTGGGTCCTCAATTTACCTACCTTAGAAAGGATGGAAGGCTGAGTCAACCTTGAGCCTGGCAAGATTCGAACTTACTAATTGCAGACAGCTGGAGTTAAATTACAATGCATTAGTCTGCTGAGCTAATCCAGGCTGCAATGGGCACCAATTGTCAGGTACACTACCTCATCAGTCTTTATTATTTTATCGATTTATATTTCATGGTTCCTCTACCAGAGGAGTCTCCAAACTTGGCAACTTTAAGACTTGGGGACCTCAGATCCCAGCTATGCTGGCTGGGGAATTTTGGGAGTTGAAGTCCACAAATCTTAAAGCTGCTAACTTTAGAGACCTCTGCCCTAGCAGTTAGAGGCATCCTATGCAAGAATCCCCCTTCACTTTAACTGCAAATAGTTGTCTGAGTGGTAGATTGAATGAGGAAAAGTGATAGGCCCAAGATCTCCCCAGGAATGGCTGAGACGGCATCTGAACTCCAGTTCTAATCCACGTTATGGCCCACCAACGGTCAGCAGAGCTGGCAACAGATTCGGACACTGAGGAGGTTGGGGAGGAACGTGGGCCAGTCCTGGAGTCTGAGGAAGGCTCGGATGAGGGCTCTGAGTCAGAGGCAGAGAGGGGGCCAAGGCCATTTGGTAGTTCTTTGCTGCCTCCGGAGTCTGACATCAGCGAGGCAGAAGAACAGAGGGAGCCTGTTCCCAGTGTATGCATATGCAGAGCTGCCAGGAGACAGGTACAATTAAGAAAACAGGGTTGACTTGGGAGTAAGGCTTGGAGATGATTGGCCCCTCCCAGAAGACATAAAAGAGAAGCGAAGGGGATGTGAGCTTTTGCAGGAAGCAATTAGTTCATCTGGTCGCTAAAAGCTCTGAAAAAGTTCTGTTTGACTCTGTGCTACGTTTGGCCTTGCCCTGCGTGTGGCAATTAGTTCTCTGGCAGTATTCCAAGGGAGATAAGGTGGGTGTTTGTAAACACTCCCCTGAAAGACTGTTTGAGAAGCTTTTCGGACTGAGAATGACAATAATTCACAGCCGTTTGAATTAAAGAGGGACTAAGATTTTGCTGTATACTTTCTATGGAAGCCTAGGTCAGAACAATCCAACACATTGACGACTCTATAGCAAGCCTCCTTTACTTTAATTCTGCATTATCCTTCCTTCCTAAAACGTCAGGTTGCTCCACATGAATCTCAGAGGCTTTCTGGTAAATAAAAAGTGTGTGTGGGAATTGCTCAGTGCTCTGCCTGGATGGTTCCTCACCTGCCTTGATAGAAAAAAAGACCATTAAACTAAAGCATTTGAACTTCCTCCAGAACTGTGATGGCGAACCTATGGCATGTGTGACGCAGGTGGCACGCAGCCCCTTCTCTGTGGACACGCGAGCCATCACCCCAGTTCAGCTCCACCACACATGTGCACGCCTCCCACTGGCCAGCTGGTCTTCGGATCTCTGCCGTTCCTGCGCGGGGGGTGAGGTGCATGTGGGGGGGGGATGTGCATGCATGGTGCGCATGCGCGAGGGCACGGGCACATTGCATTTTGGGGGTTCGGGTGGACGCGCTTTGGACACTCGGTCCGGAAAAGGTTAGCCATCACTGCTCCAGAAGAAGCAGAGGCACCAATTTTACCAGCTTGCCTTTTGGGGAATAGATGGCTTATGACTGTCATAGCACAGGTAGTCCTCAACTTATGACCACAATTGAACCCAAAATTTCTGCTGCGAGACAGTTGTTAAGCGAATTTTTGCCCTGTTTTATGACCTTCCTTGTCACAGTTGTTAAGCGAATCATTGCAGTTTATTAACTTAAGAAACACGATTGCTAAATGAATCCGGCTTCTTGTCGCAGGGTCACAAAAGGGAATCCCATAACCCCGGGACACTGCAACCGTCATAAATATGAAGCAGTTGCCAGGCAGCCGAATTTTGATCACGTGACCATGGGGATGCTGCAACGAGCATAAGTGTGAAAACGATCGCAAGTCACTTTTTTCAGTGATGTTGTAACTTTGAACGGTCACTAAAACGTTGAAAGTCAAGAACTACCTGTAGCTGTTTGGTGGCAATGCTCAATTGCTCAGGATGCACTGTTGAGACTCCAACCATGCCCACCAGCCCAGTGGTGAAATCTGAACCGGTTTGCTACCGGTTTGCTGTCCGTGCATGTGTGCCATGCACCATGCGCCAAACACATGCTGCATGTGCATGCACAGTGTGCAAGAAATGCACACTGCATCTGCACATGCACAATACACACCAAAAGGAGGCTTGGGAAGGTAAGTAGAACAGCGAGTGGGGAGGGATCAGCTGTGCCGCACGATTTAGCTTTGCTGGAAAGCAGGATTTCCTGCTTTCTAGCAAAGCTAAATCCCACAGCACAGCTGATCATCGGAAATATCGGTTGGGACGAACCGGTAGCTTTTTTAACTACCAGTTTGCCCGAACCGGTAGCTAACTACCGGTTTGCCTGAACCGGTAGCTTTTTTTAAACTACCAGTTTGGGCTTTTCTTTTACTACTAGTTCGACCGAACCTGTAGTTTTTATCACTACCGGTTTGCCCGAACCGGAGCGAACTGGTAGCATTTTAACCCTGCACCAGCCTCACCAAAGGGGGAATTGGGGATGCCTGGCAGAAACGGATGCGTAATTATCTATTTCATTTCATCCTCTTTACTGTGTGGGTTTCTCCCTTTGGATTTCTGTCCTGGAGGCCAGATTGTAACTGTCTTGGGAGCAGAGGCTGCTTGTCTGTGTTACTTATGTAACTCTTTGTCAGCCCTTCCAAGGAGATCAGGTCAAGAAACAGGCACAGCAGGGACTCCAGGAACGTTGTTTATTTTAATTTTTAAAAACCTGTCCAAGTTTCTCTTTGTCCCATCTTAAAGTAAACAAAACCTGCAGCGGCCTTGTTTCTTTCTCATGCTTCCTGCAATCCCCCGACTATGTAATCTCTACGTCCCACTTTAACGGCTTGTTTCTTCGGCTTTCTCAGACCTTCCCCAAAGTCATCTCTATGATTCTTTACATTCTATAAGGTTAGACCCTCCTGTTCTGACCTAGGCTTCCTTAGAAAGTAAACAGCACAAACTTAGTCCCGGCAAACCTCTTTAATTCAAACGGCTGTGAATTATTGTCATTCTCAGTCCGAAAAGCTTCTCAAACAGTCTTTCAGGGGAGTGTTTACAAACACCCACCTTATCTCCCTTGGAATACTGCCAAAGAACTAATTGCTACACGCAGGGCAAGGCCAAACTTGGCACAGAGTCAAACAGAGCTTTTCCAGAGCTTTTAGCGACCAGATGAACTAATTGCTTCCTGCAAAAGCTCACGTCCCATTCGCTCCTCTTTAATGTCTTATGGGATGGCCCAATCATCTCCAAGCCTTATTCCCAAGTCGACCCTGTTTTCTTAATTGTTCCTGTCTTCTGGCAGCTTTGTGCATGCGCTCACTGGGAGTAGGCTCAGGCTGTTCTTCTGCCTCACTGATGTCAGATTCCGGAGACTCCGGAGGCAGCAAAGAACTACCAAATGGCCTTGACCCTTTCTCTGCTTCTGACTCAGAGCCCTCATCCGAGCCTTCCCAAGACTCCAGGACTGGCCCACGTTCCTCCCCAACCTCCACACTGTCCGACTCTGCTGCCAGCTCTGCTGGCCACTGGCGGGCCACAACACCTCCCCCTAATAATAAATGCAGGGGGTAAATGCTAATTTTTTAAAAAAAAAATGATTTAAAAAACCCAGAAGATAGGCATCAGCTTACTCGGAAACCTTAAAATTTGCAAAAGTACAAAAATACTTTAGTGGGGAAAAGTCTACGAAGCAACACCTCCTACAAATAGATCAACATGCAAACAAATAAATATTCGAGCTAATGATAATTCTGAGCATCTGTAAAAGATGAAACTGGAAAACAGGTGGTGGAAGTCACGGTACCTGATGGGAGTATCCTGGAAGAGAGATGACAAGTACTCATCTTACGACCATTTGTTTAATGACAACAGCACTGAAAAAAGTGACCTATGACCTTAGGTCCTTGCACTTATGACAGCATCCCTATAGTCATGTGATCAAAATTCAGGTGCTTGGCAACTGGCATGTATTTATGACGTTTGCAAAATCCCGAGGTCGTGCGATCACCCTTTGCAACCTTCCCAGTTGGTTTCCAACAAGCAAAGTCAATGGGGGGAGGGGAGTTGGATTCAACTTAATGACCACCTCACTTAACAACTGCACTGATCCGCTTAACAATCAGGGCAAAAAAGTTCATAAAATCAGATGCAGCTCATTCAAACAACTGCCTTGATGGGCAACAGAAATTCTAGCCTCGGTTGCGATTGTAAATCAAGGACTTTCTCTAAACCCTTGAGAAGGAACATTCATTGCCACAACGTTTTGTGGTCGGTCCACCACCACCCCAACAACTTCAGCTTTTTAGGAAAGAAGAAGTAGGGATTAAAAAAATCAAGTTAGAAACAGCGTAGAGGTATTTCCCCTACCTTGCTGCAGATAATAGAAAGGGAAGTCGTTGAGATGAGTGGAGTATTCTGGTAAGGCCACCAACCCTCCAGGAAGTGTGTTCCAGAAGAACTTTGGGCGTGATTCCTGATGAAATATCCGATCTTTTATTATCTAGCGAAGAGAAATATAGTTGTCATTACACCCTGGAGCCATCTGCACCTGCTGGAAACGGAGGTGTCTCCTATATATGAGATCAATCTCAACCGTTCTTGGATTTCCCTTGGCTCCAATTAGAAAAAGTTAGGCTTCTGTGGCAGAGTAGCCAGGAAGTCCAGATTCAAATTTGGCATGCCGTTATTGTCTTTTTGATGCCTCCTCTGTAATTCCAGTGTGAGGATACTGGTCACACTGGTTAACTACCAGCAGGCATATTTTGTGCCTTAGTAAGAAACTGTAGGTGAGACAGTCTGAAAAAGCTCTGAAAATGTTACATAAATGTTAAAAAGGTAAAGGTTCCCCTTGCACATATGTGCTAGTCGTTCCCGACTCTAGGGGGCGGTGCTCATCTCCGTTTCAAAGCCAAAGAGCCAGCGCTGTCCGAAGACGTCTCTGTGGTCATGTGGCCAGCATGACTAAACACCAAAGGCGCACGGAACGCTGTTATCTTCCCACCAAAGGTGGTCCCTATTTTTCTACTTGCATTTTTTTTACGTGCTTTCAAACTGCTAGGTTGGCAGAAGCTGGGACAAGTAATGGGAGCTCACCCCGTTACGTGGCACTAGGGATTTGAACCGCTGAACTGCCGACCTTTTGATCGACAAGCTCAGTGTCTTAGCCACTGAGCCACCGTGTCCCTTTTTAACATAAATGTTAACTATTTTTTAATATAAATGTTAACTATTACTATAACATTAAGCGAAGCATGCTAGGCTGAAATACACCTGGTACAAACTCTATGCAGGAGTTAAGAGCTGGATTGAATTAAAAAATAGCAGTCGCCTTCAAAAATAAAAGCAGAGCAGTTATATTGCATGCAAGGGGTACAATTATTTATATTTGATTTCTTATTTCCGAATGACCTCATGTGGGCCAGATAGGGACAGACAAAGAGGCCATAAAATGCCCACATCTGCTATAGGCATTCATCTCTAGACAGGATTTTCCTGGCTAAAAACAACTTAAATAGATCAAGAGGAAAAAGGAGATTTCTCATTCACTTATATTTACATCTATATACCTAAAATATTTTTTAAGCATTATATGATATAGTTGGGACACTTCATGAAGAAGGTGAAACTTAAACTCTTGGATTTCCCTTCCCCATTTCTCCAAACTTTTGACCAGAAGGGAAAAAGAAACAACGATGTTTCCCAAAGTGAGAGAGATTATGGGGTGGGGAGGTTGAAGAAGGAAGGAAATAAAATAAAAATATAAACTGGCAGCTTATCTTATAAACAGCAACTCAGCCCAGGTGGTGAGAAAGCTGGGAGCAAACATTTCAAACCAGTCAAAGATTTTCTGCCTTTTATTGGCACCTATGAATTTCTTCCAGTTCTGGGTCCAAGAAAGGCAAGTTGAAGTCCCCCTTGCATTCATAGATCTGGAGAACTTCACCACCAACCTAACTGGTGCATCAAGCAATAGACAGGAAGGTCTATTGGTGGACAGCAGGTTGGAGGTTGGTCCAATAATAGCCATCCCCATGGGGTTTAGAAGGGATGTGGTGGCTCAGTGACTAAGACACTGTGCTTGTCGATCAAAAGTTCGGCAGTTCAGCTGTTCGAGTGCCGCGTAATGGGGTGAGCTCCCATTACTTGTCCCAGCTTCTGCCAACCTAGCAGTTCGAAAGCACGTAAAAAATGCATGTGGAAAAATAGGGACCACCTTTGATGGGAAGGTAACAGCGTTCCATGTACCTTTGGTGTTTAGTCATGCCAACCACATGACCACGGAGATGTCTTCGGATGGCGCTGGCTCTTCGGCTTTGAAACGGAGATGAGCACCACCCCCTAGAGTCGGGAACAACTAGCACATATGTGCGAGGGGAACCCTTTTTATGTGGTTTAGACCAGCTGTGTGGAGCTTGACCCAAGGATCAGTGAAGCCATGGAGGGAATTATGTGAAGTTTAACTATACCTTCCCCCCTCCTCCCCCCGCCCGCTCCTCCAACCGCTCAGCCCTGACCTAGAAGCAAAGAGAGAACTACTGGAAGGTGGTTGATGGGCCATGGGGACACACCCTGAGGACTGACATACCTTGACAAAACCTAGACCAACTTGAAAGCTAAAGGTTCCCACCTCTCTGTGGCTTCCTTTGGTCATCATGTCGAACCATTATTTATTTATTATTATTTATTTATTAGTTTGATTTATATGCCACCCTTCTCCGGAGACTCAGGGCGGCTTACAATGCATTAAGCAACAGCCTTCATACTTTTGTATATACCTGCTTAGTAGGGCTTTTGCCCCCCCCCCCCAAAGCGGTGTTCTTTTTTATACAAAGTCAGCTTATTGCCTCCACAATCCGGGTCCTCATTATACCTACCTCGGAAGGATGGAAGGCTGAGTCAACCTTGAGCCTGGTGAGATTTGAACTTGCAGTAATTGCAGGCAGCTGGCAGCTAAGTGCTACTTTAACAGCACTTAGTCCACTGCGCCACCAGGCTCATCCTTATTATGTGCTGAACATGTTGCATGAAGCAAGCGGATTTGTTTCAGGGTTGACTGCATTGTGTGACCCTATTCACAGCACTCTGCAAGCCATGTTTTATGGTTTGTGTTACATGAATCCAGCCAGTTCCAATTTATTTAGCAAACCACAGTTCACCATGGCTTGTGACCCCCCAAACATAGAAACAGAAATAATTACAGATGAAATATTTGGGCAAATGGTGGGCACATTTCTGCAGCTTACCTCAAGAGTGGTTTGCACAATCTTCTCTACAGAAGAAAAATACGTTTCCCATAAAAACTGGGTTTGCTGTTGGAAGGCAAGGATTTTGTCACTGTTCAGACATCGGACCGTGGATGGAATCTGTTGAGGAAGCAGCATGAACAGAAGATATGAAGGGGAGAATGCAGAGTAATTTATGATAGAGGGAACAACCACAATCATTTTTATAGAGGTGTTTCAGTCTTTTAATTTTACAGTATTGTGTTAGTTTTCCAAGCTTCTAAGGATCTTATACTGCTTATATGTTTCAGTGAAATTATTAAAATGGATGTAATTTTCCTTGTTTGTATTTTATGCTACTACACTCTATAATTGAAATACAGTCTTGTTGTTTTGATGGGAAGAAAGCATCGAGAGATCTTCCTTCAATAACAAAAAGCATCAACGATGATGTGGAAACAACCAACCAAGCTGAGAAGTTTGATCTAGTGGTTAAAGCACCACACTAGGAGACTATGAGTTCTAGTCCCACTTTAGGCATGAAACCAACTGGGTGACTTTGGGTCAATCACCAGGAGACTATGAGTTCTAATCCTACTTTAAGCATGAATACAAGGAGCCTGGATAGCTCTGCGGACAAGGCACTGTAATTTAACACCAGCTGTCTGCAATTAAAGTAAGTTCGAATCTTGCCAGGCTCAAGGTTGACTCAGCCTTCCATCCTTTCTAAGGTAGGTAAATTGAGGACCCAGTTTGTGGGGCAATAAGCTGACTTTGTATAAAATATACAAAAGTATGAAGGCTATTGCTTAACGTACTGTAAGCCGCCCTGAGTCTCCGGAGAAGGGCAGCATATAAATCAAATTAAAAAAAAAAAAATCAATTGAGTAACTTTGGGTCAATCACCAGGAGACTGGGAGTTCTAGTCCCACCTTAGGCATGAAACCAATTGGGTAACTTTGGATCAATCACCAGGAGACTGGGAGTTCTAGTCCCACTTTAGGCATGAAAGCTGGCTGGGTGACATTGGGTCAGTCATTCAATCCATCTCATTGAGGTTGTTAATGTAGGGAAAACAGGAGGAGGAAGGAGTATTAAGAATGTACACTGCCTTTGATTATTTAAAAAATAATAAAAGGTGGGATGTAAATAAATAAATTGCAGAATGGGCATTGACTAAGGCTACGTATGCATATTATAGCTATTTATCCGCAGAATCAATATTCCTCTGACCAGCAAGGATCTATCCAGGACGCTCAGGGCAATGTCATAACAAAGGTTATAGTAATTCGGCTACCAAAATTCAACACATTACTAGATCAGTTTCTCTATTTAAATCAATTCTTAAGTTACCCATAGCAAGAACAACAAATAAGTGAGACATGATCAATGAAAGGCCATATAAAATTACTGCAAAGAGGTAATACCTTCATATTGCAAATAATTGCTGAACTTTATATCGGAAAATGAAAGCATCTTATACAAAGGACAATGTTCTTCTCAGGTGGATTTTTTAAAAAAAGTTAAGTAACAATGAACAAGGGCTCCAAAGCTCACCAATTAGAGAAATGTTTCCCAACTTCGATGACTTTAAGATGTAGGGACTTCAACTCCCAGAATTCCCAAGCCAGCATGTTACCTGCAGAAGAAGCCGCTCATCACCGACGATGGATGATTTACTCCAATCAATCACCTCTGAAAATGGCAGCTCCCACCCATTGCTGAGCAGGACCGGGATGCACGCAGCCTGGATCAATGAGAGAACAGAGCAAGGATCACCAGGTTGCAGGAAAGCTCTTACACGGGCTCCTTTTATATGCAGTTTAGTGCTCTTTTGAAAAACTGCTGGATCCGCGTTTTGGACAACTCCATGATGCACAAGTAAATCTAAAGCAGGAAAGGAAGCTGGGTTCTATCCCTTGTGTGTTGTTGGCTCTGTCACTAATGGGTGCACAGCAGATAATTTTTCTTTTTTATTATTTGGCAGTGGAAAGTCAGTTTGATGTAGCAGTTAAGGCACCAGGCCAGAAAGCAGGAGATTGTGAGTTCTAGTTCCATTTTAGGCATAAAGCCAGCTGGGTGATCTTAGGCCAGTCCCTTTTTCTCAGCCCCAGTAAGGAGGCAATTGCAAACCACTTCTGAAGATCTTGCCAAGAAAGCTGCAGGCAATTGACCAAGCAGTTGACAGGAGTCAACACTATTTTATTTTATTTTTTATTTTTTATTTAATTTGTATACCGCCCTTCTCCAACAGGACTCAGGGCAGTGAACAGCCACGGTAAAACATAACATATAAAATTTAAAAGCAGTTTAAAAGACATTAAATAATTTTGGACATCAATTTAAAACAACCCAGTTAAAACCAATTACAAATTAAAACCAAAAGGATGGGATCAAGCCAGCCCGGCTAGATGAAATAGATGTTTTCAGAGCCCGACGAAAAGTCCGGAGGTCTGGTATCGTGCGTATCTCTGGGGGTAGGTCGTTCCAGAGGGTAGGTGCCGCCACAGAGAAGGCTCTCCCCATGCGGGTCGCCAGCCGACATTGTCTGGCCGACGGCACCCTGAGGAGTCCCTCTCTGTGTGAGCGAACTGGCCGGTGGGAGGCTATTGGCGGCAGAAGGCGGTCTCGCAGATAACCCGGCCCTAAACCATGGAGCGCTTTAAAGGTGGTCACCAACACCCTGAAGCGCACTCGGAAGACCACAGGAAGCCAATGCAGCTCGCGCAGGAGAGGTGTCACATGGGAGCGCCCCGTCGCTCCCATAATCTGTAACACTGACTTACAAACACACATACACACTCACACATAACAATAATTGGCACCAGGCACTCTTTTCTCTATTTCTTGCCCAGCCTGGAGGCTTTTGCAGATGTAATCCAGCTCCAGCAGTGCCAGTTCACTTATTATCAATTGCTCCTTCTCCCTAATTTCTTCTGCTCCCCTCCATCTGCCCCTCTTATCTGATAGCCGGGCTATTTCCGAAAACAGGTCTGGCACCCTTTGGAAAGTGTTGGGGGGTGGGGGTGGGGGAAGTGAATGAGAGCTTTTGCTCAGTACAACTGCTCCTTTGGGTCTGTGACCTATCAGTTAGGCTATTTCTGAAGATCAGTCTAGCACTCTTACAACGCTAGGAAGCTCACCTAAAAGAATTATTTCATCCGCTTGTTTCATCTAGTAGAGAAATGGGAGGGAACCTCTGGAAAACTAGGACAAGTTTGGAAAGACAGTTCTCAAGAAGTAGAAATAACTTTATTAGAGTTGGTTGCATAGCCAGCAAGAGTTTTAGACCGGGGTAAGTTCTACTTACCTTTTCACGCTTCTGCGCAGAAGCTCCCTGACGATGTCCAGGTCGGTGGGCGGAGCTTCCCCCAGTTTTACTACCAGTTCTTGCGAACCAGTCTGAACCAGGGGCAACCCACCACTGGTTTAGACTGGATGTGGCATTTTTATCCACCCACTTAGTCCTTCTCAAGGACCTGAGATAGGTAGACATTGTTTGATGGTGTTAAAGGTATTATTGCAAGATTGCTATTAACCTTTTTATTATGCTGTTATAAATCTTGATCAGACTGCATTGTTGAAACATAGGAATGTTTCTATAATACGATTAGAGACAATTAACAAACCATTGTTTAGATAGCTTAGAGTACTGGGAAGACAGAACGGAAAGAAAAATATTCTACTCATGTTAATTACAATTTAGGATGTCAACATTACAAGCACAAAAATGACTTCGCTTTTTTTATTCCAAAGTTGAGGATAACATTGAAAAAAGAACCATTACAACTCACATCAAAGCACTGGTTGTATAGATAATCCTCGACCTACAAGCACAATTGAGCCCAACAATTCTGTTGCTAAGCAGTTATTAAGTGAGTTGTTACTGTTCCTAAACAGTTATTAAGTTGTTAAGTGAGTTCTGACGCATTTTATGACCATTTATTTATTTATTTATTTATTTAATTTTTATACTGCCCTTCTCCCGAAGGACTCAGGACGGTGAACAGTTAAAATAACATACATATAAAATGTGAAATAAAGCAATTTATTTCAATTTAACTTTTGACAATTGTTAAGTGAATCACTACAGTTTTTAAGTTAGTAAGTGAATCAAGCTTCTCCATTTACTCTGCTTGTCAGAAGGTGGTCTGGGACACAGGAACCATCATAAATACATGTCAAGTTACCAAGAATCCGAATTTTGATCACGTGACCATGGGGATGCTCCAACGGTTGTTAAGTGTGAGAAATGGCCATAAGTCACTTTTTTCAGTGCCGTTGTAACTTCAACTGGTCACTAAACAAATGGTTGTAAGTCAAGGACTATCTGTATAAAGAGCCGTGGTGGCACAGTGGTTAAAATGCAGTACTGCAGGCTACTTCCTGACTGCCGGCTGCCTGTAATTTGGCAGTTTGAATCTCACCAGGCTCAAGGTTGACTCAACCTTCCATCCTTCCGAGGTGAGTAAAATGAGGACCCAGATTGTTGGGGGCCATAGGCTGACTCTGTAAACCGCTTAGAGAGGGCTGTAAAGCACTGTAAAGCAGTATATAAGTCTAAATGCTATTGCTATCGCTATAATAGAGCTTTTGATCTTAAACGGAATACTGTACTTAATATTAAATTTTCTTTATATTGTTCCTTTGTGTCTGTGCAAAGCTGTGTGTGTGTGTGTGTATTTACAAGAAATAGAAACAACTTTCAAACCAATTCAAACCTGTGACATAGAGCTAGTGTGGTGTGATATAGTGGCGAAGAGGTTGGCCGAGAACCCCAATGCCTCCTTTAAGCATGAAAGCCAACTGGGTGACTTTGGACCAGTCCCTCCCTGTCAGACCAACCCAACTTGCAGGGTTGTTGTTGTTGTGGGGAAAAGAGGAGGCGGGAAGATTAGGTATGTTCACCATCTTGAGTTAGATATAAAAAGATGGGATAAAAATCTAAGAACAATACAGTAATAATAGCCATGTACCTGCAAAGCTTCTAGGAACCGGAAGGATCCCAAACGTCTCCCTCGGGGGATGATACAAAAGGTAGAGTTGTGCAAAAGCTCCTGATAATCAAACCTGGGAAAAGACAACACAAAAATGTTGCAAAGTGTAGTGGCAATCGTTCGGTGCTCTTGTTCCTTTCCATTAATTTAATTCCCATAAATATAGATAATTTATGAATTCTCTAACAGGATGGAACTTTGGGGAACAAAATGAATCCTTTCTCATTTTGGATAGATTTCCCAGTGGTGTTCCATCCTAATATTATCTGAGTAATATCCAAGCAAATTTACCCATCCAGCAGTTTGGGATTACCATCAATCCCAAACCCATCACACCCTCTCCTTCCGAGAGTTTTGTACTGGGATACTTGGCAACTTGAAGACTTGTGGACTTCAACTCCCAGAATTCCTTGGTCAGATTTAGAAGTCTGTAAGTCCATAAGTATGGTGGCTCAGTGGCTAAGACGCTGAGCTTGTCGATCGAAAGGTCGGCAGTTCAGTGGTTCGAGTCCCTAGTGCCGTGTAATGGGGTGAGCTCCCGTTACTTGTCCCAGCTTCTGCCAACCTAGTAGTTCAAAAGCACGTAAAAAATGCAAGTAGAAAAATAGGGACCCCCTTGGTGGGAAGAGAACAGCATTCCGTGCGTCTTTGCTGTTTAGTCATGCCAGCCACATGACCATGGAGACATCTTCGGACACCGTTGGCTCTTCAGCTTTGAAACGGAGATGAGCACCGCCCCCTAGAGTTGGGAATGACTAGCACATATGTGCGAGTGGGAGCCTTTACCTTTATCTTCTAAGTCCATAAGTCTTCAACTTGGACATTCCTGGTTTATACCAAACTACGTTCAGACAGAGCCATGAAGAACTTCATGGAATTTCCTTCGGAAAATTTCCATTGAGAAATTCCTCGGAAGGCAGAGCCAACTCAGGCTAGGTCTGAAGCAGGTTCGTTTCAAATGTCCCTTTTAATAAGTCTCTAAGCACAACACAGAGCAAGGAATGGATTCGGAGCCTGACACAGAAAGCCCTGTGTGCCAAAACTGAGACCAGAGATGGAGGACAGAAATTTCCACTGTGTTCTGTTAAAAAGGCGGACTTTTCCCTCACCACAAATGTACAAACATCCTTAGTAACGAGAGGAGGCCAATCCACAAAACACCTTTGTATGTGGGATGATTTCCCCCAGGATGTAGACAAGAGGATTTTTCTATCAACCCCTCCCGCTTTCTGACTTGCAAACAGAAGCAAAGGTGTTTATGCACATAGCCAACAGTGGCTCCCGCTTCAGGCAGCTTTGGGATATGCCCATAAATTATTTCTCACTTCCAGAGATTTTATTAGTCACCCTGGAACCCAGCCATAAGGCCAGAAGATAAAAATCCATGTCAAATCAAAGGAAGAACACCTTAAAACGAATTGGAGAGGGGGGGCAGGGGAGGAGATGAGACGGGGACAATAATTGTTGGATAAGCAGCAGATGGTTAAAATGGCATCTTAATATCTAAAACTATTTGGAGATACACGCTCCCCAAAACACAGTGTAAATACAAGGAATGAAAGGACTGAGAAAGTGGAAAGATTCTGCATCACTAAATGCAGAAAAGAATAACAAGGGAGGCGCCAGGCAGGTCTCTCAGGGGAGGATATTCTGTACCTTTGAGGTTATGGCTGAAAAGGACTATTCTCAAATAGGCATCCACTACGTCTTAGTGCAGAGCAAGGCCTCTGCTGATGTGGGAAGCTGCAATCCCAATCTATGCACAGGTTAATAAAAAAACAGCTGAATATTTCTAAACATGTAGGAATTCAAATGCTCATTCAAAGTCATTCTCCTGTATATTTTCTTACAGGAGAAGAAGAAAGAGGAGGAGGAGGAGGAGGAGAAGGAGGGGGAAGGGGAGGGGGAAGGGGAAGGGGAAGAAGAAGAAGAGGAAGAGGAAGAGGAAGAAGAAGAAGAAGAAGAAGAAGAGGAAGAGGAAGAAGAAGAAGAAATTATTTTTTTGTATTGTGGTGATGGTGGAGGAGGAGGAGATATTCTGTTTATTCTTTTGCAGGGATGTAATAAGACTTGCCTGGTTCAGTGAAGAGGCCAACGGATGTGTATGATGTGAATGTCCTGCCTTTCATTGTACCGTATAATCATTTCTCTGGCAATGTGCAACTTTCCTGGCTTTCTACACTACCATTTAGTTATTTACTTTGACTGGTTGGCTTGCTGATTCAGGAGCTCAGGGGGCCCATCTATTGCGTTCCTCTTCCTATTTTTCCCCACAACATCAACCCTATGAGATAAATCGCACTGAGAGAGGAGGATGATCAAAGCTCTTGAGGGAGCTATGACTAAGTGAGTCTTCAGGTTCCTTATCCAACAAAGTCATCCCTATGTAACTCTAATACAAAAGGAAAGATATTAGAACAGTGTTTCTCAACCTTGGGGACTTTAAGCCCTGTGTACTTCAGGTCCCAGAATTCCCCAGCCAGCAATGCTGGCTGAGGGATTCTGGGACCTGAAGTACACAGGGCTTAATGTCCCCAAGTTTGAGGCACACGGTTTTTCGAAGGAACTCTCCTGAAGGACCCATGAAGAATTATTGGAGAATTTCTGCTGCCTCTGGAGAAATTGGGGGAATCAATTCAACCAATCATAAATTTGGGGAAGGATTGTGAAACGCCATGTGAGCTCCCCGACCCTCCATTCCCCCCACCCACAACTTTTTCCTATTAGGCCCAGATTTTGTGAGATGTTCGACCATAGACAATATATTTTGTTTTGCACAAAACTTGCATCTGCTGGCTAATATGCCTCCTATGAGATATTCAAGGAGACTGTGATCACGCTGTGTTAAATAAATTCACCTGTGGCACATAATAGATATTCTACAATGCATTTGCGGGCTTTAAGACATGTCTCCTTCACTAAAAGATGCCATGTTCTCAATTGCTTGGGGAATATATTTTTCACGCAAAGTAATTACTTAGTATTATGAGATAAAGATGAAAAAATCTGTCGCCCTCCAGATGTTTCCGAAGTACGGCTCCCATCATTCACGTTTTGGCCTTGGCTGTCTGAAACTGCTGGAAACCGAAGGATAATTAGGTGAATTGACATAAAAAGTACGGATCAAATGGATTTTTCTGCTTCTGTTTGTCCTCAAATATGCTCCCCAGTTCAGAGGGGCCCTGAAAGAAAATTTCTGGCTCCCCCACATCTTGGTGGCCTGCAACCTGGCATCTGCCTACAGCCTTCTTGAAGTTCAATGGGATGAAAGAGAACTTTCTGGAAGCTATAAAAGGAGAGGTTAAAGGCACTGTAGGGAGCCTATAACCACAGTGGAAAATCCAATATTTGTGTTCGGTTTAGACACATCATCTTGTGTGCTCCACCAATCAGCAGCACAGTGGGTCAGAGGGAACAAAGAAATTAGTGTGATCCAGCATGGAAGGGTTTCTCCACTTAAACCAGGAGGTGGGCCACCTCCTGGTCCAAAACTTCAAGAGAAGGTTAAGGATGAACAAATTGTTGAGCTAAACTCTCCACCCTGCTCTGTAATCTCACACCAGTTCTCTAAAGTTGCCAATTTGCCAACATTTGCTGGGTGGACCACCGGCTTGTTCAAACCATGTTAGGAATGTAGGATTTGAACAGCGGCTTCACACTTCAGGCTTTCCAACCAGCTAAGAGCTTGTTTTGCTGAGCTGCGAATCTGAGGCATTTTCTCATGCCACAAAAATCCAAACTGAAGCAGTCTCTTTGCTGAGTCCATTCAAATGTGGTTACAAACATATGCAAGCCCTAGAAAATCAATAAGTTATGAAAATTTATGATATTCTTGTATAGGATTAATGACACAGGATAGGAGAAGAGGCATGATGCCAATGACTTAGCAAAGTGACACAAAGGTGGGAAGAGAAAAGACAAAATGAAAAAATGGAACTAAGCAAAAAGTAAAATTAAATGTAGGGCAATCTCATTTTGATTTCTGAATACTCTTACTTTCTAAAAAAACTTTCTGAGTCATCTTTGTCTTCTTTCCCTCTTATCTCATTAAAATAAAATTATTTTTGTTTGGTAATGAGGTAAAGTTAAGGGATAGAAATCTGCCAAATGGTTATCATTGTTTTAGGGCATGGATAGGTTCCCAAGCCTTATCTGGATATCAGGTACAGTACATGGCAAAATTTAAGTAGGTCATTTAAACAGTATTTTCTCAACCTCGGCAGCTTTAAGAATGTGTGGACTTCAACTCCCAGAATTCTCCAGCCAATATTGCTGGCTGGGGAATTCTGGGAGTTAAAATCCATGCAACTTAAAATTTAAAAATGACCTATATAAATCTTGCCGTATATATACGTACCATCCATGAGAGCTGAAGTCCGCCCTCTTAAATTTGTTGAAGTTGAGAAACACTGATTTAGAATATCTTCATGGAAGGGGGCTCCAGCTTCCATATACTTTTTTCCCCCTTCATACTGGTTAATCTTAGCCAGAGGCAACCTTGTCACTATTTCCGTTTTCTTATGCTTCCTAAATCCCCAGATCGAAAGCAGAGACCTCTGCCCTGAAGCAAAATAGATCTCACAGGGAACCAAAATTTTTCCCTATGTTAGCAAACTTACCCTGTTCAATGAATGGACCTGTATACTGTATACACTAATCAAACAACATGGGCTCACATCAAACCTCAAAACATAAAGCAGGATTCCCCAAAGTGTCAATATCACCCCAACAAAGTGGTCAATGAGACTATTCAAGGGGTCAATGTTGATGCTGCTGCTGTTGTTTTTCATAGTACTATTAGTTAAAGTCGTCTTTATTAAATTATTTTCATGCAATAAATATTGTGGGTTGATAAACAGCCTCAAGCTTCCTGAAGGAGATGATGATCCCTACCATAAACATAAACTATTTTTTTTATTTTATTTTATTTTATTTTATAATTGAATTTATATACCGCCCTACTCCCGAAGGACTCAGGGTGGTGAACAACCAAAAGATAAAATACACATAATACAAACTTTAAAAACAATATAAAAACACATTAAATAATTTGGCTCAAATTAAAACACCCCTATTATTTTAAAACAAATTTAAAATTCACAGTTAAAAGGAGGTTAGGCCAGGCCAGCCTGTTGAAATAAGAAGGTCTTGAGGGCACGGCGAAAAGTGCACAAATCCGGGATCCTCCGTATCTCCGGGGGGGAGCTCGTTCCAAATAGCAGGTGCCCCCACACCAACTAATCCAGGTTTCTGTGTTGATTTAATATGTTAACTGGGTGGACATGATTAAAAAGGTAAAGGTTCCCCTCGCACATATGTGCTAGTCGTTCCCGACTCTAGGGGGTGGTGCTCATCTCCCTTTCAAAGCCGAAGAGCCAGTGCTGTCTGAAGACGTCTCCATGGTCATGTGGCCGGCATGACTAAACGCCAAAGGCGCACGGAACGCTGTTACCTTCCCACCAAAGGTGGTCCCTATTTTTCTACTTGCATTTCTTACATGCTTTCGAATTGCTAGGTTGGCAGAAGCTGGGACAAGTCACGGGAGCTCACCCCATTACGCGGCACTAGGGATTCGAACCGCTGAACTGCCGACCTTTCGATCGACAAGCTCAGCGTCTTAGCCACTGAGCCACCGCATTCCCAGATGGATATGATCAGAATGTATGAAATACACTACAAAGCCTATGTCCAAAAAAAGCATTTATCCTCATACACCAGAGGTGTCAAACTCAAGGCCTGCGGGCTGGATCCAGCCCACAGGGTGCTTAGATCTGACCTGCGGGGCCCTCCTGGAAAGAGCGAAGGACCAGCCTGCGGTGTCGCTGCCAGCAAAAACGGAACTTGGGAGCCCATTTTTGCTGCCAGAGCACTCGGTCCACCGCAAGCACCCCTGACACGAGTGATGTCAAGCTGGCTAAGCCCACCCTGGCCACACCCACCCTCAATGAAATTGAATTTGACACCCGTGTCATAGACAAAAATGCACAGAGATGGCCATTGTTTTTTTAAAAATGAGGGTAAATTGGAGAGAATTGGACCGTTTTAGGTAATTCCGAAAGGGAGGCATGTGTAAACATGGGCAGAGGACTGGGAGAAGCTGAGCAGGGAAGTGCAGCAGGCAAAGCTTGCGTGAAATCAATGCAGCTGTGGTCAGAAGCAGCAAACAGCCTGTGACTGGATGGGGAACAAGTGTCAGGGGGCTGGAGAGCATCCAGCAATCCCTGAAACTGCCAATTCTTTGTCCCAGATACAGTACCACAGATCTCCCGGCATGCTTGCAGTGAACTAGCTACAGGGTTGGCAGGCCCATCCCGGATTTCTTTCGACATCTTTTTTAGGAGTTTGGCCAGAGCCACGCATAGCCTGTCCAAGCCTGATCTATGGGGCAGCATGTGTACACATACACACAAAAAAAGAGAAGACGACCCATTTTAAAAGGATACTGACTTCAGCCAAGAAGCCACGAGCCACTGATCATTTAGCAACAAGAGTCATTGGGAGCTAGGTGGGCACAGAGGGAATAAAATAATAAATAAATCACAGAAATTCTAACATTTCTAACAGACTGAGTGGCGTAGGAGGCTAATGCCTCCTACTAAGGCAGCATTTAACATCCAGCTGCCTGCAATTACTGTAAGTTCGAATCTTGCCAGGCTCAAGGTCGACTCAGCCTTCCATCCTTTCTAAGGTGGGTAAAATGAGGACCCGGTTTGTGGGGGCAATAAGCTGACTTTGTATAAAAATATACAAAAGTATGAAGGCTATTGCTTAATGCATTGTAAGCAGCCCTGAGTCTCCGGAGAAGGGTGGCATATAAAAATAAATAAAAAATAAATAAAAAATAACATCGGATCATTCTGTCCTCCCCCCCCCTCACCCGGATGGCTTTCTCAAAGTGGAACCTCATCAGGAAGGTTGGTTTGAATTTTAATTTTTTTTTTCCCAAAATTTTTTTTATTTTTAAACATAACAAAACGTAAAACAACCATCATCCATTACAATCACAGAAAGTGTGTCGATCGGTTAAAAACCTTTTGTGCTTAATCCCACATCCACAATTTACAAATTATTTAATTTCTCTTATTTGATAATTTTATATATCTCTTTATGTTATAATTCTCATTTAACAATTGTTTAACAAGAGTTTGACTCATGAAAAAAGAAACACTTCATATATTTTATCATTACATTAATTCCATATTTCATACTTCATTTCCATGCCTTATTATCTAGCCATTGATAAAACAAATCCCATATTAAATAATATTGTTTTCTTCCTGTTCTCTAATTTCAAATGCCAATTTACTAATTTCAGCACATTCCATAATTTTCTTAATGACTTCATCTTCAGTAGGTATTTTCTCTTTTTTCCAATTTTTAGCAAATACTAAATTTTAAATTTTGTTTCAAAGAGAGAGGATTGTAGAGCGTCAGCATATGAATATGTACAATGGGCTAAACCCAGGATGATAAATATAATTAATAAACAGAATTCACCTAACTTGCCGCACCAAACAAAAGAAACGTTATTATACTTAACATAATGGCCTGGTTTAGCCAATGTCCCAATGCACTCGTTCGGTTTCCTATAATAACAATAGCAATAGCACTTAGACTTATATACCGCTTTATAGTGCTTTACAGTCTTATTTAAATGGTTTACAGAGTCAGAATATTGCCCCCCAAAAATCTGGGTCCTCATAATACAATGAATACTCTCACTCAGCCCCATTTCAGCATGGCTTGACTTTATTTTGTGGAATATTCTAAAGTAATCTCTGAGTAATTATTATTCCAATCCCACTGGTCAACCATATTCATTCATTACTGATGATGCCACCTAAATGGGCAATGAAATATCTGCAAGAAAACAACCAAGCTGAGACAATACCAAGGACCCCACAGTTAGAAAGATTCTCTTCTGTCGGCATACTCATTCTTAAACACTGCAATGATAAACCATAATAGACCAGGTAAAAATAACTACAAAACCAGGACTCTTCCTGTTACAAATGAATGCATACGCTAAGCTAACATGGCTGTTTCTTCTTCACCACTCCTGCCCTTTTCCCTCTGTCCTTTGCAAACTCTGTTGCTTTTAATAGATGTTTGACAAGCATAAAATCAGCTGGAGACATTTCTCTTAAAGATAAAAGTTGAAGGTTTCACAGGCTGAACTTCTAACATTCTCATGACTGCCGAAACTTTAGTCTTTTGGCAGTTGGCACCCAAAAAATAACTGAGACTCTAATATTTTGTAGTGATTATAATAACAACATCTGCCTATCCCGGATCCTTGGGAAGAACTCAATAGGTGGATAAAAATGCCAAATTATATTGATATTGTTTCCTGATTGCTTATTTGTACCCTATGACTATCATTAAGTGTTGTATCTTATAATTCTTGATGAACGTATCTTGTCTTTTATGTACACTGAGAGTGTATGCACGGAACGCTGTTACCTTCCCACCAAAGGTGGTCCCTATTTTTCTACTTGCATTTTTTACGTGCTTTCGAACTGCTAGGTTGGCAAAGGCTAGGACAAGTTAACGGGAGCTCACCCTGTTACAACAGCACTAGGGATTTGAACCGCTGAACTGCCAACCTTTCGATCAACAAGCTCAGGATCTTAGCCATTGAGCCACCATGTCCATATATCTATCCATATCTCTTCCCACTTATTACTATAAGCATGTTGCTTGTATCTTTCAATTTATATTGTTTTTATTTGTTTCCTAGTACGATTTGATAGCTTATTAGTAACCTTGACTATCATTAAGGGTGATATCTTTTTATTCTTGATGAATGTATTTTATTCTCCTTATGTACTCTGAGATCATATATACCAAAGACAAATTCCTTGTGTGTCCAATCACACTTGGCCAATAAAAAATTCTATTCTATTCTATTCTATTCTATTCTATTCTATTCTATTCTATTCTATTCTATTCTATTCTATTCTATTCTAAATCCATTCTAAACATCTGGCTGATTGTGTGATGAACCATAGTAATAATCCTGGTTTACCATATGGATCCTTGAGTCCAAATGCAATTGAACCTGATTCCAAGAGGAAGTTTACATAATGAAATATTTTTTTTCTCTCCATACAGACACTGTGGCTCAGCTTGAGGGCATTCGGTATAAAAGCACAAGGGCACAATTTCTGCAAGACCCAATTTTCCAGGGGGGAATATTCTGCCCTCAATGTGTTCTTTTGATTTGTGGCTCAATCCAAACTTGTTCAACTTCAAATCAGAACGGTAGTAGCAGCAGCAACGGTTGCTAAACCAGCTTTGACTTTTCGTGCATTTTTAACTGAAAGGAAGAAGGGCCTCAAATTCTTTTGGCACTCCAACAAGCCCCAAGGAGACTAAAAAAGGAACTCGGCTGCCTTTTAAGAGAGACAAGGAGCAAAGCAAATACTTCTGTCCTCCAGCTGAGGCTAGAAGTATTAAGGGTTTTCTTCTCTTAATCCTGTAAAAGTGTGAGGACTATCAACCCCAACATTCCCAGCCAGCACAAATAATGCTCATGATGTTGACAACTCAGGGAGTTGAATTCTCAATACACAATGTAACAGTAACAAGTTGGAAGGGACCTTGGAGGTCATCTAATCCAACCCCCTGCTTACCTGTACCTGTACTAGGGATTCGAACTGCTGATCTTTCTGATCAACAGGAACATACTAGATGGCCACGGCGGTTTTGTTCACAAGAAACCAAAGTCAAAGAAACTGATTCCCAATTCCTAAGTCTACTTCAGAGTTTTCTCACCAGAAAAACAGCTCTCACCAAATTATAACTTGGGAGTCACCTCTGCTGGTCTATGATCATAATAAAGATTTGATTTGGAGTGACCAACGTTTTGGCAGTATTATTACGGAATCATATAGTCAGAAATGTCTCAAAGATCTTATTGTCCCATCTCCTGCTAACACACCATCCATGGCTCTAGCACCTCTGATAGATGGATAGCCAATGTAGAAATCTTCCTAAATGGTTTGCTCCGCTATTAAATAGCTTGCTTTATCAACAAGTTCTGCTTTATGTTTACTCCAAATCTTTTCTCTTGCAATCTAATCTAGTTGGTTTAGTCCCTATTACTTTGCAGCAACAGAGGACATATTCAGGGGTGGGCTTCAAAAATTTTTAGCAAGGGGTTTTCTGCCCAGTTGCTGGGTAGGCATGGCCATGGTGGGCATGGCCTACTCTGTCTCAGTTGGGGGGGGGTTGCCCTCCCCAGGCTCTGGAGGCTTTTCTTGAGCCTCCGGGAGAGTGAAAATGGCCTCCCCAGGCTCCGGAGCCACTCTGGAGGCTGGAAACGGGCCCGTTTCCGGCCTTCCTGAACTTTCGGTAGGCCCGTTCTTTGCCCTGTCCAAGCCTCTGCGCTCTCCATGCACTTATCTGCATTCAAAATGGGTTGCGTGGGGACTCCTGGGAGGGGCGGGGTGGGGTAGGGTGGGCCAGCCAGGAGTGGGATTTGGGGGTTCTCCAAACTGCACAGAATCTTAGCTAGAGGTTCTCTCGAACCCCTCCGAACCCCCAGCAGCCCACCCCTGAATCTACTCCAGCTAGTTCAGTCTCTATCACTTTGGAGCAACAGAGGACATACTGTGTTTGCCCCAAACCCATCATCAGTGTATCCAACTTCTACTTTGTTATGTTTGTTTTTTTTCAGCTAAACCTATTCAACTCCATCTATTTTCCTTCACATAACTTTACCTTTATGCCTTTTACCAGCATGGAAAATCACTAGTATTTTTTTTTTCACACAATGGGTTGGTTGTGCCACAAGGTCTGATGATGCCACTAGCTTGAACAATTATTATCCAAGGACGCTCCACTTTGAGGACATGGCTAGGAACCATTATGCAAACAGAGCCCAAGGACAGCTTCTCCAGAAGTGACCAATACTCTCTCTATTAAACCAAAAGCACAGAAGGCAGAAAGCCAGAATTAAATGCCGCGAACTGCCTGTAACTAATTTCCACATTTGAAATCAAAATTACTTGTCAGAATTCCAGCGTTATCACTGCAAATGATTTCCTCAAAATCCTATTAATCTGAGTTTTTGAAAGAAATATTCCTTGCTCTTCTTCTCCTGTCCTGGTGTGTTTGTGGAGTGACCTAAAAAACAGCTTCAAGAGAGAGGAAGTTCCACCCATATACACATAGACAGGGTTCTAAAATTACATGGTTGCACCCCAGACAGCAAAACTTCCATTCTCTAGGGACAGGGGACACAATCCTTAATCCCAGTAGTTCTACAAAGCCCTTGGACCACTGGTGAAATTCAGCTGGATCTATCTGGATTGTGCAATCAGGTAGTGGCCGCGGGAGGTTTCACCCACATGCCTGGACATCATCAGGACCCATTTTTGACCCTCTGCGCATGCACAGAAGGCTCTCTGCATGCATGGAGGAGACGCGCACGCTCACGTTTGTGATCCGGTAGCAAAGGTAAGCGAATTTCACCCCTGCCTTGGACCTACCCTCAAACACTTTCCAAAACCTATCATGTTTTGATAAGTTTAATGTAACCAATGGAATGAAACGTATCAAGAACTATTTGCATTACATTTAACACGAAATGCAATTACATGTGAATTAAGATAAAAGGTTTTGTCCTATGTCTCCCTGTAGTGAAACACCACTGAAAGACTATAGTGAAACCCTTTCCAGAAACATTTCTGATCTACATGGGGAAGTCTGATTCACTTAACAACCGTGCCACTAACTTAACAACTGTAGTGATTCACTTAACAACTGTGACAAGGAAGATCATAAAAGGGGAGAAAACTCACTTCGCAAATGTCTCACTTAACAACAAAAATTTTGGGCTCAATTGTGATCGTAAGTCGAGGACTACCTGTACACCGGGGTGTCAAACTTGATTTCATTGAGGGCATCAGGGTTGTGTTTGACCTCTGGGGGCCGGAGTGGGCGTGGCCAGCTCATCATCACTCATGTCGGGGGAGCCTGTGGTGGCCTGACTGCAGGGGTGGGCTTCAAAAATTTTAGCAAGGGGTTCTCTGCCTGGTTGCTGGGTGGGCGTGGCCATGGTGGGCATGGCCTAGTTAGCCTCCTGCACCACAGCAGGGGGGGCGTTTTTGCCCTCCCCAAGCTCCAGAGGCTTTCCTCGAGCCTCCAGGAGGGCGAAAACGGCCTCCCCAGGCTCCGTAGGCCCTCTGGGCCCATTTCCAGCCTTCCCAAACTTCCAGTAGGCCCATTTTTCGCCCTCTCCGAGCCTCCACGCACACCCTGCATTTACCTGCATCCAAAACGGGCCATGTGGGGACTCCTGGGAGGGGTGGGGTGAGCCAGCCAGAGTGGGATTTGGGGATTGTCCAAACTGCACAGAATCTTAGCTAGAGGTTCTCCCGAACCCCTTTGAACCCCCAGCAGCCCACCCCTACCTGACTGCTCTGCCAGTGAAAACAGGCTCCTAAGCTGATTTTCGGCTGCCATGGCCTCCTGCAACCCTCTGCCAGTGAAAAAAAAATTTGCTGGCAGAAGCATGGCGGGCTGGTCCTTTGCTGTTTCCAGGGTGGCCCCGCAGGCCTGATCTAAGTACCCATGGGCGTGGGCCTTGAGTTTGACAACTCTGCTGTACACCTTCCAACAGAGATCTCTTGCAAGGGCTTCTTTAGAGCAGGGATCTCCAACCTTGTCAACTTTAAGACTTGTGGACTTCAACTCGCAGAGTTCCTCAGCCAGCTTTGCTGAATATGGCAGGAAGAACACCAAGGATAGCTGATGTATGGGAACCCTTTTATCCTCAACCATTCTGAGAATTACCAGAAGTTGTGATCTCAGTATATCTGGAGTTGAGAGTTGGGTGAAAAAAACCCAGATACACAAAGTGGACCTCTCTGGAAGGTAACAGATGTTTTCATTCTGACAATATCTGCCTCGGCCCCGATAATCTTGCTGATTAAGATTACAGAAAATTTAGGCTGATATATTCCCTTTCCCTGGATCCGCTTTCCACACTCAAAAATTGGAAGATATCTGATATTTTTAGCCTGTAAGACTCTGTTCATCTCTTAAATTTTTACTTCTCGGGGATGATGGAAAACCTAGATCTAGGCTATGTCTAGATGGCAGCATAACTCATGCCTTGCGCACCAGTAGATCTGCATGAATGATGGAAAAGATGCCAGGGGAAAGTTGTGATAAGTAGATGAATTTACAGGAAGCCGCTTTATACACAACCCAGATTATTTAGTATCTATAATCTGTCACTCAAGCTTTTCCCATCGCTAGCCTCCTGATCATCCTGGAGATGCTAGAGTTCAAAATAAGCCTGAACCGTAAATGACGAAGGCTTCCAAACTTTCATGGTGCCCAAAACCATTATAGAGGATAATTAGAACTGCAGAAAAAAACAATTGCTACCAACCTGCCTTCCATTGAGGACCTGTATACTGCACGAGTCAAAAAGAGGGCTGTGAAAATATCTACAGATCCCTCGCATCCTGGACATCAACTGTTTCAACTCCTACCCTCAAAACGACACTATAGAGCACTGCACACCAGAACAACTAGACACAAGAACAGTTTTTTCCCAAAAGCCATCACTCTGCTAAACAAATAATTCCCTCAACACTGTCAAACTAGTTATTAAGTCTGCATCACTATTAATCTTCTTATTGTTCCTATCACCCATCTCCTCCCACTTATGACTGTATGACTGTAACCTTGTTGCTTGTATCCTTACGATTTATATTGACTGTTTCCTAATATGATTTGATTGCTTATTTGTTCCCTATGACTATCAATAATTGTTGTACCTTATGATTCTTGACGAACGTATCTTTTCTTTGATGTACACTGAGAGAGTAGGCACCAAGCCAAATTCCTTGTGTGTCCAATCACACTTGGCCAATAAAGAATTCTGTTCTGTTCTGTTCTGTTGTTCTATTCTATTCTATTCTATTCTATTCTATTCTATTCTATTCTATTCTATTCTATTCTATTCTATTCTGGTTGCAAAGATAGGACATTGCAAAACAAGCTTCACAATGGAAATTGTAAAAATTTAAAATAGTGCACAGCAACTCTGTGCCTTCCTTGTCAAGGTGGTTAATTTGAAAACCATGAGTATGCTGGTAGTTCTCCACTTACAACAGGTTGTTTAGTGAGCGACTGAAGCAATAGCAATAAACTTATCTACCGCTTCATAGTGCTTTTACAGCCCTCTCTAAGCGGTTTACAGAGTCAGCCTATTGCGCCCAACAATCTCACTCCTCATTTTACCCACTTTGGAAGGATGGAAGGCTGAGTCAACCTTGAGCTGGTCTGGATCGAACTCCTGTCAATGAGCACTGAATTAACCTGCAATACTTCATTCTAACCACTGCACCACCACCCTGAAGTTACAACGGCACTGAAAAAATGACATGACCATTTTTCACATTTACAACTGTTGCAGCATCCCCATGGTCACAGGATCAAAATTCAGATGCTTGACAACAGATTCATATTTATGATAGTTGCAGTGTCCTGGGGTCATGTGATCACCTTTAGTGATCTTCTGACAAGCAAAGTCAATGGGGAAGCCAGATAGAGTAGAGTAGAGTAGAGTAGAGTAGAGTAGAATAGAATAGAATAGAATAGAATAGAATAGAATAGAATAGGAGAATTTATTTTCTTTATTGTCCAAGTATGATTGAACACACAAGGAATTTGTCTTGGTGCATATGCTCTCAGTGTACATAAAAGAAAAGATACATTTGTCAAGAATCATAAGGTACAACACTTAACGATAGTCATAGGGTACAAATAAGCAATCAAATCATATTAGGAAACAGTCAATATAAATCGTAAGGATACCAGCAACAAGGTTACAGTCATAAGTGGGAGGAGATGGGTGATAGGAACTTTGAAAAGATTAATAGTAATAGTAATGCAGACTTAGTAAATAGTTTGACAATGTTGAGGGAATTATTTGTTTAGCAGAGGGATGGCGTTAGGGAGATTCACGTATCAATGGTTTTACTAACTTAACAAATGTAGTTATTCATTTAACAACCATGACAAGAAAGTTCATAAAATGGGGCTCACTTCATAATGGTCTTGCTTACCAACTAAAAAGTTTGGGCTCAATTGTCCTCATACGTCGAGGACTACCTGTATAATACTCCATTCAACTGAAGCTCCTTCTGATGCGCTTGCCCGGTGTGCTATAAACCAAGTCCAAATAAGAAAGGAATACCTGTACAATAAAACTATATCGTTTGCAAGGCTGAGGCAACGATATAGCACAGAACTGTCTTATTTCAGAATTTTTTTTAAAAAAAATTCACAATGATTTCCTAGGTTAAGAGAAAGAAGCAATCAAACAGAGCATGACACGGACCAAAATAGGCTAAAATGTTTTTCTTTGATGTGCGCTAGCATCCCAAATGTAAATGTTCACCTCAGGGAAGCATTTGAACATCCAATTCAAACTTTTCCTAACGTCTTCAGTGGCTGGCACCGGCTGATAAAGGTTGCTCTGAGTACAATTTCTACACCCTTCCCAGGTTCTTGTTCCCTGGGGCCATAACTGACAGTCTCCTCTAAATTAAATGCTAATGGCCATGCAAATGATTCCATACACCCAAAGTAAGTAAATAACTTGCAGATTGCTGAAGGGGCAAAAAACGTAATCCTAAGGGAATTACTATGGCATTATTTATTATTTTGTCAGAGAAGCAAAATAGGAAGAAATTCAGATTTTGCAAACTCAGGTAGGAATCTCTGACCTGGCAAATTCTTTCATTGTATATGACGGATGAATCCATATCAATATTGCAACCTAGTTATGTCAGGGAAAAGAACCAATAGAAAGAGTTATCTGTGCATTCATACACCCAGTTATCAGATGAATAACTTTTCTGCAATTTTTCTTTTCAACGGTTCATTAGATACGATAGGAACCAATTCTGTTTTAAAAGTGGGGGAATAATATTTTAGTAATACTGTTATTACTGTATTGGGATTGGTATTCTTACATGTTCTTTAGTTCCAAGATAGTTGAGGAATATGTAGGAATTCCATCTTTTACTGATCAATAACTTACAATAATTCACAGTCTTAACACCATCTCTGTCCAACACTGAACTATTTCAAATCAAGAAATGACATCTTTTTCCTATTTTCTATTTCCCCCCCTCCTTTTTTTCTTCCTTTTCTATTTTTCTTCAACATTTTTTCTTTTCTCTTTCCTTTCCTCTTTTCTTCCTTCCTTAATATTGGTTTGTGTTAGTTTTTATCTTCTTTTTAAAAGTTTTAATAAAACTATGTTTTAAAAAAAGACTCAGAGCCAACTCATCAGATTTCTACACTCATATCATTGCATTTTAACACTACTAAACATCTCAAAACTAGAACATTTAGAATAGTAGTGTTTCAAAGTATTTTGGCCACCCCCAATGGGAACAATCTTTTTTTTTATTAGCAGTAGATTGCCTTTTCATGAAATGACACAACTTTCAGATTGATCTGAGGAAAATATGGTTGCCAACTCTTGGCTCCCAATGGAGCGTAGTTTCTGATACTAATAAGTTAATTCAATAATATGATACCCAACCTCCCAAATTTACCAAAATACCCCCATTTCTGGTTGTGTTGCTTCAAGTAGGAAACAAAAAAAAGTTTAAGCATATTCTTCAATTATAAAAGGAAAATGTTCCCCTCACAGATACGTGCTAGTTGTTCCCGACTCTAAGGGACAGTGCTCATCTCCGTCTCAAAGCCAAAGAGCCAGCTCTGTCTGAAGACATCTTCATAGTCATGTGGCCAGCATGAGTAAACGCAAAAGGTGCACGGAGCGCTATTACCTCCCCGCCAAAAGTGGTCCCTATTTTTCTACTTGCATTTTTTATGTGCTTTCGAACTGCTAGGTTGGCAGAAGCTGGGACAAGTAAAGGGAGCTCACCCCGTTACGCGGCACTAGGGATTCGAACTGCTGAACTGCCAACATTTCGATCGACAAGCTCAGTGTCTTAGCCACTGAGCCACCGCATCCATCTTCAATTATACAGAAGAGAGGAAAAGAAGTTCACTAGGGGCTAAACTTGAGAAAACACGAGAAAAGTTGCAGTTTTCTTGAGCTGCATTTGAGGTGACTCATCAAAGTAGCTAGGTCTTTTTCTTTCCTCAAAGGAGGAAGAGCCTGGAAAAAAAGACACCGCTCTTTTTAAGAGATGTGGCTTGCACACTCCCATGTATTCTGAAGCCCGTCTTCCAAATGGTTTTCAAAACATGCACAATTCCAGTATTCAGTAATGCGTAACCAAGAATGAAAGCCATAGGCATGGGAGATAGAGCTGTAGAGACTTGTTCTTTGTGCTTGTGGTCAGGTGCTGCAATTGCACATCAAAGATTATCTCTTTGGCAGCTATTTGTAAAGTTAGGAAATAATAATCTGCATGCTTTTCACAGAAATGCGTGCATTTTAATGCTTCATACATATCAAGAAATCACTATCAGGCCATTGTTGGCAAAAGCCTTTGAGTTGCAGAGCCAGTTAATACTCACTTAATTCTCCATAACCTCCAAATATGCAGGAACTCTCATTTGGTCTATTTATTTAATGGGACACAAACTTTACACAGAGGTCTAGGTCTAGGTCTAGGTCTAGGTCTAGGTCTAGGTCTAGGTCTAGGTCTAGTCTCGAGCCTTGGTGGCGCAGCAGATTAAAGTGCTGTTAAGTAACACCAGCTGCCTGCAATTACTGCAAGTTTGAATCTCACCAGGCTCAAGGTTGACTCAGCCTTCCGTCCTTTCGAGGTAGGTAAAATGAGGACCCGGATTGTGGGGGCAATAAGCTGACTTTGTATAAAAAAGAATATTGCTGGGGGGTGGGGGCGAAAGCCCTACTAAGCAAGTATATACAAACAGAAGTATGAAGGCTATTGCTTAACACATTGTAAGCCGCCCTGAGTCTCTGGAGAAGGGCGACATATAAATTGAACCAATCAATCAATCAATCAATCAATATTCTAGTCTAGTCTAGTCTAGTCTAGTCTAGTCTAGTCTAGTCTAGTCTATTTCTAATACAGGTAATGGCACTGAGTGGCTTGCAACCAATCCTCATACTATCACAGCATCCCCATGGTCATGTGATCAAAATCCAGGCACTTGGCAACCAGCATGTATTTATGATGGTTGCAGTATTCCAGGGTCATCTGATTACCATTCGTGACCTTCCCAGACGGTTTCCAATATATCTGCTGGACAAAACTCCGCATTGGCAACAGGAAGGGCATTCAGCCATTAAACACTCTGCTAGCTCCATTCAGTTGCCCAGACTGCACCCCGCAAGGGATTATGGGGTCGTTAAAAAGATGATGAAAGTCACTGGGGAGGAGGAAGCCGGATTCACTTAATGACCATGGTTATTCACTTTACCGCCATAGCAAAAGGTCTTCTTTGCTCAGTGATGGACGTTCCTGTCCCAATTGTGGTAGTAAGTCAAGGCCGATGTTCTGTCCCCGTCTCACACATGCACACAGACAGCTGGGGGTTAAATAAACTGGCAGACAACCAATTCTTCCGATAAGAGGATTGGCAGCAACCCAGTAGCTGCTTGCCAAGAACTTTACTCATAAACAAGATACACACAGTTCAAGAATTGTCCAGTCCGTAATTAAATCCAAGGAAGATAATGTTGTTTCCAAAGATGCAATGTGACTTGATAGTAGTTAGTTTTGTCCGTCACAGAGTCTGAATGGCCACCTCACCCCCTTTTATACCCTGTGGGGTGTGGTCCAGTGACTCAGATTAATCTCTGGCACGCCTCTTCTTCTGTTGCACACGCTTATCTCTGCGACGCTGTAGAGGATCCAGCCAAGACTCATCTCCCTCATTACTGCCCACCTGTGGCTGCGTGGACGTGCTTGGCCCCAGACCTATCTCTTGACCTTCGGCGGACACCGAAGGCATTGCCAGAGAGGAGGGTCCTGGAGAGGGAGGCCTTGCCAACTCCTCTCCTTCACTCTCGGAGTCCTCTCGTGCCGATGACACAGGCTCAGGTAACGGAGCCACAACAGCCTACCTGTAGTCTCACAGCAGAGATCTAGACTCCCATCCCGTTCTTCTCAACAAACAAATGGTGGGTTGCTACCAGTTCGCCCCAGATTGGGCAAACCGGTAGCAACGGCGGTGGGAGGTTCCACCCACCCGCCCGGACATCTCTGTGCGTGCGTGTGTGCACGCCCACGAGCAAACCGGTAGCGACAGGATTTGAATCCCACTACTGCAACAAACGTTCCCCAACTGAGGCTGAGAATTATGCACTGGCAAGAATTATTTTAGGTGTTCTGCAGTTACCAAGGAACTTGATACCCATCTTGAGATGTTTAGCATTTTCCTGCCTTGTTTCCCACTTAAAAGGCGAATGCAGCCACCGTGGCTTTTCCTGATCTTCTTGCTTGCAAAGTCGCTCTTTTTCCCTGCTGATTTTAAGCAAGTGGATATATTGAGGCAGGCGGCTGTTGCTGCCTGTGATCCCGTCCATCCCTTTTGCTTTGTGAACCGATCGCTGTTGTAGCATTTCCTCAATTTGTGTTGCGTTCTCTAGGTCTTCAAAGGAATAGAAGTTTCCTTTCCCCAGTTTTTATTCAGCAGCTTTGCGCTAAAGAGAGTTATGATGGTATATCGCCAGAGTAAATAAATGGGAGAGAGTAATCGTTACTCAGTAATAGGAGAGGTCTTCTGGAATTACTAGGCAGGCAGAGGAAGAGTGATTTCTGAAGAGTCCCTTGTGAGTCTTCTTCCTACTAATTGTGTTTCTCTCGCAGATGCAGCCAAGGGTATTTTATTTTTGTACCAGCTGGTTCCTCCAAAAGGAGAAACTTACCAGATTTGCTTACCTTCTGCCAAGCCACCTGCAGAAAAAAAGGCGGAATAATGCTTAAAAGCAGCCATATGGGCTCTTTAATGAAAACATCACTTCCAATAGATTTTGCTTTGGGATGCGTGCAGGACACCCGGTTAGAAGGTAGATGGAATCTGATCGGAAGCCACAGACTGAATTGTCGGCTGATGGGACGAGCTGGGTTGGGGGGCGAAGAGGAAGTTTCGGATTGAATAGGGGTGGCTAAAACCGCTGACCTCCCGCTAGGTATTTCTGAGACGAGAAATTCTTGATGTCTAGTTTGCATCTTAATATAGTTTGAGCCTCCTGTTGGGGTTTGAGAGCAGAGAGAGATGGATTTTCCTGTCCTCCTCTCTCAAAATCTCTTTGTTCTGGGGGATGAAAATAAGCCTTTGGAGACTTTGATGATTTCTGCATCAAATATTATTGTTAAATATTTATAGTTACGGTATTTATTATATTTGTTCTATAAATATATTTATATACCGTGTTTCCCCGAAAATAAGACCCTGTCTTATATTTTTTTGAACCCTGAAATATGTGCTTGGCCTTATTGCCATGTGCTCAAAAAGCCCGATTAGGCTTATTATTAGGGGATGTCTTATTTTGGGGGAAACAGGGAACTGTAGTAGATACATTTGAAGTAGTAAATTTCTTCAACTACCGTGTTTCCCCGAAAATAAGCCCTCCCCCCCGAAAATAAGCCCTCCCTGAAAATATTTAAACACATGCACAGCCGGTCCCTGCCATTTCCTCGGGTTAGTGTTAGGGAGACAGAGCTGGAAATCAGGTAAGATGGCAAGAGGAGCCCCTTCTTGCTCCATGTGCCCCAAAATAATAAGACTTCCCCAAAAATAAGGCCAAGCACTTTTTTCAGGGTTCAAACAAACATAAGACAGGATCTTATTTTTGGGGAAACATGGTATTTAAAAACTGCCTCTTGTACAGATGATCTTCAACTTACAACAGTTCATTTAGTGACCATTCAAAATTACAACCTATATGACTTATGACTGTTTTTCACACTTACGACTGATGCAGCATCCCCAATGGTCACACAATCAAAATTAAAGATGCTTGGCAACCTGACTCATACTGATGATCATTGCAGTGTCCAGGGGTCATGTGATTCCCCTTTTGTGACCTTCTGAGAAGCAAAGTCAATGGGGAAATCCAGATTCACTTAACAACTATGTTATTAACTTAACAATTGCAATTACTCACTTAACAACTGTGGCTAGAAAGGTCATAAAATGGGGCAAAATTCAGTTACCAAATATCTCGTTTAGCAACAAAAAAATTTGGCTCAATTACAGTCATAAGGCGAGGACTATTGTAAGTTTGAACAAACGGTTGTAAGTCAAGGACTATCTGCAAGCACAATGAAGGCTCTTCAGCCTACAGAGTGGAAGCCAGCAGCAGCAGGTAAGACTATGAAAAGGAACACCTGTCATGGAGGGAGAGGGGAATGACAAGGTAAATATTTAGGAGAGAATCACTTGGGTCACTTTGAATATGGTGATTTACAAGTGAATATTGGGCATAAGCTTAAAAATGAACATCCAGACACGGTGGGGAGAAGTGTTGAAGTGCCAATCAGCAGCCAGGGGTATTTTTAAATCTTTGCACGCAACAAAATACACACTGCTGTGGATCTGGCAGCTCTTTGATGACATGTGTGATGCATTCAAAAGCAGCATCTCTGTTCCTATTACAGCCTCGGTGAGCATCTCGGCTGTTGGCAAGAAGCTGGGTTCATGCCTTCTTTGCAAGGATGCATCTTCGCTTTCTCTTGGGCCTTTCGTGCAAAGATACAGAGATATGAAAAAAATGCACCACCAGAAATGCTTGGGCTTAATGTCCTTCGATCTAAATCAAGATACAGATTTTTTTTATGTGCTTGTATCTTTCAATTTATATTGTCTTTACTTGTTTCCTAGTATGATTTGATAGCTTATTAGTAACCTTGACTATCACTAAGTGTTGTATCTTTTTATTCTTGATGAATGTATTTTATCCTCCTTATATACTGTACACTGAGAGCATATATACCAAAGACAAATTCCTTGTGTGTCCAATAGTACTTGGCCAATAAAGAATTCTATTCTATTCCTATTCCTATTCTATTCCAATTCCAATTCCAATTCCAATTCCAATTCTATTTCCATTTCCATTCCCATTCCCATTCCCATTCCCATTCCCATTCCATTCCCATTCCCTCCCTTCCTATTCCTATTCTATTCCTATTCCTATTCCTATTCCATTCTTTTAAATTAATGAATTCATCTACTTTCTCAACATCCTTCCAGGGCCCCAGCAAAACGTTTTTCAGACTATCAGTATTTCCAGGTGCAAACAAGATCCAGAGGAAGAGGGGGAGGGAAATGCCCTCCATATGAGGAAACAACTGAATCATTCCAGGACTAAACTGGAGTTTTGATTGATTTATTTTTTTAATTTGTGTCTTGCTTTTTCTCCACGGATTTCATTTTGTACCTGCAGATGTCTCTCTGCTGCAGCCCACATTTATCTTCATTAAAATATTGTCTGGCTTCACACATTAGGCTAAGTCGGGGCATTCTGCTTAACATGGTGTTTCTCACACCTTTTAAGATGTATAGAACTCCAGAATTCCCCATCCGACAAGCATTAGTTTAACACAGGAGTAAGCAACCTGCGGCTCCAAAGCCACATGCGGCTCTTTGGGCCCTCTTCTGTGGCTCCCTGTCACACATTTTTCACACTTACGACCATTGCAGCATCCCCCAAGGTCACAAGATCAAAATTCAAATGGTTGGCAACTGACTCACATTTATGACGCTGCAGTGTCCTGGAGTTATGAGATCAGCTTTTGCAATTTTCCGACAAGCAAAATCAATGGACGAGCTAGAGTCACTTAACAACCGTGTTACTAACTTAACAACTACAATGATTCACTTAACTACCATTGCAAGAAAGGTTGTAAAATGGGGCGCAGACTCACTTAACGAATGTTTCACTTAGCAACATAAATAATGGGCCCAACTGTGGTCATAACTCAAGGACTACCTGTACTTGGCCAAAACTGAAAATTTAGGAGATCCCTTCCTGTCTGATATGCTACATAACATGGGACAATGCTAAATGCACCCAAGATCATTTGTCCTAAGCCAGCAGATTCCTGCCGGCTGAGCAGCGCTGCCCAAAATTCCTCATTGTTGGTTGTGTTGTGGCTCCGTTACCGGAGCCTGTGTCATCGGCAGGAGAGGACTCCGAGAGTGAAGGAGAGGAGTTGGCAAGGCCTCCCTCTCCAGGATCCTCCTCTTTGGCAATGCCTTCGGTGTCCGCCAAAGGGCAAGAGATAGGGCCGGGGCCAAGCACGTCCACGCAGCCACAGGTGGACAATGATAAGAGTAATGAGTCTTGGCTGGATCCTCGACAGTGTCGCAGAGATAAGCGCGTGCAACAGAGGAAAAGGCGTGCCCGAGATTAGGCTGAGTCACTGGACCACACCCCACAGGTATAAAAGGGAGCGTGGTGGCCAGTCAAGCCTTGTGACGAACAAAGCTGAAAGCTTCCACACCATTCTGCATTGCCGGACTTTTGCTATAGACTTTGCTGGATTATCTTTGGACTTAATTCATTCTGTAATTATTGAACATTTTACTTTGATGTACCAGAAGCGGAGAGAAGTTATCTCTTCCCTTCGTGAGTAATAAACTCTTGGCAGGCAGCCACTAGGTTGCTGCCAAGTTCCGTTATCATAAGGAAAAGGATTTTGTCGGCTGGTTTGGTTTTTAACTCTTGGACGTCTGTTGGTGTGTGTGCATGTGAGACGGGGACAGAACAGGTTGTAAGAAGCCATGCACAATTGGGAATCTTGCTGGGATCAAGTCCTGGGCCGTGTGACACTGCATTTGCAGCTTCAGACCCAGCAAGGGAAGGGATCTCTCACACACACTGTGCACAAGTAGCAAAAGTTGAATTTGGCAGCTTTTCTCTGCTGTTCTAAACCGAGGCATGCTCTCATCTGGCTGGTTTCACACTCCATGGGAGATCCCAAAAAATAAAGCTTAGCTTGCAAATTAACTGACTGCAGCCTCTTTGGCCAGGCAAACCCAAGGAAAAAGAAGGCAAAGGAATCAGAGAAGGGGTTTCCCTCACAAATGATTAATAGTGCAAATCTATCTATGTACTCAGGCTTCAGTGTAATCTATGGGTTCACACTCCAGGGTGAGCCATGATTTGCTCAACCGTGTCTTATCAAATAAATTACAATGGGGCAGCTTTACCCAAAATAAACAACGAGGAGTTGTTGTGGCAAAGGATGGGACTGGAGGGCTGCAGTCACAGGGTTCAGATATATTCCACCTGCTCTATTTTCACAAATGTAGCTAGAATTCCATGGAGCAAGAGCTAAATTTTCCTTCAACGGGTTTTGGAGGGAAAAATCTGGGAAAAACTAATTCACTTGAATGCAGTTTCAAATGATCAATAATCAGTATATCTATAGATGGATTCTGATTTGGCAAACTGATTTGCACCATAATGAGAACTAGGAACTTGCTTTTATTCAAATTAGTACATTGTCACTTTATGGAAAACAACTTGATTTAAGAATCTGATTCAAGGGTGACAATTTATACTGATGCAAGTTTTTTATTATTATTATTTTGCAAGATTATTGTTTTTCACCATTATGGCTACAACTACCATTTTTATTCAAGTGTTAAATTATAAAGTTGCCTTGCATAGTTTATGGTCAGAGGGAAAATAGTAAAAGCTTTATTCCAGTTATTTATTAGTTCTTCTCGGAACAACTGTCCCCTCTCCAAAGCAAAACAGAAGAAACCCAAATTAAGCAAAATCTATGCCCACAAATTGGACATAATTAAATAGATGGATGGGGAAAATATTTACATTTATATGCCCTTACAGAAATTCAACGGAAAAAAAAGGCAGATTTAAGGTCTTAAATATCAGAAATAAAGAAACCAAATAAACATTAATTGGAAAACAGTTTCACAATCATTGGTCCATCGTGTAGAAAACGGATTGAAAATCTCAAATCTATAAAACAAATTACACACTGCATATCTTCCAGGGACTTAGAGAAACAATTGAAGTATATGTTAAAGTGAGATAAAATCAAGAGTTTTCAGGCAGAGTTGGACTTGCCTTAATTGTTCAAATAAAAGGTGAAAGATATATGTATGGGTTAGTTTTACCCAAGAGAACTGATCATGCATACCAACATTTATTACCGTTGTGAAATTCAATATAATATAAAGTTCCTTGTCTTTTAAGTTAAGACCATATTGCTCAACTCTGCTCCTGGTTTTCTTGCAAACTTTAAGAAAAAAAATATGACATAATGAGAAACTACAAAACGCAAAATGAAAAATTTACAAAATGCAAAGGAAGAAATTATAGTTTAAATTCCAACTCCAGCCCTGGATTGAAGACCATAAAATAATCTTAGATTTACAACCAGTTGCTTAATGATTGTTCAAAATTACAACGGATCTACCTATGACACAAATTCCAAATTAATACAGCTGCTTGCTCCTCCCCCAGTCACGTCACTGAAACCAGGCTGCATTTTTGGCTTTTTTATTTATTTATTTGTATCCCGCCTTTATTATTTTCACAAATAGGCAGCCAATATATGCAACACACCTTTCTCCTATTTTCCCCACAACAACCACCCTGTGAGGTCGATAGGACTGAGAGATAGTGACTGGCCCAAAGTTATCCTTTCATGGCTAAAGCGGGACTTGAACTCACAGTCTCCTGTTTTCTAGCTTGGTGCCTTAATCACTAGACCAAACTGGCTCTTCATTAGACCGTTTGCACATCTCGTGGTCACGTGACTCCAATTTGCAACTTTTTTTTTTGCCGGAAACTGTCTTTTACGTCTGGTAAATCAGAGGTGCTATTCAGCAGGTTCTGATCAGTTCTGGAGAACCGGTAGCGGAAATTTTGAGTAGTTCGGAGAACCGGTAAATACCTTGCCCCGCCTCCATCTATTCTCTGCCTCCCGAGTCCCAGTTGATCGGGAGGATATGGGGATTTTGCAGTAACCTTCCCCTGGAATGGGGAGGGAATGGAGATTTTACAGTATCCTTCCCCTGCCACGCCTTCCAAGCCTCCTCCACCAAGCCACCCCCACAGAACCGGTAGTAAAAAATTTTGAATCCCACCACTGGTCTGGTTCCTGGCAAAAGAACAACCATTACGGATAATGGATTAATTTAACAGCTTTGAGGTTCACATAAAGACTATGCCATTCGCTTATGGCTGCCACAAAAAAAGGTCATAAAATCAGGGACACATGGCGACCTGTTTAACAACTGGCATGACTTGCAACCATAATTCTTGATTCAACTATGGTCATAAGTCAAGGACTACCTGCATGTTGTGACTTAGGCTCACTTAGTCATTACAGGACACAATTGGTCTCAAACAAAACTATTTTATTAAAACAGCTGATTATTACTTCATTCCCAGCTTAGTCCAAATTAATTCCAAAACAAGTCCTTCAGAAAAAGTCCTTCAAACTTATCACAAACCTTTATCTTCTTTGGCACCCTGCCAAAGGCCTTTCTTGGCAAAGTCCCACAAAGTTCAGAAATAAGAGACACCGACTGGAAAACAGATTTAGCAACGTTGCTTTCCTACAAAGAGCCCAAGAGCCTTTGCTGCTCTTTTTTTTTTAAAATTTGATTTATATGCTGCCCTTCTCCACAGACTCAGGGCGGTTTACAATGCGTTAAGCAATAGTCTTTTAAGCCTTATGGGAGGGGCCAATCATCTCCTGGCCTTACTCCCGAGTCGTCCTTTTTGCTTCAGCTGCTCTTGCCTTCTGGCAGCTCTGCGCATGCGCACACTAGAAACAGGGTCCTCCTGTTTCTCTGCCTCTCTGCTATCCGCCTCTGGAGGCTCCGGAGTCTGCACATCACTCTTAGATGGCCCTGGCCCCATCTCTGCCTCTGACGCAGAGCCCTCATTCCGGCTTTCCCCAGACTCCAGGACTGGCCCATAGTCCTCCCCAGCCTCCTCACTGTCTGACTCCACTGCTAGCTCCGCAGGCTGCTGGCGGACCACAACACTGCAATCTGATTGTTTTTCCAGTCTTGGGTTTCTAATCGGCATTTCAAATATGGTTTGATTGCTCTGAAGGAAGGAAGGAAGGGCAGTTTGATAGTCCCAGAATATTTCCAATAAGAAACAAAGTAGTACAGGGCAGCTCATGAAGGAGGTATAGTATAAAAGTAATCCTTGTTCTAATAAATCCTGGTTTATGTGACAGGACCTGCCACAGCAGACCCATTCTCCCTTGTCTACATATATATTAAAAAGACACACCAGCACGATGGTATCTACAAAGCAGAATAAGTCCCAAACAATATTTCAAACCCCAAAACCGTTTCTCCTCAGCTGCTTTTCCTTACCACATCAAAATTTTCATTTCTAGACTGTTATCTGAATCATAGAAGGCAACCATTTTAAGCACTCACAAAACCACACTTCTATAGTATTGATCAATAGGAATAATATAGAAGAATCATGCCCTGGATTTTTCTATTGTTTCAAAACTTTAAACACTATCTAAACCCGCAGTGAGGCTGAAACTGAAATGTGGCATGAATGACTGCATTTGCCCATTATGGTGAGCCAGATCGTAGTTTATTTGGTTTTATTTCTGCATTTTGCACGAACTCAACCACAAATGGTTTCTATACCACGGGTTATGGCTTAAATACATTGTCTGAATCAAGCCAAAAGCGATTTATTCAACAACTATGGATACCTAAACCTAAATCTGGTATTCAAAGACTTTGTTATACCAATAAATAAACTGTGGTTTAACAAAATGGCCGAATCCCTTTTGTCCATATGATGAAACCAGCAAAGATCAAGCAAAATGAATCCCCACGTCTCTCACCTTTTTTTAAGCACGTTTATGGAGATAAGATAGTTAACCCATCTGGCTCAGAGTCACAAGCAATGTTTGTGTTTGTGCCAACTGGCCCCTGAGATTGAATCTTATCAAATGTGTATTGGTGAAACCACTACAATACTGATTGCATTTTCTTTGAATTCTGGTAAGGGATGAGTCACACACACTCACACAAGAAAATGGAAACTGATCTGGTTAGATTATCTGAGTTTTAATGAGGTGATGCCTGGAAAAAAAAATCCCTCTGTATTTATTATCTTTCCCATCCAGAAAACTGAACAGTGACATATTAAGGGGATGGTGTCAAAGGAAGATCAGGGAAATGACTCACCATCTGTTACTCTCCCCGAAACCAAAAATCATATTCTTTATCAGCACCAGCCTGCAGAGCTCAAGATTTCTCAAGGTGAGAAGAAAAGATATAAAGCAACTTCCTTCCCTGATCCATCAAATATCCGCTGCTCACATCTGCTCTCCCACAGCATTTTTATGTACTACCTATCTAAGCGGAAGAATAGCACGGAGGAGATGCATTGCTATGCATATAAATATATACATGTCCAATCCATCTCCCTTCCCTCCCCCATCTTTTTACATTCCCTTTGTCTCATTTTCTGGACTGAAGACTATTTGGGGGGGGGCAATATTCTTTTGAGATGTTGGGTTTTGATTTATTGGCCCTTTTTTTCCTGCATTCGCCCCACACTCTTTCTGTAAAGCAGATTAAAAGGGAGAGTTTTAATAAGTTTGGGGGAATATCACATGCACTGCATCTGGAAAGAGACCTGTATGTTCAAAAAATTGTTTTCACAATCTGTAATAAATCCAGAAGTTCCTTCATAAATATCACTCAGGGGGAAAAAATCAGATACCTCTGGTCCTTGAAGCACAGGAATGTTATCTGAGAACTTCATAATAATGGTGCACAGATATATAGACACACGTACGCCTATGGTAAACTGGTGGCCAGAAAGTCACCAGGCTGGAAACCAGGAGACAAGTGAGTTCTAGTCCTACCTTAGCCAAGAAAGTCTGCAGTGTGACTTTGGGCCAATCACCAGAAGACTGTAAGTTCTAGTCCCGCCTTAGGCATGAAAACCAGCTGGGGGACTTTGGGCCAATCACTGTCTCTCAGCCCAACCACCTCACAGGGTTGTTGTAGAGGGAAAAATAGGAGGAGGAAAGACTGTTAGTCACCTTGGAGCTATTTATACAAATTATGAAGGTAGAGTATAAACAAATAATGAAATGTTGAAGGATGTGGAGGAAGCATGGGGAAAACATATATTTTCCTGCGCAAGCTGCACTGGCTCCCAGTGGTCTTCCGGGTGCGATTCAAGGTACTGGTTACCACCTTTAAAGCGCTCCATGGCATAGGACCCGGGTACCTTTGAGACCGACTTCTGCCACCAACAGCCTCCCACCGGCCAGTCCGCTCCCACAGAGAGGGTCTCCTCAGGGTGCCATCGGCCAAGTTATGTCGGCTGGCGACACCCGGGGGGAGGGCCTTCTCTGTGGGAGCCCCAGCCCTGTGGAATGAACTGCCCCCGGAAATGCGTAAGATCTCCGACCTCCGTGTATTTCGCTGTGTCCTCAAGACCCTGCTGTTCCGCCAGGCCGGGCTATCAATGTAATGATTTTAAATTAGGTGTTTTAAATTTGGGGGGTTTTAAATTTGAGCCGAAACTATTTAATAATTTTAATTATTTTTAATTGATGTTTGTCTTTGTGCTTTTAATAGGCTGTACACCGCCCTGAGTCCTCCAGGAGAAGAGCGGTATAGAAATAAAATTATTATTATTATTATTATTATTATTAGTAGTAGTAGTAGTAGTAGTAGTAGTAGTAGTAGTAGTAGTAGTTAATCTTTAGTGAGATTCACAGCCTTTGAGGCTGGTTAATAGCTCAACAGCTCGAGTCCTAATCAAGGACCTAGGAACTGTTAAGGTATCATCGGAGGATGTAAGCTGTTCCAAGTAAGGTGGTTTTTTGTAGAGTCAAAATGTTCAAGTCCGGCAAATTTAGAATTTCTAAATAGCGGGGTAGCCCTTTGATTATATACAGTATAATAAAGCCAGGGAACAATTGTCTTTCCAACACAACATTTTGCTTTTCTGTCACTTGAAAACTGTCTCTGTTTGCCAGAAGATGGTGTATTTATAGGACTGACTGACAAATGAGGAAAAAATAACAATCAAATGCTCAGAATACCAAAAACTTAAAGCCATGCTGATATAACACCCCTTTATTTTATGGGATTAAGCAGCAAAAAAAAAGTGTAAGAAATATTTCTAAAGCAGAATCTTAAGAGTGCGTTATTATATGCAAGTTATTGTCATATATTTCATCTAGAAAAAATAGAAAAAGGTGTCACGGAAAGACCCTTGAAGGATTTTTCCTTATCAATCAAAAGTAATCTATTTGCCCTCTATAAACATTCTTTAAAAAATATGAGATATATGGTTTCATCACTATCCTAATGACATTTTGATCAACCTTACACACAAATATCTTGCACGTATTTATGTACTCAGGTTCAGCCTATACCCAAGGGTTAAGACAGGGTGGATTTACTTATGACCTTATCAACAGATGTGTGCTCTAACTTAATCAACAAATCGTCTCATTTTAGGCATGAAAAACTGGCTGGGTGACTTTGGGCCAGTCATCATCCTTCCGCCCAACCCACCTGACAGGGTTGTTGTTCTGAGGAAAATAGGAGAAAAGGTATGTTTGCAGCCTTGAGTTATTTATACACAGTAAATAAAGGCAGGATAAAAATTAAAAAAAAATATATGCTAGCTGAAAAAAATGAATTTGTGAAGACACACAATGATAAATAGAAGTCCAATGCCATTGTACCACTGTACCTTTGAAAAGTGGATAAATATTTCTTTAAAAACTGAAAAGAATACTCTTCAAAAAAAATCAGGAGAAGGATAAACATGACTACATAAAAGAACCAATGAACTGTGAGCAACATTCTCCTCCCTTCTGAAAATAATTTGCAAGGTACGTCAATTTCAATAAATCAAATATGCAGATTAGTGGAAGATTATAAACCAGCTGCTGCCTCCAGAACTGAGCGTGAAACACTAATGCATGCATCTAACACAACTCTTTTATTACAGTGCTGTAAATGTCCCATGCAAGCTTAAAAGTCACACAGAAGGCTTCAGACTTAGTTGTTAGGGAATCCCAAGAGATAAAACAAAAGCAATGATTGCTTAGCTATCTCTACTGACCTTTAGTTTAGTTTAGATACCACAGAGGATAATGCATATTGCTTCAGCCCTACAAATCATGTGAAATGCTGAGAAAAACCAATATTTGAATGCAGAAATACGGAGGCATCAAATCTCAGAAATAGGGGGGAGAAGAAATTAATTTCTTGTGTCTTGGTCATTTATCCTACAAAAATGGACTTCAACAGCTTCAAAGGCAGGAGTCCTTATACCATCCTGGACAAGAAAAGATTGGATAACAGTTTGTTCCATATAGTACATTATAAAGACTCCTGATTGGACAAGGGATTGGACTAATGTTTCTCAACCTTGGCAACTTTAAGGTGTGTGTACTTCAACTCCCAAAATTCCCCATTTTGGCAGGCTGGGGAATTCTGGGAGTTGAGATCCATATATCTTAAAGTTGTCAAGGTTGAGAAATATTGGGTCACTAGAAGTCCTCCAAAGTCCCTTCTAGTCCTATGATTCATTATTTAGAGATAAATATTCTACGTACTCTCAAAGCCACTTTTCATTTGACATTTTCCAGGTCTGTTCTGAAAGTGAAAAAGACTAGGACAATTTAGCCCTATTAGTTTGAGCAAACATCCTAATGACACTCAAATCCAATTTATATAGGGGGCATAAAACAAACAAGGTTTTCCACATATATCCCAGTTTTTAACTGTAGAATCTCTGTAGTATTTGCATTTTTTAAAAGGTGCCGATTCCTCTAATTTCTATAACCCAAGAACTAAAGTGATTAGAAACCCATCTGAGCTTGCCCTAAACATTTCAATACCTGAAGCTGAAAACTGCACTCTATGCTGTTATAACCTGGGGCAGAGTCAATTAAACAATAATGAACGATATTCAAAATTGAGTGCTTCACCATGTGCCTCACTTTCATGAGGCATTTTGGAGAGGAAAAAGTGTCAACTTACTTTTCATACTCGATATTATCTTTGTCACATCGCTTGTCCTTGTGCTTCTCCCAGTCTTTCCCATGTTTACATGTGGTCAGAGAAATAATATCTTTACCATTATGGATATGGCGGAGAGCATTCCTGGTGTCGGAACCAATGCCGGTCAGGTATCTCTTCCCTTTAAAAACCAAGAGATACTTTTTCTTGGCTGGGAGAGCAGTCTTGTATAACCAGCCTCTTTCCCCACCTTTCTGAGGATGCTCCTTCGAAAACAAAGGGATGGAGATATCAAAACCAGGCCGAAAGTTCTCAACATAGAAACTGGCTTTGGCCAGGATAGCCTGTCCAATGTCAAAGCCCAAGTCTTCGGTGTAATTAGGCCACGTGCCAGAATACAGGTTAAATATGAGATGGTTCTGTCCGTCATTCCAAAGCCGGAAACTTTGGATTTTCTCGTTGATGTTATGGACATATTGTATGGAGAGATGGTCCCTATCCAATGTGTCAATGTTTAGAACAAACAGGCAGGCTTCCTCAGGATTGGAGGTGTAATAACGTGACCCTTCAATGGAGCTGATGATTTTGAGGTAACTTTCGGATACAGGATCCCCTCCTTCCAGGGGGTAAACAAAGACTTTGAACCCGTGTTCCCTACATTTAGAAAAATCAAAGCAAGTCTCCATACGGCACCTGCTGTTCTTGTAAACACTCAACTTCAGCTGCTGCCAGCTTTGGGGAGATTCATCGCTGTGGCCCCTTTCATTGCTCTGGAGCTCCTCAGAATCTGCAAAGTTCTTGAGAAGAAACTCGTCGGCCCAACGAGGCCAGGTCTTTAAGACTTCAGCTTTTTTGCTGGAGAAAAAGGGAAAGTGTCTTATTTGGTCTCCTCCAAGCAAAACAAGCAGAAGCCACGTGGCCAAGAGAGTCACGAACAGGTATTTTTTCTTGGCCTGCATGGGTTCATGCAGAACCCACCAAATCCTTATTTAGAAAGGAAATCAATCAGATCAATACAGCAATCCAGAAAGTGAATTATTCAGGCACAAGGGGGAATTAAATTCGTTGGAGAGAAACAGGAGCTCAGACCTCAGAAATGGGAGTCTAGAATGCTGCAGAGGGCAATTTCTAAGGGTCCAATTTCTCTCCCCATTTTAGGATATACCCTAGCTTTGAAATTCACCACGCCACCGTTTTTTCTCGTTAAGAGTTGATTTGGTGGCTTCTTCAGTTCCAACAATTTGGTGTGGTTCTGAACCACCCCAATCTTTATCATCTATATAATCTTCACTTTATATTTATTTCAGGCTGGGTAAACAGCCTGAGTTTGATTATGGGGTGTTTTTTTTTCCTCTTTACTACTTCCTGGTGTTTTTCTTTTTAAATCTTTGGTGACTGCCCTATCTTTTTCCCCTGAGATTTAAAAAACTAAATAAATCTGTGTCATTTTATCAACTCACCCTTCCAGTTTGTGACTATATTGGGTTCTTCTTTTGTTCTGCTATCTGATTTGGCCTGGCACAGCCCTATTCCCTTATCAGACCCCTCTAGGGGAGGAGCAGACAATCCAACAAGTAACAGATAAAAGTCTCACTGGATACTAGATCCTTAACAGATCCTACATGGAGAATCTACCTTTCTTGCACTCAGAAAATTGGTTTGAATCCTACTTTTTGTTTTTTTTTTGCTTTAAAAGAACAGTGACTGTCTTCTGCTCTTGGGAAAAAAAAGGCAAAGAAACACTTGCAGTCCCAAATTTCTTAGATTCTTGGCACTGCGGTGCTGTCCGATGAGACATTTCTCTGCTCCCGAAAAAATAAACTCAAATCTTCATCCACCAATAGTCAAGCCAAGTTTTTTTTCCCCCTGCGGTTTTCCTTTGTTTTATTAATATAACTTATTCTTTGAAGATAGGACTTTCAACAAGTTTTAACTCTCAACCTTCCCAGAAGCCTTCCCCGTTGATTTTTATTTTTTTTCCCATCACCTGCGCTTCTTTTTGGGACCCAGTTAATTCGCTCCTGGAAGTCACCAACCTTTCTCTCAAACCGCTGTCCGGAGGGGGTGGGTGGGTGGCAGGTTTTTAATTATCTTTTTTTCCCCCCACCCCAACCCGCTTATCACTTTTCTCTCTTTGGCCGGAAAATTGGTGCTTTCTGCGCTTTGATGCTTGTCCTTGGATCATCCGGTTCTTCCGAGGCTCCGAGACCCCGTTTACCCCGAGAAGAGGGAATCAATCCGGCGGGAATCCCAGGGCAACGGCACCGCAGTGCCCTTAGCGCACCTTAAAAGCTTTTCCCGTTCGCCCTGCCTTCCTTCCTTCTCAGTCCATTATATTCCGCATTATCCGAGCTCCCCGGCTTCCTTGCAACCACCAATAACCTGGGCAAGCGGCAACCCCTCCGCCTTTCTCCGCCGTCCCGTCTCTCCGCCGCCCGTCAATCACGGGCATTGCGCGTCGCCGGTCCAGCTCTGGCTCTCCATCGCCGCTTCTGCCTCCTCGCCCGCCTTCGCAACTCAACGCGCAGCGTTCCGCTTCCACCTTCACAACATTCCACCCGGCCCCGCCCCGCTCTCTTCTGATTCGTCCCCGGCCCCCTCCAAGGGCGTGGCCGCTGCCTAACTCTTTCCTCACCAAGGGGGAGAGGGAAGGTTGCTCATTGGCTCTTCCTGCCGCGCCCTGTCCGGGATGCTGGTCCACGTGGGAAAAAATTGGAGGGCCGCGTTGGGTGCAAAGGCTTCTCTCTCCGGGGGTGGATGGGAGGAATTCTTGTCTCAAACGCCGGAGGGCCGCTGAGAGTCAATCAGGGTGGGTTAACTTTGGATCAAGCGTGAGCCTCCCAGATGGAATGGGTTGCTAACCTAGTTGGGGTTTTTTTGGGGGGGTGGGGAGCAACAGTTGTCCCATGGGACAAATAGAATAGAATGAGCTGGAAGGGACCTCAAGAGGCCTTCTAGTCCAGCCCAGTGGTGGGTTCTTCCCGGTTTAGTCCAGTTGGGCCAAGCCGGTAGGGGTGATGATATGAGGTCACTGAACTGGTTCTCCCCACCCCCACGTTATTCTTACCTTTTATTTGGTCCCACCCCCAATCTATTGCTGCCTCCTGAGTCCCGGCTGATGACTAGAGGGAAAAAAACTGTTTAAACTCTTGCCCCGGGCTTCAGAGGGCCACCCTACAGCTGATCAGTGTTAAAAGCAAACAAATGAGTTGGGTCGTAAGTGCGAGGACTGGTCGTAAGTGTGAGGACCTTCCAGAAATGACTAACCAGCTAGCCACACCCATGTAGTTGATATGACCTCTAAGCCACACCCACAAAATAAGCCACGCCCACAGAACCGGTAGTAAACAAATTTAGAACCCACCCTTGGTCCAGCCCCCTGCTTAAGCAGGAGAACCAGGGGTTCTATTCAGCAGGTTCTGGAGAACCGGTAGCGGAAATTTTGAGTAATTCGGAGAACCACTAGCCTGGCTCGGTGGCTAGGACGCTGAGCTTGTCGATCAGAAAGGTCGGTGGTTCGGCGGTTCGAATCCCTAGTATAGGTGAAGAAGGGGGTTGGACTAGATGACCTCCAAGTTCCCTCCAACTCTGTTACTGTTATTATTCAACCAGCAAATGCACCTCTGGCTGGCCCCAGAGTGGGGAGGGAATGGAGATTTTGCAATATCCTTCCCCCAGAAGTGGGGAGGGAATGGGGATTTTGCAGTATCGTTCCCCTGCCATACCTACCAAGCTATGCCCACCAAGCCACACCCACAGAACCAGTACTAAAAAAAAATTTTTGAATTCCACCACTGTGGAGAAGCTATACCATTTCAGATAAGTACTCTCTTCTTAAAAACCTCCAGTGATGGAGTTACACCCACAACTTCTGAAGGCAAAGCTGTTCCATTGGTTAATTGTCCTCATTGTTTGGAAGTTTCTCCTTAATTCCAACTTGCTTCTCTCTTTGATTAGTTTCCAATCATTATTTCTTGTCCTGCCATCTGGTGCTTAGGCGAATAATTTGACCCCCCCCCTCTTCTTTGTGGCAGCCCCTCAAATACTGGAATACTGCTATAATAATGTCCACCCCTAATTCTTTTCTCACTAGCCAAACCCAAATCCTGCATCTGTTCTTCATATGTTTTAGTCTCCAGGCCTTTGATCACCTTAGTTGCTCTTCTCTGAGCTTTTTATAAAGTCTTAACATCTTTTTTTGTAATATGGTGACTAAAATTGATTGCAATATTCCAGATGTGGCCTTGCTAGGGTTTTTATAAAGCGGTACTAATGCTTCATGTCATCTTGATTCACCACCAGGTTCAAATTATCTTATTTAGGACACAGGATGTAAAGATCCACCTCTCGGCAGGCTCTAGTGCTGGGAAAGATGAATGTAAAGAGACAACCAGCAGCAAGGTAGAAAGTTATAGTTATTTATTTATTTTATTTATTTATTTGTCAAGAACGTATTTAGGTAATAAGTATAAACATGGTTTGGATGCATAAAATAGATACAAATAGAGGAAATATTAGGACAGGGACAGTAGGCACCTTGGTGTGCTTATGCAGGTCCCTTACAAACCTCTTAGGAATGGGGTGAGGTCAACAGTCTTAGGTTAAAATTTTGGGGGTTTGGGGATGAAACCAAAGAGTCAGGTAGTGCATTCCAGGCATTGACCCCTCTGTTGCTGAAGTCATATTTTCTTCAATCGAGTTTGGAGCAATTCACTTTAAGTTTGTATCTGTTGTATGCTCGGATATTGTTGTGGTTGAAGCTGAAGTAGTCATTGACAGGTAAGGACATTGTAGCAGATGATTTTATGAGCTACGCTTAGGTCATACCAAAGGCAATGTAGTTCTAAGTTTTCTAAGCCCAGAATATATTTTTTAGATATTTCTATTTTTTTATTTTTTATGTTTCTACTATTTTTATAATAATAATGGACTCCAGAGCATGACAGAGGACAGGATGGCCTGGAGGAACGTTGTCCATGGGGTCGCGATGGGTCGGACACGACTTCGCAACTAACAACAACAACAACAATTTTTATAGTCTTTCTTGACTATTAGCTTTTTGTTTAATTTTTACTTTTATAAAACTTTATGATGTATGCATGTGTATGTATGTGGCCCTACTACATGTTGGAGTACGGACACACACGCATACATAAAAACAAAAAAGGCCCCACATTGGGAACCAATGGTCTAGATCAGGGGTGTCAAACTCAAGGCCTGGGGGCTGGATTTGGACCACGAGGTGCTTAGATCTGGCCCGTGGGGCTGCCCTGAAAATAGCGAAGGACCGGCCCGCGGTGCCTCTGCCAGTGAAAACAGCTCGGGAGGATCATGCACAGCCCTCCCGAGCTCCGTTTTCGCTGGCAGAGGGTTGAAGGAGGCTGTTGCAACCGAAAACAGAGCTTGGGAGCCCTCTTTCGCTGGCAGAGCTCTTGTGCCACCACAGGTACCTCTGACATGAGTGATGTCGAGCTGGCCATGCCCACACAGGCCACGCCCACACTGCCCCCCCCCAAGGTCAGACACAACCTTGATGCAGCCCTCAATGAAATCGCATCTGACACCCCTGGGCTAGATAATTCCAAACCTATCTTGATAATTGTGCCGTTCCCTACCTACCCCTGAGTACTTCATCATTCCAACCTGAAGTAGGACCACTACTTTTACAAACCCTGCTCTTTTTTGGAAAAGAATAGGGCAAGACTTTGTTGGGAGTACCTATCATAGTAAACTTTGCTTCTGACTCAACATTGCACAGGATGCCTTTAAAATCTTGATGTTAAATTGAAAAGCTGTGGGTTGCTTAGGGGAGGTTTGGTTGTTGAGAAATTATACATGACTTGACTGATCAAAGCTAAGCCATGTTTGATTCCCATAATCAGCTTCTGAGAGATGGTTTCTAACCAGTGGTGGGTTTCCAATTTTTTTATTACCAGTTCTGTGGGTGTGGTTTGGTGGGGGTGGCATGGCTTGATGGGCGTGGCTTGGTGGGCATGGCAGGGGAAGGATACTGTAAAATCTCCATTCCCTCCAAGAGAAAGATACTGCAAAATCCCCATTTCCTCCCTATCAGCTGGGACTCGGGAGGCAGAGAATAGATGTGGGTGGGGCCAGTCAGAGGTGTATTTACCAGTTCTCCAGAACTGGTCAAAACCTGCTGAAACTCACCTCTGGTTTTGACCCACTAGAGCAAATGGCTGGAGTTTGATCACTTATCTCTGTTTCTGTTGGGCTTCCTCACCTGCTTATTGCTAGTTAGATGAGCTATACTTAATATTAAAGGCAAAGTTGAAATATTATTCAATTTTCTGCTCTTTCCTCCTCTTTGTTATCTACTTTGGATAAAAATGAGTTTTTCTATCCTCACGTACTTCTTAATAAGTCTCATTTTTGCTCCAAAATATACTAATTGTCTGCCTGTATCCAAGAAAACTATTTTAAGAGAATATTTAACTTGGTTAATGGGATGTTCTCCATTTGCATACTTTCTATTCTTTCAGCACCCTGCTTATGCTCAGGAACACATCCTGTTAACAAGAGCTCCTGCTGAATTAAAATCAAACCGTGATAAACCAAATCTAAACTGCGTCTTTCCAGAGTAGGTAAGACTAACAATGCTGTTTCTATTCTGCATCTTGAAGGACAGATACAGAACTTCCAATAGCAATAGCACTTAGATTTATATACCCAGTTTCCCCCAAAATAAGACATCCCCTGATAATAAGCCCAATCGGGCTTTTGAGTGCATGGCAATAAGGCCAAGCGCTTATTTCAGGGTTCAAAAAAATATAAGAAACATGGTAACAATAGCAATTTTTTACAACCTCTCCGCGGAAGAGGTTGTAGAAAAAATGGTTTTAAAAGTAAAAAAAAAAAAAGTTGGCCACGCCCACCCAGTCACATTACGCCACCACCACCAAACCACGCCCACTGAACCGGTAGTAACAAATTTTAGATTTCACCACTGCCCACATGGTGAATTCTTTGTCTGTGCAATTGACCATGCTGGAGTTTCAACTACATTAGACTTATGATTGTAATTGAGCCCAAAATTACAGTCGTAAATTGTAATGGTCATTAAACATGTGGCTACGTGACTGGGTCCCATCTTACCAGTTCCCTCCCACAGAGAGGGGTCTCCTCAGGGTGCCATCGGCCAAGTTATGTCGGCTGGCGACACCCAGGGGGAGGGCCTTCTCTGTGGGAGCCCCAGCCCTGTGGAATGAACTGCCCCCAGAAATACGTAAGATCCCCGACCTCCGGGTATTTCGCTGTGCACTGAAGACCCTGTTGTTCCGCCAGGCCAGGCTATCGACATGATAATTTTAAATTGGGCTATTTTAAATTTTGGGGGTTTTAAATGGAGCCAAATTTATTTAATAATTTTAAATTGATGTTTTTCTTGTGTTTTAAAATAGGCTGTACACCGCCCTGAGTCCTTCGGGAGAAGGGCGGTATAGAAATAAAATTATTATTATTATTATTATTATTATTATTATTATTATTATTATTATTATTTATTGGTTAATCTTTAGTGAGATTCACAACCTTTGAGGCTGGTTAATAGCTCAGCAGCTCGAGTCCCAACCAAGGACCTAGGAACTGTTAAGGTATCGTCGGAGGATGTAAGCTGTTCCGAGTAAGGTGGTTTTTTGTAGAGTCAAAATGTTCAACTCCGGCAAATTTAGAATTTCTAAATAGTGGGGTAGCTCTTTGGGTATTGCTCCAAGGGCTCCAATTATAATCGGGACAACACACGATTTCTTTTTCCACAGTCGCTCAACTTCAATTTGCAAGTCCTGGTACTTTGTGATTTTTTCTTGCTGCTTATCTTCAATCCGTGCGTCACCAAGTATTGCAATGTCAATGAACCATACTTTTTTCTTTTCAACTATTGTTATGTCAGGTGTGTTGTGGACCAAGTGCCTGTCAGTCTGAATCCTAAAGTCCCACAAGATCTTGAGTTTCTCATTCTCTAAAACTTTCTCAACCTAATGTTCCCAGTGGTTTTTGCTGTACTCAAATCCAAACTTCTGGCACAATTTCCAGTGAATGATTTTAGCAACACAGTCATGGCGTTGTAGGTAGTCAGTTTGTGAAATTTTGTTGCACCCACTGATCAGGTGGTCAACTGTCTCCTCTTTCTCATTGCAGAGGCGGCATTTGCTGTTGGTGGTAACATATTGAATTTTTGCCTTCATACAGTTTGTGGCTAGGGCTTGTTCTTGAGCTGTCAAAATAAAGCTTTCTGTTTCTTTTTTCAGTACTCCTGATCTTAACCAGTTCCAAGTTAGTTTCTGGTCAGCTTTGCCTTCAATACTTTTCAAGTATTGGCCATGCAGAGCTTTGTGTTTCCAATTTTCAGCTCGCTGCTCAATTACTTCTTTCTTATATTCTGCTTTTGTTTTAGTTGTCTTTAAAAGGCTTCCTTTATTTACTTCCTTAATCATTGGTTCTTCACTTTTCTGGATGTAATCATTCAAGCTGCATTTTTCTTCTTCCACAGTCTGCTTTACTTGTAGGAGTCCTCGACCACCCTCTGCTCTTGGTAAATATAATCGGTCAACATCATCATCATCATCATCATTATTATTATTATTATTATTACAACATAAATTTTGGTTTCTGGCAGAAAACTTAAATTATGATCATGTGACTGCGGGACACAGCAAATGGCTGTAAATGTGGGCCAGTTGCCAAGTGCCCCAAATGTGATCACATGATCGGAGAGCGGGGTGGGTGGGTGGCTATCAGAACTTTGAAATCAGGTTGTAAATAGCTCTGGGGAGGCCCATCCAGAACTTTGAACCATTGCTAAGCGACTGGTCATAAGTTGAGAACTACCTGTGCAATGGATAGGTATTGCCTCCTTTCAAGCTAGGAAGAGAACTATGGTGAAAAGGATAGCAGTTCCAAAGAAAAGTATCTCAAAGGATCATTTCATTGTGAGGGCTCATGCAGGGGTGAAATGCTCCCGGTTCGGACCGGATCGCCCAATCCGGTAGCGATGGTGGCGGGTGGTTTGGAGAACTGGTAGCAAAAATCCCTGTGCCCCGCCCCATGCCCAGCTGAGTCGCGCGATCATCAGAGGCTTTTTTTTTTACTTTTAAAAGCATTTTTTCTACAACCTCTTCTGATGAAAAAATGCTTTTAAAATAAAAAAAAAGCCTCTGATGATCGCACGGCTCAACTGGGATCGTCAGAGGCTTTTCAAAGCATTTTTTTCTGCAACCTCTTGGCCAAAGAGGTGGTAAAAAAATGCTTTAAAAAGTCTCTGACGATCCCAGCTGAGTTGCCTGATCGGCAGAGGCTTTTCAAAGCATTAGAAAAAATGCTTTGAAAAGTTAAAAAAAAAAAGTTGGCCACGCCCACCCAGTCACATTACCCCCCACCCCATCAAGCCACGCCCACAGAACCGGTAGTAACAAATTTTAGATTTCACCCCTGGGCTCTTGCATTGTTCTTCTAGCATCTATTCAATGACAGGGGTGGGTTGGGCAGAAAGAAAGCAATATAGAATTGGCTCACCATTTGTATTAAACCATTGTTTGCTTAACTATGGTTTATTGAATAAACCCCAATTGGCTGGATACATAGAATACATTTAGCTGTAAACCCTGGTTGGCAAACTCTGATGACTGAATGTGTGCATAGTATGCTCAAACAACAGTAAGGAAACTGCAGGATGGCTCAGCGTTTTATTTATATCCCACTTTTATATGTTTATATATAAATAACTCAAGGAGGCAAACATACCTAATCCAGATACCGATTAACAGATGTAGGTCCCTTCCAACTAGTCCAACCTCCCAAGCAGGAGATCCTACACCATTTCTGACAGATGGCAGTCCAGTCTCTTCTTGAAAGCTTCCAGTGGTGAAGTTCCCACAACTTCTGAAGGCAACTTCTGTTCCATTGGTTGATTGCTCTCACTGTCAGGTTGAATCTCTCCTTGATCCGTTTCCATCCATTATTCCTTGTCTGGCCTTCAGGTGCCTTGGAAAATAGCTTGACCCTCCTCCTCTCTGTGGCAGCCCCTCAAATATTGGAAGATTGCTATCATGTCTCCCCTGGTCCTTCTCTTCACTAGACTAGCAATGCCCAGTTCCTGCAACTGTTCATCGTATGTTTTAGCCTCCAGTCCCCTAATCATCTTGGTTGCTCTTCTCTGCACTCTTTCTAGAGTCTCACAACAACCTTGTGAGGTGGGTTTGGCTGAGAGAGAATGACTGGCCTAAAGACACCCAGCTGTGCTAAGTCATGCTAAGGCAGAACTACAACTCACAGCCTCCCAGTTTCTAGCCTGGTGCTTTCACCACTAGATCATACTGAATTAGGCCAGAGGGATATTTTTCTCTCCCTGGAGATCTTCATAATGGGATCCCCGGACTGATCCCCCCAGCCATCTCCCATTTCCACTTTTGTTCATCGGAATCTCTCGGTTCTGCTCATAATCTGATAATTCCATTCTTTATGAGATCACAGCCTTTCACCATGGCAACACAATTGACCTGATTTGTAGGAAAGTTGCATGGCACATCCCTGCCAATTGGCAGCCTGCTGTTATCAAAACCAACACTCTCTGCAGCTTTAAAACTGACATTAAAATAAAGCTACAATTATTGACAAGGAAGGAGGGATGGGAGAGAAAAGGATTTGGGTGAGTGTGCCCCCCCCCATGGAGATAATTGATGAACAGGTTCTGGATTATGTTCATTAAAATAAAAGACCCCCTGTGCTACTAATTGGTGCAAATAAAATAAGAATTGAAGTCGGTGCATTTTCCTTCGCCTCTTGAACACTAAGAGAAGGGGAGAAATTGTATTTGCTAAACCTCATTTTTCCATTGAGAATCCTTTATGGAGGTTTAATCTGAAACCATCTGACATGAAGGAGAGAAGAACAATCAGTACCCTAAAACTGTGGTTTTCTCATCTGACTCCTGAGGTCTGCGTTTAGGAACCCTTCCTTTTTCTCTAAACCTGAGTTTTCTCAACTTTGGCCATTTGGAAGATGCGGACTTCAGTGGAAGACTTCAACTCCCAGAATTCTCCAGGAATTAAAAATTCCCAGAATTCTATTGGAGGCTATTGAAGTTGCCGAAGTTCAGAAACGCTGTTCTAGAGTGTACAGGTAGTCCTCGACGCACGACCACAATGGAGCCCAACATTGGTTAAGCGAATTTTGCCCCGTTTTAACGACCTTTCGTTGCCACCATTGTTAAGGGAATCACTGCAATTGTTAAGGGGATCTGGGTTTCCCCATTGACTTCGTTTGTCAGAAAGTCGCAAAAGGTGATCACATGACCCCGGGACACTGCAGTTGTCGTAAATACGAATCAGTTGCCAAGCGTCTGAATTTTGATCACATGGCAATGATTATTTTAGAATAGAATAACAGTTGGAAGGGACCATTGAAAATGAAAGCAGAATGGAATGGAATGGAATGGAATGGAATGGAATGGAATGGAATGGAATGGAATGGAATGGAATGGAATAGAATAGAATAGAATAGAATAGAATAGAATAGAATAAGGATAGGATAGGATAGGATAGGATAGGATAGGATAGGATAGGATAGGATAGGATTCTATAATAATTAATAAGAATTAATTAATTCTATAATAAGAATTCTATAAGAACTCCTAATAAGAATTAGGATAGGATAAGATAGAATAGAATAGAATAGAATAGAATAGAATAAGAATTAGGATAGGATAGGATAGGATAGGATAGGATAGGATAGGATAGGATAAGAATTAGGATAGGATAGGATAGGATAGGATAGGATAGGATAGGATAGGATAGGATAAGAATTCTATAATAAGAATTAATTAATTCTATAATAAGAATTCTATAAGAACTCCTAATAAGAATTAGGATAGGATAAGATAGAATAGAATAAAATAGAATAGAATAGAATAGAATAGAATAGAATAGAATAGAATAGAATAGAATAGAATAGAATAGAATAGAATAGAATAGAATAGAATAGGAGAGTTGGAAGGGACCTTGGAGGTCTTCTAGTCCAACCTCCTGCTTAGGCAGGAAACCCTACACCACTTCAGACAAATGGTTAGCCAACATCTTCTTAAAAACTTCCAGGGTTGGAGCATTCACAACTTCTGGAGGCAAGTTGTCCTGCATATATACTGCAACGGTTGTGAAAAATGTACGGAAAATGGTCATAAGTCACTTTTTTCAGTGTCGTCGTAACTTTGAACAGTCACTAAATGAATTGTAAGTCGAAGACTATCTGTATTCAGGTAGTCCTTGACTTACAGCTATTCATTTAGTGTCCATTCAAATTTACAACTACTGAAAAAATATGACTTATCATGGTCCTCGCACGTACGACCATTGCAGCATCCTCATGATCACCTGATCTAAATTCAGGCACCTGCAACCATCATATGAGTCCTTCGGGAATAGGGCGGTATACAAATCAAATCAAATCAAATCAAATAAATAAATAAATATATTTATGATGGTTGCAGCATCCCAGAGTCCTGCAATTGCCATTGGCGACCTTCCCAACTGGCTTCCAACAAGCAAAGTCAGTGTGGGAAGCTGGATTTACTTAATGACTGCATGATTCGCTTAACTGCGGACCTTTTCTGCCACTGTTGTTAAGTGAATCATTGCAGTTCTTAAATTAGCACATTGGTTGTTAAGTGAATCTGGCTTCCCCGTTGACTTTGCTTGTCAGAAAGTCACAAAAGATTATCACATGACCCCACAACACTGCAGCCGTCATAAATAGGAACCAGTTGTCAAGCATCCAGATTTTGATCACATGATCATGGGGGCTGCTGCAACGGTCACAAGTGTGAACAATGGTCGTGTCACTTTTTTCAGTGCATTGCAACGTTGAATGGTCACTAAATGAACTGCTGTAAATCAGGAACTCCCTAACACGGATTTGGTTAACCTGCATTAAAATGTAAATAAAATTCATTTTCCTTCAGTGCAATGAACTCGATTGTTCCTCAAGTCCTTAAAAACATTTTAACCCATCAGCAGGTTAAAAATTATACCGTATGCTCCATATCTTTTCCACAATCGTGACCAGACTCTGGGGGTGTCCTAGGACAGGGGTCAGCAACCTGCGGCTCTGGAGCCGCATGTGGCTCTTTCATCCCTCTGCTGCGGCTCCCTTTTGCTGGTCAGCTCCACAATTGATAGGGCTTTCAGTTAGGACAGGTAGGGGAAAAAGGATGCTGCGCTAGGAGGAGACTCTATGATGGGGGAACTGACTTCCAGTCGGCAGAGGACTTTATGGTGGAAGAACCGGACTTCCGGTCGGCTCCAGAATTGAATGGGGGCTTCCAGTTAGGACCTTTGTGGCTCTTTGAGTGTTTAAGGTTGCCGACCCAGGTCTCTCTTAGGAGACCAAGTTGGAATCTCAAAGGCAAAAAAGCTTCCATTTCATCTGAGCAGTGCATCATCATTCTTTTGATCATTTTTTAAGAAAACGAGGCATGTGCCATCGCTAAAGGCCAGGGCAGCTGGCACGACGGCACACTCATTAAAGGGTGTGTAGAAGCGGGAGCCAAAAAATCAGGAGGCGTTTGGCAGTCTTTTTTCCGTCTAAGAGATTTTATTAAAAGGCAGCTGCAGCTCATAAAAGCTTTTGCCTCTTCAGTAAAATCCATGAGTCAGAAAAAGGGGCTACCATGATTCTCCTGGGGTTTTGACCAGGGGTGAAATCCAACAGGTTCAGGAGAACCGGTAGCGGAAATTTTGAGTAGTTTGGAGAACCGGCAAATAACACCTCTGGCTGGTCCCAGAGTGGGGTGGGAATGGAGATTTTGCAATATCCTTCCCCCAGGAGTGGGGAGGGAATGGGGATTTTGCAGCATCCTTTCCCTGGAGTGGGGTGGGAATGGAGATTCTGCGGTATCCTTCCCCTGCCATGCCCACCAAGCCACAGCACACCCACCAAGCCACGCCCACAGAACTGGTAGTAAAAAAAATTGGATTTCACCCCTGGTTTTGCCTACCCCAAACTGATATGCTTCTCCTTCTACAATGTCCCCTAGGAGCAGGGATTCAACTGTCTGTGGAGATTCTCAATCATCCAGGTCATGGTGTTCTTTTTTTCTCCTTTGCTAATCAAGCTATGCTGAAAACGAAACTGAAAGTAAAGCAGGCTGTTGGCTGTTTGCTGCAAGGAGGCAAAATTGCTCAGAGGCAGAGGGAGATTTCTTTTTCTTCTTTTCCTCACCCAAAAAAGGTAGGTGCGTCTTATACTCTGGTGCGTCTTATACTCCGAAAAATACGATAGGTCTCTTTTTTTTCCCAGTGCCGTTGTAACTTTGAACAGTCACTAAATGAACTGTTGTAAATCGAGGACTACTTGTACTCCCAAGAGCAGCGCCTGGAAGACGAGGGGTGTCTGCTTACCTTCTCTCTCCTTTCCGTCGGGAAGAAATCTAAGCTTCCAACATGACCTGGTTGGGTGTAGAAACTTGCTGCTGGTGCCCTGGATAGGAGCAAACAAGGAGCAGCCTGAAACACTTCAAGTCAAGGACTCCTTGTGTTAGTCAGGCTGCCATTGCAGTGTTTATTTTTCTGCACGACGGATTTGCAGCTCTTTTCTACCCCAACAAAGCTTTTCTTTGTTTAAAGGTGAGACTCAGATTTGGAGTGCGGCTACTGTAATTTAAAACTCTGGTCAAGCCCACAGAAACCAACTGTACTACAGCAGTTCGATCCTCTTTTAAGGACGGGACCCAGCCAGGGGCAGACAGACACACCCTCACTCCCCCCACCCCCGAGAGCAGCCCTTCTAGAGGTGCTGCCCAAAAACAGCCTTTCCACAATCAGCTCTTTTTCTAAGCTGACTTTTAAAAAAAGTCATTTGTGGAATGCTGTTGCCAGCCACTGGCCAAAGAAGGAATACAGGTAGGTCTCAACCTATGGTGGAATTCAATTTTTTTTTTTGCTACCGGTTCTGTGGGTGTGGCTTGGTAGGTATGTAGCTTGGTGGGCATGGCAGGGGAAGGATACTGCAAAATCCCCATTTCCTCCCCACTCCAGGGGAAGGGTACTGCAAAATCTCCATTCTCACCCCACTCCAGGGGAAGGATACTGCAAAATCCCCATTCCCTCCCCACTCCTGGCGGAAGGATACTGCAAAATCTCCATTCCCTCCCGACTCCTGGGGGAAGGATATTGCAAAATCTCCATTCCCACCCCACTCCAAGGGAAGGATACTGCAAAATCCCCAGTTCTTCCCCACTCCTGGGGGAAGGATATTGCAAAATCTCCATTCCTTCCCCACTCCAAGGGAAGGATACTGCAAAATCCCCATTTCCTCCCCACTCCTGGGGGAAGGATATTGCAGAATCTCCATTCCCACCCCACTCTGGGGCCAACCAGAGGTGGAATTTGCTGGTTCTCCGAACTACTCAAAATTTCCACTACAGGTTCTCCAGAACCTGTCAGAATCTGCTGAATAGCACCCCTGGCCTCAATTTACAACAGTTCATTGAGTGACCATTCAAAGTTACAGCAGCACCGAATAAAGTGACTTATGGCCATTTTTCATACTTACGACCGTTGTAGCATCCCCATAGTCACATGAAAATTCAGATGCCTGCCAACGGATTCATATTTATGATGGTTGCAGTGTCCCGGGGTCATGTGATTCCCTTTTGCGACCTTCTGACAAGCAAAGTCATTGGGGAAACCAGATTCACTTAACAACCATGCTACTGATTTAACAACTGCAGCGATTCACTTAACAACTGTGGCATGAAAAGTCGTAAAATGGAGCAAAACTCACTTAGCAAATGTTTCACTTACCAACGTAAATTTTGGGGTCAATTGTGGTCATATGTTGAAGACTACCTATATGGAGAAGGAGATTTCAAAATGACTCTTGAATCAAGCCAGCTGCTACTCCAGGTTTGTCCAACCTCAGCAACTTTAAAGCCTGTGGACTCAACTCCCAGAATTCCCTAGCCCGCAAAAAACGGTCGTAAGATCGGATTGGTTACGTGAGTGACCTGTTTTATGACCATCAAGACTTATAACTGTAATGGGGTAAGCTCCGCGGTGGCACAGTGGTTAGAGTTCAGTACTCCAGACTACTTCGGCTGCCTGCCGCCTGGCTGCAGTTTGGCAGTTTGAATCTCACCAGGCTCAAGGTTGTCTCAGCCTTCCATCCTTCCGAGGTGGGTAAAATGAGGCCCCAGATTGTTGGGGGCAATAGGCTGACTCTGTAAACTGTTTAGAGAGGGCTGTAAGCAGTGTATATAAATGCTATTGCTAATACGGTCATAAATGAAGGACTACCTGTAGCAGATAACGCAGGGAAACAATGCTTACCAATATTGCCAACTTTAAGATGTGTGGACTTCAACTCCCAGAATTCCTCAGCCAACATGTTGGCTAATATGACCTCAGAACCGGGTTGCAAGATGCAGGCAGATCAGATCCCACTGGGCTCAGTATTCTACTGATTCAACAGCCACTAAGTCCAACACTGGTACCTCTCAGGCAGGGGTGAAATCCAGCAGGTTCTGACAGGTTCTGGAGAACCGGTAGCGGAAATTTTGAGTAGTTCGGAGAACCGGCAAATACCACCTCTGGCTGGCACCAGAGTGGGGTGGGAATGGGGATTTTGCAATATCCTTCCCCCAGGAGTGGGGAGGGAATGGAGATTTTGCAGTATCCTTCCCCTGGAGTGGGGTAGGAATGGAGATTTTGCAGTATCCTTCCCCTGGAGTGGGGTAGGAATGGAGATTTTGCAGTATCCTTCCCCTGCCACACCCACCACGCCACGCCATAATAATAATAATAATAATTTTATTTATATACCGCCCTTCTCCCGAAGGACTCAGGGCGGTGTACAGCCTATTTAAAAACACAGACAAAACAACAGTATAAAATTTAAAATAATTAAATAAGGTGGCTCAGATTTAAAACCCCAATAAATTTAAATACCCCAATTTAAAAACTATTGTGTTGATAGTCCGGCCTGGCGGAACAACAGGGTCTTCAATGCGCAGCGAAACACCCGGAGGTCGGAGATCTTACGAATTTCCGGGGGCAGTTCATTCCACAGGACTGGGGCTCCCACAGAGAAGGCCCTCCCCCTGGGTGTCGCCAGCCGACATAACTTGGCTGATGGCACCCTGAGGAGACCCTCTCTGTGGGAACGGACTGGTCGGTGGGAGGCTATTGGTGGCAGAAGACAGTCTCGAAGGTACCCGGGTCCTATGCCATGGAGCGCTTTAAAGGTGGTAACTAACACCTTGAATCGCACCCGGAAGACCACTGGGAGCCAGTGCAGCTCGCGCAGGAGGGGTGTCACGCGGGCACAATGGGTTGCGCCCATAACCACCCGCGCGGCCGCATGCCCACCAAGCCACGCCCACAGAACCGGTAATAAAAAAAATTGGATTTCACCACTGCTCTCAGGTCCCTCTTTAGCTAACGTGGGTGCCAAGAAGCAAAGCAACCCTTTCCTGGCCTATGCATCTTGCACTCCATCAAAGTAAGAGTGTTATGAACAAGCAGTAAGATTGTGCAGGCAAACCCAGTGTTTGCAACTGGCAACTGCTGAGCAGGGAAAGCCTCAGCTGGGCAATCTGGGGAGCAGCGAAAGCCTCAGCTGGGGAGAAAAATTCACACTGCTCAGAGACTCTCCCGTTGCTGGAAGCAACTTCAGCATCTGTCTTCATGAAATCCTGCTTCGTTTCAACCCCTTTTGCAAGCTGCTGTATTAGTGCGGCATTTGACTGCAGCAGCGTTTCTCAACTTCAGCAGTTTTAAGATGTGTGAACTTCAACTCCCAGAATTCCCCCAGCCAGTATGTGAAGAAGTTAACAGAACAAACAGTTATCTGAATGTTCTTTATCGGTTCCTTGGACACAAGGAATTTGTCTCTGGTGCAGGAGCTCTCAGTATACATACAAACAACCAAGTAATAAAATCATAAGATACCAATAGGAGAAGGTACTAGTATGAAGGATGAGAAGGATAATAATAATACAGCTCTACTACATGGGTAAATATCCTTAGGCATAAGACAGTGCTAGGGGAATTACTCTTGAAGTCACATGGAGTTGATTTTGATTTGAAGGAGAATGAAGTGATCATGATGATGGTGTCTAGAAGCTGCTTTCAGAAGCTGCTGATGCTTCAGGTGAGGTACTAGTAATTAGGCTAGTTCTTAATAACAATAGCACTTAGACTTATATACCACTCAGTGGTGGGTTCCTCCTGGTTCGGGCCGGTTCAGCCGAGCCGGTAGCGGTGACAATATGACATTACCAAACCGGTTCTCTTTGTTCGGGAGCTGGGCCCTCCTGCCCCTCCCCCCGCATTATTCTTACCTTTTATTTGGCCCCACCCCCAATCTTCGCTGCCTCCCGAGTCCCAGCTGATCGGCTAGAAGGAAAAAAAACTGTTTAAACTCTTGTCGTGGGGCTTCAAAGGGCCGCCCTACAGCTGATCAGTGTTAAAAGCAGTGTGGTGGTAGACCAGTGTGCTCCAAAAACAAATGGGCAGACCGGTACAGCTCTGCAAGCAGTTAAAAGCCTGGTAGACCAGTACCTCTGCTAAATCCTAAAGAATTGTCACATGACCATCAAACCATGCCCACAAAATAAGCCACGCCCACAGAACCGGTAGTAAAATAATTTAGAACCCACCCCTGATACCACTTCACAGTGCTTTCCAGCCCTCTGTAAGCAGTTTACAGAGTCAGCCTCTTCCCCCCAACAATCTGGGTCCCCATTTTACCGACCTCGGAAGGATGGAAGGCTGAGTCAACCTTGACGCTGGTGAGAATCGAACTGCTGAACTGGCAGTCTACAGAAGTAGCCTGCAATACTGCATTCTAACCACTGCGCCATGTTAATGTTACCATTATACTGGTAACAATGGAGTGGTGCGGTGGCCTAGAGGTGGAGCTCTTGTCTCGCAATCAGTAGGCTGTGAGTTTGATCCTAGGTAGAGACAGATATTTCTCTCTCTGGGCATTCTGAGACTATATCTGCTGGACAAAACTCTGCATTGGCGACAGGAAGGGCATCCGGCCATTAAAAACACCCAGACCCCACCCCACAAGATTATGGAGTCGTTAAAGGAAGATGATGATTATACTGGTAACAATCTTTGCTTGCATGCTTGCTTGCTTGCGCAAGGTCCTTGTAAGAAAGACCTTCACAAGCCTTTCCTTCTGCAGGACAAATTGTCCTGATGATGTATAGAGGCTGTCATGGGAACACATCATAGGCTCCTTTCCTCCCACCCAGCTCATCTGAGAGAGCCTAATAAATACATGAAAAGCTACCGAGGCCGATTTAATCAGGAGCAAAACGGAGACAGGGCTGCCCTGGGATCGGCTGTTGAGAAAGAGAAGTCATTTTTTTTTTCCCGGGCAAAAGAGAAAGAGGAGGCCTTGGACCCAAATCTGCAACATTTTCAATCATCTCTTTTCCCTGCACTCCCCCACCCCCAATTCCCCTTTCCTGGGCACTAAGCTCATTTCATTCTGCCAGCTTTTACGGCTGTGGGGATGATCTATGGAGGGACAGCCATCCCTTCGGTCTGCGCCAGCCACATAAATACTCCCAGCCAAGGCATAAAAAGGAGGAAAAGCTCTACTTTGGGAAAGAAACAATAACAGGAAAAGAGGCAGAGATGGAAGCGGTGGGCAATGAAACCTAAGACTCCCATTTATTTGCCTCGTATTGCTCCTGGGCCCCTTAACCCCAAAAGGCTCCTTATGGTTCTCTAGGTTGACTGAAAGCAAATCAGCTTCAGATGGAAAGGAGCTGGAGCAAAATGGCCTCGGAGGACCGTTTTCTACCCCAGTGAATACATTATTAGTTGATAGTTTGGAATAATGATGTTTCTTCTGTGGAAACCTGAAGGGGAGTGTCTTCTCTGTCCCTGATATGGATTGAAATAGCAGTAGCACTTAGACTTATATACCGCTTGCTTCACAATGCTGTATAGCCTTCTCTGAGCTGTTTACAAAATTGGCACATTGCCCCCGACAATCTGGGTCCTCATTCTACCATCTTCAGAAGAATGGAAGGCTGAGTCAACCTTGAGCTGGTGAGAATCGAACTGCTAGCAGTCAGCAGAATTAGCCTAATGCATTCTAACCACTGGCGCCACCATGACTCCTACTTTTCAGAGATACTTTTCAGAAAGCCTGAGTGGCGTAGGAGGCTAATGCCTCCTACTAAGGCAGCATTTAACATCCAGCTGCCTGCAATTACTGCGAGTTCAATTCTCACCAGGCTCAAGGTTGACTCAGCCTTCCATCCTTTCTAAGGTGGCTAAATGAGGACCCAGTTTGTGGGGGCAATAAGCTGACTTTGTATAAATATACAAAAGTATGAAGGCTATTGCTTAACGCATTGTAAGCCGCCCTGAGTCTCCGGAGAAGGGCGGCATATAAATCAAATTTAAAAGAAAAAAAGTCTCTGGGAGCTGACAATTCCCAGTTTAGGAGAGATATTAGAGCAGGGGGTCTCTAACTTTGGCAACTTTAAGACTTGTGGACTTCAACTCCCAGAGTTCCTCAGCCAGCAAAGCTGCAGGCACTTTTATTGATTGATTGATTGATTGATTGATTGATTGATTGATTGGTTCGATTTATATGCCGCTCTTTTCCAGAGACTCAGGGCGGCTTACAATGCGTTAAGCAATAGCCTTTATACTTTTGTATATACCTGCTTAGTAGGGCTTTCGGGGCCCCCTAAGCGGTGTTCTTTTTTATACAAAGTCAGCTTATTGCCCCCACAAACCGGGTCCTTATTTTATCTACCTCGAAAGGATGGAAGGCTGAGTCAACCTTGAGCCTGGTGAGATTCGAACTTGCAGTAATTGCAGGCAGCTGGTGTTACTTAACAGTGCTTTAGTCTGCTGCGCCACCAAGGCTCAGTTCTTTCATGAGGGTTAGTTAAAAGTCTTTTATTTCATTCATTTATTTAATGGTTTTGTTTTTGTGTACACCCACGCCAAAATCATACTCTGGGGAATGTGCGGTAAAGGGAAAACCTCAGAAACAGCTACATTTGGATGACACAGCCACCAGGCAAACTTGGTTTAGCCACAAAACTTTTGGCAACTCCTTTCAAAGTTTGTTTTCCAACAGCCAATGACTACCACTGGTTAAAATAGGTCAGAGCGGAAATCCACAGAGTATTGTAAGTTTTATACATTCTCACGACATGAATGTGGGAAATAACCAGAGGTAAAATGTAAATTTTTTTACTACTGGTTCTGTGGGCGTGGCTTGGTGGGTGGTAATGTGACTGGGTGGGTGTGGCCAACTTTTTTTTTTTTTTTTTTTTTTACTTTTAAAAGCATTTTTTTCTACAACCTCTTCGGCTTTTAAAAGGCTCTGACGATCCCAGCTGAGCCGCACAATCATCAGAGACTTTTTTTTTTGACTTTTAAAAGCATTTGTACAAAAAATGCTTTTAAACATAAAAAATAAAGCCTCTGATGATCGCGCGACTCAGCTGGGTGTGGGGGGGGCAGGGATTTCTGCTACCGGTTTTCCGAACCACCCACCGCCATCGCTACCGGATCGGGAGATCCAGTCCGAACCAGGAGCATTTCACCCCTGGAAATAACCCACGGGTATGGGAAGTGGAGACCTGCTTGGCAGTACAGGTAGTCCTCGACTTAAAAACAGTTCATTTACTGTTACAAGGGCACTGAAAAATGTGACTTTTGACCGTTTTTCATAGTTACGACTTTTCCAGCATCCCAATGATCGTGTGATCAAAATTCAGACGCTTGGCAACTGGTTCATATTATGACCATTGCTGTGTCCCAGGGTCACGTGATCCACTTTTGCGACCTTCTCACAAGCAAAGTTAATGGGGGAAGCCAGATTCACTTAACAACCGGGTTACTAACTTATCAACTGCAGCAATTCATTTAACAACTGTGGCAAGAATGGTTGTAAAATGGGGCAAAACTCACTTAACAAATATCTCACTTCACAACAGAAATGTTGGTGCTCAATTGTGGTGGTAAAACAAGGATTACCTGTACTGTTCCACCTAAGGAAAGGATCTTGTTTTTCTTTTGAAAAGAAATTAAACCTGAGCCCACCCCACCCCCTCATGTGATGCAGCTGCTAAAAAGGCAAATCCCATCTTGAAGTACATTAAGAGGAGTGTTCAGACAAATCGCAGGAAGTAAGTCTCCCTCTCTAATCTGCCATGATCAGATTAGTATTCAGAATAACAAAGTCAGAAGGGACCTTGGAGGTCTTCTAGTCCAACCCCCTGCCTAGGCAGGAAACCCTACACCACTTCAGATAAATGGTTATCCAACATCCTCTTAAAAACTTCCAGTGTTGGAGCAAGTTGTTCCACTGGTTAATTGTTCTAACTGTCAGGAAATTTCTCCTGAGTTCTAAGTTGCTTCTCTCCTTGATTAGTTTCCACCCATTGCTTCTTGTCCTGCCCTCAGGTGCTTTGGAGAATAGCTTGACTCCCTCTTCTTTGGGGCAACCCCTGAGATATTGGAAGACAGCTATCATGTCTCCCCTAGTCCTTCTTTTCATTAAACTAGACATACCCAGTTCCTGTAACCGTTCTTCATAAGTTTTAGCCTCCCGTCCCCTAATCATCTTTGTTGCTCTTCTCTGCACTCTTTCTAGAGTCCCCACATCTTTTTTACATCATGGCGACCAAAACTGAATGCAATATTCCAAGTGTGGCCTTACCAAGGCATTATAAAGTGGTATTAACACTCGGAATACTTTCTTATCTCCGTGTACTGCAGTTCAAAATGATCAGTTACCAGTCTGATTAAGTACTGGTACACAACGGTGAGGGGTCTGGAAATCAAGTTGTGTGAGGGACAGTTAATAGAATAACAGAGTTGGAGGGGACCTTGGAGGTCTTCTAGTCTAACCCCCTGCTCAAGCATCTATGCCATTTTAGACAAAAGGTAGTCCAATCTCAGTCAAAAGATCTGGGTATGCTTCATTTACGGAAAATGTTTATGGTCTTTTAATCTACAGAAAAAATGGTGATCATAAACACAATATTCAGGTCAGAAGGCCTTCCAGTTATACAAGTAATCCTTGATTTACGACCGGTCACTTAGTGACTGATTAAAGTTAACAACCTCCTGAAAAAGGGAATTTACAATCCAGATTAGAAGTTCCGATGGTTGTCCCCACGCACTCCCCGACCACCCACCACCCTACAAGCTCTCAGCAATACAGCCACATCTACAGTCATTTGCAGTGTCCTGCAACCATATCAGTGGTGGGTTGCTCCCGGTTCTATAGAACTGGTAGTAAAACCGGCGGGAGGCTCCACCCACCCACCTCGACATCATCATGGGTGATCTGTGCATGCGCAGAAGCACGCGTGTGAGCAAAGCAATCACACACATGCGCTCCCCTTGCGAATGGGTAGTAAAGGTAAATGGAACCCTCCCCTTAACCATATGTCCATGTTTTATGATGGTTTTGCCAAAACCTGGCTGTCAGCACTTCAAACTGCATTTACTCTAGTGCTGACATAAGAAGGAGAAGCGGAGGCATCTGGAAAGGGACGTTTGATTTTTCACCTACTTATTTTCCCTGGAGATAATATCCCCTAGGAGATGGGATGGGAGGAGGGAAATTCCTTTGAGCTGGAGCAATAGATTACGGGTAGAGTGACTTGGAAGATGGCCAATGAGTGCAGGGGAGTGGGGAACGGAAAGGGAGGGTTTTGGGTCTGGAAGTCAGTGTTGGCTGCGATGGAGTCGGAATTAGAATATCGTGCTAAATAAATGGGAGTTTTCTTCAAAGACTTTGTTTGAAATGCAATTTATTTGAGACTACCTCGAAACCTGACACTGGCACTTTTGGGTTTTGGAAAAACCATATGAACAGTGGGTTCATTTAACAACTGTAGCATTCACTTAATGACCACCACAAAAAAATATAAAATTTTATAATTGCTACAACTTAACGACCGTTATGGGCAGACTTCATTACAGCCGTAACTCGGGGACTACCTATATAGGCAATCAAATTATGGTCGGTTGTGGCTGTTTCTCATGAATTTGCCCTACTGCCATGTATATTTCATGCCAAAACCTACAGTTTATTGAACGAGCCACAGAGAGCAAGGTTCGTAGACCTCCCCTATGTAGAATATTTTTCCATTTGAGAAAAAAAGGCCGATTTTTTTCACAGCATGAGAGCTGTGAAAAATAATTAGTTATGTCTAGTCCCAATTTATCTTCTTCAATGTGATAGAAAATGTTTTAGAAGATAATTTTAGTAAGATTTTCAAAGATAAATAAAATTTCATTCATATTGAACGGCAGGGAGGCTAAGAGCAGGGATGGACTGCTGGGGGTCGTAGGGGTTCAGGAGAACCTCCAGCTAAGATTCTGTGCAGTTGGAGAACCCCCAAATCCCACTCCTGACTGGCCTCGCCCACCACCACCCACGCCCCTCCCAGGAGCCCCCACGTGGCCCGTTTTGGATGGAGGTAGCTGCAGGGCGTGTGCTGAGCCTCGGAGAGGGCGAAAAACAGACCTACCGGAAGTTCGGGAAGACCGGAAAAGGGGGCCTCCGGAGCCTGAGGAGGCTGTTTTCACGCTCCCAGAGGCTCGAGGAAATCCTCTGGCGCCTGGGGAGGGCAAAAATGCTCCCCCCACCATGGTGTAGGAGGCTGACTAGACCACGCCCACCATGGCCCACCCAGCAACCAAGCAGAAAACCCCTTGCTAAAATTTTTGAAGCCCACCCCTGGCTAACCGCAAATGTGAAGGCCTTGTTTTTGCATTATACAACTGAAGTTTCTAATACATTGAATTAAATCTGTGCTTTAATTAAACCCAAATCGAGTTTCTGCCACAGAGCTATTTCAGTTTGCAAGGGTGGACAACCAAGGATTCCTCAGAGTGGTAGCACACTCAATAACAATAACAGCAAACTTAACAATAATCAGCAGTAGCACCATCTGTCATCTCTAATCATAAAATAAGCCTCCAAGGGCCAAAGCAGAACTTGGAAAGAAAGGATAAAGCACCCTAAGGAGGTGGGGCAGAAGAAATGAAAAACATGAAACACAGAAGCCTTTTTTTTCTCCAAAGGGATAGGAAAACGTTCAGGCACTTTTGGTATTGCCTTCAAAATTGTATCCTTGCAGGATGTACATTTTATAAATAAGTAAGAGGAGTGTTTCCTTCCTGTTTTATAATACCAGAAAACGGGGCCACGATGGTTGAGAAGTGCAAGATTCAGGTCACTGGAAAGAAATCCTTAGTGCATGATTCAATAGTCAGTCTTGCACAGTGGTGGGTTTCAAATTTTTTTACTACCAGTTCTGTGGATGTGGCTTGGTGGGCATGGCAGGGGAAGGATACTGCGAAATCTCCATTCCCACCCCACTCCAGGGGAAGGATACTGTAAAATCTCCATTCCCTCCCCACTCCAGGGGGAAGGTTACTGCAAAATCCCCATTTCCTCCCAATCAGCTGGGATTTGGGAGGCAGAGAATAGATGGGGGCAGAGTTGGTATTTGCCAGTTCTCCGAACTACTCAAAATTTCTGCTACCTGACAAGAACCCTGTTAATGTGTACATATAAACATACACATGAAACAAAAACAATTTTCTTACTTCCGGCTTATATTTGAGCCTGAACGCGTAGGGGGTTCCCCAAGGCCTGAAAAAATATCTCAGAGGCTCCTTCAGCCTCAAAAGGTTGAAAAACACTGTTAAACGCTCATGGGCCTCCCCACAACTACCATGGGGAAAGAAAATGGCAAGCAATCTGTTTTCAAAGCCAAAAAATCAGTGTTGTTGTTCTTTTTTAAAGTATGGACCAAAGACACCCCAGGGGGTCAGCAAAATCAAAATCATTTGCCCAATATTGAATATATTTCCAAACATTTAGAACAAGGTCACTCTTCTCGTCATTGCTTTCTGTCTTTTAAAAAATATAGTGTGTTTTCATGAAAAACTATTGATATTAATAATGGGTTTCACACTGTTCTCTTTACACAATTCGATAAACATTCTATGAGGGTATAGGTTGTAATTTTTCATAAGGTAAATATTGAAAAAATTTAACCCCATGTAAACAAAAATGGTGCAAAAATAGGACACAGTGGCTCAGTGGCTAAAACGCTAAGCTTGTCGATCGAAAGGTCGGTAGTTCAGGGGTTCGAATCCCTAGTGCCGTGTAACAGGGTGAGCTCCCATTACTTGTCCCAGTTTCTACCAACCTAGCAGTTCGAAAGCACGTAAAACATGCAAGTAGAAAAATAGGGACCAACTTTGGTGGGAAGGTAACAGCGTTCCGTGCGCCTTTGGCATTGAGTCATGCCAGCCACATGACCACGGAGACGTCTTCGGACAGCGCTGGCTTTTTGGCTTTGAAAGGGAGATGAGCACCGCCCCCTAGAGTCGGGAACGACTAGCACATATGTGCGAGGGGAACCTTTACCTTTACCTTAAACAAAAGCTCTTTGGAGAGCCTCCATAATTTTTAAAAGGGCTCCCCAGAGCAAAAAGTTGAAAAGAGACTGGTTTAAACCTGTGGTGTAAATTGGATTTTTTTAAAAAAAATTAAGTCTGTAGTTCTGGTGGGATCGCCTTGACAGATTATCCTTCCCCAAAAATCCTTTTCCAGGGTTTGTATCCCAGCTCAGCATCTATTTCCCTGCCCACTTCCCTTTCCCTCAACCCCACATTTATGGTTTGCCCTCCCTTTCAACCGCATCTGAGTTTCCACCCTTTTGCATTTCACCGCTGCCTGAAGGCTATCATTTGTGATCTGGCAGCCTCAGGCAACTTCAGGGGGAGCAGAGGCTGAGGAGGGCCCCAGGGGCCGCAGGTTCTCGCCAACAGAAACAAGAGGCGAGAAGAAGCCAGCCGTCTTGCAAAATAGGGTCTGTTGCTCTGAGCTGCCATTCCAGATTACTTTGGTGGTCCACCAGCTGGTGGGGAATTCTGGGAATCCCAGACTGAGCATAGCTGGAGGGCATCTGTGGGAGGGGGGTGCTTTAGTCACTTAGCTGTAGAGCTTGGAGCCAAAATGGAGATGGACTAAGAGCTGGGAGATAAAGGTAAAGGTTCCCCCACATATGCGTGCTAGTCGTTTCCAGCTCTAGGGGGCAGTGCTTATCTCTGTTTCTAAGCCGAAGAGCCAGCACTCTCCGAAGACGTCTCCGTGGTCATGTGGCCGGCATGACTAAACACCAAAGGAGCACGGAACGCTGTTACCTTCCCATCAAAGGTGGTCCCTATTTTTCTACTTGCATTTTTTACGTGCTTTCGAACTGCTAGGTTGGCAAAGGCTAGGATAAGTTAACAGGAGCTCACCCCGTTACGTGGCACTAGGGATTCGAACCGCTGAACTGCCGACCTGATCGACAAGCTCAGCATCTTAGCCACTGATCCATCATGTCCCTTTAAGAGCAGGGAGACCCAGGTATAAATGCATGGCAGCTTCCTGCAAGCTTTTGGGCTACCATAGACCCTCCTTCTGGGATGTAGATGGTGGAGGTTCTGGACCAGGTTAGGGACATCGTGATTTAGCCTAACCTAGTTTACAAGGTTGTTGTTGTTTGTTGTGGAAATAAAACGGAAGGATTGAGGAAGAAAGATGTTGTTTTCACTTAACAGCCGTCTTACTAACTTGATGTCTGCAGTGATTCACTTAACAACTGTGGCAAGAGAGGTTGTAGAATGGGGCAAAAGCCACTTAACAGCTGTCTTGCTAAGCAACAGAAATTTGGGGCTCAGTTGTGGTAAACTGAGGATTAACTGCATAGCAACAAATCAAATATGTTAATAAAAATGAGATGGAAGATGTCAGAACTCTCTGGATCTTAACAGGGACAACAGTATGCTTCGCTCATTCCAGGTTTCTAGACCTCCCATGCAGCAGATCCTCAACTCATGTTTTACCGAGGATTAAAGTTTTCTCTGGTATTTTAAAAGGTCCCATTGTTCTTCACCAGAGCAATTCATTTGCAGGGTTCTTCAACAGTCCAGGTATCTTCAAGGGTTCCTTCTTTTCTTCCTAAAGGGTGGTCCTTCTATTGGATGAGGTTCTATGCCCCAACTCTCAAATTTCTCCAGCCTTCGCTTCATTTCTGTCCTCCAGAACAGGGGTCTCCAACCTTGGCAACTTGAAGACTTGTGGACTTCAACTCCCAGAGTTCCTGAGGAACTCTGGGAGTTGAAGTCCACAAGTCTTCAAGTTGCCAAGGTTGGAGACCCCTGCTCCAGAAGGTAATTTCTTTTGTATCAAAATGCTAGATTGTTTCTTCTTCTCCATATTTGTCCACCTAAAGCAAAGCAAGGTACAGCTCACGCAGTAAGAGATTATTCAAAGAGATAATTCCCAAAGCTGTTCCAAAAAAACCCAGTCTGAGTGGCACTTGGGGAAAAAAAATATGGAAAGAGCCTTAAGGTACATTTGGCCCAACCCACCACCTATTCACCCGGGTACAATCTTGTCTGGCATCATCATACCCCGAGTGTGAGTAATGTAATGTCTGCATGAAAACAGCCAAGCTCAGAGAACACCAAGTACCCCCTCGTCCATCACTTTTCTCTGCTGTGTATTCACTGACTGAGTTCATGAGTTATGCTAAACCACAATGAGACTGATTTAGGCTTATCGTGCTACGTTAACCCTGTGGCTGTAATTTATACATGATAGGTCATGGTTTAGCATCTTGTGCAGACCCAACCCGTTATGATTTTTTGTTGTTGTTAGTTGCCAAGACATGTCCGACCCATTGTAACCCTATGGACAACATTCCTCCAGGCCTTCCTGTCCTCTACCTGTCAGCGTTCCAGAAAACCCCCCAACTCCAACTAAAGACTCTGAAGCGAGCATTTTTCAAAGTTCTATTTACTAGGATAGGTAAATTGGCACATCTGGGAAAACCCGAATCTGAGAGGTCTGGGTTTTCCCTCAGTAAGTCAAAACCCACAAAACATCCCCTCACTCCTCAGTTGATCACATGCTCCAATCAACCACCGTCCCATCTCGAAACATCACTCCGATCACCCCTCCTCCAGATGCAGGATCGCCCTGACCTTGACTGATAGGAAGAATGCTATTATGTCTACAGACAATCCCTCTACTAACTCCCCCATCCTACTTTTCCACACATGAGAAGATGGCAGCATGGAAGCTTCCGGCCTAAAATGGCTTCCAAAGCTGACACTACCATCCTCTGGAGTCCATTTAAGTTCACGCCTACTACTTCAGTGACTCCATCCAGCCACCTCGTTCTCTGTCGTCCCCTTCTTCTTTTGCCCTCAGTCTTTCCCAGCATTAGGTTCTTCTCCAGTGAGTCCTTCCTTCTCATTAGGTGACCAGAGTATTTTTTTTTTTAATTTGATTTATATGCCGCCCTTCCCCGGAGACTCAGGGCGGCTTACAATGCGTTAAGCAATAGCCTTCATCCTTTTGTATATTTATACAAAGTCATCTTATTGCCCTCACAATCTGGGTCCTCATTTCACCTACCTTTGAAAGGATGGAAGGCTGAGTCAACTGTGAGCCTGGTAAAATTCATCTTGAGTTTTGAGTTTCATCTTCAGGATCTGGCCTTCTAAAGAGCAGTCAGGGTTGATCTCCTCTAGGACCGATCAGTTTGATCGCCTTGCAGTCCAAGAGACTCGCAGGAATCTTCTCCAGCACCAGAATTCAAAGGCCTCAATTCTTTGGCGCCCAGCCTTCCTTATGGTCCATTGCAACTGGAAAAACCAATATGATTTATTGAACAAAATTATGGCTAAACAAACCACAGCTCAGCCTGGTAGGTTAAACCCCATCTCTAGATGATTCTTTGGCCCGATGCAGATACAATAATGTGTAAGAAGCGTACTCATGATTTATAAAAACTAATAGGCACTGAGGTCTCTCATTAAGTAGGAGCATGGTTGCTCTGTTCTCCCTACAAAGGCAGAATCGGGAGATTTTCCGCCCCTGCTATTTATGCCAAGGAAGAATCCGTCATTGGCTTCGGTGCTAGATTTTCTCTGAAGCCAACACCAGCTTCAGAAGAGAGATTTTCCTCAAAACTGCCAGAGGGAAGGAAAAGTTTAAATTTGTGTTCCATGCTTGCTCTCGCTCTGTTAATTATTCTGCCGCTTCCAAGTTAATGCAATTAGAAAAGAAAGCATTATAAGGAATGAAACTTGGACCCTCCAGATAAGGCAAGCTGCCCTTCAAACACACAAAAAGTACACCTGGAATATTATATGTTCTCTGTGTGCATCATTAATTGAACTGTTTACCCAATATTTGGGTGTCCTTGTAATTCAGCTATAGGATTAGATTTGTACAACATGCAAACATGGCTGTAGTCGGTTTAGTGTGTCGTGCAAGGACAGCATCTGTTGCTGTCGGTCCTGCTATTAATTGTCAAAAGTTGCTTTTTGACAAATGGCCATTTCAAGAGGTCAGATTTTCAGCAAGAAGAATGCCAAAGAGGAGAGTTAAAATAGAAGAGAATATTCGTTACTGGCCAAGTGTAATTAGACACACAAGGAATTTGTCTCTGGTGCATAAGCACTCAGCGTACATACAAACAGCAAAGTGATAAGTCATACATCACAAGATGCAATCATACATCATAAGATACAAACAACAAGTCATAGGTCATAAGATACTAATGGGAATAGGTAGTAGGAAAGATGAGAGGATGAGGAAGATAAGGAAGATGAGAAGGATAATAGCAATGCAGTCCTACTTAAAGGTAAAGGTTCCCCTCGCACATGTGTGCTAATCGTTCCCGACTCTAGGGGGCGGTGCTCATCTCCGTTTCAAAGCCAAAGAGCCAGCGCTGTCTGAAGACGTCTCCGTAGTCATGTGGCCAGCATGATTAAATGCCAAAGGCGCACGGAACACTGTTACCTTCCCACCAAAGGTGGTCCCTATTTTTCTACTTGCATTTTTTACGTGCTTTCAAACTGCTAGGTTGGCAGAAGCTGGGACAAGTAACGGGAGCTCACCCCATTACGAGGCACTAGGGATTCGAACCACTGAACTGCCGACCTTTCTATGGACAAGCTCAGCATCTTAGCCACTGAGTCACCGTGTCCCTTGCAGTCCTATTACATGGGTACATACCTTATGCATAAGACAATCCTGTGGGAATTAGGTGCTTAACAGAGTGATGGCATTGGGGGGGGGGGGCTGTCTCTTGTGTCTGGTTGTTTTGGCATGCAATGCCCTATAGTGGCGTTCCGAGGGGAGAAGTTGAAACAGTACGTCCATGGTGTGAGGGGGTCTGTAGATACTGTATCTTTTGAAGTATAAGACGCACCTTAGTTTTTGGGGAGGAAAATAAGAAAAAAGCTGATTCGCAGGTGGATTGGCCTCCCGGAATACCCCCAATCAGCTGTTTCCAGAGGTGAATTTTAGCAACAGGTTCCTTGGTTGTGAGCTCTGTGCCTTGCTTTTTTTTGCTTTTTTTTTCTGCCTTTGAAACTTGTGAAACTCTGTTTCAGAAAAATCTTTTTTTCCTGCCTCTGAAAGCCTCCGAAACAGAGCTTCAGAAAAAAAGCCTCTGAAGCTCTGTTTGGAGGCTTCTTTTCTGAAGTTTCATTTCTGATCCTTTTTTCAGCCTCTGAAACCTCCGTTTGAGAAGCCTGCGGGGCAACATTCGGAGTATAAGACGCACCCAGATTTTCACCCTCTTTTTTGGGAGGGAAAAAGGTGCGTCTTATACTCCGAAAAATACGGTATTTTCTCAGCCCTCTTTCTGACTCCTGCAGTATACCGGTCCTCAGTGGAATGCAATTCTTCTTTCTGCAGTCCAAACAATCTCTTCGAAGTCTCTCCCTGTCCTGTTTGGCTGCTGTGCCAAACCAGACAGTTATAGAGGTACAAATAACATGAAAATGACATGAAAAGAGAGAGAGGGAGAGAGAGAAAGGAACACCTCTTTTCATGCTACTATCTGATCCAGAATTTTCCATTTAAGATCAAACACAACTAGGGGAGGGCAAAGGGTGTATCAAAAATTCAAGACAGTGGCCAAGAACACACAAAGCCGTTTTGTTTACAAGTGTCACACGCAAAATAGGGACAAGGCTTCAAAAACGCGGTCCCAACTTCAAATGGACCTTTTTGACAGTGCCCTCCCATCTGTAAAATACAGATCGTCCTCAAATTAAGACCACAATTGGGACCAGAACTTCTGTTGTTAAGTGGGGATGGTCATTAAGTGAGCCACATTCAATTTTATCACTTTTTTTTTTTGCATTGATTCTTAGGTGTATCACCACGGTTGTTCAGTGAATCACACAGTCATTAAGCAAATACAGCTTTTTCCCATTGACTTTGTTGGAAGCGGGTTGGGAAAGTCACAAATCTCACACTTGCGACTCCAGGATGCTGCAACCATTGCAAATGTGGTTGAATCAGGATCATGTGATTGCAGAGACACACAACTGTCGTAAGCACAAGGATCAGTCATAAGTTGCTTTTTTCAGCACAGTCATAACTTTGGTCATTAAAACAAATGGTCATAAATTGAGGACTACCTATATGTGTGGAATGAGAATATGACTAAGATTCCATTGACTGATCCCTTATTTTTCCAAGACTGTCACGAGCAATGGTGGGTTCCTCCCGGTTCGGCCGGTTCGGCTGAGCTGGTAGCGGTGATGATATGACATCACCAAACTGGTTCTCTTTGTTCAGGAGGCCCCCCCGCCCCCCCGCGTTATTCTTACCTTTTATTTGGCCCCGCCCCCAATCTATTCACTGCCTCCCGAGTCCCAGCTGATCGGCTGGAAGAAAAAAACTGTTTAAACTCTTGCCACAGGGCTTCAAAGGGCCGCCCTACAGCTGATCAGTGTTAAAAGACAGTGTGATGGTAGACCAGTGCGCTCCAAAAACAAATGGGTAGACCGGTGCCTCCAAAAACAAATGGGTAGACCGGTGCCTCCAAAAACAAATGGGTAGACCGGTGCCTCCAAAAACAAATGGGTAGACCGGTGCCTCCAAAAACAAATGGGTAGACCGCTGCCTGCAAAAATAAATGGGTAGACTGGTGCCTCCAAAAACAAATGGGTAGACCGGTGCCTCCAAAAACAAATGAGTAGACCAGTGCCTCCAAAAACAAATGAGTAGACTGGTACAGCTCTGCAAGCAGTTAAAAGCCTGGTAGACCAGTACCTCTGCTAAATACCAAAGAATTGTCACATGACCATCAAACCACGCCCACAAAATAAGCCACACCCACAGAACCGGTAGTAAAAAAAAATAGAACCCACCCCTGGTCAAGAGGGAGGGTTGAGTTTGCTTTTGACGTGACTTTATGTTCCTGTATGAAATTTTTCAGTTGTGATTGCCTCTTCAAACCTCAAAATGTAGCACAAGATGTGCACATCTCACAATTCATCCCCTACACACACTTATATACACACAAACAAAGATCCTAGCTGAATTGCCTTATAAGGACATGCAATGTTTTCCAGCCTGCATTTGTATGCCAGTTTGCAACCTGGAGATCAACTCTCTTTATCTTTTTAATTTCCTGTCTTCACTCCTCGACAGTTACCCCTCCCTGCAAGTTCTTACCCATATTGGCCTTTCCACTGTCTTTCTCAAAGTTGCTATTGGGTTGTAATTTTTAACATTACTTCATGCACGATGAATAATCACATTAATTGCCTGGCATTGTATATCTTTGAAACGATCACACGGATCGTTTTGGTTTCATTAGGAAATTAAAAACTCACCGGCTAAAATGGAAAACCGAGAGGGTGGTATTTGGGGTCTTTCCATGCAACTCCATTCATAGGGGCCATCGACTTCAGTGGATGAGAAGGAGAAAAAGAAGGGAAAAGGCATTAAGATTGAACGCAGTAAGAAGAGATGGGCAACTCGCCTGTGAAAAATGTGTCAAGATGGCTATTGAAGATATCTAGAGATGTTCTCCAAGGGAACACAGACAGGTCAAAAAGGCATTAAGATGGATCCTGTTGAAGGTGGAGGAATGAAAAAAACAAGATCAGAGAAAGGGATATTTCAAAATTCACCTCACTGAGTCATGGCTCCTCTAAAACTTTGCGTGAGGGCCCAGCATCAAACCTTGCTTTGACATTCAACAAAACTGAGACCGAACAGCTGAAAGCTCCAGAAAAGTCCCATAAATGCTCTGCACTGGGGGGGGGGCATTATTCTCTCCACCTCCCGTAAATGTGCCAAAAGGACGGGAGTTGTAATTAACAGCCTGTTCTCCAAAGCAAGGACAGTGTGATTTATTTTTCATAAACTGGTCCCCAGAGAACCTGGCAACTCTCATTAGTAAACATTAATTTCGGTTTATCCTTCTGCTCCGTTATAGCATTTGTATCCTCATGCTGTGTCTGTTCCAGGCAAGAATCAGATTAGTTGGGAGAGAACAAGTGAAGCTTCCCTCAAAATGAGTTTCCAGGTAACCAGGGCGGTCCATAAAGTGTGATCCGAAACTTTCATCTGTCTGGAACTCGCACTGCATATCGGACATTAATACAATTGAGCGAGTCCAGAGATATTTCACGAGAAGAGTCCTCCACTCCTCTGCTCACAACAAAATACCTTATGCCACCAAGCTTGAAATTTTGGCCTTAGACAATTTAGAACTACACTGCCTTTGGTCTGACCAAAGCATAGTACATAAAATTATCTGCTACAACGTCTTACCTGTCAATGACTACTTGAGCTTCAACTGCAATAATAACACGAGCACACAATAGATACAAACTTGAGGTAAACCGCTCCAAACTCGATTGCAGAAAATATGACTTCAGCAACAGTGGTCAACGCCTGGAATGCTCTACCTGTTCTGCCCCAGCTACGGACACCAAAGAATGCAGCACACACAAAGTCTGTACAAACCTTAGTTTACTAAATTAAATCAGTCTTTTTCAAATAAAGGCTGTTAATTAACTTTCTTAACAGCCTACAAGAATCCAAAGAATAAATAATCGTAATCTTACTATGGTTGGCAGAAAGCCCAGAAGCAATTTGCAGGAAACTGATAAGGGAACTAAGTTCAGGACACGAAGGAGAGTGAATGAAGTTGTTCCCTGCAAATTGCCTCAGTTGTCATACTTACTTAAATAGGCTAAGGGAGTGGCCAATTAGCCCCAAGCCTTACTCTCAAAACCTCCTCCTGAGGAGCCACTCCTGCCTTTTGGCCGCTCTGTGCACCCATGCATCGAGAAGAGGCTCCTCCTCTTCTTCCTCTTCACTTATGGGAGCTTCTGGAGGTTCTGAAGGCCCTGGCTGAATCCCCGCCTCTTGCACGACATCTTCTCCAGCCTCCTTATTGTCTGACTCGAGTGCCAGCTACACAGGCTGCTGGCGCAACACCACACCAGCCTCCTCGCTGTCAGAATCAGCTACTAGCTGCACAGGCCGCTGACGAGCCACAACACTACCTGACTCTGTTGTTACATCCTCAAACCCTCACAGCTTCAAATTCAAACTCTACTGTTGACCTCACTCCCATTCCTAAGAGGTCTGTAAGGGGCCTGCATAAGCGCACCAGTGTGCCTACCGTCCCTGTCCTACTGTCCCCATTTATTTGTACCCATTTCCTGTGTTCATATTCACGTTTATACTTACATCTGTTACCTCGTACATGTTTGACAAACTAAATAAATAAATTAAAAACCATCAAGGGGCAGCCATGACTGAGCCATCAAAGCTCTGCCTGTTTTCTATGTGCATCACCTAGAAAATAAGTGGAGCTTTGATGCCATTATGGTGGTTCCATCTTGAGCTTTTGGACCATATCCTGCAGGGATTTCAGAGGAAAAGAGAAAAGAGTCCACCGATTACATCAAGAAATGAAAAACCCAAGGACTGAATGGGGACCCCTCATTAAACGTTCCTATGCATTTCTGCTTTTAAAGCCCTTGTAGCAGAGGTGGGTTTCAGCAGGTTTTGACCAGTTCTGGAGAACCGATAGCGGAAATTTTGAGTAGTTCGGAGAACCTAGATCTAGATCGGGACTCCTTACGCACAGTCACTCATGCCCTCATCACTTCCCGTCTGGACTACTGTAATGCTCTCTACACGGGGCTCCCCTTGAAGAGCACTCGGAGGCTCCAACTGGTCCAGAATGCGGCCGCGCGGGTGATATTGGGAGAGACATGGCGCTCACATATAACACCCCTCCTACGCAAGCTGCACTGGCTCCCGGTGGTCTTCCGGGTGCGCTTCAAGGTGTTGGTTCTTACCTTTAAAGTGCTCCATGGCTTAGGACCTGGGTACCTACGAGACCACCTTCTGCAACCAATAACCTCCCACCAACCAGCACGCTCCCACAGGGTGGGCCTCCTCAGGGTGCCGTCACTAAAGCAATGTCGACTGGTGGTTCCCAGAGTAAGAGCCTTTTCTGTGGGGGCACCTACCCTTTGGAACAGGTTACCCCCAGGGATACAAATGATCCCAGATCTTCGTACTTTCCGTCGCGCACTTAAGACCTTTTTCTTTCACCAAGCTGGGCTGGCATAAATCTCTTCATTGTTCTAAATCTTTATGCTGAAAATTCTTAACTGATGAGCCAAATTGGCTTAATCTTCTTATATTCACATTTCATATGTATGTTATATTAACTGTTCACCGCCCTGAGTCCCTCAGGAGAAGGGCGGTATAAAAATTAAATAAATAAATAAACAAACAAACAAACAAATAAATAAATAAATAAACCGGTAGTAAAAATACTGATTGGCCCCGCTTCCATCTATTCTCTGCCTCCCGAGTCCCAGCGGATTGGGAGGATATGGGGATTTTGCAGTAACCTTCCCCTGGAGTGGGATGGGAATGGAGATTTTACAGTATCCTTCCCCTGCCACGCCGATCAAGCAATGCCACGCCCACCAAGCCACGCCCACAGAACCGGTAGTAAAAAAATTTGAAACCCATCACTGCCTTGTAGGTTTCCTTTTGAGGATCTTATCTTGGGGGAAGAGAATTTAGATTAAGGTACGGTGCAAAAGGTATTCAGTTCTCCTTTTCTGGTTCTGAGAGCCCCACCCACCTCTGCAAGAAAAAGCAAACAACGAGGGGAAAATTGATGAAGCAACAGAAAGTTTGCAAGGAGCAAAATAACTGCCTTATACAGTATCATCACCCCATTTAAAGAAACAACAACCCGGTATAAATCAATTAAGAAATCAGGGCCATTTTAGGTTCTGCTCCTGTTCTCTTTTAGACTTCAGTCCTTGATAAGTCCTACAAAGACCTGGGCAGCCCTCAAGCCAACTTGGCTGCACCTATCTCAGCTATAGAAATGTGCGCTTTTATGTGTGCATGTATTTTCATGTTCCATTTATGTCCTCCAGGTATTGGGGGAAGAAGTACGTGCTTCTCTCCTCGGTTTTATCCTCCCATCCACCCACCGAGATTGGTTAGGCTGAGAGACGGTGTTTGAGTTTCACTCTCTCTTGTCTTAGAGTTGACAAAGCCAAAATTGATGGATCCTCCTAAGCCATGAACTGTTTTTTACCATTCGAAATGGCTGGTTTTGTACAACATGAGAGGCAATCCACCTCTTGGCTTAGCAGAAATGAATAAACTGTGACTGGCCCTAGATCAGTGTTCCTCAACCTTGGAAGCTTGAAGATGGGTGGACTTCAACTCCCAGAATGCTGGGGGATTCTGGGAGTTGAAGTCCACCCATCTTCAAGCTTCCAAGGTTGAGAAACACTGTCTTAGAGCAAGGGGTGGGCAGCTATGGCGACTTTACACCCTGTGGATGGCTCAGGAATTCTGGGAGGTTGAAATCCATAGGTGATAAAGTTGCCACAGTTTCTCTTAGAGAAACCTAGTCCACAGAAAGGGAATGCAAAACCACCAAGCAGCATCTTCATATTTCACCCTGCACTTGTTTTTGTTTTTGTTTTAATTTGATTTATATGCTGCCCTTCTCCCGAGACTCAGGGCGGCTTATAATGCTCTAAGCAATAGCCTTCATTCTTTTGTATATTTATACAAAGTCAGCTTATTGCCCCCACAACTGGGTCCTCAATTTACTTATCTTAGAAAGGATGGAAGGCTGAGTCAACCTTGAGCCTTGGCGATATTCGAACCTGCAGTAATTGTAGGCATCTGGTCTTAATAACCATCTTAATAACAGGGTGCCTTAGACCACTGTACTACCAAGGCTCTTGTTCCTGCCTATTTATCCGATGAGCGATAAAGTGAAGGAGATCAGGATCTATAGCTAGACTGAGCCAAGCGCATCAAGAAAGGACCCCAAGCAAAAATTCTACCCGAACGTTTGCAGCTTGCAGATATCAGCGGCGTAGGGCATAAAACCGCTTTTCCCAAAAATGTTGAATTTGGCCATCTGGGAACAATTTTCTTCTTCGGCTCAGTTCGAGCGATTTCTGCCTGTTTGCAGAAAACACGTGAGTTCTTCTTTTTCCCACCAAAGTTCAAAATAGAAGCCCCTCTTAATAAATAAATAAGTAAAGGGAGAAAGTGGTTCTGTCTTTTAAAAAGTGCCTCTTTCAACATAATTCCATTGTGCGTTTAATGAAAATCAGAAGCCTCTGGTGGTACAGCTTCAAATGAAAGGGAGAGCTGGTTTTTCTTGCTAATTAATAGGTTTAATTGTGCTGCTTTGAGATGAGCTCAATGCATTAAGTACAAAACAGGCTAGAGTTGAAAAGTGAGCCTGCGCTGCCCTTCAACTGTAGGTAATATTAAATAGCTCCGATAGCCATTTGTTTTCTGCTCAATGAGTGCATTTATGTACAGCTAGACTTACAACCACTTGAGCCCCAAATTTCCATTGCTAAGCAAGATAGTTAAGTGAATTTTGCCCCATGTATAACCTTTCTTGCTGTAGTTAAGTAAAATCATCATCATCATCATCATCATCATCATCATCATCTTGATCATATACTGAGCGGTTGCAAGGCAATAGCTCAGACTGACTACAAACAACGTCATAACACAATCACTCAGATGGTCCACTGGAACTAGTGTCACAACTACCATCTGCCTGTAGCAAAGAACTGGTGGGATCATAAGCCTGAAAAAGTGGTCAAAAATGAGCATGCAAAACTACTATGGGACTTCCGAATACAGACTGACAAAGTTTTGGAACATAATACCCCGGATATCACGATTGTGCAGAAGAAACAATTGTGGATCGTCGACATTGCCATACCTGGTGACAGCAGAATCGACGAGAAACAACTTGAAAAAGTCACCAGATATCAGGACTTGAGAATCGAACTGCAGAGACTCTGGCATAAACCAGTGCAGGTGGTCCCAGTGGTACTCAGCACACTGGGTGCTGTGCCTAAAGACCTAGGCAAGCACTTAAAAACAATTGGCGCTGACAAGATCACCACTGGTCAGCTGCAGAAGGCCACCTCACTGGGATCTGCTCGCATAATCCGCCGATACATCATGCAGTCCTAAACGCTTGGGAAGTGTTCGACTAGTGATTTGGGATACGAAATCCAGCATGGTCATCTCATTTGCTGTGTATACTATCAACAACAACAACAACAATAATAATAATAATAACAGTTCCTAGGTCCTTGGTTAGGACTCGAGCTGCTGAGCTATTAACCAGCCTCAAAGGCTGTGAATCTCACTAAAGATTAACCAATAATAATAATAATAATAATAATAATAATAATAATAATAATAATAATATGTTGTCTCGATTGTAATTGGAGCCCTTGGAGTAATACCCAAAGGGCTACCCTGCTATTTAGAAATTCTAAATTTACCGGACTTGAACATTTTGACTCTACAAAAAACCACCTTACTCGGAACAGCTTACATCCTCCGACGATACCTTAACAGTTCCTAGGTCCTTGGTTAGGACTCGAGCTGCTGAGCTATTAACCAGCCTCAAAGCCTGTGAATCTCACAGATTAACCAATAATAATAATAATAATAATAATAATAATAATAATAACAACAACAACAACAACAACAACAACTTTATTGTTATTGTACGTGTATACACAGTATACCCATACAACGAAATTCACTTAACACCCAAAGACCAGGCCCAACACACATAACAATCCCCAAAGGCACCTCCACTGAGTTGTAACACGATTGTTAAGTGAATCTGGCTTCCCTATTGACTTTGCTTGTCAGGGGTTTGCAAAAAGTGATCACGTGACCCCGGGACACTGCAACCATCATAGCAATAGCATTTAGACTTATATACCGCTTCACAGTGCTTTACAGGCCTCTCTAAGCGGTTTAACAGAGTCAGCCTCTTGCCCCCAACAATCTGGGTCCTCATTTTACCCACCTCAGAAGGATGGAAGGTTGAGTCAACTTTGAGCCTGGTGAGATTCGAACTGCCAAATTGCAGGAAGCCTGCAGGCAGCAGAAATAGCCTGCAGTGCTGCACTCTAACCACTGCACCACCGCGGCTCTTAAATGCATAAATGCATGCCAGTTGCCAAACATCCTAATTTTATTCACATGACCATTCAATGGTCATAAGAGTGAAAAATGGTCACTTTTATCAGTGTTGTTGTAACTTCAAATGATCACTAAATGAATGGTTGTAAGTAGAGGACTACCTTCTATTCCCCCTTTATTATTTTTACATGGTTAGGGAATTCTGGGAGTTGAAGTCCATCTGTCTTAAGCTTGTCAAGGCTGAGAAACACTTACCAGGCTAAACCAAGAATCTTTAAGATCATGATACCTCGGTGCCTTCCGCCGTGCCCTTAAAACTTTCTTTTTCTAGCAAGCCGGGCTGGCTTAACATAACATTTTTTAAAAACATTTTTAACTGGTTTGTCATTTTAAATTGGGGCCAAATTAATTTATATCCTTTTAATTGTTTTTAATGTTTGTATTGTATGTTTTTAGCTGGCTGTACACCGCCCTGAGTCCCTCGGGAGAAGGTGCGGTATATAAATTCAAAATAAAAAAATAAAAATAAATAAATGATAGAGATGAAGAGGCTTTAAACACGTTTTTACCTGTGCAGATGTACTCACCCCCCACCCCAACCTCAAAAGGGGGACAAATGAACTGAATGCCAGTTGTGGCAGCCGATGAAAGACAGCAATCTAATAACTTAAAAAAATAATAATAATGTGGATTTGTGTACCATTTCTGGGCATCAATGCAAAGTACTAAAGCATATGACCAAAAGAGAGGTGAGAGGTTCCTTGGTCTATCCAAGTGGGAAGTTTTTCAGATTTGTTTTTCTCTGCAGATTCAGCCCATTTGCAAACACTTTGTACAGTGAGGGGTTCTTGGTGCTCTCTGAGCTGGTTTGTTTTCTTGCAGACATGAAGGGAAGAGGAGAGGAGAGAACAGAACAGAACAAGAGAGTTGGAAGGGACCTTGGAGGTCTTCTAGTCCAACCCCCTGCTCAGGCAGGAAACCCTATACCATTTCAGACAAATGGTTATCCAATCTCTTCTTTAAAACTTCCAGTGTTGTACCCAAACTAGGTAACATCATCAGTGCTAGTAAGGAGTGCTGTTTGCTGTCAGTTTATATTCTGGTGTCTTGCCTCTTTGTGTTGGGGAGGTGGGAACAGTCTTAGAGATTCTTTGCTTGGGCTGTTTACTGATGGCTCTTTGGCAGTTTCTTGATTGGGGGTATTGCTTACTTGATTGTCGGTCTGAAGTTGACCTTGGAGTTAATCTATGCTGATCTGGGTGCTGATTCCTGGCGGAGAGATGCTGGAGTCTTTTTTTTTTTTGTTCTCTTTTGGGCTGGTTGATTGTCTCTTTTGCATACTCTATATCAGTGATGGCTAACCTTTTTGGCATCGCATGCCAAAAGCAGCACCCATAATTCCATGTGCTCTGCCCACCCCCGCGCATTGGTGCGTGATCCTACACTCCCCCCGCTTTTGGCATGCGATGGCACGGTGGGCCCAGTAGGCCTGTTTTTTGCTCTCCCCAGGCTCCAGAGCCTTTCTAGGAGCCTGGGGAGGGTGAAAACAGCCATCCCCACCCCACCAGGCCCTCCGGAGGCAGGAAACAGCCTGTTTCCCTACTTCCGGTGGGCCCAGAAGGGCCAAAAAATCAGCTGGCCAGCGTGCGCATGTGTGCCAGTGCTGAGCTTGCATGCCCACCGATATGGCTCCGCGTGCCACCTGTGGCACGCGTGCCATAGGTTCACCATCACGGTTCTATATACTGTAGATGTTAGGTTGGCAGAAACTGGGACAAGTAACAGGAACTCACCCCATTACACGGCACTAGGGATTTGAACGACAAGCTCAGCATCTTAGCCACTGAACCGCCATGTCCCCAGCTTCTGCCAACCTAGCACTTCGAAAGCCCGTAAAAAATGCAAGTAGAAAAATAGGGACCACCTTTGGTGGGAAGGTAACAGCGTTCCGTGCACCTTTGGCGTTTAGTCATGCTGACCACATGACCCCGGAGATGTCTTCGGACAGCGCTGGCTCTTCGGCTTTGAAACGGAGATGAGCACCGCCCCCTAGAGTTGGGAATGAGTAGCACATATGTGCAAGGGGAACCTTTACCTTATATATAGATGTTGTTAATGTCTATAGACACTATTGAAACAACATTTCAACCCTGAGCTACAAATATTCTCCTTTATTAGTACTGTAGACAGTTTCTCCCCTCCCACTAAAGTGGGCTCATTTCTGATCTGTTTTCAAAGATAGTTTGCTGACAGATGTCAGAAGCAGATGGACAGAGTGATGAAGGCTTGGAGATAGTTGATGTCCAATATCAGATTGCAAAGGCTGAAAGCCTTTGGCAGCTGAATGGTTACACGGCTCCCCCTGCTGGATTTTAATGGATAGGCAATGTTCTGTTGGGGAAAAAAATAGAACCAGGCCTGGCAGATAGGAATGGTTTAATTCAGTGAGTCACCACTGAATTGGAATCAACCCTGAGTGAGTCCATGTTCAAATCTTGCCATTTCAACCTCTCTCTAAAGGTAAAGGTAAAGGTTCCCCTCACACATATGTGCTAGTCGTTCCCGACTCTAGGGGGCGATGCTCATCTCCGTTTCAAAGCCGAAGAGCCAGCGCTGTCCGAAGACGTCTCAGTGGTCATGTGACCAGCATGAATAAACACCAAAGGCGCATGGAACGCTGTTACCTTCCCACCAAAGGTGGTCCCTATTTTTCTACTTGCATTTTTTAACGTGCTTTCGAACTGCTAGGTTGGCAGAAGCTGGGACAAGTCACGGGAGCTCACCCCGTTACACGGCACTAGGGATTCGAACCGCTGAACTGCCGACCTTTCGATTGACAAGCTCAGCGTCTTAGCCACAGAGCCACTTTATCCCCTCTAACCTCTCTCTCTCTCTCTCTAGTAATGACTAACTACATTCCTATCATTTCAGCCTCTGTCTAGTCATGATTAAGTGCATTTCATCCATCTACACCAATCTTTTTTTAAAATTGGAAACTATAGATGGGGCAGACTTCAACTCCCAGAATCCCCCAGCCAGAACACAGGCTAGGGAATTCTGGGAGTTGAAATCCACATATCGTAAAGTTGCCAAGGTTTAACAACATTGATCGACGTTATGCAATCTACCATTTGCTCAATTCATGCCTAAGATATAGGTAGGCTTTCTACGTGCTGATTATCTTAGTCTAGTGGTTAAGGCACCAGGCTAGCAACCAGGAGACTGTGAGTTCTAGTCCTGAGTTAGGCATGAAAGCCAGTTGAGTAACTTTGGGCCAATCACCAGGAGACAATGAGTTCTAGTCATTAGCCATGGGTGACTTTAGGCCAGTCACTCTCTCCCAATGCTGCTGATAGCTCCATTTTGAGCCTCTCGGATTACATGCGTGGAGTGTAAGTTGCCTATTTTGCATTTCACACTCTACACATACACACAATGTAACGCAAAGGGGAAGCAGAAGCTCATACAACTCCATTACTTCATTACACAGAAGGTAGAAACACTTCCTATACCCTTTACATGTTTTCCTTCCCTTGTTTTTTTGTAACGTTTCCTTCTGCACCCATTTTTCCCCCTTTTAATCACCTCTGATTCTCAAAGACAGCCTGTACAGATCTCTGCAGTTTTCTTAGCAAGGTTTTGCAGAAGTGGTTTGCCATTGCCTCCTTCCAAGGGCTCGGAGAAAATGACTGGCCCATGGTCACCCAGCTGGCTTTGTGCCCAACTCAGGATTAGAACTCATTGCTTCCTGGCTTCTAGTCTGATGCCTTAATCACTGCATGGTGGTTAAGAATCTTTTCCAAAATCTTTAGGAAACACAGATTTGTTCCATATTTGTTGACATGGAACAGTGAACATTTTAAACGCCATATCTCCTCCAGCTTTTAAGACTAAATTTTCCTGTGGTTTCTCCTAGCTCATTTTTCCATTTCTTCTCCCTCTGTTTGTTGACATTCTTGGGCTGCGTTTCCTTGTTCTTCCTTGTTTGATGTTGTAAATCTGCATCCAGTTATTCTTCGTCCTTTCTTGTTGTCCAAAGCTTTGTCTCCCTTCATACATCCTGACAGTTATTCTCAAAGCCACTTGGATCTTTCTCTTCTTTGAAATGTTGGGAATATTTTTTTTTCTGCTTTAATTTCTATTAAGCCGCCTCCTCTCCACCCACACCCCTCGTACACCCAACACATCAAAGTCTCCTTTGCATACGCATACTGAATTTATTGCTTACATTATTTATATATACCTACTTTATCTCCTTCAGACCAAATCTTGTTGCCATGTCTTGCATATTTGGCACCGATAATTCATGATCTGTTCCACAATCTGCACTCTGGCTCACTAGATTGTACTCGTTTCTAATTTGATTCTGTTGTGTGTGTTGAATGGGATCCAAAAGGTAGAATGTGTTTCTTTTTGCTTGAATTGGATGTTGGCAATACTCCAGGAATTCTCTTTGCCAAACTTTATCGACTGTTATCTCCTGTTAATCCAGTCCGACTCCCTTTCCAATTTGAGATTCCTTCTTTTTCTTTCCAGCTTTTACACTCCAGTCAACATTATTGGTCTCCCTAAGTTGACTTGTTCCATTCAATCTAGTATATTTTATGCAGTGGTGAAATTCAAATTTTTTTACTACTGGTTCTGTGGGCGTGATTTGGTGGGTGTGGTGTGGCTTGGTGGGCATGGCAGGGGAAGGATACTGCAAAATCTCCATTCCCACCCCACTCCAGGGAAAGGATATTGCAAAATCTCCATTCCCACCCCACTCTGGGGCCAGCCAGAGGTAGTATTTGCCAGTTCTCCGAACTATCATATTTTTCGGAGTATAAGACGCACCGGACTATAAGACGCACCTACCTGGAAGCCTGGGAGTGGCTTAACTGTTCTGTATATAAGCTTGAGGACACTAGCTTCTCCCTCCTCCATTTTTTGCCTTCTCCATTTTGTGCTTCCATTTTGAACTTGCTATTTCTCTTCTCTACAATGTGGAAAAACCTACAAGAGTATTGTATGCCTTACGTGTTGTTATGTATATAAAGAAGTTTTGAATCCTGCTTAATTGTCTGATTGTGTGTGCTGATTATGTGTGCTCTGACAGTAGATTGCACATCAGAGGTGGGTTTCAGCAGGTTCTGACCAGTTCTGGAGAACCTGTAGCGGAAATTTTGAGTACAGAGAACTGGTAAATACCACGTCTGACTGGCCCCGCCCCCATCTATTCTCTGCTTCCCGAGTCCCAGCTGATCGGGAGAAAATGGGGAATTTGCAGTAACCTTTCCTGGTCACACCCACCAAGCCATGCCGTGCCACGCCCACCAAGCCACACCCACAGGACCGGTAGTAAAAAAATTTGAAACCCACCACTGTTGCACATCAGTAGGAGAATTTGGTCTTCAATCCACTACATTAATTTAGTGCAGATAAGATTTTTTAAAGTTCAGATGCAGCAATTCATGACAATTCCAAGCAGGGAAAGTCAATACAGTACAACATTAACATTTTAGCCTGAACTATTATTTGCAAAATAAGCCACAGTCATTGGTTTCCTGCACTGTAGTTTTCAAACCACAATGGGATCCACTTGGCATTCATCAGCCTAACTGAGTATTAAAAGGAATGCTGATGTCATCATGGCAACAGCAAAAGGCAGCCTGCTGAAGAGGCAACAGCTGGAAAACATACCACCAAGATGGGGGTAAACTTATACAATAATTATTATAATATATAGTTTTGTGAAAATTTTGTCAGTTTCATGAAATCCAACGAACACATTCTGCTGCCCACTGGAAAAAACTCATTTTTTTTTTTACACCAATAAACCACAGTGATGTACATTTTTCCAATGTTCTGTGCAAATTTAGCTCATTGGTCTTAACCATCAGAACCAAACTCTACAGACTTTCTCATTTTCCAATACTTTTTAAGATGGATGGACTTCAACACCTAGAATGCTGGCTGGGGAATTCTGGGAGTTCAAATCCACCCATCTTAAAGTTGTGAAGATTGAGAAACACCCAGACTGTACAGTAGTCCTCGACTTATGACCACAACTGAGCCCCAAATTTCTTTTATTAAGTGAAACATTTGTTAAGTAACTTTTGCCCCAATCTTACGATCTTTCCTGCCACAATGGTTAAGCGAATCCCTGCAGTTGATAAATTAACAACCCGGTGATTTAAATAAATCTGGCTTCCCTGTTGATTTTGACCGTCAAAAGGTTGCAAAAGGTGCCTTGGTTCATACTTATGGCCATGACCTTGGGACACAGCAAGGGTCATAAGTACGAACCAGTTACCAAGCATCTGAATTCTGATCACATGATCATGAAGATGTTGCCAAAGTTGTAATTGTGAAAAATGGTCATGTCACTTTTTTCAGTGCCATTGTAACTTTGATCGGTCATTATATGAACTGTTGTAAGTTGAGGACTATCTGTAGTCTTCTTTGTCTCCTAATAACTCCCAAGACAAAATTCACATTGCTCCTAAGGGTAGTAGAGCAGTTTTCTGTTACCATCGTTTTAAGTTTTTTCAACTTCGTAGTGTAACCAGCCTGAGGATTTCCTGGTTCATATTCCATATTAACTATGTCTCAACAGCGGTGAAATTCAAGTTTTTTTACTACTGGTTCTGTGGGCGTGGCTTGGTGGGCGTGGCATGGCTTGGTGGGCATGGCAGGGGAAGGATACTGCAAAATCACCATTCCCACCCCACTCCAGGGGAAGGATACTGCAAAATCCCCATTCCCTCCTCAGTCCTGGGGGAAGGATACTGCAAAAACTCCATTCCCACCCCACTCCAGGGGAAGGATACTGCAAAATCCCCATTCCCTCCCCACTCCTGGGGGAAGGATATTGCAAAATCTCCATTCCCACCCCACTCTGGAGCCAGCCAGAGGTGGCATTTGCTGGTTCTCTCAACTACTCAAAATTTCTGCTATCGGTTCTCCAGAATCTGCTGGATTCCACTCCTGGGTCTCACCCTTCAAGAATGCTTAATTTAGTGAAGTGCAAACTTGCTGACAATCTTTTTCATCAAAAATTGTAAGTTGGCTCCCACAATTGGGCAGGCAAAAAATTCTAGATGACCAACAGAGGGCAGCAGAGAGCTAGAGTTTTCTGCATCTCTCTCTCTCTCTCTTGCTATTTTTTTTTTTTTATTACTCCATCTATAAGGTAGAGATAGGCAATTAACATTTCCAGAATGGCATACAAATCCCTAACTCTCCAAAAGCTATGACTGAACTGTAATTTGTAAAAGGTTAGGAGGAAAAGTTAATACAGTGGAATCCTTATGTCTACTGCCTTAAATGCAGCAAATGTAATTAAGTCACCTGCATTTGAGACATTAGAATGAAATGAAGTTCCTTCAGTGTAAGATTGTGGGTTGGCCTAATTCCTTTTTTTTTAAATTTGATTTATATGCCGCCCTTCTCCGGAGACTCAGGGCGGCTTACAATGTGCTCAGCAATAGCCTCCATCCTTTTGTATATTTATACAAAGTCAGCTTATTGCCCCCACAAACTGGGTCCTCATTTAACCTACCTTAGAAAGGATGGAAGGCTGAGTCAACCTTGAGCCTTGGTGAGATTCAAACCTGCAGTAATTGCAGGCAGCTGGTCTTAATAACCAGCTTAATAACAGGGTGCCTTTGATTTGGATCAGGTCCCTTTCCGAACCTCTAACCAACACCAGTTAGGTTAGAGGTTCTAACCTAACTGGCGTTAGATTAGAACCTAACTTATATAAGATATAAGTTATATAGTTATATAAAATAACCTAGCTTATATCTCAGGAGAAATATAAACTTATATCTCAGGAGACATGAATAGGTAATTTCCCTTCAATGCTGTTGGGTTTAAGACTTCCAGCCTGCATATTTCCTCTAAAAACTAAAATGGAACCAAATTGCTGAAAATTCAAATAGACCAGGGGTGTTACTCAAGGTCCAGCATCCTGCAGGATGCTTAGATCTGGCCCGCGGGGCCACCCTGGAAGCAGCGAAGGACCGGCCCACGGTGCCTCTGCCAGTGAAAATGGAGCTTGGCACTCCCAACTTCTGTTTTCGCTGGCAGAGGGAGACTTTCGCAGCTGAAAACGGAGCTCGGGAGCCCATTTTCCCTGGCAGAGCACTCGGGCCACCACAGGTGCCCCCGACACAAGTGACGTCAAGCTGGCCATGCTCACCCTGGCCACACCCACCCCGGCCCCCCAAGGTCAAGCACAACCCTGATGCGACCCTCAATGAAATTGACTTTGACACCCCGGAATAGACTATTAAACCTAATCAAGTAAGTCTCCGGCGGTAAGAGTGATCCAGTTCTCCTAGTTGCAAAATGTCTATTGGAGAGGGCATAGGTCATATGTCATATGACTACCTGTACAATAACAGTAGTCCTGATCTATATGGCATCGGTTTCTTTCTTTAAGGTAAAGGTAAAGATTTCCCTCGCACATAATGTGCTAGTCGTTCCCGACTAGGGGGCGGTGCTCATCTCTGTTTCAAAGCCAAAGCGCCAGCGCTGTCGGAAGACGTCTCCGTGGTCATGTGGCCGGCATGACTAAACGCCAAAGGCGCAAAGAACGCTGTTACCTTCCCACCAAAGGTGGTTCCTATTTTTCTACTTGCATTTTTTACTTGTTTTCTAACTGCTAGGTTGCAGAAGCTGGGACAAGTCACGGAAGCTCACCCTGTTACGCGGCACTAGGGATTCGAACCACTGAACTGTTGACCTTTTGATCAACAAGCTCAGCATCTTAGCCACTGAGGCACCGCATCCCTTTTTTCTTACTTTAGTCTACCTTATTTTTTCTTTCTTTTCTTTTTTCTTTTTTTCTTTCTTTCCTTCCTTCCTTCCTCCCTCCCTCCCTCCCTCCCTCCCTCCCTCCCTCCCTCCTTCTTTCTTTCTTTCTTTCTTTCTTTCTTTCTTTCTTTCTTTCTTTCTTTCTTTCTTTCTTTCTTTCTTTCTTTCTTTCTTTCTTTCTTTCCTTCTATCCTGTGCTGCCCATCTCCCCTACAAGGTGACTCTGGGCCAGTGGTGAAATCCAATTTTTTTTACTACCGGTTTTGTGGGCATGGTGTGGTGGGCGTGGCAGGGGAAGGATACTGCAAAATCCTCATTCCCAACCCACTCTGGGGCCAGCCAGAGGTGGTATTTGCCAGTTCTCCAAACTGCTCAAAATTTCCACTACCGGTTCTCCAGAATTTGTCAGAACCTGCTGGATTTCACCCCTGCTCTGGGCTGACACAAAGATATCGGCATCACAGCTGTTTCCCACCCACCCTTTCAATAGGGACATAGTAATCATGACCGTGTATATTGATAGCATTTTCATACCATTTATTTTAAGAAGACAGTTTACCAGCATCAGTGTGAAAATTCTATTAAGCCATTTCGAGGGGGATATAATTAAATCAGACAGCAGTCCCAATCATATTCAGAAGTTAACCATTATAGCCAGTAATACATTGCACATGTAAGATTTTTTTGCACACTCCTTTTATGACCACAATTGCCATAAATCTCTATAAAAAGGAAGAAATAAGAGCCATAAGCCATAGCCATCAATCATCCATTAAAAGCCCTTGGAGAATAAAAAAAAGTGCATTGGAATGTTGACTGAGTAATAAAAATGTTGGTCTTTTGATTTATTTTAAAACCTTCCTTTTAGGTCTGTCTAATTTTAAATAGCCTCAAGTGACTGAAGGTGTAAGGAAAGAGGGAAAAAATGGTAAATGAAAGCAGCTAGAGAAACACCTTTACGCACACTTATCGTACTTTACAAAAAGCAGCCATAAACAGAAGGGGATTTATCTGATAAAACCAGAAAAAGCATCTTCCAGGAATGCTTTCTTGGGAAACTGAGGCCTTAGATCTACACAGGGCATTTTTAAGACTCTTAAAGATACACAAAGCGACACCTAGAAAAATATGGCATCCTTCATTTAACCCTCCAGGGAAAGATTGAAGGCAAACGAGGCCCAGGTAGAAGAAGAACATCACAGCTTCAAAACCTAAGGGACTCATTTGGACAAAACTCAGCAGCACTTTTTCATGTGGCTGTTGACAAAAATAGAATCGCCAACATGATCGCCAACATCCGATGACAGATATGGCAGGAGGAGGTGGAGGAGGAGGAGGAGAAGAGGAGGAGGAGGAGGAGGAGGAGGAGGAGGAGGAGGAGGAGAAGAGGAGGAGGAGGTGGAGGAGGAGGAGGAGAAGAGGAGGAGGTGGAGAAGAGGAGGAGGAGGTGGAGGAGGAGGAGGAGAAGAGGAGGAGGAGGAGGAGGAGGAGGAGACAAAGAGGAAGAGGAGAAGGAGAAGAGGAGGAGGAGAAGAAGACAAAGAGGAAGAGGAGGAGGAGAAGAAGACAAAGAGGAAGAGGAGGAGGAGGAGGAGAAGAAGACAAAGAGGAAGAGGAGGGGGAGGAGAAGGAGAAGAAGACAAAGAGGAGGAGGAGGAGGAGAAGAAGACAAAGAGGAAGAGGAGGAGGAGGAGAAGAAGAAGACAAAGGAAGAGGAGGGGGAGGAGAAGGAGAAGAAGACAAAGAGGAGGAGGAGGAGAAGAAGAAGACGAAGAGGAGGGGAGGAAAAGAAGAAGACAGAGGAAGAGGAGGAGGAGGAGGAGAAGACAAAGAGGAGGAGGAGGAGGAGAAGACAGAGGAAGAGGAGAAGGAGGAGGAGGAGAAGAAGACAAAGAGGAGGAGGAGGAGAAGAAGACAAAAAGGAGGAGGAGGAGAAGAAGACAAAGAGGAAGAGGAGGAGGAGAAGAAGAAGAAGACAAAGGAAGAGGAGCAGGAGGAGGAGAAGACAAAGAGGAAGAGGAGGGGGAGGAGAAGGAGAAGAACACAAAGAGGAGGAGGAGGAGGAGAAGAAGACAAAGGAAGAGGAGGGGGAGGAGAAGAAGAAGACAAAGAGGAAGAGGAGGAGGAGGAGAAGAAGACAAAGAGGAGGAGGAGGAGAAGACAGAGGAAGAGGAGAAGGAGAAGAAGAAGAGGATGAGGAGGAGGAGGAGAAAAAGAAGAGGGATACATTGAATCGTCACTAATTTTTATCTCTTATATCAATTTAATTTTCCCCCTCCACTTTGTTTCTTATACATTGAAGTTAATGCCCAATAAAACAAGGGTGAGTAGTTGCCATGCAGGGTTTATATGCTGATTGCTTGTTTTCTTGCCTTGAATGAAAAATATGAATCTGTCTCAAAATTGGAGTGAATTCTGTTCTACCCTCCCCTGGTGCTGTGTGTGGTCTTCATTAGACTTCAATGTCTTCCCACTTCTGGGCTGTGAAAATGTGGATGAACAGTAGATGGCAGCAGCAAAGTGCCCATCTAAGAGTTTGCTGCCATCTACTGTGCATCTGGAATGTTGCAGTTCATCTATGTCCATCCTTTCAGTGTCTTTTGAAATATCTTGCTTAGCCATTAAATATGGTAGCTTTCTTTTACATAAGGGTATTTTTAAAATGAGTAAAACCAGTGGCTAAAGTGCTGGCCAGGAGACTGTGAGTTCTAGTCCTGCCTTACGCATGAAAGCCGGCTGGGTGACCTTGGGCCAACCGCAATCTCGCCCAACCCATCTCAAGGGGTTGTTGTGAGGAAGAGAGGAGGAGGAGGAGGAGGAAGGGAATTGAATTATACTTGGCCAAGTGTGATTCAGCTCACAAGGAATTTGTCTCCAGTATAGGAGAACTCAGCGTACATACAAAGCCACGGAATAAACAAACAACAACAACAACAAAAACAATTCCAATTAAATGGGGAGTGAAGGAGATAGTAAGGATAAATAATAATATGGGTAAATATATATAGACATTAGGCAGCACTGTAAGAATGGAATGGAATGGAATAGAATGGAACAGAATGGAACGGAATGGAACGGAATAGAATAGAATAGAATAGAATAGAATAGAATAGAATAGAATAGAATAGAATAGAATAGAATAGAATAGAATAGAATAGAATAGAATAGAATAGAATAGAATACTTTATTGGCCAAGTGTGATTGGACACACAAGGAATTTGTCTTGGTGCATACGCTCTCAGTGTACATACAAAGCCACAGAATAAATAAACAACAATAACAACAAAAGCAATTCCAATTAAATGGGGAGAAGATAGTAAGGATAAATAATAATATGGGTAAATATATATAGACATTAGGCAGCACTGTAAGAATGGAATGGAATGGAATAGAATTAGAATAGAATAGAACAGAATAGAATAATTTTTTATTGGCCAAATGTGATTGGACACACAAGAAATTTGTCTTAGGTGCATATGCTCTCAGTGTACATAAGGAGAATAAAACACATCAAGAACAAAACGATACAACCTTTAATGGTAGTCAAGGTTACTATTAAATTATTAATATTAAATTAAGAATTAAATTTTCAGCAGAGTGACGCCTTGGGAGGGGATCTGGGGTAATAGGAATGCTTGCTGCCATGAATTAGAAAGAAGGGGAAAAGAGGGAAAGGGGGGAAAAGGGGAAGAGAAGAGAAAAGGGGAGGGAAGAAAGAGAACGGAAAAAGAAAATTGGGGGGAAGAAAGGAGAAAGAAGGGAAAGGAAGACAGAAAGACAGAGAGGGGGGAAGGAAGGAAGGGGGGAAAGACAGAAAAGGAGAGAGAAAGAGAAAGAAAGAGAGAAGGAAGGAAGGAGAAAGATAGAGAAAGAAAAGGAGAAAGAAAGAGAAAGAGGGAGAAAAAAGGAAAGAGAGGAAGAAAGAGAAAGAAAGAAAGGAGAGAGGGAAGGAAGGAGAAAGATAGAGAAAGAAAAGGAGAAAGAAAGAGAGGGAGAAAAAAGGAAAGAGAGGAAGAAAGAGAAAGAAATAGAGAGAAAGAAAGAAAGGAGAGAGAGAAGGAAGGAAGGAGAAAGATAGAAAGAAAAGGAGAAAGAAAGAGAAAGAGAGAGGGAGAAAAAAAGGAAAGAGGAAGGAAGGAGAGCAAGAAAGAAATAGAAAGAAAGAAAAGGAGAGAGAGAGAAGGAAGGAAGGAGAGAGAGAGAAAGAGAGAAAAAAGGAGAGAGAAAGGGGGAAAAAGAGGGGGAAAAGGAGAGAAAGAAAGAAATAGAAAGAAAGAAAAGGAGAGAGAGAGAGAAGGAAGGAAGGAGAGAGAGAGAAAGAGAAAAAAGGAGAGAGAAAGAGAGGGAAAAGAGGGGGAAAAGGAGAGAAAGAAAGAAATGGAAAGAAAGAAAAGGAGAGAGAGAGAGAAGGAAGGAAGGAGAGAGAGAGAGAGAGAAAAAAGGAGAGAGAAAGAGGGGGGAAAAGAGGGGGAAAAGGAGAGAAAGAAAGAGAGAGAAGGAGGGAAGAAAGGAAGGAGAAAAAGAAAGAAAGAAAGAAAGAAAGAAGATAGACTTCAATGTAAATTTTAACCCAAGACTGCTGTTTTCTCAAGCTGCCTTTGTTCAGGAGCGCTGAATTTCAACCCCGACCCGACCCACCCGAGGACCGCGAAATCCTTTGGCTGCGCGCCCTGGACGCGCGATCCAAAGCCCGCTGTGCGATCCCAGCAGGAGCTTCCCGGGCTTCGGCTCTTCCTCCTTTCGGTGCCTCCGGGCTCCTCCCTCTTCTGGGGGCCTCCGCCGGCAGCCAATGGCCGGGAAGAGGCCGAGAGGAGGAAGCGAAGGAGCGCGGCCCCTTTTCTCTCTCTCTCTCTCTCTCTCCTGCCAGCCGTAGAGAGGCCGTCGGAAAGCTGCCCCTTCAGGCCGCCTCGGACTTTCCTCCGCGGGGAGACAGAGGGAGCTGCCCAAGGATGGGGGTAACCCAGTCCCTCGGCTTGCCCCACGGGAAGGGCGCCTACCCGGTCGGCTGCACCGACGTGATGGTGGGCCAGACCCCCAAGGTAGGTAAGGGGGGGGCACAAGGGCCCCGCGGGATGGGGCTGGGAAGTCGCTCCTTTCGATCTGCCCCCTGCAGAAAGTTGGGTTGTCGGTTTGGGCTCAGCAAAACTGCGTGGACCACAACTCCTGTGTGTGTATCTTAGCTTAGGGTGGGGGTTTAAACATAAGCCGTGGTTAACTCATGGCTAAGCCACAGGCTGTAAAACTCATGTAAACACTAAGACAGGGGTCTCCAACCTTGGCAACTTTAAGCCTGGCGGACTTCAAATCCCAGAATTCCCCAGCCAGCAAAGCTTTGCTGGCTGGGGAATTCTGGGATTTGAAGTCCGCCAGGCTTAAAGTTGCCAAGGTTGGAGACCCCTGCGCTAAGAGGTCAAGATATTGCTACTTAAGATTAGACCCACTGAGCTCTCTGCTACCTATCTTTGTGATGTGTTCTCAGTCCCCTGGTTTTTTTTTTCTTTCTTTCTTTCTTTCTTCCTTCCTTCCGTCCTTCCGTCCTTCCGTCCTTTCTTTCTTGCTTAGTTTGTCAAACATGTAAGAGATAGCAGGTTATGAATATGAACATGGACATAAATGAAGGAAATGAATACAAATAAATGGGGACAGTAGGACAGGGATGGTAGGCACACTGGTGCGCTTATGCACGCCCACTTTCTTTCTCTCTCTCTCCTTCCTTCCTTTCTCCTTCCTTCCTTCCTTCCTTCCTTCCTTCCTTCCTTCCTTAGTTTGTCAAACATGTAAGAGATAGCAGGTTATGAATATGAACATGGACAAAACAAAGGAAATGAGTACAAATAAATGGGGACAGTAGGACAGGGATGGTAGGCACGCTGGTGCACCTATGCACGCCCACTTTCTCTCTCTCTCTCTCTCCTTCCTTCCTTTCTTTCTCCTTCCTTCCTTCCTTCGTTGGTCAAATATGTAAGAGATAGCAGGTTATGAATATGAACGTGGACAAAAACGAAGGAAATGAGTACAAATAAACGGGGACAGTAGGACAGGGACGGTAGGCACGCTGGTGCACCTATGCACTCCCACTTCACGGACCTCTTAGGAATGGGGCTGAGGTCCACGGTAGACCGTTTGAGGTTGAAGCCGTGAGGGTTTGAGGATGTAACAACGGGGTCAGGTAGAGCATTCCAGGCGTTGACCACCCTGTTGCTGAAGTCGTATTTTCTGCCATCGAGTTTGGAGCGGTTTACTTTGAGTTTGTATCGATTGTTTGCCCGTTGTGTTATTGAGGTTGAAGCTGAAGAAGTCATTGACAGGTAAGACGTTGTAGCAGACAATTTTGTGTACTATGCTTAGATCAGACCACAGGCGGTGCAGTTCCAAATTATCCAAGCCCAAAATTTCAAGCCTGGTGGCATAAGGGATTCTCTTGTGAGTAGAGGAGTGGAGGACTCTTCTCGTGAAATACCTCTGGACCTGCTCAATCATATTAATGTCTGATATACAGTGTGGATTCCAGGCAGACGAGCTGTATTCGAGAATTGGTCTGGCAAAGGTTTTGTATGCCCTAGTTAGCAATACAATGTTACCGGAGAAGAAGCTTCGCAAGATTAGGTTTACAACTCTTAATGCCTTTTTAGCAATGCTGTTGCAGTGAGCTCTGGGGCTTAGATCGTTTGAGATGAGCACTCCTAGGACCTTGACAGAATGAGGGTCGTCTAAGACATCGTTTCCGCCCAACTTGTATTTGGTGTTCTGATTTTTATTTTTTGGTAAGCACCATGGAGCTTTTGAAGCATCCTTCAGCCATCGTCCTTCACAGATTCAGATTTGGAAGAATTTCCAGTCCTCAAAAGTAATTTACAGACAACACAATTAGTAGATATGACATTATCTGATCCCCTGTTCAAGTTGGAAGCCAGTCAGTTCTACTGCATTGAGCAAATCCACTCAACAAGGTAGTGATTTAATTCAGCCCCGTGGCTAAACTTAAAACCAAATAACTAATGGTGATTGTTGAACCCTCTTTCTTCTTAAGCCATTCAGTGATGAATTGTTTAGGCTTGTGGTGTGCTGTGTGAACACAGCAACTGCAAAACGATTTACAGGGTTTCCCAACCATGACAGCTTTAAGATGTGTGGGCTTTAACTCCCAAAATTCTGGGAGTTGAAGTCCACCCATCTGAAAGTTGCCAAGGCTGAGAAACTCTGCCCTAATAGGTCCGGGGATCCAGGATTCTCATAACATGTAGGAGGTTTGCTTATTTTTGTCAACATGGCCATAATTTTACACATTTCAGTTGTTACCGTTATTTGCCTTTTGCTTTACAAAACTCACAAACTTTTCTTGTGTGATGTCAACTCCGAGCGTTTTCTCTTACCTTTGGGAACTATTGTGTTTCTTCAGAGATGAATGCTGATTTGGTTTAAGTATTGCTGGCCTAAAGAAAGGGCTACGTGAAGTGTTAATACCACTTGATAATGCCTTAGTAAGGCCACACTTGGAATACGGCATTTAGTTTTGGTCACCACGATGTAAAAAAGATATTGAGACTCTAGAAAAAGTGCAGAGAAGAGCAACAAAGATGATTAGGGGACTGGAGGCTAAAACATATGAAGAACGGTTGCAGGAACTGGGTATGTCTAGTCTTATGAAAAGAAGGACCAGGGGAGACATGATAGCAGTCTTCCAATATCTCAGGGTCTGCCACAAAGAAGAGGGAGTCAAGCTATTCTCCAAAGCACCTGAGGGCAGGACAAGAAATAAAGGATGGAAATTAATCAAGGAGCCTGAGTGGCGTAGGAGGTTAATGCCTCCTAAGGCAGCATTTAACATCCAGCTGCCTGCAATTACTGCGAGTTCAATTCTCACCAGGCTCAAGGTCGACTCAGCCTTCCATCCTTTCTAAGGTGGGTAAATTGAGGACCCAGTTTGTGGGGGCAATAAGCTGACTTTGTATAAAATATACAAAAGTATGAAGGCTATTGCTTAACGCATTGTAAGCCGCCCTGAGTCTCCGGAGAAGGGCGGCATATAAATCAAATTAAAAATAAAAAAAAATAAAAAATAAAAAATAAGGAGAGAAGCAATTTAGAACTAAGGAGAAATTTCCTGACAGTTAGAACAATTGAACAACTTGACTCCAGAAGTTGTGAATGCTCCAACACTGGAAGTTTTAAAGAAGAGATTGGATAACCATTTGTCTGAAATGCTAGAGAGTTTTCCTGCCTAAGCAGGGGGTTGGACTAGAAGACCTCCAAGGTCCCTCCCAAATCTGTTATTCTATAGCCTGTTCAGGAATCTCTTCCAGCACTGGGCAGATTGAGCCAGAGTTTCTGTATTTAGGTGTGACTGTTTCTTTACTTAGCTGTTCTGTTGTGTATTAATGGAATTGAAGAGTTGGGAGTGGTCTTCGAGGTCATCTCAATGCAACTACTATTAAAGCAGTATTTCTCAATTCAGCAATTATAAAGTGTGGACTTCAGTTCCCAGAATTGTCTAGCCAGTTCCTGAAATTAAAAAGCGCTGTGCTACAGCATCTCTGAAAGAAGCCCATCTGTTCTCTCTCTCTCTCTCTGAAAATTGGTCTTCACTTACTCCTAAGTAACCATAGCATGGCAGCCAATCCTGTGTTGATTCAGAGGCAAGGCTTTCCATATTTGGCACGACGTAAGTCATGTTTCTCAACCTTAGTGACTTTAAGGTTGGACTAGAAGACCTCCAAGCTCCCTTCCAATTCTGCTACTCTGTTAAACGTCAAATCCCAGAATTCTGGGACTTGAAGTCCATTCATCTTAAAGTTGCTACGATCGCAAAACATGCACTTCAGGGGTTAGCAAAACCTTATCACGCTCCTTCAGAAATTAATCCATAGCTTGTACACCCCAAAGGAGCTTTTTCAGGAGGCGACTGGACTTTCTGGTTTTTCTTTGAAGACATTTTGCTTCATATCCAAGAAGCTTCTTCAGCTCTCAGAAACGTCTTCAAGAAAAACCAGAAAGTCCCGTTGCCTCTTGAAAAAGCACCTCTGGGACAACCATGACCTGGATGACTGAGAACCTCCATAGATATAGCTTGTACAGCTCAGAAGGCTTAATAATGTAGACTTATTCTGGGATGGTCAGATGTTTTGGGATAGTACCCAAAGCACCTATTACTATTGGTGCTAACTTTACCTTTCTTTTGCCACAGTCATTCTACATCTATTTGCAGTTTTTTTGTAGTTTGGATTGTCTCAAGTTCTTTTTCTATATTGTTATGACTCGTCGACAGTCAGCCAAATGTTTTAAATTAGATTTGCAACTTTCATCCACCTATCAAATTCTTTCCAAAAACAGATGTTGATGTTTAACAATGTTAAAGGTATCCTAGCAGGGTGTAAACATTCTGAGTAAAGCTGCCTTTTGCAATTGACTAATGGGCATTTTGTCAATGCCAATGTGTTCAAGTGATGTTCCAGATGTTTTGGGATTGCGCTCAAGGTGCCCATTACTATTTTATTAATTTTATAATTGATATTTTAATTGCCTTTAATTTAACCGCATTTTAGAGAATGATTAATAATTTAGTTTAATTTCTTTGAGTTTGATGAATCACGATTCTAAGTGTGAGGCTTTATTTAGAATTGAATCTGTTAGGTTTGATGGGATATAACTCTTAGAAGCGTATGTATTAGAATTAAAACCTTAATTGATAATTAGGTCCACCAAACAAGAGTCTTGGTAGTACAGTGGTCTAAAGCACCCTGTTATTAAGACCAGCTGCCTGCAATTACTGCATGTTCGAATCTCGCCAAGCTCAAGGTTGACTCAGCCTTCCATCCTTTCTAAGGTAGGTAAATTGAGGACCCAGTTGTGGGGGCAATAAGCTGACTTTGTATAAATATACAAAAGGATGAAGGCTATTGCTTAGCACATTGTAAGCCGCCCTGAGTCTCCGGAGAAGGGCGGCATATAAATCAAATTAAAAAAAAAAAGAGTCTACTTCTAAAAGCTACTCTTTTAAGTGCCATCCATATAATCAAAGAAAGGAGAAAAATTTTAAAAAGCCTTGTTCACAGCCAGCATGATACAATTCAAAAGGGAAAAAAGGCTCATGAAGAAAGAAAAAAAAATAAGTTAATAATTTGTGACTTCTGCGTGTCCAAATGGCTGCTTTGGGTTAGAGTTGAAGAAAGAGTTGCATTAGTTCAGAGGTCACCAACCTTGGCAATTTTAAGACTTGTGGACTTCAGCTCCCAGAATTCCTCAGCCAGATGGGAGTTGAAGTCCACAAGTCTTAAAGTTGCCAAGGTTGGAGACCCTGCTGCATAGTGTTGGTTCCGGACTGTGTGTGAATTCTGAATTTGCAATTATTTCAGATTATGTAGTGTAAAAAGGCTGCAGACTTGTACATATATCTTGAGGTTGTTTGTTTGGGTGACTCATAGTTACTAGGAAAGCCAGATGACTTTTGTTTCTCAGGAAAGGTCGAATGCAAAATAAACCCTGGAGGGACAATGTGCTAAGTCAGCCTTCTGTGAATCCCATGCTCTGCCAGTGAATTCAGTCTATCCCTGCAAGCAATGTAGCTCAAAACGGTTCAATGGGATTAGCAGTTTGGCCCCAGTGGAGAGCTGTTGAAAGCAGCTGTAACCCCCTGTCTCGGTGGACGTGGTCTGAACTGCAGTTACGTCTTTACTTGGCACAACTGCTCAATCGAGTCAATCAACTCAATTTATTACAACCCGAGACCAGAACAAATAAAAACGCTCAGTAAATATACAATTAAAAATTCTAGAATAAAATAATAAATATCAGATTAAAAAAATCTATGATAAAATCCAGCCTGTCAATTACATATGGTCTACTACCCTGTTTCCCCAAAAATAAGACATCCCTGATATTAAGCCCAATCGGGCTTTTGAGCACATGCACTAAAATAAGCCTCCCCCCGAAAATAAGCCCTCCCCGAAAATATTTAAACGCAGAGCTGGAAATCAGATAAGGCAGCAAGAGGAGCCCCATCTTGCTCCACATGGCCCAAAATAATAAGACCTCCCCGAAAATAAGGCCAAGCACTTATTTCGGGGTTCAAAAAAAATATAGGACAGGGGCTTATTTTCGGGGAAACACGGTATACTAAAATGACGTTTAGTGACCGTCTGAAGTTACGTGGGCATTCTATTTAAACCAGAGATTTTCCTATTAGGGATGATTAAAGAAAACTATAGGAAAGAAATAAAGTATTTAATATTACACATAGTCACTGCAGCCAGATTGGCGCTCGCCCATTATTGGAAAATTGACCAACTGCCAACAGATCAATTGACAATCCAAAAAATCTATAACTGCGCGGAAATGGACAAACTAACATTTGAAATGAAGGACAAGGTAGACTCAAAATGTTATATCGCGTGGAATAGGTGGTAAGATTGGATCACTCGCAGAAATGAGAGTAAATGAAAAATTTTGTATGACAATAATAATTAACAATTATTAATTGCACCGTTAATAAGATAATGGACGTGTGACCAAAGTCACTTTTTCTTTTTATGTATTGTCGTTTGTATTAATATATATGTATCTTGTATATACATAGTGTAGTATTTTACTTTTATATGTTTAATAAAGTTTTGTTTTTAAAACCAAAAAAAAAAAAAAGTAGTAGTTACGTGGGCATTGAAAACAGGATTGTTCCTTGCATTTATGACCGTTGCACCATCCCCACAGTCCACATGATTAAGATTTATGCTTGGCAACTGGCATGGATTCACGACAGTTGCAGCATCCTGGGGTCATGTGGTCTCTGTTTGTGACCTTGCCAACCAGTTTCCAACAAGCAAACTCAATACAGGGAGCTGGGCTCACTTAACAACTGCAGTGATTCACTTAACAACTGTGGCAAAAAAAAAATCCTAACTTTTTAAAAGTTTTAACCCAACTCGCTTAAACTGCCTTAGCAACGACCCCAATCATAGTCGTAAGTCAAAGACTACACTGTAATATGGTGGGCTTTAAACAGATCCCGTTGCTTCCCTTATAGTTCAAACCAGGAGCTCCAACCTTAACTCCTACATTAGTTTAGCATTTATAAGCAATGTTGATTTATTTTGAATTTGCAAATCCCCCAGTTTAGTATTAGTATTTATTAAATTTTTATACCGCCCTTCTCCTGAAAGACTCAGGGCAGTGAACAGCCAAGATTAAAATACATACAATATGAAAATTAAAATAATTTAAAACATGATTAAATTAATTTGGCTTTCCCAATTTAAAACCCCTTACCCATAAAATTAACCAGTTAAAATTTTTTAAGCCAGCCCGGCTTGTTGAAATAGAAAAGTCTTCAGGGCCCAGCGGGAAGTACGGAGGTCCGGGATCAGTCGTATCCCTGGGGGTAGCTCGTTCCAGAGGGCGGGTGCCCCCACCGAGAAGGCTCTCCCCTAGGGGCCGCCAGTCGACATTGCTTGACCAATGGCACCCTGAGGAGACCCTCTCTGTGGGAGCGTATTGGCCGGTGGGAGGTTATCTGTGGCAGAAGGTGGTCTCGTAGATACCCAGGCCCTAAGCCATGGAGTTTAGTTTAAATGATCCTTTAGTTTAAATGATATTGTACTTTTTGGAAATTGCGTTGTTGGTTGTTGTTGTTTTTTTACTACTTTTATTAAAGTTTTTGCTTGTCGGTGCATTCTAACCCTGAAGTGACTCAGTATTTCCCTTTTATTTCTTCTGCTTTTTAATGATTGCACAATTGTACAAGATAGTATTTCTAAACACTAGTAGCTTTAGATTTTTAAATTCCTTGTGTGTATAATATGTGTGTCATTTGCTTGTCCTGATTTTTTTATCTGACTGTGTTTAAGAAATTAGGGATGAGCAATGCAGCTAGCATTGTGCTATAGATATTGCCTTGCAAAAGAAAGGGCTAAGCTGTTCTGACATCCTTTTCTCTTTCTTTCTTTCTTTCTTTTTTCTTTCTCCTTCCTTCCTTCCTCTCTTTCTCCTTCCTTCCTTCCTTTCTCTCTTTCTCCCTTCCTTCCTTCCTTCCTTCCTTTCTCTCTCTCATTCTCCTTCCTTCCTTTCTTTCTCTTTCTCCTTCCCTTTTTTCCATCCTTCCTTTCTCTCTCTCATTCTCCTTCCTTCCTTCCTTTCTCTCTCTCATTCTCCTTCCTTCCTTCCTTTCTCTCTCTCTCTCGTTCTCCTTCCTTCCTTTCTCTCTCGTTCTCCTTCCTTCCTCCTTCCTTCCTTCCTTCCTTTCTATCTCTCCCTTCCTTCCTTCCTCCTTCCTTCTTTCCTTTCTCCCTCTCTCTCTTTCTTCTTTCTTTCTTTCCTTCCTTCCTTCCTTCCTTCCTTCCTTCCTTCCTTCCTTTCTTTCTCTTCTACACTTGCCTGTTGGCTTTCTTAGAAAATAAAAATAGCGGGGAAGCACCAGACACCTACAGGAATAAAGATCAGAATATGTATGAGTGAGAAGTGGTTTCCATTGTGGAAAAGAATTTTTTTATGAACTATTGTTCCTCGTGACAGCCCTTTGGTCAATAAGGAAGTGCCACTTCTTTTTTTTTCCTTTTTTTTTTCTTTTTTTGAGAAGGCTCGCAGCATGTTCTCAAAATGCTAATGTTATTTATTCATTATATTTGCATACCTCTGAATCGACTAAGGATTCACAGCACAGTACAATAGAGTTGAAACATCCATGGTGCTGTCAGAATAAACAACAATTAAAAAACCCTTGTATAATAAATATTGAAATTATAAGTACAGCACTCACATATTGGAAACTTCATTCTATACATCCAACAAGAGTAACAATCTTAAAGAAGCAGTGGTGATGATTGTTTTCTATGTGCTTTTGAGAATGGAGTACAGGTAGTCCTCCACTTACAAGAGTTCACTTAGTAACATTTTGAAGTTACAACAGCGCTGAAAAAATGGATTTATGACTATTTTTCACACTTATGACAGTGGCAGCATCCCCACGTTACATTTGGATGCTTGACAACTGACTCGCATTTATGACAGTTGCAGTGTCACCTGATCGTCTTTTGCGACCATCTGACCATCTTACTACCGGTTCTCCGAACTACTCAAAATTTTTCACTACCGGTTCTCCAGAACTGGTCAGAACCTGCTGAAACCCACTTCTGGTGCGGGGCACTGAGCCTCCAGATTGTGATCACATGATTTTGGGGTCACTGCGATGGGCACCACTACAAGGACGGGTCATAAGTATTATTCATTCAACGCCATCATAACTTCAAATGGTCGCTGAACAAGGATGACCTGTATAGACAAATATATTAGTCTCCCATACAACAGTTATACACGTATATGCTCAAATAGAGACAAATCAGTGAAGAATAAGTTTTTGTCAGGCCCCAAAACCAGGATTAACACATGCTGATTCTTCCAAGTTGAATTCTTTGTTGTTTCCACACCTATAGACAGAATCTTGCCAGACTAAGCACTTTACTATTTACATCTACCATATACTGTGGGAATTATTAGGGAGGGACTGTCCTCACTTTCTTTCTCTCCCACAAAATATCTGGATTGGGTTGTCTCTTAGTTCCTTCGGAATGTATCCCTCCCTCCTGGGAATCCACCTCCCTACTGCATTCCATCACAGCTGTTCAATGTTTGTAGAAGTCTTACGCTAGGGCAGTGATGGCTAACCTTTTGCCATCGTGTGCCAAAAGCGGGGGGAGCACGGTGGGGTCACATGCACGTGTGCCCACATCCATAATTCTATGCGCCCCCCCCTGTGCTCCCCCTGTTTTTGGCACATGATGGCACAGTGGGCCCGGTAGGCCCATTTTTTGCTCTCCCCAGGCTCCAGAGCCTTTCTAGGAGTCTGGGGAGGGCAAAAACAGCCTTCCCCACCCCCCCCAGAGGCCCTCCGGAGGCCGGAAATAGTGTGTTTCCTGACTTCTGGTGGGTCCAGAAGGCCCAAAAATCAGCTGGCTGGTGCACACATGTGTGCCGGACCTGAGCTCGCGTGCCCACCGATATGGCTCTGCGTGCCATCTGTGGCACCCGTGCCATAGGTTCGCCATCACAGCGCTAGGGGGTGTGAACAATTGTACTAGGAATGGAGAGACCCAAGTGCCAGACCCTGCTCAGCCATAGAAACTCCCTGTGGCTTTGGGACAGTCCCTTCCTCTCAGCCCAAGAACCTGGTGATCTAGTAGGGAAGGTAGTGGATTAGGAGTGGGAAAATCCAAGTTCTAATTCCCCAACAGCCCCAGAACTTCCTTGGGGGGATTTTGGCCGGGTCCTTCCTCTTAACCTAAGAGGTTACCCATGAAATATGTTGTTTCTCTGGTAGTTGAAGAATTTCAGGAATTGCAGTCCACCTCATATTGAGGAAGGCTGATGTGAATGATATCACGGAGAGAAGTTGAGTCATTGCAATTGATGTGAAACCCGTTGGCATGTAAACGAGGAAGCACCGGAAGTTGGAAAAGTTTCTTTATGCTTTCCAGAAAGAGCCAACTGGGGGGAAAAGGTGTGTCAGTCCACTCCTTGTGTAAAGCCTGGAAAGAATGACGACAAATATAACCATCCAATGAATGAGGCTGGCACTTATCAGCTGGAAAACTGAAAGTCCCTCAAATGAAATATCCCAGAAACCTTGAGCTGGCCAAACCTTAGACCTGATCCCAGATTTTTCTCTTTTAATGTTTGATTTTCATTTACTATTTCAAGGGTCTCTAATCTACCCTATATCTGCCTATTCCAGTGTTTCCCAAACTTGGGAACTTCAAGATGTATGGACTTCAACTCCCAAAATCCCACAGCCAGCCATGCTGGATGAAGAATTCTGGGAGTTGAAGTCCACACTTCTTAAAGTTCCCAAGTTTGGGAAACACTGGCCTATTCTAAAGGTAAAGGCTTCCCCTGTCCAGACATGTCTGACTGTAGGTGATGGTACTCATCTCCATTTCTTAGCCAAGGGAGCCAGCAGGATCTAAAGACATTTCTGTGGTCATGCGCCCAGCATGACTATATGCCTATTCTACTTCTACAATTAGCATGTGGGATTGTCTGCAATGAAAAAACACTACATCTGGCAATACTACCTGGCCTCATCTGCAAAAATATTGGAGTGGCAGTGGGGTAGGGGAAAATGAGGGGCTGGGGCAAGGAATTCACAGAAAAGAGGCATTAAAAGGGGAATTGAGAGGCATAAGGGAAGTGATGGAGTAAGCATGTTCTCAGAGGTAGTTCTAAGGTACCGTAAGGGAGACGGGCTGAAGTCTGCTGAAGATGGATTGTGTAGGACAGGGATCAGCAACCTGTGGCTCTGGAGCTGCATGTGGCTCTTTCACCCTTCTGCTGTGGCTCCCTGTTACTCAAAATATGCGTCACCACCACCAATGTGCGACACCCGCCAGCACACAATTTATTGAGCTTTTCAGCCAACCATGGATAAATCCAAGAAAAGAAAAGTTTCAGAAGAAAACAGAACATTTAATTCAACTACATATGCTAGTTTTGTGCTGCTCAAGAAATAGTCAGGCACAGGAAGGGTTTTGTGGTTCCCAGTGTTTTCTTTTCTGTGGGAAACGGGTCCAAATGGCTCTTTGAGTGTTTAAGGTTGCAGACCCCTGGTGTAGGAGAAGAGCAGACTCAGCTGGAAGGTGGAGTCAAATGTGTCATAAGTTTGGAATCACTGTGTTGCCACAAGAGACCCAAATCCAGCCCTCTCCCCACAAATTCTGTTGACCCTTATCTACTAGTGCTAATTTAGTTTTGACTGTTAGTTGACTAGATTTTTATATATAGATAGATAGCAGTAATGAACTCTTCTGCAGTTTGAAATCAAGAGTTGGGGTCTATACTAACTTGACCCTTCTTTTCTTTAGGGCCTCTTCTTCCGCCTCTTCTACCCCTGTGTCCCTCAGGGTGAAGCCGAGGAGCCTAACTGGATTCCCCGCTATGAATATTACTCCGGATTAGCTGACTACATGAGCTTGAATAAGAAATGGTTTGCTCCACTTCTCAGTGTCACATTTGGTAAGATAACCGTTTCTTGTGAGTTACTGAGTGAAACGTACGTTGACCCCACAACTGTTCTTCTCCCTCATCCACTGCTTTTCAATCAAGGTGGTTTTAAGATCCATGGACTTCAACTCCCAGAATTCCCCAGCCAGCATTTTGAAGTCCACAGGTCTTAAAGCCACCATGGTTGAGAAACACTGGCCTAACCAAGCTTGAGGTTGGGACACTTCCTCAAAAAGCACAAATATGTTCTCTGATCCACTGTCTTGCAGTGTAGAACCTTTAGCTGATTGCAAAATATCATATTAGATCAGAGGTCTTCAAACTTGGCAGCTTTAAGACTTGTGGACTTCAACTCCCAGAATTCTCCAGCCAGCTCCAGCCAGTATTAGATCATAATAAATAATGTTCATATATTTTTTCATTGTTAATATTATCTATTGTCCCATAAATGTGGGATCATGGTCTTGATGATATCTCCCCCCAAATAATAATCCATCCATCCATTTAAAGCATATTTTTTAGAAATCATCAGGCAACTAAAAGTAAATGTTTGATGATTTTTTTAAAAAAGATGTCTTAAATAAATGAAGCGAATTAGCCAGTTAGCTTATTTCCGCACCATGTTTACTATTTAAATCTAAAGAGCGTCTATATACCCTGTTTCCCCCAAAATAAGGCATCCCCTGATAATAAGACCAAGCGCTTATTTCAGGGTTCAAAAAAAATATAAGACAGGGTCTTATTTTCGGGGAAACACGATATGTACATACAGTACCTAATGTTTGTCTTCTGGACATGTGTATCCAACTAATGTGCTAACTGATAGGAAAATATTTTTGGTTTCCAATTTTACAGTTTTACAGTAGTTTTTGACTGTACAATTCAATTTGTTCATACTGAACTACAGTCCTCCTTTCTAATTGTACTTTCCAAGCCTTGTTCAAACTGAAAAAAAAACCCAATGTTTTCGTAAAGCATATTTATCATCTTTAGGGAAGTAGGTTAGAAATTTCTCAATAACTGCCTTGATAAAGTCATATTTCTACAACCCAAGGGAACACATATTATCTTTAGTAACCTTTTGCCGAGAGAGATGGGCAGTTGAGAAATAACATATACAGCAGGGGTGAAATGTAAAATTTGTTACTACCGGTTCTGTGGGCGTGGCTTGGTGGAGGGGGTGTAATGTGACTGGGTGGGTGTGGCCAACTTTTTTTTTTTTTAACTTTTCAAAGCATTTTTTCTAATGCTTTGAAAAGCCTCTGCCGATCAGGCAACTCAGCTGGGATCATCAGTGACTTTTCAAAGCATTTTTTTTACCACCTTTTCGGCCAAGAGGTTGCAGAAAAAAATGCTTTGAAAAGCCTCTGACGATCCCAGCTGAGCCGCGCGATCATCAGAGGCTTTTTTTTTTTTACTTTTAAAAGCATTTTTTCATCGGAAGAGGTTGTAGAAAAAATGCTTTTAAAAGTTTTTTTAAAAAAGCCTCTGATGATCATGTGGCTCAGCTGGGCATGGTAGTGGGGGTGCAGGGATTTTTGCTACCGGTTCTCCGAACCACCCACCACCATTGCTAGCAGATCGGGCGATCCGGTCTGAACCGGGAGCATTTCACCCCTGATATACAGGTAGCCCTGGACTTACAACAGTTGGTTTAGTGATTATTCAAAGTTACAACAGCACTGAAAAAAGGGACACGACCATTTTTCACACATATGACTGTTGCAGCATCCCCACAGTCACGAGATTTACATTCAATGGCTGACAAGTGGTTCATATTTATGACAGTTACCATGTCTCGGGGTGACGTGATCCCCTTTTGCAACCTTCTGATGAGTAAAGTCAATGGGGAAGCCAGACTCACTTAACAACCGTGTTTCTAATTTAAGAAATTCACTTAACAAATGTGGCAAGAAAAGTCTTAAAACGGGATAAAATTCACTTAATAAATTTCTCATTTAACAGTGTAAATTTGGGGGCCACTTGTGGTCGTAAGTCAAGGACTACCTGTATGCAGAGGTGGGTTTCAGCACCGGTAGCAGAAATTTTGAGTAGTTCGGAGAACCGGTAGTAAAAATTCCGACTGGCCCCGCCCACATCTATTCTCTGCCTCCCAAGTCCCAGCTGATTGGGAGGGAATGGGGATTTTGCAGTAACCTTCCCCTGGAGTGGTGTGGGAATGGAGATTTTACAGTATCCTTCCTGTGCCATGCCTACTAAGCCACGCCCAGCATGCCATGCCATGCCATGCCACACCCACCAAGCCACACCCACAGAACCGGTAGTAAAAAATGTTGAAACCCACCACTGCCTGTATGTATAAATAAACATGTGTTTCATTTTTCACAGGATCGTGTAAGATCCCTGTAAGATGGGATGCACCTTTCCGACCCTCTTCACACAAATACCCATTGATCATATTCTCCCATGGACTAGGAGCCATTCGGTGAGTTTGTATAGGTGGGGTGGAAAACCAGTTCAGGAAGGCCAAGGATGAGGATGCTGGTTTTGGTACGCGAGTCTGAGATCTTTGAATGATATTCATGGAAATCTAGTAGATCCTATATGACTCTTATCCGCTTTATAGCAGAGGCCTTGATCTCCTTCTCTCTGTCTCAGTAGGATAATCAGCAGGGCTCAAATCTCTTCTTTTGCCATTTCCAAACCTCCTTTCTGACTTTGTCGCTAAATTTGGGCAGGAGGTGACCAAAAGCGGGTGACCAATTTTCCTCCATATATCCTTGCATGCAGACTTCTCGTTTAATAATACCGTCAATCCCTCTCCCCAAAACGGGTAAGGAGCCTGAGTGGCGCAGCAGACTAATGCTACTGTTAAAGGTAGAATTTAGCTTCCAGCTTTCTGCAATTACTGCGAGTTCAATTCTCACCAGGCTCAAGGTTGACTCAGCCTTCCATCCTTTCTAAGGTAGGTAAAATGAGGACCCGGTTTGTGGGGGCAATAAGCTGACTTTGTATAAAAAAAATATACAATAGTATGAAGGCTATGAAGGAAGAGCCTGTAGTACAGTGGACTAAAGCACTGTTATTAACATCTGCTGCCTGCAATTACTGCGAGTTCAATTCTCACCAGGCTCAAGGTTGACTCAGCCTTCCATCCTTTCTAAGGTATAAAATGACCCGGTTTGTGGGGGCAATAAGATGACTTTGTATAAAAAAAATATACAATAGTATGAAGGCTATGAAGGAAGAGCCTGTAGTACAGTGGACTAAAGCACTGTTATTAACATCTGCTGCTTGCAATTACTGCAAGTTCAAATCTCACCAGGCTCAAGGTTGACTCAGCCTTCCATCCTTTCTAAGGTAGGTAAATTGAGGACCCAGTTTGTGGGGGCAATAAGCTGACTTTGTATAAATATACAAAAGGATGAAAGCTATTGCTTAACGCACTGTAAGCCGCCCTGAGTTTCCGGAGAAGGGCGGCATATAAATTAAAGCAAAAAAAACAAAAAAAAGTTGGAAGGGACTTTATAGGTCATCTAGTTCAACCACCATGGACCCAACCCACTCAAGCAGGAGACCCTACACCATTGTGTGGATGTCTTTGTGTATATTGTAAGCTGCTTGGTCTTTTGGGGTGCAGGTGGCCTCCAAAAGAAATAAAATGGTCCATATCTGCTGCTCTAAGCGGGGTGGAGAGAAATACCAGCAATGCCTGAATGTTGTGGGTTGAAGAAGGGGTGGAAAGAGTGAGACATGCAGATGCCGAGAGATTATTTTTTGAAGAAGGGCAGGCAAGTTAAACAATTATCCATGTGGGAGCTGAGAAAGTCAAAAGGGGCCGTGGGGAGAGAGAGGGAGGGAGGGAGCATTGTCAAGGTTTGAGCAAGTTCAGGGGCCACTGACCAAAATGCAGAATGTTTTAAGGGGAAGTGGTAAATGCCAGAGGTTAAACAGGGAAACCTCAGGCTAGCCAACCAGCCACATCTTGGGGCTCTTCCTAAGAGATCTTCTCCAGCCGTCCTGCCTGAAATGCTTCTGATAGCAATAGCATCTTCTAAGCCAGGGGTCTGCAACCTTAAACATTCAAAGAGCCATTTGGACCCGTTTCCCACAGAAAAGAAAACCCTGGGGGCCACAGAACCTGGGTGGGCATGGCCAACTCAATGTCACTCACTTCCACCAGCCACATGACACCCCCCCCAGCCACGCCTACCCAGCCAGTCATTAGGGCAGAGAACTGGTTGTTAAAAAACACTGGGAACCACAAAACTCTTTTGACTTCTCTTTCTCTCTCCCTCCCTTCCTCCCCCCTCTCTCTGTATCTTTCTCTTCCTTTAATGACCATGACAAAACCACCATAAAATTGAGCATGTCCCACATCATGACTGCATCGCTTAATGACAGAAGTTCCAACCCCAATTGTGGTCATAAATTGAGGATTACTTGTAGTTTCATTTTGCTTAGAGCTAGAGTACTGTTTTTCAATCTTGGCCACTTTAAGATGTGCGGACTTCAAGGAATTCTGGGAGTTGAAGTTTATATATCTTAAAAGTGGCCAAGTTTGAAAAAGACAGGGCTGGAGCAGTGGTGGGTTCCTCCCGATTCGGCCCGGTTCCGCCGAGCTGGTAGCGGTGATGATATGACGTCACCAAAGCAGTTCTGCGCCCCCACCCCACCCCCGTGTTATTCTTATCTTTTATTTGGCTCCACCCCCAATCTATTGCTGCCTCCTGAGTCTGATTGGCTAGAAGGGAAAAAACTGTTTAAACTCTTGCCGTGGGGCTTCAAAGGGCCGCCCTACAGCTGATCAGTGGTAAAAGGCAGTGTGGTGGTAGACCAGAGCGCTCGAAAAACAAATGGGTAGACCCGTGCCTCCAAAAACAAATGGGTAGACCCGTGCCTGCAAAAATAAATGGGTAGACCAGTGCCTTCAAAAACATATGGGTAGACCGGTACAGCTCTGCAAGCAGTTAAAAGCCTGGTAGACCAGTACCTCTGCTAAATCCTAAAGAATTGTCATATGACCATCAAGCCACGCCCACAAAATAAACCACGCCCAAAGAACCAGTAGTAAAAAAAATTAGAACCCATCCCTGGGCTGGAGGATATCTAATTAAGGAAACATCTGCAAGAAACATCTGAAACCCTGGAACTGGCTGAACAATAATCCTCTTAAAATCCATCTGGTCCTTCAATTGTGTACTTCACAATCACCATCTTGATTTTTGTAGCTACTGCTACCGCCTTATTTTTTTTCTTCATCTTTGCTGATGTGTTCGTTTCAAGACCAAATAATTTGAAAGAAGCTGCGTTCCTCAGTTTTAATAATCTGCTTTCTCCTTCAATTTTCAGAACCATATACTCAGCCATCTGCATTGAGATGGCTTCTCGGGGGTTTTTGGTGATGGCTCTTGAGCACAGGTGAGACTGAATCCCTTCAGAGAAGGCATTTTAAGATTAGATTCTTGAATTTATGGTGGTTTTTTTAAAAAATATTTGCCTTTGATCAGGTGAAATTTACTTATGTCCCCTACGGGTTTGCAAGTGTGCGCGCGTTGCACTGCTATCCACGCATGTGTAAAACCTACGCGTGCACAGAGGCTGAAAATCATCGCAAAAAAGGGACATGACGTCCGCAGCAGCGGGCGGGGCTTCACGCAGTCAGCTCTACCGTATCGCATGATCCTGTAGGAACCGGCTGAATTTCACCCCTGCCTTTGATGCATCTATGCACATCAGGGGTGAAATCCAGCAGGTTCTGACAGGTTCTGGAGAACTGGTAGCGGAAATTTTGAGCAGTTCGGAGCAAATACCACCTCTGGCTGGCCCCAGAGTGGGGTGGGAATTGGGATTTTGCAGTATCCTTCCCCTGGAAGGGGTGGGAATGGAGATTTTACAGTATCCTTCCCCTGCCATGCCCACCAAGCCACACCATGCCCACCAAGCCACGCCAACAGAACCAGTAGTGAAAAAAATTGGATTTCACCACTGATGCACATCCTAAAATTTCATTTCTTGATAGCAGTGGCCATTATTTTCAAGAAATCGTTCTTGGAGTTTCGTAAGAGGAAGGGGTATTATGGATGTTCGTTGCCTGGAGTTACTTTTACAGTAATAAAGGCAGAATAAAAATCAAATCAAATCAATCAATAATTGAGGAAGACAGGAGCTGGGACCGATCAGTTACGAAGTTCAACACATTTAATTTCAGTAATTTAATGATTTGCCTATGGATACTAGGCCTGGATGCAAGTTCCAGAAGCCCTTTTTTTGAATTGTTCTTTGATTTCAGCATTACAGGGTCATGAAACTAAGATTAGATCATCCCTCCTTTCCAGGAAAGTGTTGTCACATAGAGCCCGAGGAAAATTAAATAGAGATTGTAACGACATACTGAAAAACTTAACTTCAGGCGGGAGCTTAGAAACAGTAGAGTAGGGGTGCCAAACTTGTTTTCATGAGGGCCGCATCAGGGTTGTGTTTGACCTTGGGGAGGGCAGGGGGGCGTGGTCAGCTTGACATCACTCATGTTGGGGCACCTGTGGTGGCCCGAGTGCTCTGCCAACGAAAACGGGCTTCCGAGCTCCGTTTTCGGCTGCAACAGCCTCCTGCAACCCTCTGCCAACGAAAACGGAGCTCACGAGGGCTGCGCACAGCTCTCCCGAACTCCGTTTTCACTGGCAGAAGCGCCACGGGACAGTCCTTCATTTTTCCAGGGTGTCCCCATCGGCTAGATCTAAGCACCCTGCGGGCTGGATCCAGCCCCAGGGCCTGGAGTTTGATACCCCTACAGTAGAGGAACTGTAGGAGATTCCTTTTCTTCTTTGCTTTCCCATCTGTTCTTGCTCTACGCTGATGTTCACGGTACCTGCTCTTTTCAGAGACCGCTCAGCTTCTGCTACTTACTTTTGTAAACTGGATCCCGAAGCACCAGATCTACAAGAAGCTCAGATGCATGAAGAATGGCTCACTTACCGCAGGGTACCCAGAGATCAGAAGGAGTTTCCGTTCCGGAACCCGCAGGTATTGACTATCTCGGACAGTAAAGTTCCTTAACACGGTCTTGAATATCACAAACTTCCATCAATTCATCAGATCTCTTTGTCAACCCTGAAGCTGATCTGACCGAAGGCATCTTGGAGCTTCAGTGTTGACACACTGGAGCTGAGAGACCGGGAGGGGGGGATTTGAGATAGTTGGGACTTTGTAGCCAAAATAAAATACTTGGGAACCAAGAACATTCTCAAACCTGGTCAGAGGAAGGAGGAGTGGTGTCCCCAGGCAACCAGACAGAGCCGTGATTGGACCATGTGACTGATTGTTTAGAACAGTGGTTCCCAATGTGGGGCCCACGCCCCAAAGTGGGGCAATTTGATTTTTAATGGGGACAATTGGAACCTTGTTTAAACCAAGTTAATGGCCTTTTAGGCTTCCTCCACATGAGTAGGAGTTCACTTCTGGAATAGTAAGACTTATATGTCACGGGGGGGGGGGGGGGGGGGGCATTAGGATTTTAGAGATGCTTAGGTAGGGCATGGCCAAAAAAAAATTGGGAAACATTGGTTTAGAGAAAGTGAAAAACTTTTTTTTTTTATTGTAAAAGTTTTACAATTACATTTTCACCCCATTTTCACCCCCCTAACCCTCCCCAAACTCCCCAACCCACCCTCCCAAACCCCCCCTGACCCTCCCCTCCCCCCCGGACTTCCATAGAATATCATTATCCCCTATACAAAAACCTTGAACCCCCCCAACCCCCATGTCATTTTTCATCTTCACATAGTTCGACTATTTCTATCTTAATATAATATAATACTATCAATGAAAAGCTATTTGATACTTCTTAGTTTGGTATTTGTTCTGCACATAATCTATCCACTTTTTCCATCCACATTCATAAGTCTCTTGTGAGCGATCTTTTAAGTATGCTGAAATCTTCGCCATCTCCGCGAAGCTGGCCATCTTCAAAATCCATTCTTCTACGGTGGGCAGAGCTTCATTTTTCCAATATTTACCTATCAACAATCTCGCTGCTGTAATCATATACAAAATCAACTTTATTTCATCCACTGTAAAACCCTCAACTATACCCAATAAAAGCAATTGTGGAGAAAATTGGATTTTTTTCTTTAAAACATTCTGCATGACCCACCAAATTTTTATCCAAAAAGCCTTAACTTTCTTACAAGTCCACCAAATATGATAATATGTAGCATCTAAACAATCACACCTCCAACATTTTGGCTGAACATTAGGGTACATAGACGACAATTTCTTAGGATCTAAATGCCATCTATAAAACATTTTGTAAAAATTTTCCCTCAAATTCTGCGACTGTGTAAATTTAACGTTCTGAACCCAAATTTTTTCCCATGTTTCCAACATCACTGGTTCTTCAAAATTTTGTGCCCACTTAATCATACAATCTTTAACTAATTCAGTTTCCGAATCCCTTTCTAACAAAACATTATAAAGCCTTTTAATATGCATTGGACCTTTCTCTTTTATATGTCTAACCAATTCTTCCTCATGCAACATAATACCAGTTCTTTGGTCCTCTTTCCATCTCAATTGCAATTGATTATATTGTAACCAAGTTAAATTAATCCCTTCAGCCAACAGTGTCTGTAATGTCTTCAGCTGCCATCTGCCCGCATCTGTAAAAAGAACCTCTTTGTATAAAAACCCCCCGAGTGACATTATATTTGTATTCCACAAAATATGACCAAGATCCAGCCATAGCGGTATTTTATAATCCCATTTGAGTCGGTGCTTCTTCCAAACTCTCAACAAAGAGTCTCTAAGTATATGGCTTTTAAATACTTTATCCACTTTGCTGTCATAAAATAAATAAGCATGCCATCCAAATTCCAAATCAAAACTTTCTGCGTTTAGTATTCCAGTCTTTTTTCCTCCAAACCAATCACTTGTTAAAGTCAGAGCTGCTGCATCATAATATAACTGTAGGTTTGGAAGTTTAAGACCTCCCCTTTCTGGAACATCTTGCATAATTTTCAATTTTACTCTTGGTTTTTTCTCGTTCCAGACAAACTTGTTCACTCCAGTTTGCCATACTTTTAGTTGTTTATCATTTTTAAGCACCGGAATCATTTGAAACAAAAAAAGAAATCTTGGTAAAATGTTCATCTTAACTGCTGCTATTCTTCCAAGTAAAGACAGCTGCAGTTTTTTCCAAGTCTCCATGTCTTTTTGCACCTCTCGCCACAACACCTCATAATTATTTTGAAACAATTTCATATTTGATTCTGCAACCTGAACTCCTAGATATTTTACCTTTGGTACAATCTCAAAACCTGCCCTCCTTTCAAGCTCGTGTTTACGATCTTGTGTCATATTTTTGACTATCATCTTAGTTTTTTTCTGGTTCAGACTAAAACCTGAAACTTTACCATAGTCTTGTATAATGTCCTTCATCTGGATTATTGATTCCATTGGCTGTGTTAGGGTAACAACCAGATCATCTGCAAATGCCTTTATTCTGTAATCCTCTTGCCTTATCATTATACCTTTCAAGATATTAGAGTCCCTTATTGTATTTAGCAAGACTTCTAGTGTTAAAATAAACAACAATGGGGACAACGGACATCCCTGTCTTGTTCCTTTTTCGATTTTAAACTCTGATGTCAGACTTCCATTAATAATAATCTGTGCCTTTTGCTCTTGGTAGATTGCTGAAACCGCCTGTATAAATTGGTCTCCAAATCCCATTATTTTAAAGTCTTTAGTAGAAAATTCCAATCCACTCTATCAAAGGCCTTCTCCGCATCCAAAAAAACCAGCACTGCAGAGATCTGTTTATTCTTCTCAAGATATTCCAGTAAATCTATAACTTGCCTTACATTGTCCTTCATGTATCTACCCTCTATAAACCCAGCTTGGTCGTCATTAATCACCTCTTGAATTACTGGCATCAGTCTGTTGGCTAATACTTTTGCATAAATTTTATAGTCATTATTTAGAAGAGATATTGGTCTATAATTTTCCGGTTTTTTAGGACCTGCTTGTTCTTTTGGTATCAAAGTAATATATGCTGATTTCCATGATGGGGGTATTTTACCCCCTTGTTGTATATTACAAAATAAGTCTCTAAGTTGTTCCACCATTTCTGCTTGTAAAGTTTTATAATACACTGCTGTCAATCCATCTGTTCCAGGAGCTTTAGCTGTTTTCAATTGTTTAATTGCTGCAATTATTTCCTCAACTGTTATAGGGTAATTCATTCTTTCTTTTTGTTGGCTAGTAATTTTTGAGACTCTTTTCTCTTCTAGATATTTTTCTATAAGTCCATTCTGTATGTCATCTTTAGCATATAATTTAACGTAGTAATCTACAAAGACTTCTTTAATCAGTTTTTGTTGGAAAATTTCTTTCCCCACAATGTCAGTACTCTCAATAGTCCGTATACTCTGCTTTTTCCTTAAGGTATAAGCCAACCATCTCCCCGGTTTGTTGGCATTAAAAAACGTATTATGCTTCGCATATTGTAGATTTGTTGCAGCTTGTTCCGCCAAAAGCATTTGAAACTGATCTTTCAAAAGTTTTATAGCACCACGTATTCTTTCATCTGTTGGGTTTTTAATAAGTAACTGTTCCTTATTCTTTATTTCTGCTTCCAATTCGAGTCTTTTCCTTTGTCGATTCTGTTTATGTTTGAAGTTCATATGAATAAGTACCCCTCTCATATAAGCTTTGCTCGCGTCCCAAACTATTTCAATTGGGGTACCCTTATTCAAATTCATTTCAAAAAATTCTTTCATCTGTTTTTTAAGTTCTATTATATTTTTTTCATATCTGAACAAATTTTAGAGAAAGTGAAAAACTTTTAATTAGGTGAAAACTGCGGGAACTTTCAGAGTCGGCTTTCACCAGATCTCCCAATATGATATATCCAATAATGCTATTCTTTGAGGAATCTACCTGCCTCGGGGTTTTGCTTGCTACAGGTATATTACTTGCAACCCTGACACTCCCTCTGCATCCTGCTGTAATGTTGGCCTTAACCCTGTGTGTGTGATAGAGAGAGTTGAGGAGCCAAAGGGTAATTCTAAAACTTTTTTCACTGCAGCTCCATCAAAGAGCAAACGAGTGCAAACGCGGATTCAGGCTGATCCAAAGCATCAACAGTGGCAAGGCTGTTAGAAACCTTCTGAGCTCGGATTTTGACCTCTCTACACTGAAGGTAAACATGCTGAGCCTTCACAGGCTCTGCCCCTTTAGAACACATGCACAATATTTGGTTCTCACCTTTAAAGCGCTCCATGGCTTAGGGCCAGGGTATTTACGAGACCGCCTTCTGCTATCGATAACCTCCCACCGGCCAATACGCTCTCACAGAGAGGGCCTCCTCAGGGTGCCTTCCGTCAAGCAATGTCGGCTGGCGGCCCCCAGGGGGAGAGCCTTCTCTGTGGGAGCACCCGCCCTCTGGAACGAGCTACCTCCCGGAATACGGCTGATTCCGGATCTCCACACTTTCCGTAACGCCCTGAAGACGTTTTTATTTCAGCAAGCTGGCCTGGCCTGAATAGGTTTTATGGGTTAGTTTTTTAATTGTATAGCTTGGGGTTTTAAATTGGGAGGCCGATTAATTTAATTTATTTTTAGTTATCTTAACTTTTATATTGTATGTTATTTTAATTTTCGGCTGTTCACCTCCCTGAGTCCCTTCGGGGAGAAGGGCGGGATATAAATTCAATAAATAATAATAATAATATTTAGATGGGTTATTTAGGAAAGAGGTGGGACTTGGGTCACCAAGGTGCAATGCTATTTTTGTCAGATGGGCCCACTGGACTTCCATCCATCCCCCTACCAACACAGCAGAGGTCTTCCTAAGGAGAAAGGAATTTTGGAAACCCATCTATCAAGGTTAAACACTATTGTATGAATGTCTGTGGAGATTCTCAGTCATCCAGGTCATGGTTGTCCCAAAGGTGCTTTTTCAGGAGGCAACTGGATTTTCTTGTTTTTCTTTGAAGATGTTTTGCTTCTCATCCAAGAAGCTTCTTCAGCTCTGACAAGGATGGTGGGGAATGGTTGGATTGATATTCCTTGTAGATGGAGCTGGTCGTTTGCATCTTTTTAGAGGGTCATTGAAACCCTGGGTGATTTATCTGTGTCCTCAGGGTCACCTGAGTAGTGCAAATGGTTCCTGTATTCTGCAGTGTTTTTTCCCTCTGGAAATCCATTCCTACTCCCACACCATTCAAAGAGTGTTCATCCCAAATTGCATAGCTAAAGGGTCTGTAGAGATTCTGTCATCCAGGTCATGGCTGCCCCAAGGGTGTTTTTTCGAGAGGCAACTGGACTTTCTGGTTTTTCTTTGCATATGTTTTGCTTCTCATCCAAGAAGCTTCTTTAGCTCTTACAGGATGGGGGGGAATGGAAGGATTGATACTCCTTGCAGACACCTGGTCCTTTTCATTCTTTTAGAGCAGGGGTCCCCAAACTTGGCAGCTTTAAGACTTGTGGACTTCAACTCCCAGAACTCTCCAGCCAGCATAGCTGGCTGGAGAATTCTGGGAGTTGAAGTCCACAAGTCTTAAAGCTGCCAAGTTCGAAGACCTCTGTTTTAGAGAGTTGTTGAGGCAATTGGGGAGGGATTGTCTTTGTCCTCAGGGTCACCTGAGTGGTGTAAATGGGTGTGGAGCCTTCTTGGAACTGTTGAAAGGAATGTGTTATAGATGGGGGATAGGTGATGTCGTATCCCTCCCCCTCTGTTGAGAGAGGGCCATTCAGTTTTGACGTAGATGGCCTCTTTGACCTCTCTTTCAAACCAATTATCCTCTCTGTCCAAAATGTAGACTTTGTTGTCTTCAAAAGAATGGCTTTTGCATTTTATTGTATCAGTGCTTTTTTCTGTCTTGTATCTGAAATGTATTTTCCTGAATATTTGAGATACTTCGTTTTTGTTTTAAAGCCCACTTGCCTTTTGCTTTTTGGCAAAGAAGGAGCTGGCATCTTTTTATGGGCTTACCTTAGTGGGGAAATTCAAAAATTTTCCCTACCGGTTAATGGGGGTGGCTTGGTGGGGGATGGGTCATGTGACTGGGTGGGCGTGGCCAACTTTTTTTTTTTTACTTTTTAAAGCATTTTTTAACTTAAAAAAGTTTTTAAAAAGGTTCTGATGATCGTGACGATCAGCTGATTGTCACAACTGATCATCGGAACCTTTTTTTTTACTTTTTTAAGTAAATTTTTACTACCGGTTCAGGTGAACCAGCCCAAACCAGTAGCATTTCACCCCTGGCTTACCTCCCCGTTCCCCAGCAATCCCCCAGTTTATAAATCTAAACCAGAGGTTGCAACTGCTCCTGTCTCTCAATCCCAAAGGAATCCCTGTGATTTCAATCAGCCACCAGGGGGCACCAGGACCTGTTCTTCTCATCGAAAGTGAACCCATCTGTGCATATGGAAAGTATATATGAGAACGGAACCAGCAGAGAAATGAGATGATGATGATAGAAGAGAATATCTATAGCTCAGGGTTGAACTGTGTTTGGTGGTTTGCTTGCAGATGTTTCCTTATCCAACTAGGTAAGTGATGGTGTTACCTAGTTATGAAACATCTGCAAGCAAACCAAGCTCAGATAGCATCAAGGACTTCTCACATTATTATTGCTGGTCGCACAGTCAGCCAAATGTTTAGGTTTGGCACATTTACCCACTTTTTGAATCCTTCCCAATGACCTGGGATGGGCAAGTGTTGTTGTTTGATGGTGTTAAAGGTATAATCTCAGAATGTAAGCTGTTCCAAGTAAAGCTGCCTTTTGCAATTGACTGATGGGGATTTTGTCAATGCCTCAGTAACTGTAATTTCTAAGAGAAAGGGTGAAGATTAAAGGGAATTTAGAGACAGAGTTTTGAACTTTGGTTTGGAATGTATATACTTGTATTTGTGTGCATGTAAATGTGCATTCTGTAAACCACCAGGAATTATTAGTACAATACTGATAGCCAGTGGTGAAATCCAATTTTTTTTTACTACCGGTTCTGTGGGCGTGGCTTGGTGGGCGTGGTGTGGCTTGGTGGGCGTGGCAAGGGAAGAATACTGCAAAATCTTCATTCCCACCCTATTCCAGGGGAAGGATACTGCAAATTCCCTCTCCACTCCTGGGGAAAGGATATTGCAAAATATCCATTCCCACCCCACCCTGGGGCCAGCCAGAGGTGGTATTTGCCAGTTCTCCGAACTGCTCAAAATTTCTGCTACCGGTTCTCCAGAACCTGTCAGAACCTGCTGGATTTCACCCCTGCTGGCAGCTGGAAGATGTGCTTCAGCCTTCTTAGATCTGATGCCTTCCAGAAGTGTTGTAGTATAATTCTCTGATTTTTCCTGTGGGAACATTGAAATGGGTTGGGGATATAATAGTTCTCTCTCTTCCATAAAAATGAGATATCCTATTTTTGATAGAATCCTAGATCTCCCCTTGTTCTTGTAAATGGATGGCCAGTCTGAGGTTTTCCCTAACTACAGTTCTCAACATTCCTCACTATAGGTAGTCCTTGTTACAATCATAATAGAGCCTGCTCATTACAGTCTTAAGTTGTAACGGTCATAAAATAGTGTTTTTTTATGTTGGTCAAATGCAATTTCTTTTGTAAGACTTTGTTTGCGGCACTCATTAAGCAAACACAGCAGTTGTTAAGTGAGCCAATGATTCACTATGGGCATGCTCTTTGCAGAAAACAGGAAGTAAGTTTGAGAAAACGGAAGAATCACATAACTGTGAATCACGTACTGCAAATACCATAATGCAGTTCTGTTGCTGAGCACTGAATACAGTCACATGACTGGGGTTGACAACTTTTAGAACATCAGATCTGGGCCTTAAGTCCCCTTTTCAGGCAGATGGTAGCTTCAAACAGTTGTTAAGCAACCTGTTGTAAGTTGAGGACTACCTGTAATGGACAGCTGGCTGGGTTTCCTGGGACCTGTAGTTCCCAGTAGCAGAATGCAGGTTTCATCACCATCCCTGGAGCCTTCCAATGTTGCCCAATTTGGAGGTTCTTGGTCCATGATATTAATGAGCTGGTTTCCTTAACTGTCTCCCCCCATTCCTTGCAGGACAATGTGGATCTGACCAAAGCCGTTGTCATGGGTCATTCTTTTGGAGGCGCGACAGCTGTGCTAGCTCTGGTCAAAGAAGCCCAATTTAAGTGAGTATCTTCCAGAACATCTTCTATGTTAAAGAAAATTGCAACCTCAAAGAGCTTATTAAGAACAAACGGCAAACAAAGGAGCCGTGATGGTTAGAATGCAGTACTGCAGGTTAACTCACTGCTCACTGCCAGCAGTTCGATTCTGATCGGTTCAAGGTTGACTCAGCCTTCCATCCTTCCGAGGTCGATAAAATGAGGACTCAAGATTGTTGGGGGCAATATGCTGACTTTGTAAACTGCTTAGAGAGGGCTGTAAAGCACCGTGAAGTGGTATATAAGTCTAAGTGCTATTGCTATCAGGAGCCCTGGTGGCACAGTGGTTAGAATGCAGTATTGCAGGCTAACTGCCCACTGCCAGCAGTTTGATCCTGACCGGCTCAAGGTTGATTCATCCTTCCATCCTTCTGAGGTCAATAAAATGAGGACTCAAGATTGTTGGGGGCAGTATGCTGACTTTGTACATTGCTTAGAGAGGGCTGTAAAGCACCGTGAAGTGGTATATAAGTCTAAGTGCTATTGCTATGTGGGAAGCCAAGGTTTTTGGTCTCTTGCTTCACTAGGTGCCTTGTGCTTATTTCCCTCCTGTAGATGCGCTGTTGCCCTTGATGCATGGATGTTTCCTTTGGAAAATTCTGCTTACCCAAAAGTGACCAAGCCAGTGCTGTTTATCAACACAGAATCATTCCAGACGGCAGAGAGCGTGGCCAAGATGAAAAAAATCAGCACCACCAGCAGTGAAAGCAAGATCATTACAATCCTGTGAGTCTGCCCGGTCTCCAACTGTGATCAACGCCTTTGCGTAGTAGTAGAGAATACACAATCAGAGGAGGTGTCATTCACAGATTAGACACACACACACACACATATACACACAGCCTCTCCCTGCAGGCTTGCAGTCTAAGAAGATGTGACACAAGGAATGGGGGGGGGGGGGGGGGGGGAATGGAAGGGAGATGTTAAAAATAAGGTTGTATCTGAAATGAGAAGAGGGAGGGACCATTTAGGGGAAGAAAAGGGGAGAATCAGTAAGAAAAAGATGGTAAGAAACAAAGGACAGCATGGATTAGCAAAGCCTACAGAGTTGCATCCTTGTCAAGATAGCCTCTTTTTTTGGTAAGTCGTATAAAATTAATTTGGGATTTGGCATAGCCCAAAACCAGAGAATCGTTTTGACTCGAGAGGTGAAATGAATGCAAACTGGCCCCTTAAAACTGAGAGCCTTTGAAAGGAAGATGCTACCAGATGGATGTGTCTGTGTGTCTGGTTTCTCCCCCACCCCCGTTCCCCGTGCTGGTGCTGAAGGATGACACACTCATAGAATGGTTTTGACGCTCAATTCAGGCAGGAATGCAAAGGCAGCATCAGGTCTGCTTCTTAAAATAGCACTGGCAAAGCTTTTTTGGCTGATTTTTGAAGAAGAAGAAGAAGGAAGGGGAGGAAAAATCTCTGTCGTCTTGTTAAATAGTCAGAATCCCTTGTCCAAAAAAATCCCCTATTTAGAGTTGCTTTTATCTGCAGACAATGGATGGTTGTCTGAAGATGACAAAAACACATCGCTTTCTCTCTTCCTCCCCCCCCCCTTTAAGCTCTGCTAAAACAGACCCAGTGTTTTGTCTCATCTCTCCGTCTTTCCCAAAGACCTCTACTGCTAACATAGCGAAGGGAGTGTCTCAGGAGTGAAATTCAGTAGATTCTGACAGGTTCTGGAGAACTGGTAGCGGAAATTTTGAGTAGTTTGGAGAACCAGCAAATGCCACCTCTGGCTGGCCCAAGAGTGGGGAGGGAATGGAGATTTTGCAATAACCTTCCCCCAGGAGTGGGGAGGGAATGGGGATTTAGCAGTATCCTTTCCCTGGAGTGGGGTGGGAATGGAGATTCTGCAGTATCCTTCCTCTGCCACCCCCACCAAGCCACGCCCACAGAACCGGTAGTAAAAAAAAATTGGATTTCACCACTGATGCACATCCTAAAATTTCATTTCTTGATAGCAGTGGCCATTATTTTCAAGAAATCGTTCTTGCAGTTTCGTAAGAGGAAGGGGTATTATGGATGTTCGCTGCCTGGAGTTACTTTCACAGTAATAAAGGCAGAATAAGAATCAAATCAAATCAATCAATAGTTGAGGAAGACAGGAGCTGGGACCGATCAGTTACGAAGTTCAACACATTTAATTTCAGTAATTTAATAATTTGCCCTGCCTACGGATACTAGGCCTGGATGCAAGTTCCAGAAGCCCTTTCTTGAATTGTTCTTTGATTTCAGAATTACAGCGTCATGGAGCTAAGATTAGGTCACCCCTCCTTTCCAGGAAAGTGTTGTCACATGGAGCCCGAGGAAAATTAAGTAGAGATTGTAACCGGTAGTAAAAGAATTTGGATTTCACCACTGGGATATCTTAGTGCTGCGGTGTTTTCCTTTGTTTCACAAAGCACCAGAAATGGACATATTTATTTATTTTATTTATTTTATTTTATTAAATTTCTATACCGCCCTTCTCCCGAAGGACTCAGGGCGGTGCACAGCCAGAAGATAAAACACAGAAATACAAAAATTTAAAATAGATTAAAAACGAATTAAATAATTTGGCTGAATTTAAAATACCCCATAATTTAAACAGATTAAAATTTGTATTTAAAATTTATATTTAAAAGGGGAGAAGATTTAGGCCAGGCCAGCTTGATGAAATAAAAAAGTTCATAAGGCAGTATCCCTCCATTGCTCTCCAAGGCAAATGCTTGGAAGCTAGGCTGCCTTCAAACATGGGAGTTTCATGCCGAGATTAAAGAAAAATTGGAAATTTCAGACGGTTAAGACCTCTTTCCAGCCACTGGATTTCACAGTGTCTTCTGAAACTCCAAATTGCCAGCTGGGTGTTCTTTCATTGCATAGACTTTCCCAGCAGATGTTGAAATGACCTTTTTTTAATTGCTAAATCTGGGAGATGTCCCATCTTTGGACCTGGGGATCCATTTTGGATCCTGTTCTTCTCAGTGATTCACTTTTAATGTTGATATATTTTTTCTCCTAGGGGTACCGTCCACCAGAGTCAGACTGATTTCACCTTCCTAGCCGGGAACCTTGTCAATCGGGTCTACAAGACAAGGGGTACTACTGATCCATACAAAGGCCTGAATATCACCAACCAGGCTGCTCTCGCTTTCTTACAAAAGCATCTCCGTAAGTCAATATCATGAAAGTTGTTTCTTCCTCTAAAAGAGACATCATCCTATGAAGAACAAGACACCCATCAGATAAAAGGCAAAATCAAACTAGGTTAATGGACAGCATTCAGGATGGGGACTGAGAAGAGCCAATTTCAGAATAACAAGAGTTGGAAGGTACCTTGAAGGTCTTCTAGTCCAGAGGTCACCCAGCTTTTGGACCTCAGGAACCACTACATTCATAATTTTAAATCCCGTGGACCACTAATATGAATTAGGGATGGGATGGGGTCCTTCAGGCACTTAATTTGACCGCCTGTTAGCAGAGAGAAGCATCCCAGTCAACCCTAGCTTTGCTGTCCATTGCAGCTAGGAATCTCAAATATGGCCAAGAATGAACGTTTGTCTTGTAGCCAGCCCGGACACTAGATCATCCCCCTGCAAACTCTGTCTTTCGAGGAGCCCAGCTGAAGTTTCGTGCACCACTCACTGAAGCACCTGACTCCCAGGGAGGGAGGGAGGGGCTGGGGCTACTAAACAGGCAGCCAAGCTTAGTGCCTGAAGGACCCCATCCCATCAGCAAGCGGGATTAATTGCTTTGGTGGGCCGTATCCGACCCAGGGGCTGTAGTTTGAAGATCAAAGTTTTTCTGCGGACTACTAAAATTTTCTCACGGACCACCAATGGTCCACGGACTACCAGTTGTTGACTGCTGTTCTAGTCCAACCCGCTGCAGAAGCAGAAAACTCTACATCATTTCAGATAAATAGCCATCCAATCTCTTCTTAAAAGCTTCCAATAATGGGGTACCCACAATCTCTGGAGGCAAGTCGTTCCACTGACTAATTCTAACTGCTCTAACTAATTCTAACTGTTAGGAAATTCCTCCTTAGCTCTAGGTTGCTTCTCTTTTTGATTAGTTTCTATCTGTTGTTTCTTGTCCTGCCTTCAGGTGCTTTGGAGGATAGGTTGACCCCCTCTTCTTTGCAGGAGCCCCTTAGATATTGGAACTCTGCTATCATGTCTCCTCTAGTCCTTCTTTTCATCAGATTAGACATACCCAATTCCTGCAATCGTTCTTCATATGGTTTAGCCTCCAGTCCCCTAAATATTCTTTGTTGCTCTTCTCTGCACTCTTTCTAGCATCTCAACATCTCTTTATATTGTGATGACCAAAACCGAATGCAATATTCCAAGTGTGGCCTTACCAAAGCATTATAAAGTGGTACTAACACTTCACGGGATCTTGATTCTATCCCTCTGTTTATGAAGCCCAGGACTGCATTGTCTTTTTTTGCAGCTGCAGCACACTGCTGGCTCATATTGAAGGGATTGTCCACTAGGACTTCCCAGATCCTTCTCACAGTTACTGCTATTGAGCAAGGTACCACCATTTCACCAGTTTGCCTTCTCCTAAGTGTGTGTGCTCACTCTGCATGGCACAGTAACTCTTTTATGAATGGGCAAACCCTTCCATGCTATTTCTAGAAAGTGTCACAAGATGCCTTTAAATTTCCAAATAGGTCAACTGATGAAAAAGGGTGTTCTATCCCCTATTGAATTTCACTGCACAATGCATTGGAAGACTCAAAAATGGTGAGGGTGAACTTAGCACCATAGCCTCTTGATCAGTGGTAGAATTCAATTTTTTTTTACTACCGGTTCTGTGGGCGTGACGTGGCTTGGTGGGCATGGCAGGGGAAGGATACTGCAAAATCTCCATTCCCACCCCACATCAGGGGAAGGATACTGCAAAATCCTCATTCCCTCCCCACTCCTGCAGGAAGGATACTGCAAAATCCCCATTCCCACCCCACTCTGGGGCCAGCCAGAGGTGGTATTTGCTGTTTCTCCGAACTACTCGAAATTTTCACTACCGGTTCTCCAGAACCTGTCAGAACCTGCTGAATAGCACCCCTGCCCTTGATGCAATAACACTTTGATTTCTCCATCTAGAGCTCAAAGAAGATTTTGACCAGTGGGATAATCTTCTGGAAGGCATAGGAGACTCGGTGGTCCCGGATAGTCCCTTGGCAAAGCCTAGCTTCTAGGCAAGCAATATCTCTCCCCAAATTGTTTTGGGGCACCTTCTGAATTCCCCTCTCCCCCTTTGTTTGAGGGGATGGAAAGCATCTTTGATCTAAAATTGCTCTCCAAATGTTGGACATTCTGCCGAATTGCTCTTCATGATGATGGACATGTTGCTGAGACCTCCTGCTATGACGGAGGTCTCAGGAGGTCACCTCTTTAGGAAGCATCATCTACAGTTTGAGTTATTGCCTTAAATGTGCCTCTCCTTCTACCAGCAAGAGCTTAAGAAAAGGATGGATCTAATTGCGAGTGAAGAAATGGAAATAAATTGGGATGGGTGGAAGTGTAATCCTCGGGGAAATCTGCTTGCACTTTAAAGTAAACTGTAGCAGGAAAACCACAATTTCACTGCCTAGAATCTGCTGTCTTGCTATCCTGCTTGCATCTTTTTCCAACTTGCGTGCTGAGAACCAGAAAAAGAAGAACTACCATGGTTTAAAGCAGGGGTGAAATCTAAATATTTTCCCTACCGGTTCTGTGGGTGTGGCTTGGTGGGTGTGGCAGGGGAAGGATACTGCAAAATCTCCATTCCCACCCCACTCGGGGGCCAGCCAGAGGTGGTATTTGCCGGTTCTCCGAACTACTCAAAATTTCCGCTACCGGTTCTCCAGAACCTGCAGGATTTCACCCCTGGAAAGCTATTAATTGCAGCTATGAAGCTGGATTGAAAAGATCCTTCCTTTACTACCTTGGTAGAGTAGGCAAGAAGGAATATATACCCACCCAACGATATCGTGGCAGAAAATCTGTAAAGAACGTATGCGATACAAGAGCTTAAATCATTTGGAGGTCTGAGCATCAAACCGTTAAATCTTCATTTGGACCCATTTCCCACAGAAAAGAAAACACCGGGAGCCACAAAACCTGGGTGGGTTTGGTCAACTCGATGTCACTCACTCCCACCCAGTCACATGACACACACCCAGCCACGCCTACCCAGGTTTTGTGGCTCTCAGTTTTTTCTGTGGGAAACAAGTATCTCTGTGTGTGTGTCTCTTTCTCTCTCTCTCCTCTCAGGCCAGGTGAGGAGTGACTGGAAGGGGAGGGTGAGGGGTGGGGCCAGCCAGTGGTGGGTTCAGCCGATAGGAAGCCACATCAGGGAGATGAAAGAGCCGCATGCGGCTCTGGAGCCGTGGGTTGCTGACACCTGCTCTAGAACAGTGTTGGTGAACCTTTTGGGCACCAAGTGCCAAAATGGGAGCGTGTGCCGGAAACCGGAAGAGCAGCTGCCTGGTGCACTTGTGCATGCCAGGAAGATGATCTTCCGGTTTCTGACACTCGTGTGCACGAGGAGACCAGCTGGCCGGTGCACATGCACACACCAGAAACCAGAAGAGCAGCCGCCTGGTGCACATGTGTGCACTGGGAAGATGATCTTCCGGTTTGCAGTCAGCTGGTCTTTGTGTGCAAATGTGTGCCAGAAACCAAAAGACCAGGTGGCCGGTGCGTAGGCACATGTTGGAAACCAGAAGATCATTTTCCCGGTGCGTGCATTCATACCCGGCAGCTACTCTTCCGGCTTCCAGCATTCCCACGCATGTGAAGATCAGCTGGCTGGTGTGCCGGAACCCAGAAGAGCAATAGGCAATAACTCACATGCCCGGAGAGATGGCTCTGTGTGCCACTTCTGGCACACGTGCCATAGGTTCACCATCTCGTCTCTAGAGCATGGTCTGATGTATTTCAGACGAGCAGGCGAGCTTACACTACAGCGTACAAACAATTCCTTCACATGCAGTTCAAAGCGTTGGTTGTTATCACTAAAATCCTTCGTGGCGTTGAGCCTGGTTATCTAAAGGACCATCAGACTTCTGTGGCTTGCATCCAGCCTGGGTAATTGGGCAGAATGACCATGTTCCAGGTCATCTATTAAGCAGTGTCTTCAACATATCTTCTCCATCACGGTGCTTGAATGTGGGACACCTTCTCTCTGTCCCCTACTTTAGCCACGTTCAAAAGGCCTCTGAAAACCTGAGACTTTCTCCAGGGTTTGGGTTAGAGGCAGTGTAGCAGCCTCCATGTGTTTGATGGTCTTTTAATGGTTATTTTCCTTTCTGGCATTAGGGGTGAGGAGTAGGGTTTGCTTGTATTATATGATTGTTTTTACTGTACACTTCCAGACTCCTCATAGAGTTGAGCAGCCGTGCACATTTCTAAAATAAATAAAAATGAAACTCTGTTCTTTAATTCAAAGGCTTTGGCTAAAACTATCCCAGCTGTTCCAGCCACACTCTACACCCACAGCCTGGGACGAGACAATGTGCAAGCTATTCAGTCCTGACAGAATAAATCAAAATTGGATCAAGTGGTTATTTTTGAGGCCACCAGTTCAACCATTCTGGGCTCAAACATTCCCCAGACTTCAGTTAAATACAGATTTCGAGTCGACCGTAATTAGCTGTGTTCACTGCACAAGGCTAAGCCATAAAGCAGTTTGCAAACCAGATAGCTGGGCCTATGCACACCGTGCCAAACTACATTGTGGCTTGACACAATGCTCGAATCTGGCAAATTATTTTCCATGGCAAAAGTGATTAAAATAAGCAAGACTGTTTGCTGGGAGGGGTGTTTATCCTGGAAAACTGATTCTGCATGGGCCACTTTCCCCAGAAAGTTAAATATACAATTTGGCAAAGTTTCTGGGTTCCATAGGAGCAGTGTGCATAGATCCATTTTTGGAAGAAAACAATCTAAATTAATGAAGCTTTGCTGATAATCTCCACTGAAGGGCATTTTGCAGGGATTTCCTTTGTACATTGTTTAGACATTTAAGCTTGTACTGTATAGAACTCAACTGCCAGCTGTTGATCTGCAGAGACCATATTGCTTCTTTCCCTGTTCTGCTTCCATGTAAACTATTTAGCTTTGGTCAACAGAACCTTCATGACCTCTGGCTGAACAAAAAGCCCAGCTATGGTTGGATTAAAGTTTGGCTTGTTTTAACTATGGTTAATAGAATATACCTGTGATGGCGAACCTAAGGCACAATGCTTGAATCTGGCAAATTTATTTTCCATTGCAGAAGTAATTAAAATAAGCAAGACCGTTTGCTGGGAGGGGTGTTTATTCTGGAAAACTGAGTCTGTGGCACGCGGAGTCATGTCCCCTGGCACATGCGGCATCACCGTTCCTCTTCTGGGTTTCTGTCGCACATGTGCGTACGATGATCAGCTGGTCTTTTTGCATGCGGCAGTGCTGGAAACTAGAAGAGCTGGTCTTCCGTTTTCCTGCGTGAGTATGCACGCCAACCAGCTGATCGTTGCGTGTGCATGCGCGCCAGAAACCCGGAAGAGTAGCTGGCTAAAACTGGAAGTTCAGTAGCTGAAACCGGAAGTTCATTTTCAGGTGCGCGCATGCGCCCTGGGCAGTTCCTCTTCCGGGTTGCGGCCCAGACGAGTGTGAGCGCTCCTTTTTCGGCACTCAGTGCCGAAAAGGTTCACCATCACTGGAATATACCATAATTTCCCAGGTAAATATAAGATGCTAAGCTGTGAACCATGACTCAGAATGGCTGGATTCACACACCATACTACAGTGAAGACAAGCAAGCAACATTATAGCATAGTACGTGAGTACAAGCTGTCTCAGGAATTCTGGGAGTTGAAGTCCACAGGTTGTAAAAGGGTCACAGTTGCCCACCCCTGGCATAGTATGTTGTTTGAAAGAGAATAACAAAATGCTGGAAGGGACTTTGGAGGTCTTCTAGTCCGGCCCCCTGCTTGAGCAGGAGACTCTACACCAGGGGTGTCAAACTCAATTTCATTAAGGGGTGCATCAGGGTTGTGTTTGACCTTGGGAGACCAGGGTGGGTGTGGCCAGCTTGACATCACTCGTGTCGGGGGCACCTGTGAGGGCCCGTGCGCTCTGCCAGTGAAAATGGGCTCTTGAGCTCCGTTTTTGGCTGTGACGGCTTCCTGCAACCCTCTGCCAGTGAACACAGAGCTCGGGAAGGCTGCCCACAGCCCTCCTGAGCTCCATTTTCGCTGGCAGAGGCACCGTGGGCTGATCCTTTGTTGTTTCCATGGTGGCCCCACGGGCCATATCTAAGCATCCCACGGGCCGGATCTGGCACCCGGGCCTTGAGTTTGACACCCCTGCTCTACATCATTTCAGACCAATAGCTGCCCAATCTCTTCTTAACAGCAACGGAGTTGGAAGAGACCTTGGAGGTCATCTAGTCCAACCCCCTGCTCACGCAGGAGACCTGTACTAGGGATTCGAACCGCCGAACTGCTGACCTTTCTGATCGACAAGCTCAGTGTCTTAGCCACTGAGCCACCTAGTCAGGTTTAAAAACATCCAGTGAAGAGGCTGTGGAGCATTTAACGGTCTGTTCAAGAACACTGCCGTGTGAAGGAAAGTATCCAACAGTTGTGTTGCACCAGAAACAAGCAGCAGCCGAAATATTTGGTAAGGTAGATGGTTCTTCCTCAGACTGAAGGGTGTTTACAGTTGGAGATGTTGCGTAAGAACCTTTATGGAAGATCTCCAGAACCGGAATGGTTGCGAATGGTCTGCTGGGTGCGGCAAGAAAAGTAGAAAGATAAGATAAATAAAAAGATACCTTGGTTGAAAACAAGTCTGACAACGGAGCTTCTCAACAAAAGGCAGCCTAGTCATTTCCTTTTTTTAGCCGCACCAGAGGACGCGAAGTCCCATTTCCAGTCTTGCTTTCGCATTGCTGGGGATTTGTTCTGACAGCCACACAATTGTTCAGGGAATCTGTTGTGTCTTGTCCCGTCTTATCCTCAGGGCGGTCACGTGCGAGAGAAAGACACGCTTCAGAGGAAGTCATTCAGTTATGGTTACATAACAGGAAGATGGAGAAAGGAAGGAAGGGAGCATCAAGGCCTCAAAAGCAGATGACGTGGTGACCCCTGGAGCTGTCTTTGCAAAGGCTGAAGCTCCTTTTAGTGCTTCTTAACTCTTACTGTTCTGTGCAATTGTTCCCAAACAGAGTTTCAGGGTTTCTTTTCACGTAGCATACTGGGAAAGGTTTTGCAGCTGTAGGAGCGCACTTGAACATCCAAAATAGACTGTTTCTTCAGGAGAAACGTCCTTCTCAAGGGAGACAAAGACGGCTGCTAGCAAAAGCTTTAACCTGCTGTGAACATCTGCCTCCCTTTGAGAACCAGTCTCCATGGGTCTTTAAAGACAGCAGCAGCAGACTCTGGAGGAGAGAGGTTTTGCTCTATCCAGAGGCCAAAAGGAACAAGCCCTCAACATCTGGAAAAAGACCATTTCTTTCCGTTGGAAGATTTTCCTCTTTGAAAAACCCAACCTCCAAGGAACGGAGGAAGCCTGGTGATGGTGTCCCCTTAACTCCATTCCTTGACTAGTGCTGAAATGTTGGAACTCTTCTCCATTTTTATTTATTTATTTTGGATAGGAGTAAAGAATAGGAGGATAGAATTTTTAAAAGTTAAAATAGGTGCCTTCAGCTTGAGCTTAGAGGTTGAATGTACCTCTTTTTAAAAAATAATAATAATACAAACATTGTGCTTACCATAGGTTCTTCTTTTTCTGACAGCATGAGCTTGGATGTTATGATTGGTGAAACATGGTTTGTTTTGTAGTACAGCATGTGGTGTGAATCCAATCCGTTTTGGTTTATAGGTAGTCCTCTACATGATCAAAGTTGAGAGCAGAATCCTCATTGCTAAGGAAGGTGGTTCTTAAGGGCTTGATTTTATGATCTGTTTTGCCATGATTGATAAGCAGACCGTTGCAGTTGTTAAATGAATCATGCAGTCATTAAACAAATCTGACTTTCCTCATTGACTTGGTTGAAAGCCAGCTGGAAAGGTCCAAATGGTGCTCCAATTTTGATCATGTGGGATGGCTTATAATTGTGATATATGGCTTAAAAAGTGTTGTATCTTATGATTCTTGACAAATGCATCTTATATTTTTATGTACACTGAGAGCATATGCACCAAAGACAAATTCCTTGTGTGTCCAATGACACTTGGCCAATAAAGAATTCTATTCTATTCTATTCTATTCTATTCTATTCTATTCTATTCTATTCTATTCTATTCTATTCTATTCTATTCTATTCTATTCTATGGATGGCTTATATAATTATGATACAAATTTAAATAGCTGTCCAGTGTATGTTAATCTATCACGGTACGGCAATGGTTGGATTTAAATAGCAGGAACATTGATATTCATTGATTGCATTGGCTTATATGAAATCATTCAGGTGGGGGAGAATTTCTAAGTAGAGAAGAATTATAGAACCATAGAATCCTAGTCCTGTTTCAAAGCTGGAAGATGAATTAGGAATGCTCAGTGTGTATTCTGCAGCTACATGTATAAGCTTTATATTCCATTAATGGTACCATCTGTCATTTCACAAATAGAGACGCCAGTGTCTGCTTCTGCTTCTGCTCCCCAATTTTATTTTTTGCTATCATCTGTCTGTCTTATCATCTATCCATTCATCCATCCATCCATCCATCTCCAGCTGCTTTATTCTTTGCCTCTGCAATTTCTTTGCTGTCTCGAATGACAAAACGGCCCTGGTGAGAGTGTCAGATTACTCATACAAAGATGACCTACTAAAACTCATGAACACTTAGCAGACTGCCTTTTCGTTCTGTAGCCTCAAGCACAAAAGAAATGAAATGTATGCATACGGTCGAGGCATAGAATTTATGCAAGCAGCAGAGGTTAAGAAGGGGCAGCGTTTCCATCACTTCATTGTGGTTGCCATCTTCTGTTTTTGACCTCCCTCCATAGGTCATCTTGATGAATATGATCAGGTTATTTTTGATCTTTGGGCTAATTTCTACTTATATTGATATTTAGTTAAGCTCCCTTAGTGTTGTCCAAAGACTACTGATAAAGTCATCAAATGCAATATTGTATTTGGACAGCAACGTTAAAAAGGCACCTTGAAACTCCTTAAAATTGGCATTTGTTTTCTGCAAAACTCTACAGCAGTGTTTTTCAAACTTGGCAAGTTTAAGAGACATGGATTCTTTCCAATTCCTAGAAATCCCCAGCCAAATGGCTGAGTGGAGAATTCTGGGAGTTGAAGTCCACATGTCTTGACGTTGCCAAGTTTGAGAAACACTACTCTTGTGGGTTCTTAGAGGATCAGGTGAGGACAAATGAGGAGTCTAACTGATTTCATTGCCAGATTTTGGAGTATGTTTGGGCCAGATGCCCCCTATAGCAATAGAACTTAGACTTCTACACTGCTTCACAGTGCTTTACAGCCCTCTCTAAATGATTTACAGAGTCAGCATACTGCTCCCAACAATCTGGATCCTCATTTTACCCACTTCGGAAGGATGGGAGGCTGAGTCAACCTTGAGCCTAGTGAGATTTGAACTGCCAAATTGCAGGCAGCAGAAGTAGCCTGCAGTACTGCATTCTAACCACTGCGCCACCATGCAGTTTCTCTCCTTGAATTAGCTCACCTCTTTCTGACTACCTACCCCATTGCTTATTTACCTGCCAAGGTAAACCAACTTCAGTCAGCCCCATCCAACATTGCTAGTACCATATTAAGAATTGGGTCCAAAACACCTGGTGAACATCGTGTTTTCTGCTCATGTCACCTGTCCTTTATTTGAACCAATTTCTCCATATGTAGGATTTAGATACAGTTTTCCTATGAAGTTGATGAGAAACACAGATTGTTTTTTTTAATGAGTATTGGAGGAAATGCATCATAAATGAAGCATTTTACATTATTTATTTATTTAAAAAAAACAAAAATAGCACACAAATGCCAATCTCTCTATAGTATTCTTATATCCTGCCGAATGACAGAATTAAATTATTAACATTTATTGCAGTTTTCTTAATAATAGGAAAACATAGGAAATTAAACATATGCATTAGTATATGGTAATCCAAATACATAGGTCTATAGAGGGACTCCCTACTGTAAAATGCTTCTGGAAGTAAAGATCTTCAGATTGTTGAATAAGCGGTTTCGTTCAGGGGTGAAATGCTCCTGGTTCGGACTGGATCGCCTGATCAGGTAGCGATGGCGGCGGGTGGTTCCGAGAACCAGTAGCAAAAATCCCTGCCCCCCCCCCATGCCCAGCTGAGCCGCGCCATCAGAGGCTTTTTTTTTTTACTTTTAAAAGCATTTTTTCTAAAACCTCTTTGGCCGAAGAGGTTGTAGAAAAAATGCTTTTAAAAGTTTTTTTTTTTTTTAAAAGAAAAGGTTGGCCACGCCCACCCAGTCAGATTACCCCACCACCACCAAGCCACGCCCACAGAACCGGTAGAAACAAATTTTACATTTCGCCACTGGTATCGTTCCAGGCTTGTGTTATTTATTTTTTATTAGTAGCAGTAGGCCTAAAACATGTACTGTATTGTATAATACACCTATATTTAACTTACCACTTTGGGAATGAGACAGAGGAAGCAGATGAAGCAACTAATTAAAAGCATAATAGCAAATGATAAAACCACTAGGTATAACAATTAATTTCAACCCCATTAAAGTGGATTCTGATTGAATGGAAATTCAATTCTTAGCAGAACAGCTCAACAGGGGAACCAATTAGCTGCATAGAGAACAGGGTCCCTTCACTGGATGGATCGACATGAAAGCTAGACGGCTCTTGATCTGGGATACTTGCATCTGGATTTCTCCTGTATCAAAGAGAAGGATGGACCCCAGTGACCCAAATTTATCCCTCCCAATTCTGTAATTCTAATTTCCGTGGGTCTTCTTAGCACTAATTTAGCTCAGTAATAGTGTGTTGCAGTGGTGAAACCCAATTTTTTTTTACTACCAGTTCTGTGCAGGTGGCTTGGTGGGCGTGGTGTGGCTTGGTAGGCGTGGCAGGGGAAGGATACTGCAAAATCTCCATTCCCACCCCACTCCAGGGGAAGGATACTGCAAAATCCCCATTCCCTCTCCACTTCTGGGGGAAGGATACTGCAAAATCCCCAGTCCCTCCCCAATCCTGGGAGAAGGATATTGCAAAATCCCCATTCCGTCCCCACTCCTGGGGGAAGGATACTGCAAAATCCCCATTCCCTCCCCAATCCTGGGAGAAGGATATTGCAAAATCCCCATTCCGTCCCCACTCCTGGGGGAAGGATACTGCAAAATCCCCATTCCCTCCCCAATCCTGGGAGAAGGATATTGCAAAATCTCCATTCCCACCCCACTCGGGTCAGCCAGAAGTGGTATTTGCTGGTTCTCCAAACTACTCAAAATTTCCGCTACCGGTTCTCCAGAACCTGTCAGAACCTGCTGGATTTCACCCCTGGTGTGTTGGTGAAGCACAATAAGAAATTCCGAAATGGGGCAGCATTCTTTGAAAATAAGAGAAATGGCAAATTTGGACCAAGTCCAACAGCTGCTCCAATTTATTCCTGAAAATACAAGGGGGTGGGTATCTCCCGCTCTACATAAGGTATCTTCTTGAGGGCTTCGGATTTGAGAAGGGACAGAAGAATCCTTTATGTGTCTATTCAAAAGCAGATGTCCAGTGGGGGTGTTAAATAGCTTTGCAATCAAAAAACCTGCCCTCTTTTTAGTTGTTACATGTGGGAGCCACATTAAAACACCTAGATCTAGTTTATAATGAAATGTGCATGTTGATATTTTCACTTGAAAAAGGAAGTTATGTTGGGATCCTGCTGAAGCCTTTGAAGTTAGTGGCTTTGGAGGGGGAAGCATTCTACAACGATACGAAAAAGCTTTTAATGTGTTCGCTTCTCTGCTAATTGATATCTTGAACAGAACTGTGACATGAATTCCAGAGAGGGCAGCTGGCTGCCTTCTCTACCGTCTTCACATACCACCAACTTTCCCCGCGAATAGCTGGAGTCAGTCCATTAAAAGAGGGATCAGAAATAATTTATACAATTGCCATTTGAAAGATTAAAATCAAGCAAGCCCTATCTTCCCAGTCTAGAAAAGGGCTTCTTTTGTCATACACTGGAGACTATACACACCATTAGTATGATCACCGAAAGCCATCTGTCTTGGTGAGATAAACTTGATATAATCCCTTGGGCAAAAGGGAGGACAATGTTTTCACTGTGGGGTGTTGCAGAAATCCAGAGAGTGATATACAGGCTCAAACTTGCCTTGAGATCTGAATCTACTCAATTGCACAAGCATCCCAATTGCACAAGCATCAACGGAGCCGTAGCCATCTTCCAATTCTTCTAGAATCACCTTGATGATTCTAGAAGAATCATCACCTTACTCACTACAGTGGTGGAGAACTTGCAAATATCTTCAAATATCACTGAACAGCATCGTACAGTGCTTTGGAACTCACCTAACAAACCAAGGGAACTCACAATCTGAGGGAGATGGGCAGTTTGGATAGATAGATAGATAGATAGATAGATAGATAGATAGATAGATAGATAGATAGAAGTGAGCCCAGTCATAATTACTATCACTCTAAAATTGTATATTTGGGATTTGTAATTCAAAACAAATATGAAAGTCCTAATTTGATGATTGCTAGATCAAAGAGTAGTGAATATAATTTAGCTCAGAGTTGAACTGTTGAGTTGTTGAAGGTCCTTGAGCTTGTCATGAGATCTTCTGGCTTTATTTCACAGCTACATTCAGTTTCTGTTACACTATTAAATAAGAAGGCAGCTCTGTTGCCTTGGGATAGTACCATTTTTTTAAAAAAAACTTGTTTTTGCCAAACGACTCCTCTGTCTTTTACTTTTATCATAACTATCCAGTCTCTATTTCTTAGCAAAGTACCACAACTGAAGCAGGATGAAGAAGCCAGCTCTTAATTTGAGTCAACTGCATCTGTAGTTTGTTTAGCTTAGCACATTGATTTTGCCCAAGGTAGCAAAATACAACAAAGAACAGAACATCCCTTAGTTTACACTTTTGCTCTTTTTAATAGAAATTAAACATTCAATGACCTGACTCCTAGCATCTGTTGACAAAAACCAGCAAAAGCTGATCCGGGGGAAAAAGGCTACTAGAGTCTGAGGCCTATCTACAAATCCCATTAGAAAGACCCTTGCCCTTGTTGCCATAGAGACAGAGAGCAGCTGTAAGGGGAGGCTGCAAGATGGCCATGACAGACTGTACCCACAGATGGATTAGATGGCATGGATCTGCTTCAGATGGACAATGTCAGACATCAGATTTCCTGATGCAATTTACAAGCCAAACGACCAACTTGTATCTTAGGGTCCATAAATAGGTCATTTTCCAAGAAATCAAGGGCATCTCCAAACAGTTATAAACCTTAGCATGGATTTGCATAATCTTTGCATATCTTGATTTATATGAATAGATGGAATAGATTTTTTTGACAGTACATTTATACATCATAGTAACACCTGTCATTTTTTCTCCTTGTACGTTTTTATTGGGTTATAAGGTAACTCCTGTCATTTTTAATTAATCCACAAGTGGGTGTCACAAACAGTTTGTTTTCTCCAACCTGAGGGCCAACTGGGCATGTGGACTTCAAACGCTCTAGCCAACATGGCCATTGTGGAGAATTCTGGAACTGGAATTCCATACAACTGGAGGGTCTCCAATTTGGGGAAAGCTTACTCAGTTGAAACCAAACTTATCATATTCTGGCTCAGTATAATATATATGTGTACAGTTCTTAATCTTTAAATAAGGTTTTGACTGTGAACAACTTTGCCTTTAGGCAAGGTTTCACACCCTTAACATATTTTAAATGGGTGGACCAACTCTCAAAACCAACTCCCAAATCCCAAGACCAATTCCCTAGCCAGTATGGCTATTGTTAAGAATTTTATAGGCCGAAATGTACGTAGATGGAAATTACAAAGCTTGGGAAACATGGTGCTAGATTAAAATAGGGATGATTAGTTTTTCTTTCAACTTATTGTGCACACACCGCCTTGGGTTGCCTCTTGATTGTCCCTGATTTCTTGACCTGTTTAGTAGGCTGTTTTTGTTGGCCTTATATGCCCTGTTGAAACAATCTCTTGTTTCTTGAACAACTTCGTTCCTATAGAAGCCAGGGGGTGAAATCCAGCAGGTTTTGACAGGTTCTGGAGAACTGGTAGCGGAAATTTTGAGTAGTTCGGAGAACCAGCAAAAACCACCTCTGGCTGGCCCCAGAGTGGGGTGGGAATGGAGATTTTGCAATATCGTTCCCTCAGGAGTGAGGAGGGAATGGGGATTTTGCAGTATCTTTCCCCTGGAGTGGGATGGGAATGGAGATTTTGCAGTATCCTTCCCCTGCCACACCCACCAAGCCATGCCCACCAAGCCACACCACGCCCACCAAGCCACGCCCACAGAACTGGTAGTAAAAAAAATTGGATTTTACCACTGATAGAAGCATATATGATGTCACATGCATTGATAGAGATAGAGACAGATGAGATATGATAGAGAGAACTTGTACAATTCTATAAGTCCATATCATACCATTGTTATTTCCAGCTTTTTATAAAAGTAATAAATTTAAGGCATAATGAGAAGAAGAAAAATACAGTATTATGTTTTGAGAGGATACACACATACACATTCATAGACTCAATACCATTATTAAAATAAACACATATTTAGCCAACCTCACTATGAAATTTATGATATTGACCTGGCTAGCCATTCAGTAAATTCGATTCATTTAGAATGTTATCTCTTGTCCAATTGCAAAATTATCTTTTAAAAAAATCAGCTAAGCCATTTTAAATAGCAAGAAGAAAAGAAAAGCATTTCTGATTTGTATAATAAGAAAGCAGATTCTGCTGATAAATGTTTTCAACCATCTCTCCTAAAATAATGCTGAAAGCTATCCTTATACAACAGAATCACATCTGAATACTTTATCACTTAGTGTTAGGAAATAAAGGTACAAGATATGCTGGAAAACTATGATGCATAAAATATTTCCTGTGGAAAAGACAAAAATAATTGCATATTATTAATTTAGGGTGGGAGCAGGTCACCTCAAGCCCCCCCAGATCTTTGCAGCACCTTTCCAAAATGTGTTGGCAAAACAACCCCAGATGCTAACGTGGTTTTCTACTTCGTCTTCTTCTTCTTTTTTTTTAAAGTAAGTAGGGCAGCAACAGTAGCCTCAAATAACCTTAATACACCTATTTCATTTCTGCTTTAAAAAAATCAGCTTGCTAAACATGTAAAAGGCAGACTATTCTAACTGCCTTTATGTGAAGTCACTCATTCTTAGATGTAGCCTTTGATGAATGAAAAACAAAATATATCCCCAGCCACAGAACTAAGACGGAAGTCAAAATTAGGTTCAAAGAGTAAGATGCTCTATAGGAAATGTAAATGCGTGTTTCAAAAACGGAGTAACAGCCAATGGCATATGCCTGACAAAGCTCAAAACCCAAGGGATTGTTCTGAAGGCTTTGATAGTGTTTATAAATACTTGGATAGTGGAGAAAAGGTGTCCTGCTTTGTATTAATCTGGATTCCTTGCATTGATTTAATGCTATGTAGACTCATGGAAAATAATTGCATTTTTTTTTTTAGAATGTACTTTATGCATCCAGAAATTAATGCTTGAAGGACATGGAAATTTTTAGCTGCTGCTGAAAGAACTACAGATATACTACAGCTTGTCTTATTTTTCATGTTCCTATGCATGGAATGAATTACCTTTTTTTCCAGGGCTGCGCACTGCAAACATACTTTGTCTTTATTTAAAATATTTTGCGTGCATTCTGCGCTAAATGCATTGTTAAAGTAGTAATGCAGAATTTGATAAGGAGATGTCTTTTACAAATCCAACCATGTTCCCGTGTCTTATAATACAATCTTCAGTTTGTCTGTTTTTAACAGAAAACGGAACTAATTAGTTAGTTAGTTAGTTTATTATATTTATATACCGCCCTTCTCCCGAGGGACTCAGGGCGGTGAACAGCCATGGTAAAAACAATATACAACAAAAGTTAAAAGCTTATTAAAATAATTCAATCATTCGGCCAAATTTAAAATATCCAACTAAAATCATTTTAAAACCCCTATCAAAACCCAATTTAAAAAACCTTTATCCTGTCAGACCAGCTTGCTGGAATAATAGGGTCTTCAGAGCGCGACAGAAGGCACGGAGTCGGGGATCCTTCATATGTCCGGGGGCAGTTCATTCCATAGGGCCGGGGCCCCCACAGAGAAGGCTCTCCCCCTGGGGGTCGCCAGCCTACACTGTTTGGCTGACGGCACCCTGAGGAGGCCCTCTCTGTGGGAACGTATTGGTCGGTGGGAGTAATGGTTTACTTTAAATTGAGTTTTCACTCTATTTGCTACCCAGATTCCATGTTAGGAGGTAGATGGCCATCGAGATTTGATAAAATAAAAATAAAGAAATCAAATCATAACAAAGACGTAAAAGAAATAACATGGAACAATGCGGCAGCGAAAAAAGAAGAGATACACTTTTATGAAAGGTAGCCCAGAAAATTGTGATATTCACCATTAGCCAAAGCACTTAGACTTATATACCGCTTCACAGTGCTTTTTACAGCCCTCTCTAAGCAGTTTCCAGAGTCAGCATATTTGCCCCCAACAATCTGGGTCCTCATTTTACCCAGGGGTGGTTCTAAAATTTTTTACTACTGGTTCTATGGGCGTGGCTTATTTAGTGGGCGTGGTTTGGTAGGGGTAATGACGGTGGGTGTGGGCAATTTTTTTTTTTACTTTTAAAAGCATTTTTTCTACAACCTTAAGAGGTTGCAGAAAAAAATGCTTTTAAAAGCCTCTGACGATCCCAGCTGAGCTGCGCGATCATCAGAGGCTTTTTTTTTTACTTTAAAAAGCATTTTTTCAGCTGAAGAGGTTGTAGAAAAAATGCTTTTAAAAGTAAAAAAAAAAGTCTCTGATGAGGTGGGCGGGGTAAGCAAGCGGCGACCGGGCCGGGAACCGGTTCAGGGACGTGGCCAGCCAATGTTATTACCGGTTCTCCAAACTACTACAAATTTTTACTACCGGTTCTTGTGAACCGGTAGTAAAACCGGGAACAACCCACCACTAATTTTACCTCCTCAGAAGGATGGAAGGATGGAAGGCTATGTCAACCTTGAGCCTGGTAAGATCCAATCTGCCAATTTGCAGTCAGCCGGCAGTCAGCAGAAGTAGCCTGCAGTACTGCACTCTAACCACTGTGCCACTGCAGCTCAAATTTGTATTTATTATTAAAACATAAAGAGCCAAGGAGAAAGATGTCCACGGTGAGGGATAGGGTCAAAAAAGTCAAGATGGTTGTTGCAACTGCACAACCAAAACCTCACTCTTTCATACTTGTGTTGTGCACTTGACACAGGTTATACTGGAGCAAGGCTTTGATTGTGCAGCCACAGGTATTATTTTGACTTTTTGACCTGTCCTGCAGACATTCGTTGGCAAACAGTCTATAAAGGAGAACAGAGGCCTCCATACTCCACTCCTCTTTAAAGGTTACTGCAGATGAAAATATGGGTTGCTTTTCTGCTGCGGTTTCTCATAAAAAAAAACACATATCAGTACTGTATAAAGAATGAAGATAAATTTATGCATAGTTCAGGGGGAAAAAAACCTCTTCAGCTCAAAATCAAACCTGCCAGTTCTTTTGGCTTTTTGAGCACAAGGACAGTGAACTACAAGGTCCATGCCTCCCTGTTCCAAACATCTACTGTATTTTTCTGTAATGTTTAGGTTTTAGGTTTAGGTTTTATTGAATTTGTATACCGCCATACTCCCGAAGGACTCAGGGCGGTGAACAGGCACAGGATAAAATACAGAAATACAAAAGTTAAAAACAATTTAAAACCAAATTAGATAATTTGGCCCATGACAATTTAAAATCCCAATAAATTTAAAACAAATTAAAATTCCAATTTAAAATTTAAAAGAAAGGGGAGAAAAAAAAAGATGCTAATAGAGACATTCCCTTTCATCCCTTTGAAAGACATGACCTGAAACCTGCTGGTAACCATTAGCTGCCAAAGATCATTCAATAAGGCCTTAGGCCCTGGCATCCATGTTTAGTACACACTTCTTTAGCCAGGGGTGTCAAACTCAAGGCCCAGGGGCCAGATCCAGCCCGTGGGGTGCTTAGATCTGGCCATGGGGGGGCCTTAGATCTGGAAACAGCGAAGGACCGGCCCATGGTGCTCTGCCAGTGAAAATGGACCTCGGGAGGGGCACGTGTAGCCCTTACAAGCTCCATTTTTGCTGTCAGAAGATTGCAGGAGGCCATCGCAGCCAAAAACAGAACCTGGGAGTCCGTTTTTGCTAGCAGAGCACTCAGGCCATCACAGGCGCCCCGACACGAGTGACGTTGAGCTGGCCACACTCACTCTGGCCACGCATGCCACACACACCCTCCGAGGTCAAACACAACCCTGATGCGGCCCTCAATGAAATCGAGTTTGACAGCCCCGTCTTTAGCTATTAATAGCCAAACAAGGCATTAGGGAGAAAAAGCACCTATCCTGTATTACATTCCCACCCAGTGTTTCTCAACCTTGGCAATTTTAAGACAGGTAAACTTCAACTTGCAGAATTATCCAGCCAGCGTGGCTGGCTGGCTGAAGAATTCTGGGAGTTGAAGTCCACCTGTCTTAAAATTGCCAAGGTTGAGCCCTTCCCCTGTTGGCTGGCTTTCTATGATGTTTGTAGCCCTCCCTTACCAAGATCATAGAAAGCATCACACACAAATTGTAGGATTGACTCCTCAAAAGCATTCTGTTATTCGGAAGCGAAGGAAAGTCTAAGCTTCCCTTTAACTGGAGCCCCAGGATTGACCCATTAATTCCTACAACCACAGATCAATATTGCAAATGATCTTCCTTACAAGGCATGCTACCTAAGAGGGAGTCCTTGTGAAGACAGTTCATCCCTTTGCGATGAGGCAGGCTTGGTCGAGTAATAAACATTTAGCCATCTCATCAGAAGGAGGTATTAATAATACAAAAGATTTTCTGAGCTTGTTAGGCCTGAGCTTACTTTTTTGTTCCTTGCTGTCTAATTGGGGACGAGGGATTTTTTTTTTTTAGCACTTCACCTAATCTCTTTAGACTCTTCTATTTTAGTTTCACAGCAAATGCCTTGTCAGAACACGTTTTTTCCTCCGGTGTTGAATATTTCATAGCTGGTCTGCTTTGCATGGCTATGCAGTGGGTTGTTGGAAACGACAGGTCTCTAGCAGAAGTGGGTTTCAGCAGGTTCTGACCAGTTCTGGAGAACTGGTAGCAGAAATTTTGAGTAGTTCGGAGAACCGGTAGTAAAAATTCTGACTGGCCCTGCCCCCATCTGTTCTCTGCCTCCCGAGTCCCAGCTGATCTAGAGGAAATGGGGATTTTGCAGTAACCCTCCCCTGGAGTGGGGACGGAATGGGGATTTTGCAGTAACTTTCCCTACCACGCCCACCAAGCCACGCCTACCAAGCCATGCCACACCCGCTAAGCCACACCCACAGAACTGGTAGTAAAAAATTTTGAAACCCACCACTGGTCTCTAGTCTAGACTCTGGATCCAAGGTGAAGAAACCAACGCTCAACACTTTGCAGCAACTAATCAATGTGCTTCGTGTCATTGATGAAGGTAGCGTGGAGGGCGGTGGGTAGAAACCCACTTTCACAGCAGCTGTTTGCCTATCAGAGAACAGCAGGAAGACTGTGGTATGGTAGACCCCATGTGACATTTTTAATGCTTTCCTAGACTGGGTAATGGTGAAGGCAAATGGTATCACCAAAAGTAGGAGAGAAGAAGAATCCAGGGGTGGGCTTCAAAAATTTTAGCAAGGGGTTCTCTGCCCGGTTGCTGAGTGGACGTGGCCATGGTGAGGAAGAAGTGCCTGCCCTTTGGAACACTATCCTACGAAAGGTCACACAGCCCTCATCCCACTTTCCTTAAACCAGTCTTGGAAATCTGGATTTTCCTCCAGACCCTTAGTTGTGTTAGTTTGTGGTATCTCCCTGTTATAATCACTTTTTTTTTTAGCTCAGTGGTTTCATTTTTAACTGGTATCTCGAGAGTTGCTGCTGAGTTGGGTGGCGTTGGAAATTTCCATTACAAATAAATTCCATTTCTACTAGTTAAAAGGAGCAGCGTTGTATTTAACTGATTATATTTCGCCTTTCACTGTAAGTTCAATTTAACTGTTTTATGGGCTGATTTCAGAAGTCTTAAAAGGATAATAAATAAAATAATGGAATAAAAGAGTGCCAGAAGCTTAAAAGGAATAATCTAGCAGGCCACTTATCATGCATCTCCTACAACATTAGCTAAAGAAACTAGTTTAGCTTTACCCTTTGCTGAAGATACTGCATTTCTTAGATTTTGAAAAAAAATGCCACTATTTATTGTACATATCATTTATTAAGCGCTCCATGGCTTAGGACCTGGTTATCTACGGGATTGCTTGCTACCACCAATAGCCTCCCACCGGCCAGTACGCTCCCATAGAGAGGGGCTCCTCCGGGTGCCGTCGGCCAAACAATGTCGGCTGTTGGCCCCTAGGGGGAGAGCCTTCTCTGTGGGGGCACCTACGATCTGGAACGAGCTCCCCCGGAGATACGGAGGATCCTGGATCTGCGCACCTTCCGCCGCACGCTTAAAACGTTTTTATTTCATCAAGCTGGCCTGGCCTAAATCCTCTCCCTTTTAAAATTTTTAGATTTAAATTTTAATCACTAATTTTAATTTGTTTAATTATGGGATATTTTTAAAATTGAGCCAAATTGTTTAATCTGTTTTAATCTATTTTAAATTTTGTATTTCCGTGTTTTATCTTTTGGCTGTTCACCGCCCTGAGTCCTTCGGGAGAAGGGCGGTATAGAAATCTAATAAAATAAATAAAATAAAATAAAATAATGTTTATAGGGGTTACATCCCACACATCAGGTCATAACTGTCTAGCAATGCCCCATCAAGACAATCTGTTGCCCAAGTCAGAGGACACGACATTGTCTCATTATGGCTTCTCCAGATGCCCTCTGGAAGTTAATATCCAATTATAATTTGTAATGCAATAGGAAAAATGCTTTAAAATATGAAGCGCGTTCATATTAACATTAAATCAAATTCTGCTGGCCCATCCTTATTTGCTGAATATCGCTCCAGTGCACTGTTCAAAACACAAGAATTTTTTTTAAAATTGAAGTCCCTAATATTCATCTTCTTCTTTTTCTCTTCCTTACTAGTATCTATCTCTTCCAATTTATTACTATAACCATGTTGCTTGTATCTTTCTATTTATATTGTTTTTATTGTTTCTTAGTACAATTTGATAGCTTATTAGTAACCTTGACTATCACCAAGTGTTGTATCTTTTTATTCTTGATGAAGGTATTTTATTTTCCTTATGTACACTGAGAGCTTATTTATTTATTTATTTATTTATTTATTTATTTATTTATTTATTTATTTATTGGTTCGATTTATATGCTGCCCTTTTCCAGAGACTCAGGGCGGCTTACAATGCGTTTATTTATTTATTTATTTATTTATTTATTTATTTATTGCGATTTATATGCCGCCTTTCTCCCTAGGGACTCAAGGCGGCTTACAAAATGACAACTTCAATACAAATCACAATACAATACAAAATTAAAATCAGTAACACAATTAAAAAACAATTTAAAATTATACCAGTGTACCCCCAAACGGATCAGTTTAATTGGCGGAAGAGCCACGTCTTCAGCTCGCGACGGAAGGAAAGAAGGTCAGGGGCTGTCCTGACCTCAGTGGGCAATCCATTCCAGAGGGTCGGGGCTCCCACAGAGAACGCCCTCCCCCCCCTGGGGGTCGTCAGCCGACATTGTTTGGCCGACAGCACCCTGAGGAGGCCGACTCTGTGAGAGCGCACAGGACGATGGGAGAACGGCTGGAGATGGTCCTGCAAGTACCCCAGGCCTAAGCCATGAGCATTATTAAGCAATAACCTTCATACTTTTGTATATACTTGCTTAGTAGGGCTTTTGGCCCCCCCCAAGCGGTGTTCTTTTTATACGAAGTCAGCTTATTGCCCCCACAATCCGGGACCTCATTTTACCTACCTCGAAAGGATGGAAGGCTGAGTCAACCTTGAGCCTGGTGAGATTTGAACTTGCAGTAATTGCAGGCAGTTGGTGCTACTTAGCAGCACTTTAGTCTGCTGCGCCACCAAGGCAAATTTCTTGTGTGTCCAATCACACTTGGGCAATAAAGAAGAAACAACGAAAGAAAGAAAGAAAGAAAAAGAAAGAAAGAAAGAAAGAAAGAAAGAAAGTCCCTAATATAGAGAAACCAAGTGAATTCTTCAATAGTAGCAACCTCATAGCTGTGGAAAATCACTTATTATTGAAAATAATATTAATGTAAAGTTAATTTAAGAAGTAGAACTAATTTTAGATGTACTAAAACTCTGATCTGAGCTCCCTCACTTCACCCTTACTCACTGTTCTCCAGCATTTGGTAACAAATAATGGAATGACAGAGTTGGAAGTGGTACCTAAGGACAATGCCTTATTTTATCTAATCGCAGAATTGTTTGACCCTCAATATGGATGGAAAGAATTTTATAGAAAATAATAGATTGCTTTGGGCTCTAGCCGAGTTAGGGGACCTAGATGCTTAGTCCTATAAGCATTGGTTTGATTCAACCATCATGCTAATGTGATTTATTTGTAGTTTAGTGCATTATCTACACATTGCCACTGTGTGTTAGTTAACAAAGCATGGTACAAAAATAATAAGTTAGCCAGTTCATAGTACAAACCACCCAAGGTACTTATGGATAGTCAACACAGTATGGTGATTGCAGGTTTGATCTAAATTTAAGTCCCCCTTCAACCTCTCCTGCGCGAGCTGCACTGGCTCCCGGTGGTTTTCCGGGTGCGATTCAAGGTGTTAGTTATCACCTTTAAAGCGCTCCATGGCTTAGGACCTGGGTACCTACGAGACCGTCTTTTGCCACCAATAGCCTCCCACCGACTAGTTCGTTCTCACAGGGAGGGACTACTCAGGGTACCGTCAGTCAAATTATGCCGACTGGCGACTCCCAGGGGGAGGGTCTTCTCTGTGAGGGCTCCAACCCTTTGGAATGAACTGCCCCTGGAGATACGGAATATCCCTGATCTCCGTGCTTTCCGCCATGCCCTCAAGACCCTGATGTTTCAACAGGCGGGGCTAAATATACGAACATGTGAATGATTTTTTAAAATGTTATCTAATTCTGGGTCTTATTTAATTGGCCAAACTAAGTAATAATTTTAATTAGCAATTTTATGATGTTTGTGTGTCTATATTTTTTCTTGGCTGTACACCGCCTTGAGTCCTACAGGAGAAAGGCGGTATAGAAATATAATTAGTAAATAATAAATAATAAATAAACCTACAGGGTGACTTTGGGCAGTCTTTCTTTCTCTCTTAGCCCAACCTAGTTTACAAGATTCTTGTTTTGGGGTCCCTAGTAGCTTTTTGACCTCCTCAAGGAAAGGCAGAATATAAATCTAAGTAAAATAAGTAAATACAATGAATTTTGCCATAGGAGGTCACATTGATGGTGAAACAGCTGAACCATATCAGAAATACTACGTACCGGTAGTATTTGGCTGTAAATAGCTGCTTGTGAAAAATTTCTATTTCAGTGTATTCATCTGAAAAAAAAAAAATGTTTGGCTGGCTGGGTGCTGTTTCCATGGAAACAGACATCCAATTGGGAAGGGAAAGGAAAAATTCCCCGGTTTTAAAGTAATATGTGTTTTGAATGTTTTATCCTGGTTTGTCACAATATTAACCTCCCCTAATGAAAGAATGGGTGTGCTGAAAATATTTAGCGTGGGGTTTTTTGTTTTGTTTTTTTGGTTCTAGATAAAAATCATCTTGATAAAGTTCAATGGATGAGCTAGAGAAGAAAATCTTTTTTTAAAAAAAGATCTTATATAATGGATCAGTTGTGCTTTTTTGTGTGTCGTTATTAGTCCATGAGAAATCCATGTATTTGATATAGGATAAAAATAAGCAACTCATTATCAGAGAAAAAGGCAACTTTTGGAGGTATGTTATGGATGTGTCAGGAGGAAGAAATCTCAGTTACATTCAATGCAATCTAAGTTTAAGAGCCAACAATTTACAGATTATTGACAGCTGTTTTAAAATGCCATCAGCTTGGCACAACTTGCTTCGGTCCAAACACTTGGAATATGAGAGTTGTGGACTCCTCCTGGTTCACACAGTAGATGCATGAGATATTAGCTTTGATGATGCCACACCATGGAACTGATGAGTTTCAGACATCTTGAAGGTTTTCCTTTACTTACAATAGCAATAGCACTTAGACTTATATACCGCTTCATAGTGCTTTACAGCACTCTTCAAGCCGTTTACAGAATCAGCATGTTGCCCCCAACAATCTGGGTCCTCATTTTACCCACCTTGGAAGGATGGAAGGTACTCGTTTAGCAACCAAGTGGCACTGAACAAACAGTGGTCCTTCCACTTGCAACCACTGGTGCATCCCCATGGTCACAGGATCAGAATTTGGGCACTTGGCAACCAGCATGTTGTTCTGGGGGAATCACCTGATCACCATTTGCGACCTTCCCAACTGGCTTCCGACAAGCAAAGTCAATGGGGGATCCTGATTCACTTAACAACTGCAATGATTCACTTAACAACCATGGGCAACCATGCCCATTGTAAAATTGGGCATGACTTACTTAACAACTAGCTTGCTTAGCAACAGAAATGCTGGTCCCAACTGTGGGTTGCAAGTCAAGGACTACCTATATTAGAATTTCACTGTTATACTGCCCTTTCCTAACTACTAGCTCCCTCTGAATATCTGTTTGTTTGTTTTTTCCCTAGTGGATTGCTTTGAGCTTGTTTTAAGATATTATAATAAACTTTGGAAAGAAATATATAAATATACAGGTAAACACATAGGACTGCATGATTAGAAAACTAAATACTTTTTCTAATAAATCTGTACGGCATTGGAAGAAAATTAGTCATCTTTTTATTTATTGATTTTGATACATTATCAACGTTAGACTTTTTTGAATGTTCACATGTGACTAAATAAGGACATTTTATTTTTAAGGAAAGATGCAACTGATCTTAACAACCAGTGAGTTTAATGAGCAGGATCTGTAGAATTGCATAAACACATGTTTCAGTGATCTCCAATACAGATTTTTGGGGGTTGAATCCAATCAGACTCTTAATTCTAAAGTAACATGCATGAAATCATTAGGACTAAATATTTTCAGTTTAAAAGTTTTGTGTGAGAGTGCTGAAAAAAGAAAAGCTGAAAAAACCCCACAGTTAATGGATGTGCCAAAATAGAGTTGAAACTGTATGTTGCACTTTTTGTAGTGACAGCCAGTGTGTTTTGCCCTTTGAAGCCTGACATTTGTACTTCATTTTCTTTATACTTGTAGTGAACAATTTGTGCTGACAATTGTCAGGACCTTTCGATATAAAAAGTGGGTCTTTTTAAAAGCAATTTCTCCTGGAAGCACACGGCAATATTTTTTAAATGTTAAAAAATGAAGCCTAACAACTTTCACGTCAATTAGTTGAGATTTATGAACTTCGATCAGAACACATGGAAGGGCCTGATGCCAAGTTGCAGAGCACCTCCAGGGTGTCACTTCCTTCCTATATTTCAAATCAACAAACGTTCTGTCAGCACCTGCTGAAACGCAATGAGGCAGAAGCTCCCTGGAGTCAAACAGATTTAAACATGCAAACAAGTAATACAAGGGAAAGCTTTTCATTTTTCAGTCAAATTTATCTTCAGATTCCCCCAAGTCCTTACTAAAAATGTTGGAAGGTCAGGGTTTTCAGATCTTCATTACATTTTTGTGCAAAAATCACCCTAATTTTTTCCCCCCAAGTATCCTTAACCCCGTGTGAATTATAGGAAAGCAAATTTTGATTGAAGGTCAGGAAAAACTTTGTAAAACAAGCAGTTTTGAATGGGATCAATTATTAGAGCCTTTAGCTGGATCTGTCTGAGCACAGGCTAGGCAGCCAGTTGTTGAGGATGCTGTGTGATCTGGGTCTCATCACCTCAGTGGCGTCGTCCAACTCTATTATTCTATGAATCGGGGAAGTATTCAAAAAGATTGTGGGATGAAAAGCAGAGTAAAGTGATTTGTAAAAAAAAAATGTGTCTAGAACTATTTACCCTGATCTGATCTCCTCCAGATGTCTTGTATTTCAAGGCCTATGATTCTTACCCTATATGGCTAAGGTGATGAAAAACAGTTTAAAACCTTGTCTTATTGAAAAATTTAAATCACTCTCCAAATGTATTTTGCCTTGTATCCAAAGAACTCCAAAAATAATTCATTCAGTAAAGGAATTTCTAGTGTCAGCATTGTGCCAGAAGTTGAAATTCTCTGATATTCTCTGTTTGAAAGCTCTAAGAATGAACCAAAACAATTTCTAAACATGCTTGATTTAAGAACATAGAACCATAGGTTGAACAAAAAAGGGGAGATTTAAGTCAAGTGGCTGTCCCATCAATCTTTTATAGAACAAATATGGAGGAACCTAGGACATCTTAAATCTAAGATATTTATTGTGCTGCAAACGTTTTGTGATTCTATCTAGTTTTAATGGAAAAAGTGGAAAAATTACACAATAATTTCTTAAATATTTAAGTGTCACATAATCCTTTATTGCTTTTTGTTTCTGTTGCTATTAAACCAATTTAATACATAATGCCCAAGACAAAATGACTGACAGATTTCATATGATACAAAGTGTGTTTAGCATGCACTGAAACTGCTAACAAATTGGACTTGTATATATGAGGATTCTTGGTTCTTAATTTTCCTTTCCAAATATGTTTCAGCATATAATGACTGAGTTCACACATTGCAGCTTTCCCTAAAGTGTGAACTTAATCAGGTAAGAGATGAATTCTTCTGTGTAACCAATGAACATTCACACAGATTTGAAGAACCTAAACAAAATTATGCTTTTGAAGTGTGAATGCAACTATATGGTAATTTATTTGTGCACTTTCCCTGCAGGAACTTAACATCTTTTATCTTTTGAACTCCATTTCCATTTTATCATTTATTAAATTTATATGCCACCTCTCTGTGTGAAAAGCTACTCTCATATTGTGGATGATGGTTTATTGTATACAGGTAGTTCTTGACTTACAACCACAATTAAACCCAACATTTCTGTTGCTCAGCGAATCGTTTTTTTAGTGAGTTTTGTCCCATTTTACGACTTTTCTTGCCACAGTTGTTAAGTAAATCACTGCATTTGTTAAGCCCAGTTGTTAAGTGAATCTGGCTTCCCCATTGAATTTGCTTGTCAGAAGTTTGCAAAAGGTCATCACATGACCCAGTGTGAAATGTAAAATTTATTACTACCAGTTCTGTGGGCGTGGCTTGGTGGGGGTAATGTGACTCAATGGGTGTGGCCAACTTTTTTTTTTTTAATAATCTGGTGATCATATGACTGCAATGTTGCTGTAATGGTCATCAGTGGAACCTGGAATTAAGGAGAACCTTCAAAACAGTGAGGAAAATTAACCAGTGGAACAGCTTGCCTTCAGAAATCGTGGGCGCTCCATCACTGGAGGCTTTTAAGAAGAGACTGGACAGCCACTTGTCTGAGATGGTATAGGTTCCCCTGCTTGAGCAAGGGGCTGGACTAGAAGACCTCCAAGGTCCCTTCCAGCTCTATTCTATTCTAAATTCTAAAATGTGGTCATAAAGCAGGGGTGAAATCCAGCAGGTTCTGGAGAACCGGTAGCGGAAATTTTTAGCAGTTCGGAGAACCAGCAAATACCACTTCTGGCTGGCCCCAGAGTGGGGTAGGAATGGAGATTTTGTAATATCCTTCCCCCAGGAGTGGGGAGGGAATGGGGATTTTCCAGTATGCTTTCCCTGGAGTGGGGTGGGAATGGAGATTTTGCAGTATCCTTCCTCTGCCAAACCCACCAAGCCACGCCTACAGAACCGGTGGTAAAAAAAAATCGGATTTCACCACTGTCATAAAGCACTTTTCTTTTAGCGCTCTCATGACTTCAAAACGTCACTAAATGAACTGCTGTAAGTCGAGGACTACCTGTATTACTGGCTGCTGCAACCCATAGAGCGGCAGACTGATTGTAAAGAGCTGAAACTGAACAAATAAGCCAGCATTTCTCAATCTTGGCAAACTCTGGGAAGTGAAGTCCATGCCCCGATTGAGAAACACTGAAATAAACAGTCAACACCTGCCTCTATAGGCTGTGGAGGGTGTGGTCCCCGCTTCCCAAGAAATCTGCTTGTTCAGTCCTATATGGAAGCCAGTGGTGGAATTCAATTTTTTTTACTACCGGTTCTGTGGGTGTGGCTTAGTGGGCTTGGCTGGGAAAGCATACTGCAAATCTCCATTCCCACCCCACTCCAGGGGAAGGATGCTGCAAAATTTCCATTCCCAACCCACTCCAAGGGAAGGATGCTGCAAAATCTCCATTCCCTCCCCATTCCAGGGGAAATATACTGCACAATCCCCCTTCCCATCCCACTCTGGGGCCAGCCAGAGGTGGTATTTGCCGGTTCCCCAAACTACTCAAAATTTCCATTATCGGTTCTCCAGAACCTGTCCGAACCTGCTGAATAGCACCCCTGAGGAAGCGCCAAAACTTGGAGGAAGTGAAGTGAACCCACAGTTCGGACTACCAATTCATTCCTGTGAGGCATACAAGAGTCTGGTTGAGCCACCGCCAGCTTGCCCAACGAGACCCAGGTAGATGCAGCGAGGCGGAACAAAGAGGCAATGTATGCCCCGCAGAAGGCATGGAGGATCGGCAAAGCTGGGCTCACCTAAAAGCCCTAGTAAAGCCTGTCTGCCCTGGATCAATTACCTACCCACAAAGCAGGGGTGAAATCCAACAAGTTCTGGAGAACCGGTAGCGAAAATTTTGAGTAGTTCGGTGAACCAGCAAATACCACCTCTGGCTGGCCCGAGTGGGGTGGAAAGGGAGATTTTGGAGTATCCTTCCCCAGGAGTGGGGTGGGAATGGAGATTTTGCGGTATCCTTGTCCCAGGAGTGGGGTGGGAATGGAGATTTTGCAGTATCCTTCCCCCCAGGAGTGGGGTGGGAATGGAGATTTTGCGGTATCCTTCTCCCAGGAGTGGGGTGGGAATGGAGATTTTGCAGTATCCTTCCCCCCAGGAGTGGGGTGGGAATGGGGATTTTGCAGTATCTTTCCCCCAGGAGTGGGGTGGGAATGGAGATTTTGCAGCATCTTTCCCCCCAGGAGTGGGGTGGGAATGGAGATTTTGCAGTATCCTTCCCCCAGGAGTGGGGTGGGAATGGGGATTTTGCAATATCCTTCCCCCTGGAGTGGAGAGGGAATGGAGAATTTGCAGTATCCTTCCCCTGCCACGCCCACCAAGCCACAACACCCCTACAGAACCGGTAGTAAAAAAAAAATTGGATTTCACCACTGCCACAAAGGCTGCGTGTGAGATGATCCCTCACACGCTTCCCAACGTAACAATTGCAACGGCCCCACCACGCGCAAAGCTTGCAAAGCAAGCCATTAACCCCGATTTGATTCCCTCTGGGTAACGTTACGAGGAGCAACCAGAGACCACCGAGTGAAGGTAAAAGCCCGGGGAGCCCGCCCACTACAGTACCCAGCAGGACTACATTTCCCATCAAACCTTGATGAAAAGAGAGCGGGGTAGCGGACGGTTCCTTCCCCCCCACCCCCCTTCTCCTCTCCCCCTCCCGCCGAGCGGCACGTGCCGCCCTCCTCAACCAATAGAGGGCGTGTCGAGGGGCGGGTCACGTGCTTTTGTTTGGCGCTTTTGTGGAGCAGGCAGGGCAGTTAGGCGCGGAGTCCGTCTGTGGTGACGGGAGCAGGTGGGTCGAGGCGAAAGCTGGGTGGGGAAGCGAGGTAGGGCCGGGCCGGGCCGGGCCTGGGTGGTGTGGCGTGGCTCCGGCGGACGAGCGAGCGAGTCTTGCCTTCGCGAGGAGCGAAGGAAAGCCGGTCCTCGTGGGGCATGTGGGCGACTGGGGCCGAAGTCTCAGCAAAAAAGCCGTTCTGTCTTGGGCGGCTCCGTTCACCTCGGCGGGCTTAGCGGAGGCTCGGGGGTTGCGGGAGAAAAAAAACAAAACAAAAAAAAAAAAACGGGACGCGACGTCAACGAAGGACCAGCCGCTGCGAGACTTGGACGCTCGGCTCCTTCAGCCTCCAGCTCTGCACGGAACAGGTGGCTGCCCCGGCGCCGTTCCCTCAGGTCGCTCTCCCGGCCCTTCCTCGGTTTGACAGGAGTGGAGCGCTTTGATCCATTGTTCGAGGGGAAGGGGCGGCGGCGGCGGCGGGAAAGTGGGGGGGGGGGGCGCCGCCGCCTTGCCGCGCGCGCTGGCGAGCTTCGGAAGGGAGGGGGCGCCAGAGACAACACCCGCCTGGCGCGCGCCGTCTCCCTCCGCCCGAGGGTGGGGGGAAAGAAAAACGCTTGAGAGAAAAAGGGTGTGTTGGGAGGGGGGGTGCGAGAACTGAAAAGAGCCGTCCCGTCCTCCCCTCCTCTCCAGCAGGCTGAGCATCCAGAAGGCAAAAACCAAAAGAGTTCGTCCCGCTCGATTTCTTCTGGCGGGTCAAAGGAGGGGGGGCTCCCCAGGGGAGCGAGTGGGGGGGGGTTAGAAACAGGGAGGGGAAGCCCGAGCGGCGGGTGCCCGGATGTTACCGTTGCAAAGTCATCCCGCCCCCCTCCCCTCCGAAGGGGATTAGTGCGCGCGCGCGCGCTCTTGGCTCTCTTTCAGGCGGTTTGAATTCGGTGCGTTCGAGAGCGGCGCGTGGGGAGGGCGGGGCTTCCTTTCTCCTCCCATTCCCCCTCCCTTTTTTTTCTTTTTCCTTTTTTTAAAAAATCTCTTTAGTTAATGGGGATTGCTGTCTCTCGATGGCCCCGCCCCACTGAGGGGGCAGCGGTGGGGTGCTTTTCTCCACCCTGTCCCTTCCTCTTCAATCTTGGGCGTTGTTTATCTGGCTTTTCTTTAAACGGTGTTTTGTTTTGTTTTTTATTGTTTCTGCCAAAACGGGATAGTCCCCCACCAGTGCTGCTTCCGCCCTCCCCCCCTTTATTGTATCATCGCACACTTAGGAGCCTTAAACCATAGGGGTCTTTTTATTTCATGTTTTTTGCTGAATTCCTGCTTTATCTCAAGTCCTTTGTGTGCATGTGCTTAAAAGAGACCCAAGAGCAATGTGGTTGCTTTATTGATGCTAATGTAGAACAAACACTGTCCTACTGAGGCACCCTTTGTGCTTTTTTTTCAAAAAGCAAGAACAATGGCATTGCTGATCTCTGGCTGGCAGGTCATTAGAAATATGCATTTTCTTGAGGGAGATCTTCAGGAGTTCTAATTTGATATGCAAAGCAGGTTTGATCATCCTTGATCAGTGCCCTAGAAAGTATAGACCCTCTTAGTTGATAAGTGTTTGTGTTAGAAATACATTTCCTTAAGTACTTTACCTTATTTTTAGGTGCTTTCCCCTGAGTGTTAAATAAAATAACCCCCAATGCCAGCATCATGTCTGGGGCCCCAAGCAACAAGCCACTCAAGGGGTCTCTTCAATCTTAGGTATATTTAAAGAGAAAGCTAGTATGTCTGCCTTTAAGAGCAGCTGTGTGTCGATATTTTACTGTCTAATTGTGAATTGTACTGTGCTGCATTCTTTGTTACTGCTACAAAGGAATTACTTCTAATTTAAGAAAAATCAAGCTATTTAAAAAACTGAATATATTTAACTCTAATCTTCTAATTTCATGTGAAATTAATGAGGAAATAGATATCATTTTAGCTAATTGTTTAACTGGCATAAGTGCTGTGCTTTATGTTAAACAATAAAATACCCATACTGTCATTGGTGAGAATATGGTGATGATAGTGTCTCAGGAAGAACAACCACGTGGTACCATGTCTTTGTTCATTCCACATAGACATGTTACCACTACATGTTAGTGGATCATGAATGGGTCTTAAGGTGAAAAGTAGGATATAGCAGATATGACCTAAGCCTGAGTATTCTAACTTGATTACTACATTCCATACTGCTTGACATTTTTATATGCATTACCTCACATGTATCTTCTAAATTTGAAAAACAAGGGCTAGACTCTGGTAGAAGATATAACTTATCAATAATGCTTATCATTTAGAATTATTTTAAATTGTTAAATACTGAGATCAGTCATGTTAACGGTACTGCATATTTCAATTTATTTAAGGATGTGTCTGCTTTCTTAGGGCTCATTTACTGGAGTAGCTGTAATACCCTTTGGATATATTCTGTTTAGCCATGGCTTCTTCTGGTAAGTATTAGCTTCATTGTATTATAATGCATCATAATTGAATAAGAGAAATGTTTTCTCAGCATTTAGAAAAAAGTCATAAATTATTTTTAGTGGGTGTTATGAGTCATCCTTTGATTACAGCTATTTCTAAAGAAAAATTGTATTTGCAAGTAATGGAGATACGTATAAATACATAAACTGAAAAATAGTGAGTGATGCCTAATTTAAAAAAAAATTTATTCTCTGGAGGATAATTTAGCATCTAAGGTTAAAAGTAATAGTTCTAAAGCAATTGTAATTAATTATACTGAAATTGTTAATGTAATCCTTAAAAGTGTTGCAGTGTTCTGTTTTAAAATTATGTAGGACTATTTTTCCTGAATATGCTGCAGTACTATGTAGTTAGGTATACAATAAAGTTATAAACATCTAGTTTTCTGTAAGGAATATAGCAATTTTTCTTTGCACAAGTATGTGGAATTCTATTGATTCCATAAAGTGAAAGGTCCTGGGCAAAGTAGCCACAATTAACCAATATAACAGATTTTAAAGTCTGACAAGACTCAGAATGTGGCTCAGAATATTAACTAAACAATATCTCATCTAGACATTCAGGTGAAAGAACTAGAAAAGCGTGCTTCAGGTCAGGCATTTGAATTGATACTGGGTCCCCCTCCAAAAGAAGCTGTTCCAGAATTTCCTCTCTCTCCTCCAAAGAAAAAAGATCTCTCATTGGAAGAAATTCAGAGGAAATTAGAAGCTGCAGAAGAAAGACGCAAGGTAAATATATACTGTTCTATTTTCATATGTGAAAAGTTGATTGCTTAAACTATAGCAACTAATAGCTGATCAGAAAGGAGTATTGAAAACTACAATTTAGAAATTCCTCATGCTGTAGCCATTTCAGTACTTACATTTAACTGAATGGGAATTAATAGTTGCAGTTGTGGTGCAAGTACGGTAATTCTAACAAAACTTAAGTATTTTGAACATGGATCCTAAGTTATTTTTAAGAATTTCAGAAATTAGATGAAAATTGTAATATGATTGCAGAGAGTGGGACTGCTTGACTTAAATTAATTTGACAAACCATTTATTGGATCATATGAACGATATAAGGGTAATATAAACCTAAGCAAGAACTGTAATTGTATATAGATTGCTCTTAACTAAATAGAAAATGGATCTATATTCTAGTCCCATGAAGCTGAAGTTTTGAAACAATTAGCTGAAAAGCGAGAGCATGAAAAAGAGGTGCTGCAGAAGGCAATTGAAGAAAATAACAACTTCAGCAAAATGGCAGAGGAAAAGTTGACTCATAAAATGGAAGCCAACAAAGAGAACAGAGAAGCACAAATGGCTGCTAAACTGGAACGCTTGAGAGAGAAAGTAAGTGCTGTTCAATTTACTTCATTTAGTAAATTCTAAACTTAGGTTGGCAGTTACACACAGAATAACTGGCAATAATTAGTTCTTCAGATTTCACATAAGAGTTTTGGTTTTTAAAACATTCAATGGCTAAATCCAGAAATCATACATATAATAATAAAAACTAATAATCTGGTTAAGAAGTGGCTGTTCAATTTGAATGCTACAAAGAAAGGCACTGAACTTTACAAGAAGTAAAAATGACAAATAGTTACTGGCCCTTTGGCCTATTTGGACTGTAGAACTTGGGAAATCATTGAGCATAACTATGAATTGGCTGCCACATGAGGTGTGTTTAATCAACAAAATAGTACAATATCTAATACAGTAAGTTTCATGTTAAATAATTACCATATTTTCAGAAAAATAGAAAAGCTTACCTGAGACAAGTTTGTTAGACAACTTGGTATGGCAACGGAATGTTAACTTTTGGTTAAATCAGACTTTATGTAGCTATTTTCCCCCAAAAAGGAAAACTAGGAAAACACACTTTTCCCAAAGACACAAGAAAAATTACATATCTTCAATCTGAAATTAAAGCAGTGATAGGTAGCAATCTTAATTTGTTTTATTTTTATTTAGGAATAGAATAGAATAGAATAGAATAGAATAGAATAGAATAGAATAGAATAGTTGGAAAGGACCTTGGAGGGCTTCTAGTCCAACCCCCTGCTCAGGCAGGAAACCCTACACCACTTCAGACAAATGGTTATCCAATCTCTTCTTAAAAACTTCCAGTGTTGAAGCATTCACAACTTCTGGAGGCAAGTTGTTCCACTGATTAATTGTTGTGTCTGGAAATTTCTTCTTAGTTCTAGGTTGCTTCTCCTTGATGAGTTTCCACCCATTGCTTCTTGTCCTGCCCTCAGGTGCTTTGGAGAAGATCTTAACCCCCCTCTTCTTTGTGGCAGCCCCTGAGATATTGGAACACTGCTATCATGTCTCTCCTAGTCCTTTTTTTCATTAAACTAGACATACCCAATTCCAGCAACCATTCTTTATATGTTTTAGCCTCCAGTCCCCTAATCATCTTTGTTGCTCCTCTTATTCATTTAGAACACCTATATAGCCATCCATCTTATAACCAACTATGGGTGACTCCTAGGATTTGGGTGGGAGCTTTAAAAAAATTGGTTTGTATTTGAGGGGGATTGTATGGATCCCAGAAAAAGCAAGGATGATAGGTAACTAATGATAAAATTTGATGAGAAACTTCTTTTAAAAAATCTTGTTTTTAAAAATGGATTTAACAAGAGCCATGTACAGCACCAGTAGACATGGCATTGTGAATTGAGATTAGGAAGTTTCCAACACAGTAGGCTCATCCAGACATGGCTGTGTCCAAATAACTTATGTTTATAGAGTAGTAGGATCAAACCCAGTCTTTCCTCAGTAAAAAAACCAGTTTTGCAACTGTAAAAATGCTGTAACACGATATACTTATGCTTGATTTTATACTTTAAATTGCTGTGGCAGATTTTACTCCATCAAAAGCATAGTGTTTAAGGCAGTAGCTTTCTTAAACATAGGATAATTTACAAATGAGAATTATAGTCCTCTGGAGCTAATTCTTAAAAGACAGGATTAAAAATTATATGCAATTTAATATACATATGTATCTTAAAGCTAGCTAGCTGGAATGAAAATTCTCAATATATTATTGAGCCCATCACTACTACAATCTGAAAAAATAGAATATAATCTGTACAGACTTTATCTGTAGATTATTTAAGCCCTAGTCCTTTGTTACATCGATAATCAATGTTCTCAGTCTAGCATATTCCTATATTCCATTTACCGTCAGGAAATTGCTCACTGAATTCCCTACAGCATAGCCAAAGGTTAGTTGTAATCCAATTTATTTGGACAGTGTTAATTTAAGGAAAAGTACTTTGAATTAAACTCACAATTTGGGTAGAATTAAAATTTCTGAAGAACTTATTGTTTTCTCATTTTCTTAATTTTGCTTTCCTAGGAAAAGCATATTGAGGAAGTACGAAAGAACAAAGAAGGAGGCAAAGAACCTGGTGAGAATGAAAGCGACTGACTTCATTCTGGAAATTAACTTCTCCCCTTTGTCTAAATATCCAAAGACTGTATTGGCCAGTGTTTTTTGTTAAGTTTCTAGAAACTGATGTAGAGCTGTATAGTTAGATCTGACTGTACACTTGATTTGGGGAATTAGAGGGGAGCCCTTTCATGTTCACTCTTTTTCTAAACTGTTGTCTTTCCAGTGTAGCTATCTTGTTGCATTTCTTCTATTCCAGTGCATTTGTTCCTGGATTGATGGCTAGTGCTATGTTCAGCTCTGACATTTTTGTGAACTGAATATGTAGTGTAATGTTCATGCTGAATCTGTTACACTTCAGAATCTGTCAGTCTTAAGATATTACTGTAACCAAGTGATTTAATAAAGCTGCACAATACTGTTATCACAGGTGAGTGTTTTTGAAACTAGCATTACTACATAAGCAGTTCAAGCATATTTATAGCTAGAATATTGGAATGCAATATTAAAATACCTACAAATTATTACTAAATACAGTGGCATAATATTCCTCAGTACTGTTTTCTGTGCAGTTGCCTATTGTTCTAGGTTTACAATAAGAGCTTTGTCTTCTACCTTAGCAGTTGTCAGCTGCTATTTATTCAGACAACCCAGAACCACCTCCCTTCTTGACTATTCTAGTACTTGCAACAAAAACAAATAATTCCTTATTAACATAGGATGAATTCAAAGGGATGAAGTCTCTCTTAAAATTTAGGGTATCTTAAAAATTAAGTTTAGAAATAAAAATGGCTTTCCTTAAACAGCACCTAAAAAGGAAACTCTTACCTTGTAAAAACAGTAAAAATAATTGCACTTGTAGGTTCAAAGCTTATTAGGTAAGAACATTTGGTTCTACTGCTTTTACAATTTGATTCTAGAGATACTGTTAAAGTAAGACTAAGCTTAACATATGCCGTCAAAAATCTTTGTATCTTGGGGTGATGACAAAAGCCTGGCATAGTATCTGTTTAACTTGTATCATTGTTGTAGAATGGATATGGGAATTAAAAGCGCCCTCATGTGGCAATAGTAGTGGTAACTATATAGTCAAGAATGGTATGTTGCATACTGGATTATGTTGGAAATAAAAGCATACATTTAAGCTTCAGAAACCCAGTGTGGCAATTGGTTACTGCAGTTAAAATACTTTTTCAACATCTTTAAGCTTTTAAAAGTAGTTTTTCATTAGCTGCAGTAAAGAGAATTGATTGGGTTAACTAAAATTGTGTTTGTAGCCATCTTACCTTGATATAAGAAACATTTATCTGATATTCCATCCCCAGGCCTTTGGATGTTTTAATTAAAATATATGATTGGTGCCAAGTGGTTCATACTGTAATTTTTAATAGTTTAAACGTAAAACTGCTGTGCATGCCTTTGTTCAGATATATGTGCTTGATCTCCTTGCTCATTTCATCAAAATAATAAAATTTATAATTACCATATCTCTGTATCTTAGACTTAGTCAGTTATTAATAAATAGACTTAATCAAATTTGGTGCACTTTTCTGCTGTCTTTAGATAGCGAATGTTTTGCCACTGTAAAAGCTTCTTAGAAATTTATTGAAAGTGTTTGTTGGGTTCAGAAAATGCTATCAAAAACACATATTTGAAGTATAGCTATCTGTCAGGTAAATTTTATTAAAACAACATAAAATAAATATAGTACTAAAGACCAAGAATTTAAAAATGAAATGCTTTGATATATAAATGGTATGTATGTCTACTTGGTAATGATTCGGTTAATTACAGCGAGACTGTAAGTGTTCAGGTAAGTGTGAATCTCAGCAGATAGGGACATCTGCCTGACCTTTGACTGGGTTAAAAAGCATATTGACATCAGACCTTGTTAATACTTGAGATTGTCAAGAGACTTTTAGGCTGCTAGGCTGACTGAGAAGTTAAAAATCTCAGAAAAGGGTAATTGCAAACGATATGTGCATTGTTGCAAAGATAGTGGAAAGTATGTTTCACAAATCTATTTTATTATATTTATGCAGCTACCCATCTCACGTAAAAGTGATCCTGGATAGTGTACAACATTTAACGTATTTTTCTGAGTCTAAGACACACTCCTCTCTCTCTCTTCCCCCCCCCCCCACCAAGAGGCTGAAAATTTTGGTGTGTTATACTCTGAATGTAGCTTTTTTTCAGCCCTAACAAGGCGCTAGCGATCTTCCGGTGCCTGCTCCCTCCAACTATCAGCTGTTTAGAAGCTTTTTATCCCAAGCAGGGGATAAAAAGTGCGCTTGCGCTCAAAACCAGCAAACTAATGTGCTGAAGCTGACCAGACTAAGGACGCTAGCCAGATGAATACCTGGTAGGCAGATTTTTTTTTTCCTATTTTCCTCCCCAAAAACTAAGCTGCGTTTTATACTCTGAAAAATACGGTAATTGAAAAACACATAAAATGTTACACAAAACATATTAACCACAATAAGGGAACCATAGCAAAATGTTTTAAGAGCACTTTTGTCTTTTCTAAGCTTTAAATGTACTGTGTTTCCCTGAAAATAAGACCGTGATATTCTTATATTTTTTTGAACCCCGAAATAGGCACTTGGCCTTATTTTCGGGGAGGTCTTATTATTTTGGATTGCATGGAGCAAGACGCGCTCCTCTTGCCATCTTACCTGATTTCGAGCTCTGTCTCCCTAACCCTAGCCAGAGGAAATGGCGGGGACCAGCTGCGCATGCGTTTAAATATTTTCGAGGAGGGCTTATTTTTGGAGAAACATGGTATATTCTGTTATTGAAAAATATGTCTCCAGAACTTAATTTGAAACATTTTGCTTAACGACTGAAAACCTCTCTCCCCCCCGCAAAAAATTTTTTTTGCATCTTTCTGGTGGACTGAAATTTCAAGCAAACCAATGCAGAAGTTAGAGCTTGAATTAATGTGCTGTTGCATTCTGCAATGCGAAATAGGTGAATTAATATTTAACAGGTTTTTTGGGTGGAATGCAAAGCTGCTGGAGTCAGAATATTGAGAACACTTCAGAAAACATAAATAAACACTCTAAAGTAGTCTAACATTTTTAAAACTATGGCTATATGTTTTGCTTTCTGCATGTGTGCTCCTGCATGAAAGTATGTTACTTAGGGATAATATATCCTGTCATGATACAAGCACCAACATTGCTTCAAGTAAAAAGTGTTGGTTTTCAAATACAAGACTTGTGAATGGGGTTTCCTGTCAGTATGAAAGGAAGATATTTTTCCACTTTTAATCCATGCTTCCGAATTGGAGAAACATCAGTTATTTTCCTCAGTTGCTTCCTGTCTAAATGCTGTTGTATCTTGGGTTTTACTTAAATTATATCAGGAAGGTTAGAAAACAGAAAGATATTCAAGTGAAATTGCCCTGCCATATATCTCACTCATACAGTAATATAATGCTTGTATAACTTTGGATCCTAGCCTTAGGAAGTATCAATTTAGCAATAGAAGCCTCTACAAGCTGATGCCACTCAGAATTCTAAAATACTTTAGCTTAATTTGGCCAATATCCACAACAGTTATTGGACATAGTCTTAAAACATCTGGGGATAACATTGGAAAAATATCAATTGGAAAAGTTCATTTTGAAAGCTTGGAATACCTCTTGATGTCTTTGAATAATTCTTAATTTGAATTAAAATGTTCTTACATTGGGGAATTGCAGTTTTGTTTCAGAAAAGAGATGAATGGTTAAATTTATAAGCTGTCCATCTTATAAAGGTGACCCTAGTTGTCATGCAATAAAAATAACCTTAAAACTCAGTTTTCTCCTCATTTGCTTGTGGCAGAGTTGGTTTTCCCTCCCACTCGCCCTCTCCTCTCAGCGAAGCAGATAGCTACTGCTTGGTGATGCTATTGATAAAGTTACACTGTGGTTGCCAAAGTTGCACTAGCTTTTGGTGCATTTCCAAGTGCCATTCAAGGTAGTGATTGCTACTTAGGAAAGAGAGCAATCAGCTTGGGGCTTGAATATCTATAAAACCACCTTTTGTGCAGATGGCCAGAGTGCTGTTTAAGTCCAAGAGAAGGGGGACAGACAGCAGGCATTCTGTATGGGGCCCTCCTGTGACAGACAAGGATGGGCTCTACTCTTGTGGTCTTGAAGAAGCTGAGAAAAACCTAGTTCTTTGGAGTGCCTTTGGGTACTGATTGTCAAGTCACTAGTGGTGGCTTTAGTTTTGATAGTGTATCATTTTTTATTTATAATTGTATAAATTTTATTATTGGTATCTAGGCTGCCTAGAGCTGTCTGGATTGAGGTGGATAAAGTTATAAATAAAAAAATAAAAATTCATTCATTCCACAGTTTGCATCTGGAAATGTCCTGGATGATAGGATTGTACTTCATTATCATCATCTGTTTCCTATTGTGCAGTCAATTTAATTTTGATATTGTATTCTTAGGAGATATCCATATATAGAGTCTGCATTTATAATTCTTGAAACAGGTGTTGGGAATAAACAAGGAATTGTATCCCAAAAATTTCTGTCATTCTATCTATTGCATTACTGTGTTTACACAATCCAAATCTTCCTATATAAGTCTAGGTTCCCCCATTCCTCCTTTTGGTTTTGTTCTAACGTCATTGCCTCCAGATTTACTGGTGAAAATCTGCAGACGTGTTTTGTTGTAACTTTTAGCCATGTCCGTACAATGTTTACAGTGTTCATATATGCTCATGGTATGTGTGGTATTGGACTTGATGGCCCCATAGTTCCCTTCCTCAACTCTAAATCTATGTGTTTGTTTCACAATAATATTGTAGCTTTCCATTGCCTTTTCTGGGTTTGATTTTGAAGCTACTGAGCCCCTCTTTGTTTCCTCTTGTACTGTGCACTGTTTTCCTTTTGACTTTACCTGCAAAGGTGAATCTCCTGCTCCATCCAGTGTTCTTTTCAGCATCACTGAAGCTACCAAGACTTCCCACCACATCAGGTGGAAGAAGAAGGTAATTTCCCTTGTTTTTCCTTCTGACAATGGCTGCAGCATTGTATCCCAAGTTTACCTGTTCTTTATAGGTTGGTGGCTTCTTCATAAAAACACTTTTGGATGGTAGAATCAGAAGGTTGAGTGATATGTTGGGATTCTTTGGCTTGGGGACCAGCAAAGAGTTGAGATTAGGTTGGTGTGTGGGTGTGAAATAGGATAGGACAGACAAGCTGTTATGGTGGTGGTGGACAAGGAATAAGGCAAGGGAATAAGACTTCACTTGGGGAAAGTGAACTTGATGTTTGGTATTAATGTCACCTTCCAGTCCCTTTCAGAGAGGTGTTTGCCAGTTTCATGAGTGGCATTAGTTGTAAATCAGGGTTGGGGTGGAGGTGGCTATAGTCATCTGAGAAACCTTCAGGCCCCTGCTGCTGGGTATGAAACCTTGCTTGTCAAACAGGGCTGTAGGAATCTAAAATGGTTGTTGCTTGTGTACCAGCTTCTCTGCTGCACAGTAACCTCCCTCTTTACTGTACCTGGTCTGCTTGAGTCTGGCTGGATTGGCAGCGGAGTTTTCCAGGCTTTGTGTGGGGACTTCAATTTGTCTTCCTTACTCATGGGCTCAGAGGCAGCTCAGGAGCAACCGGACCCAGGCAATTTCTGGTCTAATAATGAAGACCTTGGGGCAGCAGCAGTGTGATCTGGAGTTGGGGTGTGTTACATCAATCCTTTGTCATAGACATATAACTTCTTATTGACTTTGGCATTCTCTGATCCCATGCTTCCAGAGTCTTGCCCAGTTATCTAGTAAGAGTTTGAACCTGTTGGTACCAATCAAGTTACAGGATCCCTGAAACTATAAGTTGACTATCTTTTAGATCCCTGTTCCTGCTTGATTAAAATCTTCCAGGAAGTAACAGGTGAATGGGTCCATGCAATGGTGAATGGTTTTTCTGCAGGAGATAATGGTTCCACTTGACTTTAGAAGAGATGGTGGCTGCCCCCTGCTTAAGAAACCATGACTAAACCCAGTGGGTCTGGACAACTCATCCAGTCTCCACCTTTCTGTTGAAAAGGTGGTCAGCCTGCAGCTCCAGGTGGGCCCTGAAGAAGGAGATTATCTAGACCGAGTCAGGATTTGGGTCTGACCATCGACTGAGATGGCAATGATTGCACTAATTAAAGACCTTTGGTCAGCCCATCTTGGGAGTAATGCATTCAATTTCCTTTGATCTCTAAGTAGCTTTTAGTATTATCAGTCTTGGTATCCCTCTGGGCTGGCTTTGGGAAGTAAGAGGCACAGTGTTACATGGCTCCCCTTTCTCTGAGCCCACTTCCAGTCAGTGTTAGTAACATCCTGATGACACCCAGTGGAATATCTCTTCATTTGACAGGTGTTGCTGTCAGTTGTTTTCCAGGAAGCTGTGGCAATTTGCATATTCATTCCTAGCATGATTGGCTGTGGGTTGTAAGACCCACCCCAGTTCCGGGGTTTTTAAAACATTTAATTTTGTCTAGGCATCTGCTTCCCCAGTCAGAGCTAGTACATAATTTTGAGGTCCTTCTGGATTCCTTGAAGAACAGGTAGTAATCATGCCTAGATGGATATTAGCACATGTTGTCTTGTATACCAACTACATCAACACCTGGACTGCAAGACTTTGTTCATCATGATTCATGCTTTAGTTTCCTATTTGGATTACTGTATTGCATTCTGCATGGGATTGTGAAGCTGGTCCAGAATTCAGTAATATAGGTAGTTTCTTGTTCTTTCTATATAACACCACTACTCCATGAGCCTCAACACCCGAAATGGTAAAAGAGGAAACGAAGAAGAAAAACTCCACAAACTGTTGGCTCCTAGTGTGTGTGGGTGTATATGTGTAATATATATTTTTTCTGTTAGACAAGCTGACTGGCCTAGAAACTGGACCTTGTAGTTGAATCAGGAATCAACAGTGATGAGTCCAGCAGGCCACTTTAAGAAACAAAGGTACATGGCATTCCTAACTCTGCCATCCAATATTTTGCTGCTATTCCTGTCCATGGTATGTATTGCCGAAGTCCATTGCTTCACCCATGGTTCATGTAGGGCCTCTCCTGCTCAGAGGAATAATGTTAATAGGGACAGGAACTTTGATGTGGATTCTGACCATGTGTCTCTTGGATCATTCGCTTATCAAAGCATCACAGAAACTTGGTTTACCAGCACAGCTCCAGTCTTCATCCATGTTTTGAAACAGCCTTCTCTAGCTTGGCTTACCTCCAGGCATGTTGGTTTACCACGCAGAATGCTCTTAGTCAGCCAATACTTCTGTTAGGAGCCAGGCTGGGAGTGACTGAAATTGGATTTGATTGGACTTGTAATAAATGTTTGTGCCACTGAGATAATTGAACAGATGCCTTTAATATGCAAGTAGCACCAACTTAACTGGAAGCAGCATTCAAAATTAATGGTTAATTTAACTTGTTTACTTCAACCAAATTGTGTGGCTTCACATAACAGAATTAAGTCTAAGCTACACATGGATGGCTTCACAACTTCCCATGCAATATGCAGTTGCCTACATCTCTATGGAGATTCTCAGTCATCCAGGTCATGATTTTTTTTATTTTTTTTTTAATTTGATTTATATGCCGCCCTTCTCCGGAGACTCAGGGCAGCTTACAATGCGTTAAGCAATAGCCTTCATTCTTTTGTATATTTTATACAAAGTCAGCTTATTGCCCCCACAACTGGGTCCTCATTTCACCTACCTTAGAAAGGATGGAAGGCTGAGTCAACCTTGAGCCTTGGAGAGATTCCAACCAGCAGAAATTGCAGGCAGCTGTGTTAATAACAGGGTGCACTAAACCACTGTACTATCAAGGCTCAAAGATGCTTTTTTCAAGAGGCAACTGGACTTTCTGGTTTTTCTTTGAAAACATTTTGCTTCTCATCCAAGAAAAAGCTGAAGTTTCTTGGATGAGAAGAGAAATGTCTTCAAAGAAAAACCAGAAAGTCCAGTTGCCTCTTTAAAAAAAGCACCTTTGGGACGCCTATTTGATGGTTCAGCTGTTGTCTCAGGTGTGCCTTCTTGTCAAAATCTGGGCAGACCACAAACAGTCCATAAATTTTTCCACTACAAACATGACTTTCCTTCTCCCTTTTGCACCCCAAGAGAAATTCCAGGTGGACAGACGAAAAGCCCGATCCCCAATTCCTCCTTCAGGATTTGGACCCAAAGGAAGTTCCTGGCCAGCGTTAGTGGCGCTCTCCTTGCCAGGAGGCATAAAACAAGCAGCGCGCCCTGGAAACGCGGATTGGGGGCGGATGGCGCTGCCTTCTCGCTTTCTCTTCCCTCCGGCTTCCTCACCGGGCGGGTGGCGGAGGGGAACCGTCGGCCTGCAACCTCCAGGGGGCGCAGCGCCGGGCCGGCCGGAGTCCGCGGCGGCTCTGCTTCTGTTTGGTTCGTGCCCGCGCAGCTGCGTGGGAAAAAGGAAAAAACAGGCGAGGCGGGTCTCCCAGGGAGAGGCGGCTCTCTTGCCGCAGAGAGGCGGCCTTGCCCTGCGAGACCGGGGCCCTTCTCCCGTTGCTGCTTTTGTGCTTTTCGCAGCCTTTCGGGTTTCCGACCAGCATCGTCGGGAAGAAGCCAGGAGGAGGTCAGTCAAAAGAAAAGGAGGGGAGGGGGAAACAAAACAAAACGGGGAGGGGGCGCATCTGGAGGAGGGGAAAACTGGGACGCTGCAAGCCTCCCGGGCTTGGCGGAGAAGGAGGCGAGCGAGTTGCTCATCTTTAGACGATGCCCGGGCGCCTAACGCGCGTTTGCAGTCGGGCTTGGCGCCGCGTCCTCGTGCAAACTAAACTCTGAATGATTCCAGCCGGGCGGGTCCAGAGGCGAGCCGCTTGGAGTTTAGCTTGCGGGGTGAACCGAGGCGAGGACGGGTGTGTCGTTTGGGGGGGGGGGGGGGGGGCTTCTGCTTTCCACTCCGAGGCGAGACCAACTTCTGCTTAACAATTCCGCCTGGGGAGAAGTCAAGGGGCAGCTTCTTTCGAAGGAGGGATGTAAAAACAAACAAACAAAGCAACGAGCGCCGTTTCCCCTTCCTTTGCAGCTCCCCGTCCAGGGGGGTTCGGCAGGGCTTACTTGGGAATCCCCCCGAATTAGGAAAGCAGGATTGTCTGCTTGCCACTTTTGGGGCGTCGGAACTTTCGCTCGTCTGTTGCAAGCTTGTCAAAACTCCTGCCCTCCGGGCGGTGTTGGGCTATAAGGTCTGTTACTCTCAGCGCCAGCCTTGCCATGGTCAATAAACGCGGGTGGCACAGCTACAGTTCAGCATTCCTGGGGGGCAGCTAAGCGTCCTGCTGATACCTTAACCTTTGTTCCAAGAGAGGAGTTTTGGCTCAGACCAGGACAAGTTTATTGTGGGTGGGTGCTGTTGTTTCTTTGCTCCGAGCCCGTTGGGTGTGGGGGTTTGAACTCTTGAAAACAGCTTGTGGAGAAGGTTGCTCTGCCTGGCTTTCTGGGACTTAAACCATCAGCCTGCTTCACACCTTGTCGAAGCCAGGTTGTCTCCAACCTTGGCAACTTTAAGCCTGCTGGACTTCAACTCCCAGAATTCCCCAGCCAGCTTTGCAAAGCTGGCTGGGGAATTCTGGGAGTTGAAGTCCACCAGGCTTAAAGTTGCCAAAGTTGGAGACAACCTGGTCTAAGCTATTGTGCAGTTTAGCCTTAGCCTGTTTGTGTACAATTTTTTTTTAATTTGATTTATATGCCACCCTTCTCCGGAGACTCAGGGCAGCTTACAATGCGTTAAGCAATAGCCTTCATACTTTTGTATATTTTTACAAAGTCAGCTTATTGCCCCCACAAACTGGCTCCTCAATTTACCTACCTTAAAAAGGATGGAAGGCTGAGTCAACCTTGAGCCTGGCAAGATTCAAACTTACTAATTGCAGACAGCTGTAGTTAAATTACAATGCATTAGTCTGCTGAGCTATCCAGGCTCCATGACTTTTGAAGTCTCTCTGGGAGCAGCCTGGGCTTCTCAACTATGAAAAGAGTGGGGAGAAAAGGATCCCTTTCTTGGCCTTCCTCACTTGGTAACTTTTTGATGTGGGGAAAAGTGTGGGTTGACAACTCTTCCACCCTTTGTTGGCTGGACATTCTGGCAGCTGTAATACTGGGAAGGCTTAGAGAAAGCTGATTTAAGCTGGAGACACCAAAGAAAAGAAAAACAAACTACGATTAGGAAAAATGTCAGTGGCTTGTTAATGCCGCTTGAAAATCCCCAAAGCATGTATATTAAAACCAGAAGGGGAGGGGCAGGGCCTTTTTAAGTTTGTGCACAAATATCTTGAATTGCTTCTAAGGAAATATCCAAACACACACAGACACACCCCTCCTTTCCACCACGTTGAGTTATGTAACTGGGTGTGGTATTCTTCAGAGCTAGCCTGCCTGTTTTGAAAAAGGTGCTACTGTGTTAGTGGTGATATATTTTTTTAATTAATCGAGTGGCACTTAAATCTGCCTGCTGCCATATAAACTTGGGTGGCTCTTGAAACTATGAAAGAAGAACAAGGAAGCTGCAGCTGATGCTTCACCTTCTGCGTATGATACTACTACCAATAAATAATAATAATATACCTTGAACACCTTCAAAGAACAGCACTCGCCTATCCCAGGAGAGCTTCCTCCAAAGGTGGGTAAAAATGCCAAATCGAATCTAGACATCTGACTGATTGGGTGACCAGCCATAATAACAATAATAATAATAATATTTCCCCCCCCCTCTAATAGTAATAGAAATGGCACAGGGAGGGTTATTATTCAAAAAGCAGAAAGTTGTTCCATTGTCAGTGACATGGTATAGCACGAGACTGGGCGAATCTGCTGACTTAGGTTCTGGATGTGCTTGCTTTTTAGTTAGTTAAAGGGATCGCCCCATTTTTTTGCTCCAGTGGGTTCAGTTTTATAAAACAAGACTTTTCTGCTCCACGGTTTCTGGGATTTAAATCTATCTTCTACCTAAACCCACCTCCTCAGATGGGCTAGGACTGCGGCTTTCCAACTTGCCAGTGGAGCTTTAGAGAGGGGTTGATGAGGCCAACAGGAAGATATTAAATTGGCCCAGAGAAAAACAACATTTGAGGGTGGAAGCAGGGGTGAGATCCAGCAGGTTCTAACAGGTTCTGGAGAACCGGTAGCGGAAATTTTGAGTAGTTCAGAGAACCGGCAAATACCACCTCTGGCTGGCCCCAGAGTGGGGTGGAAATGGAGATTTTGCAATATCCTTCACGCAGGAGAGGAGGGAATGGAGATTTTACAATATCCTTCCTCTGCCATGCCCACCAAGCCATGCTCACAGAACCGGTAGGGAAAAATTTTGGATTTCACCCCTGGGCGGAAGCCATGGGAGTCAAAATTCAGCTCATCTGGGAAAGGTCCTTGTTGGTTGGGAAAGGACGTCATGCAAGAAACCAAAAGAAAAATATGATTTAATATTATTCATTGTATTATTTATTTTTGATCCCTTATTAGTTTTACAAATGACTCAAAACAGCAAACATACCTCATCTTCTTTCCTCCCTCCCATTTTCCATAACAACTCTGTGAGGTGGGTTGGGCTGAGAGGGACTCACCCGAAGTCCCCCAACCAGATTTTATGGCTAAGGCGGGTGTAGAATCCAGTTATTATACTACATTGTTGAGAGAGGCTAGAGAATCCCAAAGAATTTCAGAAAGGAAACTCAAGATTGGTCTCCCAACGAATTGATTATTAGTGATACAGAATAATCACCTGTGGGTAGAATATAACACATCATAGAAAATATGGTGTAGATCAGGGGTCTCCAACCTTGGCAACTTTAAAACTTGTGGACTTCAACTCCCAGAGTTGAAGTCCACAAGACTTAAAGTTGCCAAGGTTGGAGACCCTTGATGTAGATGTAAAAAAATCTTATCCACTGCACTTTTCAAAGCACTAAACTAACACTTTCTTCTTAATATTCTACTACTCCATGTGTAGGACAGAATATAGCAGTGTTTCTCAACCTTGGAAGCTTGAAGAGGAGTGGACTTCAAGCTACCAAGGTTGAGAAACACTGGAATATAGTGTGTTTTCTTCTTTATATACTAGTTCTTCATGTGTAGGACAGAATGTAGCATGCTCAAACCAAGTTCAAGGATGAAGAAAAGGATTATATTTAAATGTATTTTCCCACCTTCAGAGAAAGTTTGTACAGATTGTACCACTGATTCTCAACTCCTTGCATCTTTGCCTTCCACCTATCACTGTGATCAAAGAACTTGGATCTTGGCAGAAATCTGAGAAACTGGTTCTTCAGTGGGATTAGCCTGCCCCACCTGTGCAGGTAGAAGGGGCATGCTGCAATGCAGACCAGATCAGCCAAGGAATCTCAGCTGATGGGGTCCAGAAGTGCCTTTGCTGCCGTAGCTCCTGCTCTCTGCAGTAGATCTGACCCATCCCATCCTTTTGGCTTTCCGAAAGGCCTTAAAGTTATGGCTATACCAACTGGTCTGTGGCCCCAATGGGGATGTGGCACGTTGGAGGTGGCTGATGGAGTAGAAAACACCCCACCTCCTCCCTGTGTGCACTTTGCTCCCCCACTCTCCCTCCTGCTTAGTTTTATTTTAACCAACTTTTAAAATTTAAGATCTTTAGTTATTGTTTTAATGTTTTATGCTGCATTCTATTCAATGTCTGCAAGCTGCCTAGAGTCACCTTTGCTGGGATACAAGATTAGATATGTAGGTAGGTAGGTAGATAGATAGGTAGATAGGTAGATAGATGATAGATAGATAGATAGATAGATAGATAGATAGATAGATAGACAGACAGACAGACAGACAGATAGATGTTCATTTTCCTCCCGATATACATTCATGTTTAAGCATCCCGTTATTATGTTATCCTTTACAGCAGCTTTCAAGGGTTGATTTGAGTTTCAATTCTTTATCTTGAGGCTCACCTGAACTGTTTCTAAGTCTTTCCCTGAGATGCATGCTGTTAATTAACAACCACTGGTCTACATAACAAGGTTGGCTTTTCCCAGATGAGCTTTAACAGAACTTTCAGTGGCCTTGGTCTTTGAATATTCTGTCTGGAGCATGTAAGATTTGACCCCAAAGCAGTTGCCCTCATAAGGCTGCAGGTCTGAGCCAATCTGGCTTTGACTATTTTACCCCATTACTTCAATTCAGACCGACAGTAATAGTCTTTGAAGATCTTTTCTTGTTTTGTAGTGTTTCATGTTTCTTGGGAAGTGCCCAAGAGGTCTTTGAGAATCGGGCTGTGTTCAAATTAAAATAAATAAATAAATGTGATTAGGATCATGGGAACGAATTAAGGCTTGTGCAAACATGGTTATATTGTTGATCTTTTAGCTCCCTGCAGCCTTGTTTAGAATGGGACATTATGAATCAACTCCTTCTCCCCCCCCCAAACTTCTTCTGGCTAGTTTCTTTCATTATAGCTGTTTTGTTAGGAAGTTGCTGATTGAACAAATACAGACAGGCAAGCAGGCAAATCTGTGGTGATCTGGCTTTTCATGTCTAAAAGATACTGCTGTCCCTGTTTTATACCGAGAGGCTGTCACCTTTAGAGCCCTTCGTGGTTTGGGCTTGGATTACCTGAAGATCAATCTTCTTGTCATTTCTACCTGCCCAGTTTGGTCAGGCAGGTTGGGCCAGTTGCAGGTCCCCATCAGCCAAGGAATGTTGGCTGGCAGGAACTAGGAGAGGTGCCTTCTGTGCCATAGTTCTGTCCTCGGGGAGCCTTCTCCCTTCAGATATCAGCATGACCCCTAGCCTGCTCACCTTTCACAACATCATGGAGCCTCTTCTTTGTGTGCCCAGGCCTGGGGCCCCGTTTCTTGGCTGCATGACCATCCATAGTAACAGTTTTACTTGGTGCAGAGCAGGGGTGGGCTGTTGAGGGTTTGCAGGGGTTCCTCTAGCTAAGATTCTGTGCAGTTCGGAGAACCCCCAAATCTCACTCCTGGCTGGCCCCACCTGCCTCACCCCTCCCAGGAGCCCCCACGGGGCCCATTTTGGGTGCAGGTTAGTGCAGGGAGCTCATGGAGGCTCAGAGAGGGCGAAAAATGGGCCTTCCGGAAGTTCGGGAGGTCCAGAAAGCCTCCAGAGCCTGGGGAGGCCATTTTTGCCCTCCCGGAGGCTTGAGGAGCCTCTGGAGCCTAGGGAGGGCAAAAAGCACCCCCCCTGGCCTGGTGCAGGAGGCTGACTAGGCCACACCCACCCAGGAACAGGGCAGAGAACCCCTTGCTAACATTTTTGAAGCCCACCCCTGGCGCAGAGTATATTTGTTTGCTACTGTTTTAATTGCTTTTATGTTTTACGATGTATGCCACCTGAAGTCACTTGCTGAGATGCTGGCTATAGATCAAGAAAAATCCCAAGTAGAAAGGAACAAATAGCAGATGATGGAAGAGGCCAGGCCCCATATATCAGCATTGATGGCCCAGGCACCTTCTGGATGTGTGAGGACCACAGCTCTCCGAGTCAACCCTTGGTTGTATTCCCAGGACATACCTCGTCCCTAGATTTTCAGCTTTCGTGCGGAAAATGGGGTCATAAAGTAGTGAAAGGTGCTTGGTTTGCTTGGCTCAAAGAGCTACAAGAAGCTTGAACGTTTGTTGCATTGCTAATAGTGCCCTCCGGTTGTTATCTTAAGCAGGTCCGGTCAGACAAAAAGTCAAAGCAGGAGGTAACGCTAATAAAGTCTTAGCACGAACGGCAATTGTATCTGCCGAGTCCTTCTCAACCAGGTTAAAGTCTGACCTGCATGGGCGTAACTGATGCTGATCGGCTTTGACCAGTTTTTTCCAGTGTACCAAGAAAGAAGGAAGGAAGGTGAATTTTGGAAGAGTCCGAGGGAGGAATTATGCAAAATACAGTACATGCCGTGTTTTTTTCTGAGTGTGTGAAGCAAAGAACGGGCATGCTTTCTTAATTAAAAAAAGGGGGGGTGGGAGGATTTCACCCAGGGTGGATAAAAATCAATGATTTTTTAAGAAAAAATCAAAAAAATCAGATTTTTTTGATTTAAATCGGATATTTTTGATTTAAATCGGATTTTTTTTTATTTTTATCAAATTTATTTTAATAAAAACTTTTGGGGTAAAAATCTATCATAAGATAGTTTTCTATTGAAGATACATAAATAATTTAGTTTATTCAGCATGAAATGGAGCTTAGTTATGTAGCATGAGGCTGTATATTCTGCAACACTGGGACTCTCGGTGAGTCAACAGTGGGTCAAAGGAGTAGCAGAGATGACAGTTGCTCTTTAAAAATTATGATTTAAATCGAGTTGATTTAAATCAAGCCTTTTTACTAGTGATTTAAATCATGATTTAAATTGTGATTTAAATCAACTCGATTTAAATCAAATCCACCCTGATTTCACCACCTCACTGCTCTGTAGGGCAAAACCAGAGAATTGACCAGACCTGGTTAACTGGTTTTTATAATAACCAGAAGGCACCATTAACTGTGCAGAAAATATACAACTACACATTCACTGATTTTCAGTGCATAGGTTTTCTTGCTTGAGGGGGGGACCCAAAATGGATTTGTTGGGACCTGTTTAAACCCACCCAGAAAACTGAGTTCTCGACTCTCAAATAATCTCATTGCAACACCAGATCCAGCCAGTGGGTCCCCAGGAAACCAGATTTTTAAAAAAAAATGAAATAAAAGGACACTCACACACCCTGAGCCGCTCGATAGCAAGATGGGTTGTATATAAACAAAACAAAATAAAACACAAACACCCTTTGTCCACAAAAGATCCCAATCCCGGCTATGGATTTTAATCTGGCTTCACCAAACACCCAGTGAATTTCCTTTTGGCTGCGCTTGCTGGATTCAGAGTAGACTTTGGGGGTGTGTTTTTTTTTTCCCCCTTTAAAGTGTTGCAAGACCGTCTCTGTTATTTCATGAAGCGATCTCAGTCAGATGAAGCATTGGCCTGAGCACTGAATTAGCCATCTCTGGCAGGAGATGAAAAGCTGCCTTTGAAACTGTAAGGCAGGGGCGACATTTCCAGGGAGACTAAGGCTGTGTGGGGTATTGTTCAAAGGGAAATCAAAGCCAGGGATTTTTTAAAAATTATTTTTATTTTTAAAAAACGCTCTATTTCATCTGCAAAATATTTTTATTTTTTGTCAAAAATTACGACTTCCTTCGGAGATCTTTCCTGCAGCTAATTTTACATTCGAAACACTTAAGATATCCTGTCCCATCTGTTGGCTATTAAATCATCACAAAGTTTGTTGGTGTGGGTTGTTAGACAAACAGTAGAAACCCAAAGTATATTTCACGATTTTTCAACAATATCCACTCAGGTGTCAAGGTGCAGATATCCTATTTCTGATGATGGAGGTTCAGTTTTTCAGCTGCCATATGAATAAACACCTCCAAACTGAAACAGTAAACCTTGCTACCTTTTGTGTAGTAGGGACCATGCAAAATACTTCCTTGGACCTTTTCATGAGTGATTCCTGATACGCTCATATAAACCTTTATCCCACACTCTGTTGCTGTGTAGGATTCTGTACAGAAGGCAATCAGGTTTGAGAACCATCACTTTGAGATAAAATATGAGTGCATGTTATGGCCCGTCAGTGGCCTGTGCAGTTAGTAGCTGATTCAGACAGCGAGGAGGCTGGTGTGGTGCTGCGTCAGCAGCCTGTGCAGCTGGCACTCGAGTCGGACAGTGAGGAGGCTGGAAAAGATGTGGTGCCAGAGGCAGGGATTCAGCCAGGGACTTCAGAACCTCCAGAAGCTCCCATAAGTGAAGAGGAAGAAGAGGAGGAGCCTCTTCTCGATGCACGGGCGCACAGAGCTGCCAAGAGGCAGGAGTGGTTCCTCAGGAGGAGGTCTCCTCGAGAGTAAGGCTTAGGGCTAATTGGCCACTCCCTTAGCCTATTTAAGGAAGGATGACGACTGAGGCAATTTGCAGGGAACAACTTTGTTCACTCTCCTTCGCTTCCAGATCTTAGTTCTCTTATCAGTTTCCTGCAAATTGCTTCAGGGCTTTCTGCCAACCATAGTAAGATTATAATTATTTATTCTTTGGATTCTTATATTTGAATCCAAATATTTTTTATTTGAAAAAGACTGATTTAATTTAGTAAACTAAGGTTTGTACAGACTGTGTGTGCTGCGTTCTTTGGGGTCCGTAGCTGGGGCAAAACAGTGCAATTTCTCTTTACCTAACCATTAATTGAGTGGTGTTGGAGAACAGAAAAGGAAAAAATAAAGTTTTAAAATGAATGAAATGCATGCAGAGATTTTTGTTAGCCGTTGACCATTTGTTCTCGTCCTACTTTTTAAGTACCACTCAACTGTACTGAATTTGAAAAGGAGGCTAGAGAAGAGGGGTAGGAGATGACCAAGCTGTGCCCAAGGGAGGGGTCAAACACATCATCAGTCTCGAGTCCCTTTGAACTACCTGGGTCCCTTTGATTTCCCTGGCACTTTACAAGAGAGGTTCATACACCTGAGCCCATCCAGATGGATTTTGTGGTTGGGTTTTCCTTCATTTTATAAAACGAGGGGTTTTTATAGGTCTCTGGTTGCCATTTTTCGAATCATCTTGAAAAAATGTTCAGTGATGATCGGATGTTTGGTGATGCCAGAGGGATAGACTCAAGATCACATGAAGTGTTAATACCACGTTATAATCACTGGGTAAAACCACACTTGGAATATTGCATCCAGTTTGGGTCACCGTGATGTAAAAAAAATGTTGAGACTCTGGAAAGAGGGCAGAGAACAGCAGCAAAAAAGATTAGGGGGCTGAAGCTAAAACATATGTAGACGAGTTGCAGGAATTGGGTACGTCCAGCTTAATGAAAATAAAGACTATGGGTGACATGATAGCAGTATTCTAATATCTAAGAGGGAGAAAGAAAGAAAGAAAGCCTATTCTCCAAAGGACCTGAAGAAGAACAAAAAAAGCAATGGATGGAAGCTAATTAAGGAAAGTACCAACCTAGAACTAAGGAGAAATTTCCTGACAGAACAATTAATCAGTGGAACAACTTGCCTCCAGAAGTTATGGGTGCTCCAACACTGGAGTTTTTAAAGAAGTGATGGGACTACCATTGGTCTGAAATGGTATAGGGCAGGAGTCTGCAGCCTTAAACACTCAAAGAGCCATTTGGACCCATTTCCCACAGAAAAGAAAACACCGGGAGCCACAAAACCTTGGTGGGCGTGGCCAACTTGATGTCACTCATTTTTCACCAGTCACATGACACCCCCTAGCCACGCCTACCCAGCCGGTCATTAGGGCAGAGAACTGGTTGCTAAAAACCAATGGGAACCACAAAACCCCTTTGACATCTCTCTCTCTCTCTCCCTCCCTCCCCCCTCCTCCCTCTCTCTCTCTGTATCTCTCTATGTCTCTTTCTCTCTCTCTCCACCCCCCCTTTGTATCTCACTGTCTCTGCCCCGGCTGCTTCTCCATCCCCCGCTGTCACCCTTACCTTCTCAGGCCAGGTGAGGAGTGACTGGGAGGGGAGGGTGACGGGTGGGGCCAGCCAGTGGTGGGATCATCCAACAGGGAGCCACAGCAGAGGGCCCAAAGAGCCGCATGTAGCTCCAGAGCCGCAGGTTGCAGACACCCGGTATAGGGTTTCCTGTTTGTGCAGAGAGTTGGATTAGAAGACCTCCAAGGTCCATTTCAGCTCTGTTATTCTGTTCATGGACCCTCTTGCCCTGGCCTGTGTTAACCCTAGAGGCTGCATTCACACAGCATGTTAAACTTGGTTAGTTTTAATCATGGCTTCTTTTTAATTGGTTTGCAGTGTTCCATGAATCCATCCTGTTTGGTTAGAAATGCCATGCTGTGCATAAAGCTGAAAAACAGTTCCTTAAGTACAGGTAGTCCTCGCCTTACGACCATTTGTTTAGTAACCATTTGAAGTTACAAAGGCATTGAAAAAAGCAACTTATGACCATTTTTAAACACTTTCCACCAGTGGTGAAATCAAATTTTTTTTACCAGTTCTGTGGGCGTGGCTTGGTTGGCGTGGCAGGGGAAAGATACCGCAAAATCTCCATTCCCTCCCCACTCTAGGGGAAGGATACTGCAAAATCCCCATTCCCACCTCATTCCAGGGGAAGGATATTGCAAAATCTCCATTACCATCCCACTCTGGGGCCAGCCAGAGGTGGTATTTGCCGGTTCTCCAAACTACTCACAATTTCCACTACCGGTTCTCCAGAACCTGTCAGAACCTGCTGGATTTCACCCCCGCTTTCCACCACTGCAGCATCCCATAATTACACAATCCAAATTTGAATGCTTGGCAAGTGGCATGTATTTAGGTCGGTTGCAGGTCACATGATCCCTTTTTTGCAACCTTCTGACAAGTCCATGGGGAAGCCTGATTCACTTAACAACAGTGTTATTAAAACAGTTGTTATGATTCGCTTAACAACTATGGCAAGACCAAATGGGGCAAAATTCATTTAACACCTGTCTTGCTTAGCCACAGAAATTTTGGGCTCAGTTGTGGTCGAGGACTACGTGTAGCCAGGTTGAGTGTTTCACCAAGCCTGGGACTAATCTTTAGGTCTTGGAATCTAGAAACGGATATCTTGCTTCCAAAGCTCTGTGTTGTGATTCTGCTATTTGGGGTTTTGCTAGTGTGCGTTAGGTGGAGAGATTCCAACTCCGACTTCCCCCCTCCATAGGCTTTCACCCTCCTTATCATACTTATCCAGCACTTAGAACCTCCCTCTCAACACACATTGTTCGTAGCCTGATAATGTTAGGGGAAAAGCCCACATTAGCTACAAGACGCCACATCAAATATGCAAGTTAGTAGAAGCCTTACTGGATATCAGACAGCCTTGGCCCAGTGGAGAGTGCATTTAGAAATAGAAATAATAGAATAGTAGAATAGAATTTTTTATTGGCCAAGTGTGATTGGACACACAAGGAATTTGTCTTTGGTGCATACGCTCTCAGTGTACATAAAAGAAAAGATACATTCATCAAGAATCATAAGGTACAACACTTAATGATAGTCATACGGTACAAATAAGCAATCAGGAAACAATATCAATATAAATCGTAAGGATACAAGCAACAAAATTACAGTCATGCAGTCATATGGGTGGTGGGAACGATGACAAGATTAATAGTAGTGCAGTAGTAGTGCAGTAGTTCTATTTAGAAATAGAAATAGAATAACAGAGTTGGAAGGGACCTTGGAGGTCTTCTAGTCCAACCCCCTGCTTAGGCAGGAAACCCTACACCACTTCAGACAAATGGTTATCCAATCTCTTCTTAAAAACTTCCAGGGTTGGAGCATTCACAACTTCTGGAGGCAAGTTGTTTCACTGATTAATTGTTCTAACTGTCAGGAAATTTCTCCTTAGTTCTAGATTGCTTCTCTCCTTGATGAGTTTCCACCCATTGCTTCTTGTCCTGCCCTCAGGTGCTTTGGAGAATAGCTTGACTCCCTCTTCTTTGGGGCAGCCCCTGAGATATTGGAACATTGCTATCATTTCTCCCCTAGTCCTTCTTTTCATTAAACTAGACATGGCCATGTGTTTGCCATTATGCTGCAATTCACACATATGTTCTTAAAAATAGTTTTTTTAAAAAAAAAAAAACCCAAACCCCAGCTTTCCTAATCCTTTTGACCAACTCAGTTGTTTCCCTAGCCCACTTTATCTTGTTCCTAGCTCATTTTCCTGATTTGTACAGTGTTGCTCTTATTAAGTTTACTTAGGGAAGAAAAGCAGATACAGGCAAAGGCATCTGCAAGAAAGGAATGAAAAAGGATATAGATGCTGCCCCTCTGTCCTTCTACTAGTAGACCAGAGCAGAAAATCAAGCCCGCTCCCCAGGAGGGCCAAAACTACTTTTATTGAGATTGGCCATAATAACAGAATTTTGCAAGTCCGATTATGCTGCAGCTTTTTATTTTTTACAGCCTGCCCTGTACTTCGTGGGCAAAGACTCGGAGGGCCAGGTGGATGGCCCGGAGTTTCAACCAGTTTATGTTGTGCTCTAAATCCGCCTGGGTCCAGCGACCCTGGGCGAGGGAGGAGGATAGGTGGGCTCCCCAGCCCTGAAGGCTGGCGTCTGTAGTCAGTATAAGACACTGAGGTACCCTGAACTCCTGTCCCTGGAGAAGAGCCCCCGAGGACCACCAATCGAAGGACTGGAGCACCTTGGGAGGAAGATGGACAAACCGGTGGGAGGACCCCATCCCCCATTTCTGGTAAGGTAGGAGGAACCACTGCAGGTGTCTGCAGTGGAGACGGGCCCAGGGAACTATGCCGATGCAAGAGAATTAGGAAATGCTCTGCCTGAGCTTCTTTAAAATGTTATTTCCTTGTGGACTTAAAATATGCTTCAGACCTTTGTGCCAGGAAACTGTTCCTGCATATATCTCCCATCTTCTAGGTCATATTCCACCCTCTTTACACCTTGCAATCTAAGCTCTGCCCCTGTGCACAATGGGCATTAAAAAGCGACAAGGTCACAATTGGCATTTTGACTTTCGTTGCTTGCCTCTTACAAGATACGCTTGCATAGAACTCAAAACAGAAAGTGAATACATCCTACACACCTAATAAAACAAATAACAAGCCGTGTCCCACGGGAAATAAATCAAGATATCCTTTGAAAATCCTAGGGCCTTTTATGGCAGTTACTCTGCACCAAATATGGCGAAGTCGCCTAGATATTTCTGCACACCAAAAGAAAGAATTCCTCTCTTTCTGGCCACCCAAAGTGGTTAGCAAGAGTATTATTAATGAAGGCAACACCATAATCTCGATCATCCTCTCCACAACTAATGGAAGGTTGAAGGTTACATGAGGATGCTTTCTTACGGGAGACGAAGACTACGTTCTTAAAACAGATGAGCATTGTTATTATTCATTTATTTACAGAAGTAAAACAGATAAAATCAAGAGCCACGGTGGTGCAGTGGTTAGAATGCAGCAGAACTGCAGCAGAGGTGGAATTCAGCAGGTTCTGACCAGTTCTGGAGAAACGGTAGCAGGAATTTTGAGTAGTTCTAAGAACCGGTAGTAAAAATGCTGACTGGCCCCGCCTCCATCTATTCTCTGACTCCCGAGCTGATCGGGAGGAAATGGGGATTTTGCAGTAAACTTCCCCTGGAGTGGGGTGGGGATGGAGATTTTACAGTATCCTTCCCCTGCCACGCCCCCAAGCCACACCCAACCAAGCAATGCCACGCCCCCCAAGCCACGCCCACAGAACCGGTAGTAAAAAATTTTGAAACCTACCACTGTACTGCAGGCTACTTCTGCTACCTGCTGCCTGCCTGCAATTTAGCAAATCAAATCTCACCAGGCTCAAGGTTGACTCAGCCTTCCATCCTTCCGAGGTGGGTAAAATGAGGACCCAGATTGTTGGGAGAATAGGCTGTAAACTGCTTAGAGAGGGTTGTAAAAGCACTGTGAGGTGGTATATAAGTTTAAGCGCTATTGCTATCTGTAAGAAAGGAATGAAAAAAGATGGAGATGATGACATTGGATTATTCCTACCCACCTCCCAATTGTGTGGAAGCCGCCATTAGAGTTGTGGAGAACTTTACTCCTGTATCTTTGCTCTAAAGTGGTCCTCTTGAGGCCCTGAGTGAGATCAAGCACAATTGTGTGAACACAGCTTGTGCTTTTTACCCTTCCTTACAAGATCTTCATGTGGTCAATCCAGGCAGCCTTTCCTCCCCCACAAGTATTTCCAGATGTGTCTGACTGCCAGGTCCATCACCTGTACTTAGCGTTGGTGGGAGTTGGGAGTCCAACACATCTGGAGGACATCTGATTGGGGAGAAGCGATGCAGAGAAGGCGATTGTTATTCGCCTGATGCCATCAAAGACACTCATCTGATTCTTGGGAGTAAAATCTCAAGTCAGTTTTTGGCCTCTGACACAGGGGTGAAATTGAGCAGGTTCTGACAGGTTCTGGAGAACCAGTAGCGGAAATTTTGAGCAGATCGGAGAACCGGCAAATCCCACCTCTGGCTGGCCCCAGAGTGGGGTGGGAATGGAGATTTTGCAATATCCTTCCCCTGCCATGTTCACCAAGCCACGCCCACAGAACCGGTAGTAAAAAAATTGGATTTCACCACTGCTCTGACAGATAGTGAGAGGTAATCCTGACCCAGCTCCTTTCCCATCCAGAAAGTGCAGCCTGACTGAAGAAGACATTTGAGGAAGTAACCAATCTGCTACTTGTGTTGTGCAAGAGCACAAAGCTGCCAGAATAAATATGATGCCTGTCAATCATTTATAAACTGAGGGATTTAAAAAAAAAAAATCTTCTGGAGGTTTAGACAGGCTTCTTTTTTTTTTCTTTCTTTTTTTTAAATTTGATTTATATGGCCGCCCTTCTCCGGAGACTCAGGGCGGCTTACAGAGCGTTAAGCAATAGCCTTCATACTATTGTATTTTTTTTTATACAAAGTCAGCTTATTGCCCCCACAAACTGGGTCCTCAATTTACCTACCTTAGAAAGGATGGAAGGCTGAGTCAACCTTGAGCCTGGCGAGATTCGAACTTACTTTAATTGCAGACAGCTGGTGTTAAATTACAGTGCCTTGTCTGCAGAGCTATCCAGGCTCCTATCCTTCTTGTTCAGCAGTTAAAGAGAAGATTCGTGGAACGAATTCTTCTACCCAGCCATGCTGCTCCTGAGTGGCGGACCGGGCGCCTCGCATTCTCTGCCTGTCAAACGGCCCACAGCCACACGCTCGTGATGCTGAAAAGCTTATTCGGTCTCACTGCTGCCTGGTGAAAGACTCCATCACGTGCATTGTCGCTGATGCCTCCCTTAGACCGCTAGCCCTGCACATTTGTCTTCTGGCGAGGAGAGAAAAACAAGCCTAGAGGAGGGGGGAAAAAACGAAACAAAAACACAAAACCAGCTGTTAGGTGGTGCAGATGTGCTGCAGCAGGCAGTTTTTTTTAAGAAGGATGAGCTCTTCCCCCCCTCTCTCTCTCCCTCCCTCTCTCTCTCCTCTCTCTCTCTCTCTCCCTCTCTCTTTCTCTCTCTCTCCCTCTCTCTCCTCTCTCTCTCTCTCCCTCTCTCTCTCATCCCCCCTCACTCTCTCCCCCCCCCTCTCTCCTCTCTCCTCTCTCTCTCTCCCCCCTCTCTCTCTCCTCTCGCTCTCTCCCTCCCTCTCTCTCGCTCTCTCCCTCTCTCTCTCTCTCACTCTCTCCCTCCCTCTCTCTCCTCTCTCTCTCTCTCCCTCCCTCTCTCTCTCTCTCTCTCTCCCTCTCTCTCTCTCTCCCTCTCTCTCTCTCCTGTGGATACACAAACGCAGCCCCTGAGCTGAGCCCCTGTCATTTCTCCGGTAATTTTATCCATCCCCATAAAATTAGGAGCCCTTTTGTTTTGTTTTTTTTCAGAGCTGAATGATCTTTCATTCGTGTAGGTTTTTTAGGCAAGCCAACCTATTTATCTCCATTCCTCTGAATTGCTGTACAGCAGGGGTTTCAAGGGAGGCGGTGGCTCGGTGGTTAAGACGCTGAGCTTGTCGATCGAAAGGTCGGCAGTTCGGTGGTTCGAATCCCCGGTGCTGCGTAACAGGGTGAGCTCCCAGCTTCTGCCAACCTAGCAGTTTGAAAGTACGTAAAAAAATGCAAGTAGAAAAATAGGGACCACCTTTGGGGGGAAGATAACAGCGTTCCGTGCGCCTTTGGCATTGAGTCATGCTGGCCACATGACCACGGAGATGTCTTTGGACAGCGCTGGCTCTTCGGCTTTGAAACGGAGATGAGCACCGCCCCCTAGAGTCGGGAACGACTAGCACAAACCTTTACCTTTACGGATTTCAAACGGGTTTCATTGAGGGCTGCATCAGGGTTGTGTTTGATCTCAGGAGGGCTGCGGGGTGGGGGGAGCTTGGCAAGGGGGCGTGGCCAGCTTGATGTCACTTGTGTTGGGGGCACGTGTGGTGGCCAGAGCGCTCTGCCCGCAAAAATGGGTTTTCGAGTTCTGTTTTTCCCTGCAACGACCTCCTGCAAGCCTCTTTCAGGGAAAACGGAGCTCGGGAGGCCCTCCCACACTCCGTTTTCCCTGGCAGAGGCATCGTGGACCGGTCCTTTTCTGTTTCCAGGGCAGCCCCTGAGGCCATATCTAAGCACCCTGTGAGCTGGACCCCTGCCTCTGGGCCTTGAGTTTGACACCCCTGCTAAACATTATCCCAAGCAGAATTTTATCATGTGTGATCCAGGAAGGTTGTAAATAATTCCTCAACTTAACAACAGTCCACTCAGTGACCATTCAAAGTTAGAACGGCGCTAAAAAAAGGGGGGGGGGCTTATGAACGTTTTTCACAGTTATGACCATTGTAAGCATCCCCATGATCGTATGATCAAAATCCAGATGCTTGGTAACCTGGTCCATACTTACGAATGTTGCTGTATCCCAAGGTCACGTGAGTAGCTTTAGCAACTTTTTGACAAGCAAAGTCAATGGGAAAGCCAGATTCACTTAACAACCGGGTTACTAACTTACCAACCACGGTGATTCACTTAACAACTGGGGGAAGAAAGGTTGGAAAATGGGGCAAAATGTCACTTAACAAATGTCTCACTCAACAACAGAAATGTTGGGCTCAATTGTGCTTCGTAAGTCGAGGACTACCTGTATTGGGTACATGCACATCCACCCATCTGATTTACTCATCCCTTACTTATCTGGGTTAGATCAGTGGTCCCCAACCTTTTGGGCACCAGGAACCCGTTCCGTGGAGAGAGGTTTTTCCATGGATCGGAGGGTTTGTGTGGCATGAGGCATGGGTTTGTGTGCTGCTGGCATCCTATGGCTGGGGCTTCACTTGTTTGCGTGGCCTGGTTTCTGGCATGCCACAGAGCAGTCCTGGTCCACAAACTGAGGGTTGGGGACCCCTGGATTAGGTTGATCTGGAGTTATGCAATTTGACAATTTAGAAACTTTAGAATTAGAATTAATTCTTCTTGGACTATCTAGAAAACTACCATGTTTCCCCGAAAATAAGACCGTCTTATATTTTTTTTGAACCCTGAAATAAGCGTTTGGCCTTATTTTCAGGGAGGTCTTATTATTTTGGGGCGCATGGAGCAAGATGGGGCTCCTCTTGCCGTCTTACCTGATTTCCAGCTCTGTGTTTAAATATTTTTGGGGAGAGGCTTATTTTAGCACATGTGCTCAAAAGCCCAATTGGGCTTATTATCAGGGGACGTCTTATTTTTGGGAAAACAAGGTAGTTAGAAAACTGAGACAGGGCTGCCTGGATGGGAGTGTTTTTGTCAAATCTGAATCAAGGTAAGAACGGTTTGCGATCAATTAGGTTATATGGACTGCCTGGCCTGCTGCTCCGCTAAGCCTCCAATTTCTGACTTTTCAAGTCTTGCTTTCAAATGCTCCAGGTTGTTTGGGGTAAAACCGAAAGCCCGTAACACACAATTTAGCATTTGTTCCATTTTACCACCTCGAACTTTGTTCTTCCTCACACTCCTGTTTTGCTTGTATCCAAACAGCGTAGTAGTGGGTGTGTTTACTTAAAAAGCAAGTCCTGCTGCGTTCAGCGGCAAAGCTTCATTTCCAGATGAAGAGGCACCAGGTGGTTGCAGTCTTAAGTTCCTGTCGAATTGTGCTTGTGTGTTGGGGGTGGGGGGTGTCGGTGTATACATCTGCTTCCTCCCGATGGCCTGCTGGCCTGCCACTTCCGTTGTCCTAGAATGCTGATCGAGATCAATCCCGCTGGCTTTGCTGTGTTCTCCCACTGAATGTCTTTTTTTTTCCCCCCACTTCAAGGTCTCTCACTTTCCTGTCATGGCAACGATTGTATCCGAAAAACTCAGCCACCTCTTCATCAACCTCCAGCACTTGTGCAAAATCCCTCAACTTCTGTCCAAGTCCTTGCCTGCTCAGGCATCCTGCACAGTGGCAGCCTCGGAGGTGCCCCAGCTTTTCCGGAAGCCTTACATTCACGCCGGCTACCGACCCCTCCACCGGAGCTGGGCCTTCTACTTCCTGTCCCTCTTCCAGCAGCACAACGAAGCGCTCAACGTCTGGACGCATCTGCTGGCGGCTTTCATGCTGCTGGGGCGGTTCTGGCAACTCTCCCAGATAGTGGATTTTGTGGGCGACCCACACGCACAGCCCTTCTGCATCGTGGCTGTGTCCTCCATCATCTACTCAACCTTCAGCACCTTGGCTCATCTCTTGCAAGCCAAGTCTGAGTTCTGCCACTACACGTTCTTCTTCTTGGACTATGTAGGGGTAGCCACCTATCAGTACGGTAGCGCTTTGGTGCATTATTACTATGCCATTGAACCAGAATGGCATGCCTGGATCTCCAGTTTCTACATTCTGGGCGCGGTGGGGTTGGCTTGGTTGTCCTGTGCTGGTTCCTGCTATGCCAAATACCGATGCCCACACCTCTCCCCTCTGCAGGGCAGGCTCTGCCAGGAAATGCCCTCCGCGGTAGCCTATGCTTTAGACATCAGCCCTGTGCTTCATCGTATCTACACCTCCACCATCTCTGGAAAAAGCGACTTGGCTGCTACCTACCATAAGTGCCACGTTTTGTGCTTCCTGGTTGCAGCCTTTTTTTTCGCCTACCCCTACCCCGAGAAGTGGTTTCCTGGGAAGTGTCACTTTGTTGGACAAGGCCACCAGCTCTTCCACATGTTCCTCATACTTTGTACCTTCATCCAGTTAGAGGCGGTGCTTGTCGATTACCGGACTAGGCGGGACATTTATGCTAAGCTGCATGGCGACCTCGCTCCCTTTTTTTCCATCATGTGCCTTGTGGTGATGGCTTGCTGTGGCCTCACCGCCCTCTACATGACGGTCAAAGTCAAACACAAAGTCTGGCCGAAGCGGGACTGAGTTAAGGGGATGCCGGCTGCTGGGGATTTACCGCCAGCTTCTTTTTGCTCTGGGAATGTCTGTCCTGCTGTTGTTTAGGAAACTGAATAGGATAGGTAGCTTTTGCTGGGGTCTTCCCCTCCTCTTGCACTGGAGATCTTGCTTGCGGGTTGCTCTGTCCAGGCAACTGAGATGATAAGTGGGAAGTTGCATCACAAAGGAAGTGACCAAACTCTTTCATGGAAAGGAATTCGCGTTTTGTTTCCTGGAGGGTGGTACTATAACTCTGCTGTCTCCGATTGAAGGGAGAACATGTTGCTGGTATACCTCTCAGAAGCTACTTCTATCCTTCTGAATCAGAGCTGGCAGCCTTTGGGCTTTTAGGAATCCACTTGATTATTATAAGAGTTCCCAGATCCACAAAAGGGACCCTGGGCCAGAAGGATCGGTTTAGGATCCTGAGGCCCGGAACTGGTTCTGAATATCAGAACTAGATGGAGCAACCCAACATTCACCCTAGGCGTCTCCAAACTTCCTCCATTTCAGCAGTGCTTGAGAAGTAATGGGTGAAATGGTTTCTTTCACTGCTGCCAATTAAAACAAGTGTCAGCCTATCAGCCATGAACCGCACAGAGAAATACCTGAATATATCCTTTAGGTCTCTTCCTTTTTTATAAGTAGTGGAAGAGCTTCCGGAAGAGAGATTAGAGATGGCACTTAACCAGCACTTCCCCTGGAGGAGAGGACTTCCTAGCCTCCATATTTTGAATAAAAATAGCTCTTGCTCTGGGTTTCACTGGTTTGGGGAGTTTTGTTTTGTTTTGTTTTGTTTTGTTTTGTTTTGCCCAGCACCTTTGCACTCCCAGCCCCACAATTCTGTGTGCCCTCCTTCGGGGCACTCGTCATGCAGCACTAGTGCCTTCACGGATTGCCTTCTGCAATATCCAGACGAAAGCATCCTTCCTTGTTTTGGGAAACAAACCATCTAGGACAGTGTTTCTCAAGCTTGGAAGCTTGAAGATGGGTGGACTTCAACTCCCAGAATCCCCCAGCCAGCGCTGGGGGAGTTGAAATCCACCCATCTTCAAGCTACCAAGGTTGAGAAACACTGATCTAGGACTTCTGCTTGTCTACCCTGAGCCAGGCCTTGCGGAAACCTGCCAGGTGGATGTGCCTTCAGAAGAGCATCTGTCTATCCAAAACTTCATATGTGGGAATGATGTTACTTGTGATGTTTTTCATGCAGCGGTAGGTTTGTTTGGAGAGGAGAACCTGGGCCAACGCTGCATCTCTTGTCGGTCGATTTGAAAAAGGGGAAGAGATGGGTTTTGATGACTAGCGTTTTCAGAAGGAAGTCCATGCAACTGTGATGGGTTGAGCTAACAGACCTTCAAACAGTGCTCTGGAGACCCCCTTCCCCCAATTATCTATGGGTTCCTTCTATCAAATTTAATTATCTGCTCATCTAACAGCCTGGAGATCTATTCAGGGGTGAAATGCTACCGGTTCGCGCTGATTCGGGTGAACCAGTAGTGATAAAAAAAAAAAGCTACCGGTTCATTTGAACCGGTATTTCCGACGATCAGCTGTGCCACACGGTTTATATTCGCTAGAAATTAGGGAACCCTGCTTTCTGGCGAAGCTAAATCACACAGCATAGCTGTTCATACACCCCTTGCTGTTCTACTACCTAGTGAAGTCTTCTTTTTCCGTGCGAAATGCATGCGTGGGCAGCAAACCGGTGGCAATCAGCATTGGATTTCACCACTGGATCTATTCCTCTAATTTTTTTAACACAGATGAAGCTCCATTGTCAGCTATAATATGGCCTTTTAAAATGGCAGTGCCAAGGGTTGAGACCGGCCCTTCTCCCACGGCAAACGTTTATGATACCACCATGCCACATTTGAAGGTCTTTGAGATCCCGTCCAACTTTACGATTCCCAACCAGATTGCACTCTGTGAAAGCATCGTTTTATTGGGCCTTTCTCTTCTAGGAGTATATCTTCAACCCTCTTTTAAAACCCCGTCTGTGTTTGTGGCTTTTGTTCCGGGATCCTATGCCAAAGAACACCATGTATGTTCTTCCTCATCTTTTGGACTCTTCCAAATCCCAATACATGCTTACTGGTAAGTAAGCAAATAAGTTTTAACACGAGTGTCACTATCTTCGCATCTTAAGCGGAATGAGCTTGCATCTTCCATTTACCAAACACATGTCTTATTTTTAGCAGGAGGGTCTAAATTAAAATCCCTAAAGGGAGTCCATTGAGAAATAACTTGGGGACTCTTCATAATGAGGTTGGCTCTGGATGGTCTGTTTATTTCAGCTGCAGTCCTACACATACTGATAGGGACTCAGCCGTGCTAAATTCCCCGGGGCCTACTACTTCTGTGTAAACAAGCATGGGAACGCATGACCGGCTTCCCCTGAATGCAGTGGGATTTAGCTTTGCCCCAACTCACTTTCGCCCTGTTTTTTTGCTTGGTCGAGATCCAAACACCGATTAATTACATTAGCATTCCCCAAACTCGTGGGAATGATTTGACGCCGAAGTCCCAACATCTCTGGGGAATACTAGCCGAGTGACATGTGCAGCTGAGACACGGTGCGGACAACTTTTGCAACGTCAGGGCTCATCCTGGGGTTTCTAAGCGGAGCAATTTGATGTGGTTTGACCTTTGCAAAAGGCTGGTATGGTTCGATATTTAGACCAGGGGTCTCCAACCTTGGCAACTTTAAGCCTGGAGGACTTCAATTCCCAGAATTCCCCAGCCAGCAGGCTGGGGAATTCTGGGAGTTGAAGTCCACCAGGCTTAAAGTTGCCAAGGTTGGAGACCCCTGATTTAAAACACAGGTGGCCCGTACCTTTATTTCCTGCCTGCCTTGGGTCCAAAATTGAGAGTGCAGATTTCCAAATATCTCCCCCACCCCATAATCTATGACCAAAAGTAAGCTTAAAATAAGGTTAAAAAAAAAAAACAATGTTACAATTCCTAAAGGGAAGAATCAAAATATCTGGGTCGTACCTCTCCGTCAAATACCTGATCCACCTATGAGATTCCACCCCCTCCTTTGTATTTTACCTTTATCTGTCTTCCAAAAAATGAGCCAGCTCTGTCAGAGATACATTAAGCCATTAATGTATCTCGATTAATTACATTAGCTTGGCGCGTTCGACATCATCAATAAGGGATTTTATGCTGTCTTCTCTTTCCCTGAGTCCAAAGATCTGGTGACACCATCGTGAAAAAGCACGAGTTTCAATCTCTGTATGAATTTAGGTTTGGGGGAGGGGGGGAAATGGAAAAGCGTACGGTAGGGAGGAGGGAAAAACCAGAAGCTTTTGCTGTCAATTTAGTTTGTTCCAGGCTCTAAATCTCCTTTTGTCCAACGTCCCCTCCCTATCAGAATTACAAAGCTTCCTAGCTCGAACGCTTTGGACTGGAAATCAGGGGTCTCCAACCATGGCAACTTTAAGACTTGTGGACTTCAACTTCCAGAATTCTGGGTGTTGAAATCCACAAGTCTTAAAAGTTGACAAGGTTGGAGACCGCTGAACTGGATGATATTTACGGATATGTACATTTGGGCTGAAATCTTTCTACCGATTGTCTTGGATGCTGAAAGATGATTTTTCAATCACACTGCAGAATTTTTGTAGAAAGGAGTTTCTGGATACATGTGTCTGTTGATTTTTTTTTTTTTTTTTGTTTTCTTGTCTCTTGTACATTTTGTACATGTTAATGGGCTTTGATGCCACCACTTATTTCTATTAAAAAAAAATTTTATAAGCCAGATATTCTAACCTTCTGCTTCATTTATCCCTTACAACACCACAACACCTTCATCAGTGGGGAGAGGAGGGGATCCTGGTCTGGAGCCAAATGTTGCAGTGAGGGAGGCTCCTATGCAAACTTGCAAGCCCATATCCCATACTGCTACAGACAGAATTCAAGGAATGGGGTTTTTTTTTCAGTCTTTGCTGGGTTATTTTAATAAGGGGGCAGCCGGGGGGGGGGGGGTAAACATTTTGGCTACATAAAAGGATTGGCTCTTCCTACAGGGGAGGGGAGGGATGGGGACGGATGCAGTTAAAAGAGACCAAAAGGATAGGAATGGAGTAGAGTGGAGTGGAGTGGAGGAAAAAGAAGGGAGGAGAGGAGAGGGAAAGGAAAGGAAAAGGGAAAATAAGAGAGGGAGAGAGAAGGAGGAAAGGAAAGGAGAAAGGGGAAGGAAATGAAAGATCTGAGCACTGATATTTGTCATCTCTTAGAGAGGATGTGAACAGTGAACATCTGAAGAGTCCACTCAGGGCTTACTGGGGTTGGATTTCAACATCTTCCTCCTAGCTATTTTGCTCCAACTTCAGCAGAACGTGAGCAGAGAAAAAGAGAGGGTGGTAATAGCAAAAGAAGGCATTGCACGTCATGAACAAGAGCTGTCTATCTGAGCTGCTACGCCCTGCAATTCCAACTACAACCGTTTTCAAGTTGTGGTCTTCGAACTCTCACTAGGCTAAAACCTGACTCACAATAAGCTAGTTTGGGATAATGGGAGTTGAGAGTGAAGCGACATCTATTCTAGAGAACCAAGTTTCTCTGATTTAAAAAAAGAAAATCTAATGTAAGAAAAATGCAACACACAAGTTCTTTTGATATTTGCCAAAAGAAATTGGGACATGTTTGTTAATTCTACAGAATTCTGGGGATTGTGTATGAAGCCAGGCAAAATCTAGGTAACATAACAGTGTTCAGGGGCAAAACTTTCCGTTCTGGAGATAAAGTTGCTTCATTGTCTGATTTCAAAAACGACACTGTGGCTGACAGATTCAGGAAATTATTGCTGCAATGTGACCACATTGCCGAGTGTCCTTTGTAGCTCACTCTAAATGTCGACACACACAACGTTGCATGACATGTGTGTTTACATAAACAAAAACCCTGTCTAGTCTTCCTTAAGAGAAGCAGCTAGATTAAGATCTTAAAAGACGCTGGTTTCGCCCGTCTGGTCCTCCTCTATGTTCTTTCAGTTTTCCAGGATGCCAAATGTGGAAAGAGAGAGAAAAACAAGCTTCAAATCATTCCGCACGCAAAAGCAAATAACCAAATGCACTACAAAGAGGCAGGCAATGTATGGCTTCCGTTGTTCTTTTAAAATAATAATAATAATAATAATAATAATAATAATAATAATAATAATAATAATAACAACAACAACAACAACAACCAGGGAAGTAACAAAACATTAAGTTCCCAGAAAGGCCAGGGACAATTTCTCCCAACTCTGCGGTTTAACTCGTCCTTTTGACAAGGACGAGTCTGGAACTAGGAAATCTTATTCATGCAAAAATACGTCTATTGCTCACAGAGAAGGAATCTGCCTTCTTCAGTGATGGCCCTTCGTTCTTAGTTTCATCCAAGTGGGAAGTTAGGACGTGCCCTGAATGAGAAAATAATCCGTTTTCCTTGCAAATGATGCAAGGTTGAACATGCAGGAGTTTGCAGCAATTGATACTCAAATTGTGGATATTTTTGCATTTATTTTTTATGTTATCCTGCCTTTATTACTTTGCAAGTAACTCAAGGCCACGAACATATACAATACTCTTCCCTCCTCCTATTTCCCCCATAAGAATGGAGTACTCATCTCTAATGAACTGAGTGCCAGAGCCCACTGTAGCAACATTGCCAAAAAGGCATTCAGAGTCGTTAACCTAATCTTGCGTAGCTTCTTCTCTTGTAATATTGTACTACTAACTAGAGCATACAAAACTTTTGCTAGACCAATTCTCGAATACACTCATCTGTCTGGAACCCGCATTGCATATCGGACATTAATACAATTGAAAGAGTCCAGAGGTATTTCACATTTTTTAGTAAAGAAATTTGGATTTCACCGCTGGCCCCCAGGTCTTGGAAATCTAGAGGCACAAAAGAGCTGCCTGCTTTGATGCTTTTTAAAGGTCCTCATGAGCTTTATCAGCAGGCACTGCCTGCCTGGAGCCAGAGGTCATCAGCTCAGGTTGGCTGTCCTTGCCAGCCTCTTCAACTGAGCAGCCCCAGAGATATTTGGTGAAGCACCGAGATCAAGGCTGAAGGGCCCAATGTAATCCAGACTGTTTTCCAGCTTCCCTGGCAAAGCCCCGAGGGAGTGGCCTCTCTTCTAGCTCTTGATCTTGATGACCCACTTAGAATATTTACACACATTTTCTGCTAGATAAGTAGGCACAACTATAAGCTTTGTACTCTGCCGTGAATAAGGTTACGAACCTCCACTTATCTGAGGTCCCCTAATTAACAAAACAGAATGTTCTCATCTGTAGGGCCATTTGGCAAAGTTGCCTGCAAAAATTCCCTTTTCAGTGCTGGCTCTTTCTCTAGTGTCTAGTCAATGATCCCAGGGTTGCAGTGGATGGATTAAAAGGGGATGGGTTGTTTTTTTTGTTTTTTTTTTGGTGGTGGTGGGAGATCTGGAGCTGCAGACCTCCTTCATTTAGCTTGACTAGGTGGCTCAGTGGCCTAAGACACTGAGCTTGTTGATCGGAAAGGTCGGCAGTTCAGCGGATCGAATCCCTAGTACAGGTCTCCTGCGTGAGCATGGGGTTGGACTAGATTTATTTATTTATTTTATTAGATTTTTATACCGCCCTTCTCCCACTGGACTCAGATGACCTCCAAGGCCTCTTCCAACTCTGTTACTGTTGTTATTATTATTATTATTAAATGTAGGGTAGGAGAACGTTGCTACGCACATACCAGTGGTGGGTTTCAATAATTTTTACTACCGGTTTTGTGGGTGTGGCTTGGTGGGCATGGCTTGGTGGGCGTGGCAGGGGAAGGATACTGTAAAATCTCCATTCCCACTCCAGGGGAAGGTTACTGCAAAATCCTCATTTCCTCCCAATCAGCTGGGACGTGGGAGGCAGAGAATAGATTGGAGTGGGGGGGTGGGGTGGCAGTCAGAATTTTTACTACCAGTTCTCCAAACTACTCAAAACCTCCGCTACCGTTTCTCCAGAACTGGTCAGAACCTGCTGAAACCCACCTCTGCCACATACCCTTCCTGCAGTTCTCTTGTTTTTGACTCCAGCTGGTAGATTTCAGAACAACAATGAAGGAAAGATGCCTCATTGTTATACAACGGAGAAGAACATTTCTGTCTGTTGGCTGCATCAGATAAACAGGAATGAATATCTGACTTCACTCTATGGCCGTCTCCGCTGGAGGAGAACTGCCCTACGGATCTCTTCCCTCTCGTGTCCCTCTTCAGTACCCTGCAAAACCATCTTGTGACTCAGCATGCAAACACTTTTTTTGATTCTGCAATGGCTTTTGACATGCCAGCCACGCCCTAAGATACTTCCTTTAATGTTTCTAAAGCAGCTTCCAGCAAATGATAAAACGCGTTTTTTGTTGTGCAACTGTAGCTGGTGTTCCTAATAAAAAGAACACGCTTTGTTTTCCTTGCTGAACCAAAACCCCCGCTTGAGAAGCCGAGGAGGTATTCTCTCAACAGTTTTATTGGACTACAAAAGTCTTCACCCAGAGTTATCTTGCAAACCCACCTACTGCACTGAGAAAATAATTGGGAACGCTTACCTGCCTAAATGGGACCCAGTGGCTCAGCGGCTAAGACGTTGAGCTTGCCAATTGCAAAGGTCGGCAGTTCAGCAGTTCAAATCCGTAATGCCGCGTAACGGGGTGAGCTCCCGTTATTTGTCCCAGCTTCTGTCAACCTAGCAGTTCAAAAGCACGTAAAAAATGCAAGTAGAAAAATAGGGACCACCTTTGGTGGGAAGGTAACAGCATTCCGTGCTCCTTTAGCATTTAGTCCTGCCGGCCACATGACCACAGAGACGTCTTCGGACAGCGCTGGCTCTTCGGCTTTGAAACGGAGATGAGCACCGCCCCCTAGAGTCAGGAACGACTAGCGCATATGTGCAAGAGGAACCTTTACCTTTTACCTGCCTCTACCCAGAAAAATGCTCAGGGATCCTCTGATAAGTTTGTTTGCTTTACAGTTTTTGATTAGCCTCTGCCACGGTTTTATTTGGCAGTGATTGAAAGATAAATAAAACGATCGTATCCATGGATATACAAACTTCAAGGGAAATTAGTTAAAGAGTTCTCTAAAAATTAATAGATTTAGAAGTTTAGGCGTTGACTTCAAGACAGGTAAATTGTGTTTAGACCTTAGACCAGGGGTGTCAAACTCAATGCCCAGGGGCTGGATTTGGCCTGCGGGGTGCTTAGATCTGTCCTGCGGTCCTGCCCTGGAAACAGAGAAGAACTGGCCTGCGGTGCTTCTGCCAGCGAAAACAGAGTTTGGTAGGGACACACACAGCCCTCCCGGGCTCCGTTTTCAGCCACAACGGCCTCCTGCAGCCCTCTGCCAGCGAAAACAGAGCCTGGGCCAGCTGCATACGGCCTCCTGGAGCTTCTTCTTCTTTTTTTTTTGTTGGCAGATGCTGCAAGAGGCTGTCACAGCCAAAAACGGACCCTTGATGAATGACATTGAGCTGCCCATGCCCCCGGCCACACCCTCCCTGCCCCCCCCCCCCCCCGCAGGTCAAACACAACCCTGAGGCGGGCCTCAATGAAATCAAGTTTGACACCCCTGCCTTAGACTTAGACATGTTTACTCTAATGAAGAGAAGGACTAGGGGGTGACATGATCGCAGTCTTCCAATATTTGAGGGGCTGCCACAAAGAAGAGGGTGGGGTGTCAACCTAGTTTCCAAAGCACCAGAAGGCAGAACAAGAAGCAACGGATGGAAACTAATCAAGGAGAGAACCAACCTAGAACAAAGGAGAAATTTCTTGATAGTTAGAACAATTGATCAATGGAACGGCTTGACTCCAAAAGTTGTGGATCCTCCAACCCTGTTTTTTAAGAGATTGGACAGCCATTTGTCTGAAATGATATAGGGTTTCCTGCTGAAGCAGGGGGTTGGACTAGAAGACCTCCAAGGTCCCTTCCATCTCTGTTATTCTGTAATTCTAAGTAAACCCTGAATGTCTGTTCCAGAGGTGGGTTTCAGCAGGTTCTGACCAGTTCTGGAGAACCGGTAGCGGAAATTTTGACTAGTTCGGAGAACCGGAAGTAAAAATGCTGACTGACCTTGCCCCCATCTATTCTCTGCCTCCCAAGTCCCAGCTGATCGGGAGGAAATGGGGATTTTGCAGACTAGTTGATATACAACTAGTCCTTCTATTTATGACCTTCATAGCATCCCCACGATCACAATTCAGGGACTCGGAAAGGCTGCAAATGGCCATCACACAACCCAGGGATGCTGCAAGCATTGTAGACACATGCCAGTTGCCAAGCGCCCAAATTTTGATCACACAAGTGTAGGGATGATGCCACAGTCATAAGCACGAGGACCACTCGCTAAACTAAATGGTTGTAAATCGAGGACTACCTGTATTGGTTATATACACTTTTTTTAAAATTACTTTTTTATCATGTTTATTGATGTATGTGGCAGAAAATCCCAAATTGCTAATGCAGTCTTATTAATTATTTAAATACATAAAATTTAAAAAAAAAATAAAAAATCAGGTCAGACTACATTCCTCCTGAGGGCGGAGGAAGCTTTCCACTAAAATTTGACATCTCTTTGACAGAAGGCCTGGTTTACAAGCTGTTTTAGAAAGCTGCAAGTAGCTCTGGAGTTTCCGTGTAAACATTAGATTCCCCGATGCTGGTTGTCATCATTCACCAAGCTTCCCCTCGTTTCTGAAGTGACTCATTTTCTGGCTGGTTATATTGAGCCATAACCTAATCAAAACAAGCTGGTTTCACAACAGCTCTACTAGAGGGAAAAAACCTGACAGTTATACAAATTGCATGGCTGCTTTTTTCAGGGTAAACAGAAAGAAAGAAAGAAAGAGAGAGAGAGAGAGAGAGAGAAGAAAGATAAAGAAAGAAAGAAAAAAAGGAAGGAAGGAAGGAAGGAAGGAGGGAGGGAGGGAAGGAGGGAGGGAGGGAGGGAAGGAAGGAAGGAAGGAAGGAGAGAGATTCTGGCTTATTAAAGAGCAACGGGAATTCAAAGAGTTCTGGAGCAGGGGTCTCCAACCTTGGCAACTTTACGACTTGTGGACTTCAACTCCCAGAATTCCACATGCGCTGGCTGAGGAATTCTGGGAGTTGAAGTCCACAAGTCATAAAGTTGCCAAGGTTTGGAGACCCCCTCTTCTGGAGCACATAATATGATTTAAAAACCGGACTTTTTCCAAGGACCAAGATGAGATGTGAACATTTTCCTTCTACCACACCAGCAGAGCTTTTGAAAATGCCTCCCATTCAAATTAAAACAAACAGGAGGGAAGAAGGTTACTTTGGCATCAAGCCAATGCAATTAATGGAAGAAGGGAGCAAACTTCCCACAATCTGGATGATTAAAAAAACAAGAGCATTTGTACAGATTTCTCTGGACCTGTTTGGAAAAACTGTGCTCTCCCCAGTAGCTTTGCACTAAAATATGTTATTTTGCTGCAATGTCTCGAGACAGAGACCTTATGGATTATTGTTCTTTAACATACAGTCTGGGTAAAACCAGGGGTGGGCTGTTGGGGGTTCACAGGGGTTTGTGAGAATCTCTAGCAAAGATTCTGGGCACTTTGGAGAACCCCCAAATCCCACTCCTGGCTGGCCAGGCCCACCCCTTCCTTCCCCTCCCTGGAGTCCCCATGTAGCCTATTTTGGATACAGGTAAGTGCAGGGCACGCGTGGAGGCTCGGGGGGGGGGGGGGGCGAAAAACAGACCTACTGGAAGTTCAGGAAGGCCAGAAATGGGTCCAGAGGGCCTCTGGAGCCTGGGGAGGCCATTTTTGCCCTCCCGGAGGCTCAAGGAAAGCCTCCGGAGCCCGGGGAGGGCAAAAACACCCCCCCACACACACACACCATGGTGCAGGAGGCCGACTAGGCCACGGCCACCATGGCCACGCCCACCCAGCAACCGGGCAGAGAACCCCTTGCTAAAATTTTTAAAGCCCACCCCTGGGTAAACTATTCTCCTCATTCAATGCAATTCCATACGTTAAAGTCAGCATTTCACTCTGTGAGATGCTAAATTTGACAGACATAAAACAATGTACTTGTATTATTATGAATTTTTCACACAGACTTTTCTCAAGCTTGCTTTTTTTTTTTTTTGTCGACGGATCACATTTTATTGTCTGGAAAAAAACATCAGTGGCGAACAATAGTTGCATTTTTATTGGTTTGATTGGTTGGAAAATGCAAAATCAGAATCGTTCCTAATCAAATGACAGCCAAATAATTCTCCTCTCCTTCTTTGTCCTCTTTTCCTGTCTGATCCTCTTCTCACACGTTAAGCTTGTTCTGTTAATAAGGGGAAGCTTTTTTTTTTGTGTGTGTGTGTAGTCTCGCATCTTCTTCAGAAATAGGATTGTTCATGGAGGATACACAACACCATTGTTCAGAAAAGTTTGCGTCACATGCTGGGCCACCGAAGGTTTATTGTGATCTCTTACCTCTGGCATTTTGGGATCATGGGCACATAAATTACTGTGAGCTTCTCCTGTCTTCCACCTGAAAGAGGAGAGCTTGGACAGATTGTTTATTCCCAATAGCTAGTTCACACATATAGGTAGTCCTCGGCTTACGACCACAACTGAGCCCAACATTTACGTTGCTAAGTGAGTAATTACAGTTTTGCCTCCCTATTTTATAACTTTTCTTGCCACAGCATGGTTAAGTGAATTGCTGTGGTCATTAAGTTAGTAACAGGGTTGTTAAGTGGCTTCCCCATCAGAAGGTCGCAAAAGGGGAGGATCATATGACCTTGGGGACACTGCAACGCAGGGGTGAAATGCTATTGGTTCACTCCGGTTCAGGCAAACTGGTAGTGATAAAAACTACTGGTTCAGGCGAACCGGTAGTAAAAAAGGCCACCGGTTCAGTAGGCTACTGAAACCCGTAGTAAAAAAGGCTACCTTTTGCGACTTTCTGCCGAGCAAAGGCAATGGGAAAGCCAGATTCACTTAACAACGGTATTACTAATTTAACAACTGCAGTGATTCACTTAACAAAAGTGGTAAGAAAGAAAATCATAAGACGGGGCACAGCTCACTGAACAAATTTCTCACTTAGCAACATAAATTTAAGGTTCAGTTGTGGTTATAAGTCGAGGACTACTGTACTTTCTCCCCACTGGAAATAAGATTCATTTTTGGCCATAACTGAAGTCTGGGAAGCCTATAATACATGTAACTCAATCAGCACACGAACAACTTTCTTTTTGGGGTCTATTTTGCCCTGCTGCCCCCTTAGCAAAGCTTCTGTCCCTGAGCCACCTCTGTTTATCTTGGCCTGGGAGTGAATACAAGCAGAGGATTCAAAGCCAAATTATCTGCATTAATAAAAGGTCACGGCGTGTCCTCTGTAGCAAACAACTGTATACAGTAGTTAAACTTTAGTGAAATACCAACACAATTAGATCACTCAGATTCACTCGGCAGCTTTGGTGAAGCAAAGGAGAAGAAAACAACAAGGAAAGAAATTTTCTTCCTGAAAAAGTTGTAAGCGGCAAGAAAGTAGAAAATATTCCTGATCTTTGCAAAATTCTACAGCGTACAAAGGAGATCTTGTAAAGATCGATCCTTTGATTCTTTGGAGAGCTGGCAGGAAAAAAGGAAAAGAAAGATTTAAAGCCAAACTTTAGGTTTGTGGTAAGCATAAATTCTGGGATATCTAAAAATGTTCCCCCCCCCCCCACAAATGATCTCTACAGTAATGGTAAGAGTCTTAATTCTTTTGAACTCAAGAAATTATGTAAAGATGATGAGACTCTGCCAGTCGGTAGAATAATCCTCCAAAATAATTCCTTCTGAAAAGGAAAAGAAAGACTTAAGTTTAGAATCATAGGGCCAGAAGGGGCCTTGGAGGTCTTCTAGTCCAACCCCCTGCCTAAGGCAGGACTTGTTATTCCATCCTGGAGAAATCATTTCTTAAAAACCTCCAGCGATGGAGCAACAACTCTGGGAGGTCAGATGTTCCTTTGATTAATTGTTCTCAACTCTGGGTGGGGATGCAGAGAGGAAAAATACAGGAAAAAAAATCCACCAAAGGGTGAGGCAGCAACATTTTAGGTCACTCCGTGCATACCTAATGGACCCATCTTTTTCGGGCTTCCCAGGACACGAATTGACACTCAGAAACAACAAGGCAGGAAAACAAAAACAGGAACCTGAGGTGTCAAAAATATGCAGACATCAGGTGTGGTTGAAGGGAGTCCAAAACATCAAGATGGTGGCCACACCCAGGCAATTGAAGACCTGCCCTTCCTGCATGCATCTTGACTATGTTCATCTTCTCCTGCACAGACATCTGGCACCCTTCCTGATTGGACCTTCACACACAGACAGACAGACAGACAGACACACACACACAGAGAGACAGACAGAGAGAGAGAGAGACAGACACAGAGACAGAAACAGAGAGACAGAGATAGAGAGGCAGCAGAGAGACAGAGAGAGACAGGCACAGAGAGAGAGAGACAGACACAGAGAGAGACAGACACAGAGACAGAGAGAGACAGAGGCAGAGAGACAGACACCGAGAGATTCAAAGAGAGAGACAGAGAGAAACAGAGACAGAGACACATACACAGAGAGACAGACAGACACAGAGAGAGACAGACACAGAGACAGAGAGAGACAGAGACAGAGACAGAGAGAGAGGCAGAGAGAGAGACAGACACCGAGAGATTCAAAGAGAGAGACAGAGAGAAACAGAGACAGAGACACATACACAGAGAGACAGACAGACACAGAGAGAGACAGACACAGAGACAGAGAGAGACAGAGACAGAGACAGAGAGAGAGGCAGAGAGAGACAGACACCGAGAGATTCAAAGAGAGAGACAGAGAGAAACAGAGACAGAGACACATACAGAGAGAGAGAGACAGACAGACAGAGACAGAGAGAGAGAGAGAGAGAGAGAATGGAAGAGAGAGAGAGAGACATCTTTGTTTAAATGTCTATGGAGATTCTCAGTCATCCAAGTCATGGTTGTCCCAAAGGTGCTTTATTCAAAAGGCAACTGGACTTTCTGATTTTGCTTTGAAGGCATTTCCCTTCTCATCCAAGAAGCTCCCTCAGCTCTTCTTCAGAGAGATAAAGAAGCTTCTTGGATGAGAAGCTAAACGTCTTCAAAGAAAAACCAGAAAATCCAGTTGCCTCTTGAAAAAAACCCACCCTTGGGACAAACGGTTGTTTAGTTTGTGGGAAGAAAATGCAAAAACACAGACACACCCCAGAAATTCAACGCATTCCTCCCTTGCATAGAAGAAAGGGAGCAGATGCCTCCTACGCCCACAGTTGGTCAAAGGGTGGGAAGGGAGTCTTGGAAGTTCTGCTTTGCTTTGATCTTCCCCTTTTTTCTTACAGCGCAGTGGGCCCCCATGGACTGAACGTGTCCTTCCAGATTCCCTTCAATGGCAGCCAGGCTCCCTGCTCCCCCTTTATCTCTTACAATCCAAATTTCAATGACCTGTACTGAATCTGATCTACTTCAAAGCCAATTCCAGACTCAGCTTTATTTACCAGAATACTGTCCTTCTGAGCCTTACGAGGTCACAGGGCTACCCTTAGATAGCTCACCATATCTCAGTGTTCCTCAACCTTGGCAACTTGAAGCTGTGTTGGACTTCAACTCCCAGAATTCCCCAGCCACGTGGCTAGGGAATTATGGGAGTTGAAGTTCAACACAGCTTCAAGTCGCCAAGGTTGAGGAACACTGCCCTATCTGGGTGATGCCCTGAACAGCTTCACTCAGCCTGAAATCTCTGTTCGCTGCCATTGTGTAATCGTCAAAATTATTGCAGCCCTCATATTAGATAGTGGTATTCTTTACAGACCTTGGCTGCAACCCAGCCTTTCCTGGAAATTTGCCCGTCTGCTCAGAAAAAAAAAATGGAAGGCACAAGAAGGGGAGGGGGACAGGGGCTGAAGGATGAAAGGAAGACCAATATTCATTTGGGGTTCAGGGTTTTTTTTGCATAAATCTTAGGGATGATAAAGAAAAGTAAGTCCTGTTTATTTCATCCACGCCCAAGCAAAGATAGATAGATAGATAGATAGATAGATAGATAGATAGATAGATAGATAGATAGGTCGGTAGGTAGAAGAGATAGATAGATAGATGATAGATAGATAGACAGACAGACAGGTAGGTAGGTAGAAGAGATAGATAGGTAGGTAGGTAGGTAGGTAGGTAGGTAGGTAGAAGAGATAGATATAGATAAGATAGGTAGGTAGGTAGGTAGAAGAGATAGATAGGTAGGTAGGTAGGTAGAAGAGATAGATAGGTAGGTAGGTAGAAGAGATAGATAGGTAGGTAGGTAGGTAGAAGAGATAGATAGGTAGGTAGGTAGGTAGGTAGAAGAGATAGATAGGTAGGTAGGTAGGTAGAAGAGATAGGTAGGTAGGTAGGTAGGTCGGTAGGTAGAAGAGATAGATAGGTAGGTAGGTAGAAGAGATAGATAGGTAGGTAGGTAGGTAGAAGAGATAGATAGATGATAGATAGATAGATAGATAGATAGACAGACAGACAGGTAGGTAGGTAGAAGAGATAGATATAGATATAGATAAGATAGATAGATAGATAGATGACAGGTAGGTAGGTAGGTAGGTAGAAGAGATAGATATAGATAAGATAGGTAGGTAGGTAGGTAGAAGAGATAGATATAGATAAGATAGATGACAGGTAGGTAGGTAGGTAGGTAGAAGAGATAGGTAGGTAGGTAGGTAGAAGAGATAGATATAGATAAGATAGGTAGGTAGGTAGGTAGAAGAGATAGATATAGATAAGATAGATGACAGGTAGGTAGGTAGGTAGGTAGGTAGAAGAGATAGGTAGGTAGGTAGGTAGAAGAGATAGATATAGATAAGATAGGTAGGTAGGTAGGTAGAAGAGATAGATATAGATAAGATAGATGACAGGTAGGTAGGTAGGTAGGTAGAAGAGATAGGTAGGTAGGTAGGTAGAAGAGATAGATATAGATAAGATAGGTAGGTAGGTAGGTAGAAGAGATAGATATAGATAAGATAGATGATAGGTAGGTAGGTAGGTAGGTAGAAGAGATAGATATAGATAAGATAGATAGATAGATAGATAGATAGATAGATAGATAAATAGAATTCTTTATTGGCCAAGTGTGATTGGACGCACAAGGAATTTGTCTTGGTGCATACCAGAGGTGGGTTTCAGCAGGTTTTGACCAGTTCTGGAGAACCAGTAGCAGAAATTTTGAGTAGTTCGGAAAAGCAGCAATACCACCTCTGACTGGCCCCGCCCCCATTTATTATCTGCCTCTCTTGGCATCCTCTTAGAGAGTCACTGAGGCCACTTGGAGTAAAAGGAGGCCAATGACCAGCTGTCTGCAAGGAATATAAATCCTTCCATTCCCCACTATCCTATCAGAGCTGAAGAAGCTTCTTGGGTGAGAAGCGAAACATCTTCAGAAGAAGAAAAAAACAAAAAAGTCCAGTTGCCTCCTGAAAAAAGCACCTTTGGGACAACAACCCTAACCTGGATGACTGAGAATCTCTTCAGACATTTCCTCGAATCTAAACCGCAGCACAAAACACCCTGTTGTCAGAACTAGGTCCAGAGTTACCCTCTTGGACAGCCGCTACATCTGCAGCTCAGCATCTCTTGTGAACCCAGCCACCCCGTGTGAAGAACAGGGACTGGGGGAGCCAACCAGTGCTGAAATCCATTTTTTTTTACTACCAGTTCTGTGGGTGTGGCTTGGAGGGCATGGCTTAGTGGGTGTGGCAGGGGACGGATACTGCAAATTCTCCATTCCCTCCCCACTCCTGGGAGGATATTGCAAAATCCCCATTCCCTCCCTACTCCAGAGGGAAGGATACTGCAAAATCCCCATTCCCTCCCCACTCCAGGGGAAAGGATACTGCAAAATCCCCATTCCCTCCCCACTCCAGGGGGAAGGATATTGCAAAATCCCCATTCCCTCCCTACTCCAGAGGGAAGGATACTGCAAAATCCCCATTCCCTCCCCACTCCAGGGGAAAGGATACTGCAAAATCCCCATTCCCTCCCCACTCCAAGGGAAGGATATTGCAAAATCCCCATTCCCTCCCTACTCCAGGAGGAAGGATATTGCAAAACCTCCATTCCCTCCCCACTCCTGGGGAAAGGATACTGCAAAATCCCCATTCCCTCCCCACTCCAAGGGAAGGATATTGCAAAATCCCCATTCCCTCCCTACTCCAGGGGGAAGGATATTGCAAAATCTTCATTCCCTCCCTACTCCAGGGGGAAGGATATTGCAAAATCCCCATTCCCTCCCCACTCCAGGGGAAAGGATATTGCAAAATCTCCATTCCCTCCCCACTCCAGGGGAAAGGATATTGCAAAATCTTCATTCCCTCCCTACTCCAGGGGGAAGGATATTGCAAAATCCCCATTCCCTCCCCACTCCAGGAGGAAGGATATTGCAAAACCTCCATTCCCTCCCCACTCCAAGGGAAGGATATTGCAAAATCCCCATTCCCTCCCCACTCCAGGGGAAAGGATATTGCAAAATCTCCATTCCCTCCCCACTCCAGGGGGAAGGATATTGCAAAATCCCCATTCCCTCCCTACTCCAGGGGGAAGGATATTACAAAATCCCCATTCCCTCCCCACTCCAGGAGGAAGGATATTGCAAAACCTCCATTCCCTTCCCACTCCTGGGGAAAGGATACTGCAAAATCCCCATTCCCTCCCCACTCCAAGGGAAGGATATTGCAAAATCCCCATTCCCTCCCCACTCCTGGGGGAAGGATACTGCAAAATCCCCATTCCCTCCCCACTCCTGGGGAAAGGATACTGCAAAATCCCCATTCCCTCCCTACTCCAGGGGGAAGGATACTGCAAAATCCCCATTCCCTCCCCACTCCTGGGGGAAGGATACTGCAAAATCCCCATTCCCTCCCCATTCTGGGGCCAGCCAGAGGTGGTATTTGCCGGTTCTCCGAACATTCCCAGACTGACGACCCGCCGTACACGTGTAAATGCTTTCGGGGATGATTTGGTCTGATTTCATGCAGGGCGGACGGCTCTGCGGGGTTGTTGTTGTTGTTTTGCATCGGAAGCCGCGACAGCTGCAACGGAGCTGCAAGGCAGCCAGGTGCCAAACCCCCGCCCCCTGCGCGGGATCCATCCGTTGCTGACACACAACAGCGGCGCAACTGCCCCTTTTGCAAGCGAGCCCGCTTTGGAAGCTGCGCAGGCGCAAGCGGGAACTGGCTCTTTCTCCAGGCCGGGCTCCGCCCCTGACTGACACCGCCCCCAAAAAGGCACGACGGGGGGGCGTGGTGAACTGGCGCTTGCTTCTGCCATTGGGCGGTTCCTAACCGGGGTGGGCGGGGCTAGAGTGGCGGGAAATACGAAACTGGAGTCCGGAAGCCTCTTGGAAGAGTTCCTGCAGCTGGAGAGCTGGAGCCTGTTCCACCCTCCTGGAGGAAGAGGAGGCTGGTAAGAGGCTGGTAAGAGGCAGCTAAGCCCGCAAGCCCTTCGTTTCATGCAGAGCACTACTACCTTAATAAGGGTTGTAAGGGACTACTCCTAGGAGTAGGCGTGAAGGTGCACTTTGGACCAGGTGGAGTTGAGAACGCGACCGCAAGTTCCCGATCCAACCCCGCAGGTCCCTTTGGAAAGGGAGGCGGGTCCACAGCACCTTAGGAGGGCAATTCCTGGGAGCAGTAACAGTGAGTTGGAAGGGACCTTGGAGGTCATCTAGTCCAACCCCCTGCTCACGCAGGAGACTTGGACTAGGGATTCGAACCGCCGAACTGCCGAGCTTTCTGATCGACAAGCTCTCAGTGTCTTAAGCCCCTGAGCCACCTAGCACCTAGTAGTTTGGGACTTGTGTTGCGGAGACTTCTCGTAAAACCGGGATGCAGCCTGCCTCTCCTTTCCTGATGTGAGGTATATGTACACTGTTCAAAAAAATAAAGGGAACACAAGCAGAAGACATCCGAGATCTGAAATAGCCTTATTAAATACTTTGTTCTTTACATACAGTAGTTTTGTGTTCCCTTTAGTTGTTTGAGCAGTGTATAAACTGCTGTATGTAAAGAACAAAGTATTTAATAAGGCTATTTCATTCATTCAGATCTCGGATGTCTTCTGCTTGTGTTCCCTTTATTTTTTTGAGCAGTATATAATAAACAGGTGCGAGCAGGCTTGCTTTGGGCAAAGTCAGTCCAAAACTGAGCAGTGTTGGGCCTGGTTGATGTTTGGGTGGGAGACCACCAGGAGATTCTGGGGCTGGGAAATATTTATGGGAGTTGAAAAATGAGGAAGGTAGAACATGCTATATTGCTGCCAGGAAAACTATTGTCAGTATTGTTGTTTGGAATGGAGCTGAGCACAAGGGAGGTTTTAGTTGTTTGAATGCCTGGAGTTTCTTTCCATGAGCCTTTCTATCCTATTTTAAGAAGAATTAAGAATTACAATTTTACAATCACAGTATGGCTGGTTGGGAAATTCTGGGAATTGAAGTCTACACACCTTAAAGTTGTCAAGGTTGAGCAAACCTTTAGTTTTATGATATTAATTATGTGTATGTGTGCAAATCCAGTCAGTCTCGATTATTTTATGGTTGGGTTTACAGTATGTGCCAGGGAGTGAGTTAATTTGTTGGCAAAGTGATTTGGTAACAAAGCTGTGCAAAGGTAACCTTAATTTGGAGTCTCACTCAAAGCCTACGAGGAAGTTGCAATTACAAATTGGTTAGTATTCTTGGTTAGTACATTTCAGCATTACAAATGTCAGTCAGTTGGGGTTCTTTGATTTTGCACTCTGGTTTTTGTTTCACAAACGTCCTTCCAAGCTTCGATACTTTTAAGGATGCGTTTTGAGGAGTTCCCTGATTTGCCTGATTTTCTCTTTGTTTTCAGGCTGAAGGATGTTTCATGTAATCCGAAGGCAGAAAATGAAGGGGAAAGGCAGAAGCGCTGTTGGGAAGCAGCAGGACTCTTGTGACGTCTGGCTGGATCCTTCAGCACTCAAAAGACGCAAAGTAATGGTAATTTATTTATATCCACCTTTATTATTTTTTTATAAATAATTCCAGGTGGTGAATATACACAATACTTCTCCCTCTTCCTGTTTTATTATATATATATATATATATATATATATATATATATATATATATATATATATATATATATATGTGTGTGTGTGTGTGTGTGTGTGTGTGTGTGTGTATGTGTGTGTATATATATATATATATATATATATATATATATATATATATATATATATATATATATATATATATATATATATATATATATACATACATACATACATACCGCCCTTCTCCGGATACTCAGGGCGGCTTACAAGGCGTTAAGCAATAGCCTTCATACTATTGTATTTTTTTTTTATACAAAGTCAACTTATTGCCCCCACAAACCGGGTCCTCATTTTACCTACCTTAGAAAGGATGGAAGGCTGAGTCAACCTTGAGCCTGGTGAGAATTGAACTCGCAGTAATTGCAGGCAGCTGGAAGCGAAATACTACCTTTAACAGTAGCATTAGTCTGCTGCGCCACTCAGGCTCCTACAATTTTCCCTACAATAAGTCTGTGAGGTGTGTTGGACTGGGGCCAAAGGCAACCAGCCTGCTTTCATCTCTTAAGGCAGGAGTAGAAGGTTCTTGATCTCTTGATGATTGGCTCCAAATCACCCAGCTGGCTTCTATGCCTAAGGAGGAACTAGAACTCACTGTTCATTGGCCAGGCTGCACTTACGGCTCTTGGCAGCATTCCATGGTCATGTGACTACATATTATCACAGTTTTGCTGAAAACTGGCAATTCTTTTCAGCAAAACCATGCTTATAGCAAACCACTGGTTTCCTTAACAACCGTGGTGATTTGTTTAACAAATGCTGCAAAACAAGGGGGTAAAATTAGATCAGTCACGTGACTGACTTGCTTTACGACCGTCATGACCATCACCGTGGTAGGCAGGCTCCATGACGATCATAACCCGAGGATTACCTGCAGTTGAAAAAACATCAGGTTATTTTAATTACTGGTCACACATTGCAAAACCATGGTGGGAGGAAGGTTCCTTTGGTTTAACATGCTGTGCAAACCAAAGTTAGTCATAGTGTGATGGCATGTTTCAAAAAGAAGCTATGATTGCCAGGAAGGTTTTCTGTCAATAGAGGAAATCACACTAGGACGGGTGTCAAACTAGATGTGGCATGTGCAGGCCACGCCCACCCCGGCTCGACGAAGGGTACGTCACGTCACACGGCATTGCGATACGTCATGTGACATGGCAAGTTTGACACCCGTGCACTATGATTATTTGTTGCAGTTTCTGCTTGCAGATACTGTTCAAATTGGTTTTATATCATTATTCATTTACAGTAGTGGCCAAAATTGTTGAAACCTTTTGGGAAAAGTGTATTTACTAAAAGTAGCTAATAACACCACTTTTTTTGGAGTAGTACTGTAAAATTATATATCAGTGGAAATATAAGGATATAATGCAATAACTTTTATGATTTGCTATTAGAATAGCAGTTACAGGATAAAGAAATGTGAAACACGTAGAAAAAACGAGATATACAAAAATCATCACGTCAGTTAATCCTTAGTTGGGTAACCTTTAGCATGAATTACAGCCTTACAACGTCTTCACATGGAGTGAACCAAGTCTTTTAGTTCTGCAGCTGTTATAATGTGAAACCAAGATTGAATAATTGCTTCTATTAACTGGGTTTTATTGCTGGGTCGCTTCTGACTAACCAGTTTCTTGAGTCGGCTCCATAGATTTTCAATTGGGTTAAGGTCTGGGCTATTCCCAGGCCATTCCAGCAGTAGAAAAGGATTATCTTGAAACTCCAAAAAAGAAATGGTGTTATTAGCCATCAAACCTCAAAAATACACTTTTCCCAAAAGGTTTCCATAATTTTGGCCACTACTGTAGGGTTTGGGATTAACTAGTGTATGCAATATGCTAATATAATGCATGAGGACAGTTGCTCTTAATTCTGTGTTTTGTTCCATCTAGAATGTTGCCACTAAGTCAGCCTTAACTCTCCTGGGCCAGGACTCCCGTCCTGTTGCAATAATTGGACCGCCTCATCCATGCACTAAACAAACCACCATTTCTACTTTCTTCACTGCTCAGAAAGCAGGTACAGTCTGATTTCCCCCCCCCCCCAAAAGCGGGAACAATTGTAAGCTATTCATGACACGGGAAGAGAATTGTTTTCACAGAAATAACCAATTTGATTCGTTATGCACACTGCACTGTAACATCTACAGACCAAATGGCTCCAGTTCTTTTCTAAGCCACAAGAGACAAATCAAGCGTACCATGTTGTGTAAATGCAGCGTGTAGGTTTGTAACTATGTTGGGTAAAACGAGGGATCCCAAAACACAAGATTTCTCCCTCCGTAATCCTCCAGTAAAGAAATCCACCATGTGCTAAGGGGAGAGACGAGACCTTACACGTATGAAATTGTTCAGAGTTAGGCTTTGGAAGAATGAGTCAAAAATACTTTAGGCTTAACTGAAATAAATATTTCTCATCCAAGTTTATGCTTGTGTACGAATGTAATGAAGGCTACACACCGATCATCCCAAAGGGAACTGGAGAACATGGCCATCCTCTCTCTGCATTGTTGAGTTACAGGGTGTGCTAAGACATCATCTAGTCTGTCAAATTCTGGCATAAGGCCACTAAGGAACAGTGGCTTAGCACAATGTAAACTCTCCGTTATAATTTGTACTAAATCGGATTTAGTACATGCTATTTAAGCTGGTAGAAATTCCATTTCTTTACATGCTGCTCCAACAATGTCACAAATGCAGCAGGCAACTTCTGGATTCCTGCTAAAATGAGGCAGAAATGGGAGTGATAGGTCTCTGGGAAATGTAGTACTCCCACCCACCCAGGTTTAATCTCCCCATTAATGCCAGGGGTGTGGGGGGGTGGCGGCTTATCCTTTGGGGCTTCTCCCTTGACAGAAGCTGAATGGGACCACCTGCCCTAGCCAACTCTCTACAGCCATCTCGCCACGGACAATTTAACAATTCAATTATTTAAAATAAATATTTTAATTTCTTTTTGGTCATTCACCTTTCATTCTGTCCTTTCTTTAATGATCCTATTCAATTTCTTTTGATATTAGTGTAACTCTTGTCCCGTGGCGAGTTGGCTGCAGCAAGTTGGTGAACTGTCATCAACCCTGCCAGAAATGCCTCTGCAGTACCTTAATTTAGGAGAGTTGCCAGTTGTGGAGGATGAACTGGTTCTTGGTCTGTTATCCAAATAGCAGGTAGACAGGGATGCAGGCTGTAGCTTTGCTGACACTCGGAAGCTATTGGCCACATTTCCAGTGGGATGTGGAAATGTTTTGGAGTTTAAAGGTGGCAATTGAAAGAGTTTGCCTGCCACCAGAGTCTTTGTCCTGGCAGGAAATTATATTCTCATCATTAACTCCTGAAAATTTCAACCATTATCCATTTACTATCATGTAATGGTTTCCTGTGGCCCTAAACAAAGTCAGAAGCTATATTTCAGCCACTCACTCAACCACCACCTCCACTCCTGCATCTCCCCGTTATTAGAGAAATGCTGCGGTCTGCTTTTGAAAAGTGGAGAGAGGTGGGGAGGCTTATGAACTTTCTTGGATAATAACCATTGTGAAAATGGAAGCTCTTCAACTACCACCTCAGGATTGCAAAAAGCCCCACCACTAGATGGCAGCAAAAAGATAAACAAATGTAAACTTTTTAGTGCCATCTAGTGGTCAGCTTGTTCGCCCGATTGCACGTTTTCAAGGCTAGATAGTAAGTAGTAAGTTCAAATAACTTGCACATGCCGAGCTCTATATAACAGGGTTTATTATTTGCTATTCCATCGCACTCTTCACTGCAAAGACATACAAAACACACAATGTCATCCAAAAAACTTCTGCCTCTCCGCTGCGTTAATACTACTAAAAGGTGTGGAGGATTGTGTAACGACTCCTGTTCCACTACTTATTCTTCACAACTTCAAAAACTGGGGAAAAGGTAATTGAGGAAAGCAGCAACATTTGAAGGTATTTTGTTTTCCCAAAGTCTTTTCTTTAGATAACAGTTCTTGGTTGGTTGGTTGCTTCTTTCAATTCCACAGAAGAGCAAGAGAGGGAATAATTGAGGCCTAGTAAGAAAGACATGTGGATCATTCAGGCGTAGCACTAGTTACAACAAGAGCCTGGTCGGTATTTGTATTATTTGTTTCGCTGGTTAGCCAGTCAGGTTTTTTTTTTTTTTTTTTCTTGCAACAACAAACGCATCCCCCAATCTTTTTCTTTTAAACACAGAGGCTAAGGCACACTTTTTTCCTGAATTAAACGATCTCCCTCCTAGACAAGCTTTGGTTCTGCCTAAGTCCCTGTCCTGGCAAAGCTTCTGAGGACTACAGTAAATCAAATGGGGAGACAGGGTCTCCTCCATCTGTCTTGCAAGGAGAACATCCGGTCTCTTAGAGTCAGGTAGACTCTTGAGAGACGGAGCATAGGATCCAGAATAGGATTTTGGATTGATAGCCTCCTCCTCCCCCCCCCCCCCCCCCCACAGTCATGTATCTGGCTCTTGAAGTAAGAGAGGTGCACCTGCTATTTCCCTAGACTGCTAGGCTATATAAAGGCGGTGTATTTGACCTCTGGCTGATTCGGATTCCATTGTTTTTGGCAGGGGAAAAACCCACAGATCCAAACCAGCAGTTCATGACCTCCGCATCAAACAACGTTGTCAATCTAAAAGACTCTGAATTGCTTAGAGGGAAGAGGACCAGGGCCTGGGCTTCTGTCCTTCAACCATCAAGCCTGCCGGACTGCCAAAGACAACCTGCCAAGGCAACGAAGGTCTTGGGTCCTTTCCTTTGCAATACTCTCCCTGCTCGGGCCCAGAGCCACACCGGCACCCCCCCCTGTTGCTCAGAAAGAAGACCCCGTAACAGAAGGGGGGGAGGCTTTTTTAACTACAGATCTCATTCGGCATCTGGAAGAAAAGGGGGGGCTTCAGCAGCAGGTGGCTCCGGTGTCCCCTCTGAAAGAGAAAAACGATGGTTGGCGAAGAGAAGAGAGCCCCGCTTTGTTTTCTCAGAGAAGCCCGAGTTTTAAAATAATTCCGAACCAAAGAGCGGATGCAGGGAAACGGCACAGACTCCCTTCCTCTTGGGTGGGCGCAACTTTTGTGGACGACTCGGACTCTGAAAATATGGATCCTGAACTGGAAGAAAACCTATCAGAAGCAGCACATTTGGATTTCAACCGAACTGGGTTCTGTTATGAATCTAGCTATGAGAACAGCTCCCTAGCTTCAACTCAGCGCCTCTTCACACAGGACTCCGAGGGCTGCAGAGTAATTTTGCACTGCTTTGGAGGAGAAGGAAGCAAGCCATCCTTGCCAAAGGAGCTCTGGTGGAGCAAAAGGACCCCCGTAAGAAGCACCTTCAATAATAAGAGCTGCTTTAGGGATGGTTGGGCTGGAGACAGAAGCCCCCCTGGGTCTCTGGGCAGGCGCCTTTCTCCTCTGACAGAACGTAGTGAAAAGTCATGTTACGACTTGCTATTCACAGAGGATTCGGAAGGCAATAAAGTCATTAAACACTAAAATCGTAATTGCTCTGTGAGATAACCGTGCTCGGGTGCCTCCTTACAAAACAAAGTTGGCTTAAAGGGGCCCTTTGTATATTGCCTGTGGCTGTGTGTCGCATACCTAACCTGTTTTGTTCAACATGCTTTCTTCGGCGTGTGAGCTAATAAAAGAAACCGAGGAATGCAATCTGAATCCTGGTGTTCTAGAAAGACAGTCAGGCTGCTCTAGAATTGTTCCACAAGATGAGATTCGACTAGCTTTCGTTCAGGTAGCTTAAAGGTCGGCTAAGATGGGTTCAAGCTAGACCCATCAGCCACAGCACCACTTAAAAGTGGGTATTGCTGACCAGTCCTTGCTGCTTCAAAATGGAGGGTGGCGGGGGAGGGGGGGAGGTCTTTTGTTTTTTTTTTAAAAAAATAGCAGATCTGCCAAGCTGCATAGCTAGTGAACCTGACCCCAATTCAGCTTCAGCAAGATCCAGCCTGCCAACATAGGTTTACTTCTCTCGTGTCCCTTTAGGCGATGTTTAAGACTAGAACACCAGTTTCAGTGATGGGTTGCCCCCGGTTCGGACCGGTTCTATAGAACTGGTAATAAAACCGATGGGAGGCTCCGCCCACTGACCCTGACATCATCAGAAGTGATCTGTGCAAGCAAGGCCCGTGCACAAGCAAAGCGAGCACACGCGATCCCATTGCAAACCGGTAGTAAAGGTAAGTAGAACCCACCCCTGACCAGTTTGTATGTTTACAAAGAACCCCAATCAATGAGTATGAACAGGACTCGCAGTTGGTTCTGCCGCAATGAGAACCTGATGCTCTTCAGAGGCTTTGGATTTGAATGCCAATCAGCCTGAACCTCAGGCTAATGGCAAGCGCTTTTGGGAATTGTAGCCCAAACTGACTGGAAAGCATCAGGTTGTCTACATCTGGCTTTACAGTATCTTTAAATAACTCAATAGAATATTCATATTAACAGTGAGAAAAAAATGGGTAAAAAGTGGAAACTTATTTTGTGCGCCATGGGAAAAGAGTGTTATGAATTCCCTGAGGGTTGAAGTTAGTGATTTAAACCATCGTGGTTCCCCTAGTGGCAGCATCACAAACTATCATGCTACCATCGCTGCTGACAAAAGGACCAGCCAGTGCTCAAAAGGCTGTTAAAATATACTGCAAAAACTTTTCCACACTTTTGCCCTTCTACAAATTGCCAGGAGGTTCTGAAAAGTTATTAGTTGGTCATATTTTTAAACATGCAGATAAGCCCTAGGAAAAAAAAACCTTCCAATGGCTTTAAAAATGCCATGGCCTGATGCTACACCAAGGAGTCCAAGGAGTTATTTTGCAAATTCTTTGGGGGGGGGGCACTGAGGAGCTGCTTTGAGGGTTCTTGGGTCACAGATGCTTCGCTAGATATGTTTGTAGATGCACATGAAGATAAACTGCAAACATCGTTAAAGCAGCTGTGCCACAACCCTATGAGGGGGAAAAAAGTTCTCTGCATGGACCAAAACTTTGCAAAGCTGGTCTTCATAGTAGGGGTTTATTCTCCAATGCCAGCACAAACAGACCAAGCCATTCTTGGATTGCGCCAGCCATCCCCACTAGTGCTAAAGTATCTTATCAAATTCACGGGTTATTTTGCAGCAGGGTGGATAAAAATCAATGTTTTTTTTAAAAAAAATAAAAAAAAATTAGATTTTTTTTTATTTAAATCGGATTTTTATTTTTATCGAATTTATTTTAATAAAAAACTTGGGGTAAAAATCTATCATAAGATAGTTTTCTATTGAAGATACATAAATAATTTAGTTTATTCAGCATGAAATGGAGCTTAGTTATGTAGCATGAGGCTGTATATTCTGCAACACTGGGACTATTGGTGAGTCAACAGTGGGTCAAAGGAGTAGCAGAGATGACAGTTGCTCTTTAAAAATTATGATTTAAATCGAGTTGATTTAAATCAAGCCATTTTACTAGTGATTTAAATCATGATTTAAATCAATTCGATTTAAATCAAATCCACCCTGTTTTGCAGCCCTCCCACTAGAAACTTGACCGTGTGCTATTCTTCCATTTGTGTGATAATTTAACCTGCTGGCCCCTGAGCTTAAAGCAAAGAGTAGAGGCACTGCAGGTTGTTTGTTTTCTGTCTCAACAAATGAAAAAGGAATTTTAGCTTTACAGAGCTGAGTTACAAGACTGGGTAGCAGCCTGAATTCAAAGGGGTAAAGATACTTTGGAGTACACACAGGTGTGTGCTTCTCACATGTGCCAGCAACTCCGTAGGTGGACTCCAAGTCTACTTTCAAATCTGTAGTGCTGCACAGCTTTAGTGTATCTCATCAACAACCAGATTTTAAATTCAATGCTTAGATTAGACAGTTGATTCCCTCTTTAGTCAACTATACATCGGTTGTTTTGAATGCTGGTTGTAGAGAGAGGCTGCAGAAAATAGGAACTTTTCAGAAATCTACCTTTACAAAACAAAATTGTGGGACTCAACAGTTTAAGCATTCACAGGCTTCAGATCTGCAGCAAGAATATAACATGAATTTCTTTTTTTAAATGAAAAGCATCACTGTCGGCCACTGGCAATTCCAACTTTAAAAGAATCTGTATTCACTGCGTCAGTTCAGAATGTGGAAAAGTTTTACCTTTTTAAAAAAAGTTCTATCGTTTGGCTGTGTGGAAAAAACCAGCAAAATGTCAGTTTCTCTCACTTAGTGTGTTCCTTTTGCACAAAAGCACACAGGAAGCCTAACCCCTAAAGGATATTTAATGTTCAAGGAAGGCAGCCACTGTAGAGAAAAATCTTAAGAAGCATATTAACATAAGAAATGAACGTAACTGTCAGTTCTTTTTCATATTTACATCTTCATCTTTCAAAGCAAATTTCCTTCTTAAAACTTCTGCTATAAGAATTGCAGGATCCTCTTCTTTCAGTAAACTTCTGTTCCTAAAAGGAAGATACCAGATGAAGGATGTTACATAAGAGTATGGGAAGATTTTCATAAGCGGCAACTGTTCCTGAATTATTTACCAACGCTCTAAAATATTTACCAACATTCTAAAATAAGCTGGCAGCCCTTTTCATCAATTTTATTACCCAAGTGGTTTATTTTTTTTCCAAGATCATAGCTAAGATGATATGATCTTCAAACATTTTATTATAAAGGGCTTAGATCAGTGTTGTCAGCCTTGGCAACTTTAAGACCTGCGGACTTCAAATCCCAGAATTCCCCATGGCTGCTTGGGGAATTCTGGAAGTCCACAGGTCTTAAAGTTGCCAAGGCTGACATCACTGGCTTAGATTTTTTTATTTCCTTTGGCTTGTTCTCATTAGCTTTCCCTTCTTGACTTCCTTGCCTGCAACAGTCTTTCTTTCATTGCCTAGCAGAGACTTCTCTTCTTCCCATATCATCCTAGGTGAAGCCCTGCCTCTTTTGCTCCCAACAATCAGGCCCACCATGGAGTGGAACTTGAGCTCCTGGGGAGTGGTGGTGCTCAGAGCAAGACATCTTAGGGTGCTAATGGTGTAGACTGGTTAGCCAAGTCTTTCCAATATAGCAATAGCACTTATATACCACTTCACAGTGCTTTTATAGCCCTCTCACCAACCTTTCGGACCTCAGGGACCACTAAGTTCGTAATTTTAAATCCCGTGGACCACTAACATGATCTAATGACCAGCTGGGTGGGTGTGGCAAGGTGGTCATGTGACTGGCTGCAGGAAGCAGTTGTTGGAGCTAAGCAGCCACCACGAGAAAGAGTTGGCAAAACAGCTCAGTTCAAATTGGACCTGACCGAGAAGGAGGCTCAGCAGAAGCACCTCACTGAGGACTACGAGCATAGGCTTTCCAAGTAGAGGGAAGACCTGCCAGGTACCTGGAGGCTCAGCGGGCTGAGATGGTCAGCCAGTTCCAGACGATGAGGCATTCCCACTGGAAGAAGGTCCTCCGGCTCTTCGCCACCAGAGGCACTTCCCTCCAGCCTTCGCCCAGAGCCCTGCACCAGAAGGCTGAAGCAGACCCCAAGTTGGAATTTCTGCCCCCCTCCGACCCTCACAAAAAGACCCCGCCAAAGGAGGCTCTCTGCAACAACACAAATGTTCATTGCACGTATCCGGCCCAGGATACGTGCAATGAGGACTCCTGATTTAGTGCAAAATTAAAAATGCAAATAATTTTTCTGCAGACCACCAAAGTTTTCTCATGGACCACCAGTGGTCTATGGACCACCAGTTGGTGACCACTGCTCTAAGCGGTTTACAGAGTCAGCCTATTGCCCCCAACAATCTGGCTCCTCATTTTACCCACCTCAGAAGGATGGAAGGCTGAGTCAACCTTGAGCCTGGTGAGATTTGAACTGCCAAATGGCAGGCAGCCGGCAGGCAGGCAGAAGTAGCCTGCAGTACTGCAATCTAACCACTGTGCCACCGCAGCTCATACGGAATATTTATGGTCAATGACCACAAAAGATGCATTGCCCTAAAATTCAAAACAATACGATGAAAACTCTATGCAATAAGCAACCATGTTGTTCAGGTTACTTTAAGACCCATGGACTTCAACTCCCAGGAAATCAATTTTATTACTAAGAGACTAGCATTGGGGTTTGGAATTAAACCTATTTAAATGTGAGCTCACTTATTTATAATATGTTTCTCACATCTGTTCCAGCTCTAGTTTTCATGCAGTTTTCCCCTGATAATGAGGTAATTCTGTTTACTGGTTTAATTAACTTGAGGTAAGAGCAAGAATCCCAATGGATGAGCATATTAAAAGGTGCCAGGAGGATTTAAAATACAATTGATGTTAAGCTCCGATATTATGGAAAAGCATCCTTTAGAGAACTCCACACTTCCTTCAGTTTTGTTCTGCTCCACACATTACAGGTAGTCCTTGACGTACAATGATAATGGAGCCGGTTTTCAGCAAAAATGTTGTAAAATCTGGTGACATGATCATGGGATGCTGCAAACAGCTGTAAATGTAGGCCAGTTGCCCATGTGGCTTTGGGGGGCGGGGGCAGATATGTGTGTGGGTGGTGCATCAGAATTTTGGAACCAGGTTGTAAGTAGCTTTTCGGGGGGGGATGTATCAGAACTTCAAATGATGCTACCTGACCCATTGTAAATCAAGGACTATCTGTACCAAGTTACTTCCTGGGCCATTTTGAAGGATTAGAAATTGAGATTAAGGAAACCCACTCTAAACCAGGGGTGAAATCCAGCAGGTTCTGACAGGTTCTGGAGAACCAGTAGTGGAAATTTTGAGTAGTTCGGCGAACTGGTAGCAGAAATTTTGAATATTTCGGAGAACCGGCAAATACCACCTCTGGCTGGTGCCAGAGTGGGGTGCGAATGGAGATTTTGCAATATCCTTCCCCCAGGAGTGGGGAGGGAATGGGGATTTTGCAGTATCCTTCCCCTGGAGTGGGGAGCGAATGGAGATTTTGCAATATCCTTCTCCTGGAGTGGGGTGGGAATGGAGGTTTTGCAATATCCTTCCCTGAAGTGGGGAGGGAATGGAGATTTTGCAGTATCCTTCCTCTGCCACGCCCACCAAGCCACACCACACCCACCAAGCCACGCCCACAGAACCGGTAGTAAAAAAAATTGAATTTCACCACTGCTCTAAACCCCAGAGCTATGTTAGTCAACTAAACAGTCCTTTTAATCTGGTAGGCCCCCCTCTCCTTCCTCAACAGGAGACACATCTACACTCCTTCATTAAGTGGTCTGTATTCATCGACCTGGTCCTTAAACAATTTGCTCTTCACTTGGATCACACAGAAGGGTATCATAACAATCAAGGAAAAATTAACAGCCAGTTACTATGTTGGTGCCTACTTAGCAGTATGCCAAGCCAAAGTGAAACAGTACAGTACAGGTAGTCCTCAATTTACAACAGGTCATTTAGTGTCCCTTCAAAATTACAACAGCACTGAAAAAAAGTGACTTATGACCATTTTTCACACAACCTTTGTGGCATCCCCATGGTCACATGATTAACATTCGGATGCTTAGCAGCTGACTCATATTTATGACAGTTGCAGTGTCCTGGGGTCATGTGATCCCCTTTTGCGACCTTCTGACAAGCAAAGTCAACGGGAAAGCCAGATTCACTTACCAACCATGTTACTAATTGCAGCGATTCACTTTCACTGGCAAAAAAAAGTTGTAAAATGCGGCAAAACTCACTTAACAAATTTTTCATTAGCAATATTAATTTTGGGATCAACTGTGGTTGTAAATTGAGAACTACTTTTACTACGATGGTCTAATTTTAACTCTACTGGTACAACGCCATTTGGTTAACTTACTATGTGACGCGTTTATGGATTAATCTGAGTGCCAGGTTCAGGTGTTGTGTGACTGCAGCCGTATTATGATCTGGATTAGCTACTGTTTTAGAAATTAAAACACAGTGATTCACATGCAATTCACTGTTTGGCTTAATCTTAGGTACAAATTCAGAGAAAAGGACTTACGAGTCTTTGTTCTGTTTCATTCTATGAATGTCTTTCAGAATGCCCATCATATCCGCAAAACTACTGGCCTTTGAGAGAGACACCGTGTCATCGTCGTCCGAATCCTTCGCGTCGCCTTTGCAAAATTCAGAAGTTGCAGAACAAAGCATGGAAACAGATGGAAGTTCGGGACTTTCTAAGTCAGCTTCCTCTTCTGTGATGTCACTAATGACAAAGGAAGTTGTAGACTGGAATGAGGGTCCAAAGCAGGGCAAGGGAGAAGACACATTTGAACTTCCTGGAGATAATAACTCTGGCGTTAATGAAGAGGAAGCTGGGGGAAAAAAAAGAATAATATAAGGAGACATGAACTGGCTGCCATATCAAGGGTTTTCTTCTTGCAAAAGCAATAGCACTTAAGACTTATATACTGCTTTACAGCCCTCTCTAAGCGGTTTACAGAGTTAGCCTATTGCCCCCAACAATCTGGGTCCTCATTTTACCGATCTCGGAAGGATGGAAGGCCGAGTCAACCTTGAGCTGGTGAGAATTGAACGGCTGGCAGTGAGCAGAGCCAGCCTGCAATACTGCATTTTAACTACTGCATCACCAAGGTGTCAATGTTCCAGAAAACCCCAACTCTACAATGAAAAATTCCGAGGCAAGCATTTTCTCAAAATTCCATTTATTAGAGTAGGTATATTGGCACATCTGGGAAAACCCGAATCTGAGAGTTCTGGGTTTTCCCTCAGTAAATCAAAACCTCCAAAACCATCCCCTGCACCCATCAGTCCATCACATGCTCCAAATCACCATCCGTCCCATCTCGAGACAGCACTCCAACCACTCCTCCTCCAGATGCAGGATTGTCCTGACCTTGACCGAAAGGAAGAATGCTGTTTTGTCTAAATACATTCCCTCTACTAAATCCCCCCTCCTACTTTCCCACACAGGAGAAGGTGGCAGCGTGGAAGCTTCCGGGGCTAATATGGCTTCCAAAGCTGACACAAGGCCAAGGAAAGGAGGAGAGAAATAGCAATAGCACTTAGACGTATATACTGCTACACAGTCCTCTCTAAGTGGTTTAGAAAGTCAGATATGGAATTCGGGGAGTTCAAGTTCATAGGTCTTGAAGTTGTTGAGGCTGAGAAACAATAATTCAGAATCTACAGTTCCACTCTCATAAAGTCAGCAGAAGAATCCAGTTATCAGTGCCAGATAGGCAGACATACAAAACACCACCCAAAGAATATTTTTTTTCTAGAAAGAACTAAGACTGCCTGCTTTGCATGCTTCTTCTCATAGGTTGTTTTAACAGCCTCTAAAACAAGAATGAAAAAGAAAGAAAGCAAGCAGAAAAATCTGCCTTTCAGCCTAGAAGGGCAACATTTTGGAGGCCACACGGGCTACAGGAGCAAATTCTCAAACGGGCATCAAAGGAGTAGGAGCAACATTCTCTGTGTTCTTTTCAGAAGGTTCCACAGACTCTTGCTTCAACCATGAGAGGTTATTTGTAGTAACTGCATTACAGCTGCATTAAACATACTAGTTTCCCATTCTTCCATCTTTTCTGCTGTAGATAAACAAGTTAAATTCCACTTTAAGAGGGTGGTAACACGATTAGTTAACAGGGTTTAATAGTTTTGGTATGGATGTTGGCCTCAGAGGCAGCTAAGTTGACATAGACACTAAACAGACTAGCTAGAGAGGAACACGGCATCATTTCAGCTCTGCCAACCCTCTCACCTGCCTGCATGGGGCCTCTCATCACCAGCAGCCATCAGATAAGTGTTTAAATAACAAGGCTGCTATAATTATTCTAGGCCCAGACCACAGACTCTCCAAAGAGGAGAGAGACTGTCAAAGAGCGTAAACTTTTAAATACACCACGATAGTTTGTAAATTATAAACGGTTGATCCCACGGAATTCAACCTCTAAATTAGTGGCAGGCAGTAAATTGGCTCTTAAGTTACAAGAGGATGTAGAGGCAAAAGATGTTTCTTGTTGAACACAGAAACATCGCAGATGCTAAACACCTGACTCTGGGATGTTGCATGTGTTATAAATAACATGCAGGTTGCCAATGGCCTGAAGTTTGATAACGTCACCCTGGCTGATGCTGCAATGCTCATAAGTGCAAGGACCAGGGGTGAAATGCTCGCGGTTTGGACCGGATCACCTGATCTGGTAGCGATGGCGGCGGGTATTTCGGAGAACTGGTAGCAAAATCCCTGCCCCCCCCCCCCCGCATGCCCAACTGAGTCACGCGATCATCAGAGTTTTTTTTTTTTTTTTTAACTTTTGAAAGCATTTTTTCTACAACCTCTTTGGCTGAAGAGGTTGTAAAAAAATTGCTTTTAAAAGGCTCTGACGATTCCAGCTGAGTTGCCTGATTTAAAAGCAAAATGCTTTTAAAAGAAAACAAAAGCCTCTGACGATTGGGCAACTCAGCTAGGATCATCAGAGCTTTTTAAAAGCATTTTTCGGCAGAAGAGGTTGTAGAAAAAATGCTTTTAAAAGTTTTGTTTTTTTTTTAAAGTTGGCCACGCCCACCCAGTCACATTACCCCCCCACCAAGCCACTCCCACAGAACCGGTAGTAACAAATTTTACATTTCACCACTGGACTGGACACAAGCCCATTTTTGTTGCAACTTCAAAGTCACCAAGTGAATGGTTGTAAATCAAGGACTATCTGTAAAGTGTTGATATTTTGGCTCGGTTTTATTTCTTAGTATGATGCTTCCAATAATGAGATGCTGGGCATTTACCTGAATCTCCAGAAACAATTTTAGCGATCTGACTCCGCAGGTGACTCAATTCTTCCTGGAGTTCTGTGGTTCGACTCAAGGCAGGTAAACATGGTTTCCTCAGCGCCAACAATTTTTCTTCTTGCTTCCTCAGATTTGGGACCGAAGCATTCCGCTGAATAACGAAGAATGGAGTGGGTTTCCATCTGTGCTTGAGTGGACGTGTGTCTGTCCTGGAAGTCAAAAACCCAACATTTCAGTGAAACTGACCCTGATCAACAAGGAACAGCTATCCTGAATTGAAGGGCTGTGCAATGCAAAGGGCCTTTGCTTCACAGAGACTCTAAATCAGTGATGACAAACCTATGACACACCTATCAAAGGTGACACACCATGAGACGGGTGACACAACAGCATTAAATAACTCCCAACAACTATTCTTGAAAGCACACCCTGTTCTTGTATGAAGCTGCAGAGACTATATGAAAAGAAGGTGTGCTCTTGTATAGCCTCTGGACTCTTTGGAAGTGGCGTGAGTATGGGCCCTGCTTTTGCACTGTTTTCAGAGGTTGCGGGGGCTACCGAAGAGCATTCTCCAAAGCTGCTTTGAGAACGAAGGCCTGTCAACAGAAAGAGGACACTGCCTGAAGGTAGGCGGTATGTGGCAGATCTCACGGAGCGCTGGGCCTTGGGGGCATTTGATATGCCAAGCCCTAAATGTTTGCCATCGCTGCTTTTAGAGGCACCCAAAGCACCTGTTGGGAATGCCTTAAAGCAATGACGGCTAATCTTTTTGCCATCGCGTGGAAAAAGCGTGGGGAGTATGGGGGGGGTCACATGTGCGCGTGTTCACACCCATAATTCAATGCACCCTGCACATGCACGTGACCCCACATGCTCCCCCCACTTTTGGCACACGATGGCCCGGTAGACCCGTTTTTTCGCCCATCCCAGGCTCCAGAGGCTTTCGTGGAGCCTGGGGAGAGCGAAAAATGCCCCCCCCCCAGGCCTTCCGGAGGCCAGAAACGACCTGTTTCCTGACTTCCGGTGGGCCCGGAAGGCCCGAACATCAGCTGGCCGGCGCACGCATGCGTGCCTGAGCTAAGCTAGGGCAATGCTCATGTGCCCACCAATATGGCCCCACATGCCGCCTGTGGCATGCGTGTCATAAGTTCGCCATCATGGCCTTAAAGGAAGGGTCTCCAACCTTGGCAACTTTAAGACTTGTGGACTTCAACTCCCAGAGTTCCTCAGCCAGCTTCACTCTGGGAGTTGAAGTCCACAAGTCTTAAAGTTGCCAAGGTTGGAGACCCCTGCCTTAAATCAATGTCTTTTCCTGGCTTCTGCAGCTGCTGGGTGATTCTGGAAAAAGATACATTTGCTGAAGATTTTCCCAACGGATCATTCATATGACAGTCACTCAGAACTAACACTTAACCTCAAAATGCGGATCCCTGGACAGTCCTGATGAATTATATGAAGGGACACAGTCATCTCTGATCCTCGCTTGACTAATTAGGAGACCACAAAGATGGCTTTGGAGAAGCTATCCAACAACAATGATAAAAACACAAGTCTAGAACAAGACGACGACATTAGGAAGAAACCTAAACCGACCCCATCTTAATTCTCTGGGGTACGATTCCTGCACTGGGGATGTTCTACTTCAGAAGTCAAGAGAGTTGAAAAAGGAGAAGGAACCCTACCTACCTGACTCTGGCATAGGTTTCTTCATCATCGGAGGCAATCCAGGCAACATCTGCCAGAGTGGGAACAGGGGGGGTGTCATTGAAATAGAAATCAGAAATGTCTGGTAGTGGCTAGAAGAGAGAAGACACCAACCGCATTAGCTAAACTCAGCACCACATTTTAAGCATTGTTTAATGAATAATTCCTGCTTCACCTTGGGGTCCAGGTTGGATTAGAATTCTAGAAATTACATCTGCCCAATTAAAGAAGGGTACGAAAACCAACATCTGGTGAATCTAGAAAAGCAGCGTAATCTGAAACAAGCACATCCTCATCCCTCTATCAGGCACTCTCATTCTGGATTCCAGATGGTCATGCCTTTCGTAGCTATTGTAAGCTAGGGCAGCGGCCCCCAAAGTTTTGGGCATCAGGAACCAGTTCTGTAGTGAGAGGTTTTTCCATGGACCGGAGGGGTTGTGGTTTTACATGCTGCCTGCATCCCATGGATGGGGCTTCGCTTGTTTGTTCGGACCGGCATGCTGTGACCCAATGCCGGTCCACGGACCGGGGGTTGGGGACCCCTGAGCTAGGAGATCTTGTAATCCCCGACACTGGCCATGCTGGCTACCTTATAGCAGTTGTAGTGAAAACATCTGTAGAGGACACACCCAGAAAATAAGGTGATAGAGGTTGAAGCAGCTCAACTGTCACTCATTGCCTGCTTTTTCTAGGTAATCACAAATCTTGGTGAATGTTGATTGAGAATGCCCATATTTTGACTGACTCTTGAGGAGCGGGGAAGTGGGTGGCTTGCTTTGTTGGCTTTATTTGTCTTTGCGACTATAATCAATTCCTTCTTCTTTTACCAAACTCCCAAATTTCCCCGGAGAACACACTAGCTCTCCTGTTTCAACTGTTTCTGTCAGCAGGATGCCACAGCGACTTTGCTCTTAAGAGAAAATCACAAGTGGGCAATTTCTGTAGGAGGGCGAGTAAATGAAGGTCATTTAGAGAAAGCAGCTGCTTTGCAAAAACATGCTGAAAAGATGCACTCAGTTCTTTTGAGATTGGAAACGATCATGGAATCCGTAGACTTGAGCCCAAAGCATTCAATCTACGCATGAGGTGTTTGTGCATTGCACATAAAAACTTCCCAGTATGTGTGCTTTGCAAGAAGCTAGAAAGGCCACCCCGTGGTGACCCATTGCCACTGAAGCCTACAGCAATGCAAATGATGAGAAAGAGGTTAAGACAATTATTTTTCTGAAAGCTTCATTCCAGCTGGAGAAGCAACTCTTAGGCAAGTATTGTGTACATAAATGAATCCTGGAACCACAACAGAATGATAATAAATGATGTTCTACAAATATACGTGTCCTCACAAGCACAGGCTGGCAACCTTTTAAGGCACTGTCCTCTACTCCCATGAAATGATCACATGACCTCTATTCAGATGGTTAAATCTCACACAATCTCTGCTTTCTCAATCCTGTGATCTCATGAAATATGAGAGTACTGAGATTTTAGAAGATTCCAGGTTTAAAAACGGCCTTTAATTTGGAAGGTCAATTGATGCTATCTAAGGTGTGACAGATAGCAGGTTTTCACCTAGAAAATATACAACAATATTAAAGCCTTGGTTATGATTACTAATGATCATTATGCTGGGATGGGTGGGGTGCCTTCTGGTTTTTGTATAATTTACATTCTATGATCAAGGTAACCCTTTAAGATTTCCTATCTGATGTTTATTATTACTTAATACACTTGAAACTGAAGACAGTATCCTATTATTACAGTATTAGAGTATTACAATCCTACTTGTATTAATCAGGGACCACATTCTCCAGAATGCATGTAAGACTAGGTTGTGAATTACCTTGTGCAAATATGGTTACATCAAATATCAAACATTGTTCTATAGTCAAAGTGTTTTTTAGCAGGTAGCCACATTTCTTCTAAAGGCTTTCTATAGAATCTGAAAGCTATATGATAAACAGCGTTAGGACCAGGGTGGATAAAAATCAATGATTTTTTTTAAAAAATAAAAAAAAAATCAATTTTTTTTATTTAAATCGGATTTTTTTGATTTTTATTGAATTTATTTTAATAAAAGACTTTTGGGGTAAAAATCTATCGTAAGATAGTTTTCTATTTAAGATACATAAATAATTTAGTTTATTCAGCATGAAATGGAGCTTAGTTATGTAGCATGCGGCTGTATATTCTGCAACACTGGGACTATCGGTGAGTCAACAGTGGGTCAAAGGAGTAGCAGAGATGACAGTTGCTCTTTAAAAATTATGATTTAAATCGAGTTGATTTAAATCAAGCCTTTTTATTAGTGATTTAAATTGTGACTTAAATCAACTCGATTTAAATCAAATCCACCCTGGTTAGGACTTCCCAAAAAAATTGCAAATATATTAGTAAATATTAAACAGCCTTTTATCAATTAAAAACATTTGTTTTAATTATCCCAAAGGATTCCCCCCACCCCCCACCCCCCCCAAAAAAAAGGGCAACTAGACTTTCTTGGTGTTTTCCTTGAAAACATTTTTTGGATGAGAAGCAAAATGTTTTCAAAGAAAACACGAAGAAAGTCCAGGAGCCTTTTTGAAAGAAAAAAGAAAAACACCTTTGGAACAACCATGACTTGGATGATTGATACACAATCACAAATACACAACTTTACCTGGAAGGAAGCTCTGGGACATGGTTTTAAAGGAAGGCTTGTTCCAATTCTTCTCACAAAACTGCGAGATGAACCATAGGGTTTGTTCTGCCAAATTGGTATTGTCTGAGGACCAATACAATATTAAATGAAATTATTCGATCAGTAGATAAGGGGTAGTTGTAAAAAATAAAACCTGTCTTCCCAGTTTCATGCAAGAGATTAAATATACTGGGCACTTGCAGTTAACTTTACTCACAAAACAATGGGAGAAGTAAGCAAAACTTTAGATAAATCCCTCAGTGGAACTTGAGTGACTCATTTCACTGCTCCTTTGCTCAAACATCTCGCAGAATCTTTCCTGTTGCTTGTATGTTAATGTGTTGGGATACTACTGGTCAATGGGCAAAATTTGCATCCTAAATCTGTCTTGCCATTGTAATCTATCCTAGTCACAACAACGCTGTGAAGACTCTTTTTGTCTGCAGGTCACCAGCAAGCCACCAGAATTCTCATTAGTTCAATTGTCGTTTATCAAATCAAGGGAAGGTTTAACACAGCAAACCAGGTGATGACTTGGTCACCTGCTGTTCAGCTAGTTTTACAAACACAAAGTGAATTATTTGAATCAGAAAAATACGAAGGAAACAATTCAAAATTAAAATGTTTTAAAGACAGCGGCCTTAATACAATTTAATTACTATCATCAAGAAACATCATACAACATATTTTGATCCGTAGTATTAACTTTAACTGCTGGTCTCCTGTTTAAGGGAATTTTTCTTTATTCTGTACTAAGGAATTTTAAAACAACTTTATAAATACAGCCAGTGTATGGGGGGGGGGAGCGGAGGGGGGGGGCGGGGGGCGGCTTAGCTACCAATCGTTTTGTGTCTGGTCATTTGAAAAAGTTATTCTGCAGGCAGTTTATTAGTCACTAAAGGCTGCAGAGCTTTTCTTTAAAAGTGGGACATCAAATTTCATTTTCAGAAATTTTAGTATGTAGATTATATACAGCAAACAGAATAATTTAATGGTGGAATAAAGACTGTGGGAATTGGAAGGCCTCCCCACAATTCTATAAACGCACCTTGAATTGCAAAAGGAACAAGTGATACTTCTCTATCCTAATGCTTTGCTAGGATATAAATTGCCAAGATAAGGGAGAAAAACACAAGTATTGTCAAAACAAATTATACCATACGATACTGTGTCATAATATGTGAAAAATTATTAATATGGCAAGTGAACTCTGCCTCTATTCTAGAAAGATTAATAGTTTCTGTAACTGGCAGTGTCAGCGTTCCAGGAAAAAAACCCAACTCCAAGTAAAAACTCTGAAGCAAGCATTTTTCAAAGTTCTATTTACTAGGATAGGTAAACTGGCACATCTGGGAAAACCCGAATCTGAGAGGTCTGGGTTTTCCCTCAGTAAATCAAAACCCCCAAAACCATCCCCACACTCCTCAGTCGATCACAGGCTCCAATCACCATCCATCCCATCTTGAGACAGCACTCCCACCACTCCTTCTCCAGAGGCAGGATCAGCCTGACCTTGACCGACAGGAAGAATGCTATTATGTCTACAGACAACCCCTCTACTAAATCCCCCCTCCTACTTCCCACACAGGAGAAGGTGGCAGCATGGAAGCTTCCGGCCTAATATGGCTTCCAAAGCTGACAGGCAGATTGGCAACCTTTTTCAATGCTGAGCCTGGGTCTGCCATTGGGGATCCTGCACAAGGGTACAACCCAGGGGTGAAATGCTATCGGTTCGGTAGTAAAAAAAATGCTACCAGTTTGCTCAAACCGGTATTTCTGACGATCAGCTGTGCCGCTTTGTAGCGAATCTAAATCGTGCGGCACAGCTATCCCCCTTCCCCCTGCTGTTCTACTTACCTTAAGCCTGCTTTTTCAGTGCTGCACGGTAGTGCCTGCGGTGTGCATGCGCGCATAGTGCACATCTGGCACGCACCACGCGTGTGCGCACGCAGTAAACCGGGGTGTGTGTGACAAAGTTTTACTTTTAATTGAGTGTAAAGTTGGCGGGAACCTAGAGGCGGTTTTTCATCAGGAATATGCCAATTTGATATGTCCCAATAAAATGTTCTTTGAGGAATCTGCCTGCCTCAGAGTTCTTATTGAATGGGATGTATTCCATGGAACCCCGACATAATGATTATAATGGGACAATCGTGCTTTGGAAGTCTCACTTGAGGACAATGATAATTAACATTTATTATGGTCATAAACCAGCATAATAAAAAGAAATAAACTTCCCAAATGAGCATATGTATGTACACTATAAAACATAAAACACTGAAAGATATAGAGACAGAGATAAAAGCGAAATGGGCCAAAAGTCTCAGTGTGGGATGAGGGCCTGTGAATTGGGGAAGTTTTTTTCCCATCATCCATGGTCAAAGCAATAAACAAACTGAACTGGATGGAACTTGGGGTGGGGGTAGGGGGCTGAACATTTTTTCTCCAAATGGCAATGGCAACATGAATTTAGTTATGTTTCCGGAGATTTCAGCTGGAAGAAACAACACATTTCCTTGACTGACCTGCAAGAACAATTTAGCAGCAGCGGGCTGATTAGGTCTTGAATGCCAGCCTGTGTGAAAAGGACAGGACAACAACACAGGTGGCTACCTCAAGGTCACTCTGGTTTTGACTTGGGATGCCTGGTCTCCTGTCTAGCAACACTGAAGGCAAGGTATTAAATCTCAACAGGTTGAGAAAAGGCTCAAGCCATTAGGCAGCTGTCTGGGATCAAGGACCTTTGGGCTTGCCCTGATCATAAAGGGGAAGAGGGGAGAAGTCCAATCATTTGAAGACTGGTGAGCAGAGCATGTTGTCTCAGTTCCAAACTGGCTCCCACTTTGGCCAGCGTAATCAGATACCAGATTGACAGATAGCACCTAAATGCAATCTAATTTGTTTTTCCCAAATTAGCTGCAGTTACCCAATTGCCTTAAAGAAGTGAGAATTCCTGGAATAAAGAACAATTTGGAGCAGAATCTAAAACATTCAAGGCATGGGAGCAGTTAGCCCAGATAACAGGAGGTAGATGTACTCAAAATAAAATTTGGGTGGGTGGAGAGGCTTCAAGAGAGCTTCCTAAGAAGATTTTCATCTGTGAATGTTGCTCAAAACTCTCCAGCTCTGGCATATTGATGGCACTATGATTAAACAGGTGCACAGAGCAAATAGATCATCAAATAAAATGATCTCAAGAGTTCTCACTTGAGACACAAATGTCCAAGTGAGATTATACTTTGGAGGCATAATGTGAAGATCTGGCTCTCTGGAGAAGTTTATGACACTGGGAAAGATGGAAGAAAAGAGGAGAAGGACCAACAGCAAAATGGATGAATTCAATTGCCATAGTGAAGGACTTGCCACCGGAAGACCTAAAACACAGGTGTCAAACTCGCTGTATCATGTTGTCGTCATGTGACGTTTTGTGAAGTTTTCCCCCATTCACGGAACTGGGGTGGGCGTGGCCTGCATGTGACGCAACTGGTCCATGGGCCGCCAGTTTGACACCCCTGACCTAAAGGGTTAGTATAGGGGCAGATTGTCCTGGAGAAAATGTACTGAGGTAGTCACTATGAGTCTATACTGACCTAACGGCATGCAATCAATCAATCGATCGATCAATCAATCAAATCAAATCAAGTTATAAAGAAGGGAACTGGCTGCCTTGACAATGGGAGGACGCAGTATAATCTATTCAGACTAAATGCCAGATTGTACAACTTTTGGCTCTCTTTTACTTGTAGCTATATATTTTTGCCTAGTCCCTGAAAACTATGGCAAGCTTGAAGCTTCAGGCCTCAGCTTCATCATGCCAATCATGCACTGAACATCAAAATGAGGTTCATGTATCTTTAATTTTCAAAATAACAATTTGGAGATTCAATTTCACCCACTAGGGGACGACATTCTCTAAAGCAATAAACCTGGAAGAACAGGCTAATTTGTCTTGTAAGGGTTGCTTGTTTTATAGTGTTTGGATGTTCTTTTCATTTTAATGTTATTGTATTTGTTTTTACTTTTTACCACCCACAGTTGTCATAGAAGTGGGTGGTCTTATACATTTCCAACAGTATAAATAAAATAAGCAATACTGTCAAAATAAAAAAAATCAGGTACTTACTGATTCAGCTTCCATGTCTGTCCATACAAGAAGTATAGGTAAGTCACAGGAATAAACTGAAGCCCCAGGATTTATATATAAGCTGCACAGTATTTCATCCCTGAAGAAAATTGACTTGTTACAAACACAGATGAATGCAGATTTCACAGTTGTTTCATGTAATTTATAGAAGGTAAGAAAGGCCTTGAGAGGCCTTTAATGATGCTGTTGGAACAGCTGATAGTCTGCCAAACAGAAATGACAGTTTCTTGTACTCTAAAAAAGATATTCCTCATAGACACTTAAGTAACCTCTCAATTACACAAATTCCCTTGATAATTTGCTTCACTATTCAATTACACAACTATTCAAGTAGTAAGATAAGTCCTTTGGTTGACAAGGGCTAAGCCTGGTAGAAGGGAAGCTATTTTATTGCTGAAATAAAAGACACAAAATGTAGGGTTTGGATTAGAAGTTTCTCCAGGCCTTTTGCCACTTTTACCTGTCATCTTTGACTGGAGAAAACATGCTGTCATTATTACATACTGATTGAAGTGAAAGAGAATATTCCTTCATCATTACAATTAATATTTCTTTACTTTGTGATAAAAAAATGCTACAATCTAAGTCAGGGGTCAGCAACCTGCGGCTCTGGAGCTGCATGTGGCTCTTTCACCCCTCTGCTGCAGCTCCGTCACTCAAAATATGCGTCACAACCGCCAATGTGCGACACCCACCAGCACATGATTTATTGAGCTTTTCAACCCCCGGTAGGCCAACCATAGATAAATCCAAGAAAATAATTTTTTCAGAAGAAAACAGAATGTTTAATTCAACTACATAGGCTAGTTTTGTGGCCACTCAAGAAATAGTCAGGCACGGGAAGGGTTTTGTGGCTCCCGATGTTTTCTTTTCTGTGGGCAACGGGTCCAAATGGCTCTTTGAGTGTTTATGGTTGCAGACCCTGGATCTAAGTAAACTTTCATCTTAAAGTTTCAGCATCCATTTCTTTGCTATCATCTGGAAAATGTCCCTCGTGAGAGAATTATCTTTATCTTTCTTGGTGACCTCAATTTGCCTCTTATTAATTGGACCCTAAACAAATGTACATCTGAACCTATACATGCAACCCTGTACAATGCTGTTACAACTCTGGGGCTGGAACAGTTGGTAACAAACAACACTAGGCTCAACAACTGCTTAGATCTCATCTTCTGCAATAGTTTAAACTCAATTTATGGCCTACAAGTTAAAGAACCTTTTTCCAACAGTGACCACAGAATGATTGATTTTTGCCTCAATTTATGTCCTTGCAAAGAGGGTCATAATGATGGGACTCCAAATTATAACTTTAAAAAAGCCAACTATGCTCTCATAGCTGCCGACCTCACATCTCGATTGGCACTAAAAATGAGAACACCAAATACAAGTTGGGCGGAAACGACCTCGTAGACAACCCTCATTCTGTCAAGGACCTAGGAGTGCTCATCTCAAATGATCTAAGCCCCAGAGCTCACTGTAACAGCATTGTCAAAAAGGCATTAAGAGTTGTTAACCTAATTTTGCAAAGCTTCTTCTCCGGTAACATTGTATTGCTAACTAGGGCATACAAAACCTTTGCCAGACCAATTCTTGAATTCAACTCGTCTGCCTGGAATCCACACTGTATATCAGACATTAATACGATTGAGCAGGTCCAGAAGTATTTCACGAGAAGAGTCCTCCACTCCTCTACTCACAATAGAATCTCTTATGCCACGAGGCTTGAAATTTTAGGCTTGGACAATCTGGAATTGCGCCGCCTGCGGTCTGATCTAAGTATAGTACACAAAATTGTCTGCTACAATGTCTTACCTGTCAACGACTTGTTCAGCTTCAACCTCAATAATACATGGGCAAACAATTGATACAAACTCAAGGTAAACTGCTCCAAACTCAATTGCAGAAAATACAACTTCAGCAACAGAATGATCAATGCCTGGAATCCTCTACCCGACTCCATTGTCACATCCTCAAACCCTCACAGCTTCAACCTTAAACTGTCTATTGTGGACCTCACCCCATTCCTAAGAGCTCCGTAAAGGGGGCGTGCGTAAGCGCACCAGAGTGCCTATTGTCCCTGTCCTACTGTCCCCATTTATTTGTACTCATTTCCTATGTTCATGTTCATGTTCATATTCATACCTGCTATCTTGTACATGTTTGACAAACTAATAAAATTAAATAAATAAAAATTAAAAGTTTGCAAAACATAGATTACTTAAAGTTATGAACACAAGGCATCTGAATATCCTTGCTATAAAGGTGCAGCTTAGGTCCATGTGGCCATGTCTGAAATTATTTTTCCGGTTCTGAAGATTTCATTTTCTTCTCACTGAAATCCAACCACTAAGCATGGGATGAAATGCAACTAGTAACACAACTATCGGCATTCTCAAAAGAATAGCAACAGGGCAAAATCTGATGCAACTTCATTGTTTCAACCCACAGGCCTTTATCAGAGACAGGGACCCAGTGAACAAATGACATAGTGCCTTTACATTCTGTCCCTTCTGTGGTGTGACATTGCCTGTCTCTGTGAAAGCACTATGCTTGCAGTATATTGCTTTCATCATGTCGACAAAAACCACCAATCCTGGTGAGCACCTCTCAGTTGTTTAGGTCTAGATCAGCATTTCTTAATCTTAGCAATTGGAAGTTGGGTGGACTTCAACTCCCAGAAACCCCCAGACAAGCTGATGGTGGATTTCTTCCAAGGATGAGGACAGTTACAAATCCATTCTTCAACTAGGCCATTCTTTGTCCCCAAAAATTAAAGGTTTCCCTTCCCCACCCCACAAGGTATTGGGGGCTTCTAAAAATATGACACATATCCAGGCACTCTGTTATGCTAGTTAATGACAGCAATAAATCATCTTCCCCCACCCCCGCCCTCCTAAATATGGAACTCACCGAATAATCTGAAGGAGCTCAGCTATTCCTCATAATGGAAGATCTGTGGAGTGACATCCCATTCACCAAAGGTATCACAGAACAGATTGGTGATTATTCCAATAATGATTGTTCTGTTGAATAATAACATAAACCACATTATTTACAGAATATGAAAATGAACAAATGTTGTCTGAAGGAACTAAAATGCATAAGCTTTGACTCTGTTCTATAAAAACAAGTTATACTTTCATTTCCCTCCTTAGCCACCTGATTTTATGATGTAATTATCTGGTTCCTAAAACCAACCAGGTAAGACAGATAACCCCCAAATTTGTGACATGGGCTTTTAGATTGACCAAGTTTCACTAGTCATGTACACTACTTAGTCTGGCTTTGAAAACACAGTCAGTCCCTGATTTGGCTCATAAGAATGAAAAAAACAACTACCAGATATCAAGTGTTAGGAATTTTATAGAAGTTTACAAGGGGAAAAAGCAAAATAAGACAAAGGAAATGTGGATTTACAGACGACTGTTACGTATAAGCTGTGTTAACAAAATCACAAATGAGGTGGTGATAAACCGCCTGGGAAAGCCGAGGGAAATCATCAAAGCCATTAAAAAGCGAAAGTTAGAATATTTTAGACATGTGATACAACACCCAGAAAAATATGGCATCCTTCAATTTAATCCTCCAGGGAAAGATTGAAGGCAAACGAGGTCCAGGCAGAAGAAGAACATCATGGCTTCAAAATCTAAGGGACTGATTTGGACAAAACTCAGCAGCATTTTTTCATACAGCTGTTGACAAAAATAGGATTGCCAACATGATCGCCAACGTCCGATGACAGATATGGCACAAGAAGAAGTTAATCATGGCAAACTTTACCAAAAAAAAGTTATTATCTGATATGTCCAGTAGAGAGAGTTAACTCTCCAATCTACACAAAATTAGGGTCAAGAGTTTGACATGTGCCATTCCTGGTATCACCGTCAGCACCCCAGAATAACTATTCTCAAAAGTTTCTTGACAAGTCATTTAGACAGAGACATATATAGAGTTATACTGTTTAAATATCCTCAGTTCACATGTCATGCAGAATGTAGATATGCTGAAGGTGGAGCTCTTTGGTGTTGGTTTTGCTCAGCTTGAAGGAAGAGGAAAATCAAAGAGAGATCAGCAGTAACAATACACACCAGAAATTAAAAGCTAATGCTAAAAATAACTCAGCAGCTGATTTAGTTGGGGAAAAAAATAAGGCATTTGTTTTGCCCAGCTTGCCCTGATAATATAAGGCCAAGCATGGAATGGACAATATCACTTTTTACAGAAATCAATACTGATCCAACAATACTGTATCAGCATCCTTAAAAATAAAAGGAAAAATATTTTTCAAAACCCACACATGAAATTTATGATGCTTAATGCAAACCACATTATCCGGAGCAGAAATGGGCAAAATGCATTATTAACAAACGCACTGCTAAGAAAAAAAAAGGAAGACACTTAATGAAGTAATTAGTTCCACCACTGTAAATAGGCCCAAATGCTTTGATTGGGTGGAGGTGGAATTATGCTGTACGTCTAATGTTGTTCTCCTCCTACAGACCATAATTAGTGGTAGAATTCAGATTATAGAACTTAATTGTATTAAAAAAACCATCTACTTTTATTTCATATAAGGGAAAGACTCCTAGGCTAGCAAGGGAAGCACAGCGAGCTTCAGGAAGGATACATGGGAAGCATGGAGGATGCAAGAGTGGTGGGGTAAACCTGGCAAGGCTTGGGGAGGGTACACTGGCTAATGCAAGTGCTGAATGGTTAGGATAGGATGTGCAGATGAGGGAAACTTGCACTAGCAATTTGTGAACTTCCCTGCTGGTTTCCCCAGTGACTTTCTGGGGAAGCTAGTAGGAAAGTTCACAAATTATGATGTGATTGTAGGGTGCTGCAACTGGTCTTCAATGGGAGCCAGTTGCCAAACACACACATTTCAATAATGTAACTGGGGGTGGAACTCTGAGGATCAATTCTAACCACCATATGAAATTATGGCATTCACTGTACTTCATTTTATATTACACTCCAGACTTGGAAAGACTGTATTCCAACAAAATCAATAACAAATAACCTCCAGATAGATTAGTTATCTTATGTCAGATGCCTTGCATACTTGCTTGGCTGAAATTAACATCTAAAAATTCTTGGGGGCATCAGTTGGGGAGTGGGCTGACAAAGGATATAGTAGGAAATAGCAATATGTTTCTTTCCTCCCATTCACTCAAGAATATCCACTAGATGTGTTCACATAACACACTTCACCTGTTTACAATACTGAATCAACCTATTTGTTGTTAGCTGGCTATAGTCATAAAAACACAGTGTGAGGCATTTAAAATTTAAAACGAACATATAACCATAATATAATCTTAACATGCATGAGCTTAAATGGACTCCAGAGGACGGTAGAGGACAGAAATGCCTGGAGGAATGTTGTCCATGGGGTCACGATGGGTTGGACACGACTTTGCAACTAACAACAACAAAAAATCTAACATGCACACATCTACTTATTACAAATTTGCAAATGAAACCAAGAAAAAAGCTGATACACTTTGAAAATCTAAGCTACCATATTGAATGTATGCACCAGTGCAGCACTTTGGAGATGCGAGGCCTTAACACACCCCTACTCCAGAGCCCCTGAATGAGCAGACTAAAGTTAGGATACAATACTAGAACCAATTTTTTTTTTTTTAATTTGATTTATATGCCGCCCTTCTCCGAAGACTCAGGGCGGCTTACAATGTGCTCAGCAATTCTTGAATAACTGTCCCTACTGAAGTTTCAAGCATCACTGGGGACATTCAGACTTTTTCAGTGAAGGTATTTTCCAGAAAAAAAGCCAATTCTCTCAGGTTTAAATGTTCTGCAAACAAAAGCAAAAAGCTGCTTCAATCACCAGTATTTTCATTTATGGGAGAGAAAAAACTTTGTCATCATATTACAGTTACTTGGAAAAAGAAAACACTGAACTCTTTCAAGTAGTTTACTGTGGAGTCAGCAGCTTGCTCTCTATAGGAAACATAAGAACTGTCCAAAAAAGAGATGAACAATTTTGTCCTTAAGAAAGCTAATACCTTAATATCAATTTTCTACTTTTTAACAAATATCTCTCTAGACATCCTCATCAAACGATCCTCTTTCTGGTCTCATACGCTACTTTGAAACAGCAAAATGAATCAGAGAACCAAAAACCATTTTAAGGACAAACCTATTATTAGAGCACCAACACCTAAACACCTTTTCAAACCTAATCTACCTAATGTAACATGGCTGAAAAGCTTGAGGTAGCAGTTATAAAGCATCTACATAAGGATTTTTAATGTCAAGAAGCAGGATGCATTCTGTATGGCGTCAATCAGGGAATAAGGGGATAAGTTTTGTTTCACCATCCTGCAAACCAAGTCACTTGGTTAAAGGGAGAAAAATCAGCTTGTTACATTTAACCAATAAAAACCGAATGTAAAATGTTTTCCCCAGGACTACCTAGGTTTTTTTTTTTTTAAAAAAAGGATGCTAAATCGTGATTCTCCAGTTTAGAAGCTCTGCCCTTCAGAGGTATCTAAAATAGGTCTCCTGCGTAAGGGGGTTGCGACTAGATGACCTCTAAGGTCCCTTCCAACTCTTGTTACTGTTATTATTCAGTGGCGGGAGGGGACCGGGAGGAAAGAGATGAGCGACATGATTTTAAAAATAATGACAACAAAGGAGATGTTGTGGCAAAACCTCCACACAGCTACATGGAATTCATTGATAAACCTTCTCGGACTAACGGGGCCACACACACTACAATCCCCACTCGCTGGATGGATGGGGAGGATGGGAGTGGCAGTCCCACCACCTTCCCCCTCACGCCAATCCCCACCAGACGGGTCTTTGGATGCAGTTTGGATCGCTTGGATTTTGTGGCGGGGAGCGAAGCCGACATCCTCCCCCCACCACCACCTCCGAAAGTCTGTGCAAAACTGAGGCGGTGGGAAGCAAGGGAGGCGCACTCTGCACCAGCTCAGGAGCCCTCTTTTCCCAGAGGTTGGGCCTAGGAGGTTGATGAACTAAGAGAGGGGGAGTAAGAGAGGTCCAGTTAGTGCCCCTCCCCCCCCCACTTTGCCCGCAAATCGCCCCTCCCCCCCTCCCTCCCCCTTTCACACGTTCCCTTCCCCTGACACGGTTCTGGCTCCACACCGACCCGTGAAGGCGGTGGTCGGTCCCGTCAGGCCGTGGGGAGCGCCACCCCCACCCCGCCGCCGCTCAGCGAAGACGACCCGGACGCGGAAAGCGCCCTCGACGACCCCACCCCCGCCAACCACCAACCACGAAGGCCGCTTCCCGACGATCCCGACTTTTGCCTTTTCGCTCGGCAACCGCCCGCCACCCCTCCCCCCCACACACCTTCTCAACGTCGCCCCGCTCTCCTCCTGGCGCATGCGCGGGGAAGGTCGCCGCGTGACGCCCCCACTCCGGCCCCGCCCCCTGGATGACGATGCGTCGGGAGGCAGCCAGGCATCCCCCGAGGTGGGAGGGGGGGGCGGCGCGTGCCGTGGATGCTCGAGGCGAGCCCGTTGCTTGCAAGCACCCCGGAGGCAGCCCTGCTTGGAAGGATAAGACCTGAAAAGGCGTGCTTTTATTTTATTTTATTTTATTTTATTTTATTTTATTTTATTTTATTTTATTTTATTATTTTATTATATTATTTTATTTTATTATTTTATTTTATTTATTTTATTATTTTATTTTATTATTTTATTTATTTTATTTTATTTTATTTTATTATTTTATTTTATTTTTTTATTTTATTTTTTATTTTATTATTTTGTTTATTTTATATTATTTTATTTATTTATTTTATTTTATTTTAAACAAACAAACAAGGTTTTTGGAATAAGCAGCGAGGATCAGGACTTGCTGAACGAATTCAACAGGATCCACTAGCTCAATGCGCCAAGCTTGGATGTTTTTCCCTCGTCTGGGATTTTAGTTTAGTTTAGATCAGGGGTGAAATCCAGCAGGTTCTGACAGGTTCTGGAGAACCGGTAGCAGCGGGAAATACCAGCTGTGGCTGGCCCCAGAATGGGGTGGGAATGGAGGTTTTGCAGTATCCTTCCCTTGGAGTGGGGTGGGAATGGAGGTTTTGCAGTATCCTTCCCCCAGGAGTGGAGAGGGAATGGGGATTTTGCAGTATCCTTCCCCTGCCATGCCCACCAAGCCACGCCCACAGAACCGGTAGTAAAAAAATTTTGGCCAAGTGTGATTGGACACATAAGGAATTTGTCTTGGTGCATATACTCTCAGTGTACATAAAAAGGAAAGATACTTTTTCAAGAATCATAAGGTACAACACTTAATGATAACCATAGGGTACAAGTAAGCAATCGAATCATAGTAGGAAACAATATAAATTGTAAGGTTACAAGCCTTACATTGTAAGGTCAGAGAACACTGTTGACAGAGAATGGAGTCACTGAAGCAGTCGGCATGAGCTTAAATGGACTCCAGAGGATGGTAGAAGACAGGAAGGCCTTGTCCAGGGGGTTACAATGGGTTGGACAAGTCTTTGCAACTAACAACAACAAATGTTTGAACTGAGTCAAGGCACCTTAAAAAAGAGGAAAGCACAAATGCTTCTCCAGAATACTGATTTCAAAGTTGATACTTAGGGAAGCTTGGAACTGTATCTTAGTTGTATGAGAAACAAACCTGTGTAACTTTAAATTAGAGATGCCCCCCCTCCTAATCAGTCCCACGAATGGTAGTACACAGGCTTCCCCTGAACGTAAAAAGTGTTGATCCTGTTACTTGTGTACTGACATCCAACATCTGGACACAAATAGAGTTGGTGTGTGTCTCTGAGGTGCGTATTTTGGATTTTTCATCATCGTGATTCATAATGAATGCCTACAGGTGGGAAGTGTCAAATCAAAGGAGTATTCCTGAAAAGCTGCTGTTCAGGAAAGAGTTGCCTGGGGAAGAGTAACAGCTACTTGTCAACTTGCCCCACCCGGAAGATATAATACTACCTTGGGCTGTTTCTCAGAGAATCTCCTTTATTGGGCAAAGCCGCATTACTTGCTTAGTTACTTTCAGTGCTGCAAATCACGTTGAATTTCAAAACTGAATTGACATTATGAGACTTAGGGTAAATAATGTGTGTGCTGCAAAACGTTGTGATATCTTTGATCCAATAAACTACACAAATCCAATTGCTGACTGAATATGAACAGTGTTAGGCTACAGAGCAGGGGTGAAATCCAACAGGTTCTGGAGAATCGGTAGCGGAAATTTTGAGCAGTTCGGAGAACTGGCAAATACCACCTCTGGCTGGCCCAAGAGGGGGGTGGGAATGGACATTTTGTAATATCCTTCCCCCAGGAGTGGGGAAGGAATGGGGATTTTGCAGTATCCTTCCCCTGGAGTGGGGTGGGAATGGAGATGTTGCAGTATCCTTCTCCTGCCACACCCACCAAGCCACACCACACCCACCAAGCCATGCCCACAGAACCGGTAGTAAAAAAAATTGGATTTCACCATTGCTAGAGCCAATGCTCTGGTTTGGGAATGTTCATAAGCTTCATGCACAGACCCAGGCCAGGCTGAGGCCACAAAGTCACTTAAGATTTCAGCTAACCATTCCATGTTTTAATGCAGGTTTTTCAAATCATATTTCCTGGAATTTGTTGGGATTCTGTGAAAGACTAAGAGTGGGTGGGTGAAATAACCAGTTTTACTAGAACTTTGGTAAAGGGTTCAGGGAAATTTCTTTCTTAATGACAGGTTCTGTGGCCTGAAAAAGTTTGCAAACCTTGTTTTGATCTATTGGTTGAAAAGGCCAACTCTGCCTTTTCACTGTAAATTACTGTAAAAGAAATGTTAGCAGCCTCTGTATAGAAAGACGGTTTTTTAATTAGTTGTCTTCTCACCAGCGATGGGTCAGACACGACTTTGCAACTAACAACTTCTCACCAGCAGGTAGAAGAAATGCTGCCCATTTCAATATTCCACCTACAGATTAGTTCCAGTTTCATTTGGCCATTTCCTTTTTAGTTTTCAAATATACAGTGGCTTGCCCTGGCACCAAATACGAGAACACATTTGTTTGGTTTTCTCAATTTTTATTATTGCAAAAGAGTGATCTTTGCTGCTACAAACAGCCATGTTGCCACCATTTTATACAAGAATAAATCCACGATGGTTTACTGTAACACTGGTTCAGCTGGGTGATACTGTTATAAATGAATCTGTGAACTTGCAAATTTAATAACTGAGGTCTGAAATTAAGATAATATACTCAAATATATCAATTCAGTTTCAAAGTGAACGGAACATTCTTGGGATTCGAAGAAATCCAAAGGCCATGGTTCCTATATGAATTATGAGGTTGAATTTAAAATAATACACAGCTGTTTAAAAATACATTGACCATCACTTAATTAACTTTCCTGATTTTTCCCTTTAATATTTCTTCAGTATTTGATAACAAATAGAGATGTGTAAAATGTTCAATGCTTTGAAGCATTTGAAGCAATATTGAAGAATATTGGCACAATTTCTGGACGATTGACCTCAACCTGTTTTACAGACTTTTCATAACCGTTATTAAAAATCTGTCCTGCAGTTATTCTAATATAATTTTATGAATAGCAACACTAATTAGATCCAAAACATTCTCAGTGTTATACAGCTTCAAACTAATCATTCTTGAAGATATGGGTAGTTAACTAAGATAAGGAGTCCTCAACTTACAACTATTTGTTTAGTGACCATTCAAAGTTACAATGGCACTGAAAAAAGTGACATGCAACTGGTCTTCACATGTGCTGTACAACCATGGCAACTTTCCCAAGTTATGTGATCCAAACTTGGGCGCTAGGAACGGGTGTGAATTTATGACAGTTGCAGCTTCTTGGAATCACTATTTGCATTCTTTCCAGCCAGCTTCCTACAAGTAAAGTCAATGGGAGACAGTTGATTCGGTTAATGACTGCATGTTTCATTTAACAACTGCAGTGATTCACTTAACAGCTGTAGTAAACAGGTCATAAAATTGGGCACAACTCAATAACTGCCTTGCTTAGCAACAGAAATTCTGGTCTCAATTGTAATTGTAAGTTGAGGACTATCTGTATAACTCTCATGATCACCAAAACCCACAAAAGACTTTTAAGTGGGGAAAAGCTGTTAACAGAGGGAATTCAAATAAGTTTGTATTTTACAATAAACCACCTTAAAAAAAAGAAACACTTAGCAAAAATAAAATAATCTTTAAAGGAATAGTTAAAAAATGAAGAGAAGAATGATAAAGTTTTTTTTTCTCCTGCAATCAACTGTCAGACATCAAGCCTGACCCATCCTTGATTTAAGATCAGGCCTTCACAAAGAACAGATGAGCAAGGAGAGAAACCAACTTATTCATTTTCTTCTCTCTATAGTTATCAAAATACCTATAAAAATCTATTTATAGTGATAAGATAAATAGAAAAGGCTTAGCTTTATTTTCCTTTTTGGTTAAGAAATCCAGGGATCAAAAATAGAATAAGTGAAATGGTTACCCCCAAAGTGCCCACTAGTGTTTTCTTTCCACAGTGATTCCAAAATAAATCCCATTGAGCTCAGTGGAACTTATTCTTGGTTCAGATACAAGTTGGCAGCCTTAAATAACTTTCCACAGAGAAGGTTCTTTTCCAAGAATACCATTAGTTGTTTTCAATAACACATTTGCCTTTTGCTTGCACGAGTGAGAGCAAATGAGGATCAAATTTGTAGGTTAAAGTCAGAGGGCGAGACAGGAAAATGTGCAGAAGCTTCCAAGAATGCGAAACCTTGCACAGCCTTTTTAAGTACACAGTTGTACGTGATGTGACAAAATGGCGTACAGACCTGTGATCAAGTCCCTGCATTCTGTTTTGAAGTAGGGTGAAAGACATCTTCTAGCAGGTACCTCTGAAACAAGGCAGCTTTAAGACTTGGGTACTTCAGTTCCCAGAATTCTTCACCCAGCATAGCTGGCTGGGGAATTCTGGGAGTTAAAGTCCATGGGTCTTAGAATTGCCAAAGTTGGATACCCTTGTTCTAACATCAACATCCAACAGAAGTAAATGTCCATTTTCTCTGAAGTTCCCCAAATTCCAGATTTAGTCAGAAATGTCTACATATAATGAACCATGGGTAGAAAACCAAGAGAATAATTCAGATTTTGGTCTATTAAATGTTGTTTTGTGTACACAGAAATATAAAAAACTGCCCTTTTTAACATCAAATCATTGGCTTACTTTAATCTGGTACTAGTAAAATTCCCATACCCATTAGGCTGAAACGTGCTTGGCTTCTTTGTGGCTTAGTGTGCATGTGTGGTAGAAACCAAGATCCAGTTAACTGTGGATAAATGTAACAACTGACAGCAGTCAATGGCTCCCAATATTTCAGGCAGCAGCTTTTCCAGTGTTATCTGGAGATGCTGGGAACTGAATTGAAACCTCTGACTTTTGTTCATGGGACTTGACAAAGAGAACCCATGATCTGCTCTTAATATAAGCTAATACATTGGGAAATTAAAGTGTTTTTTAAAATCGTTTTTCAAATATTGGGGTGTGGTGATTACTGCACAAAGGAAGCATAACTTCCTGGAGTAAAGCCATCCTAAATGCTCAATTCCATTGCCTTAACTCTGGAAAAAACACAAGGTCTTGGAAAGATGATTTGAGTGCTTGGCAATCAGCACAAATATTTGGCATTCTTTCTGAAGTCTTCTAAAGCATCTTAGATTTCAGGAATGCTTCTTTGCAGAAGAGATGCACAAACTGATGCCGCCTGTGGCTTAAAACCTTGCCTGTAGCCCCCCTCCTCCCCCCCATTTTCAAACATTATTACTAAATGGCAATTTTTATGTGACAAAAGGGGGAAATTCTTAATACATGGTTCCCTAAACTCTTTTAAATTAAATGTAATCAATATGGCTCTCCCCAAGCACCTATATTCAATGGTAATTACATTGAAATGTAAATGAAATGTGGTTTTTATCCTAGTTTCACTCTCCTCTTAGGAATGCAGCTCCCAATGTTCCATTCAAAGGCCAGGTGTGAACCTTGTCCAGGAAAATAAAAGCTACCTTCTTTGAATTTACAGAATTGATGTGAACATGCTCCCTTTTGTTTCTTTTACATGAAAGCATGACAGCAGCCCTGTGTTCTAATATTAGGCTCCCTCTAATTTGCAGTAGTATAAAATTAGTTGCTGCTTTGGCTACTGCCTTTATCTTTGCAAAGAAAAACTGGCTTGATAAAGCTCCACATTATCCTAATACACACAAATTAAGCATAATACTGATGCACCTGTGGGATTTCTCTGTCACGGAACGTAACAGCATACATTTAAAAAAGATTAATACATGGAAGCGACAATAGCTATTGTTGGTAACAGCTGTTACTGCCAATAGCTTGAGTGACAATGATTAAAAATCTAAGCTCCACTTTAACACAGGGGTTCACAAATAACGCTTGGCCACCTAGGCTGTGTTCACACAGTGCTGATCTAGGGTTTGCTGAGCAAGCCAATATAGGCTGCATGTATAAATCATGATTTGCAAACCGTCAGTTGAGTTTGCCTATGAGGCAAACCCCATTTCGGCAATGTGTAAACCCACTCAAGATCATTGGCTTGTTTGTGAGTTAGTGTGACACAGGAATTTTTTTTTTTAAATTTGATTTATATGCCGCCCTTCTCCGGAGACTCAGGGCGGCTTACAATGTGCTCAGCAATAGCCTTCATCCTTTTGTATATTTATACAAAGTCAGCTTATTGCCCCCACAACTGGGTCCTCAATTTACCTACCTTAGAAAGGATGGAAGGCTGAGTCAACCTTGAGCCTTGGCGCGATTCGAACCTGCAGTAATTGCAGGCAGCTGGTCTTAATAACCAGCTTAATAACAGGGTGCCTTAGACCACTGTACTACCAAGGCTCTTTAACTACTACAGTTGAATTCCATAGTTCCATCCATAGTGCCATGCACCTGTTGGGAGTCCAGCTCACAAGAATCAGAGGTGGGTTCTACTTACCTTTACTACCGGTTCACAACGGAAACGCGCATGCGCAGAAGCTTCTGCCCATGTGCAGATAGTACCTTATGACGTCCGGGCGGGTGGGCGGAGCCTCCCGCTGCTTTTACTACCGGTTCTCAAGAACCGGACAGAACTGGGAGCAACCTACCACTGAAGAGAGTATTTGTCGTGACCCCAGCCCTGGAGACTGATTTATCTTTGCATGCTGAGTCGGAGGAGGAAGCTGTCGCGAGCTATGTGCCGGAGGGGCCGTCTTCACTGGTGAGTCAGCAAGAACTGACAGTTGCTGACGTGCCTCTGGACCCCAGCCAAATTGAGGAAACAGTAACGCCAAGGGGGAGCCCCTATTGGATGCAAGAGAGAGATGTAGGAGACATCGTGGAGAACAGCTATTGCCACATCCCAAGAGGTGTGGTCAGGAGACATAGGGTCACACCCTACAAAGTATAAAAGGGGTGTGACTGGGCTGGAAAGGCGTGGTGAAAAATTTGTTGGGGTTTTGGATGCAGTGGATTTACAACTGTTAATTTGGAGGTTTTTTTGACAGGAGACTGCATTCCTGCATTAGCCTGCTGGCTGTCTGCCAAGACCTTTGGAAATTGCCGGGTAACTATTGGACTGATATACGCTTTGGAAAAGAACTATTTATTAAAGGGCCAGCTTCATTCTCTCTAGCCTGCGTTTGTTACAGCCGGGCTATTTGAGCCTCTGCAAGGCCACTCGTGGGAGGGGATAGAACAGTATTCTGCTGAACATTATGGCTTTCCACTGCAGTTAAGTGTGCACACACAGGCCATCTCTCCACTAATGCCACCAATGAATAGGAGACAGAAGGGACTGCTCGTTGACTCTTCCGTGTTTCCCTGAATATGTGATGCTAATATAGAACTACGAAGACATAAGGAACTCGGAGGCAAAGGGTGTCAAGATAGAACTAGGATAGAAAGAATTATGATGATCACAAAATCTCCCAAGAAGGGAATTGGGGATATATGGAAATATTCCAAACGGATTAAAAATTCAGGAGAGCATAGATTAAGAACTATTGAACTATTAAGAACGAACAAGAGCAGACGACCATCTGAATGCAAAGGCCTAGACTATGCAACATTTAAATCACATAAAGAGGTTTCTAAAACAAAAATAAAAGCATGCGAAGGTTGCTGCTGCTGCTTATAAACTGAGGCTATCCTTAGGCACCACCTTCTTGCTAACAGGCTGCTTTCAAATGAAAGACTTCAGAGCATATGTGATGTGCTAGGCTTAATATAGGTAGGTTATTTTGTAACTTTAATCAAAAGGGAAAAAATAAATTTGGTGTTTAATAGTTTGTTGATTTCACTCTAGATGGTGGCTTGACCACCCAAAGTGCCTAAGTCAGAAACTGAACACATTTGTTTATAAAAATACTGGCTCTCTTTTTCATTATTTAAAAACAAACCCAACAAGGGTATAAATCTTTCTTCATTCCCAAAATATCTTCTACGAGCTATGTATCTTCTACAGATTTTCTTTTCTGGTAACAAAACCCTCAACCAACCGTCAAAACAAATCCTTTAAAAAAAAAAACACCACATGGTAGTAATATTAAAAGAAAAGAGATGTCATTTGGGATCTAATGTAAAATTCTGTGAACAAGGCAAAGGGGAATTCACCAGAGAAAGCAATTATGTTTGGAAGACTTAGCTTAAAAAGGAAGCCAGGCCACCAAAGAACACGGTGGCTGGACATCATCAAAGTTGATACCAGCCAGAGCATAAAGATAAAGGTTCCCCTCGCACATATGTGTTAGCCGTTCCCGACTCTAGGGGGTGGTGCTCATCTCTATTTCAAAGCCGAAGCGCCAGCGCTGTCCGAAGACGTCTCCGTGGTCATGTGGCCGGCATGACTAAATGCCAAAGGCGCACAGAACGCTGTTCCCTTCCCACCAAAGGTGGTCCCTATTTTTCTACTTGCATTTTTTACGTGCTTTTGAACTGCTAGGTTAGCAGAAGCTGGGACAAGTAACGGGAGCTCACCCCATTACGAGGCACTAGGGATTCGAACGGCTGAACTGCCGACCTTTCGATCGACAAGCTCAGTGTCTTAGCCACTGAGCCACCACATCTGAGATAGAGCATAGAACAACTCAAAAAAGTAATGCAAGTTCTGAAGGCGTGGAGAGACCTGAACTACAGAATCGGCAAAAGTTGGACGTGAATGAATGGTTAACATCCTCATCCTCATCATTATCAATCATGGCATTATCAGGAGAGAATGAAAATATAATTTCTTTTGGGTTATAGGATATATTGCTTATCTCTGAATGATCCTGTTCTCAGTTGAATTCACATGTCTTTTTCCACAGTCAAGAAATTAGAAAGATGAGAAATTAATGTGCAGTACATATACTAGAGAAGGGAGAAAAACAACAACAACAGGCTGTGTGACCCCATTTTGAAGACCATCTCACAACTGAGAGGATATCAACAACTGTTAAATTCCTGTGGCTGGGGCTCTCTGTGACAAAAAAAAAAAAAAGCATTAGTAAGCACTTCCAAAGGCTTGATGACGGACAGCACACTATCCCTGGGAATGCATTTCGTATATTGCATGTGTTTAAAGTAGTGCAAGATACAATATTCTTGATGGGATGGTAAAGGTTAACGGATTCATTAACGGAGACTTTGGGACTAAATCTGGCTCGAGAGGAATAGTCAAGAGGAATGTGGAGGTTTTGGTGGCCTGAGGATGACCACATTGGTGGTTTGTGGATGAGACAACAACTCACACAATTCCCAGTCAGGAGGGTATTGTCCTGGTGCAGCACCTTGGAGCAGGGATCTCCAACCTTGGCAACTTTAAGCCTGGAGGACTTCAACTCCCAGAAACCCCCAGCCAGCAAAGCTGGGAATTTAAGTCCTCCAGGCTTAAAGTTGCCAAGGTTGGAGATCTCTGCCTTGGAGGGTAACAAATTGGGAAACTCTGGATTAAGGGAATGACCCACATATAACAGCATCAAACAAAGGGATCCTGCAAGCATCAGCAAGAGACACACAGATCCAGATCCAGCCTGGTATTTATGAATTTAAAGCAGGGGTGAAATGCTCCTGGTTCGGACTGGATCGCCCAATCTGGTAGCGATGGCAGCGGGTGGTTCGGAGAACCGGTAGCAAAAATCCCTGCCCCTTCCATGCCCAGCTGAGCCATGCGATCATCAGAGGCTGTTTTTTTTTAATTTTTAAAAGCATTTTTTCTACAACCTCTTCGGCCGTAAAAAATGCTTTTAAAAGTTTTTTTAAAAAAAGCCTCTGGTGATTGTGTGGCTCAGCTGGAATCGTCAGAGGCTTTTAAAAGAAAAAAAAGCCTCTGCCGATCAGGCAATTCAGCTGGGATCATCAGAGGCCTTTAAAAGCATTTTTTAACAATCTCTTCGGCCGAAGAGGTTGTAGAAAAAATGGTTTTAAAAGTTAAAAAAAAAAAGGTGGCCACGCCTACCCAATCACATTACCCACCCCCACACCAAGCTACGCCCACAGAACCGGTAGTAACGAATTTTACATTTCACCACTGACTTAAAGATACATATATGGCTTCCTGAGGTCCTCTGACACCAAAGAGCAATTTAAGACTCCTAAAGTGTAAAACCACATAGTATACATTCAGGATCCTAAAAGGGACTAGTTTGATGTAGAAACGATGGCATCTCATTCAGGAATCAACTCACCAAGTTTTAACGGAGAACTGCACCAAAGGAGTTAAAAATGCAACCTGCTGCTACCTCATTGTAGTCTCAGAATCTGTCTCCACCCTTTGCACTATATCAGTGTTTCTCAACCTTGGAAGCTTGAAGATGGGTGGACTTCAACTCCCAGAATCCCCCAGCCAGCGGGATTCTGGGAGTTGAAGTCCACCCATCTTCAAGCTTCCAAGGTTGAGAAACACTGCACTATATTGTCTCTCAAGCTCTGTCTTCTGTAGCCTGTCTGGATTCAGAATAATCCCATTTACCAACTAAGAGAGATATCTGGGCAGCTTCCTTCACATTATTCAGGTAATTTCAGACGTCATATTTCCAAGGAACACTTACTGGTTTGGCGAGTTTTCATTTACATACATACATTTGTTCTTCAATACTGTGTTAATCCTGAGCTCCAAAAGCACAAGAAGCAAGAACTGTCTCACTAGGGTGTAGGAGGAACCCTTATTTGCTTCTGGGTCTTGGGGGGGGGGGGGGGGAAGGGGGCGGGCTACAGGTAGGATTTGGCTTTCTGAAGTCCTTCCTTCAAGAACTGGAGATAAGTTGCTGTCGAGGGGTCTTCAAAACCAGAGGAGAAACTAAAGATGCTGCTCTCAACTTCTTCAGGCTTCATAGAAGTAATATCCAGGAAATAGTTGGCATTGATGTGGTGAACCTGTAAAACAAAACAAGGAAGCAGGGTTCAAAAACTCTGTAGGACGTTTCTTGTTTTCCCCAGCAACCACTGAAGGTGGAGAAAGGCCTAGGGCTGCCTTGCCTGGATGTTTTGGATCCAAAAAGGGCAACTCTCCCATAGATGTCTCTGGTGCATAGAAATATTTATACCCGTGTTTCCCCCAAAATAAGACGTGCCTGGTCTTATTTTCTTTTGGGCCCCAATATAAACACTAAGGCTTATTTTTTTGGGGGGGGTGTGTCTTATTTTTTTCCCCATGTTCCCCAGGAGGCTCACTTCTGCTTGCTTGTGGTGGAGCAGGAGCAGAGGTGGGTTTCAGCAGGTTCTGACCAGTTCTGGAGAACCGGTAGCGGAAATTTTGAGTAGTTTGGAGAACTGGCCCCGCCCCCATCTATTCTCTGCCTCCCCAGTCCCAGCTGATCGGGAGGAAATGGGGATTTTGCAGTATCCTTCCTCTGGAGTGGGGTGGGAATGGGGATTTTACAGTATCCTTCCCCTGCCATGCCCACCAAGCCACACCCACAGAACTGGTAGTAAAAATTTTTGAAACCCACCACTGAGCAGGAGGTTTCTTAGTGCACCAATGCGAGGGGAGACAGAGCTGCCCCACGCAGCCTGCACTGGCTTAGCTCAGGGCCCCAAAGCCAGGCCGTCCACGCCCCGACATCTGCCTTCCCTTGCAGCTGCAGCACACCACTCAGCCTCCTGCTCCGTTGTGGCTGCGAGCAAGCAGAAGAAGTGGGCTGGCGGCCACATGGGCTCCTGCTGCAGATGGGTGTTGGTGCTGCAGCCGCAAGGCAGGTGTCGGGGTGTGAATGGCCTGGCTACAGGGACCCTGAGGTAAGGCAGTGCAGGGTGTGTGGGGCAGCTCCACCACCCTGTCTCGCCTCGTGGCCATGGCACTGCGAGCAATCAGACAGAATGGGCGGCTGTACAGACTCCTAAGTAGGTGTTCTGCCCCAGCTTCGGATTCCCAGAGAATGTGACACACACCAAGCTTCGCAAACACTGTTTAATTCCAAACAAACCCCTTTCAAGAATGCAGGCTTCCCGTGCAAAGGGTCCTTATCAAAGTTATTAAGAACAAAGTCCGACAAAGGTTGGCAACCAGCCCAGAAAACCAGATATGAGAAGTCGCTCGCTCTCCAAGATGCTCTGTAGTAATGAGACGTTGTTTCTAGCAAGAAAGCACTAGCTGTGTGCGACTTAAATAGGCTAAGGGAGTGGCCAATTATCCTCAAGCCCTACTCTCAAGTAGACCTCCTCCTCCTGAGTAGCCACTCCTGCCTTTTGGCAGCCCTGCGTGCCCGAGCATTGAGGAGAGACTCCTCCACTTCGCTCTCTCCACTTGAAGGAGCCTCTGGAGGTTCTGAAGGCCCTGTCTGAGTCTCTGCCTCTGGCATCACATCCTCTTCGGCCTCCTTGCTGTCCGACACAAGCACCAGCTGCGTAGGCTGCTCGCGCGACACCACACCAGCCTCGTCGTCGTCGGGATCAGCCACGATCCGCACATGACGCTGGCGGGCCACAACAGTAGGGCTTATTTTGGGGATAGGGCTTATATTAGGCGAACACAAAAACATGCTAGGGCTTATTTTCGAGATAAATCTTATTTTGGGGAAAACAGGGTAGATACTATTTGCATATACATGTATACACTGCAATCTCCCATGCATCTCTTTTTTGTTGCTATTGATACCTAGAGTCGTAACAGTAAATATTCATATTTAATTTTTAGTGTTTCTGTGCATATTTGTGATAAATTCTCCCTGCTTCAAGTTGAGGGAATATTTCAGCTAATTTCTTCATTTTAATCCATCCCAATGCTTCAGTGGTTCTGAGAATGTTTGTGCCATGTCTCTGCCCAAGATGTAACTTACTTTCAAACAAGTTACTTTTATAATCCTACAGATGCTTGGCAAATCCTGATTTCTGTGTCTTTGGAACAATCATTGGAAAATAGTCCCAAAGGTGCTTTTGCAAAAGGCAACTATATTGGGGTGTTTTTTTTTTTGAAGACGTTTTGCTTCTCATCCGAGAAGCTTCTTCAGCTCTAATGATGAGAAGCAAAAAGTCTTCAAAGAAAAAAAAATCAGACAGTCTAGTTGCCTCTTGAAAAAGCACTTTTGGGACAACCATGATCTGGATGACTGAGAATCTCCATAATCATTAGAAAATACTTTTCTGTTTTCTTAGGTGCTGCAAGGACACTGCATTGCTCCAAATAATTTGATTTTAGTTCTGTGATACAGAATTGTCCATGAGATGTTCAGTACTTATTGTAGGTAAGTCAAAGCAATTCCAAAAGATTCCACGGTTTAGAAAAATACAAGAGGTGATTGAAAAGATCCAAGGGAGTGAGAATCTTACCACAGTGCCATTGGGCAGGCAGATCATAATCTCCACAGGGAAGTTATACTTTTCAAGATGAAGGGCTGCAAGTTTGCTGGTGATCTCGTCCTGTTTATCCTGTGAAAAAGACATTCGCATTTAACGTTCCTTGTGTTAGTAAGATGTTCTTCGTTTGATTCAAATAGAAACAAATCTTAGGTTTAAAATGAGATCAAAGTCTACGCTTGCATCAAGATCTAAAAACCATGAAAGATTATTACAGATGATATAACATTTCCTAATTGATTGCTTCTTGTTTTATTTTGGTGTATTGGATTGACTTCCAGATGTTGCTCAACTCAATCTTCTAGTGCAGGGGTGTCAAACTCGATTTCGTTGAGAGCATCAGGGTTGTGTTTGACCTTGGGGGGCTGGGGTTGGCGTGGCCAGGGTGGGCGTGGCCAGCTCAATATCACGTGGGTTGGGGATGCCTGTGGCAGCCCAAGCACTCTGCCAACAAAAATGGGCTCCCGAACTCTGTTTTCAGCTGCAACAGCCTCTTGCAACCTTCTGCCAGTGAAAATGGAGCTTGGGAGTGCCGCCCACAGCCGTCGCAAGCTCCATTTTTTGGCTGCTACGGCCTCCTGAAACCCTCTGCCAGCAAAAACAGAGCTCGGATGGGCCACACGCAGCCCTCCCGAGCTCCATTTTCACTGGCAGAGGCACCATGGGACAGTCCTTCACTGTTTCCAGGGTGGCACCATAGGCCAGATCTAAGCACCCCACTGGCCGGATCCATCCCCTGGGCCTTGAGTTTGACGCCCCTGTTGCAGTGGCTTCAGTCAGAATGAGGGAGGCTGGAAGCTGTGATTCACCAACATCTGCATGACTGCCATTTCATAAGCTTTGTTGTGAGGAGTTGGGAAGGGAATGAGCAAGAGCAGAAGGGCAGAAGGATTTGTTTTTTGAAAGATCAAAATGTTTTTGAAAGATAAAAACAAACTCACTTGCTCATATAAAACAGTTGGCATAACCAATGTTAAAAATGACATTTATGTAACATATATAACTTTATTTAGATTTCATTCATATGCAAAGACCAATTTTTCAGTTAGGGGAGCTCCAGCTTCTTAGGATAGCTAAAAGCATTGCTAGTGAAGAATTGTGCCAGCTTCGATGTCTCTTTGACAAGGAAGGAGAAGGTTCTCAATTTGGAAATCCTTCTGGCCACTGCTGGTGAAGAAGACAAGAGACTGTGGTCAGCTTTGGATGGTGTGCCAGTCAGTTGTGGCCATGCCTGAAGTAGGAGAACTCTGCCAACGTAAGTCACGCTTTTCACTACTTAGTCGGATGACTGCAATGTGCAGTCCACCAGGAAGTTTCAGTTGGAGAATGCCATGTTCCATATGTTAGCTGGTGTGTGGCATCAGGAATACACTATATGGGTCCCCATTGACTTCTGATTAGCCTGGATGCAACTCAAAATGCACATATAAAGCCCTCTATGAATTGGCACTTATTGACCCAGCCAATTTGTCTTGAGAGAAGCCATTGGTAGGTCCAGTTCTGTAAAGTGGGGAGGGGGGGGGAGCTGAGGCTCAGAGTCATTTCTCAATATTAGCAGCCATTTTTGTGAACAACTTTCCCATGGAGATCCTACTTGTCCTTTATCCCTGATCTCATTTAGGAAGTGGAAAACGGAGCCCTTCTGGAGGCCACTTGATGAACTGAGATGGGACCACACGTTTGATTCTGGATTGTTGATTACAGTTATGTTATTTATCTGCCACTTAAATTTAATTTAATGTAATTTAATTTAATGTAATGGTAATTTAATGACTATTCACGAATTTATATCTTGATCATCTTTTTATTTAGCAAGGATGCTTTAATTCAGGGGTCCTCAAATTTTATAAACGGGGCCAATTCACTGTCCCTGAGACTGTGGTGGGGGAGAGCAAAGACCGGCTGGGTGGGCATGGCTAGGTGGACATGTGACTGGGTGGGCGTGGTCAATTTAGCAGTCCATTAAACAATACACACAAATTAAACTTTAATTTGTTATGTTCCTGGGGGTGGAAAGCAGGTTAGTGAAGGGATGTGGCTGCCTTGGGGGCAGGTGAGGGATTTCTGTTTGTGTGTGTGTTTGTGTGTGTGTGTGTCTCTCTCCCTCCCTCCCTCCCTCCCCCCCTCTCTCTGGAGGATGGGGAAGGTAACAGTACCACTCCAGTACCACTCTGCCGCCCAAAAACGGACCCGTTTTTGGCCTCAGCCTCCAGAAGGCGGGTGGGGGGCCGGCGGGTAGGTGGGGCGATGTAGGTAGGGCAGCCTCATGGGCTCACGTGGGCCAGATTAATGGCTTTGCCAGGCCATATCCAGCCTGCGGGTCGTAGCTTGAGGACCCCTGCTTTAATTTAACATATATTCATTTTAATAGGCATCAGGAGCTTAATAGATTATGGCAGTTATAAGTTTACTAAAGAAAGAAGACAAAATCCTGGGGCTTACGACCCCATTTCAGGTTTGCTGCAATGGAGGGTCAGCTTATTAGTCATAAGGTTTATGAAATACTTAGAAGAATCAGAGGCGACGTGTTGAGAAACAGAAGAAGGATGGTCCTTCTGCTTTTGTGTCTTGCTTATAAGCTTCCCAGATCTATTCAAAGAAGAACTGGCCACCATAAGAGTAGAGGAGTAAACAGAACACGATCTAATAGAGCAAGGATTGATAAGATTGCAAGACGAATTCATCAATAAACTACTACTAAAAGAGCAACGGTCACCTTATATATGATCGCTTCCCTGTCTTCTCAAGCTACCCATTCCATCTTGTCCTCCTCTTGAATTTCAGGAACAGCTTACCTGTAAATCTTCCAACTCCTTCACCAATGACCAGGTACTGATGAAACTCTCATTCAGGAATGCAAGGATGGGCGAACTTTCCAGGACTGTTTCCCGGAGAGTTCGCCCTGAACCTGCCCAGAGGAGGAACAAAAGAAGTTTAGTGAAATCTTTGGATTAGGAACAGATTTCTGAATCTTTAGGCAAAGGGGTAATATTCATATCTGGTTTAACACTTTCATCTCCTGGGAGATCTGTTATGTTGGTCCTGCTGCAAACATTGATTTGGGTATTGAATATAGTAGTGAGTAAGCACTGTCAGAAGCAATAGCACTTAGTCTTATATACCGCTTCATAGTGCTTCTCAGCCCTCTCTAAGTGGTTTACAGAGTCAGCATATTGCTCCCAACAATCTGGGTCCTCATTTTACCGACTTCGGAAGGATGGAAGGCTGAGTCAACCTTGAGCCTAGTGAGATTCGATCTGCCAAACTGCTGGCAGCGGGTGATCAGCAGAAGTAGCCTGCAGTATGCACTCTAACCACTGGGCCACTGCGGCTCAGAAGAGCTCCTAGGCAAGGTTCTTGATATGTCCAGTAGGGAGATGGAGCTCAATTTGTCTTAATGCAAGTTACTCTGAATTGGCTTAGTAGGGCCGTTTGGAGTAAAGTCTTTGCGCAGAGCTTGGTGTGCAGTATTATGCCAATGGCTCCCAAGAGAATGGACGTTGCCTTACCTGAACGTCCCTTTTCTGGGCGCTGCGTACACTATCCATCAATGGGTTAACTTCTTCAGCCTTTGGCAATAACTGAGTGAGAGCTCAATTTCCCTTTCCTGTGGCCCTGCCACGCCCCCAATCCCATGATCCCCCAGTCTGAACGAAGTTATAGGAGACCACACCGTGTCAGGTAAGTAACATAACTTTAATAATTCACTGGAAAGAAACCAACACAGAAAAAGGTTAACTGGGCAGAAGCCAACTAAACGAGGGGAGGGTATGGATAGTGTACGCAGCGCCCAGAAAAGGGACGTTCAGGTAAGGCAACGTCCATTTTCCTGTGCGCTGCTCCCACTATCCATCAATGGGATATACCCAAGTTTAAACCCCATGGGTGGGAAGCCGAGTGCCTCCAGTGTCCTCCTCTGTCACCACCGACTGCAGCACCCTACGGCCGAAGGACGCTTCTGCAGAGCTGTAGGCGTCTATTCTGTAGTGCCGGATGAAGGGCGTCACCGATGACCAGGTTGCTGCTCTGCAAATGTCTGCCACCGACGCCTGCGTTGCCCAGGCTGCCGATGTGGCCGCGCTGCGGGTGGAGTGTGGGAGGATCCGACCCGGAGGCTGCTTAGAGTCCAACTCGTATGCTAAGGTGATGCAGGCCTTGATCCATCTGCTCACCGTAGAAGCTGAAATCTTCAGTCCCATGGAGGCCGGGTTGAATGACACTAGAAGTGCCTCCGTGTGGCGGAAGGCCGCCGTTCTGTTAATGTAGATGCGAAGGGCGCGCCGGACGTCAAGGGAATGCCATTGTTTCTCCCTGCTGTTGCGCGGGCTGGGGCAGAAGTCAGGTAGGATGAGTTCCTGAGCGAGGTGGAACCAGGAGTTCACCTTGGGGATGAAGGCCGGGTCCAGCCGCAGGACCACCGAGGAGTCTCTGAAGATGCAGAGGTCCTTCCGGATCGAGAGCACTGCTAACTCCGAGACTCTCCTGGCTGAGGTGATGGCCAGCAGGAAAGTCACCTTAAGCGATAAGTGTTTGAGGGCAGCTGAGCCTAAGGGCTCAAACGGGGGGCCCATTAATGCTCGGAGGACTAGTGGGAGGTCCCAAGACGGGTACCGGTGCACTGGGGGGGGGCGCAGGTTCTTGGCGCCATGGAGAAAGCCCCTGATGCGCGGGTGATGGGACAGCGCTTGGTAGGGCGGGCATGAGATGACTGTGGACAGAGCCGCTGTCTGGCGTCTTAGAGTCGCAGGCGCCAGTCCCTTCTCCAGTCCTGACTGCAGGAATTCGAGGATGTTCTGTACCGTAGCCGAAGTTGGGTCCTCATGGTGTTGGGAGCACCAGCGGCAGAACGCCCGCCACGAAGCCTCGTAAATGCGAGTCGTTGAGGGCCGTCTGGCGGCCTGGATAGTATTTACTACCCCATCTGAAAGGTTATCCCTTTTTAGGATGACCCTCTCAAACGCCAGACGGTCAATTGTAGCCACTGAGGCTCTGGATGAGTGACTGCCCCTTGGCAGAGTACCACCTGGTGGGGGGGAATATGCCAGGGTTGACCGATGGATAGTGCCACGAGGTTGGCGTACCATGGGCGACGAGGCCAGTTGGGCGCCACTAGCAGCAGGTCGGCTTCCTCGGCCAGCAGTTTCCGGATGAGGCGCGGAAGGAGAGGAATCGGTGGAAAGGCGTAGAGCAGGCCCTTGGGCCACCTGCATCTGAGGGCGTCGTGGTCCTCCGCCTGTGCGGATGGGTAGCGAGATATGAAGCGGGTCAGCTGGGCGTTGCTCGGGGTCGCAAAGAGGTCCACCTCCGGCATCCCGAAGCGGGCGCTGAGCTCCCGAAATAGGCGGGGGTGAAGTTGCCACTCCGCTGGGTCTATCAGTTCGCGGCTGAGCCAGTCCGCCCTGATGTTGGTTGCTCCCGAGATATGCTCTGCCTTGATTGACCGCAGGTGGGACTCCGCCCAGGCGAATAGGGCCTCGGACTCGAACATCAGCGCGCGGGATCTCGTGCCCCCTTCCCTGTTGACGTGTGCTTTTGCTGAAATGTTGTCCGTGCGGATCAGAACGTGTTGGCCTTGAAGTGCAGTCTGGAATTGGCGTAATGCCAGCCTGATTGCTCGGAGTTCCAGGAGGTTGATGCTGCTGCGTCGTTCGCTCCTGGACCACTGGCCCTGGGCTACCAGATGGTGTAGGTGGGCACCCCATCCCCGCAGACTTGCATCTGTGGTTAGTGTGAGTCTGTCCGGGTCCAGGAATTCGCAGCCCTTGAGGAGAGCGGGAGATCTCCACCACTCGAGGGAAAGACGGACCTGGGATGGGACAGCTACCTTGCGCTTCAGGTTGGTCTTGCCTGCTCTCTGGAAGGGTAGCAGAAACCATTGGAGGGCTCGCGAGTGTCTGCGTGCCCACGGAACAATACCGAAGCAGGATACCATCTTCCCTAGGAGTGATGCTAGCTGAGCCAGGGACGTTCTCCCCCTTTCCGAGACCTGCTGGATCAGGTCGCGAATGCTCCGGATCCTTTCCTGAGAGAGGAACACCTGGCCTTTGACCGAGTCGATCTCCGCCCCCAGGTGCAGGAGGCGAGATGATGGCTGTAGTTGGCTTTTCTCGAAGTTGATGGAAAAGCCGTGGTCTTGGAATGCTCGAAGGACTCTTTCCATATCCTTGGCCGCCTGGCCGCGTGACGACGAGAGGATCAGAATGTCGTCGAGGTAACACAGGAGGCGCACTGGAATGGTGTGGAGTGTGGCCGCCACCACCGCTACTAGCTTGGTGAAGGTGCGGGGCGCCGACGAGAGTCCGAAGGGCATCGCGCGGTACTGGAAATGATGGCCTGCGAACTCGAATCTCAGGAAGCGTCGGTGACTGGGATGGATTGGCACGTGGAGATAGGCCTCCCGTAGGTCGACTGATTGCAGGAGGTCCCCTCTCCTTACGCCCGCTAATATTGTCTTGAGTGAGTGCATTTTGAATCTGCGATACTTTACCGACCGGTTTAGTCGTTTGAGATTCAGAATGGCTCTCCAGCCTCCCGAGCTTTTGGGCACCAGGAAGAGTGTTGAGTAGAAGCCCGAGCCCTGCTGGTCGCGAGGCACCGGTTCTATAGCTCGTATCTCCAACAGGTGTGAAATCTCCTGTGCCAGGAGGTCTCTGAGGTCTTCGGACTGTGGGACCGGGCAGCGGACGAAGCGACTGGGCGTAGGACAAGAGAATTCGATGGAGAGCCCCGAAGAGATGGTGCGTCGGATCCACGAGTCCTCCGTCGATTGGGCCCATTGCTGGTGGAAGAGTTGGAGTCTCCCGCCGATGGGGCCCACGGGCCGGCTGTCACTTTCCCCTTCTGGCGGTTTTGAAGCCGGCCCCACGAAAGGGCCGTTTAGCTTGCTGAGGACGGCCGCAGTCTCGGAACTGAGATCTGTCCTGGTGCCTACTCTCCCCTTGGAATTGGGAGCGTTGTGGTGGCGGACCTCTCTGCCCTGAGCTGGTCCGAAAGGGCTGCTGGTAAGAGTAAGGTGTGTATCTGCGGTCGTGCCGCCGATATGCTGATGGGAGCACCTTCCTCTTATCTTTATCTTCGATCAAGAGGGGATCCAGGGCTGCCCCAAACAAGTCTGGGGCCTTGTACGAGGCTGCGGCCAGTTTCCATTTGGCCTTAAGGTCTGCCTTCCAGGGGCGAAGCCAGAACAGCCTCCTTGCTGTGATGTTTGAAGCCAGAGATCTAGAGGCAAATTTGGCGGAATTCAGAGATGCATCCGCGGCATATTCGGTGGCGGCTACGATCTTATTCAGGTCCTGGTGTAGCCTCGTGTCTTCCGGGGGCAGTCTCTCCTGCAACTGGCGCAGCCAGATGAGGGTGGCTCTGTTGAAGAAGGAGGTCGCCGTTGCCGTCCTGACTGCCCAGGCCGCCGCCTGATGAGACTTACGGAGGGCCCACTCCGTCTTCTTGTCCTCAGCTTTGAGGCCATCTACAGCATCCGTGGACACCATCGATGAGGAGGACAGGGCGGCAACTGGCTGGTCCACCGATGGGAGAGCTAAAAGGTCCTCCAATTCCTGGGCCGAGCAGTATAGTTTCTTTTCCAGGCTGCTCGGGGTAGTTAGAGAGGCTGGCTGTCCCCAGGGGTTCTGGATCACGTCTGAAAACAGCTGGGGGCAGGGGATGCAGTCCTTCTCCTGTTTGGAGGACTTGAAGAGTGCATCGTGGGGACCCGCGGCTGCGGGTTCCGGCAAAGAGATGTCCCCCGGCACGCCCAAATTGGTTGTGAGGCGCGCCTTGTGTAGGAGCGACTTAAATAGGGCTGGACGGAACAGGCCCGTGAAAGCCGGAGAATCTGGCCTCAGACCTTCATCTTCAGAAAACTCGAGGGTCTCTGGACCATCCTCGGCCTGGTCTGAATCCTCTGATGAGGATGACTGGGTGTGCGCCTGTTGGTGCCGGGCCTGTTGCCGTTGGGGCGCCCCCTGAGCTGGTAGTTGACGAGGGCCCCCCCCTGCGGCCTGTTGCCAGCCTGCAGCCAGAAAGGAAGACATTGCGGCTGAGAACATAGTCTGGAAGTCTAGCTGGCTGGCTGGGAGGGGTCCCTCTGAGGCACGGAGGCCAGCTGCCGTTGGAGTGAATGTTGCTTCCGCCCCACGGTGGCGCCAGTGAGGTGAGCCTGATAACGGGATATCCGGCAATGAGCGAGAGACTCCTCTGGCCCGTGGTAACTCCTGGCAGAGCCCAGCTGCGCTCGGGGTTGCCGGTGTGAGGGTCAGCTCTGTCAGGCTTGTGATGCCGGTGCTCGCCTCTGCGCGTGTCTGGGGGGTGGGTTTGGGAGAATCAGGCTCCTGACCTGGTGCTGTCGCTCTGTCCATCTGTGCCTTAGCACAGAGGCGCTCTAGGGTTTTGTGGCGCCTTGCAGCGTCCTTGTCATGGAACTGGGGCTCCTTTCCCCCCCGGTCCTTATGATTGGAGGATCGCTTCTTTGAGTGCTTTTTAGAGGATCTAGCCTCCTTGCGAGGTGGGCTTGCCTCTAACTCCGGGTCTGATGAAAAAGGGTCATCTGACATGGCCATGGTTGCCATTCTGGCCCCTCAGCGAGGTTGCTTTGGCTGTGCCCTGGATTACTCGCTTGTGCCTCCTGGGAAATGGAGCCCAAGGGTCCCCAATCCCTTTGCAGCGAAAAGCCCTTTGAAATGGCCCTGCAGGCCTCCAACTGCCACTGTGGGAGGGGCTAGCCTCATGAAGGTGAAGACAAGATGGCGGCCCCGGGGGGGGGGGGTCCACCAAAATGGCGGGAGCACGTGGCTTTGGATTCCGAGGCTGGGGAAGCTGCGGTCCCACAGCGGCGGCCCGAAGGTCCTACCGCCTGCCGCGCTCAGCTCAAATTGGCCCCAAGGGCTCCGGCAACGAAGATAAGGAGGGGGGGACTGGATGCCTCCCGCGCTGCTCCCCTGAAGCGTTGCGCTGGGCTATGCCGGCTGCGGACTCACGGCGGCGGCCCGAGGGTCCTACCGCCTGCCGCGCACAGTGAGGGACAGCTTCGGAGGTTTCCTGGGAGGGGCGGCAGCTCGTCTTACCGCTCTCTACAGTCCCTTCGCTGCTCCGCCGCTGCTTCCTCCGTCCCCTCAGGCGGGGGTAGATGTCTCCGCTCGCTCTCCCCCCCCCCTTGCTTGTAAGGGAGGCTGGTGAAAGCCTCTGCCGAGCGGGACGCGTGGGCGGCTGAAAACGTCGCCGCCTCTCAGCTGTTGAGCCGATCTTCCTGTTTCGGCTTTCAAGGCAGGGAAACGCGAAAACAGTAAAACTAGTCAAAAATAAAATAAAAACCTAAGGAAAACGCTAAGGAAGGGAAAGAAAAAAAAAAAAAGGCTTCTGAAGCCTGGAGCTCTGATGGACACCTCAGTCTTTGCCAATAACTGAGTGAAGACTGGGGGATCATGGGATTGGGGGCGTGGCAGGGCCAAGGAAAGGGAAATTGAGCTCTCACTCAGTTATTGCCAAAGGCTGAAGAAGTTAACCCATTGATGGATAGTGGGAGCAGCGCACAGGAAAAGCAGAAAGGAGGCATTGGAAGCAATGAAAGATAATATGCAAACTGAGTCAAAACATCCTACTGTACCAAATGTCATTTGTTTTATAATTGTTTGAATGTATGCCCTTCTATCCTTGCATTTCCTCTCCCTATATCCATTTGCAACTTTTACCTTCCTGCCTGGTCTCAATTTACTTTTTAAGTTCTTCAGAGTATGGCTTCCTTTTGCTCAACATAAACACTTTAGACCAGAAGTCTCCAACCTTGGCAACTTGAAGACTTGTGGGCTTCAACTCCCAGAATTCCTCAGTCAGCTTTGCTCTGGGAGTTGAAGTCCACAAGTCTTCAAGTTGCCAAGGTTGGAGACCCCTGCATTAGACTAAAGCCTAGATTCAATTCAATTCAATTCAGTTTATTACAGTCATAGACCAGGAACCAAAACAAATAAAAATACTCAGAAAATATAGAATTAAAAAGTCTAGTATAAAATAATAAATAACAACTAAAATCTATGATAAAATCCAGTCTGTCAATTATACAGGGTCTAACTATACTAAAATCACAATCCATAAAATGTGTGGCCCATTGTCAGTTTAATACTAAAAGGGAAAAGAATAAGCAGTGCTTATATAAAAATCTCAGTAAGATATGTATGAATACGAGCCAGTATTTCTCAATCTTGGTAGCTTGGAGATGTATGGATTTCAACTTCAAGAATTCTCGGAGTTGAAGCCTACACTTCATGCTCCCAGGGTTGAGAAATACTGGCTTGTACTCATACTTATTGAGATTTTTATATAAAATCAACGTAGCACAAGATCTTTAACAAATGAAGCACCTTTATAGAGGCTTTGCAAAATCAGGGTTTCATGAGCTATTGAGTTAAAAGTCAGGGTATTAAAACCACCAGTATATTATAGAATAGAATAGAATAGAATAGAATAGAATAGAATAGAATAGAATAGAATAGAATAGAATAGAATAGGAATAGAATAGAATAGAATAGAATAGAATAACAGAGTTGGAAGGGACCTTGGAGGTCTTCTAGTCCAACCCACTGCTTAGGCAGGAAACCCTACACCACTTCAGACAAATGGTTGTCCAACATCTTCTTAAAAACTTCCAGTGTTGGAGCATTCACAACTTCTGGAGGCAAGTTATTCCACTGATTAATTGTAATTGTCAGGAAATTTCTCATTAGTTCTAAGTTGCTTCTCTCCTTGATGAGTTTCCACCCATTACTTCTTGTCCTGCCCTCAGGTGCTTTGGAGAATAGCTTGACTCCCTCTTCTTTGTGGCAGCCCCTGATATTGGAACACTGCTATCATGTCTCCCCTAGTCCTTCTTTTCATTAAACTAGACATACCCAGTTCCAGCAACTGTTCTTCATATGTTTTAGCCTCCATCCCCTAAGTTTACTTCACATGCTAATGTTTATGTTTACCTCACATGCTAATTTGCTAATATTCTCGGTAAACATCCTCTAACATTTTTACCTTAGAATGGAGAAAAAAACAACTTAGACTTCCTGACAAACCCCTTTTTTAAAAAAACACCCCAATGTCAAATTCAGCCCTTACCTCAGCATGACTGATCATCTAAGGATCCCCACAAGAGTATGGAATGCACAAGTTTACCCTCAGACTTGGCCTTTTCGAAAGCCTGGGCAAAGGGAAAGTAGGAAACCTGAAAAACAAAACGAGCTGAATGTACCCTTCATTTGGGATCATGTCTGGCTCATGTATTTAATGTTACGAATGCTAAAATGTTAAAAGTGTTCTATTCTTTATAGTATATTCAAAATAGACATATAGAATGTTCCTGATTGGCCACAGTGCCCTATATACTGTGCAGGTAGTCCTCAACCATAATTGGGACTACAATTTCCATTGCTAAGCAAAGCGGTTGTTAAGTGAGTTATTGACACCCCCTTTTTTTTTGCTATGTTGTTAAGCAAATCACTGCAATTATTGAGTGAAACATGCAGATCTTAAGTGAATTTGGCTTCCCACACTGACTATGTTTGTCGGAAGCCAGCTGGGAAGGTTGCAAATGGTGATCACATGACTCCATGACTACAGCCATCCTAAATACATGCTGGTTGAGAGCACCTAAATTTTGATCACATGACCATGAGAATGCTGCAATGGTCAAAAGTGCGAGGACTGGTCATAACTCACTTTTTTCAGTGCCACTGAAACTTTGAATGGTCATTAAACAAGAGGTTTTAAGTCAAGGAATACCTGTAATGTACAACTTGTCAAGAAAAAAAGGTTGTTTTTTTTTATTGAAAAAGTTTTACAAAGGTAAAAGGTATTTTTTTTCCACATCATGTGGTAAAGGTAAAGGTTTCCCTCGCACATATGTGCTAGTCATTCCCGACTCTAAGGGACAGTGCTCATCTCCGTTTCAAAGCCGAAGAGCCAGCACTGTCCGAAGACGTCTCCGTGGTCATGTGGCTGGCATGACTCAATACCAAAGGTGCACGGAACGCTGTGCACCTTTTTCTACTTGCATTTTTTACGTGCTTTCGAACTGCTAGGTTGGCAGAAGCTGGAACAAGTAACGGGAAGTCACCCCGTTACGCGGCACTAGGGATTCGAACCGCTGAACTGCTGACCTTTTCTTTTCTTTTTTTTTCTTTTTTATTTATTTATTTTTTTTTCTATTCTTTTTTTTTATTTTTTTGTTTTTTTTTTATTTTATTTTTTTTTTATTGAAAAAGTTTTCAAATACAAGTTTTTCCCCCTTTTTCCCCCCCCTCTTCCCTAACCCACCCTTTCCACCCAACCCCCCCTGTGACTTCTTCACAACAATAGGCTATTTCATAACTAGTTACATACATAATATCTTTCCTTTCCCTTAATCCCTTCTCGAAATACTGACCCTTAACATGTTAAGCTTATTGAGTATTATTACAATTTAACCTTTAATCTTTTATATATATTAATATAACATTTTAAATCGACCTTCTCCCTGCATCCAAATTTAACATTTATTCAATTCTGTCCAATTCCTCCACTCCTCTAAATATATGACTTAAAATCATACAGTACAATTCTAGATATAATCCACTACCCACTTTACTAAAATATACACATATCTATATATGCATCCCATTTTATAAAAAGAAGAAAAAAAAAAGAAGAGAAAAAAATATATCTTCTTTAGTATCTTTCCACTGAATTGTTAAGTCCTCCACTCCCCTAAATATATGACTTAAGAATCCTTTTTCTTAAACTAATCAATCAGTAAACTAACCTATTTCAACCCTTCAATTCCTACAAAATCATGCAGTACAATTCTAGATATAACACTGCCCACATTACTAAGATATACACATATCTATATATGCATTCCATTTTGTAAAAAAGGAAAAAACAATAACTTTAAATTTATAATCCATATAGTATCTTCTTTGATGTCTTTCCTCTGGATTGTTAAATCCATCAACCATAATAGGGTAAAATAACATGCTGGTGCAACAGTTTGTTCAAAATCTCCAGTCATCTTCTGCCCCCATCAGTAGTAGATATCCTCGCATCTGTATAAAAGCAAAAACAACCACCCGAGTGACATTATAATTATAATTATATCCATATGGTTATAGTTGTGGTATTCATCAGGATTATTAATTCCCATCATCCTACTGGGTAACATCCAGATCTTCTGCATGCCCCGGCGAAACTCTCCTGCCTTATAACTCAAAATGATTATATTTACCAAAAAAAAAAAAAAAAAAAAAAATTTAGATGATTCAAATCCAACAAAGTGAGGCTCTTTTCACATCCCAAAATCATGGCCTTGCAGAGATCTGCCACAATCCTCAGGATAGTATCAGACAATTGTTCGCCTCCACTATCTTTTCAAATATTCATTCATTTTTTAAAGTCCCTGGCATCACTGTTGCATAGTTTAGAAATTGCTGTTTCTATGCGATCTATTTCTTTTCTTTTTCTTTTCCGGGTTGAATTTCCATCCTCGTTTCTTGCCTACCAATTGTGTGTCTGCTAGTTGATTTTCATTCTGCTTTATGTATTGTTCTTGTTGGGTTAGTTTTATCATCTCATCTTTCTTCTCCGTCACTTGTATATCAACTGATTGATTTACGCACTTGTCTGTGACTTGATGGTTCATCACATTGGAGTCGGATGACACTGCTCTCTTATTTATAGACAGTCCAGCTGGGATATCCAGGGAGTCCAAAGACAATTTATCCATCACAGCCTCTGTAATTTGATGTTTTCCTTTTGTTTCCAACTCCTTTTGCTTATCCTGTATTATGCCTAAAGGTGTTAAATTCATTTTTAAAATTTTTTGATAAAAATCTTCCGCTTTTTCAACAGTATGCAATTGATATCTTATTCCTTGATATCTCAATATTAGGCCAACTGGGGTGTCCCACCTGAATAGGATATTTCTTTTTTTTAATTCAGTCACTAGAAAGCCAAATTTCTTCCTCTCCATTAACATCTTGGGCGGGAGCTCCTTAAAAATCCAAATCTTTCTTCCATGAAATTGCAAGGTAGAATTAAAAGAGTTCTGCACAATATTATTCCTAATTTCTTTATCTGTAAAATAGATCACCACATCTCTAGGCAATTGCCTTTGCTTTGCCAACCAGGAGTTTATTCTGTAAATTCTATCAATCCTGCAATACACTTCATCAGGTTGAACCTTTAAGATCCCAGCCAGAATTTCAGAAGATATTTTCCTTAGATCATCTCTATTATTTTCCTGCAAACCTCTCAGTCTAATTGCATATTCTGTAAAATTATATTGAATCATTAAAACTTCTCTTTCAATCCTCTGTTGTACATTTTCTTCATTACCAATCTTTTGGTCAGTCTCCATTTTAGATTTGTCTTCCGAGCTATTATCCTGAGTGTTTATCAAATCCTTTTTAATTTTTTGAGTCATGTCATCCAAATTCTCCTCAATTTCCTTCATTTTAGACTCTAATAATTTAGTCTTTGCATCCACCCGAATCAGAAAGCCTGATAAACCATTAGCAGCTTTTAAAATCTTTTGATTCAAAAAGTCAAACTTTGATTTCACCAATTCACCAATTTCTTTAATTTCCTGCTTAAATTTTTCAAATTGCTGGTTCACAATCTCATCCCTTCTTACAATCTCTTCAAGGATAAATTCTAATATATTAAAATCGGGTTTCTGACGCTGGAGAGTTGAAATTTGTTGGCGCAATTTCTTGAGAGGGGAAGTCCCCCCCCCCATTTGTCCAGCTGTGTAAGTCCCGATGCCATTTCCCACACAGACAAGATTTAGCAAAAAAGAGAGAAGAAATAGAAAACGAAAAAACTTTCCCGAACTGCTGACCTTTTCGATCGACAAGCTCAGCGTCTTAGCCACTGAGCCACAGTGTAACTTCCACATGATGTGGTGGGTGCTCGGAAACTACTGAAGACTTTTTTGTGAAGTCTTCCTCCTCCATCAGGGCTATGAGAAAAACCACTTCTTCAAAGCTTGTTGATACTTATTTGCATTTCAAAGGGAGCTTCCTTTGAACAATGGAAACGGCATCTTCAGGGAGGAGGGTCCCCCTCCCAAAACCAAAGACAAGAGAAAGGCCCCTGAGGTTGTGCAGGTTTCACTTGCTCTGATATTTAAAGGTAAAAATACCAATCACACTCATCTCCTAGGCACTCAGGTGACTTTGAGGATACAGATAAACCTCCAAGTAGCCTCAACGACTTGCTAAAAGAATGCAAATGACCAGGTGTGTGCAAAGAGTAGAAATCCTTCCCTTCCCCCCCATCCAGTCAGAGCTGAAGAAGCTTCTTGGATGAGAAGTGAAACGTCTTCAAAGAAAAACAAGAAAGTCCAGTTGCCTTTTGGGGAAAAAAAAATGCACCTTTGGGAATCTCCTAGGAATATTCACAGCAGAAGAACATACGTGGTTTTCTCAATGTCCTTTTCTGGGATCTTTTTCAACTTCTCATCTTAATTTACAACCATGACATTTTCAAGTGGTTCAGGAAATAACTAGTCCCCATTCCTGCTTCTAATGCAGGCAAGGAAAGTTAAACTACTATTTACGTAACGGCTCGTATGCAATATTCTCGCAATTCATTTAACAAGAAGTCACATGATTCAAGCTAAACAGAGATCCGGCGTTACGCACAGGTTGGCCAATCCTGCTATATAAGCCTTCCAAAAGGAAATCCGTTCTTCTTAAGACAAGCATGCAAAAAAAACGTGCCCTATAGGCTATTATTTTCTTTGCAACCCTCGAGTGGGTGAGGCCAAACCTGGTAGCCTTTTTTTGTGTGTTTGGGGGGTTGGGGTGTGGGTTAAAAGCACCTAAGCAGGAGTGAAATCCAGCAGGTTCTGACAGGTTCTGCAGAACTGGTATCGGAAATTTTGAGCAGTTCGGAGAACTGGCAAATACCATCTCTGGCTGGCCTCAGACTGGGGTGGGAATGGGGATTTTGCAGTATCCTTCCCCTGAAGTGGGGTGGGAATGGGGATTTTGCAGTATCCTTCCCCTGAAGTGGGGTGAGAATGGGGATTTTGCAGTATCCTTCCCCTGAAACGGGGTGGGAATGGAGATTTTGCAGTATCCTTCCCCTGAAGTGGAGTGGGAATGGGGATTTTGCAGCATCCTTCCCCTGAAGTGGGGTGGGAATGGGGATTTTGCAGCATCCTTCCCATGAAGTGGGGTGGGAATGGGGATTTTGCAGTATCCTTTCCCTGGAGTGGGGTGGGAATGGAGATTTTGCAGTATCCTTCCCCTGCCACGCCCACCAAGCCACACCATGCCCACTAATCCATGCCCACAGAACCGGTAGTAAAAAAAATTGGATTTCACCACTGCACCTAAGCCTCTCAGAGACTCACAGTGCCCTTTCACCCCCATACCCCAAAATCAAGCCCTGGCCTACCCACTTTGGAACTGCTCCATCAACATGGCACAAAGCCTGATCCAACCCTCGAGCCAAAAGCACTTGTGTTGCTTAAGAGCCAACCATGCACAAATGTCTTAAAATAAACTCGATTCTTCAAGTTCCCTCATTTTCTCCTGGAATTTTTTTCCCCACTAGCTCAATGGAGGGAGAGCTTTGTTACAAGAGCGGTCTAACATTTCATATTTTGAGCTATAAATCCTCTCTTTGTTTCAAGCTCCTGAGTTACACACAGCCTTTGTGTTCCCTGCTGATAAGAAGCTCCTAGAAACATTTCTGTCGCTTGCCTCTTTCACCATGGCATCAGGGATTTGGATAAGGGGAAGGAGAGAAGATGCAGCCATTAAAAACACCATTTATTCTAAGAGATCCAGATTTCACTTGGGACCTCAACCAGTATTTCCGAGCATGTGCCCCCCCCCCCAAATGTACTGTGTATTTATTTAATATATCCGAGTTTTTCCTAAAAGAGCTGCTTGTTTTGTTAGTAGGTTAAGTCACTTTCGCTACTGGTATATGGCCTGCATAGCTGTTATTACTTTAATTCCTTAGAGCACGGACATAATTATTTAATCACGTTTGAGAGGATGTCAAGCTCTTTACATACTTTCTTAAATGGATACATGACCACTTCCAGTTTCCCAGATGCTTCTTCCCAGCTTATTTCTCTCTGCCAGGAAATCTCTTCAAAAATAAACTGAATTGGTTCTCCTTCTCTGCTGTCAATCACGTTCCCGTTTTCATCATGAATCACTGAAGGGGTAGATGGTCCCAGAGACTCCAGCTCCATCTGCGAAGCAACAGGGACGTAAGACCTTTTGGGGATACCGAAGTGGTATTTGATTGCCTTAGACAGACACATACTTCAGAGGATAATTAGAACTGCAGAAAAAACAAAGGCTACCAACCTGCCTTCCATGGAGGACCTGTATACTGCACGAGTCAAAAAGAGGGCTGTGAAAATATTTACAGACCCCTCGCATCTTGGACATAAATTGTTTCAACTCCTACCCTTAAAACGACGCTATAGAGCACTGCACACCAGAACAACTAGACACAAGGACAGTTTTTTCCCGAATGCCATCACTCTGCTAAACAAATACTTCCCTCAACACTGTCAAACTATTCATTAAGTCTGCACTACTATTACTATTAGTCTTCTCATCGTTCCTATCACCCATCTCCTCCCACTTATGACTATATGACTGTAACTTGTTGCTGTATCCTTACAATTTATACTTTCCTAATATGATTTGATTGCTTATTTGTTCCCTATGACTATCATTAAGTGTTGTATCTTGTGATTCTTGACAAATGTATCTTTCCTTTTTATGTACACTGAGAGTGTATGCACCAAATTCCTTGTGTGTCCAATCACACTTGGCCAATAAAGAATTCTATTCTATTATGATGTAATCTATTTCACACATCCAGAACCGGGGTCGTTTCAATAGCTACACTAAACATAAACACAATCATTATGGAATAGCTGGAAAAGGATTCTCCAATTTCTTAGCCAGCATTTTATGGAAAGATGGTTGAGACTAGCTTGGAAAAGACTGAATGTTCTTGTTAACTGAAAAAAAACAAGAATGTCTATGCGTGTACAGAGAGGATTAGTCCACACTTGCTACAGACCTGAGGCAAGTATCCAATATCCACCTCCATGTTGCTGCTCTCTAAGGCACCGTACAACCATTCCATATCTACATTGAGAGACCTGATGGGGGGAAAAAAATCACCATCATTAGAAATGGGAAAGCTGTATTCAACAAGGCCAGAAACTTTCATTCATACGAAGCAGGGCACCCATGAGAAAGGGAAGAGGGCAATTACCAAACATAGCATTCAGAAGTACATATGGAATATATTGACAACAAGACAAGGTCTTGTTAAATAAATCATTGCAATTTGTTCGAAAGGCCATATGGACATTCCAAAATCTTATCCATTGCCAAGTTTCATCTTCTTCTGGCAAAAGGTCAGCGCCAAAGCACATGCTCTATATATCAGGCTTTCTCTACCTCAGCAACTTTAAGATGGGTGGACTTATTTCCCAGAATTCCCTGGCCAGCATGGGAATTCTGGGAGTTGAAGTCCACACATCTTAAAATTGTCAAGGTTGAGAAACTCTGCTCTAAAAACCCGGTAAGACCACGCGGTTGCCTGACTTGAGTAGCTGAAATCATGCCACAAGCTACAATCTGGTTTATCTGATTTTGGCTTAGCACATGATATTACGTTCAGTCACTGTGTCTTTTTAAAGAAACCAGGATGACATAAACTCTAGGTTGGTCAAGGCAATGAACTCTATCCGAAGAAGATCAGAGAACAGAGTCTCCCAATTCAGTTGGGAAACGATAATCATTTTGGGTTTAAGCTTGTTAAGAACTAAAACTAAAGCAGGCCTGTTTTTCCAACTGAAAATGAATCATACCCAAATGCTTACTGTAAACTGTCTTCAGGTAGAAGAATGTGAAATTGTTAATGATGTATTGAGTGTGCATGCTTTGAATTTGAAGCTAACTTCATGCTGTTTCTTGACCAGTGGTACTGGAAACTGGAGAAGTTTACCTGTTATTAGGGACAAATAGCTTGAACTCTCGAACATGGGAAGAATCCTTTGAGAGGACAATGTAGCCTGTGAATTGAGCAGGAGAAAACCAGAATGGGAAATCTGGAGGCTCATTCAATTGGAATTCTGCATGGATTCTGAAATCAAAAAGAGCAATCAGCCAATCATGTCCTTAATGAAACTAAGCACTTTATTTTCAAATTTATCTTCCCTCATCTGCACCAAATAAAGACGACTGCATTCCCACATCCTAGTAAGCCAGAAGAATTTTGGGTTATTGTAAATGAGTAAAGTAAAATGGGACGCGGTGGCTCAGTGGCTAAGACGCTGGGCTTGTCAATCGAAAGGTCAGCAGTTCAGCAGTTCGAATCCCTACTGCTGCGTAACAGGGTGAGCTCCCGTTACTTGTCCCAGCTTCTGCCAACCTAGCCGTTCGAAAGCACGTAAGAAATGCAAGTAGAAAAATAGGGACCACCTTTGGTGGGAAGGTAACAGCATTCCGTGTGCCTTTGGCGTTTAGTCCTGCTGGCCACATGACCACGGAGACGTCTTTGGACAGCGCTGGCTCTTCAGCTTTGAAACGGAGATGAGCACCGCCCCCTAGAGTCAGGAATGACTAGCACATATGTGCGAGGGGAACCTTTACCTTTATCTAAATGAGCAAGATTGAAGTGGCTAAACAATGGAACTTCTTCACATGATTCATTTACTGAGACATGCTTAGACAGCTGCAGAAGGTTCCAGTTTGCCTCTATGGTAAATTCCCAGCATTACCATTAATACTGAATAATCGACAGGGTGGAATATTCTGCCTCTCATACAAACAATATTGATGGTGCTTCTCGCCTTCAAAACATAAAAGAAGACTTTGCATTTTGGAAGGTGTTTTTTTAAAAGCTCCTACTCTGCACTGTATTTAAAAATGATTGTGTTTTATTATTTTAATTTAACTTAATGATTGTGTTTTATTATTTAAATTAAATTAAATTTAATTATTTTAAATGGAGCTGCTAGCATCTGCGGGGACTCAAAATCGAATGAAAACCTTTCTATATAAAGCACATAATTGTAACTCTGAGTTTTCTTTCTATTTTTCACAGTGTATTAACTATTAAGCAGAGTTCTATGTTCTCATTGATGAAACATTAGCTCTCTGTTTAGGCATATTCTGAGTTAATAAACTGCACTGACTATTTCTTATCGGTCACTTAGATTGATCTACAATAGAAAAAGATTTATAAGTGCAAATCCATTCAGATCCAGGAGTTATAGAGGATCACAGAACTTCCTGATGTATGTGTAACAAAGCCAGTCACATACCCACAATTGCAAAAATGACAGTTATACATTTCATGCTCTTCTTACTTAGGTATAGTAGATGGGTCCAGTGGTGGAATTCAATTTTTTTTACTACCGGTTCTGTGGGTGTGGCTTGGCGGGTGTGGCTTGGTGGGAGTAGCAGGGGAAGGATACTGCAAAAACTCCATTCCCTCCCCACTCCTGGGGGAAGGATACTGCAAAATCTCCATTCCCACCCCACTCTGGGGCCATCCAGAAGTGGTATTTGCCAGTTCTCCGAACTACTCAAAATTTCTTCTACCGGTTCTCTAGAACCTGTCAGAACCTGCTGGATTTCACCCCTGGATGGTTCCCACTTTCTAGGAAGTGGGAAACTAAATGGTTGCACAGTGCTTTTGGCTGTACTCTCTCCTGGGCATCTGGCTGGAATTTTTGACAGACCTTTTGGAGATGCCAAGGAATGAATCAGAGTCTATTTATGTGCAAAGCAGGTTGACTAGATGCTCAGCTGAGAAGGTAATCACCAGGTGATCAATTTCACTGGCACATGAAACACTGGTTTCGAGGTCGTCTCAAATAAATTGCATTTCAAACAAAGTCTTTGAAGTAAAACTCCCATTTATTAAGCACGACGTTCTGAATCCGACTCCAATTGCAGCCAACACTGACTTCCAGACCCAAAACCCTCCCTTTCCGTTCCCCACTCCCCTGCACTCATTGGCCATCTTCCAAGTCACTCTACCCCTATCTACTTCTCCAACTCAAAGGAATTCCCCCCCTCCCATCCCATCTCCTAAGGGATATTATCTCCAGGGAAAATAAGTAGGTGAAAAATCAAACGTCCCTTTCCAGATGCCTCCGCTTCTTCTTCCTATGTCAGCACTAGAGTAAATGCAGCTTGAAGTGCTGACACCCTCCCTATCAGATGGGAACTGCTTATCTGTACCAATAAGTAACACATGATTCCGATAAGCAACGTTAGTGCAGGACTGTTCCTACGTGGAAGTTTAGAACAACTGTTCTCCTGTTGAGGAACCAGTGAGCAAGGACGATTATTCTCAATCTGACAACCCAGCAACAGAAGGCTTTTAAATAGATGGTCTTTAAATGGCACTGAGGGAGGAATCTCACATCCCAACAATTCAATCTGTTCGGGACAAAGGAAGCTAAATTTAACTTTGAATTAAAAGTTAAACCAACCGGACCTTCTTTATTTATGATTACGTTTTTAGAGCTTTCAATACTGAAGCCTCATAGCAATTTAAATAAAACATAAACATCAGACAGATCACAAACTTTAAAAAAAAACTTATATCTACCTACAATGAAAAACAACTGCAATATGTTTTAAGGCTTTTTAATAATCCCAGCAAGGTCATCAGTTCTCAGTTTGACAGGAAAAGCATTCAGGGAAAACAGAGGGCCAACAATTCAGATTGGCCATAACTTTGGAAAGGGGTCAGTTCGTTAATCGAGGTCATGGAACGGGAGTGCTATTCTGCAGGTTCTGGAGAACCAGTAATGGAAATTTTGAGTAGTTCGGAGAACCAGCAAATTACTACCTCTGGCCGGCCCCAGACTGGGGTGGGAATGGAGATTTTGCAATATCTTTCCCCCAGGAGTGGGGAGGGAATGGGGATTTTGCAATGTCCTTCCTCTGGAGTGGGGTGGAAATGGAGGCTTTGTAGTTTCCTTCTCTTGCCATGCCCACCAAGCCATACCACGCCCACCAAACCACGCCCACAGAACTGGTAGTAAAAAAAATTGAATTCCACCACTGCCATGGAGTCATGTACATAAAAGTATATTCCTTAGTGTTTTTCCTTTAGATCAGGGGTGTCAAACTCACAGTCCACAGCCTGGATGTGTCACATGCTGGCCCCGCCCCTGCCCGGTTTAGCGAAGGGGGAAAAAGTCCCAATACATTACGTGACACCGCGAGTTTGACGCCTCTGCTTTAGATCGTTCTAAGCAACAGGATGAAATGGTCCCACCTGCGGTTGCACCCAACACACTTCCTGCTCAGATCTACCTATACATACTTGCACACCTATTCCTCCCATGCCCCACACTGAATACAACCTTTCTTCTCTTGGGGGACCATATCTGAAGGGGGTGGGGGTGGGATGGCTAAGCAGTTACCCCAGGTTCCAGACCCAAGTGCAGCGCTCCTGTTCCTTGCCCCGGCTTCTGCCCATCTAGCACTTCGAAAGCATGCAAATGTGAGTAGATAAACAGCTACCACTTTGGCGGGAAGGTAACAGAGTTCTGTGCGCCTTGATGTTATGTATGTCTTCGGACAATGCTGGCTCCCTCAGCTAAGAAACGGAGATGAGAACTGCCCCATAGACTCAGACATGACCGGACAGGGGATATCTTTACCTTTACTTTACCTGAAGGCTATTTTGTAGTAGAACTCTGCCACAGCTTGAATGCAGGCCACTGCTCCCTGAGGAGCAAAACGAGTTTTCACAAATGGCCGCGGGTGGAACATACTCAAGAGCTTGTGAATGATGACCTAAAGGAAAAGATATAAGGTGGTATGATCTGAAAATGAATAATAGCCCCTGAAAGGATAAGCCAAGAATTACAGAATCTCAGGACTGGAAAGCACCTCTACTGACTGCATTTTGAAATAACTACTGTATTTTTCGGAGTATAACATGTACCTTTCCCCCGCCCCCCCATAAAAGGGGGTGAAAATTTGGGTGCGTCTTATACACCGAATGTAGCCCCGCCCGCCCACTGGCCCCCACCTTTTGGCCTCTGCCTCCCAGCAATTTACCTCCTTGCAACAAGAAGAAACAGCCCATTTCAGCTTCAGCATAGCCTAATTAGCGCAAGTTGATTGTCCGTTGGATCGGCCTCCCAACTCTCAGCTGTTTCAGGCTGCAGGGATTGCCATGGCCTATTGCTGTGTGGGCCTCTGCTGCTTGCTACAAGGAGGTAAATTGCTGGGAGCAGATTTTTTTTTGTTTTTTTGTTAATCAAGCTATGCTGAAAACGAAAATGAAAGTAAAGTAGGCTATTTGCTGTTTGCTGCAAAATTGCTGGGAGGCAGAGGCAGATTTCTTTTTCTTGTTTTCCTCAACAAAAAAGGTAGGTACGTCTTATAGTCCGGAGTGTCTTATACTTCGAAAAATACGGTATCTTGAAATCCTTGGTGTAAGTTACCTGTCAGGTTCTTGAAAAGAGCTATTAAAACTCCCGTCACATTGTCTTTCTATGACAGGAAACATACCCCAGCTGCCTCTCCTCACCAGAGATAAATGTCCTTCTGAAATACGGCTCAACAATAGGTATCTTAGTTCTTCGCTTTCCCTCCTGTTTCTTTGCTCCTTTCAATAATTTATAGCTCCCGTCATTACTGAATATTTGTTATAGTAATCACAGTGGTTTTGGTCTTTAATACACGTTATCCAATATTCCAATGGGCAGCTGCCAAGGACTGGAAATTGATCTGCCCATTTGCACTGCATTTCTACTTTGTGCTCTTATCGATCCGCAATATTTCTTTCTGTGATTCAGAAAGTGCTGCACTAAAATATCATTGCTTTCTCTCCCCCTTCCCCTCCTTTCCAAAGCCTTCCTCTCAAGTAAGTTTGCAGGGACTGGATGTAATGAATCATCTTATACCCGTGTTTTTCAATCTCTGTGACTTAAAGACCTGTGGATTTCAAAATCTCAGAATTCCCCAGCCAGCAGGCTTTCTTTCTATTTTCTATTCCCCAGGCATGCTGGCTGGGGAATTCTGGGAGTTGAAATCCAAAGGACTTGAAGTTTCTAAGACTGAGAAACACTGTTATATAGACAGAATTCAGAAATTATAGGCATTTAGCTCCATTTCCCAATAAATAAAATTAAAGGTGTAGAATTACCCTTTTAATAAGAACCAACAACCTCACCATTGTATCAAATTCAAGTAGCTCCACTCGACAATTGCAAAGATTATTTTCTCTCCCTCATTAGGAAGCACAACACTTACCTCCTTGCCTTTGGGAGCTGGAGGGTAGAAACGATTATTGGGAAGATATCCGGTAAAGATGTTTAGTTCACTGGGAATGATCCACCATGGGTCACCAAGTTCCAACTTATTCTTTGGGGGAAGAAACGCCTTGAATTGTCGAGCAAACTTCACACTGAGAGGAGAAGCAGGAGCTGTCCAGTTGCGGAGCCCACTAAAGGCTACATGGGAAATCTAAAGAAAATAAGCAAACCTAATTTTTAGAGATTGCAAGTACTCCTCAACTTACAAACACAATTGGGACCACAATTTCCATTGCTATCCAAGATGGTTGTTGAGTGAGCTTTGCCTGATTTTGGGACCCTTTTTCCCCACGGTTGTTAAACAAATCACTGCAGTTGTTAAGTGAAACGACTTTGCTTGCCAGGAACCAGCTGGGAAAGTTGCAAATGGCAATCTGGGACACTGCAATAATATTGTAAATACATGCCAGTTGTTCCTCTGCCCAGATTTTGATCCTGTGATTGAGGGGATGCTGTGATTTTCGTAAATGCAAGAACTGGTCATGAGTCACTTTTTTCAGAACCCTCATAACACCGAACAGTCATTAAAGAGCCTTGGTAGTACAGTGGTCTAAAGCACCCTGTTATTAAGAACAGCTGCCTGCAATTACTGCAAGTTCAAATCTCACCAGGCTCAGGGTTGACTCAGCCTTCCATCCTTTCTAAGGTAGGTGAAATGAGGACCCAGTTTGTGGGGGCAATAAGATGACTTTGTATAAATATACAAAAAAGGATGAAGGCTATTGCTTAGCGCATTGTAAGCCGCCCTGAGTCTCCGGAGAAGGGCGGCATATAAATCAAATAATAAAAAAAAATTGAACGGCCATAAATCGAGGGCTATCTCTATGCTGCTTACAGATTCTTAGCTTTAGATTTACACATATTTTATACGATGTGTATGTTTTAAAATGTTCGTCTTTTTATATCTGTTATACATCTTTTACATGTTTATGCTTCTTTTGGTAACTGCCCTGGACCCCTTTATGTTGATCTGTGACCAGAATAAAGACCAATAGATTGAAGGACTGGATTCACAGAACTGCTGACTGAAACTGTCTCTCCCCCCCCCCCCCCACATGTGGCTGTAGCTGCAATGTTTTCAAAACATGTGCTACTCACGCCAAGGAAGCCATCTTTGCTCTTCGTCATGGTTTCCATCAACAGAGGCTGGAATTTTGCAAGGATGGAGATTGTCTCCCCATTGGGATCCGTCACCTCTTCCTCCTCAGTGCCAGACACAGGAACCATGCCTGAATGAAGCAAAAACTCATTTTAATATGCAAAAAAATATGGAATTGAGGACACAATTTCTAGCAAGTTGGCATGAAACAGGTGATGGAGAGAGGAAAAAATGTCTCAGCAGGAATGAAGATAACACTGATGTTATGTTTCACTATAAAGCCGTGATGGCGAACCTATGGCACGCGTGCCAGAGGAGGCACGCAGCGCCCTCTCTGATGGCACGCGAGCCGTTGTCTCAGTTCAGCTCCACTGCGCATGCACACGTGCCTCCTGCCAGCCAGCTGGTCTTTGGGTCTCTGCCACGCATGGATGGGAGCAGGGTGCATATGGGGAGGGATGTACATACATGTGTGGGGCAGGAGTGGGTTCTAAAAAGTTTTACTACCGGTTCTGTGGGCGTGGCTTATTTTGTGGGCGTGGCTTGATGGTCATGTGACAATTCTTTAGGATTTAGCAGAGGTACTGGTCTACCAGGCTTTTAACTGCTTGCAGAGCTGTACCGATCTACCCATTTATTTTTGCAGGCACCGGTCTAGTTATATATTTTTGCAGGCACTGGTCTATCCATTTATTTTTGCAGGCACCGGTCTAGTCATATATTTTTGCAGGCACTGGTCTATCCATTTGTTTTTGGAGGCACCGGTCTACTACCAAACTGCCTTTTACCACTGATCAGCTGTAGGGTGGCCCTTTGAAGCCCTGCAGCAAGAGTTTAAACAGTTTTTTTCCTTATAGCCCAGCAGCTGGGACTCAGGAGGCAGCAATAGATTGGGAGTGGGGCCAAATAAAAGGTAAGAATAACGTGGGGTGGGGGTGGGGTGCAGAACCAGTTCGGTGATGTCATATCGTCACCACTACTGGCTCAGCGGAAATGGGTAGAACCAGGAGAAACCCACCACTGGTGTGGGGGCTGTGCGTGCATGCGTAGGGATGGGGCACATGCGGGGGCTGCGTGCACATGCACGGGGCAGGGGCATGGAGGGCAGGCACACATGTGTGTGGGGCACATGCAGAGGGGCCGCACACTTCCCTGGGGGCAGGACATGTGCAGGGGACCACACATGCATGCTCGGGGGCTGTGCACGCTTTGCATTTTGGGGGTTCGGGCACGCGCATGTGCATTTGCACATACGGGCTTTGGGCACTCGGTCCGGAAAGGGTTAGCCATTACTGTTATAAGGGGGCTGTGCGCGCATTGCATTTTGGGGATACACGCATGAGCATTTGCACATGCGCACTCGGTCCGGAAAAGGTTAGCCATCTCTGCTATAAGGTATATCCTTTACAAACCCAATGATGTTTTCTACGGTCTGATCTAAATGGTTAAGTAACATTTATTTAGAAAAACAATTCCTTTTTTAGGAATTGAATGCCATCGAACAACAAAATCACACAGCAGTTTTAACATGTCTGAAAATTTTGCCATTATCCCATCATATAAGTTTTCAGCAATTTCATTCCTAAAATGAAAATAAAATAAAATAGAAATACTGCAGTCTTAAAAGATGTGGGCCCTTCATCTCATTCCTTCTCTCCTACTGAGTTATTACCTTCTTTCGTGAAATAAATGTTTCGTGTACAATAGCTCACTGCTACACTACAGCGCAACTGATCGATAGACACTGTCACAGAGAATCCACAATAACAGTTATTGTCCAAATTAGAATGGCTGAAATTTATCTAAAAATCATTTAGATAATAGCATCCAAGGCAGTGTTTCTCAACCTTGGTAGCTTGAAGATGGGTGGACTTCAACTCCCAGAATCCCCCAGCCAGCAGCGTGTTCCTTGGAAATATGGCGTCTGAAATTACCTGAATAATGTGAAGGAAGCTGCCCAGATATCTTTCTTAGTTGGTAAATGGTGGGATTATTCTGAATCCAGACAGGCTACAGGAGGCAGAGCTTGAGAGACGATATAGTGCAGTGTTTCTCAACCTTGGAAGCTTGAAGATGGGTGGACTTCAACTCCCAGAATCCCCCAGCCGTCCACCCATCTTCAAGCTTCCAAGGTTGAGAAACACTGATCTGAGGGGATGAGTGCAAAGGATTACGTGATCATTGATATCAGGTCCCCAATAGATTCCTATTGGGACACTGCCATTCTGGCTGAAGGACGGGGCCTTAGTATTCTTATGACCTGTCATCTGCTTTGGTCTTTCTTTAATGTATCTTCCTGGGATACAGGAGGGAGGGATGGACTTGAGGCCATCTGTTTTGTCTCAGCTCAGAAGAAGACGAGAACTTGGCGCCTGAGAACAACTTATCACCTTCCAGTCTAAAGTTCTCACAGCAACTCAACACCTGGTGATTGGCTCCCGTTGGACTGAGTAGTGGGGAGGGTTTTTGCCACGAGCAGGGTGGATAAAAATCAATGATTTTTTTTAAAAAAAATAAAAAAAAATCAGATTTTTTTTGATTTAAATCAGATTTTTTTTATTTTTATCGAATTTATTTTAATAAAAAACTTTTGGGGTAAAAATCTATCGTAAGATAGTTTTCTATTTAAAATACATAAATAATTTAGTTTATTCAGCCTGAAATGGAGCTTAGTTATGTAGCATGAGGCTGTATATTCTGCAACACTGGGACTATCGGTGAGTCAACAGTGGGTCAAAGGAGTAGCAGAGATGACAGTTGCTCTTTAAAAATTATGATTTAAATCGAGTTGATTTAAATCAAGCCTTTTTACTAGTGATTTAAATCATGATTTAAATTGTGATTTAAATCAACTTGATTTAAATCAAATCCACCCTGGCCACGAGTAACTTTTAACCTAACATTTTAGGGTGGGAACTTCAGATCCTGCCTATTCTCTTTGCTATCCCCTGTCTCCCAATAAAAGTTCCTTTTGAAATGCTGCTTGTTTCAAGAGTTCTGCTTTCTTGAGGGGACTGCTGAGGCAAGACCTTACGTTGGATTCGATTCTTTCTATCTGCTCTTTATAGGCTTCACCAGGTAGCTAGTGCCAATGCTGAGAAACTTTGCTCCAAGTATTTTTTTTAAGTTGTCAAGCATTTAAAAATTACACCAACTGTCCTCACCAACATAATGACTCATTTAACTCGTTCCACATTTCACCGCCAAAATTATCATGGCAGATTGCAATAAAAACATAAAAGCTAAAATTAAAGCTACGGTTATTAAAATCAAGTATTGAAACAAAAACAAGGAAAAGTCAGCAGGTAAGCCTACTCAAAAAGCCAACAAAATCTCAATTTCAACTTGGCAGATGTGGGTTGCAAAAATGGAGGCCACAAGCCAAAAAAAGCTTGCCCCAAATTATTACGACTGCCCTTTCTCAATTTGCAATCTAATACAACTATATTTACCCTGTCATGACAGAACAAGCAGAAACAGACAGGGCATTACACATTGTACACTTGTGCAGTTGGGAAGCTATCACTTTACAACAAGGGTGTCAAACTCAACGCCCGCAGACCAGATCAGAGTGTTTAAATCTGGCCTGCAGGCCCGCCCTGCAGTGAAGCACTGGCTCACGGTGCATCTGCCAGTGAAAAGGGAGCTCGGGAGAGCCACACGCAGGCCTCCTCAGCTCCGTTTCCGGCCACGACGGCCTCCTGCAGCCCTCGGCCCAGTGAAAACGGAACTCAGGGCTATACTCAGGCATCCTAAGCTCCGTTTTCACTGGCAGAGGGCTGCAGGAGGCCGTCGTGGCCGGAAACGGAGCCTCAATGAATGACGTCGAAGCTGGCCGTGCCCATCTTGGCCACGCCCCCCGCAAGTCAAACATCCTGATGCAGCCCTCAATGAAATCGAGTTTGACACCCCTGCTTTACAACTACTGTACAACAAACCCTCGAATTGGGTACCAAAAGAGAACCAGAGCTCAACAATTCAACCTCCATGCACCAGGTGGCAGCAACAGACCGTCATATAATTGACACAGGGGCTTTAGAGGGATTGCAAAATTATTATTGTTCCCATAAATAGGCTTAGGCAAAAGGCCTGTGGATTTCCTCCTGCCTCTTCTCCGATTCCTGCTAAGTGAGCTCCTTCCACTTTACTACACATCAAGCTGGAAGATGGGGATAATTTTGGGATGAGAGGGGATACAGCTGCCAGATACTTTGGGCTGGAAAGAAATAGAATATGGATCTGATTCAGAAACGGTAAGGTAAATTTGTCTGGGTTTGGCTTAATGCCACATTTGTGGTGGAAGGAATCAGGTTTACTGAAGGGCTGCCCAAGCTTTTTTTTGCACAGAGACCTGTACATGGTCCTGGAGTGGTTCACTGGGGACCCTTCCTCCCCAAAGTATGCAAAGGAGGTGATGCGTGCACAAAAATTAGCCCCAAAATTTAACTGTCTGAATGTAAAATTAAAATGAAACCAATTAATGAAACACCGATAAATCAGCACTCTTAGGCAATCTCTATAGAAACTTCTGGAGTTCACACCCAAAGGTTTGGGGTAAGGAGATGGTCTCAGGTAGGGCACACCCGATGTATGGCATACAACATACGTGAAACAAACCACTATACTTTGTTCAGCAAGTTATTACTAAAACAAGCCACCATTGCGCAGTATGTCTGAATCCAGCCAAAATGAGGAGGAGGTTATTCCATGACCAGGGAGAACTGGTAAGGTTTTGACTCTCAAACTACAGAAGTTGGTGAACACTATGCTATACTGTCACCGAGGCTTTTATCCTTGGCGTAGTTCAACAGTAAAAGATTTCTAAGAAGAAAATAGCTGAAAGGTTGACAGAACCTTTCTAGTTTCCCACTTAGTTTGATCTCCTTATAGATATGCATGGGCCAAATTAATCCTTCCTTCCTGTACAGGTAGTCCTTGACTTACAACTATTCATTTAGCGACAGTTTGAAGACTTATGACCGGTCCTCACACTTACAGCTTCCCTGTGGTCACGTGATCAAAATTTAAGCAAAATTTGGCAAATGGCATTCATTTATGATGGTTTTAGCTTTCCAGGGTCATGTGATCACTTGTACACTTCCCTGTTGTGACCAAGGCCCAAGTAGTGATTACCAAACACAATTCAGTCCTCAACAAACCTATTTTATTAAAACAGCTGAGACTTAATTCAAATCCAAAACAAAATTCTTGATAACCAGTCCATTGGCCTTATCACCAACCTTTGATATCTTTGGCAACCTGCCAAAGGCTTTTCTTGGCAAAACCCCCACAAAGTTCAAGAGACGCTGACAAGAAGCAGTGGAATCAACGTTGCTTTTCTACAAAGAACTCAACGACTTGTTGCTGCTCTTTTAAGCCTTATGGGAGGGGACAATCATCTTCTGGCCTTACTCCCGAGTCGTCCTTTTTGCTTTAGCTGCTCTTGCCTTCTGGCGGCTCTTCGCATGTGTGCACTAGGAACAGGCTCCTCCTGTTCCTCTGCCTCTCTGCTGTCCGCCTCTGGAGGCTCAGGAGTCCACGCATCGCTCCCAGAAGGCCCTGGCCCCATCTCTGCCTCCGACGCAGAGCCCTCATCCGGGCTTTCCCCTGACTCCAGGACTGGCCCATGTTCTTCCTCAGCCTCATCGCTGTCCAACTCCGCTGCCAGCTCCGCAGGCTGCTGGCGGACCACAACACTCCCCTGCTGGTTTCCCACAAGCAAAATCAATGGGAAGCTGGATTTGCTTAACAACTATGCGATTCACTTAACGGTGGCAAATAGGTCATAAAATTAGGTGTGACTCACTTAACAACTGCCTTGTTTAGCAACTGAAATCCTGGTCTCAATTGGGGATGTAAGTTGAGCACTACCTGTAAAAGCAACCAGATCCATTTCCCAAGCAAACACATCGTCAAGACAATCCTAAGTAACCAGCAGATAGAAATCTTGACATTGTGATATTGCACGCAAAGAGATTTCTGAGTTCAAAATAGTCCATTGACACCTCACCATGAACAGCTCTTCGGTCACCTGACAGCAGAGCCCTCTTGCCTTCAGCTGTGCTGAATCCCTTTTAAGCCCTAGCCAAAACCAGCTCTTACAACAATGGGAACAGCAGCTTTACACGCCACAAAAATTGTCCTTGATGAGAACAGCATCTGACACAGAAGCCTTTCCAAAAAAACCCGGAGAACCCATCGCCCTTGCCCTTCAAAAATCAAACTGAGCTGAGGAAGAAGCTGTGGGCGCTTCCGTCTCTCTCCCTCTCTCAGACACACACACAATGTACATACATATATTGTAGGCTGGCATCTATGCATGATGGATTTACAACTTGTAAATTACAAGGGATACCTTTCCCTCCAAAGCCAGCAAAGGGCAGGCAATTCATACAACTGAAATTCAAGTCAGAATTTACAGTCCCTGAAAAAAACCATGAACTTTTTATGGGCCACCACATAGCTCCCGATATCTAAACCAGCTGTAGTAGCTACTTTATGGTAGGCCTGTTGCAGAAGAAAAGAGAACTGTTATCATACAGTTACTAAAGCTGGTTTCAAGCTGCCTCAGTCTCTTGCATTAGGCTGCTTCCACCACCTGAATACCAATAAACAGCCATCCACACACCTGAGAACTCTTCACTCCAAAGCTTGTAATCATGGCAGAACAAAACAAAATCTTACCATTTAGGTGTCGCTATTTGCCGAGAAATGAAAGGAAAAGAGGGAAAAAAGAGATAGCAAAAAACATACCGGACCAATGTGGGTTTTATTTACATTATTGCAACAGTTCCCTCATCCCATGTTCTCACAAATTTGATTTTTTTTTTAAAATAAGGGTAGGATCTTTCCTTACTAGTGACAGTAACACTGCTGAACAAAACAAAATCAGTGGGAGAAATTCCATCGTGGTGTCACTCCTTGTGAATTAAAGGAAGTGCTGTACGGGAAATCAGGGAAGTTATATAGAACATGAGATCATTTTACAATTAAAAACAAGTCATTTCTACATACCCTGTTTCCCCCAAAATAAGACATCCCCCGATAATAAGCCCAATCGGGCTTTTGAGCGCATGGCAATAAGACCAAGCGCTTATTTCAGGGTTCAAAAAAAATATAAGACAGGGTCTTATTTTCGGGGAAACACGATATACACACTCTGCTTAGCCACTTCATAACTAAAGGAGTACAAGACGCACATTTAAGCCATGAGGGAAAAAAATGGTAGACACGTTTTTGCACATCAACAATATTTAGCAGTTATTTGTGCTCTCGAATTCTTAGAACACTTACCAGTCAGTTTCTCTGCAATTGGCTTGAATTCCTCAGGACTGATGAACAAATCATTGTTAGTATCCAGGGAAGAGAAGAGGAAAAGTCCCGCATTTCCCAGAGATTTCAGGGCTGTTTCCTAAGTGGAAGGAAAGGGATTCTTAGTTTTAAGTCATACGTTCATGAAATAAAGAAATTCAAATTAATCATCTGTCTTGTCACCCAAGCTAGTTACAAGGATATGCACCTGGGCAGGTAAGATATGCAGGTCAGAAGCTCCTCTTTCAGATAAATGAAATGAGCAGATAGATCATTTCATTAAAAAAGGTATAATGCAGAACAGCTCGAAAATGATTTTTCCAACTCGGTATTGTAATGTTGAAGAAACTCCAGAAGGCAAAGGATTTAATTTTGACAGAAGCAGTAGACATGCTAGAAGAAAGTAAGTATAGGTAGTCCTCAATTTATGATCATAATAGAGCCTGCCCATCATGGTCATAAATCATGACTATTGTAGCTATGGTAGCTTGATTAGGTGTCATTGCATGGTGGCTGATAAAAGCTCATGATTTTATCTTTTTTTTAATGAAGGTTGGTAAGTAAATGCTGTGGTCATTAAATGAATCCATAGTTTGGTGTGGATTTTGCTGAAAACCAAAAGTAAATGCTAGTTTCTGGCAAAAACTATCATAAATCATGGTCACATGATGGGACACAGTAAGCAGCCTAGTGTTCTGCCCCAGCTACGGACCCCAAAGAACGCAGCACACACAAAGTCCGTACAAACCTTAGTTTATTAATTAAGGACTACTAATGAGTTTTTCTTAGTAGTTGTTCAAACACAAGTACAGTTTAAATCAGTCTTTTCTGAACAAGGGCTGTTAATTTAACTTCATTAACAGCTGACAAGAATCCAAAGAATAATAACTCAATTCTGAAACAGATAACCGTAATCTTACTGTGGTTGGCAGAATGCCCAGAAGCAATTTGCAGGAAAACTAACAAGAAAGGAGCAAGAGCCGATCAGACGTTTCTGGAATCAAGACGCAAAGGAATATGAACGAAGTTGTTTCCTACAAATTGCCTCAGTCGACGTCCTTCCTTAAATAGGCTAGGCTAGGGGAGTGGCCAATTAGCCCCAAGCCTTACTCTCGAAGGAGACCTCCTCCTGAGGAGCCACTCCTGCCTTCTGGCAGCTCTGTGCGCTTGTGCATCAAGAAGAGGCTCCTCCTCTTCTTCCTCTTCACTTATGGGAGCTTCTGGAGGTTCTGAAGGCCCTGGCTGAATCCCCGCCTCTGGCACCACCTCTTCTCCAGCCTCCTCATTGTCTGACTCGAATGCCAGCTGCAGAGGCTGCTGGCGCATCACCACACCAGCCTCCTCGCTGTCTGAATCAGCTACTAGCTGCACAGGCCGCTGACGGGCCACAACACCTCGATGCTGAGCACCGAAGTCCAATCACATGATTGCAAGGTGGAGGACTATCAAACCTTCAGAACTGGGCCATAAAAACTGTGCTCAGGTAAGTCTGTCAGAACTTCAAATCGTCACTAAGGGACCAGTCATAAATCGAGGACTACTATATGCTTCTTCATAACTGTAGCTGTAAACTAGACCAAAAAAGAAATTCCAAACCACTTCTATAATATTGTCAAGAAAATGGCATGGATACAGCACAGCTAAATCTGATATCTGCCATTTTAATTAATTTTTAAATACCCTTATTTATAAGCCAGCCTTCCTCTACAGTACTAACAACCCTCCAGTTGTGTTAGACTTCATCTCTGAGTATTAGGTTTGTTGGTCCAATATACCCAAGGAACACTAGTTTGAGGAAAGTATTAGCTATCATCATCATCATCATCATCATCATCTCCTTTTAATGACCCCATAATCCTTTGCGGGGCGGAATCTGGGCAACTGAATGGAGCTGAAGTTTACTGGCCGGATGCCCTTCCTGTCACCAATGCAGAGTTATATTCAGCAGATATATTCTCATTGTGCCCAGAAAGAGAGGAATATCTGCCTCTATCTAGGATTGAACTCACAGCCTCCTGATTGTGAGACGAAAACTCCACCTCTAGGCCACCGCACCATTCATGAGAAAGGTGTTAGCTATGTTTATGAAAAAATGCACGCATCATCTTTGATTTTTTTGTGTATTTATCAAATTTAGAATCCAATCATCTCCTTCAAAGAGGAAATTTTTTTTCCCCTTTCTGGCACAGAAAACAAAATCTTCACCCAGCAAGACTAACATCACAGGAGTGAATTATGTTAGGAAAAGGTGAAGAGAAGAAAGAACCAATTTCCTCTTTCATTTTCACTCTTCTGAGGCAAAGCCTTCTGATACAAACTTTTCAGAACATAATTCTCCAAAGTGGAGGTTCGTGATTGCAAGGCACCTGTTTTAGTCTAGAAGCAAAGGCCAATCAGAAATAGGCTGATTTGTTATAGAAGGCAAGCCAACTTTACACGATGAAATCAAAAAATAATTAAAGGTAACGGTAAAGGTTCCCCTCGCACATATGTGCTAGTCGTTCCCGACTCTAGGGGGCGGTGCTCATCTCCGTTTCAAAGCCGAAGAGCCAGCACTGTCCAAAGACGTCTCCGTGGTCATGTGGCCGGCATGACTCAATGCCAAAGGCGCACGGAACACTTTTACCTTCCCACCAAAGGTGGTTCCTATTTTTCTACTTGCATTTTTTACGGGCTTTCGAACTGCTAGGTTGGCAGAAGCTGGGACAAGTAACGGGAGCTCACCCTGTTACGTGGCACTAGGGATTCGAACCGCTGAACTGCCGACCTTTCGATCGACAAGCTCAGCATCTTAACCACTGAGCCACCGCATCCCTAAAAAGATAATGACTTCCCTGCTATTTCCTAGAACAGCAGGCATAAAAAAGATCGGGTTGTTATCGAATTTGCCTCACAAATGTACTTAACTGAAGAGAACTTTGCATCATAACTGCGTTTGGAACTGAACTTAAAAGCAAACAAGACGCTAACTTCCCCAGCCACTGTTTTGTCAATGGCACTGAAAATAGTGACCTATGGCCATTTTTCACACTTATGACCATTGCAGCATTCCCCATGGTCATGTGATTTACATCCAGAGGCTTGACGGCTGACTCATATTTATGACGGTTGCAGCGTTCTCATCCAGAAGCTTCTTCCGCTCTGACAGGATAGTGGGGAATATCACATTTTCCTTCATAATCCGTTTTGAGAAGATTTTCTATCCTAAAAGTTATTTGTCTTACAAATAAATATAGATGATTTGAATTTTTTTAAAATCTCTGCAATTAACTGCAAATAGACCGCTGAAGTTATACAAACATCTATTATCAATCTGTGTGATATGAGACAAGACATTCTCCTTATATTTCTCCCACTGTCACTTTATTTCTGGTGAATTGTTTTGACACAAAGTAAGAATAAACTGGTTACCACACAAGAGAGGGGGAATCTGCATTATAACAAGTTGCAATTCCTAGCTCACTGTTTTTTCTGCAGTATGGTGGCTACAGTATGCTGTATTTTTTGGACTATAAGACACACCGGAGTATAAGACGCACCGGAGTATAAGACGCACCAAGATTTCGAGGAGGAAAACAAGAAAAAAAAATAGTTTTTGGCCTCCACGCGTCCGGTTTTTGCACTCCCCGGCCCCTAGGAGCACTCTGCAGGCCTCTCAAACCCTCTGCGTGTCCTGTTTTTGCAAAATATGGGCCCGTTTTTCACAAATGTGGGATGCACAGAGGGTTTGGGAGGCCTGCAGAGTGCTCCTGGGGGCTGGGGAGGGCAAAAACGTGACGTGTGGGAGGTTTGGGAGGCCAAAAACGGGCCTGTGTTTTGCAAAAACGGGATGTGCGGGGAAAGGTTTCAGCTTGTTTTGATACGGCTGAAATCAAACCTACAACTGTCTATATCTGGGGTGTCAAACTCGATTTCACTGATGGCCGCATCAGGGTTGTGTTTGAGCTTGGGGGCCAGGGTGGGCGTGGCCAGCTTGATGTGTCGGGGGCATCAGTGGCGGCACAAATGCTTTGCCAGCAAAAAGGAGCTCCAGACCTCCCTTTTTAGCTGTGATGACCTCCTGCCGCCCTCCGACAGTAAAAATGGAGCTCGAGGGAGCCGTATGCAGCCCCCTTGAACTCCATTTTCACTGGCAGAGGCACCGTGGGCCGGTCCTTTGCTGTTTCTAGGGCAGCTCCATGGGTCAGATCTAAGCACCCCGCGGCTGACTCCGGCTCCCGAGGCCTTGAGTTTGACACCCCTGGTCTGTATGCAAACCTTTTATAGGTAGTCCTCGATTTACAACAGTTCATTTAGCGACTGCTCAAAATTGCAACGGCGCTGAAAAAAGTGACTTATGACCATTTTTCATACTTACAACCTTTGCAGCCTCCCCATGATGCATGGCAACTGGTTCAAACTTATGACCATTGCGGTTACCCAAGATCACGTGATCACTTTTTGCAATCTTTTGTCAAGCAAAATCAACGGAGAAGCCAGATTCACTTAAACAACCATATTACCAACTTAACATATGCAGTGATTCACTTAACAACTGTGGCAAGAAAGGTTGTAAAACGGGGCAAAATTCACTTAACAAATGTCTCATTTAACAACAGAAATCTTGGACTCAATGGTGGTCGTAAGTCGAGGACTACCTGTACTCTAACCACTGACCCATAATTAGTCTCCTGAAATGATTGCAAAACCTCCATATAGGAAGCTACATAGTATGCAGCGAGATGTTTGGCCCCCACACATATTCTAACTCATGGCTGAGATGTAGCAGCTGTTATTAAAAAAAAAAACATAGCTAAATTATCCCACTAGTTCCCATTAATTTCTATGAGTCACTTAAGGCAAATGCTCCCGATGGGTTGAGTCCACAGCTCCACATTCCTTCTAACTCAGCTCATTACTGCCAGGCTGGCCCCAAAAAATATATGATTAACTCAGGCAGTGTTTTGGACATATAAGAAAGTATGGGAAACATGAGTAAGTCGTTAAGATTAGAAGTATGGAAACTCTACAGTTTTTTGGATTTTAGGAGAGGGCATTGGATGTTGAAGTCCAACAGTATCTAAAAGGACACATGTTCCTCATCCCTTCAAGACATGTCCCTTTAAAACATGTGGACTTCAATTCCCAGAATTCTCCTGTGGAAATCTGGGAGTTGAAGCCCGTAAGTCTTAAAGTTGAGAAATGCTGGTCTATGAACAAGCAGTCTCAAGTGAGGTTGGAGGGGACGAGTTTAAAATTTTCTGTGTCATCTGTTATGGAGTGCAGGCAGACCCCCCCCATCTCCCTAGAGTAATATGGTCTCTTCCCTCTGCTAGGTTTCCATGCTGCTTGCCACCCCATTAAAATTCCCACAGCTCTGAAGAGCATTTATTTTCCATCTGCTATCTGCCAGCCTAAAAGGATGCTAATGCTGCCTGAAAGCTGCTGTTGTTGTCAATTATGGTCAGGAAAGCACTTAAGTGCCTTGCAGGGCTGATTGAAAAGTAGAACTGGGTTGGGAATGGATCGCAAGCTAGGACTGGGAAGAGATGAAAGCTCAGGAGCTACAAAAACTCTGACATCACTAAGCACTTAAGGCTAGGACATTATTTTAGTGGCACCAGCCCAAGGCTGTTTGAAATGCAGTGAGGTACAACCAGTTATCCGTTTGACTGAGCAATGCCATTAAAATGCCTACAAGTATAATAATATTCTGCAAGTTGGGGTGTTGATTTCCCAAATACGTTTCTTTCCCCCAGGGTATTCGCACTACCTGCAAAGTGGCAAGCGTCAAAACCTGGAATCTTGAAGGCACAAAATCTTAGGGAAACAAAACAAAGCAAAATAAAAAGATTATTTCTATCCAGTCTTAACGATCTGCATCTGTCTGTATCTAAAGGTAATCCTCGACTTACAATTTGTTGTTCCAAGTTAAAACGGCACTGAAAAAAGCGACACGCAATGGCTCCTGGCACTTAGGGATGTTGCAGCATCCTTGTGGTCACATGATCAAAATCCGGGCACTTGGCCCCAACCGGCATGCATTTACAATGGTTGTAGCATCCTGAGCACACAGGATTCCGATTTGTGACCTTCGCAGCTGGTTTCTGATAAGCAAGTCAACAAGGGAAGCTAGATTTGCTGAAAGACCATGTGATTCTCTTAACTTCATCGATTCTTTTAATGATGATGGTGAAAATGGTCATAAAATTGTGCATGACTCACTTAATCACTGCCTCGCTATGCACTGGAAGTACCAGTTCCAAAAGTGATCGTAAATCGAGGAATACCTGTATTTAGGAATTAGTTTAGTGGGGGGGGGGGGAATGCTGAAAAGTTATCCTCTGCCCCTCCCTTCAGGAACCTTCTTTAAAGTAATTGAGGGCTGCAAAGAATCCAATCAGTTGTATGTATTTAGAAGTGCATTTTTTTGTCTGTCCTCAAATGCCCCCCCCCTCCCCCATCAGCTTTATGGCACCTGGAACAGCAGATACCCAATGAAAACAATTCTATTAATGCTGCTGAGGATGACTGCCTGCCTTATGTACATAACCCTGGGCATCTCAGCTTTTATTACCCTAGTAATAAAAAGATGAGAGCTTTCAACAACTTCCAGCACTCCAAGAACAAACACTCTTCCAAACATCAACATTCACATCACATGTACAATTATTTCTAATAAAAACACTTCTGAATTTTATGGGGCTTATTTTCCCCAAACAATACAAGCTGTTGCCCAATTTTTATACAGCTCTTTAGTTGGGAGAAATACCTTTCAAACTCCTTAGGAGATTCTTAGGAGATGTGCCATGGTTGGGTGTCCAGTCCAAACAACCACAGAGTTCTAGTCCCACTTTAGGCATGAAACCTGAATGGATGACTTTGGGTCATTCTCTCTGGTTCAGCCTAACCCTGTGATGGCGAACCTACCTATGGCACACATGCCACAGGTAGCACTCAGAGCCATATCCATGGGCACGCGAGCATTGCCCTAGCTCAGCACTAGCATGCATGCGTATGCCAGCCAGCTGATTTTTGGGCCTTTCGGGCCCACCAGAAATCAGGAAACAGGCTGTTTCTGCCTCCGGAGGTGGGGGGAACCCGTTTTTGCCCTCCCCAGGCTCCTAGAAAACCTCTGGAGCCTGGGGAGGGCAAAAAAAACAGGCCTAGTGGGCCCACTGTGCCATCGTGTGCCAAACACGGGGGGAACGTGGTGGGGGTCATGCATGCATGCACGAGGGGTGGGGCACATTGTATTATGGGTGTGGGCACACGTGCACTCGATACCCACCCCCCTGCGCTCCCACCCTGCTTTTGGCACGCGATGGCAAAAAGGTTAGCCATCACTGGCCTAACCCATCATACAGAGTTGTGGTTGTGGGGAAAATAGGAGGCAGGAGTATGAGGTATGTTCATTACTTTGCATGTGCGTGTGCGTGTGTGTGTGTGTGAGAGAGAGAGAGAGAGAGAGAAACAGACAGACAGACATATATTGTATGTATGTAAATACATAAATAAAATAGATGTTATCCAATGCAACAGGACACAGGTACACACAATCCTAGCTAATCCATACAAGATGCACAACCATTAGGTAAACAACTAGCAGATGCACTTTATATCTGACAGTTTTTACCTTACAAGGAGGTTGTGTGTGTGAGGCTGAGGCCCTTTTGCCATTTCATGATGGTTCAGGATTGCGTTTTGCACATCCAAAACGTCGGTTACTCAAGCCAGGTTAATGACAGAATGTGATCAAGCCCCTTCTGAACCCCCTTCTAAACTGGGAGTCAAAAACACCATGGGAAGGACCCTATCTTTACTCCCCACTGTCTCCAGAATAAACCCCAATGACCTCAAAAAGCCTTATGAGTATCTTTTGCAGAAGCCGTGGTATACTGCAGGCTCCTTGCACTCCTTGGGGTTACAATACTTTATCATCACTTAATACTTAATTGTGATTATATTCAATAATATATATATATTGTTTTTTTAATTCGTAGGTTCATATGTATAATACTTTTCTAATCAGGATTTTTTTCCTACGTAGCTGTGAGATATCACCCCACTATGGCTATACAAACATCTTGAGCTACGTAGGAAAAAACCCTGACTAGAAAAGTATTATATATATGTATGTATGTATGTATGTATGTATAAAGTGTTTTTCTATTGAGACACCTGGTCTACCCCAGCATATGGGAGCGAGCATACTGCATCCCTTTCGCCTTTCAGCTCCAATCCAGGAGCCCTCAAGCAGTCGCATTCACAACAAACCATTTTATACCAAATTTATATTTTGCTGATAAAGAAATAACTAACATGCAGGCAGTCCAAGTTCGAATCCAAGTAAGGATATAGCTAGCTGATGAGAACTAAATAGCTTAAAATAGATCTATACTAGTCTCCCTTTATTTCTTTGTCAGTAAATATAAATTTAACACAAAACAGTTGTGCGTGAAAGCGACTGCCTGAAGGCTCCTGGATTGGGGCTGTATGCCCCTTCCCATATTTGGGTAGACCAGGTTGCTTCGATAGAAAACCCATATGTGTGTGTGTGTGTATATATATACACAAACACACACACACACACACATATACACACACATATTATATATATGTTTTCTGAGGTTTTCGCGGGTATTTGTATGTAGGTCTTTGGTTATTCGGGTTTTCTCCCGCGTAAAATTGGAAGTGTCTTGGCGACGTTTCGACAAAGTCTCCTTTGTCATCTTCAGGCTGGTGTTTTCGGCTTTGTGCTTCTAGGAGCAATATATGTATATGTATATATATATATATATATATATATATATATATATATATATATATATACATACATACATACATATATATATATACAGATACACACACATATATATACACAGATACATACATACATACATATATATAAATATATATGTATCTGTGTGTGTGTGTGTGTGTGTGTGTATATATATATATATATACACATACATACATACATACAAACACACATACACACAGACAAGACACACACACATATCGTATTATATTCAATATAAGATAACGTGAAATATAATGTAGGATGAAATGCAACATGAAACATACCATATCATGGTACTTAATCATGATGATATGATTAATTACCATTATCAGCCTCAGTCCCCTTCAACGTCCCGAGACCCCATAGCTGCCCCCACAACCCATTACCCCCCCACCCCTCCGCACCACCACCACCCCGAAGCCGCGACCGCCCTCCTCCCTCTCCCCCGTCTCACTCCTCATTACCTGCCGCCGGGCGGCCTCCGCGTCCCGATAGTATTTGGCCGCCAGCAGCGCCGCCAGGAAGGCCAGGGCCAGGCCCAGCCGCGGCACCCGAGCAGGAGGAGGTGCCGGGCGCCCAGAACCGACGCCTTGGGAGGCCTCCGGAGGCGAGGCGGCCTGTTCGGGCGGGCGGCCTTCCTCTTCACCGCCGTGGGCCATGGCCGCCGCTGGCCTGGCCGGGGAAGAGCCGGCTCTGGGCCCCGCCTCGCTCGGGATGCGGCGCGGCGGCGGCCTCGTCCTTCGTTCGCGGACCGTTAAAGCGGCGGCAGCGTCTCGGGGGCCCCTCAGTCGACAGGCGGCTCCGCTTCGGCCTCGGGCGGCGCGGCGTGGTGTGGCGGCGGAACTTCCAGCTGCCCTCTCCCGCCTCCCGCCTTTCCTGCGCTGGTCCAGGCGGCCTGCGTGGTCTTCGTCCCTCCTTCGCGTCTTCCCACCAGCGCCTCTCGGGGCCCGCCAGGCCGGCTCGGAGTTGCCCAGGGTCTCCTGGCTCCCTGCCCCCCCCCCTCCACTCGGTCTTTTTCCTTAGATACTACAGGTAGTCCTCAACCACAGTTGAGCCCCAACATTTCGGTTGTTAAGGTAAACATTTTGCCCCGTTTTACGACCTTTCTTGCCACCGTTGTTAAGTGAATCATTGTTAGACATGAGTCGCACAATCCCTGAACCTGGCTCTCAGAGACCATCACGTAGTAAGTTAACCACATGGAGTTGCACCAGTAGAGTTAAAATCATGTATTCAAATTATGTTTATCTGTTATCTTATACATAAAACAGATTTTTTTATTTGTCAAGCATATATATCTTATATACGCTTGACAAATTAAACTTATATATGCTTGACAAATAAACTTATGAATTATGAAAATTAGATCAGTGTAGCAAAGGTAGTCCTCAATTTACAAGCTAATGAGAAATTTGTTAAGTGAGTTGTGCTGCGTTTTACAACTTCCTTGCCATGTTTGTTAAGGGAATCACTGCAATTAGTAACAGTAAGGTGACCAACTTTTTTTGCAATGAGAAGGAGGATGTGTGCATGTGTGCCATGTCGTGTTTTGGTAAGAAGTAAACAAAGCCATTTGCGTGTGGCGCACTCTCTCAAAACAATTCTCCTGTGCGGAGTGCATGCGTCTCATAATTGCATCTCGCCGCACTGTATCAAGCCTTGACAAATCGTCATGTCAAATACAAATACGTTGCATCACATGCAATGGATAGGATTGGCATCGATCAAATACGGAGATTTACAGATTAGTCTTCAAATATCGAAAAGGAGGACATGTAGGAGGACACTTTTCGAGAGAGGACAGAACTTACAAAAGAAGGACGGTCCTCCCTAAAGGAGGACGATTGGTCACCTTAGTAACATGCTTGTTAAGTGAATCTGGCTTCCCCATTGACTTTGCTTGACAGAAGGTTGCAAAAGGGGATCATCACATGTCCCGGAACATTGCAACTGTCATAAATATGAGTCAGAGATGTCAAGTGTCTGAATTTTGAACACGTCTCCATGGCGATGCTGCAACAGTCGTATGATCGTAAGTCATTTTTTTCAGCGCCATTGTAAGTTCAAACGGTCACAAAATGAACTGTTGTAAGTTTTGGACTACCTGTAATTCGCTTCAGATCTCCTTCCATAAATTTTCCCACAACTCCTCTGTGGGGTAGGATGGGTTGAGGTTCAGACCAGCCCAAAGTCATCTTGGGTGCTTTGGTAGCTAAAAGGGGACTGGAGTCTGGGCAGCTCTCCGGAGAAATAGGCATGAAAAGGGCCGCCACAAAGAACTGTCTTCTTTTAACATTTTGTTCTATCTTTCCTTTTTATTCTTTACCACTGGGCTTAGAAGTTAAAAAAAACACTTTTTAAAAAAGGTCTGTGAAAAAAGATATAAACAATATACTTTTGCAAAAATACAGTGTATCAAGCAGTAGGTGCATCAAAGTATCAAACTCAAGTATCAGTGGAGGTAATGTATAATTGTGTAATGATAACATTAAAAATAAATAAATGAAAGGACGTTCAGAAATAAGAAAACAAAATAACCAGAAACAGAATCTAAAGAACCAAACAGCAAAGAAAAAAAATCTCAAAGGATCTTATCATCCTCACAGCTTAGAACATTTCAGTTCTCTATTACTCATTATCTAATCTACCTGTAATAATTAGTTTTCTAACTATCTATATCATCTATATCTATGCATTTATTTCTTACTTTATGCCCCATGGTCATTAACGCACAACTAGCAGAAAAGATGGTAAGAGATGGGTATAATCCTTATACTAAAGCTTTCAGCTACTCACTACTATAGCTATAGTAGTAGAATAGAATGAATGAGCTGGAAGGAACCTTGGGCGTCTTCTAGTCCAGCCCCCTGCTCAAGCGAGAGAACCTATACTATTTCAGATAAGTGACAGACTCTTCCAGTGATGGAGCACCCATGATTTCTGGAGGCAGTAGTATTTATTATTATTTGCACCATTTGTATGGCTGCCCATCTTAGCCAAGCAACTGGGTGTCTCACTACAAGAAAAAAACAAACACAATATGCAAACAGATAAAAACCATCCGTGATCAATTTAAATCAAACAATCATGATCAGCGCCAGAATCTACCTATGCATCAGCTTAATACAGCCAGTGTGTATTGTGCTCCTCACCATTTGCAGACCCCAGGCATGGCAGCAGGGCCATGTCTTCAGGGCCTTAAAGCCTCTGAGGAGGGTTGTGGCCAATTAAAATGTCATGTTTATGTTGGTCAGTATGATGGTGGCATTAGCTTTACAGAATCCAGCATGGAATGGAAACTTGGATGACTGCAAGAAGTGTTCAGCTACGAAATGTCCTTTTGATGCCACCAGAACTCTGCACTAAGACAATACCAATGTTTTTTAATATTCTTTTATTGAAGAAAAACTACAGGGAACTGGCAGTTTCTCTGACAGTTTTATGTTCTAGTGCAGCTGTTCCTACTTTGTGTTCTGAATGTTTTATCATTTTGAAGTCTCCCAATCTACTTGGCACTTTCCAGTCTAACTTTAAAAAAAGAAAGTCACGGAGGGCTTTTTGGAGATCCTTTCTTTTGGAAGTATGGTTTGCCACAGAGCCTCCAAACCACTGGAAAGATTATTGTACCACGAAAGACAAGACACTCATTAAAATATAGCTGCTTCATAGCTAAATTAAGAGGGGCAGGTTCACACCCTTACCTAGGACAATTTCATAGAAATTAATTTCTCCTTTGAAACAAATTTCAGAAACAAATTCTCTTTTGTGAAACTCTACAAAAATGGAAAGAATGCAAATATTTGTGCACCCCATCCAACGAAAAGGGTGTGTATCCTAACTGTGACAATTTTTTGCTTTGTTGCTGGTGGCACACCGAACTGTCTGTTGAAATCCAGTGGCAGAAGCTACTTTTGATTTGTGAGGATTTCTGGGGATGTGTCTGAGCTTTCAAGTTCTATAAGAAGAAAGAGCCAAGGCAGAACAGATTTTTGTAGTGCGCACGTGTGCTGTAGTCGATGTAGCGTTAATGCTGCTCCTGTGGCCATTGTTATTTTTGAATTCATATTCTTTTGTTTGTTATTTCTAGTGATGTGCATGGATCATCAAGGGGTAGAAAAAGACTTGAGTGAGGCTCCCAGAAACCATAAAGTGTTAACAAAGGAGAAATTCTAAAAGACATTTCTGAAATAGAATCATGTTAATGGTGTTTAATTTTACTTAATGAAACTTAGCTTTACTTCCAGTCTCTATTGGTAGCCCACAGCATGAGGCTCAAAGCTCCTCTCTGTCTGGAAAACACTGGGCAGCCCTGACCAGGATAAATCTTTTAAGCTAGCCTGCCTCCTTCTGGTCAGAGTAAAACACAACGTGTGGAACTGGCATTTGGGAAAAAAAAAAGAGAGAGAAAATGTTTCATCTGCTAAAGAGCCGTATGTTAGTCAGTCCCAGAGAAAAAAAATGTTAAGACTCTAGAAAGAGTGCAGAGAAAAACAACAAAGATGATTAGGGGACTTGAGGATAAAACATATGAAGAATGGTTGCTGGAACTGGATATGTCTAGTCTGATGAAGAGAAGGACTAGGGGAGACATGATAGCAGTGTTCCAATATCTCAGAGGCTGCCACACAAAAGAGAGAGTCAAGTTATTCTCCAAAGCACCTGAGGCCAGGACAAGAAGCAATGGGTGGAAACTAATCAAGGAGAGAAGCAACTTAGAACTAAGGAGAAATTTCCTGACGGTTAGAATAATTGATCACTGGAACAACTTGCCTCCAGAAGTTGCGAATGCTCCAACACTGAAAGTTTTTAAGTAGAGATTAGATAATCATTTGTCTGAAGTGGTGTAGGGTTTCCTGCCTAAGCAGGGTTTCCTGCCTAAGCAGAAGACCTCCAAGGTCCCTTCCAACTCTGTTATTCTATCTACACAAAAGACAGAACTGTTGCTCAGTGTTTACTTTAAGAGGCCAATCCAGACCTCAGAATGAGGAAACTGTTAACAAGTAGCTCATGTCTTCAGGAATTGTACATTCTAAATAAATCTATTTTGGCTGGAATCCTCTGTCAACTATTTGGATCGTGAACGAATAACAATTCTGGGGCTGAGATTAAAGTCCTTAAAATGGTTGCACCAGTATCAGGGCCTCACAGCACAATCCATATAATGTGGCTCTTTTGGTTTCATTCCTACAAGAGGGAAGGGAGGTTAAAAAAAAAACACCACAAGTTCTGTTCTGCCATTATATATTTGTTTCCTTTTTCTTCATTCTAGGAAGAATGAAGTATCCATTGCAACAGCTGAAACAACACAGCCAGCGCTGCTGGTGCAGAGGTGAGTCCACCAAGCTGAAAGATTTACATGTCTGGGAACAGAGGCACTGCTGGCATCTTGTATCTACCAGGTACTTTATAAATCCAACCAAGTAATTCAGTGAATCAGTTAAAATAAATTGTAACTTCATGTGACATTAAACCCAGATCGCCATCTTTCCATATCTTCCTCAAAGTAATTGCAGGAATAAAATTAGCGAGAATAAATATTATTTTTCTCTGAAAAGATAGGGTAGAAATACAATAAGTACATGTAACATAATACAAGTGGTACTCATTCAGCAACCACAATTTGGACCGGCAAATCAGTCATTAAGCAAAGGGGTCGCTAAGGGAAACTGAAATTATGCTTATGATCTCACTTCAGCTTTGCTTTGCAGACATGCGAAGGTCATAAGTCTGAGGTTTGATTACAAAGTTCCTTTTTCATCGTTGTTGTAACTGAACAGTTGCTAAATGAGGCAGTCACCACATGAGGACTGTACGTGGTTACTTTACTTACCTCTGCTGTTTCCACCAGTAATACATTTTATGCTCTGTATTTTCCTCTTATTAGACAGTCTGATCTAATTTTTATGCACAGAATAAGCTCTAAAATGTTTTATATTTTGCTTGTACTTTGTTGGATATTGGCCACTCTATTCCATGACCTACCATACTTTCAGCAGCCATGATGTGGGAAGCACAATGAATACAGGTCTCTCTAAGCTGAATGAGCTACAAGCAACCATATTTCAAATTCTGCAAGGCTCCATTTGACTTTTGGGGCTGGTTTGAACAAAGCATTAAACAATCCTTTGTTTATGCTGTTTATCAAAGAAGTCCCCCAACACAACCAACATGCTAAGCCATCACCATGGTTTGCCAGTTAAGAAGGACTAGGAAAATAGGCGTACGGAGCATAGCATATACTGCCTCCTGCTCCTAAACAAAAAGCAGGATATAAATCAAATAAGATTGTGCTGCAGTGAAGCGCCTTCCGAGTGTGTTTCAAGGTGTTAGTTCTTACCTTTAAAGTGCTCCATGGCTTAGGACCTGAGTATTTACGAGACCACCTGCTGCAACCGATAACCTCCCACCAACCAATACGCTCTCACAGAGTAGGCCTACTCATAGTACCATCATTAAAACAATGTCGTCTAGTAGTTCCAAGGGAGAGAGCCATCTCTGTGGGGGCACCTACTCTTTGGAACAAAATACCCCCTGGAATACGAATAATCCCAGATCTTCGCACTTTCCGACGTGCCCTGAAGACCTTTCTGTTTCAACAAGCAGGGCTAGCATAAACATCTAAATTCTATGCCAAGGTCTTAGCAGATACACCAAGTTGACTCAATGTATTATTTACTGTTTATTAAAAAAATTATTATATGTATATGAAATCTTAATCTGTTCACCATCCTGAGTCCTTCGGGAGAAAGGCGGTATAGAAATTCAATCAATCAATCCTTGCCAGTTTTGTCTAGCTCTTCCCCTTCACTTGCACTTTTGTACAAAGGACTCACAAGTGCTCCTATTTCATATCAAACCATGCTATTGCCTTTTTGCCATTGCATTTTTATACCCTCCTCTCTTTGATGAATGCAGGTCTTAGAACCTTTTGCATGAAAGCTACATCCCTCTTTAGCTAGCTGTTGTTTGGCCAAGTGATAAATATTAAGTTATTTTAATCTTCTTCCATAAATCACTGTCTACCAGATCCTTACTAAGCCTGCACAGCCCTACAGCACTTATGAAATTCCCATATTGATAAAAGAAGAATAGCTATATTTTTCCTGATGATGGATGGTGGAATTAAGAACCCCAAACACATTGGAATATGTTTCATTTTTGACTTCAGATTACTATTTTTTCCCTCTTTCTCTTTTATGGATCTTTTGCTGTCTAGACCTGGATGTGTGAGAAAGATTAAAATGATGAAACCACCAAAAACGCTGCCTTTCCTTATTTTTAGTATCACTGTGGTACTATAGGGCTTACATCAGGGATGAGTTTCACTTACCCTTGCTACTGGTTCACTCACATGCCTGCCACTTCTGCGCATGCGCAAAAGCTCCTGCGCATATTGTATTTGATGACATCCGGGCAGGTGGGTGGAGCCTCCTGCCACCACTGCTACCGGTTTGCCCGAACCAGTGCGAACCAGTAGCAACCCACCACTGGCTTACATGTGACACTGAGGCTGCTGTCCACCTTGATGAATGAATGTAGCTTGATGTATGTAGCCATCAAATGGATATGCATTCAGTCACAGGGCAGAAACACATAGCATTTAAAACACGAGCTTGAAAAGGTGTAGCAATGATCTGTATACTTCATTTTTCTATTGAAACAAGAGGACACCAATTAAACCCCCCACCCCATGAAGAAAATAAAAGAGGACCCCAGCCAGTATCCTTTTTCTGACAATGGCTAAATAATTACCTTTGATTCTGGTGGAAATAGCATTCTTGCTTGTTATTTTTCATGTGTGGTCAGGATCTAAGGAGAAAGAGCACTTTAAGCTTTTCCCTTTGCAATTTTATGTTTTTACATCCACATGATTTTGGCTGTGGAGTCCTTAATAACAGTCTCACGAGTGTCTGAATCGTCCCATTTCCACCTTCTACCCTTACTAGAACAAGAACGAAATTGCGTCGTTTTCTCAGTTTGTGTTGCTGGGGCCCAAAAGGGTAGCAGGGAGGGTGGGGAAGGAAAGGAAATCCCAGCACAGGAAACCCAAATGCCACGGAATGCCATAAACTGTTTTTGAACCAATGTATGATATCCAGTACACTTCCGTTTTCTTTCAGTCAGAGCAAAATCTGTGGCATGCCTTTAAAAAATTCAAGCAGATTCATTCAAACTATGAGTTTCCTTCTATTCTCTTTCTTCTGAAATCAGATAAATATCCAGTCAATTATTTCCATTTTTGGTGCTCCTGTTTTTCTTGCAGTCTACTCCATTTTGCCAGCCATCAGATTCCTACCAAGACCTTCCCAAACCTCCTCTTGCCATTTCATAGCTTTAAAAAAAACAACAAAAACCTATGCTACCTTTGTCTTTTTCTCAAGAACAGTTGTTAGAACAAGTGTGTCAATCTGCATGCCATGCAGTTGCTATGTAATTTCATCATTATTTTCCTTCTGTAAGAGGTTTTACAATAAATTGTGATATACTTGTAATATTCATGCCCTCAGTTTGACATACTTTCTCCTCACTGAAGCATAGCGACATGATTTCCTGTGTTGCACCTCGTACCTCTAGGGGAAAAAAAAATCCTTCTTTTGCATATTTGTTAGATCACAGACTTTTTTTGGGGGGGGTGTCACATATAATTCTGCTGTTCCAACTGAATTGGCAGCTGCATTTCAAAAAGGCTTAAGATACAGAAGGATCTTGACAGACTTGAACACTGGACGCTATGAAAAAAATGAAATTCAATGGCGAAAAAAGTAAGGTTCTACATTTAGGCAAGAAAAACAAAATGCACAGATACAGTATAGGTGGTACCTCGCTCAATACTAGTAATTGTGTGAGGGATCTTGGAGTCCTAGTGGACAACCATTTAAATATGAGCCAGCTGTGTGCAGCAGCTGCCAAAAAAGCCAACACAGTTCTGGGCTGCATAAACAGAGGGATAGAATCAAGATCACGTGAAGTGTTAATACCACTTTATAATGCCTTGGTAAGGCCACACTTGGAATACGGCATTCAGTTTTGGTCGCCACAATGTAAAAAAGATGTTGAGACTCTAGAAAGAGTGCAGAGAAGAGCAACAAAGATGATTGGAGGGGTGGAAGCTAAAAGATATGAAGAACGGTTGCAGGAACTGTGTATGTCTAGTTTAATGAAAAGAAGGACTAGGGGAGACATGATAGCAGTCTTCCAATATCTCAGGGGTTGCCACAAAGAATAAGGAATCAAGCTATTCTCCAAAGCATCTGAGGGCAGGACAAGAAGCAATGGGTGGAAACTAATCAAGGAGAGAAGCAACTTAGAACTAAGGAGAAATTTCCTGACAGAACAATTAATCAGTGGAACAACTTGGCTTCAGATGTTGTGAATGCTCTAATACTGGAAGTTTTTAAGATGTTGGATAATCATTTGTATGAAGTGGTATAGGGTTTCCTACCTAAGCAGGGGGTTGGATTAGAAGACCTCCAAGGTCCCTTCCAACTGTTATTCTATTCTATAGTTTTCTTGGCAATTATATCATGTGATTTGCCAAAGCCTTCTTTCAAGATGATAATGTTGAATACTATTGATTTATTAGTCTAACCTACTGCCCCGGGATTTTCTGGAGCTTTCCTAGCCAAGTAATCTCTAACCTGTTTAGCTTTTTCAAGATTAGCCAAGGTCCTTGGAACTTGTATTTAATTTTTAGCTGCCAAATGTAATAATGATTCAACTTTGAATCTGTCTTTCTTAGATTAAAAATGAAGTAAAAAAATTACCTCTGGCTACTTTCAAGTTCATTATCAAGTTCAAAGTTGCTATCTGTTGAAAACTGTTCTGTTCATTCAGATTTTTAATGCATTTTACGTTAGATTCTGGAAAGAGTACTCTATATTTGATATCCCTCCTTAGCAGATACTTGCATTGGTCAGAGCAGGAAGAAGAGAAAAAGATACAAGTAGTCCCCAAGTTATGACCATTTGTTTAAAGGCTGAAGTTATAATGGTGCTGAAAAAAGTGACTTACAACCACACATTTATGACCATCACAGCATCTCTGCGGTCACATCATCAGAATTTGGGCACTTGGTAACCATCATTTATTTACAACAGTGTCCTCGGGTTATGTAGTTGCCATTTGTGACTTTCCCAGGGGGATTTGACGATCAAACTCAATGGGGAAAAACTGGGTTTGCTTCACGTGGAATAACAGTCATAAAATTGGGCATGACTCACTTAATTACTGCATCACTAGCAATATTAAATCTGAATTGTGCTGAGGATTATCTGTATGCCCTGAATCATTTCTGGCTCTGGTTTAACCCCTGCTGGTCTCAGATGCATTTAGATAGTAAATTATTATACACAGACAGGGAAGATATACATCTTTCAACAGAAAAAAAAACACACGATTTCTTCCATCTTTTAAGAACTGCTTTGAAGCCTGTACTCTAAATGTAAGAAGTATGAGAGGCAAGGCCTTTTAGATACATTCTGTGATGTTTGAATGAAGGACAGGTGACAAATAATGTTGCTTCGCTGTACTTCAAAATTCAATGGAAACTCTAAAAGGAGCTAGAATGATACCTTTTGATTCATGTCAAAAGGCTCTTTGATTCTGTAAGTGGTCTATTTAAAAAAATTATTTTGGCAAATGCTTATTTTCCTGCTTGCAAAATGATGACAGGTTCCCAGAGGGTAGTTATTTAGGAGTAACTTTCCACCTAGGCAGAGATCTGTCTATTGCAGCCAGTCTTCTGATCCCAAAGATTAAATCTCCAAGGGGTCCCATTGGACAGTCTGACCCTTCCTCCACCCCCACCCCTCGGCTTCAAGAGCTGCAAATTCAACACAAAACACCTCTTCTGCATCTTGCTCTAAGTGCCTTTCCTTCCCTTCTTTAAATCTAGAAAGCAAGCCACCAAAACCTTGGGAGAAAGAGAAAAGCATCAGTTGAGAAGGGAGGCTCAGCCAATCTCACTGTACTCAGGTTGTACTCTGACAATAAAGGTTTGAATTGAATTGATTTGAGTCCCTGAACTATCGTCCCTGGCGGAGAGAAAGAGAGTAAAAAGAGCTTGCAGAAGTGCAATTAAATCTGCGAAAAAAGAAAATCTTAAGGAGATGCAATGAATACACACAACCAACTTCAACCAAGGGAACTAACAGATCCTTCCCAACCTGGCACTTGCTAGAGATTTTGACTTTAATCACCATCTTCATCGACTGGTATCCACGTTTAGTAAGGGACATTATTCAAGGTGAGTAAGGGAAGACACCACCTCCACACCACTCAACCTCACTCAGGTTTTAGCCCCTCACTCTTGTAACTTTAAATTGTTTTTATATTGATAAATTGTTTTTATATTTTTTATTGTATTGTAATCTGCCTAGAGTCACTTTGGATAGGGAGATGGATAACATATAAATTTACTAAACAAATACATGATTGGTAGTGTACAGGTAATCCCCGACAGTGGTGGGATTCAAATAATTTAACAACCGGTTCTCTGCCTTAATGACCAGCTGGGTAGGCATGGCTTGGTGGTCATGTGACCATGTGGAGGTGGCCAACTCAACGCCACTCACGTCGATGGGCGCTTCGCCTTAGCTGTTACAATGTAATAAGGGTTAAACCAGAGAGGCAGTTTCTGTAAGCAGGGCAATAAAGATCAGGCTAGAAACACCACCAGAATGTTTCCTTCCTGCCTTCCTTACAGGATTAGCACTGTAAAGTGGAAAAAAACAAAATAAGATTTCTTCCAACAACTGGTTCTCTGAACTGCTTAGAAAGTTAACAACCAGTTCTCCCAAAAAGGTGCGAATCGGCTGAATCCCACCACTGGTCCCCGACTTAACAATCACTTGCTTAGCGACCAAAGTTACAATGGCCCTGAAAGAAGTGACCTGATGACCATTTTTTCATACTTACAACCATTGCAGCATCCCCACGGTCACGTGATCAAAATTTGGTTGCTTGGCAACTGGCATGTATTTATGGTTGCATTGTCCCAGGGTCACCTGATCCCGTTGTGACCTTCTGACAAGCAAAGTCAGTGGGGAAGCCAGATTCATTTAACAACTGTAATACTAAACCACTGCAGTGATTCACTTAACAACTGTAGCAAGAAAGGTCATAAAACGGGTCAAAACTCACTTAACGACTGTTTTGCTTCATAAAAGGAATTTTGGGCTCAATTGTGGATGTAGGTCGAGGACTACCTGTACTCAGAAAACATAAGGAGAGATTTAACTTCCAGGCATCAGGATCACAGGCACAAAATGTTGTGTTGACTGCCCAGTGATCACAAAGGACAAGCCCCTTAATTCGAGTACAGTTCTTGTGCAGACTGATAGGCAGAACTTGTTCAGCAGACACACAACTTCACCCACAAGAAAAATTGTTTGCTTCGGCACCCAGCCTTTGACCATTAAATTCTCGGCTTCCAAGGGGCAAAGGCAGCCAGTCCACTCCGTCCTTTAGCCCCTCTGGCTTCTTTCTACCATCCTGTCTTTTGGTATTGAAGCATATGCTGTTCTAAGGCAGCTCAGGAGCCTGCTCTTCCCATCTGCTGCAGCAGCCAAAAACCAGGGGAATCTGCCAAGGTCCCCCCCACTGGTTGCCTCCAGCCACCTCCTGGCTTCCTCTTCTCTTTTCTAACCTTCCATGCCACCCAGCCACACATCTATCTTTCTTTCTTTTCTTTTTTTTTTAGCGGACATGAATTTTTATTTTATTTTTCACATCTGAGCATTACAGAAATGAAATCATTACAAATGCCTCGTAAGGTTTTGCTCCAGATGAAAAGGGGAAAAACAAACAAACAAACAAACAAAAATCATAGGGAAGGGACCAAGCAAAACCAAAAGAAAAAAGAGAAGAAGAAAACGACAGCTGGCAAACTTTTGAAGAGAATGGAAAGGTGGGTGAGGAAAGGGGTAAAAGAAAGAAGTGGGTGGGATTTAGAAAGACTCCTTCACCAGGACCTCTTGACATGTCTACTGCTTTTTTTTTTTTAAAGTATAGATCAGAAAGGAGGGGCAAAAAACAAAACAAAACAAAACAAAACAAACAATGGTATATAAAAAAGGAGGGAGCAAGTTTGGAGCAAGAAGAGTAGCACAAACCAACATCTATTTTATGGCAAATTCCTGATCCTTTGGCCACGCAAAAACGAAAGTCAGTGGATTCCGTAGAAATTCTTCATAGAAAGGGAATGTCCGTGATTTTGTCTTGTCTTATGGCCCGTAATCAACATCCAATTATCAGGTTATAAGTTTCCTCACAGAGGAAAAAAAAAACCCATTGAAGGTGCTTTGTTTTCACAGTTTTTTTTAAACTCCCCCGATATAATACTGTCCGGAATTGGACGAATGCCCCCATAATACCTTTCCGGGAATATGTGCATTCCTTTACTGGAAAGGAGAAAAAAATAAAAATAAAAATAATGCAAGCAACCCCTCAGGATCCCTTCTCAGAACCCAGAAGGGCTGAGTGGCTCCTACTGCATGCTTGTCTTGAGGACAAATTCTGTGTGGTTCACAGGCAACGGGTGAGCTTCAGTGTTGAACACCCAGTCCTTGAGGGAGAGCACATCATCTTCAGAGAACAGAAGATAGAGATACCTAGAACCAGGAGAAGAACAAAGAAAAGCTTGCTGGGTGAAACTGTCAAGTGTAATTTGTTTATGGCCTATGTTAGGTTTGCTACACCTTAGCTGGTTTGGGATTAGACTAGAAATGGGGGAACAATGGCCGTTTTATGACTTATGGACTTCAATGTCAGGTTTCGAGGTCGTCTCAAATAAATTGCATTTCAAACAAAGTCTTTGAAGAAAAACTCCCCTTTTATTAAGCACGACATTCTAACTCCGACTCCATCGCAGCCAACACTGACTTCCAGACCCAAAACCCTCCCTTTCCATTCCCCACTCCCCTGCACTCATTGGCCATCTTCCAAGTCACTCTACCCCTAAACTACTGCTCCAGCTCAAAGAAATTTCCCCCCTCCCATCTCCTAGGGGATATTATCTCCAGGGAAAATAAGTAGGTGAAAAGTCAAACGTCCCTTTCCAGACACCTCCGCTTCTCCTTCTTATGTCAGCACTAGAGTAAATGCAGCTTGAAGTGCTGACATCCAACTTCATGGCTGGCTTAGGAATTCTGGGAGTTGAAGTCCACAAGTCATAAAACGCCCATTGTTCCTCGCCCTTGGATTAGACATACACAGGGGTGGCTTCAAAATTTTTAGCAACGGGTTCTCTGGCCGGTTGCTGGGTAGGCCTGGCCATGGTGGGTGTGGCCTAGTCGGCCTCCTGCACCATGGTGGGAGGACGTTTTTGCCCTCCCTAGGCTCCGGAGACTTTTCTCCAGCCTCCGGGAGGGCGAAAATGGCCTCCCCAGGCTCCGGAGACCCTTCCTGAACTTCCAGTAGGCCCGTTTTTTGCCCTCCCCAAGCTTCCGCACATGCCCCACACTTACCTGCATCCAAAACAGGCTGCGTGGGGACTCCTGGGAGGGGTAGGGGCAGGGTGGGCAGGGCCAGCCAGGACTGGGATTTGGGGGTTCTCTGAACTGCACAAAATCTTAGCTAGAGGTTCTCCCGAACCCCTGCAAACCTCCAGCAGCCCACCTCGGACATACAACAGAGTCTGGACCAGCAGTGTGCCAAATCTTCAAGGTGAACTGTTTAGTGTTCAAACAGCCGAAACAGGCTGTGTTTCAACCTCTGAATCCTTTCAAAATGGTTGAAATAGCCAATTTCAAATGGAGAACCACCATCTAGCACCGCCCAAAACTGTCCTGTGCTGACACCAGAAACGAAATGACAAGGCTTTAAGGATTTGGTTGTAGAGAAGAGATGGGGTATGGGAAGAAGGGACCATTTGTTGCACAGGTAGTCCTCAATGTAGGACCAGTGGTGGGATTCAAATAATTTAACAACTGGTTCTCTGCCCTAATGACCAGCTGGATAGGCATGACCATGGTGGGCGTGGCTAGGGTGTGTGACAGGCAGCACTTGGCTTCCTGCACGCCCCCTGGGCGCAGTAACAGGCCGCGGGGGGGGGGGGATGCACCGCTGCCCCCGCGCCCCATTTTGGGCCTAGTAGACCTCCCTGCAACCTCCTGGGAGCGAAAATGGGCCACTGGGGGGCTGCACCGCACCCCCCGTGCTCCGTTTTGGGCCTAGGAGGCCTCCCTGCAGCTTCCTGGGAGCCAAAATAGGTCACATGGGGACTCCTGGAAGGGGCAGGGTGGGATGGTGTGGGGTGGGGCGGGGCGGGGTGGAGCCAGCCAGCAATTTAACTACTGCTTCACCCGAACCAGCCCGGACAAGCTGAATCCCACCACTGCTTAGGACCATTCGTTGAACAACTTTTCAAAGTTATGATGGCATTGGAAAAAAAGGGACTCATTGTTGCACTTGCAACCCATCACAGTGTCCCAACGGGCACATGATTAAAATTCAAGAGCTTGACAATTAGTTGTGTATTCATGATGGCTCCAGCATCCTGAAGTCACGTGATTATCAATTTTGACCACCTCAGCTGGCTTCCAACAAACAAAATTACATGGGGGAAAGCTGGATTTGCTTAGCGATGTGATTCACTTAACCATGGCAAAGAAGGCTGTAAAATTGGGCGTGACTCACTTAACAACCACCTTGCTTAACAAGGGAAAAATCCAGTCCCGGATGTGGTCATAAGTCAAGGACTACCTGTATTTTAAAAGAGAGCGTGATAAGTTACTAAACTTGTTTACACTTGTGAAGGAGGAATTAATTTCTTTATATATTTCTTTTTTTCTTTGCTACATCCTTATTTTTTTCTTTTCTTCTTTTCTGCACCATCTATTTTTCTTTTAAAGTTGCTATTAGTTTTTTTTTATTGTGGCAATTGTAAATTTTACTTACCTCACTATATTAAAAAAAGAGAGAATTCTGAAGTCAGGCTAACTGTCTGAGCTGTGTTCCAGCAAAACCAGTGGTATTTTGGCTATTTGTCAGAACTTGGTCATGGGAATGCAACATTGCCCCCACAATAAATGCATTTTCTTCTAAAGATGCCTTTACTGTGCTCTTCAGGGACCATGAATTCCCCCATGACTTGCTTCAAGAAAAACATCCTCCTTCCTAAACGTCTTTTGATGGTCAAATATTGAAAATGCTCAGGACTTACTTTAACGTCTCTGCCAGAAAAAAGCTCTGCTGCATGTTGTCATGGCTTGGGTTGGTTGAATACACATCGCGGATTCCAGAGAAACCAGCTTCTACTCGGCAGAATTTCTCCAGCGCCTGATTTGGAAAGCAAGGAAGAGAAGAAAGTCAACTCAGTTCCAAGAATGGCAATGCAGCGCTCCTTCATCATCATGGGTGGAAGGAGGTGATGGCGGTGACCCTACATGACTCAGGACCTGGATACCTTCGAGACCGACTTCTGCCACCAGTAGCCTCCCACCGGCCAATTTGCTCCCACAGAGAGGGACTCCTCAGGGTGCCATCGGTTATGCCGGCTGTCGACACCCAGGGGAAGGGCCTTCTCTGTGGGAGCTCCTGCCCTGTGGAACGAACTGCCCCCGGAAATACACAAGATCTCCGACCTCCGTGTGTTTCGCTGTGCCCTTAAGACCCTGCTGTTCCGCCAGGCAGGGCTATCTATGTAAATGATTTTTAAATTGGTGTTTTAAATTTTGGGTTTTAAATTCTGGCCAAAATTGTTTAATACTTTTAACTGTTTTAAATGTTGTTGTATTTTGTGTTTTTAATTTGGCTGTACACCTCCCCGAGTCCTTCGGGAGAGGGGCGGTATATAAATTAAATTATAAATAAATAAATAAACTAGGTAGCAGCTGAGGTGAAGGTTTCTGTGGGCTTCTCCAGCAGCAGGAATCAATGGTGACTCTGCTTAGGTCTCATGTGCCCTCAGATCAGAGGTGGGTCGCCCCTGGTTGGCACCGGTTCTATAGAACCGATAGTAAAACTGGTGGGAGGCTCCGCCCACCGACCCCAATGTCATCAAAACTTCTGCTTGCGCAGAAGAGCATGCGGCCCCGCTGAGAACTGGTAGTAAAGGTAAGTAGAACCCACCCCTTCCTCAGATGTCTACGGAAATTCTCATTCATCCAGGCCATGGTTGTCCCAAAGCTGTTTTTTCAAAAGGCAACTGGACTTTCCTCCCTCTTAATGTTAAGGTCTTAAAACATTAAGATTGAACAGCTCTTATTCAATAGAGGACATCACCTATCACCTACAATATAGTTGTTGTGGCCTGCCAACGGCCTGCACAGATTGTGGCTGATCCGGATGACGAGGAGGCTGGTGTAGTGTTGCGCCAGCAGCCTGTGCAGCCGGTGCTCGAGTCGGACAGCGAGGAGGCTGAAGAGGATGTGATGCCAGAGGCAGAGACTCAGCCAGGGCTTTCAGAACCTCCAGAGGGTCCTTCAAGTGAAGAGAATGAAGTGGAGGAGCCTCTTCTCAATGCTCGAGCACGCAGGGCTGCCAAAAGACAGGAGTGGCTACTCAGGAGGAGGTCTCCTCGAGAGTAAGGCTTGGGGCTAATTGGCCACTCCTTTAGCCTATTTAAGTTCGCTCACAGATAGCACACGCTGCTGGAAACAACGTTTAATTACTACGCAGAGCATTTTGAGTGAGTTTCTTGTTACATCGTGTTGCCTAGGGACTGGAGCAGGTTCTCCTGGCCTATTATCCCACCCTAGCTTTTCTTCCAAGGTCATTGGTTTCAGAAAGAGAAAAGAGAGCCTTCCTTCCATAAATTTCTCCACAACAATCCTTATTGTGAGATAGGATAGGCTGAAGTTGAGATCAAGCCATGTCACCCTGGGCACTTCGATGGCTAAAGGAAACTTTGTTTTGATTCCTTGTGAGGATGGGAGGGCAGGCATTTCTTGTCTTTTGCTGGGGAATCTTAGATAAGAATCTCAGATAAGATTTCCGAAATCTTTCTGAAAATTTTCTGCAATTGTGGGTCCTCAAATCCTCATTTTATGTTACAGGGAAGCCTGTGAAGGATCATCTACTTAGGTGCTATTGAAACTAAGGTCCTTGTGCTAGAGAAGCTTTTAGTTCAGAGGTCTCCAACCTTGGCAACTTTATGACTTGTGGACTTCAACTCCCAGAGTTCCTCAGCCAGCTTTGCAAAGCTGGCTGAGGAATTCTGGGAGTTGAAGTCCACAAGTCTTAAAGTTGCCAAGGTTGGAGACCCTTGTTTTAGTTAAATCCAGCAGGGCTTCCCTTAGAATCCATAAAGAGATCAGACATTGTGGCTGCCATGTGCCACAAACTGAAGAATACCATTCAGGACTGCAGCATAAAAGATAGAATGCTATGAGCCAGCAGTAGAAGTTTATTGATTTGATTTGATTTGATTTGGGGGCTGCCGGACTCCAAATGAATCTTTACCTTTTTTTGTGCTTCCCAAAACAGATGGTCATAAGGCCCAAGTAAATTACTAAAACATGGATGTTTGGGGCCAGATAAAGGCCAGTTAATGCCTTCGGTACTGCCTAACAATGGAGCCCACTCTGCAAAAGTGAGATTCTCACAACTTGAGATGGAAACAAATGTGATCTCCGACAACATCTTCAAACCAAACATTTAGACGTTAGTCAAAGAGAACAGGCTGAGAACCCTTTTTCTGACTTACTTGGACAGCTTCCCAACCCCACTCTCTGTACTTGGGGTCATGTGTCAACCTCCACAAGTAGAAGTAGCTCTCTACAACCTCGGGGCGCAGGATGTAATAACGATCGCTGAGTCGCGTGGCCATCGCTTCCGTTCCAGAATCAAAGCGAAATGCTTCAGGGCCCAGGTTGGTATCTAGCCACAAAAACAACAACAAAACAAAAACAAAAACAACAAAACAGAATGGTCAGAGGATGCTTTGATAGCTGCAGGGTCAGCTAAAATTTGGGGTGAATGTGTGAATTCACTAAACAAGTACACAGTATATCATGAACACTTTCACGGTGAAGTAGAAACATTTTTCAGGCCTCTTGCAAGTGAAAAAAAATGAATTGATCCTAAGCCTTAAATGCCTGCATAATTTCCATTAGAAGGACCTGACCTGGAGAAGCAAACACCATCACTATTCAAGCTAAACTGAAGGAAATAGACCGATCCTCAGTTTAGACATTAAAAGAGGAAAAAGATAACCAATCTAGATGTGATAGATTCTCCAGAAGGTCTGGGTTAGAGGCCGTCCCCAGAATCTATGAAGCCTTATCTGACCGTTCCCAAAGGAATGCAGTCAGTCTGGTGAGATTCTTGCCACATGGGTGACTAACAATAAAGCTTCTGCTTGAGACTATTCATGAGTGGCCCTGGTTGGTTTGCACCCAAGACTAAATCAAATGCCGTCCAAGACTGACAATTGACACTTTTCAAGGTGTTTATTTATTTTTTATTTTTTATCAAAATATCAAATCAATGCTTGAACAGTGTGGCACCTGAGTGTCATACATTCTGATACAAATAAAACTAATCAAATTAATCATAATCCTTACATTCAATCCGCTTATATATTTCTATTAATAATGCATATTTATATTAATTTATAGTTTTTCATTATTCAATTATTCTGCATTTTCTCTTATTACTTGCATTTTATGATGTAAAAAGTATACACTAATATTCCCCCTTTTCTTGTTTCTATCACTTATTCTAGCTTTTGATCATATCGCCCTTTATTAAGAAACTTTTCCTTTCTTTCTTGTCTAACTTCTAATCATGTCACCTACTTAAAAAAAGAAAAAAGGAAAAAGAAGAAGAGAGCGAGAGAAAAGAAAAAATAACTCAGAACAACAATAGGAAAAAAAATCATCCATCTACCATCTCTTGACCGCTTCAATACTTTATTTGCTATGCTTTACAAGAAAAATAGGAAAGAAGAAAAGAAAGTCAAGACAACAATATAAAAATAAAAAAGAAATCATCTATCCATCGTCCCTTGCCCGCTTCAATAAACAATTGACACCTTTCAGCTGGAGGTACTTTCCAGCTCTGGCAGAACATGGAGACTAACAAATAATGGGTTATAACAACACAATGGTGCATTTGTGACTTCAGCTGGGCAACTGGAAGCAGATGGCCAACAGCAGTAGTTGAGGATGAGGTGAGGACTGGGAAGTGTGGCTTCACTAATGGAGGTTACCTGTGTACAATATTAACTGGTGAACAAGAGTGCGCAGAACCTTTTTTCAAAAACGGGGTTGGATTTTTAGATTTTTACCTGAGCGAATGTAAGATTCGTGACAAGTATGTGTTATTTTTCCAGCTAGATCCAAGTAATGCTGTTTCTCTTCTTCCAGGGCGTGTTCCGCTCCGAGGGCTATCATGCCCCCAGAAAAGCAAGCCAAGTGCCCCATTTTATGATCCAAGATGCCTCCTCGCCATTCGGCAATATAGGTTAGCCCACCAGGTGATTTTTTGACAAGGTGCTTTTCTATGGCCTAAATTTCACAGCATTTGGAAAAGAGAGAGAGAGAAAGTGAGTTGTGTGGAACGAAGAAAAACGAAGCAGGTTTATAAATAAAAGATACATTGGTAGAAGTGTCAAAAACTACGCATGCAAATAGTCCAATGGTTCACCCAATATACGAAAGGAGATGGCCATTATGGTTAGTCATCTAGTCTCTGCTTCAAAAAGCTTCGTAACACAACACCGGTACCATAAATTGTATCCAGAAACCAATCAGCGACCAATATAGGACGTGGAAGAATATAGTTCCAGTAGCAAGAACCAGTAAATACACAGGTGGCCTTATAGTGGACTAATTGCAGTTTTAATTTATTTATTTATTTATTTATTTATTGGTTCGATTTATATGCCGCCCTTCTCTGGAGACTCAGGGCGGCTTACAATGCATTAAGCAATAGCCTTCATACTTTTGTATATACCTGCTTAGTAGAGCTTTTGGCCCCCCCCAAGCGGTGTTCTTTTTTATACAAAGTCAGCTTATTGCGCCCACAAACCAGGTCCTCATTTTACCTACCTCGAAAGGATGGAAGGCTGAGTCAACCTTGAGCCTGGTGAGATTCGAACTTGCAGTAATTGCAGGCAGCTGGTGCTACTTAACAGTACTTAACAGCACTTTTAGTCTGCTGCGCCACCAATTGTGGATTGTTAAGTCTTCACTTAACAATCCACAACTGTGACTGGAAACTTTGTTATGTACGATGTCATATCATGTCATGCAATTGTGCCACTAAGCGACAACAGTTTCACCAGTCCTTGTTGCAATCACTAAGTGCATGGTTGTTATGCGAAGCTCTTGTGTGACTATAATTTGCTATTTCCTCCTGGTTTCCTCACTGACTTTGGTGGTCAAGAGCCAAGGAAGATTCCAAAGGGGGATTGAAGCCACCCCTTGGAGGCAGTGACCATCTGTTGCTTAGAGTAGAGAAAAATGGGGTAACACAATAGCTGCATTTGAAGGATGTTTAATGTACAAGACAGAGCAACCTGGTTCAGAATTGATTATCAGTAGAATCAGCTTTAAATATACATATCAGTGGTGAAATCCAAATTTTTTTTTACTACCGGTTCTATGGATGTGGCTTGGTGGGTGTGGCATGGGAAGAATACTGCAAAATCCCCATTCCCTCCCCACTCCTGGGGCCAGCCAGAGATGGTATTTGCTGGTTCTCTGAACTGCTCCAAATTTCTACTACTGGTTCTCCAGAACCTATCAGAACCTGTTGGATTTCACCCCTGATATATATGTAATATGATTTTTCTTGAATCTTTTAAAAAAGCATAAACAAACATAAAAGCAAAAATGTACTAATATAAACTTAAGGGAAAAAAAAGAAAGCAAAGAGAAAGCAAAAAGTGCAAGGAAAGAAAACTTGAGAAAAAAATAGAAAAGGAAGAATAAAGAAGTGGCTTTCGATATTCTTCATAATGGTGGAAAGTACAATGATATTTCAACTTCTCCTGCCAAAGTTACTGGCTTCCAGGATTTTCAAGAGCTATAGACTTTTTTGTCACAGCTGGAGTCCAGCTCCACAATTTGCAGTGCAGATGTTCAATTCATCAGGCCAAAGTTAGGAGGCATTTATCCTCGCTGTCTTTTCTATTGATGTGAACCTGTTTACTTGTTGAGTCATTCATCTGTAATTTTATCAGATGAATCAACACTTAAGATGTCCGTGAACAAGAGATGACGCAGATTACATAATTGCCTCATTTGCGTGATGAGATCATCCATCATGCATTGAGGCATCTCTTGCCCTTTCCTCTCGTCCTGCAAATGTCCATGATTCAACCAAAACTGAACCACACAACCAGGCTAAAAAAAACATTGGAAATGCAGAACTCTTTCAGAGATAGGCAATAGTACATCTTCTAGCCCCGAATACTATTCGCTTGGGCTTTTCTCCATTTTCAAAATAGATTGTTCAGAAAGTTATAGAACCACAGTACACCAGCACCACTCTCACTGCTTTTAAAACCTGTGGCTAGTTTGGAGAACACATTCAATCATCTTTTATGGCAATGAGGATAGGAACATAGGATCCACTGACTTGCCTATTGTCTTATCCAGCATGGCCATAAAGAAGAGTTTGGAACTGTTAAACCTTGGTTGGGCAATCTTTTGCCTTGCTGGGGCCACATTGAGTGAAGAGGAATTAATAATGTTAAAAATTTGCGATCTTGTGATTACTAGCTGTGCAGGGCCATATAAAGTCCATGCCACACAAGCTGAACACACCTTGTTGAATAGAATAGAATAGAATAGAATAGAATAGAATAGAATAGAATAGAATAGAATAGAATAGAATAGAATAGAATTCTTTATTGGCCAAGTGTGATTGGACACACAAGGAATTTGTCTTGGTGCATATGCTCTCGGTGTACATAAAAGAAAAGATATGTTGGTCAAGAATCATAAGGTACAATGCTTAATGATAGTCACAGGGAAACAGTCCATATAAATCTTAAGGATACCAGCAACAAGATTACAGTCATACAGTCATAAATTTAAGTTTAAGCTTTTAGTTTTGTTCAGCAGTGTATTCAACTTCTCTAACTGAATTCAAAACATCCTGTGTAGAGCATCCTAGCAGAAGTTGGAACTCAAAATATCTCTGTGTTTTTCTTTTTCAGCCAAAAGCCTTTGTACAAAAATACTTGAAATGATTCATGGACTTTGCCCATGAAATAGGATGTTTCACCAAGGAAACAAAAGGGCTCCAGACCAAGCAGTTTGAAACGGTTTTGTTTCTGAATGACTGCAATGTGCCGTGTTTCCTGAAGCCAACGAGCCATTCTTAACATTAATAATGAAACAAACTCTTTAATATTTCATGTGTTGTGGAGTTTGCTAGTATCAATAAATAAATATAATACCGTGTTTCCCCAAAAATAAGACCCTGTCTTACATTTTTTTGAACCCCGAAATAAGCGCTTGGCCTTATTTTTGGGGAGGTCTTATTATTTTGGGGCGTGTGGAGCAAGATGGGGCTCCTCTTGCCGTCTTACCTGATTTCCAGCTCTGCATTTAAATATTTTCGGGGAGGGCTTATTTTCGGGGGGAGGCTTATTTTAGCGCATGCGCTCAAAAGCCTGATTGGGTTTATTATCAGGGGATGTCTTATTTTCGGGGAACTGGCTAAGTATCTCGGCTGCTGTGTATATTTAGTTTGTTTCTTTATTGTTTTAATCGTTTTTATACTTTTGGAGCTATAAGCCATTCAGAGTTATTGATTGAGATGGGTGGCTACAGAAATTGAATAAATAAACCAATCATGGTTAAAACTAACTACAGTTCAGGATTTGGACTCAATGATGAACAGGTGGCAGATAATGAAAACTGGAACCACAAGCTTTTAATTTTCTTCTGATGTCTCTGTAGAGATGGAAAACCTGGAATGAAAACCCCCTTTGGAAAACACCCTGTTTCTGAATCATGATGCCCAAACCCAACTTAATCTTAGAAGGATGGCTGGATGGCCTAAGTCTGTCCAGTGATTCTGTGCAAAGGTAAGATCTGAATCTTGGCCATCCACTTCCATCCTCTATGGCCGTGATGCAGGGGTGAAATGCTCCCAGTTTGGACTGGATCACCTGATCCGGTAGCGATGGTGATGGGTGGTTCGGAGAACCGGTAGCAAAAATCCCTGCGCCCCCCCCCCCACCATGCTCAGCTGAGTCGCACGATCATCAGAAGCTTTTTTTTTTTTTACTTTTAAAAGCATTTTTTCTACAACCTCTTCCGACGAAAAAATGCTTTTAAAAGTAAAAAAAAAAAGCCTCTGATGATCGCGCGGCTCAGCTGGGATCCGCAGAGGCTTTTCAAAGCATTTTTTTCTGCAACCTCTTGGCCGAAGAGGTGGTAAAAAAAATGCTTTGAAAAGTCTCTGACAATCCCAGCTGAGTTGCCTGATCGCCAGAGGCTTTTCAAAGCATTCAAAAAATGCTTTGAAAAGTAAAAAAAAAAAAAGTTGGCCACGCCCACCCAGTCACATTACCCCCACCAAGCCACGCCCACTGAACCAGTAGTAACACATTTTACATTTCACCCCTGCCGTGATGGCAAACCTATGGAACGTGTGCCAGACATGGCATGCAGCGCCCCCTCTGATGGCACGCGAGCTGTTGGTCCAGTTTAGTTCCACTGTGCATGCGCGCGTGCCTCCTGCCAGCCAGCTGATCTTCAGGTCTCTGCCCACATGTGTGGGGGGTCAAGGCACGTGCGGGGGACCGCGCACACATGCACGGGGGTAGGGTGCAAGCGGGGGCACGCATGTGCAGGGGGGGTCGGGGGCATGCAGGGGTACATCCGCATGCACAGGGGGCCAGGGCGCATGCAGGGGGCCGTGCTCGCATTGCATTTTGGGGGTTTGGTCCGGAAAAGGTTAGCCATCACTGCTCTATGGGGTTTCTCATAAAGTACTTGCTGTTGATCAAGCACAAAGGGAATGATGCTTCATTCTCCGCCTTACCTCCAGAGCTTTATCATACATGGTTTTTGCTTCGCTATCTTGCTTATCTGACATGAGCCAAGATTTGATCAGATATTCATAAAAACTGTCCCCAAGGCCACCAATAGAGACGTGATCTACAGCGACGGGAAGAAGAAGACAACTTGTCATTAGAAAAGTCAAACAACTGCACTGAAAATGCTTTGGTTGACTAATGTTTTATACATTTTATTTTAACCAACTGGAGAACGTCCTCTCCAGTAAGAAACGTGCACAGGAACACAAACAATTTGGAAGTTAGCCTGCTTCTTTTGTATTTTTAATGCCTAAATTCCTTCAAAGGGGTCAAGGGAAGAGAGGGATAGCAAAACAACCCCCCCCCCCAGATTATTAGCACATCATCCAGAGACAACTGCCTCTCTCTGGTGTCTTCTCAAAGGAGTCAAGATTAAATAATTTTGCTCTATCTTTGTCTAGCAACTGCACTTGAGCAGAGTAAAGAAGCAAATGACCAATTAAGATCTGGACCCAGATCTTCTACTACAAAGTACTGTCACTGTGGGAGTAATAAAGTTTGGCACTGAAAATATATCTATAAAGTACCATAATACCCTTCATTCTGCAGTTTGAAGATTCTTTGATTCCTTTGGGTTCTTAAAAATCACCTTAAGGGCTAGAAACTTGGTTTATAGATAAACGAAGAAACGAAGTTGTTCAGGAAGCTGGGCTTTGTTCCCAATACATTTTGTGCTCCCCTTTGAACAGAAATCACTATATAGCCTTATCCATTATTGTCTTTCTCTATCAGCCCCCCCTTCCTCCCTTGTGAAGGGAAGGCAAAGAGAACCTTAGAGTCAAGTGTCAAAACAGCACAAAAGACTCCTGGACAGGATAGCATTGCAAGTTCATGAGATTTGCAAGCCAAAAAAAAAATCTCAGCCACGCCGTGTAGATTGAACTCGCAGCATCTGGAGAGTTCATCGGCATTTTGTTAAGTGTGATTCGATGCCTGGAATGAATATTAGAGACATTTGAAGGAGCAGGTTGAAGGAGGGGAGGAAGAGAAAACACCGTGGTGCCAGGCGTGAAGATGTCTCCAGAATACTGAGGGGCTTTTTTCCATGGCTACCTCTTCAGACTGCCCTGCTGCAGAACCTGTTATGGGAAATCTGCCTGGCGGCATAAAACTGGATCAAATTTATAATGGGAATAGCATGCTGGAGGGGGGGGGGGTTATTTCTACATCTCAGCATCAATGCTCCAGGGTATCCAAGGACATGCGAGTCATCCCCTCCTCCCAGAAAAACTCCCCCCCTCCTCCCAGAAAAAACAAGTGAAGAGAGAACAAGAGAAAGCCTGGTGGCGCAGCAGACTAATAGCCTGTTATTAACATTCAGCTACCTGCAATTACTGCAAGTTCGAATCTCCCCAGGCTCAAGGTTGACTCAGCCTTCCATCCTTTCTAAGGTAGGTAAATTGAGGACCCAGTTTGTGGGGGCAATAAGCTGACTTTGTATAAATATACAAATGTATGAAGGCTATTGCTTAACGGATTGTAAGCCGCCCTGAATCTCTGGAGAAGGGTGGCATACAAATCAAATTAAAAAAAAAAGAAGAATAAGCACCAGTGAAATTTACTTTCTATGCCACCTAACCAGGGATGGGCTGCTGGGGGTTCACAGGGACCGCCTACTACCACAAGCAGCCTCCCACCGGCCGGTACGCTCTCATAGAGAGGGGCTCTTCCGGGTGCCATAAGCTAAACAATGTCGACTGGCGGCCCCCAAGGGGAGGGCCTTCTCTGTGGGGGCACCCACTATCTGGAACAAGCTCCCCCTAGAGATACGGAGGATCCCGGATCTGCACACTTTCCGCCGTGCTCTTAAGGCTCTCCTATTCCAGCAAGTCGGCCTGGCCTAATTTTGTCCCCTGTTTTAAAATTCTTTTAAATGGAAATTTTAATCTGTTTTAAATTATTGGGATTTTTAATTGTCTCGGGCTAAATTATTTAATCTGGTTTTAATTATGTTTTTAACTTTTGTATCTATGTATTTTATTTTGTGCCTGTTCACTGCCCTGAGTCCTTCGGGAGTAGGGTGGTATATAAATCTAAGAAAACAAACAAACAAACAAACAGGGGTTCGGGAGAACCTCTAGCTAAGATTCTGTGCAGTTTGTAGAACCCCCAAATCCCAACTCCTGGCTGGCCCTGCCCACCTCTCCTCTCCCCTCCAAGGAGTCCCCACACTGCCCATTTTGGATTCAGGTAAATGCAGGGCGAGAGCAGAGGCTCGGGGAGGGTGAGAAACAAGCCTACTGGAAGTTTGGGAAGGCCAGAAACGGGCCCAGAGTGCCTCTGGAGCCTGGGGAGGCCGTTTTTGCCTGCCCGGAGACTTGAGGAAAGCCTCTGGAGCCCGGGGAGGAAAAAAATGCCCCCCCCACCATGGTGCAGGAGGCCGACTAGGCCACGCCCACCAAGCAACCAGATAGAGGAACCCTTGCTAAAATTTTTGAAGCCCACCTCTGCACCTAACCTAGGATGCAAATGTATATACCAGGGGTGAAATGCTCCCGGTTCGGACCGGCTCGGGCGAGTAGGTAGCGATGGCGACGGGCAGTTCGGAGAACCGGTAGCAAAAATCCCTGCCCCTGCCCCCCATGCCCAGCTAAGCTGCGCGATCATCAGAGGCTTTTTTTCTTTTAAATGCCTCTGACGAACTAAGCTCTGATGATCCCAGCTGAGTTGCCTGATCGGCAGAGGGTTTTTTAAAAACCCTCTGATGATCAGGCAACTCAGCTGGGATCGTCAGAGCCTTTTGAAAGCATTTTTTTACATGGTTTTACATGTAAAAAAATGGTTTTAAAAGTAAAAAAATAATTGGCCACGCCCATCCAGTCACATTACCCCACCACCACCAAGCCACGCCCACAGAACCGGTAGTAACAAATTTTAGATTTCACCACTGGTGTATACCTCCTCATCTACTGTTACCCTGTGGGATTTCCACCTGAAACAGAGCTTAATTTACAGCATGTTTTCAGATTAGCGGGCTTCTTTGTGATTGATTTGTGTGAGCCTGTAATGCAGGGTTTCTCAATCTTGGCAGCTTTTAAAATGTGTGGACTTCAACTCCCAGAATTCCCCAGCCAGCCATGCTGGCTGGGGAATTCTGGGAGTTGAAGTCCGCGAGCGTTAAAGTCACCAAGGTTGGGAAATCTTGTATAATGGTATAGGAAAGCTGACAAAAGCCTGACTGGATTGCATATTGCAATACAGTGGTATCTTGGTAGTCAAATATTTTGTCCTGGTACTCATTGTTTGTTTGGTACATCATTTGTTTGGTACTCAATGCCCAAGCTAAATTTGTCAGTGTCGGCTGCTTTATGACTCACTACATTATTCCTTATGGGGAGAAAATGTTTGGTGCTCATTGTGCCTCGTGGAATCAATTAAGGATGAATACCAAAGTGTCCCTCTATAGCAGAGGTCTTCAAACTTGGCAGCTTTAAGACTTGTGGACTTCAACGCCCAGCAAAGCTGGCTGGAGAATTCTGGGCGTTGAAGTCCACAAGTCTTAAAGCTGCCAAGTTTGAAGACCTCTGCTCTATAGTATATTTTAGGATGGCTTGAGAGAAAGCTTAGAGCGAACCTGGATATGTCCAGTCCTATGGCCAAGGAAAGTAATCCCTGCCCATTTTCCCTGTAGTTTCTCTTAATGCACGAGTACATCTGTCTACTCCAATTTGGTTATCTCAGGCAGGGGAATTACTAAGCAAGTTATTTGGAGCAATTGGAAAAGTACTCTTATTCTGGGCATTAACAATTGGATTCAAAGCATGTGTAATTTATTCACTTTTGCAAATACTCTTCCCCCCCAATTATCAAAAATGGTGCCATATGTTTCTCTTTGGCAGAGATTCATGATGTTTTGCGAGAAAAAAAGAATATTTTCCCCACTCTGAATTTGACATTTCCTTACATTGTTTAATTGTTGATATACAACGGGCATGCCTAGATGGTTCATAATTTCCTCCTTAATTTGGGTTTTGGCTCATTATACGGCTTTTTGTTTTTCCTTTGCATTTGTCTACCATTTGCTTCTTTATTTTGTTTTTGTAGTTCCCTTTTTTGCATTTTAGTGTATTTTTTTAAAAACAATTTGTAATAAAATAAATGTTAACAAATAATTAATAAATATCCTGTCTCCCTTAAATCTTCTTTCCTCCAGACTGAACCTGCCCAAGTTCTTTCAGTCTGTCCTCATAGGATACGTCCTTGTGTTCCTCTTCCATCTTTGTTCTCCTCTGAATTCTGATAAGCTTGAATTCTCTCAAGAACTTGGCTGAAAACTCTATGCAAAGGCTATTCATGACCTCTATATTATTTCAAGTGTCAGAGGAAGCACATTTTTTTCATTCTTTACTCTCGCAGAGTTTCCAGAAGTCTCGTTGGATGACAAACAAGCTGAACCTCCCCCCATCTTTTAGAATAGAATAGAAAAACAGAGATGGAAGGGACTATGGAGGTCTTCTAGGCCAACCCCCTGCTTAGGAAGGAAACCCTACACCACTTCAGACAAATGGTTATGCAATCTCTTTTTAAAAACTTCCAGTGTTGGAGCATCCACAACTTCTGCAGGCAAGTTGTTCCACTGATTAATTGTTCTAACTGTCAGGAAATTTCTCCTTAGTTCTAAGTTGCTTCTCTCCTTGATTAGTTTCCACCCATTGCTTCTTGTCCTGCCTTCAGGTGCTTTGGAGAATAGCTTGACTCCCTCTTCTTTGGGGCAGCCTCTGAGATATTGGAAGACTGCTATCATGGTCCTTTGGTCCCTGGTCCTTTTCTTCACTAGGCTAGCCATGCTCAATTCCTGCAACCGTTCTTTATATGTTTTAGCTTCCAGTCCAGTGGTGGGTTGCCCCCAGTTCGCACCGGTTTTATATAACTGGTAGTAAAACCGACAGGAGGCTCCGCCCACTGACCCTGACATCATCAAAATGCTTCTGCGCATGTGTGTGGCCCCATTGCAAACCGGTAGTAAAGATAAGTAGAACCCACCCCTGCTCCAGTCCCCTAATCATCCTTGTTGCTTTTCTCTGCACTCTTTCTAGAGTCTAAACATCTTTTTCACATCGTGGTGGTGACCAAAACTGGATGCAGTATTCCAAGTGCGGCCTTACCAAGGCATTATAAAGTGGTATTAATACTTCACGAGATCTTGATTCTATCTCTCTGTTTATGCAGCCCAGAACTGTGTTGGCTTTTTTGGCAGCTGCAGCACACGTTTGGCTCATATCTAAATGATTGTCCACTAAGACTCCAAGATCCCTCTCACAGTTAACTACTATTGAGTAAGGTATCACATATACTGTACCTGTGCATTTTGTTTTTCTTGCCTAAACGTAGAACCTTACTTTTTTCACCACCGAATTAAATTTTGTTAGATAGCGACCTAAAAGCATATGCATCTCCTTATGCTCTATCGCAGTGTTTCTCAATCATGGCAGCTTGAAGGTGGATGGACTTCAACTCCCAGAATTCCCCAGCCAGCCATGGAATGCTGGCTGGGGAATTCTGGGAGTTGAAGTCCATCCACCTTCAAGCTGCCATACTTAGAAACACTGCTCTATTGTTTTCCTTTGGTGGTTTCAACTGTAAACCTGTGCTAGGTCTTGAGCTCCAGCTGTTATTTTCTTTTTTCAAAACTACATTCTGCTTCACTTTTAGAAAAGCGCTCCTGTACGAATCTTCCTTTTCCATCCCCACCAGTTTGGTTACTGCCTGATCGGGAGTCCCAGTTGTTATCCTTCTAAGTTCCTTCTGCCTTCTCCTCTATAGGATTTCTAATCCGTGCTTGCAACTGCAGTAGCAAATTGCTTCCCCCCCATAAAAAAGGGGAGGGGGAATATCCCTCTCTCCTAATGGGGAGATGGCTATTGTACATGCATTGAATGTCTATGGAGTATCTTGGAATGTCTTCAAAGAAAAACCTGAAAGTCCAGTTGCCGCTTGAAAAAAAAGCACCTTTGCGACATCGATGTGTTGAAATTCGCCTACCCTCCTGGTTGGCTTTTTGTGGTCTTGTACAAAGGTGGGATTCACTTACCTTCCCTACCAGTCCGCCACATGTGTGCATGCGTCCAGGCTTCTGTGCAAGTTTTTTGCTCGCGCGCGTGCCATCCGCGCATGCGCCCAGCCTTGAAAATGTGGCTAAATAGGACGGCCTTACATCCGGGTGGGTGGGCGGAGCAGTCGCCGCTACCAGTTTCCCCGAACCTGACAGAACTGGCTGAAACCCACCTCTGGTCTTATGTATTAAGAGACACTTGGCAAAACAAGACAGCAGAGATGGCTGCCTCACACCTGTTCAAAGGGCTTGGTTTGAGAGATGGTTTGTGTAAGGAGTGTCTCAATTAGCATTGAGGAAGGATAGAATTTGGTAGCAAATCTTTCCCTTATTCAGGAGTCACACTAAGAAGTCTGACATGTATTAATAAACATCACTTTGGTTCAGCCAAGAGAGTCTGAATACTCACGCTGGACCCAGTTCCCTGTGACTGGACTGAGAAAGTTTGGATAAAGCCCTTGAGGTTTCTCAATTCTATTCAGGACTTTGCGAATGTTCATCACCTACAAGGAGATATAAAAAAAAAATAATGTAAAAAAAATACTCCAGCTATTATGAACTCTTTGCTATTTATAATAAACTGATTTTATTAATAATGAAACCACCCACCAAATATAGGGAGTCCTCAACTTTTCATTTAGTGACTATTCAAAGTTACAAAGGCCCTGAAAAAAGTGACTTATGACCAGGGGTGGGCTTCAAAAATTTTAGCAAGGGGTTCTCTGCCCAGTTACTGAGTAGGCGTGGCCATGGTGGGCGTGGTCTAGTTGGCCTCCTGCACCACGGCGGGAGGGGGGGATTTTTGTCCTCCCTGGGCTCCGGAGGTTTTCCACGAGCTCTGGGAGGGCAAAAACAGCCTCCCCAGGCTCCGGAGGCCCTCTGGGCCCGATTCTGGTCTTCCCGAACTTCCGGTAGGCCTGTTTTTCGGCCTCCCCTAGTCTCCGCATGCACCCTGCACTTACCTTCATTCAAAATAGGCCCTGTGGGGACTCCTGGGAGGGGAGGGGTGGGCAGGAGTGGGATTTGGGGGTTCTCCAAACTGTGTAGAATCTTAGCTAGAGGTTCTCCCGAACTCCTGCGAATTCCTAGCAGCCTACCCCTGGTTATATGTACAAGGCTAATTATGGAGAGATTTTAGGCCGATAAAAGGAAAGGCTTTTAATGCAATACAAATAACCCTTGATTTACGACCACAATTGATTGCCAATTTCTGTTGCTAAGTGAGACATTTGTTCAGTCAGTTGTGCCCCATTTTACAGGCTTTCTTGCCATAGCTGTTAAGTGAATCACCAAAGTTGTCAAGTTAGTAACGTGATTGTTAAGTGAATCTGGCTTCCCCGTTGACTTTGCTTGTCAGAAGGTTCCAGAAGGGGATGACATGATCCCAGGACTGGCATAAATATGAACCAGTTGCTAAACATCTGAATTTTGATCAGGTGACCATGGAGAATGCAGCAATGGTCATAAGTGTGAAAAACAGTCACTATTTCAAAAAAGTGAAATAGTGCCTTGGTAGTACAGTGGTCTAAAGCACCCTGTTATTAAGACCAGCTGTCTGCAATTACTGCAGGTTCGAATCTCGCCAGGCTCAAGGTTGACTCAGCCTTCCATCCTTTCTAAGGTGGCTAAATGAGGACCCAGTTTGTGGGGGCAATAAGCTGACTTTGTATAAATATACAAAAGGATGAAGGCTATTGCTTAGCGCATTGTAAGCCGCCCTGAGTCTCCGGAGAAGGGCGGCATATAAATCAATTTTTTTTTAAAAAAGTCACTTTTTCCAGGGCCGTTGTAACTTTGGACAGTCACTAAATGAAAAGTCAAAGACTTCCTGCACATTAATTTGACAAACTCAACACCATCAGACACGGCAATGACCATTGATTTAGCCAGTTTTAAAGGAGGCTGGACAAAGTCATTGTAACTTGGCCAACTGCACTGCTCTCAACACAGCTGGACCGTGATGGCAGAGGCCATTTTTGTTTGTTTGCATCCAGTGCCTCTTAGTCAGTCTTCTGTGACGCCCTGAAACGCATAGGTTTCATTTAGCTATTATCACTGATAGGCCCACCCTCACGAATGCCATCTGTGGCAGAAGATCCCCAAATAGCTGCTTCTCCAGCAGCCCTTCCACATCAGCCAAAAACACCACAGGATCCCCAAGCCAGAGAGAACTACAAGAAACCGTGACAAGAGGCAGACTCTGAAATGTCCTCTGTTGCCGAGCAACACACATAACCCATTTTGGCCGGTTTCCCCTTGGCTGTGGACCTTCTAATGGCTGAGGAACCCCTGACCTCAGAAGGTGCAATGGCATCAGACCAATTTCCCATGCTAAACTGCAATGCAATACAAGCTGTTTTGGCTGGCTGTTTTGGCCATTACATTCATTCTGTTTATACCCTGCCTTTTTTGATTTTTACAAATAACTGAAGGTGGCGAACATATCCAATATATCCTCCTCCTATTTTCCTCACAGCAACAACCACCCTGTGAGGTGAGTTGGGCTGAGAGGGTGTGACTGGCTCAGTCACCCAGCTGGTTTTCATGACAAGGTGGGGCTTGAACTCACAGTCTTCTATTTTCCAGCATAGTGCCTTAACCACTAGACCAGGGGTGTCAAACTCAAAGTCCAGGGGACAGATGCGGCCCGTGGGGTACTTAGAGCTCTGTTTTGCTGGAGACCATGGCAGCCCAAAACGGAGTTTGGGCGCCCGCTTTCACTGGCAAGCGCTCAGGCCACCACAGGTGCCCCCGACACGGGTGACGTCGAGCTGGCCATGCCCACCCTGGCCATACCCACCCTGGTCCCCCAAAGTCAAATATAACCCTGACGTGGCCCTCAATGAAATTGAGTTTGACACCGCTGCACTAGACCAAACTCTGGGCTCTGTAAAGGATACCGTAACAGCTAAGAGGACACGTGCTAAAAGAAGATAAAAGCAGGCCATTAATTTGTGTTCAATCTCACCAAGAAACCTTCATTTTACAGTCAGTGTTTCTAATCAAGCTACAGCCATGTATTTGTTATGACATCCAGCTAATCAGGCCTGATGCAAACTTGATGTGTTCGGTAATGACTCACTTTTCTTTACCATACTGTACTGTGTTAACAACACCAGCTGTGACTTTAAGTGCCGAGGTCTGGAATCCCTTGCTTAGAACCGCAGATTGGGTTTGTATCCTGTTTAAAACCTTGTGGCTTCGTTTGGCAAACAGGAGGGAAGGCAACCTAGCCCCAGGCTCAAGATTTGCAAACTTGACTTTTAAGCTCACAAGGATCAAGTGTTGGCGTGCTCCGTTTATTTATTTATTTATTATTCGTACTTCTATGCCGCCCACTCTCCGAGGACTCTGGATGGCTTACACCAAAGACAGTTTACTAAATAGCATATTGCCCCCAACAATCTGGGTCCTCATTTTACCCACCTCGGAAGGATGGAAGGCTGAGTCAACCTTGAACCTTTTATCAATTGTCAAGTTGGCTCCCACTGCACATTAGGGGTGCAGCTCTCTCTGCTGAAGACCCTGGCATTTCAAGTCTGAACACGTATGTAGATTAGCAATGCCGTATTATTATTTTTTTAAAGAAAAAAAGAAAGTCCACAAATCTCTAGCTGGGAGCTAATGAACTGATAAGCTTTCACCAAGTCCATTTCCCTCCAGATGGCTGTTTACAATCGGCACCCGTCGTGCGCGCTCTCATACAGCTTTAGCTTTAATCGACAGCATACTCTGGGTGGGCGAATCCATTAACAAGCCGGGTTTTTGCATTGACGGAGAGACAGGACTTAGGCAAGTGGGCTGCTCAACTGACCTCTTGGAAAATCATTCAAGAAAATCAGCAAGAATCATTCTCTCTCCTACATTAAGGGATATGTTAGGATGAGGCACTTTGCGTTAATCCTAATTTCAACAAAGGCTTTCCATTAAAGTTGCATATTCATAATCTCCATCCCTGTGGTGCATCTCTTCATTGTTTTCAGCTTCAACTTTGCCTTTCCAGCTGGTATCTTTTCCCTTCTATCTAAACTCCCATATATTTCCTCTGTTCTCCAGCACGTCTTCTGTGCTAGCCCTTTCTCTCATTCTATGCTTCATTTATATCTTATTATTTCTCTATTTGATTCCCAGCTTCCCTAGTATTTTTCCTCCATGCCTCTCCCCCCCCGCCACTCAAATTTCCTTTTGCATCCTAGCCTAGGGAAACCGATCAAGCCTATATGACTGCTGGCAAAATGTGACTCCAAATGTATTCTAAGAATCTACTGAGGAAGGGCATGAAGTAATCACCAGATGCAAAGTGTACCCCCAGCTACTATCAACTCTCAGCAATAATCATCCCACACTCTTCAAACTCTGAATCTTCACAGCAGCAGAAGGACTCAGGCCTCTACCCACTTTGGAAAAAGTCCCATTACTGTGCAATTTCTCAAGAGAAGTAACAGAAGAAGCTATCAGAGGGAATGAGAGATATTCTAAAGCCGCAGTCACCAACCAGTGATCCGTGAGAAAATTTTGGTGGTCCACAGAAAAATTATTTGCATTTTTCTATATTGCACTAGATACTATTTATCTTTTTAAAAAATTCATATTAGTGGTCTGTGGGATTTAAAATTATGAATTTAGTGGTCCCTGAGGTCTGAAAGGTTGGCAACCCCTGTTCTAAAGCAGTGCTTCTCAGTGTTGGCAACTTTTAAGATGGCTGGATGTCAACTCCCAGAATTCCCTAACCAGCAGAACTGGGGAATTATGGGGTTCGAAATCCATCCATGCTAGCTGCTACGGTTGAGAAACATTGTTCTAAAGACTTCACTGATCTACAGTGATCTTTCTTATATTGTATAGCAGCAATTTTGCCGGCAAACAGACGGTCCCTCAGTACAACTGGATGGAGATAGCCAACATGGTTGGCCCGAAAGAGACCCTGAGCTTCAGCTCCTGATTTAATAGCAGTTGCCCCCTAACCTCTTACAGGTTCTCTGCCACAGCCACAAGCAGAAGTGACACGCTTGATTCGGAACTGCCAAAATGATTATGGCTGGGATTAAGGTGGAGGTGTGAGATTCCTATTGCTCAAATCTGGGCCCTTGTTACAGACACAAAGCGAATTTCATTAGAGGCTGCTTTGGTTGGCCAGGTGACCGTGTTTGTGAGGGGAGATGACGTGGTAGCAGGTTGAAAGAGGGAGAGGAATCACTTCATGCCCAATTGATAAGAGAGAGAAAGAAAGAGAAAAGAGGAAGGAAGGAAGGAAGGAAGGAAGGAAGAGAGGAAGGAAAGAAAGAAGGAAGGGAAGAAAGGAAAGAAAGAAAGAAGGAAGGAAGGGAAGAAAGGAAGAAAGGAAAGAAGGAAGGAAGGAAAGAAGGAAGGAAGGAAGGAAGGAAGGAAGGAAGGAAGGAAGGAAGGAAGGAAGGAAGGGCATACTTACTTTTTCAGCAAATATGGAATTTCCAGACAGTTCTGAAAGGTGCATAAACTCTAAGTGGAGGCTCCCGAATTCAGCTAAAATGCTGCTTCCTGCTGATGCCCATCCCCAGCTCCAGCTCATGCCACTGGGGGAAACAGAAAAAGGAAAAAAAAAAAAAGCTAAGCATACAAAGAAGTGAGACTCCCAGACAGTTTCCCTTTACTGCACAAGCTTGATCCAGCTCTGGGTGACCTATTCTTTGCAGGGCTTAGTCTGTACAACATTGTCTGTTTATTTTAGCGTTTCCCAACGGTGGAAACATTAAAGGTGTTTGGACTTCATTCAAGCTTCCCAGATTTCCCTAGCCAGCATGAAAGGAATTCTGGGAACTGAAGCCCATGTATCTTAAAGTGATTTACTCATTAGCTGTAATTGTATACCTCAGCTTTCCTCTCCATGTTCCTGAAAAACACTGGGCTAAATTGGCCAAAAATCTGATTGTGGACATCTGTACTGGAAAAGGCCCCTTGAACCTAACTGTTTAAAGCCCAAATCTCTCCAGATGCCACTTACATCCGTCTCCTTATTTCCAGCAACTTAGTTCAGAATAATATTGTATAATTTTTGGTGTTTGAGATGGTGTCACACGTGCCGGAAAGGCATTTGGTCTGGCTACAGAGAAAACAAACAGACAGCCCAGGAGCTGATATACATGGATCTGCAGTACTTAGCAGGCAAAGATATAAAAAGTCACTTTTTTTTGAACACTGCTGTTATTCCTCTGCATTTGTTGGCAACAGGATGTATTTAAATATAGCGTAAATACCAATGGTGAAATCCAAATTTTTTTACTACCGGTTCTGTGGGCATGGCTTGGTGGGTGTGGTGTGGCTTGGTGGGCGTGGTAGGGGAAGGATACTGCAAAATCTCCATTCCCACCCCACTCCAGGGAAAGGATACTGCAAAATCCCCACTCTCTCCCCACTCCTGGAGGAAGGATATTGCAAAATCTCCATTCCCACCCCCACTCTGGGGCCAGCCAGAGGTGGTATTTGCCGGTTCTCCAAACCACTGAAAATTTCCGCTACCGGTTCTACAAACTTCTCAAAATTTCCGCTACCGGTTCTCCAGAACCTGTCAGAACCTGCTGGATTTCACCCCTGGTAGATACCCATAGGATATTAAGTCTGGTAAGCCAAATGAAGAGCAGCTTTGAATACAGTGTGCATTTTGACATGCATGACTGTGCTTTTAAAAGACGTAAATACCTCAGGAGGTAAGCTTAGACTATGGAAGAGGCAGGAGGGGCAATTTGTGGTCAAAAGCAAACATCTAGAGCAGGGGTCTCCAACCTGGGCAACTTTAAGACTTTAAATCTTAAAGTTGCCAAGGTTGGAGACCCCTGATCCAGAGCTTTAGATCTAAGAGACCCCCGAGAAATGCAATGAACATTCTGGTTTTGCCAAGTGGTAAAATTGCAGGAAATTTACAGAGAGTTAAGATAAAGCATAGCAATCTTAGGAACTTTCCCGGACTTTGCTTCCTTACTCATCTTCTCCAATCAGCCAACACAACCATCTTGATTACAGTCTATTAAGATCATCTCAACCTCTGCGGAGCAGCCTATGTTTTTAGGATTTGGGTTGAAAATAGCCTTCGTAATTGTCGGCTTGAGAGAAGTTCAATGACTGCTGTTTCAAAAACAGGAAGACCTGATCCTAATAACTCTTGATTAGCATGGGAGGCAGATTGCGGTTAAGGCTTCTTTTTCCCAAAGACAATTATCATGGCTATGATTATCTGAAGGGAGGAATTAACACGGAGGCAGTAGATGGCGCTAAGAGGTTTGTGCAATGGACTCCGGAGGACAAACACTTCAAACTTTTTTAAAAATAAAAACTTGCAGCGTTGAAAAGCCATGGTTCTTCCTTTGACTGGGACTTGGGGAAATAAGATGGGTTTTTGGGTGCAGTTTAATACTTTTAGGTGAATCCCATCTATCTCCACGACTCACAAGGGATTGTGGGGTAAATCCACCACAGATCTCCCTTAAACCTAGCCTGTCTCAGGGAGTTAAAAATCAAATGGTTTGGAGAGAAGATAAAAATAAAAATTGAGTCGGTCTGCCAACAGCTCTGAGGATGCTGTTGAGGCAACCTCAAGATCAGCTATTGGGGGACAAATAGCTTGCTGCCTTCACCCCTCCTTCAACGTTGTCCTAAGAACCTGGCTGGAGACAAAATGCTAGACTTTGGAGAATTATGTTTCGGCAGGTGGTCCTCAAGTTATGTTCTCCCCCAGCTACGGACCCCAAAGAACGCAGCACACACAAAGTCTGTACAAACCTTAGTTTACTAAATTAAATCAGTCTTTTTCAAACAAAGGCTGTTAATTAACTTTCTTAACAGCCTACAAGAATCCAAAGAATAAATAATCGTAATCTTACTATGGTTGGCAGAAAGCCCAAAAGCAATTTGCAGAGAACTAAGATCAAGACACGAAGGAGAGTGAACGAAGTTGTTCCCTGCAAATTGCCTCAGTCGTCGTCCTTCCTTAAATAGGCTAAGGGAGTGGCCAATTAGCCCCAAGCCTTACTCTCAAGGAGACCTCCTCCTGAAGAGCCACTTCTGCCTTTTGGCAGCTCTGTGCACCCGTGCATTGAGAAAAGGCTCCTCCTCTTCTTCCTCTTCACTTATGGGAGCTTCTGAAGGCCCTGGCTGAATCCCCACCTCTGGCACCACATCTCCAGCCTCATTGTCCGACTCGAGTACCAGCTGCACAGGCTTCTGGCGCATCACCACACCAGCCTCCTTACTGTCGGAATCAGCTACTAGCTGCACAGGCCACTGACGGGCCACAAGAAGTTATGACTATAATGGAGCCTGCCCAGAGATGGGTTTCAGCAGGTTCTGACCAGTTCTGGAAAAACGGTAGTGGAAATTTTGAGTAGTTTGGAGAACCGGTAGTAAAAATTCTGACTGGCCCCGCCCCCATCTATTCTCTGCCTCCCAAGTCCCAGCTGATCGGGAGGAAATGGGGATTTTGCAGTATCCTTCCCCTGCCATGCCCAAGCCACGCCCACAGAAATTTTTTGAAACCCACCACTGAGCCTGCCCATTACAGTAGTATGATGGCAATAAAATGGGTCGGTCACATGTGGCAGTTAAGAGAACCAATAGTTCTCAAAGTATATTGGGCGGTTAGTCCTCGACTTACAACAGTTCGTTTAATGACCATTCAAAATTACAATGGCACTAAAAAAAAGTGACTTATGACCATTTTTCACACTTAGGACCTTTCCAGCATTCCCATGAACATATTATCAAAATTCAGATGTTTGGCAGCTGGTTCATATTTATGACCGTTGCTCTGCCTTAAGATCACGTGATCCTCTTTTGAGATCTTCTGGCAAGCAAATTCAACAGGGAAGCTAGATTCACGTAACAACCAGGTTACCAACTGCAGGGATTCACTTAACAAATGAGGCAAGAACGGTCGCAAAACGGGGCACAATTCACTAAACAAACGTCTCGCTCAATAACAGAAATCCGGGGCTCAATTGTGGTTGTACGTCGAGGACTACCTGTAGTTCCAGATAATAAGATTTTTTTGCAAGATTCTTGCCTATAGATGTGGAAAAAAAAATAAAGAGAATCTGTTTGAATCATTTTTGTGCCTTTCTGGATTTTGGGACCCGACATCAACCTTGTCAAACTGAAGCAGCCTTCTGCCTACATTAAACTTATACTATGGGAACTATTAGGGAGGGGCTGTCCTCACCCTCTTTCTCTTACACAGACTATCTGGACTGAATTGTCTCTTGCTCCTCTGGAATGCAGCCCCTCCCTTCTGGGGATTCGGTCCACTATATTCCATCACATTGAGAAAAAGTGGCAGGCTCAAAGTCACCTAGGTCAGGGGTCTCCAACCTTGGCAACTTTAAGACTTGTGGACTTCAACTCCCAGAGTTCCTCAGCCAGCAAAGCTGGCTGAGGAACTCTGGGAGTTGAAGTCCACAAGTCTTAAAGTTGCCAAGGTTGGAGACCCCTGTTTTAGTTAAATCCAGCAGGGCTTCTCTTAGAATTCATAAAGAGATCAGACATTGTGGCTGCCATGTGCCACAAGCTGAAGGGTACCAATTCAGGACTGCAGCATAAAAGATAGACTGCTCTGAGCCAGCAGTAGAAGTTTATTGATTTGATTTGATTTGATTTTGGGGCTGCCCAGCAGAAAAATGACTCTTTGCCTTTTTTTGTGCTTCCCAAAACAGATGGTCATAAAGCCCAAGTAAATTACTAAAACATGGATGTTCGGGGCCAGAGGAAGGCCAGTTAATGCTCTCGGTACTGCCTGACAATGGAGCCCCCTCTGCAGAAGTGAGATTCTCACTACTTGTGATGGAAACAAAAGTGATCTCTGACACCACCTTCAAACCAAACGTTTAGACGTTAGTCAAAGAGAACAGGCTGAGAACCCTTTTTCTGACTTACTTGGACAGTAGGGTTTCCTGCCTAAGCAGGGAGTTGGACTAGAAGACCTCCGAGGTCCCTTCCAACTCTGTTATTCTATTCTATTCTATTCTATTCTATTCTATTCTATTCTATTCTATTCTATTCTATTCTATTCTATTCTATTCTATTCTATTCTATTCTATTCCATTCCATTCCATTCCATTCCATTCCTATTCCTATTCCTATTCCTATTCCTATTCCTATTCCTATTCCTATTCTATTCTATTCTATTCTATTCTATTCTATTCTATTCTATTCTGGTTTTCAACTGGCTGGGGAATGCTGGGAATTGAAGTCCATAAATCCTAAAGTTGCCAAGTTTGGAGACCTCTGTCCTAAGGGATGCTGACAATCCATCTTTTATCTCCAGTAAGTGTTTCTTCCTTACCTGGATACTCTGATCGTCACGTTCATTGGTAGGTTCACCACCCAGAGCGATGATACCAAATAAGTGTTTCTCGCGGGTTAACTTTAACATAGATCATTCTCGGAGCAAACCAGGCTGTTCATTTTCAAATGAATGAGGATGGAGGGCTAAATTTAAAATGGCTTTTCTTCCTTTTGGTGTTCTCCAACCAATTTCTTCTCTCCACTGGCCTCCCCTCGTGGATCTAACCTCGACTTTAAGCAGGAAGGCAAACGCAAGTCCTTGACTTGGCTTCCTAGAGAATTATTCTCCACCCTCGAAAAATATGTATAACTTAAAAGTTATACATACAAATGCTAACCTCAACGCCTTGGTATCGTTTCTTAAAAATTTATGTCATTTTAGTTACTTAAAATGGTGGTTGCTTAGCAATACATTTCCAGTACTACTCAGCAAAACAAGATTAATAGGCTGAAATCATAAGAAATTTCTTGTGTCATAAATCTCATTTGGTTTGCCTCCAGGAAGAGGTCCAAGTTATTCTTCTAAATTATAGAAAACTGAAAAAGGGAGAAAAAGATTCTTTTTGGCCTGTTTATATGTAGCTGGACAACCTGTGCCAATTCCCTTCCCAGCCAGACTTTTGATCCTCAAAGTCCCCGCATTTTGCTGAATGTCCCCCTTATGTCCCTCTGGATTAGGAGCCCCTGCACGAGTCTGCACGAGGGAGGGAAGGAAGGAAGGAAGGAAAGAGATGGGAGGGAGAGAGAGAAGGAAAGAGATGGGGGAGAGGGAGGGAAAGAGATGGGAGGGAGGGAGGGAGGGAGGGAGGAAGGGAGGGAGGGAAGGAAAGAGATGGGAGGGAGGAAGGAAGGAAGGGAGGGAAAGAGATGGGAGGGAGGAAGGAAGGGAATGAAAGAGATGGGAAGGAAGGAAGGAAAGAGATGGGAGGGAAAGAGATGGAAGGAAGGTAGGTAGGTAGGAGGGAAGGACCATGTTCAGCCAAATTATTGAACAACTTGGAAGTCTAGAGCAGTGGCCCCCAACCTTTTGGATGCCATGGACCGGTTCCGTGGAGAGCAGTATTTCCGTGAACCGGGTGGGGGCATGGTTTCATGGTTCTGCATGTACATGGATGGGGCTTTGCTTGTTTGGCGGATCAGTTCCTGGCAGGCCATGGACCAGTACTGGTCCGTGGACTGGGGGGTGGGGAGCTCTGGTCTACAGCAACGAATCTTAACTTCAGTTTAAAAATATGTGGACTTTAATTCCCAGGGTTCCCTAGCCAGTTGCTGAGTCTGAGAACTGGTCTGGAATGATATCCTAACTGCCCTAAGAACGCTCGCCAAGAAGGACATCCAAGGCCAAAGATTCATTACTCTACGATTCAGGCTGACAATTCAAAGAGCAAAAATTAGGTCTTGTTTAGAGGAATACGCTGAATTAAATTCAACGTTGTAAAAATTGTAAAGTCAGATCAGAGAGGTTACAGAAATGCAGCGGGATGAAAAGATGGCCAAAAATTCAGGACTGGGGTTCACCAGTTCCTTTTAATCAGTGGTGAAATGTAAAATTTGTTACTACCGGTTCTGTAGGCGTGGCTTGGTGCTGGGGGTAATGTGACTGTGTGGGCGTGGCCAACTTTTTTTTTTAACTTTTAAAAGTTAAAAACTTTTAAAAGTTAAAACTTTTAAAACTTTTAAAAGTTTTAACTTTTAAAAGTTAAACCTCAAAAGGTTGTAGAAAAAATGTTTTTAAAAGTAAAAAAAAAAAAGCCTCTGATGATCTCGCGGCTCAGCTGGGCATGGGGGGGGGCAGGGATTTTTGCTACTGGTTCTCCGAACCACCTGCTGCCATCGCTACTGGATCGGGCGATGCGGTCCGAACCAGGAACATTTCACCCCTGCTTTTCATTCACTTCTTTCTGTCAGCTGAGGGCACCCCAAAATCTCAGGCAAGGGTCTTTCAAATTCCTACCACCCAACCAACACAGAGATGCCATGAGTAAGCTGAAACCAAGAGAACAGCCAGGGACCTGTGATTACAAAAACAAAGGCGCGGAGAGGGGTTATGACTGCAGAGAACAAGCACGTTGAAGCAGAAAATGCTTTTCAATTCACCTCCGAGAGAAAGTCAGAAATTAGTCAACTATGCCAACTTTGGTTTCAGGTCAGGCCAATCTTTCTCCAGCCTGGCAGTTTCTGTTATATTGGTTTCGAGTTCCAATTATCAGCCAGCATAGCTGTAGTCAATTTGGGTTGACAGGAGCTAGATCTGAAAAGTGTCAGTTCAAGTAACCAGGGGAAGGTTGGTCTGAGTCAGGGGTCAGCAACCTGCGGGTCTGGAGCTGCATGTGGCTCTTTCACAACTCTGCTGCAGCTCCCTGTCACTCAAAATATGTATCACAACCGCCAATGTGAGACACCTGCCGGCACGCAATTTATTGAACTTTTCAACCCCTGGTAGGCCAACCATGGATAAATCCAAGAAAAGAAAAGTTTCAGAAGAAAACAGAACGTTTAATTCAACTACATATGCTAGTTTTGTGGCTGCTTAAGAAATAGTCAGGCACGGGAAGGGTTTTGTGGCTCCTGGTGTTTTTTTTTTCTGTGGGAAACAGGTCTAAATGGCTCTTTCAGTGTTTAAGGTTGCAGAGCCCTGGTCTGAGTCCTTCTGGTTTCTGTAACACCTGGGAACACAGTTAGCTTGGGAGGAAACTCTGCCCTGTGAACAGAAAAGAGCTTTGTTTGGGGAGAAGTTCAACTTCATGCTCCAAGATAGTGTTTCTCAACCTTGGAGACTTATATGTTGACTTCAACTCCCAGAATTCCCCACCTAGCCTTGCCTCGGATCAATGTTTCTCAAACTTGGTAACTTTAAGAGAGGTGGACTTCAACTCCCAGAATTCCCCAGATGGCTGGGACATTCTGGGAGCTGAAGTCCACCTACCTTAAAGACACCAAGATTGAGAAATATTGATTTAAGGCAATGAAAACCCCACGGCAAGAGTTACAGGAAAATTCTCCAAATTAGGCTGGGCTAATAAATCACTGGGAGCCTAAAACACCCAGAAATCACAGCCTCCATAAAGTAGAAAGTGCCAGGTTGTGGGACAAACTGAAAGCTCTCCATCAGTGGTGGGTTGCCCCTGGTTCGGATCAGTTCGCAAGAACTGGTAGTAAAACTGGTGGGAGGCCCCGCCCACCGCCCCGGATGTTGTCATCGGTGATCTGCGCACGCGCAGAAGCGATCCCGTTGCGAAGCGGTAGTAAAGGTAAATAGAATCCACCACTGCTATCCATATTTGCTTCCTGACAGCATTGACTTGGCTCCTGTTGAAAACATGACAGACAGTCCTCGACTTATAACAATTCATTAAGTGACCATTCGAAGTTACAATGGTACTGAAAAAAGTGACTTATGGCTGTTTTTCATACTTACGACCCAGGGGTGGATTCTAAATTTTTTTACTACCGTTTCTGTGGGCGTGGCTTATTTTGTGGGTGTGGCTAGAAGGTCATGTGACTAGGTGGGCGTGGCTAGCTGGTCAGAGTCATTTCTGGAAGGTCCTTGCACTTACGACCAGTCCTCGCACTTACGACCCGACTCATTTGTTTGCTTTTAACATTGATCAGCTGTAGGGCGGCCCTTTGAAGCCCCGCGGCAAGAGTTTAAACAGTTTTTTTCCCTCTAGTCATCAGCTGGGACTCAGGAGGCAGCAATAGATTGGGGGTGGGACCAAATAAAAGGTAAGAATAACGTGGGGGGGGTGGGAGGGTGGGGGGGGGGGGAGAACCGGTTCGGTGATGTCATATCGTCACCACTACTGGCTCGGCCGAACTGGACCGAACTGGGAGGAACCCACCACTGTTACGACCATTACAGCATCCCATGATCATGTGATCAGAATTGGGACCCTTGGCAACCAACTCATATTTTTTATGTTGGCTGCAGGGTTCCAGAGTCTTGTGGTTAACTTTTGCGACCTTTTGACAAGCAAAGCCAATGGGGAAGTCAGATTCACTCAACAACCATCTTAACAGATGCAGTGATTCACTTAACAACCGTGGCAAGAAAGGTTGTAAATCCAGGCAGGTTTCTCCTCTTATTCTCTATACGTTAGTAACAACACATTACTGTTCCTTGCCTGCCCAGGTTGATGACGCCTCGTGGGATTCCTGTTGGTGTGTTAAAGGCCGGGAGAAGTTTCTCTCCAAGTTCTAGAGCTTTGTTCTTGAAGACCTGTTGGAAGAAAGAGAGGAGGGGGTCAGGAAGCAGGTACTGTAATAAATGGGAGCTGGATTTCTAAACATAAATCTCCGTATGTTCAGCCACTTGGAGCTACTGCCTGCTACACCAGGGAGCCCTGGTGGTGCAGTGGTTAGAATGCAGCATTGCAGGCAAACTCTGCCCACCGCCTGGAGTTCGATCCTGACGGAGCTCAAGGTTGACTCTGCCTTCCATCCTTCTGAGGTCGATAAAATGAGGACCCAGACTATTTGAGGGCAATATGCTGATTCTTTAAACGGCTTACAGAGTGCTGTTGAACATTATGGGGCTATGTATAACTCTAAATGCTATTGCTAAGTGCTAGTGCTACTTCAAGAGAAATGGGTTTGGAGAACCATCCTCGTAGACTACTGTTCTTCTGCCCAGACTGAATGGGCAATATTTGGATGCAACGGCTGTGAGCATCTTTTCTCAGCGTGAATGTAGTTTAGCTCCTGTTGACAACTAGAGCACAGGTGGCCTAATAATAATAATGATGATGATGATGATGATGTTGATTGATATCGCTGTCCCAAAATCATGAAATATTGTGACCTGGCCATTGAAATTACACGGTTATGGATGAAACATGTAACAGTGATATCCATTGTCATCGGGGCACTTGGTACCATGTCCAAGAATTTTACAAAACACATCACGAAATTGCAGCTTCCTGCAATAACACCAGCGGAACTGCAAAAAACTGCGCTACTCGGAACTTCATATATATGATATATAATACCACTCTATAAAGCCCTAGTAAGACCACACCTAGAGTACTGCATCCAGTTTTGGTCACCACACTATAAAAAAGATGTTGAGACTCTAGAAAGAGTGCAGAGGAGAGCAACCAGGATGATTAGGGGATTGGAGACTAAAACATATGAAGAACAGTTACAGGAACTGGCCATGGCTAGTCTAGTGAAGAGAAGGACCAGGGGAGACATGATAGCAGTCTTCCAATACTTGAGGGGCTACCACAGAGAGGGGGGGGGTCAAGCTGTTTTCCAAAGCACCTGAAGGCCAGACAAGGAATAATGGATGGAAAATGACCGAGGAGAGATTCAACCTAGAAATGAGGGGTTGGACTAGATGACCTATAAGACCCCTTCCAACTCTGTTAATCTGTTATATATTTTAAGAAGATACTTGGTTGATACCTAGGATGCTGGCAGCAACCCGTATCAACCATTAGCACCAGTCAATGGTATTTGTGACACATTTTTAAATGATCAGTTGACTGAGTTTCATGTTTAATGAATAAAAGAGATAATAATAAAATCATGAAAACAGATGAGACAAAAAATAGGTGAGAAACCATCTCAGGGCTTCCACTGTGGAAACCACACAGATCTTATTTCTCTGCCATCACTAAGCTTGAGACGTCGTAATGGCTTTGGATGGTGGCTTTTGGATCGTCCCGCTATGGAGTAGGGTGTGTAAGTGAGTTTGATCTTTAATAGGCATTAGAAACTTTGATACCTTGTCTGTTTTAAATGGTCTTCAAAATCTCGATTTTATCAGTGCAGTTTGCTGTCCCTCTTCTGTTAAAACAGTGTTGTTTCAATTAAAGAGTTTTTATCTATTTTACTATTTCAACATTATTTCCCCCTATAAACTGAAACTAAAGGTGTAATAAGAAAGGAAATGAATGTTCTTTCATTTCGTTTTTCAAGGACCGGTATTCAGTAGACACCTATTGTGAACTATTCAAGCAATTGTAGGAGCCAATTCAGCAATTACACAAACACCCATATTAAAGATAAAAACCCAGACTGAAAATGAATTCAGATAAGAAAAATTCAGCCTTTTGAACTTAAGGAAAAAACAGAAGGCCCCCGATAGGTAAGATGCAGTGCATTTATTTATTGTTCATATTTTTATGCCGCCCACTCTCCGAGGACTCTGGGCAGCTTACAACAATCGACAGTATACTAAATAGCATATTGCCCCTAACAATCTGGGTCCTCATTTTACCTACCTCGGAAGGATGGAAGGCTGAGTCAACCTTGAGCTGGTGAGATTTGATCTGCTGATCTGCTGAACTGGCAGTCAGCTGAAGTAGCTGCAGTACAGCACTCTAACCACTGCGCCACCTCGGCTCATATTACACATGGAAAATCTTGGATTCAATCCTTGGAACCTTCAGTGAAAAGGACGGTTTGGGTTTTTTCAAACTTTTCTGAGGAACCCCAAGGGATCTGCAAGAACTTGATAGGGTACCATTAGAAATTAAGGGGAAAACAATAAACTTCACTCAAGCACAGGCCAGGGGATCAATAGTAACTTCTCTAAAGGTGGGGCTTGTACAAATAAAGTGAAGCCCAAGTGAAGCCAGCTCTGACCCTACATTATTTACGCTCCAATTATGACCCTGTTTCCCCCCTCCCCCCAAGGGGGTGTCATCAATCACATTCGTCAATGGAGCAATTTCGCGGGTTGTAGAGGTCACTCCCCTTTGGCTGCTGTAGGTAACCCTGGGATACAGCCTTGAGAGAGATCAGCGTGGAATGTACATCTGTCTTTGGCTGCTGTGCCATTTCGCTGGTTTCCCATCCCCCCGGCCTATGGCAAGTTGAGAGCAGGCCAGGGATGCTTTGCGAATTGACAGCCATAGCCACCATTTTGCAGATCAGGATTAAAAACGTTAACAGGTTCCACAGCTTGGAAAAGTTTGAAACCCTCCGATTAAGTGGGTGAAGGGAAAGGCTCTCTGCTGGAATGCCTGGAAAGCCAATTTAGGTGCCAGTGCAGAGAAAGAGACAGTATGAAATCAGTGCGAAATAGGCCAGTGTTTCTCAACCTTGTCAGCTTGAAGATATGTGGACTTCAACTTTCAGAATTCCCCAGTCAGCATGGGAGTCCACAAACCTTACAGTTGTCTAGTTTGGAAAACACTGTGTTAGATGACTCTTGACATTCTTTCCTACACTATAATTTTATGATTCTATATCTGGCAGACAATATATTAGGGAAGATAGTATAGGAGGGGGAGGGAGACAACAATGGGTATGGACCCCAACAATGATGCCTCTCTTTCTGAATAATGCATTCAGCTCTCAAAAAAAATTCTTCTCCACCTCTAAGCTCCACTAAAAGCTTGCAAACAGGGACATCTTCTTCTCGCTATTCTCAATTTGCTCCAGTCACCACAGGAACTGAACTTGCTGAAAAGAGAGAAGGCCTGCATCGTTCTGTGCAGATATATTAATCAAAAGTTTACTTGTTATAAAGGGAAGAACGTTAAGTGATTTACGGAGACATCTTGCAGGATCCAAAGTGTTTGTCTCAATGGTGAAATGTAAAATTTGTTACTACCGGTTCTCTGGGTGTGGCTTGGAGGAGGTAATTTGGCTGGGTGGGCGTGGCCAACTTTTTTTTTTTCCAACTTTTAAAACCATTTTTTCTACAACCTCTTCAGCCGAAGAGGTTGTAAAAAAATGCTTTTAAAGGGCTCTGCCGATCAGGCAACTCAGCTGGGATCGTCAGAGGCTTTTAAAAGCATTTTTCCTACAACCTCTTCGGCTGAAGAGATTGTAGAAAAATGCTTTTAAAAGCCTCTGATGATCCCAGCTGAGCCGCACAATCATCAGAGGCTTTTTTTTTTAACTTTTAAAAGCATTTTTTCGGCCGAAGAGGTCGTAGAAAAAATGATTTTAAAAATAAAAAAAAAAAGCCTCTGATGATTGCGTGGCTCAGCTGCGCATGGGGTGGGGGGTGTGCGGGGATTTTTGCTACCAGTTCTCCGAACCACCTGCCACCATCGCTACTGGATCAGGCGATCCGGTCCAAACCGGGAGCATTTCACCCCTGGTTTGTCTAAATGAGGAAAGTGCCATTGCCAAAACACAGTAGCAAAGCTAACTTGGAAGAATTAAGTAAAAAAACCCACAAAAAACCCTGTTTTTTGGGGGGTGGGTGGGAGTGGGGAAGGCGTCACAACTTGCTGTGCTTTGCTGTTCCTTTCAAAAGACAAAAAGTTGACCATATAACACTTTTGCACTGCAAGGGTCTTACAATCTGTCATTGGAACCATGCAGCTCCCTTGTTCTATATGCAAAGCCACAGCGGGAGGCCAAACTACTGCTTTGCTCCAGTTTCTGTCCTAGAAATTTTTTGTGCAACCTTTCTACGCCATCAAAAATATATAGTGCAATCAGTCTCAGTGTGTACCACAGAACAATGGAAAAAATAAGCAGGAACTCTACTGCCGCGGTATTATATCATGCTGCAAAGTTCGTTTTGGAACAAGTCATCGGCCCGGGGAAGCAAGGTCACCTTTGAGACCATTTACTCCAAGGAAAGAATATTCTTTGAAGGATGGGCCAGGGTAGCTTTCTCCTTCAGAACCCCATAGCCTTGGTTTTAAGGCTTTTCCTCAAGGCTAAAAGAGAAGGGAGCGGATCTTACCTCTGAAGGGAAGTTATTCCAAAAGATGGGAGCCATGGCACAAAGCAGTGGCCATTTCCTGGATACCACCCACCAAAATTACTTGGCTGATGGGATCCGCAGTAGGTACCTTCTTCCAGCACAAATGGGGTGGGCCATTCCTATAGGGCCCACCCAGGGGTGAAATGCTCCCGGTTCGGACCGGATCGCCAGATCCGGTAGCGACGGCAGCGGGTGGTTCAGAGAACCGGTAGCAAAAATCCCTCCCCCCCCCATGTCCAGCTGAGCCGCACGATCATCAGAGGCTTTTTTTTTTTTACTTTTAAAAGCATTTTTTCTGCAACCTCTTCGGCCGAAAAAACGCTTTCAAAAGTAAAAAAAAAAAAAAAGCCTCTGATGATCGCGCAGCTCAGCTGGGATCATCAGAGGCATTTAAAAGTATTTTTTTCTGCAACCTCTTCGGTCGAGGAGGTTGTAAAAAAATGCTTTCAAAAGAAAAAAGAAAAAAAAAGTTGGCCACGCCCACCCAGTCACATTACTCCCACCCATCAACCAAGCCACGCCCACAGAACCGGTAGTAATAAATATTACATTTCACCACTGGGCCCACCCCGTTTGTGCTCACTGGGCCACAACATGCCAGAAACCGTGCCGTGCAAACAAGCGAAGCATCATCCATGGGATGCAGGCAGCATCTGAAACCATGCTGCCCTCTGATCCATGGAAAGCCCTTTCTCCATGGAACCAGTCCCTGGTGCCCAAAAAGGTTGAGGACCACTGCTACAGGGGAAGATGGTTCTGCAGCTATCCTGGACCCATGCTATAAAGCAGGGGTCTCCAGTAAGGTGACCAGATTTTAACATTGGTAAAGAGGGACATTGTGGGCGTGGCTTATTTTGTGGGCGTGGCTAGCTGGTCATGTGACCGGGTGGCCATGGCTATGTGTATAGGGTAAGGTGAACAGATTTTAACATTGGTAAGAGGGACACCATTGTGGGCGTGGCTTATTGTGTGGGCGTGGCTTGGAGGCCATGTGACTGGGTGGGTGTGGCTAGCTGGTCATGTGACCGGGTGGCCATGGCTGTGTGTATAGGGACTACTCAGAGGGCTGAAAAGTCATTTCTGACAGGTCCTCACACTTTTGACTGGTCCTCACACCTCACACGTGTTTAGTCATTTCAATTAAATTTACAATTTCTATATTTCCTTTTTGCCATATTTATTCCTCATCTATTTTTTAAAAAAAACAATTTTACCCTTCATCCTCATCTCTAATCTTAATCAAATTCAATTTTTCCCTTCTATTCTATTTTATACCCCTTCCCATTGTCATCTATTTTTATATCCATCCTCACATTGGTTAATTATGTAATTATGTAATACAGTTGTTTAATACAAATTCAACATTTTAATATAAATCAATTAGTTATATAACTATTTTTTTTGTATATTAATCAATATGAACATGAATATTCCAATTATTTCCATGCAATCCAATTTCTTACAAATCAATTAATTATACTTACCAATAATAATAAACCAAATAATTTCCCCCATATATTCCTCCAAACCACAACTTAACCATTTCTGCTTTCAACACAGTATACAATTAATAATATCTCAATTATTACAATTCCCTAGTTAAAAAGAGCTTTTTTTCTTTTGTGTTTTAAAATCTTGAACTCTCCTCTTTTGCCCTAAATAATTTTCCATTGTTTGCACTTAGCTTTTTTGGTGAGGAAAAGGAAAATAAATCTGCTGCCTAATTTTCCAATGTTGCAAGCAAACCGCAAAGCCAACAGCCTGTTTTACTTTCAGTTTCGTTTTGAGCTTGGTTTGCACAAAGAGGGAAAAAAAACTGAGCAATTTAGCAAGAGCAGAGCCCTGTGCAAATCAGCTGAGAGGGGGAAGCCGAGCTAATTAACGTAGGGCGGCCCTTTGAAGCCCCGCGGCAAGAGTTTAAACAGGTTTTTTCCCTCTAGCCATCAGCGGGGATTCAGGAGGCAGCCGGGAACCAGGAGGCAGAATGAAAAATCGGGACTTTTTTAAAACGCCGCGGGACGCGGGACAAATTGCTCAAAAGCGGGACTGTCCCGCCAAAAGCGGGACGTCTGGTCACCTTAGTCTCCAGCCTTGTCAACTTTAAGACTTGTGGACTTCAACTCCCAGAATTCCTGCCCTATAGGAATGGCCCATCCCATTTGTGTTTGATGTTGGGTGGGCATGGGGGTCGTGGCCAGCTCAACGTCACTCGTGTCGGGGGCGCCTGTGGTGGCCCAAGCACTCTGCCAGCAAAAATGGGCTCCTGAGCTCCGTTTTCGGCTGCGACGGCCTCCTGCAACCCTCTGCCAGTGAAAACGTTGGCAGATGCACCGCGGGCTGATCCTTTGCTGTTTCCAGGGTAGCTCCGCGGACCAGATCTAAGCACCTCTAAGCACCCTGCGTGCTGGATCTGGCCTGCAGGCCTTGAGTTTGACACCCCTGCTATAGGGCAAGGGTCCCCAACCCCCAGTCCATGGACCAGCAGTGGGCCACAGCATGCCAGAAACCGTGCTGTGCAAAAAAGTGAAGCTCCATCCATGGGATGCAGGCAGCATCTGAAACCATGCCGCCCTCTGATCCATGGAAAAACCTTTCTCCACGGAACCAGTCCCAAAAAGTTGCGGCTATAGGGGGAAGATGGATCTGCAGCTATCTTGGACCCTCGACTTTAAAGGGCTTTAAAGGTAATAACCATACTTTGAACTGCACCCAGAAGCAGATCGACAGCCAAAGCATAAGAGTATAAGGTAAAGGCAAAGGTTCCCCTCGCACATATGTGCTAGTCGTTCCTGACTCTAGGGGGCAGTGCTCATCTCCGTTTCAAAGCCAAAGAGCCAGTGCTGTCTGAAGACTTCTCCATGGTCATGTGGCCGGCATGATTCAGCGCTGAAGGCGCACGGAACACTGTTACCTTCCCACCAAAGGTGGTTCCTATTTTTCTACTTGCATTTTTGATGTGCTTTCGAACTGCTAGGTTGGCAGAAGCTGGGACCAGTCACGGGAGCTCACCCCGTTACGCGGCACTAGGGTTTCGAACCGCTGAACTGCCGACCTTTTGATCGACAAGCTCAGCGTCTTAGCCACTGAGCCACCACATCCCCATTAAAGTATATCAACCCCCTTTTTAAGTCTACCGCCTATCCTAAATTTCATAATAAAAGTTCTCACCAAAGAGATTCCTACTTGTAGCTATGTTTTATGGAAACGCTTGCCTAGGTAGTTCAGTTCCAAGAATGAATACCCGAAGGTTATGGCAATTAATGCCTTCACTGATGCATTCTCCTTTGTTGAGCTAATGAAGAATGTCTTGGAATGAGTCCATGAAATGTAGGAGCTCATCACACATGACTTTAATGCCAAGGAAGATTTTAGGGGTTTGGTGGAAGAGTTAAAAGTGGTTGTCGCTTAAAAAAAAAAAAGATAGTTCACAGCAGTGTTTAATGTGACTCTTGTGAGGGACACAACTCCTTCTCTCTAGCTTCAGGTCATTAATAAATTCAGAACGCAAAACCAAAACCGTGGCCAGCGGCATTTCTGCAGAGACCAATGTACCAACCTAGTGAACAGTCCAGGAGAAATTGCCCACAGGAGGAAAATCCTACTGGATGAACCAGGCCAAGTAATTATGCCCAACTTAATTAACAGCTATCTCATGGGTGCTTTGATATTTATCAAAGGGCGCCATTTTTAGCTGGTTTAGGCAAGGGAACAGGTGTGGTTTTCTGAGATTCTCCGTGGGGAAATCCATATCGCAACTCAAGATGTGCCAATGGGTCAGTAGTACCAACCTCTTCGCCCGTCAGGTAATAGGCAGACAGGAGTCCTCCAACGTAGCGGATGTTCACTTCGAATAAGGAAGCTTCGCCATTCTGCTGGAAGAAGAAAATAAGGTCTCAGACTGTATATTGGCAGATATGTGAATGCCAAAATAAGAAAGTGCAACTGAAGCAGCGGGGTATAAAAACACATTTTTTTACTGCACAGTCCTTAGCAGAGACACTGTAAGGCATGGATGGAAATAACCCTATAACCAGGGGTGAAATCCAGCAGGTTCTGACAGGTTCTGGAGAACCGGTAGCGGAAATTTTGAGTAATTCGGAGAACCCGCAAATACCACCTCTGGCTGGCCCCAGAGTAGGGTGGGAATGGAGATTTTGCAATATCCTTTCCCCAGGAGTGGGGAGGGAATGAGGATTTTGCAGTATCCTTCCCCTCTCACGCCCACCAAGCCATGCCCACAGAACCCGTAGTAAAAAAAAATAGGTTTCACTACTGCCTGTAACTTTAAGACCTGTGGACTTCCACTTCCAGAATTCCCCAGCCTGCCATCTCCTTCTCCAGAAGGAAAAAAAAAGTATATAATTTGCATCGTAATCCCCAAAACGAACATTTTCCTCTACCTCTATCTCTTGTAGACAGCTTCTGCAGGCTTTGGGGTGCTGCTGGCTGGTTCTCTCCAATATTTCGATTTACAAAAAAAAAAATCTCTTCCCATATCTCATCCCTTATCAATGGTCAAATTACATAAAATGCATCATTCGATTATGAGCAGCAATAGCTTAACTAAGACCTACCAGGAATAGTTAACATAGAGCAGAGGTCTTCAAACTTGGCAGCTTTAAGACTTGTGGACTTCAACTCCCAGAAAGCTGGAGAATTCTGGGAGCTGAAGTCCACAAGTCTTAAAGCTGCCATGTGGGGACCTCCTAACATAGACGCTCAACATTTCTAACAGTGATATATTAGAGTAAGAGCAACTGTTTCTTGCCTCCACATTCTTTTCTCGGTGGTTTTAGCATTTTGAGGAATTCACAAATTCATTCATGTAAAGGGGTGGGGGGGTGGGAGAAAGACATAATAATTAAACCCCAAAGCGGTTTATATCAGCGAACGTGGATGGAAAGGAGACAATAATGGGAACAAGCTTGTGCAATCCCCTCCCTTCCTTTTTTTAAAAATATATATATAACACTGATGCGGTGGACTGAATTTTCCAACTAGCCCTTTACTCATAAAAATCTTAGAGCAGCTAAATGTCAAAGCAATTGCGGTCAAACCATCCCTTTCAAAAAATTTCCTCCTGCCGATTCAGGTTTGTCCTCTGAATAAATACCGTCTTTTAACAAAAGGTGTGCATGCACAAACATCCTCTTCACCTCCAGGCAGAAGAGGTATTTCTGGACTACGTAAAAGGGCCCATTAGAAAAATAGGAATAAAGGAATAAAGGAAGAGGAGAGGAGAGGAGAGGAGAGGAGAGGAGAGGAGAGGAGAGGAGAGGAGAGGAGAGGAGAGGAGAGAAGAGAAGAGAAGAGAAGAGAAGAGAAGAGAAGAGAAGAGAAGAGAAGAGAAGAGAAGAGAAGAGAAGAGAAGAGAAGAGAAGAGGACCTTCTAGTCCAACCCCTTGCTCAGGCAGGAAACCCTATACTATTTCAGACAAATGGCTGTCCAATCTCTTCTTAAAAACCTCCAGTGTTGGAGCATTCACAACTTCTGGAGGCAAATTGTTCCACTGATTAATTGTTCTCACTATCAGGAAATTTCTCCTTAGCTCTAGGTTGCTTCTCTCCTTGATTAGTTTCCACCCATCGCTTCTTGTCCTACCCTCAGGGGCTTTGGAGAATAGCTTGACTCCCTCTTCTTTGTGGCAGCCCCTGAGATATTGGAAGACAGCTATCATGTCTCCCCTGGTCCTTCTTTTCATCAGACTAGACATACTCAATTCCAGGACCCATTCTTTATGTTTTAGCCTCCAGTCCCCTAATCATCTTTGTTGCTCTTCTCTGCACTCTTTCTAGAGCCTCAACCTCTTTTTTACATCGTGGCGACAGAATTATCGTGGAATAACAGAAAAGTGGGGCTTGCAATTCTTTCTTATCGTGTTTACAATCAGCATTCACATCAGGTCATTTTGAGAAGATGTGCAGCCTGCTATTATACTGAACTAATGAATTGATGCTGCAGCCATCATTAACATCCCTGGAATTCCATATTCACTTTTGAAAACATTAACTTGCAGCGCACTGATGAGGTTACCCAATTTCGTAATGAAGCGTCTAGAAAAAAACAACCAAACTCAGAGAGCACCATACATGGTATTTTTTCAAATGTCCTACGTTTAATATTTTTTAATATCCTAATCACTGTTTCTTAACCTTGGCAACTTTCAGACAGGTGGACTTCATGGCCAGAATTCTCCCGTCAGCTTGCTGGTCCAGTAAATTCTAGGAGTTAAAGTCTTTAAACTGCCAAGGTTTAGCAATATTTTCAAAGCTCCCTTTTCTAAGTTCTTGGCAAATATAGGTATTTAAATTTAGAGACAAGGAGGGTTCAGAATCTGTAATCTGGAAATGTTGTCTGTTAGAGCCTTAAGATAAATATCTTGCTTCACGGTACCAAAAATGAATTTGCTACTTGGGGGAATTTGGGGGAGTTGAAGTTCATACATCTGAAAGTTTTAAGGTTGAGAAACAGTGGTGGGATTCAGCCGGTTCGCACCACTTCGGGAGAACCGGTTGTTAACTTTCTGAGCAGTTTGGCAAACTGGTTGTTGGAGGAAATCATTAGGGAAGAGAACCGGTTGTTAAATTACTTGAATCCCACCACTGTTGAGAAAACCTCTGTTACTGTTACTGTCCCTACCCAAAGCGCTTCATTTCTAACCGACTTGTCCTGTTTCATCTGGATCTCCAGTGAAACCTATGACAGGGCTCTTCACAAGGCTTCTGGCTGATTGATTTGTGGGCCAGAAGGGAGAGCTTTTGTGAAAATACAGATCAATAACCTTTCTCTAGTTTGTCTGTTGGCCTATTGATCTGATTCCAAACACAGAGCATTGAGCCAAATTTACGAGGCACGACTGCCCATTTGCAAGCCCATGTTGGTCATCTATTTCAAAACAAAGCTTTTCGAGGGGAGAGGGGGGAGGCAATTTCCTATGCTTTTCCTACAGCCTTGCAGCAAAAACAGAGAGGCGGTCTGGAACGAGAAAAAATGCTGCCCTGTTGGTATATATAAGCAGGGTTGCCAGTCGACAATGGGTTTAAACTGAGAGACCTGGAGAACCTCAGTCTGTGCAGCAACACAAAACTCAAATAATAGAGAGACTGTAGAGAGGCTAAAAAGGGATGCGGTGGCTCAGTGGTTAAGATGCTGAGCTTGTCAATCAAAAGGTTGGCAGTTCAGCGGTTCAAATCCCTAGTGCCACGTAACGGGGTGAGTGCCCTTTACTTGTCCCAGCTTCTGCCAACCTAGCAGTTCGAAAGCACATAAAAAAATGCAAGTAGAAAAATAGGGACCACCTTTGGTGGGAAGGTAACAGCGTTCTGTGCGGCTTTGGCATTTAGACATGCTGGCCACATGACCACGGAGACGTCTTTGGACAGCGCTGGCTCTTCGGCTTTGAAACAGAGATGAGCACTGTCCCCTAGAGTCTGGAACAACTAGCACATACCCTGTTTTCCCAAAAATAAGACATCCCCTGATAATAAGCCCAATCAGGTTTTTGAGCGCATGTGCTAAAATAAGCCTCCCCCCGAAAATAAGCCCTCCCTGAAAATATTTAAACGCAGAGCTGGAAATCAGGTAAGACAGCAAGAAGAGCCCCATCTTGCTCCACACGCCCCAAAATAATAAGACCTCGCCGAAAATAAGGGCAAGCACTTATTTCGGGGTTCAAAAAGATATAAGACAGGGTCTTATTTTCGGGGAAACACGGTATATGTGAGGGGAACCTTTATCTTTACCTTAGAGAGGCTAAACAATGTGTTGGAGCAAACAGGAGTGTCAAACTCGATTTTATTGAGGACCCCATTAGCGTTGTGTTTGACCTCGGGGGCGTGCTGGGGGGGGCGTGGCTAGGGTGGACATAGCCAGCTCGATGTCATTCATGTTGCGGGCACCAGCGGTGGCCCAAGCGGTCTGCCAGAGAAAACAGAGCTTGGGAGGGCCACATGTGGCCCACAAGTACCCTGCGGGCTAGATTTCACCTGCGGGCCTTGAGTTCGACACCTCTGAAATAGAGCATGGGATGGGATTCAGAGAACCAAGTATTTATGGCAGGGGTGGGTTCTAAATTTTTTTACTACTGGTTCTGTGGGTGTGTCTTATTTTATGGGCATGGTTTGATGGTCATGTGACAATTCTTTAGGATTTAGCAGAGGTACTGGTCTACCAGGCTTTTAACTGCTTGTAGAGCTGTACCAGTCTACCCATTTGTTCTTGGAGTGTCCTGGTCTACCCATTTGTTTTTTGAGCATCCCGGTCTACCCATTTCTTTTTCGAGCACACTGGTCTACCACCACACTGCCTTTTAACACTGATCAGCTGTAGGGCGGCCCTTTGAAGCCCCGCGGCAAGAGTTTAAACAGTTTTTTTCCTTCCAGCCGATCAGCTGGGACTCGGGAGGCAGGAAAAAATTGGGGGCGGGGCCAAATAAAAGGTAAGAATAATGCGGGGGAGGGGCGGGGCGGAAGGGCCCAGCTCCTGAACAAAGAGAACCAGTTCGGTGACGTCATATCGTCACTGCTACCGGCTCGGCTGAATTGGGCCGAACCGGGAGGAACCCACCACTGATTTATGGGCTATTTCAAGCATTATAAAAACTGTGGGAAAACCAACCTGGAGACAAACAAATTCATGGAGAGCAAAACAATAAACACATTATAAGTCAGTCTGGGGTAGAGGCTAAGACACCAGGCTAGAAATCAAGAGACCATGAGTTCAAGTCCCATGTTAGCCACGAAAGCCAGATGCGTGACCTTGGGCTAGTCACTCCCTCTCAGTCCAACCAGTGGTGGGTTGCCCCCCGTTTGCACTGGTTCTATAGAACCAGTAGTAAAAGCAGCAGGAGGCTCCGCCCACCGACCCCGACGTCATCAGAATGCTTCTATGCATGCGCAGAAGAGCACGCACATGGCCCCGCTGCGAACCAGTAGTAAAGGTAAGTAGAACCCACCCCTGAGCACAACCCATCTCACAGAGTTGTTGTTGTGAGGAAAATAGGAAGAGGAAGGTATGTTGGATACGTTCAACACAGAGTGTGCAGAGATGGATAGACTTACAAAAGAAATAAAAGATAAAGGAGAAACAGAGTATTATATGGTATGGAATGAATGGTACAAATGATTAGAGGATAGGTGTAAAGGTTAAGGAAAGATTAAATGAAGAAGATTTAGGAGTTAGAAACTAGTAATAAATATGTATAAATTGAAACGACACATATTGAATGATTGTAATTTAATATATTAATATATTAATATGTATAAAAGATAATAGAACCACATGTATAGATAAAAGTAAATTGAAGTAAGGAGGGGAAAAGGGACTATATAATGGATATATACTGATGTGGAAATGTTGTAAAGAAGAAAATTATTGAAAAATTTAAAAAACTGTTTAATAAAAATTACCATGTTTTCCCGAAAATAAGACCCTGTCTTATATTTTTTTGAACCCCGAAATAAGTGCTTGGCCTTATTTTTGGGGAGGTCTTATTATTTTGGGGCATGTGGAGCAAGACCGGGCTCCTCTTGCTGTCTTACCTGATTTCCAGCTCTGTCTCCCTAACTCTAACCAGAGGAAATGGCGGGGACCGGCTGTGCATGTGTTTAAATATTTTCAGGGAGGGCTTATTTTCAGGGGAGGGCTTATTCTAGCGCATGCGCTCAAAAGCCCGATTGGGCTTATTATCCGGGGCGGTCTTATTTTGTGGGAAACAGGGTATTAAAAAAAAAAAAAACTACACTGCTCCAAGCTGAATTTCTTCCAGATGTTTGTGAGTATAATTCTCCTCAACTTTCATTGCTAACCATGCAGCCTATAGTTGGTGTAATGGCATCCCAAAATTAAAAGAAATAGACCCTGGGGGGGTCATCTATAAAGACTTCATCAGTTCTCCTTCGCACCAAAAAGCAATCAAAGGCAGAGCATGGACATTTTGGTCACAAGGAGATCCAGCAAGGGATGCCTCAACAAGGGAAGCTTTCTAAGTGATCTTGGGCCTACCAGACTCTCTCAGCTCAAGAGCCGACATGATGGAGTGACGAAGATGCTGCACCTCTACAAAACATCAGATGGCAGCTGGAAGGCCTGTACTTCGAATACCTGTAGCTGCTTAGTTCTCAAATGATCCAGCTTTTTGATCGGAGAATTCCAGACGGGGAAGATGGAAAGAGGAAGGAGGCGATCTACAAAGATATAGACCAGAGTTTTTCAACGTTGGCAGCTTTAAGATGGGTGGACTTCAACTCCCAGAATTCCCCAGCCGGCTGGGGAATTCTGGGAGTTGAAGTCCACCCATCTTAAAGCTGCCAATGTTGAGAAATAGTGATAGAGGCACTGATTGGATTATTAGCTGATCTGGCGATCAAGTCATTTCTTCTTTAATCCTTTTACCCTACTACCTCCCAGCTCAACTGTACGCTGTCCTATTCTCGGCGTGTTTTTACAGTGTGCCAGGTTGGGGTGTGGGGCGGAGGACCAGTCAAAACACCAGGGTTCAAAATACAGCAGGGGGTTCCTGCCAGAGAACAGAGAAACCTATTCAAAGACTGACTCACCACGTTCAAGTCAAAGCTCTTCTCCACCCAATCTTTGGCTTCCTGGAATTCTTCCTGCAGCTCCATGACGTACAGGGTATCCAAGGCATCCACCACGGTGGCTCCCCGGAGGCCTCCTGCAGAGACAGAAACCTGCATAGTTAGAATGGACCTTCAGTTGACTTTCCACCGAGGGACGCAGAGGTCAGAGCGGCTGTAAAAATTGCTGCTGGGATGTAATCCTGAGACTGCTTTCTTAATGCATATAGAGCCGTGATAACGAACCTATGGCACGCGTGCCGGAAGTGGCACGCAGAACTGTCTCTCCAGGCATGCCAGCCGTCGCCCGTTGTACTTCCAGGTTCTGGCACACACATACGTGCAGCCCAGCTGGTCTTTGCGCGCAGGGGAGCACTGTAAACTGGAAGAACAGCTCCCACATGTACTAGTCTTCGTGCATGCACGCACGCCAGACACGCGAGAAATGCACGCAGAAACAAGAGACCGCCACGCATGTGCGTGCTAGAAACTGGAAGCTCGCTCTCAAGGGTGGGTTCTACTTACCTTTACTACTGGTTTGCAACGAGAATGCGCAGATCACCCATGATGATGTCAGGGCAGGTGGGCGGAGGCAGGTGGCCTCCAGCTGGTTTTACTACCAGTTCTAAAGAACTGGACAGAACCAGGAGCAACCCTGCACTGCTCGTGCTGGGGAACTGATCTTCTGGTTTCTGGTGGTCGCCCCCCCCCCCACGTGAGCGTGCCCGTTTCGCCACTCAATGCTGAAAAGGTTCGCCAATATTGATATAGAGCATATATATGGTTGGCTGGGGAATTCTGGGTGTTGAAGTCCACCCATTTTAGATAGAGATGCCAAAGTTGGAACCCTTGGTCTACATCAGGGGTCAGCAACCTGCGGCTCTGAAACCGCATGTAGCTCTTTCACCCCTCTGCTGTGGCTCCCTGTCGCTTAAAATATATGTCGCAACTGCCAAGCGATTTATTGAGCTTTTCAACTTCTGGCAGGCCAACCATGGATAAATCCAAGAAAAGGAAAGTTTCAGAAGAAAACAAGACGTTTAATTTAACTACATATGCTAGTTTTGTGGCCGCTCAAGAAATAGTCAGGCACGGGATGGGTTTTGTGACTCCTGGTGTTTTCTTTTCTGTGGGAAATGGGTCCAAATGGGTCTTTGAATGTTTAAGGTTTTAGACCCCTGGCCTACATGAAACTTATCCAATATCATCTAGTAGTAAGAGACTGCAGTGCCTATCATCCTGTGCCACATGAGCTATGATCCCTTCTCTATATGTAGAGCAGGGTGGAAAGAGACTCCGCATCGCAGGTTGTTTATGCACTCGAAGCTTTGAACAGTATATTAAGATCCTATAATATTGAATTTTTACATCTCCGAATGATTCAGGGGAAGTGACACTGTCAGGAGACTTGAAATGTAAAACTTCTTAATTGGTTCAAAACCCTCCTGATAACTTGCAGCACTCCTCGGCAGAAAAATGGGAAGCCAATGTGTGAACACCTGATAAAAGCGAGCCATGGGCTTCTGAGCAATCTCAACAGCAAAGGACTGGTGGGTAAAAAAATAATTTAAAAAAAAAGTGAATCAGGCAGTTTTCTCTGATTCAGATCAGAGAAATAAAGACATCCTGAAATGAAGAGCTGGTTATTAGAAGCATGAGAGTTTAGGAGACACCCCCTATTCAAATAGGAACTGGATGAGTGAGTATGGGAGAGGGAGACGAGGGAGAGACAGAGAAAGAGAGAGGGAGGAAGAGACAAAGAGAGAGGGAGGGAGGCGGGGAGAGAGAGAGAGGAAGGGAGGGAGAGCGACGGAGAGCAAGAGAAAGAGAGAGGGAGGAAGAGAGACAGAGTGCGGGAGACAGGAAGAGAGAGAGGGAGGGAGAGAAAAAGGGAGGGAGGGAGAGAAAGAGAGAGGGAGAGAGATGGGAAGAGAGAGGGAGGGAGGGAGAGAAAGAGGTAGGGAGAGAGGGAGGGGAGTGGGAGGGAGAGACAGAGAAAGAGAGAGGGAGGGAGAGGGAGGGTGAGAGGTAGGGAGAGAGGGAGGGAGAAGGAGAGATAGAGACAGAGACAGAAAGAAAGAGGGAAGGAGATGGGGAGAGAGAGAGGGAGGGAGAGATGGAGTGGAGGGAGAGATGGAGGGGAGGGAGAGAAAGAGGGAGGGAGGGAGATGGGAAGAGAGAGAGGAGGAAGGGTGGGAGAGAAGGAGGGGAGTGGGAGGGAGAGACAGAGAAAGAGAGTGGGAGGGAGGGAGGGACAGAAAGAGAGAGAGGGAGGGAGAGAAAGAGGGAGGGAGAGAGGGAGGGAGAGGGAGAGACAGAGAAAGAAAGAGGGAGGGAGATGGGGAGAGAGAGAGGGAGGGAGAGAAAGGGAGAGGGAGGGAGGGAGAGGTGTTTTCCAGGAGTTTTAAAATGTTATTTAAATTATCGCAAAGCCCACCTGGGGCAATGGTTCACAGGCCTTGCAAAACTGAAGAAAGGATTCCCATCCTTTCAGGAACTGAAGAGCAAAACGCCACCAATTAAGGTGCAGGTTGTAAGAAATACCAAATGCAAAATTGAGAAAGGGGAAGGTGACTCAGAAACAGCAAACGCTCTCCCTACTTAAATAATGTGGAGCGCTAACTTGGCAGGAATTTCATTGGAATTAACACAAGCTGCGTAACCTGGTGTGATGCTTAAGAAGTTGTGCCTTACAGATCAGGCCCGGCCAAATTGTTGCCTTGTCTAAAATCTGCTCACTTGTCAATGAGGACCCCTTGAAAGGGGGTATTAGGCTACCCTTCCTTTAAGGCACTGTATCTCGACCCTGGCCACTTGTAAGATATGTGGACTTCAACTCCCAGAATTCCTCAGCCAGCATGGCTGACTGGGGAATTCTGGGAGTTGACATCCATACCACTTAAATTTGCCAAGGTTGTGCGCTAGTTACATTAGGAAGAAAACCAAGCACATTAATCGTACACTATTCATGCATTTACAAGCACTTTTCATTTCAGAGGCATTAAGCTACATCATCATCCAGACTAAAAAATCTGAAAAGCAGCAAAGACGCGTGCAAAATGTGTAGAAATCAGGGAGAAATTGCATGCCATTCCCGGAATTCATTAAATTGCAATTGCAAATTATACGTCCTACCCTCAAAACAACTTCACGGGGAAGGAATTTTTTGAACTGGAGGAGCTTAAAATGTTCCAATTTATTACCCTTCATCTTTCATATAATCTGTAGCCTGCACAGTCACTGAGCTAGAAAAAGACCGGGTAACAGAAAAACACAGCTATAGTTATTTGATTTATATTCCATCTTTCTGGTCGGGTGAGCGCTCAAGGCAACTAAAAAAAACCCCGGTGTATTATTTTTTTTTAAAAGGTGAAAAATAATAGCAAAATAAATATAAATACTAAAATCTTTCTCTGTGGAGGCCTACAAAGATCAGGGGACCATTCCCTCAGCAACAAATGTGACATTTAAGATAAACTGGTTGTCCTAACAACTTCCCGGTTCCCAGTAATTCAGCTTTTTTCCTACGAAGAGTGATTCACAGTTTTCCAGCAATGCTATAAGCACATCAACATTCAGGAACATGTTAGGTATCCAAAACAGCTGGTGTCAACAAACGGTATGGTTGGCTTGGGTAAAATCCTCTCTCAGATCTGGCGGTGATAACTGTCTTTCTTAGCAGGGGGAAACCATGTTTATGAAGGCTAAACATGATTCATGGCACCTCTTGTGAACTGCCCCAGCTGTGAGATATATAGTCCACTAAACACTAGGCTATCCATCAACCTTGTTCTCATGCTTTAATGGAATGTCAAGACAAAAGAGGGTTTCCTGAAAACCTTTGAGAGTGGGTTACGTGTTACGAGAATCAGGTTTGGCTTGATGGGTCGAGATGCTGATGGGGCATCAGGTCCAAGATACCTTGAAGCAAGGGTGCTATTCAGCAGGTTCTGGCGAATCGGTAGCGGAAATTTTGAGTAGTTCAGAGAACCGGCAAATGCCACCTCTGGCTAGCCCCAGAGTGAGGTGGGAATGGAGATTTTGCAATATCCTTCCCCCAGGTGTGGGGAGGGAATGGGGATTTTGCAATATCCTTCCCCCAGGAGTGGGGAGGGAATGGGGATTTTGCAATATCCTTCCCCCAGGAGTGGGGAGGGAATGGGGATTTTGCAATATCCTTCCCCTAGGAGTGGGGAGGGAATGGGGATTTTGCAATATTCTTCCTCCAGGAGTGGGGAGGGAATGGGGATTTTGCAGTATCCTTTCCCTGCCACGCCCACAGAACCGGTAGTAAAAAAAAATTGAATTCTACCACTGTCTTGAAGGCATTATATTATAAAGACCTGTTATTGTACCTAGCCCTAGAACCCACCTATGACATTCTAGAATTAAAATGAGAAATGGATGTGTCCTCTGTACATCGGTTGAAGCTATTCTTCTTTTCTGCTTTGTTCAATAAGGACAATTCTGCAAAAAATGCATTATTATGGTTTTTTCTAGGGAGGCCTTTATAATGATGGGACGATGATTGAGCATTCATTGCAGATAAGCAACCTGTCCAAGAACTGGAAGCCCAACTGGGTCAATGTGCCCTACAGTAATGGGGGATGAGGGAAAGACTTTGAGAGACTGGGCACAAAGGAGTTGCTAATAGAATGATCAGGTAAGACAGTGGTCCCCAACCTATCTGGCTTTGCGAACCAGCGGGGGGGGGGGGGAGAGGAAATGATTCTTTGTGAGTGGCACGCAGCTCCATTTATGTGAGCGGCGGGTTTTCACACACATGTGTAACTGCCTGCAGTTCGCGTAAATGGCATTGCTTGCACACACACTCATCTGCTTGTACAGCTTGCGTGGCTCAGTTCCGAATGAGCTGCAGACAGCCCAGTACCAGGCCATGGCCCGGGGGTTGGGGACCCCTGAGATAAGAGACAGCATAGTCCCCATTTACAGAATGGGTGGGGAGCAGAAGTGGGCTTCAGCAGGTTCTGATCAGTTCTGGAGAACCGGTAGCGGAAATTTTGAGTAGTTCGGAGAACCGGTAGCAAAAATTCTGACTGGCCCTGCCCCCATCTATTCTCTGCCTCCTGAGTCCCAGCTGATCGGGAGGAAATGGGGATTTTGCAGTATCCTTCCCCTGGAGTGGGGTGGGAATGGAGATTTTACAGTATCCTTCCCCTGCCACGCCCACCAAGCCACACCCACAGAACCGGTATTAAAAATTTTTAAACCCATCACTGGTGGGGAGAGAGGCTCAGAAAAAACCCTCTCTAGTTCTTGCTGGAGTGTGGGGTGAATAGTACTCTCAGACTTGCAGGATTCTGTCAATGTAGCTTTACAACGAAGTAGAATAAGCTCAACTGGTTTTAATTCCTATCTTAATTTCATGAGTCTTCCAAGTCTGAAAGAATAATTCTCCCCCATCTCTTGTACAAACTGAGAAACTATAGGGTATGTAGAGGGGTGGGCTTCAAAAATTTTAGCAAGAGGTTCTCTGCCCGGTTGCTGGGTGGGTGTGGCATGGTGGGCATGGCCTAATTGGCCTCCTGCACCACAGCGGGGGGCATTTTTGCCCTCCCCAGGCTCCAGGGACCCTCTGGAGGCCTGAACTTCCGGTAGACCCATTTTTCGCCCTCCCCGAGCTTCCACACACGCCCTGCACTTACCTGCATCCAAAATGGGCCACGTGGGGACTCCTGGGAGGGGCGGGGCTAGCCCATCCAGGAGTGGGATTTGGGGGTTCTCCAAACTGCACAGAATCTTAGCTAGAGGTTCTCCTGAACCCCTGCAAACCCCCAGCAGCCCACCCCTGGGTTTGTGTATGTGTCCCTTCTAAGCCTCTTATCCCATCCGCTATCTCTAGATTGTCTTTTATTTGACCTTTTCGTCATCCCTTTGCCTGGTCTCCCAAGGTCTTCCCCACATATCACTGCACCCACCCAGTGTTGTGAGAAATCTGTTCACTTAAATTAGAAAGCAAAATGGTTTGTGGACAGCACATTGGGGCTTTCCTGGCAGGAAAATAGTAGACTTTAAATGATCGCTTTATATGATTTCCTGAGCAATCAGGCACCTCTCTTTAAGTCAACAAGATATCTACAAGGAGTGCCTAAAATCAAGAAGGCACTTAAACCTTAGCACATTTTAATGTACTCTCTATGGAAGTTCTTGTGGACTTAACACAACATCAGTAGCGTTGGATTAAGAACATGGAGGTTTCGAAGCCAAATTTTGCTTCATACATTCAAGGAAAACAATTTATAGTGGTGTTTCTCAAATCGTGTGACTTCTTAAGATATGTAAACTTCAGCTCCCAGAATTCTCCAGCCAGCATGCTGTCTAAAGAATTCTGGGAATTGAAGTAAACATATTATAAAGTTTCCATGGTTGAAAAACATTGATTTAAAGCAGTGGTGGAATTCCAAATTTTTTACTACCAGTTCTGTGGGCTTGGCTTGGTGGGTGTGGCATGTTTTGGTGAGCGTGGTTTGATGGGCGTGGCAGGGGAAGGATACTGTAAAATCTCCATTTCCTCCCGATCAGCTGGGATTCGGGAGGCAGAAAATAGATGGGGGCGGGGCCAGTAAGAGGTGGTATTTACCGGTTCTCCGAACTACTCAAAATTTCCACTATGGTTCTGCAGAACCTATCAGAACCTGCTAGATTTCACCCCTGGTGGGCGTGGCACGGGAAGGATACTGTAAAATCTCCATTCCCCAGGGGAAGGTTACCGCAAAATCCCCATTTCCTCCCGATCATCTGGAATTTGGGAGGCAGAGAATAGACAGGCCCAGTCAGAGGTGGTATTTACCGGTTCTCCGAACTACTCAAAATTTCCACTACCGGTTCTCCAGAACTGGTCAGAACCTGCTGAATACCACCTCTGATTTAAAGGCATAAGACATTGTTTTCATCCATACCTGAAAAGCATTATCAATACCAAGAAGGCAAAGAACAGTCATCTTAGATCTTTCTTTCCGTGCAATAGGAGCACATCTCTGTTCAAAAATAAAAAGGCCCAACACAGAGAGTGCCCAATGTTGTAAACAGTAGTAAAACGAAGGATGATTGGCACATTTGCACAGTGTTCCTGATGGGCAGTATTGGCCCTGAGCTTTCTAAACAAAATGTAGGCAAAGTGTCTCATACAAATGAAAGTCATTGGGACAACTGCATTCCTGTAGAACATTCCCATTTCCCTCAAGCTTTCTAATTAGTCCCCTTTCTTTTTTAATGACTTCCTGTGGTTTCTTTTATTATAAGATTAAGAAATCTGACAGTTTGAATTTTATGGGCAAATTGTCGACTGCATACAAGACCGCAAACTTATTTTTACTGCACAGCATCAAACATCTGTTTAGATAGATAGATAGATAGATGGATGGATGGATGGATAGATAGATAGATAGATGTAGATAGATGATAGATAGATGATATAGATCAGAGGTCACCAACTGGTGGTCCGTGGACCACCAGTGGTCTGTGAGAAAATGTTGGTGATCCGCAGAAAAATTATTTGCATTTTTAATATTGCACTAAATCAGGGGTCCTCAAATTACGGCCCCTGGGGTGGATACGTGCAATGAACGTTGGTGTTGCTGCAGAGAGTCTCCCCCTTTGGGGTCTTTCTGTGTGGGTCAGAGGGGAGAAGAAATTCCAACCTGGGGTCTGCTTTGGCCTCCTGGTGTGGGGCTTTGGGTGAAGGCTGGAGGGAAGTGCTGCTGGTGGCAAAGAGCCGGAGGGCCTTGTTCCAGGACTGTATTATGGCCTGGAACTGGCTCACCATCTGATAGATAGATAGATAGATAGATAGATAGATAGATAGATAGATAGATAGATAGATGATCGATAGATAGACAGACAATAGATAGATGATAGATGATAGATAGATAGACAGACAGATAGATGATAGATGATAGATAGATGATAGATAGATAGATAGATAGATAGATAGATAGGATGATAGATGATATAGACAGATGATATAGATAGATAGATGATATAGACAGATAGATGATAGATAGACAGACGATAGACAGATGATAGATAGATAGACAGACAGACAGATGATAGATAGTGATAGATAGATAGACAGACAGATAGATGATAGATAGATGATACATAGATAGATAGATGATATAGACAGATAGATGATAGATAAATAGATAATGATAGATAGATGATATAGACAGATGATATAGATAGATAGATGATATAGACAGATAAATGATAGATAGATAGTTAGATAGACAAACAGAAAGATAGATGGTAGATAGATGATAGATAGATGATAGACAGACAGAAAGACAAAATTAAGAGTCCCTAATTCAAACTTATTTGTTTTCTACTCATCTTCCATAAAGCTCTGCACAGGACATACATTTACGCCTCCAAACCAACTTCTGACAATAAAAGCCCACTCCCAAGAGCTGAATGTGTAACAGCCATTCTGAGTCTGGCTGTGCTCACTGCAAAAAGCTCTCCCTCAAATTCAGGAGGTGCCAGTTGGCACATTGGTTATTCATTCATTCATAGAATTTAAATGGCCTCCCAGTGCCCACGGTTGCAATTATTTGAGCTGGGTGGGTGACCATATAGATTCCATGAATGAATGAAAGAATGGATGGATGGATGCATAGAAAAGCCAGAAAACAATGCAGTTCAAAAGAACAACGAACAATAAATTCCCCTGCCAGAGCCTACTTCAATCAAGTTGGTCCCAGTGGAAAGAACCAGTTTTTTTAATATATATATATATTTACTGATTTGTTTTTACTGATCTGTTTTGGTGTTTTCTCATGTTCCCATCATGAGATTGTATATAGGTAGGCCTTAGTTAACAACTACTCATTCAGTGAACATTTGAAGTCATGACAGCACTGGAAGAATGGCACTTTCTACCAGTCCTCGAATTTGCAGCTGTTACAGCATCGCTGTAGTCATGGGATTGTGGTCCAGATGCTTGGCAACTGGCTCACTTACAGCATCCTCACAGTCATGTGACTGCCATTTGTGACCTTCTCTGCCAGCTCCCCACAAGCAGAGTCAATGTGGAAGCTAGCAGGGAAAGTCATAAGTGGCTCCTGTAAGTGGTCCCCGTTCCCCCAACTTTTTCTCCTGAACCAGGCGCTCGTCACTTCCTGCCTGGACTACTGCAATGCTCTCTACATGGGGCTCCCCTTGAGGAGCACCCGGAGGCTCTACACTGGTGCAGAATGTGGCCGCGCGGGGGATTATGGGAGTGAGGGGGCGCTCCCATGTGACACCTCTCCTGCGTGAGCTGCATTGGTTTCCAGTGGTCTTCCGGGTGCGCTTCAAGGTGTTGGTCACCACCTTTAAAGCGCTCCAGGGCATAGGACCTGGGTATTTGCGGGACCGCCTTCTGCCGCCGATAGCCTCCCACCGACCAGTATGCTCCCACAGAGAGGGACTCCTCAGGGTGCCGTCAGCCAGGCAATGTCGGCTGGCGACCCCCAGGGGGAGGGCCTTCTCTGTGGCAGCTCCTGCCCTCTGGAACGATTTGCCCCCGGAGATACGAAGGATATCGGATCTTCGGGTTTTTCACCGTGCCCTAAAAACTTTTCTTTTCCATCAAGCAGGGCTGGCGTGAAAACACCCCCCCTCCCCTTTTAAAAGTTTTTTAGCTTTTTAAATTGTCAAATGGGTTTTAGTTTTCAATGTTTTAAATTTTGGGCCACAGTTATATAATTCTTTTAAAAAATTTTAATTTTGTATTGGTATGTGTTTTAGTTCTGGCTGTGCACCGCCCTGAGTCCACTAGGAGAAGGGCGGTATACAAATTGAATAAAATAAATAAAATAAATAAACTAACTGGCTACAACAGACTTGGGCATTCTACGGCCCATGGGCCACTTTCAGTCCTTTGGCTGTCCCTGTCCGGCCCACAATCCTATATGTTTAGCTCTCAGTTTTGCATGTGGTCCCTTGAGAAAATTAACTGCCCACCCTGGGCTATGGAGGATGACATCGTGAGTATCTTGCACTCTGCAGCACATCTGTCTGCAGCCCACCCTGTCTGCGGCAGCTGTCTCCACACCCTCCCTGACAGCAGCCATCCCCTGCCCTACTGCCTTTGCACCATGCCATAGCAACAGTTTACCTGCCCACTGGCCAGTTTGCAAGCAGCCTGGGATTTGCGACTTCCTGCCGGCTTCCCCATTGACTTGCTTGTTGGAAGCCGCCAGGAAACTGTGAGGAGGTCCTTGCTTAACGACCTGCAAGCAGGGGTGAAATTCAGCAGGTTCTGACAGGTTCTGGAGAACCGGTAGCGGAAATTTTAAGTAGTTCAGAGAACCTGCAAATACCACCTCTGCCTGGCCCCAGAATGGGGTGGGAATGGAGATTTTACAATATCCTTCTCCCAGGAATGGGGAGGGAATGGGGATTTTGCAGTATCCTTCCCCTGCCACACCCACCAAGCCACGCCCACCAAGCCACACCCACAGAACTGGTAGTAAAAAAAATTGAATTTCACCACTGCCTACAAGCCTCGCTTAACGATGACAATGGGACTGTCGGAATTGCCCCTGTTAAGTGATGTGTCCTGCGACATCACACTTTACAAACGCATCGTTTTAGCAACAAGAAATTCCGGCCCCAACTGCCGTTGCTCAGTGAGGACTACCTGGTATTTTTCTAAGTGGAAGCGGTATAAAATAGATTAAACAATGAATCTTAAAGCCGAAGGCCAAGGCCAGCAAGAGTACTGTAGAAAACACGATTTTTAAAACTTTCTGTGCTCTTCTGCCACTGCAATTATTTTGGAACGGCTGGCCTTATTGCCAGCCTTGCAACTTAAAGACGGGTCCTTATTCACCAAGGGCATTAATAATAATAAAAAAAAAGATAAAAGAGAATTCTGCTGGATCTGCTTGAGTGTCTACGAGACGGCAAACCAAGAGTTCCGAAGAACGATGGCTGGCATGATTTGAGATAAACTCACGATCGCGGGATGAAACCTCTCCTCCTTGCTTCCTAATCTACCAGCCTCGGTCCCTTAAGTAAGTTCCTTCTGTAGCAGGCTTACAAAAGGGCCGGGTGATGAAAAGCCACATCCTTTCAGATGATGCTTGTCTTCCCTTTTATCAGCTCTAAGGATTCTGCAATATTAATGGCTGTGGTTCTTGTGTCCCTGCCTATTAGGCGAAGTAATGCATCAGCCTCCAAGCAACGTGGGTTCCTGGCAAACACGCTGACAAATACTGACAAAACACCCATCCGGGCACACGCAGGGAGCAAGGGCCCGGGGCACAAACAATTATCCTGATATTGCAAAAAGTAACACACTAATGGGGTTGTTTTCATGGGATAAGTCACCCACTCCTTCATCAAGGACAGAGAGATGAGAACGACAGCTTCCTGGCTCCCCTTCCCACCAGCAAAGGATAATAATAAAAGATTTGTCCTCCCCTCCCAGTTTGTTTAATTGAAATGGGGAGGAGGAAAGAGAGAAATAGTTTTACATTACACAGAACGCGTCTTTTAAATGCATGAAATGCACTCAAGGATTATTAACAAGTGCTACTGTTTTGCCCCACGTCACAAAGGTTTCCCTTTCTTTTGACAATTCTTCTTTCAGATTCACTGAATTTCCTTTCTTTTCTAGCTGCCACTGGAAAGTAGAACGGTACAAAAGGTACCTGCAAATCTAGTTTGAAGCAACAAATAGATGAACAGATCATCACCGATATGTGTTTTTTATCTCCCAAAGGTAGATAGCAGGGGTGAAATGGTCCCGGTTCGGACCGGTTCGGGTGAGTAGGTAGCGATGGTGGCGGGCAGTTCGGAGAACCGGTAGCAAAAATCCCTGCCCCTGCCCCCCATGCTCAGCTGAGCTGCATAATCATCAGAGGCTTTTTTCCTTTTAAATGGCTCTGACAATCCAAGCTCTGACGATCCCAGCTGTAATTAATTTATCCCATGGCAGTGCTCTTACAATGGTGTACCCTGTCAGGATGAAAAATGTTGCACCTACCTAAGTGAATTTAGAATTATAATCAGTAAAATATAATTTATATGAAACACATCAAAATGATCAAGGTATGTTTTCTTTTCTAGAGAAAAGAAGTGGCCTCAGTCCAGTGGTGAAATTCAATTTTTTTTTACTATTGGTTCTGTGGGCATGGCTTGGTGGCAGGGGAAGGATACTGCAAAATCCCAATTCCCTCCACACTCCTGGGGAAGGATACTGCAAAATCCCCATTCCCTCCCCACTCTAGAGGGAAAGATATTGCAAAATCTCCATTCCAACCCCACTCTGGGGCTAGCCAGAGGTGGTATTTGCCGGTTCTCCGAACTACTCAAAGTTTCCGCTACCGGTTCTCCAGAACCTGCTGGATTTCACCCCTGCCTCAATCTCAAATCAGAATAAAATTTATCGTATATATATTATATATATATATATATATATTCTCAGGTTTTCGCGGGTGTTTGTATGTAGGTCTTTGGTTATTTGGATCTTCTCCCACGTAAAATTGGAAGTGTCTTGGCGACGTTTCGACGTTTCGACGAAGTCTCATTCGTCATCTTCAGGCTGGTGTTCTCGGCTTCGTGCTTCCAGAAGCACGAAGCACGAAGCCGAGAACACCAGCCTGAAGATGATGAATGAGACTTCATCGAAACGTCGCCAAGACACTTCCAATTTTACGTGGGAGAAGACCCGAATAACCAAAGACATATATATATATATATCCCACTCTATACATTCAGTTTCACCTATCATACTTGGGAGTAGTCCCTGTTGCCCTCTAAGATCGCTGAAGGTACTTAAAGATAGAACCTACTCTAGAAGAGACTGTGTTTAGAGCAGATGAAGGAGAAAAAGTGCTTTGCAGGGTATGGCTTGGCTGCTCCCACCAAATGGATGAGGTAATCTTATAGTTTGATTTAGCTCGTTCTGACATTTGACATCTTCAATCATTGTCTAAAAGCATTCTCAGTCTTGTCTAACCCAAAGAGCAGCAAAAATTCAGATGACAGACTCCCCGTGATTTGGCTTCTACTATCTGGTTGGCATGTTAATCCCCTAGAATTAACAAAAACAGTCGCAAAGGAGCTGAATTATGAAGATGTGTGGACTTCAATGCCCAGAATTCCCCAGGTGGCACATTTTGAATCTAGGAACCCCCATCCCCTCCATTTAAGCCAGGGGTCAGCAACCTGCGGCTCTTTCACCCCTCTGCTGCAGCTCCCTGTCACTCAAAATAAATGTCGCAACTGCCAATGTGCGACACCTGCCGGCACGCAATTTATTGAGTTTTTCAACCTTTGGTAGTCCAACCATGGATAAATCCAAGAAAAGAAAAGTTTCAAAAGAAAACAATGTTTAATTCAACTACATATGCTAGTTTTGTGGCCGCTCAAGAAATAGTCAGGCACGGGAAGGGTTTTGTGGCTCCCGGTGTTTTCTTTTCTGTGGGAAATGGGTCCAAATGGCTCTTTGAATGTTTAAGGTTGCAGACCCCTGATTTAAGCTAATGTCTTCAGGGAAGCACCACCTGGAATTCCGTGTGCACTTTTGATAGCAATATTTTGCATTTTTAAAAATTTCCCAGGTTAAACTTTTTTTTTAAATTTCCTAAATCACTCTTTCTCAACCTTGGCGGCTTGAAGATCTGTGGACTTCAACGTCCAGAATTCCTCAGCCAGCATACGCTGGCTGGGGAATTCTGGGCGTTGAAGTCCACAGATCTTCAAGCCGCCAAGGTTGAGAAACACAGCCTTAGGCAGAAAGACCGCACTGTCAAATTCTAACCTCAACTTTGCACAGTATAGTAGCCTAGCCTTTAACCTCAGGATACATTTGGTCGATAAAAGTCCTCTTAAAAAAGAAAAGCCTATACGTAGCCTATTTTATAAGCACCTCAGCAAGAGAACCGCAAACGGTTGCAAGCTCAGACCAGTTGCAGCAAGAGGCCTGCCTGCTTTGAAGCAAATAGCCCCATAGACTTTTTTCCTCACTTGGCTACGTTGAAAGAGGTTGAATTATCCAAGAGATCGGGCCATTTCATAGACGTGCAAGCCACCAGAGCTGTACCAATGCTTTCCTTCAGACGGCCCTGCTGCTGGAGCGAGATCCCTTAAATGAAACAGGACTGCTTTTGGAAAAAAAAGATGAAATGCATAAATCCAGTCAGGTAGAAGCAATGAGGCAGCTCAGAAGAGAATCTTTAAAAGCTTTGGTCAAAAGCACAGGGCTAAAAAACACCAGGGAGCCGTAAAGGATGGGAAGTGATTTTGTGACGGATGGATGGATGGCCAAGTCAGAATGGCACCTCGGAGTTATTTTATTCTCATTTAATTAACTCCGGAGGTATCTCATGAACGCTTTTAGGGATTGGAATTGCCACTCCAAACTCTAACAGGTTTGAAGGGAGTGGGGGGTGGGGTGGGGAGAGGATTGACCAGGTCCTTTAGATAGCACCATCCATCACTTCTACTTCTTGAAAGGAAATGACTTTCTGCAAAGCATTTTGGAGATCATGCTCATTCCCGGCATCTCCATACATGATGCCTGTAGGCACCAATGGGTGAGCTGATACCCCCTCCCCTTGCTCCCTGACAAACTCTTTACCTTGTCTGTCTTGAATTTAAAAAAAACAACAACAACCGTATTTTTCGGAGTGTAAGACGCTCTGGAATATTAAGATACACATTAGTTTTTGGGGAGGAAAATGAAAAAAAAAAAAATCTGCCTCTACCTACCATCATCCATCGGTATTAATCTGGCTAGCATCCTTGCAGCAAACAGCAAACAGCCTGGTCAGTTTCAGCACACTATCACAGCCTGATTCAGCACGAACAGCTGACTGGCAGTTGGATTGGCCTCCCGGAATACTGCCAATCAGCTGTTCCAGGCTGCAGGGATCGCCACAGCCCATATCCGCCTCCATGCGTTGCGTTTTTGGACTCCGTGAGTCATGTTTTTTGAATCTGCATGCTCCATTTTAGACCCGTTCCAGGCTGCGGGGATCCCCGCCGCCTGAAAACACGTCGGAAATAGGCCAAAAATGAGGCCTGCAGAGGCCAAAAACGCGATGAACAGAGGCCGAGAACACGATGCACAGAGGCGGTGATCGGCAGCAATGTGCTGTGGCAATCCCCGCAACCTGGAACTGGTCTAAAACGAGGTATGCGGAGGCCAAAAGTGTGACATATGGAGGCTGAAAACGGCCAAAGGGTGGGGGCCAGTGAGTGGGTGGGGCTTCGACAACATTTGCTGTATAAGACACACAGACATTTCCACACACTTTGGGGGGGGGAGGGAAGTGCGTCTTATACTCTGAAAAATACGGTAAGTGGGAGGCTGCCATGCTCAAAAATAAAACAATGGCTTCTAAACATTGTCTTGGTTTCTACCTCAAGATACCATCAACCTCATTAGGAGAAGGCAGAAAAAAGCATGCTAGGAAGTTACATGGGGGAAGAAGGAGCATTTTCACCAATTCGCTTTCTGGGAAATGGGTGCAACTCATCATGGCAGCATTCTGTGAGCAGGAAAACCCTCTTTCATAACATAAGAGAATCATTTCCCACAAAGGGAATCTGTTGAGACAGCTACCTCGCTTGAAATATCCAAGATGTTATTTTATATAGACTCTTTTTTTTAATAATGTTGATTCTATTATCATGGATTTTTTAAAAAATGTTTGCTTTTTATTTTTTGGTTCTATGACATGCTTCCCAGAGAAACGTTTGTGAGATGGGTGACTATATAAATGTGAGGAATAAATAAAACAAACTGCTTGCTAAGTGTTATCCACAACATGTACTCAAATCCAAATGTGCCCACCAGCTCAGAAAGGGCTGACTCCATTTTAGACTAAGCAAGTGGAAATAGGGTACTTGCTAAGATGGGTGGCTATTAAAATAAAATAAAATAAAATTGCATCAATTCAATAAAAAGAGCTATAATGCTCATATACTGTATACAATTGACCTTAATAGTGTTATAAATATTATATTTTCTCTCATTTCCAGACAATCACTCTGTGACTTTATTATACCATGTTTCCCCAAAAATAAAACCTCCCCAGATAATAAACCTCCCCCGAAAATAAGATGTCCCCTGAAAATATTTAACTACATGCGCAGCTGGTTCCTGCCATTTCCTCTAGTTAGGTTTAGGGCAAGTGTCAGCAACCTGCGGCTCAGGAGCCACATGTGGCTCTTTGGGCCCTCTGCTGTGGCTCCCTGTTGAGTGATCCCGCCACTGGCTGGCCCTGCCCCTCGCCCTCCCCTCCCAGTCACTCCTCGCCTGGCCTGAGAAGGTAAGGGCGACGGCAGGTGATGGAGAAGTGGCTGGGGCAGAGACAGAGAGATACAGAGAGAGGTGGGGGGAGAGAGACATAGAGAGATACAGGGAGAGAGAGGTGGGGAGAGAGGGAGAGTGGGGGAAGGGAGGGAGAGAGAGATGTCAAAAGGGTTTTGTGGTTCCTGGTGTTTTTGAACAACCGATTCTCTGCCCTAATGACCAGCTGGGTAGGCGTGGCTGGGGGGGGTGTCATGTGACTGGTGGAAGTGAGTGACATCGAGTTGGCCATGCCCACTCATGTTTTGTGGCTCCTGGTGTTTTCTTTTCTGTGGGAAACAGGTTCAAATGGCTCTTTGAGTGTTAAAGGTTGCAGAACTCTGGTTTAGGGAGACAGAGCTGGAAATCAGGTAAGACGGCAAGAGGAACCCCGTCTTGCTCCATGCGCCCCAAAATAATAAGACCTCCTCAAAAATAAGGCCAAGTGCTTATTTCAGGGTTCAAAAAAATATAAGACAAGGTCTTATTTTCGGAGAAACACGGTAGAAACAGAAAATGTTTAAAAAGTTAGGTGGCTGTTTTGAAGAACCAGAGAGAAGCTGTGCCATCAAAGAAAGGGGGGAGAGAAAAAAAAATGGGTGGAATGATGGGTTTGAATATGCTCTCCATCCACCCCCATCATTTCCTGAAAGGACAAATCGACCCTTTCTTTCTAGAGAAAGAAAGTATTGTGTTGTCCTGGAAGGAAGAAATGGTCAAACCTAAATGCCAAGGAAAACAACATTCTGAAGGCAGGCTAACCTTAAACTGGCAATTTAAGTTGAAAAGAAACGATTAAACTCTCAAGCCAGCAACAGAACTGTGCCAAGGGCACTAAGCTTTTTCTTCAATTGTTTGGGGATGGGGGGCGGAGGGTCGATGGAAGAAAGACGCACTACGGAGTAAGTTCAGATAACAGCAGTAGACAAAAATGTCTTTGCTCCCATCTCTTATCTGAGAGCTAGTATTGGGCGGTTCTAATGTCCCATGTTCCTTGATTCAGTTTGGCACACAGAAGAAGAGGTGGGTGCGAGGAGCGCAACAAGGCTGTTTTGTTTCGCTTCCGGCCCACTTGAAGCCTTATCCACCATTTCAGCTTCATCCGATTTCTCTAGTACAAAGGTGGGGAACTATGGAGCCTTATTTATGACTTGTGGTCTTCAACTCCCAGAATTCCTGAGCTCAGGAATTCTGGGAGTTGAAGTCCACAAGTCATAAAAGGCTCCATTGTTCCCCACCTCTGCTCTAGCGCAAGGCCCACAAAAGGTCCTGAAGGGACAGCTCTGGAGGCAGAAAACAGGGTGTAACAGCGTGCAAGAGACTTTGGTTTGTCGGTAGAATCCATCTCTTCGTAGAATCATGGAATTGTAGGTCTGGAAGGGACCTTGGAGGTCCTCTAGTCCAGCTCACTGCCCAAGGCAGGAATCCTTACTCCACCTTTGACAAATGGTTGTCCAATATTTTTATTTTGAACAATTTCAGTGATGGAGCAGCCACAACTCCAGGAGGCAAGCTGTTCCATTGATCAGTCATTCTCACTGTCAAGAAACTCGTCCTTATTTCCAGGTTGAATCTCTTTTTAAGGAGTTTTTCACCCGTTGCTCCTTGTCCTCTCCTCAGGACCCATGGAGAATAAGTCGATCCCCTCTTCCCTCTGGCAGCCCTTCAAGGATTGGAAGACAACTATCAACCTTGCTAGATTAACATAGTTAGTTCCAGTGGTGGGTTTGAAATTTTTTTTAATGCCGGTTCTGTGGGTGTGGCTTGGTGGACATGGTGTGGCTTGGTGGGCGTGGTTTGGTGGGCATGACAGGGAAAGGATACTGTAAAATCTCCATTCCCACCCCATTCCAGGGGAAGGATACTACAAAATCCCCATTCCCTCTCCACTCCAGGGGAAGGATACTGTAAAATCCCCATTCCCTCCTCACTCCAGGGGAAGGATACTGCAAAATCTCCATTCCCTCTCCACTCCAGGGGAAGGATACTGTAAAATCTCCATTCCCACCCCACTCCAGGGGAAGGTTACAGCAAAATCCCCATTTCCTTCCGATCAGCTGGGACTCGGAGAGAATAGATGGGAGTGGTGCCAGTCAGAGGTGGCATTTACCGGTTCTCCGAACGACGCAAAATTTCTGCTATTGGTTCTCTAGAACTGGTCAGAAGCTGCTGAATAGCACCTCTGACTAGTTCCCTTAGGTATTCATCCAGTACCTCAACCTGCTAAACAACAATTGCCCAACAGTGACACTTTCTGCATGCCAAGCATATGTTTTTGTGTTACACCACAGTTCCTCCTTTAAGGGAGGAACTGCAATCTCATCCTGCAACACAGTGTGGAGATTGCGAATGGTTGTGTAGCTACTGTTCCCCTTATAGGGTTTCTTTCTGAACAGACAGACAACCAAGGAGGGAAGACAGTTGCTTTTACCAAAATATACAGCAATCTATTCTATGTTCAAAAGTGAGCAGCGTAAATCATTAAAAAGCTATCATACTTAATCTTGGGTGTAACAGTGCACTTAAATGTTACTAGGCAGAGTTGGCAAATAGCTTTTTTTTCCTTTTTGCAGACTTCAGTAATAATGTTTATAACACAAAAGCAAGGAAACAAAAAAAAAAAATCAAAACAATGTAAATCTGAGCCCAAAGGTGAAAAGCTCTGATAGTTTTTACATGAAATTGTTATTTGTCAAAAGGAAAATGTGGAGCTGAAATCTGGCTGACAAGAAAAATAAATAAATAAATTAGGACGCTGTTTCCACAAGACCTGCCAAACAAAATTGTGATGCAATCAGGTGGCCATAAAATCCGAAACTTTAAAGGTTTAAGTAAATATCAATTAAATGAGCGTTGCAGTTTGCTTAGTCATGGAAAGATTTCCTCAGAGAGGCATTCAGTTCTACCTGTGGCTGTTCTGCAAAAGGATCAGAAGACAGGCGAAAGGACCTGAAGCAAAAGAATTCCTTCGGTCTGGTAACGCTGCCTGGGTAGGATCCAAAAAGCTTGGATCTACTTTGCTTCTTTATTAAATTATCTTTTTATTAAATTTATATGCCACCCATCTCACCATCAAGTGACTCTCGGCTGCTTACGACACTCATTTATTTATATATTACTAATTTATATTTTTTATTAGCTTTTTGTTCTGCCTTTATTATTTTATAAGTAACTCAAGGTGATAAGCATACCTAATATTCCTTCCTTCTCCTACTTTCCACACAACAACAACCCTTTGAGGTAGGTTGGACTTGGACTGAAAGAGAGGAACTGATCCAAAGTTATCCAGCTGGATTTCACGTCTAAGGCGGGATTAGAATTTCCTGTCTCCTGGTGATTGGCCCAAGATCACCCAGCTGGCTTTTGTGCCTAAGGCGGGACTAGAACTCATTGTCTCCTGGTCATTGGTCCAAAATCACACACCTGGCTTTCATAACTCCAGTAATGCAGGCACCCAATTTTATGACCTTGATAACGGCACCAGAGTTGGTGGCAAACTTTAGGTCCAGGATGATGGGTTCCCTCTGCTGAGCTAGAATAAAACAAAGCCTTCTCTGCAAGTCAGGGGTGGGCTGCTGGGGGTTCGCAGGAGTTTGGGAGAACCTCTAGCTAAGATTCCGTGCAGTTCGGAGAACCCCCAAATCCCACCCCTGACTGGCCCTGCCCACCCCACCCTGCCCCTCCCAGGAGTCCCCACCCAGCCAGTTTTGGATGCAGGTAAGTGCAGGGAGCGCATGGAGGCTCAGGGAGGGTGAAAAACGGGCCTACTGGAAGTTTGGAAAGGCCCGTTTCCAGCCTCCATAAGGCCTCCTGAGCCTGGGGAGGCTGTTTTCACCCTCCTGGAGGCTCGAGGAAAGCCTCCGGAGCCTGGGGAGGGCAAAAATGCCCCTCACATCCACCATGGTGCAGGAGGCCAATTAGGCCATGCCCACCATGGCTATGCCCACCCAGCAACCGGGCAGAGAACCCCTTGCTAAAATTTTTGAAGCCCACCCCTGCTGCAAGTCCCACCCATCTCATAATAATAATAATAATTAGGGTGGTCCCTATTTCATTCAACTCTCTGATACATGACAGAAACAGTGCCTTGCCAGAATTTGGAACTGCCTCCACGGGGAAGATTTGTGGAGCCTATCTCTGCTCTTTTCAGCAATACAGTATTATTTCAACAGGCTCAGCGTGATGATAATGTACTGAGGCTGCTTTTTCTCTGACCTTCAGCTTTGCAGTTTTGTTTATCGATGACGGGTTCCATTCATGGGAATTAAACATGCCACAATCCCATCGAAAATCACTGGGACCCATCCATCAGGATTACATCCTCTGGACACAGACCGGCAGCCAGTAAACAAATACAGACCTACAAGAGCTAGGAAATGCCAATTTTTAATTCTGATAGATAGATACTTCATCTTTAATTTAATGCAGTTCACCTCTGCATGGACTAATAATCCCCAGATTTGGGGACAGTTGCTCATGCATCGGGGATAAACCAGAGCGTAGTACTTGGATGATGTCTTATCATCAACCCCTGGCATCTCCTTACGTCATTGTGTTTTATGTATCAGAAATCTATAGTCTCCTTTCAGTTTTGCAATGGACATTCATACTTCAATTTCTGCAGGGGCCTTGGTGATGTGCTTAGTATTTCGGGGGTGGATCTAGAGAGACTCAGATTCCCATAGGCACTCAATTATGAAGCTCAATGGGAAATTTTCACCCTCTTTCTTTCCAACTGAAGTTGTCTTAGGCTGTTGTTGTGAGGGGAGCCATGTATATCACCCTGAGCACCTTGAGGAAACATGGGATAAAAAAATAAATTAATAAATAACCTAGATCAGTGATAGCTAACCTTTTTGCCATCGTGTGCCAGGAGCGGGGTGGTGGTGGTGTGCGTGCCCACACCCATAATTCTATGAGCCCCGCCCCTGCCTCTGCGCGCTCGACACCCCCCCCGCTCCTGGCATGCAGTGGCACAGTAGGCCCGTTTTTTGCTGTCCCCAGCCTCCAGAGCCTTTCTAGGAGTCTGGGGAGGGCAAAAACGGCTTTCTCTACCCTCTGGAGGCCCTCCGGAGGCCAAAAACAGCCCGTTTGCCAACTTCTGGTCCCATTGTGTCTGGCCTTCGGAGGGCCTCCGGGGTGTGTGTGCATTTTCAGCCTCCCCAGACTCCTAGAAAGGCTCTGGAGGCTGGGGACAGCAAAAATTGGGACTTCCGGTCCCACCGGAAGTTGGCAAACGGGCCTTTTCCGGCATCTGGAGGGCCTCTGGGGGGGTGGGGAAAGCCATTTTCACCCTCCCCAGACTCCTAGAAAGGCTCTGGAAGCTGAGGAGAGAGAAAAATGGGCCTCCCCCCCGAGGTCCTCCAGAGGCAGGAAACATCCTGTTTCCCTACTTCTGGTGGGCCCAGAAGGCCCGAAAATCAGGCTGAGCTCACGTGCCCACCAATATGGCTACTCGTGCCACCTGTGGCACATGTGCCATAGGTTCACCATCACGGACCTAGATATACAAAGGAATTATTATTATTATTATTATTATTATTTTAAAGCAGATCTTTTCAGAAGTACTTCCAGATATACTGGACTATAACTCCCCTATTTCCAACATAGTTCTGATGGGATGTTATAGTCCAGAATATTTAGTGGCAAAGAAGGCTAGGGAAGTTACTTTGGAAAATTTGGCCAAACTGAAATGGCCTAAGGCTAATGATTTTCTTGGATGCTTTACTGTTGATATACTTACAAGGTGGATTGTTAGCTGGCATGGACCTATCTGCAAAAAGGCAAATCCTACACAGTAGAAAGACAGGTAAGGCATTGGTCTTGATGGGTTTTGGTCTCCTTTTTTTTTTAATGTTACAAGAGAATGGCCTGATTACTTTAAACATAAAATTCACATGCTTGGATCTTTAAAAGAATTAATAAACACTGAAATTGTGAAATTGTGCTAGGTTTAGGAGAAAGTTCAGTCTAGTCTAGTCTAGTCTAGTTTATTGTCATTGCACCTCATACAACGAAATTAAATGCCATCTCACTAAATGCTCACTCAAAGGAGTGAGAAAATGACACGTAGAATTGTGGGAAAGGAAAAAAAAAAACAATAGGCAGGATGTGGCCACTCCCCAAAGCTAAGTAAACTTTATAGAGTTTAATACCCACCAAGCACATCTCGAATAATAAAATCGTTAGGATAAAAATTCTGTAATTGCCCCCTTACAACTGTGGTGTTTCATTTCCAAAACAAGAACAAAAATCCATCATGTCAGATGGCTCAATCAATCCTATGAATACCACAAGAAACGCACAAATTCTGCTGTAGATGACAGAGGAAATAGTCTTGAATGGCAGAAGAGGCATCACCAAGGAAACAGTCAGATAAGAGGGGCTTGAGCCCAGACCAAGCAAGTATTGTGAAAAAAACACCTCAGATAAGCCCCTCACGTGTTCTCATGAAGACAAAGTGAGGGAGGGGGGGAAACATATCTAGATTTTCAATATTCTGTTGCTATAACTTTACAATATGACTTAGACTTAGAATAACTGTATTGTCACTTCAAATATACACTAATCGGCATATGTTAAAATGAAATTTCGTGGCATACAGCACTCAAAGGGTCACCACCTCCAATATACACTACATAAACATGACAAACGAAATTAATAAATACAAAATTATGAATATCCCACATATATTTCATGACACATAATTATATACCATTGTATCTTACTTAGATATACTTTGTAAGATGCCATTGTATATGATATTTTATTACAACAGTATCATTTCATTTCATTTCTTCATTATCACCTATGATTAAGAACCAGGTTTGGTGGTTGAGGCACCAGAGTTCTAGTTTTGTCTTAGGTACAAAGATGACCTTGGCCAGCCCCTTTCTCTCAGCCCTAGGAAGAAGGTAATGGCAAACCACTTCTGTAATCTTGCCAAGAAAACTGCAGGAACTTGTGTGGGCGGTTGCTAAGAGTTAAGACTGACTCAAGTCTAAAAAAATGACTTATGGCTAGAAAAAAATGACACGAAAAGCAAAAAATGCTGCTTCTGTTAGAGGGAATGAGAAGCACACACCTCTTCCCAACTAGTATTCTGTCACCAGAAATGGGAAAAAGTGAAGGATAGTTTTTGAGCACATTGATACATGAAGTAAAAGTTATATATAACCACTGTTTCAAAGAACAGGTTCAGATGAAACATCAAACTACCTGTGGATCATTTTTTTTGTCATATTATGATGATGATCAAACAAAGTCCATATTTGGGAAAATCATCCTGAAGGACCTGGGAGTGAAACCAGTAAAAAAAAAATAAGTGAAAGTGTATGAAGTTTCTTCCAAACATTTGAAAATCCTAGCAACTACAATAATACTTAAGAATAGAGTTGGAAGGGACCTTGGATATCTTCTAGTCCAGGGGTCTGCAACCTTAAACATTCAAAGAGCCATTCAGACCCAATTCCCACAGAAAAGAAAACACCGGTAGCCACAAAACCTTTCCCATGCCTGACTATTTCTGGAGCGGCCACAAAACTAGCAAATGTAGTTGAATTAAACGTTCTATTTTCTTCTGAAACTTTTCTTTTCTTGGATTTATTCATGGTTGAACTACCGGAGGTTGAAAAGCTCAATAAATCACGTGCCGGCGGGTGTTGCACAGTTGCGATGCATATTTTGAGTGACAGGGAGCTGCAGCAGAGGGGTGAAAGAGCCACATGCGGCTCCAGAGCCACAGGTTGCTGACCCCTGTTCTAGTCAACCTTCTGCTCAAGCAGGAGACCCTGTACCATTTCAGACAAATGGTTGTCCGTACTCTTCTTAAAAATCTCCAGTGATGGAGCACCCACAACTTCTGGAGGCAAGTTGTTTCACTGATTCATTGTTCTCACTGTTAGGAAATTTCTCCTTAGTTCTAGGTCATTTCTCTCTTTGATTAGTTTCCATCCATTGTTTTTTGTCCTGCTTTCAGGTGCTTTGGAGAACAGGTTGATCCCGTCTTCTTTCTAGCAGCGCCTTAGATCCTGGAACTCTGCTATCACATATCACCCTTAGTCCTTCTTTTCTCTAGACTAGCCATATCCAATTTCTGCACCTGTTCTTCATATGTTTTAGTCTTCAGGCCTTTAATCATTTTACCTCTTAACAGTACCTCTTCCTTCTACCTTCTGAGATAGAAATTGTAATCCGGAACTACTATTTACAATTCAAGCCAGAGACGCCCCAAAAGATCTGTCCCCTAATGGCAGAAAAATAACTCCAAGTGTAAACAAGAATGCAAAGTCTTCACTAACCCCGTTGGAACAAGTCAGAGGAGCCAGGATAGCTCAACAGATAGAAGCACTGTAATTTAACACCAGCTGTCTGCACTTAAAGTAAGATCGAATCTCACCAGGCTCAAGCTTGACTCAGCCTTCCATCCTTTCTAAGGTAGGTAAATTGAGGACCCAGTTTGTGGGGGCAATAAGCTGACTTTGTATAAATATACAAAAGGATGAAGGCTATTGCTTAACGCACTGTAAGCCGCCCTGAGTCTCCAGAGAAGGGCAGCATATAAATCAAAATTTTTTTAAAAAAGAGGTGGGTTTCAGCAGGTTCTGACCAGTTCTGGAGAACCGGTAGCGGAAATTTTGAGTAGTTCGGAGAACCGGTAGTAAAAATTCTGACTGGCCCCGCCCCCCATCTATTCTCTGCCTCCCAAGTCCCAGCTGATTGGGAGGAAATGGGGATTTTGCAGTAACCTTCTCCTGGATTGGGGAGGGAATGGAGATTTTGCAGTATCCTTCCCCTGCGACACCCACCAAGCCATGCCCACAGAACCAGTAATAGAAAAAGTCTCCCCTCCTCTCTGAAGCAGCAGCACTCTGATGACAGGAGGCAACATATAATCTTCCAGAGTTATATCCCCTTCCAGTTTTGCAATGTTTTTTTTTTTTAATTTGATTTATATGCTGCCCTTCTCCGGAGACTCAGGGCGGCTTACAATGCGCTAAGCAATAGCCTTCATTCTTTTGTATATTTATACAAAGTCAGCTTATTGCCCCCACAAACTGGATCCTCAATTTACCTACCTTAGAAAGGATGGAAGGCTGAGTCAACCTTGAGCCTTGGCGAGATTCAAACCTGCAGTAATTGCAGGCAGCTGTTCTTAATAACAGGGTGCTTTAGACCACTGTACTACCAAGGCTCAATGTTAGCAACAAAACCAACTTATGGGGAGAATTTCAGAAGTAGGCGAGAGTTCCAGAGTTTAGGACCAAGAAGATAAATCTGTCTCTAACGGCAAAAAATAAAAAAATAAATCTGTGTTCCATATTCCACCCCCCCCCCCCGCTAATTTCCCTCTCCTTATGCAAATCCAAGAGAACAGCAGAATAATTGTTAGGAGAAGCAGCACAATCTTCAATTACATTGTTCCCCCTTTGGGTGCTGAAGCGGAAACAATGTGGTTAAGAAGAAAAACAAAGGAGCTATTCGGTGCAGGGCCTGTTAATACAGAATGATTTAATTGTTTTTTCTCCCGTTGATAATGGTGAACCCCAATCCATGATGGTGTCTATTTCCTGCTGACTTTCTGGCAGCCAATTGCCATTTTATGTACACCGGTTTTGGAAAGTGGGCAGAAGGTGTGGCTGGAAGGTGGGCAGAAAGTGGGCAGGTCTGGCTGCCTCCTTTGTGGGATTTTTTTTTTAAATGTTTTGATATATATATATATATATAATTTGATTTATATGCCGCCCTTCTCCGGAGACTCAGGGCGGCTTACAATGTGCTCAGCAATAGCCTTCATTCTTTTGTATATTTATACAAAGTCAGCTTATTGCCCCCACAAACTGGGTCCTCATTTAGCCACCTTAGAAAGGATGGAAGGCTGAGTCAACTTTAAGCCTTGGAGAGATTCGAACCAGCAGTAATTGCAGGCAGCTGTGTTAATAACAGGGTGCTTAGACCACTATACTATCAAGGCTCTTGATTTGGAGATCAACACTGGCCTAACTCCCCTCTTTTAATTTTTTTTAAATTTTTTAATTCGTGATTTTATAAATTGGGTGTTTTAATCTGTGTTTCGGCCAAAATATTTAATAATTTTAAGGGATTTTTAATATTTGTATTATTTGTATTTTATCTTGGCTGTTCACCGCCCTGAGTCCTTCGGGAGTAGGGTGGTATAGAAATTTGATTAAATAAATAAATAAAATAAATAAATAAACACTCAATAATTTTATCCTAAGCTTTTATCCTAAGCTGCATTTGATGTCCTTGGAGCAGATGCTACTAGGCAAATATGGGACGAATCTATGTGGATGACTTTCTTTATTTGACTTCCAGGATTACGTCTTGAAGACACAACTGTGGATGTTTGCTATCTGGGCAGAGGTAAATGATACCTCCGTGATTCAAAATTGTAGTACTACTGCCTACCATGCAATGCTCTAGTTATATTAAAGCTGGGCAGAGTATATTGAATCCTACCATAAGTTGCTGGCTTTTTCAATGTTAGACTTAACACATTTGGATGTGTCTATTTTGTTTTGATTTAGGAAAAATAAGGTACTTAAGAATAAGCGATGGTTCTCAACTTTTGGTCTCTGAATATTTGGGGTTATGACTTCCACCAGGCTTATCTGCTAGCCATGCTGACCGAGGATGCTAGGAGTGTGGTCCAATTTCATTGGACAGGGCCTGTTTAGAATAGAATAGAATAGAATAGAATAGAATAGAATAGAATAGAATAGAACAGAACATTTGATTGGCCAAGTGTGATTGGACACACAAGGAATTTGTCTTGGTGCATATGCTCTCAGTGTACATAAAAGAAAAGATACGTTCATCAAGAATCATAAGGTACAACACTTAATGATAGTCATAGGGTACAAATAAGCAATCAGGAAACAATATCAATATAAATCGTAAGGATACAAGCAACAAACAGTTTACTGCTGTTCTCCAGAGATCTGATGGAGTGGGCTTGCTCTGGATCTAGGGGTGAAATCCAGCAGGTTCTGACAGGTTCTGGAGAACCGGTAGTGGAAATTTTGAGCAGTTCGGAGAACCGGCAGCAGAAATTTTGAGTAGTTCGGAGAACTGGCAAATACCACCTCTGGCTGGCCCCAGAGTAGGGTGGGAACAGAGATTTTGCAATACCCTTCTCCTGGAATGGGGAGGGAATGGGGATTTTGCAGTATCCTTCCCCTGCCACGCCCACCAAGACATGCCCACCAGGCCATACCACGCCCACCAAGCCACGTCCACAGAACCGGTAGTAAAAAAACTTGGATTTCACCACTGTCTGGATCTCTTTCATTAAGCAACACAACCTAGGAAATCTAGGAAACATTCTGTTGCTGAGTCCTGCCCTGTGAAGTAGCAGAACTCTGTGATTTGAATGGCTCCAAACCTCGATGGCTTTCCATAAAAATGTGTCCCTCAACGTTAGCCATTTTATGATTTGTGGACTTCAACTCCCAAAGTGTGCCAACCAACAACTTAAAGTAGCTGAAGGTAAACAACACTACAATAAGCATTAGAAATATGGCTTTTCCCATAAGCATTAGGTCAAGAAGTTAAATTAACTTGGTTTTATCAATCATTAAGAGACAGTATGTGATCAGAAGGCAGTACAAGACCGTACGTAGGCAGTACGTATCTACGAGACCGCCTTCTGCCACCAGTAGCCTCTCACCGACCAGTACGCTCCCATAGAGAGGGGCTCCTCAGGGTGCCGTCAGCCAAACAATGTCAACTGGCGGCCCCCAGGGGGAGAGCCTTCTCTGTGGGGGCACCCGCCATCTGGAACGAGCTCCCCCCCAGAGATACGGAGGATCCCGGACCTGCGTGCTTTCCGCTGTGCCATCAAAACATTTCTTTTCCAGCAGGCCCGCCTGGCCTAACTTCTCTTTTAAACTGTTTTTTAAAACTTTCAAATTTTTAAATTTTAAATTTGTCTTATGAATTTGGGGTGTTCTAAATTTCGTTTTCCGGGCCAATTATTTAATTGTATTTTAATGGTTTTTTAACATTTGTATTATATGTATTTTATTTGGCTGTTCACCGCCCTGAGTCCTTCAGGGGTAGGGCGGTATATAAATTCAATAAATAATAATAATAATAAAAAAGAAGTGGATCATCCTGACAGATTCCCTATATCCCTTCTTGCAACAGCACTGAGGATCTCTATGGAGATTCTCAGTCATCCAGGTCATGGTTGACCCAACGGTGCCTTTTCAAGAGGCAACTGGACTTTCCAGAAAGTCCAGTTGCCTCTTGAAAAAGCACCTTTGGGACAGCACTGAGGACCAGAACCTTGGCATCTTCTAAACTTAATGCACTGAGTATTGGTTCCTAAAGGACAGTGGTCCAAGACTTAAGTTCCTGGTAGAATGTTATGAGTCCCAGACAATATATATATATATATATATATATATATATATATATATATATATATATATATATATATATATATATATATATATATATATATATATATATACAGCATATATACTGTAAAAAAGAGGAATAGTTTTTACATTGCATAAGTCACATAAAAACTCATGGGTAGAAACATGACATAACATCTACATCGACTTTTAAGGGAAAGTAAATTATATATATTCTTCTGATAGATTGTTGTTTAGGGACTTCTAGATGGAAAAAAGGGACACGGTGGCTCAGTGGCTAAGACGCTGAGCTTGTTGATCGAAAGGTTGGCAGTTCAGCGGTTCGAATCCCTAGTGCCGCATAACGGGGTGAGCTCCCGCTACTTCGGACAGCGCTGGCTCTTCGGCTTTGAAACGGAGATGAGCACCGTCCCCTAGAGTCGGGAACGACTAGCACGCATGTGCAGGGGAACCTTTACCTTTACCTAGATGAAAATATGTGTGCTGCTCTAGGCAGGTTTCAGTTTTGGTGTTGTTGTTTTTTTTAGTTGCTAAGTTGCTAATTGCTAAGTTTAATGGGTTGTTGACTGCACAGGATGAGTAACCATATAAACTAAATCAAACAAGCAAACAAAGACAGAGTTGAGAAGATGGACATCCTCATATTTCATGCCGGAGCTTCACAACCTGGGAAGTCGTAAAACTGATCAAACTCAGCAGAGTCAGCTTATTCCTTATATCTAGGCAACATGTATTCATTCCAACTAGCATAGCTTCCTTTTTTATTTTTATTTATTAAATTTTTATCCCACCTTTCCTACTATAAGTAACTCAAGGTGGTAGACATACTGAATACTCCTGCTGCCTCCTCTTCTTTTCCCCACCACAACAAAAACTTTGTGAGGTCGGTTGGGCGGAAAGAAAGTGATTTCCCCAAATCACCCAGCTGGTTTTCATGCCTAAAGCGGGACTAGAACTCAGAGTCTCCTGGTTTCTCGGCAGCACCTTAACCACTACAACAGCTTATAATAGTCTTCTAATTAAATCTAATTTAGAAAACTAATGTTTGGCTTGTGAGTTAACAACACAGAGCAGTTGATCCTCTTACCATAGAAAAATATGTTGCTTAGCAAAGAACAGTTATATATATATATATATAAAAAAACCAGATTATTTTACATAAGCTTCATGTTACAAACTAGCATGACTTGTTAAACATCCACATTTGCCTTTTGCAAATGCCTTTCTTACCATATTTCTCTGAAAATAAGACCCTGTCTTATATTTTTTTTGAACCCCGAAATAAGCGCTTGGCCTTATTCTTGAAGAAGTCTTATTATTTTGGGGCATGTGGAGCAAGAGGGGGCTCCTCTTGCTATCTTACCTGATTTCCAGCTCTGCGTTTAAATATTTTCGGGTGAGGCTTATTTTAGCGCATGCGTTCAAAAGCCTGGTTGGGCTTATTATCAGGGGATGTCTTATTTTTGGGGAAACAGGGTATTATCAAACTGACCAGGTCTTGGCCACTAATTATTATTTAAAAAGAGGTTTTAGGTAGAAACATGTAAATTGCTTTTGATGGAGTCAATATGTAAAAGGGTAGAATCCTGGGTCTGGTTTATAAGCAGAACGTTTTCTCTCTAGTTGTCTCCTCAAGGGAACTGCTATAAATTTTAACATCTAGAAGTGCTGAAGGGCAAAATAAGTAAAACTAACTTGAAAATAATCATTCTGAATATATATATATATATATATATATATATATATATATATATATATATATATATGTAAAATCTAACATTTATTTCAGAAATGGAGATGGAGATGATGATGACACAAAATTGGGGAGAGGAAGAGAAAGCAAAGATTTTTTTTGCAAATCTCTTAAAACAGGTAATTCACTGCTGCTTTTACAAACAGTTTTTATATTACCTGCCCTGTTGGCTTTGTATCCCCAAATCACCTTTTTAAAAAATCTCAGACTTGTCATTTTATTTTTCATAGGGAAAAAAAAAAGCCAATGAAGATATTCTATTTCATATTTCACATAGAAGGAGGAAAAAAAATAAGCAAACCAGAGCTAAAACAGCTTCATCCATTTTACCTTCCCAGTACTCATCCCTTGGAATTTATAGGCAAAACTAATTAATCCCAGTGCTACCCACAAATTGTTGAAACAGCCTGCTGTGATAGTCCTATGCTAAGAGAGATGCTGAATTTTGAATTCTCTGGGCATGTCCAGGATCCACAATCCACATCTTTAAGCCAAACATTGGAGTATTTCTTTAATTGGCAAGGTAGGAAAAGTTTATGCAAATGCAGAAACATTTAACAGATCTTCCTATCACCTTCATCTCATCATCTCTTAAAATCTGCCATGGGTCCATCAGAATGGTATAAATAGTCCACCTTCTCTTAATGCCTATGGAGATTCTCAATTATCCAGGTCATGGTTGTCCCAAAGGTGCTTTTTCAAGAAGCAACTGGACCTTCTTGTTATTCTGTGAAGATGTTTCAGAGCTGAAGAAGCTTCTTGGATGAGAAGCAAAACATCTTCACAGAATAACAAGAAAGTCCAGTTGCCTCTTGAAAAATCACCTTTGGGACACCTTCTCTTAAGATCTCAGATTAATGTTGTATTACATTATTATTACATTATTATTAATGGGATTAATAATGTAATAATAATAATGATAATGATAATGATAATAATAATAATGTATGGTTCATTGACATTGCATGGATTGAAGATAAGCAGCAAGAAAAAATCACAAAGTACCGGGACTTACAAATTGAAGTTGAGCGACTGTGGAAAAAGAAATCGTGTGTTCTCCCGGTTGTAATTGGAGCCCTTGGAGCAATACCCAAAGGGCTACCCCGCTATTTGAAATTCTAAATTTACCGGACTTGAACATTTTGACTCTACAAAAAACCACCTTACTCGGAACAGCTTACATCCTCCGACGATACCTTAACAGTTCCTAGGTCCTTGGTTAGGACTCGAGCTGCTGAGCTATTAACCAGCGTCAAAGGCTGTGAATCTCACCAAAGATTAACAATAACAATAACAATAATAATACACTGAGAGCATATACACCTAAGACAAATTCCTTGTGTGTCCAATCACATTTGGCCAATAAAGACTTCTATTCTATTCTACTCTACTCTACTCTACTCTACTCTACTCTACTCTACTCTACTCTACTCTACTCTATTACATCTTGTGTCTGTAATTAAGATTTTATATAAGTTTCACCTCTCTGATACGGGTGGGTGTAATTTTCTAGGTTTACACAGTTTATGTCTTGTGTGATGTTTTCATTTAATCAGGGGTGCCCAACCTTGGCAACTTTAAGACTTGTGGACTTCAACTCCTAGAATTCCCCAGCCAGCAGGCCCAGGTTGCACTCAGTTCCTGCTTTTGATTCTGAATGACCCAATGCAAAGAAATCAGAGCTTCTGTCACTCTGATGGCTGAACAGAAGAGCACTGTATGAGATTAATCTTGTCAATAAAGGAGACACTTGCAGCTGACAGAACGCTCTTCTGCAAACAAGACCTAACAACGTAAAAGAAAACAGCTCACCCTTTTTCTCTTTCCCACCTGGTCCTCTTACAGGAGGTGGGAGAAGCCAAACTAAGAATAAGAGAAGGTCCCATAAATAAGCAAGAAGAGACACATACTTTGCACACCAAAGCTTTAATTACTGATATCTTCCGCCAAAGCTGGAAAACCTATCTTGAAATCAGAGTGAGCTATGAGGAGTCAAATGTAAACAATGCTGAGTTAATGGGCTAAGGACTTCTGTAGGTCTGAGCAGGTATCATTAACTTGATCCTGCTTAAATTAAACCGGGGAATAAGATCTGTGCGTCCTAATTCAACTGCAGATCAATGTTTCATTGCCAAGCACAGGGGCTCTTCCAAAATCAACTTTGTGATGGTCCAGGCTGTGTGATTAGAATCCAGCAAGCAGTATAATATCATTCGGTACCTTTGCAGAAAATGCAGCAAAGGCTTCCCCATCTGCTGGGTGATAGCCATGAATAAATTCAGCTTCTACAGTAAAATAACTTGTGTAATATAGAGAGTCCTCAACTTACCATTCATTTAGTGGTCATTTGAAGTTACAACAGCAAGAGACTTACAACTGCTCCTCACACTTATGACCACTGCAGTGTCTTCATGGTCATATGATCAGAATTTGGTTGCTTGGCGACTGCCACGTATTTGCAATGGTTAACGAGTAGGGGGCTCACGTGATCCCCATTTATGACTTTCCCAGGAGGCTTCTACAATAAGGAAAGTGTTCTGTCCCCGTCCCACACGCACACACACCAACAGACGTTCAAGAGTTAAAGACCAAACCAGCCGGCAAAATCCTTTTCCTTATGATAATGGAACTTGGCAACAACCTAGTGGCTGCCTGCCAAGAGTTTATTACTTACGAAGAGGAGAGATAACTTCTCCCCGCTTCTGGTACATCAAAGGAAACAGCTCAATAATTACAGAGTCAATCAAGTCCAGAGATAATCCAGCAAAGTCTATAGCAAAAGTTCGGCAATGCAGAATGGCGTGGAAGCTTTCAGCTTTGTTCGTCACAAGGTTTGACTGGCCACCATGCTCCCTTTTATATCCTGTGGGGTGTGGTCCAGTGACTCAGCCTAATCTCGGGCACGTCTTTTCTCCTGTTGCGCGTGCTTATCTCTGCAACGCTGGCGTGGATCCAGCCAAGACTCATTACCCTCATCATTGTCCACCTGTGGCTGTGTGGACGTGCTTGGCCCCGGCCCTATCTCTTGCCGTTCGGCGGACACCGAAGGTATTGCCAGAGAGGAGGGTCCTGGAGAGGGAGGCCTTGCCAACTCCTCTCCTTCACTCTCGGAGTCCTCTCCTGACGATGACACAGGCTCAGGTAACGGAGCCACAACAGAAAGTCCATGCTGGCAGCCAGATTTACTTAACAACCGTAGTAATTTGCTTAACAATTGCAGCAAAAATGTCATCAAATTGGGTGTGACCCTCTTAACCGCATCAGTTAGCAATGCAAGTTCCGGTCCCAATCGTGCTCGTAAGTCGAGGATTACCTGTAGTAAGTACTTTGTAGGCATTGTGTAAGCATCAAACAAGTATGGAGAATTACGTCACAACTAAAGGTATCAATAGAGGTGTCACTGCCCAGATGCTTTCCTCACTGATTCTGTTTTACTATCTTAAAATTAATGGCTGCTTGATAACATTATTTGCTTCCCTTACACCAGGGGTCAGCAACCTGTAGCTCTGGAGCCGAATGTGGCTCTTTCACCCTTCTGCTGTGGCTCTCTGACACTCAAAATATGTGTCACAACCGCCAATATACGACACCTGCCAGCACGCAATTTATGAGCTTTTCAACCTCCGGTAGGCCAACCATGGATAAATCCAAGAAAAGAAAAGTTTCAGAAGAAAACAGAACATCTAATTCAACTACTTATGCTAGTTTTGTGGCCGCTCAAGAAATAGTCAGGCACAGGAAGTGTTTTGTGGCTCCCGGTGTTTTCTTTTCAGTGGGAAATGGGTCCAAATGGCTCTTTGCGTGTTTAAGGTTACACCTAATTTCTAATTCCACAAGGCCTATCCAGTTAAACACACACTGCTTCTGCAACAAAAAGCAGGAGTCCAGTAGCAGTTTTCCCAACAAACAAATTCCATTAAACAGCACAAAATTTGTGAGCCAGAGCTCACTTCATATGATCTACCCTAGCCTAACACATGCCTCTCCTTCTGAAACAGCTACCTGTGGAGTTTCGTATTCCAGCGATTTGCTAATAAGGAAAGGCTAACAATTTCTTTTGGAGTGAAGCGAGACGATGAACAAAGCCAAGTCTTTGTGCTATTAGCATCAAAAAAAAAGCACAAGATGCATCCTTCGGCTATGAACACAAGCTCCTAAGAGAGCAGTAGGTGTCTTGCGAAAAGACAAATTAACCAGCTGGCAGCTCCATATTGTGTCCTTTCCCACTATATATATATGGCTGGATTGATAATTTGAGAGCAAGACACTATGTTGTATTCCCACCTGCTGCCCCGAGGAGAAGCAGCAATTTGGGAAAAGCGTTAAAAAGCAAACCTAGAATTTTATAACGAAGGCCGACTGTTTCAGATACAAAATGAAGGATCGGAATTCACTAGAAGTGAAAACATTACCATTAATTGTACTGGGGAGAAGGTAGGTGGGTGGGGAACTATAAACATGTTAGCAAGATTATTGTCTTAAACTCTGAGAGACTGTGAACTTCTTCAGGTAGTCCTCAACTTACAACCACTTGTTTAGTGACTGTTCAAAGGTATACAGATCTGAAAAAAGTGACATATGACCCGTTTTCACACTTATGACCATTCCGCATCCCCGTGGTCGTATGATCAAAATTTGGATGCTTAGCAACTGGTTCCTATTTATGGCAGTTGCCGTCTCCTACAGCCCTTTTACAACCCTCTAACAAACAAAGTCAATGGGGAGGGGGGGAAACCTAATTCACTTAACAATCATGTTACTCATTTAACAGCTGCAGTGATTCACTTAACAACCATGGTGAGAAAGGTTGTAAAATAGGGCAACACTCATTTAACAACTGTCTTCGCTTAACTGCAGAAATTCTGGGCTCAATTGTGCTCATAAGTTGAGGACTAGACTTAGATTTGGAATAACTGTATTGTCACTTTGAATGTACACTAATTGGCATCAGGGGTGGGTTCTAAATTTTTTTACTACCAGTTCTGTGGGCATGGCTTATTTTGTGGGCGTGGCTTGATGGACATGTGACAATTATTTAGGATTTAGCAGATGTACTGATCTACCAGGCATTTAACTGCTTGCAGAGCTGTATCGGTCTACTCATTTGTTTTTGCAGGCACTGATCTACTCGTATTTTTGCAGGCACCGGTCTACTCATTTGTTTACTTTTAACACTGATCAGCTGTAGGGCGGCCCTTTGAAGCCCTGCAGCAAGAGTTTAAACATTTTTTCCCCTCTAGCCATCAGCTGGGACTCAGGAGGCAGCAATAGATTGGGGGTGGGGCCAAATAAAAGTTAAGAATAACGTGGGGGGTGGGGGGAGTGGGGGGGCAGAACCGGTTCGGTGATGTCATATCGTCACTGCTACCGGCTCGGCGGAACTGGGAGGAACCAACCACTGATTGGCATACATTCAAATGAAATTTTGTTACATACAAATTGACTATTTGTATAGTAGTTAAGGTGTTAGAGCTACTTTCAAGTAAGGCGCAGGTGGTTTTTGCTCCTGGCAGGAACCAGGAAAAGGATGAGGAAAAGGATGGCACTGTACATTGTCCCAGACTTCCCTACTCATATTGTAACATTGCACACAAGTACACACCAGGTGTGATAGTAGGACAGAAGTAGATGCTGAGATAGATTTATCTTCCTGAGCATTCTCAGGAAGTACAGCCTCTTCTGTGCCTTCTTCACAAGCAAAAAAAAAAAAAAAAAAAAAAAAGACGACAATAAAAGTTATCTCATCTTATAAATGTGATAGGAATTTCCACCTACAGTTCTCAAGACTTTGCATTTGGTCCAGGCAAGCATTGATGAGGCTTTTCAGAAAACTGGATAAGGTCTTCCTTCCTTGATTCTGCTCAGTTGGTCACTGCATGAAAGCCATCTTCCGTGAAGATATTTCCCAAAATAAATTTTCTGTGGAAGATTGCATCCTTTGGAATTCATAAAGAGCACACCTATGCTTATGGAGCACAGCCAGATCCAGAGATTTTTTTTTTTGGAAAATGAGAAGATATAAATAGGTTTGATATCTTGTGGAACTAAAAAAAGGAAGAAAAAAGATATCCATGCAAGATATTGGAGGGATAGGGTTCATTTTGTGATTTATACCAGCGGGAAGAAACTGAACCACAGCATTCCCCATTTCCATTGACAGCCTCTTCATTTTCCAGTGTATTTTTACCTCAGATTAAACGCAACACCCTCCTCAGTGGGGTTAACATAAAGTTATAAATGGGACCAACGGGGAGAATAAATTATTGCAGGACTTTTCTCGCTCTGCTTCATTCACTTTTTTGAGCACCTAATAATGGTTGAATGGAACCTGGCTGCATTTGAAGTTACCCTGGCAGAATTTCCTCACTCAGAAGATAGTGCTTTGAGGAAGGGAGGAGAAGAAAGGAAGGAAGGCTTTTAGTTATACCTTCACAAGGCATAAAGCTGCCTTTGAATTGGACAACCAAGCAAGGATCAAAGCTTAAGAGTATGTTGGAGAAGAAGAGCACGTGGAAAGCAGACCTGGGATACATGTGTCCATGTTTTCACATGGAACTGCTTCCAAACATGTAAAACATAGAACATAGACAAATAGAGTAGGAAGGGACCTTGGAGGTCTTCTAGTCCAACCCCCTTCTGGAGCAGGAGACCCTATACCATTTCAGACAAAGGATTGTCCAGTCTCTTTTTGAAAGCCTCCAGTGATGGAGCACCCAACAACTTCCGAAGGCAAGCCATTCTACTGATTTACTGTTGTAATTGTCAGGAAATTTCTCCTTCGTTCTAGGTTGCTTCTCTCCTTGGTTAGTTTCCATCCATTGTTTCTTGTCTTGCTTTCTGGTTCTTTGGAAAATATCCTAATTTGAGCCCCCTCTTCTTTGTAGGAGCCCCTCAAATATTAGAACACCTCTATTATATCTCCCCTAGCTTTTCTTTTCAATACCAGGGTGGATTTGATTTAAATCGAGTTGATTTAAATCACAATTTAAATCATGATTTAAATCACTAGTAAAAAGGCTTGATTTAAATCAACTCGATTTAAATCATAATTTTTAAAGAGCAACTGTCATCTCTGCTACTCCTTTGGCCCACTGTTGACTCACTGATAGTCCCAGTGTTGCAGAATATACAGCCTCATGCTACATAACTAAGCTCCATTTCATGCTGAATAAACTAAATTATTTATGCATCTTAAATAGAAAACTATCTTACGATAGATTTTTACCCAAGTTTTTTCTTAAAATAAATTCGATAAAAATCAAAAAAATCCGATTTAAATCAAAAAAATCTGATTTTTTTATTTTTTTTAAAAAAATCATTGATTTTTATCCACCCTGATACATACCCAATTCCTGTAACCGTTCTTCATACGTTTTAGCCTCCAGCCCCCTAAACATTCTTGTTGCTCTTGTCTCTACTCTTTCCAAAGTCTCAACATCTTTCAAATATTTACCAATGTCATTTTTTAAATCTTAATTTTAATGTAACTTACACTAAAGAGAGGTTCAAGAGAGGTTACTATAAAATCAAAACATTCATAGAGTTTTTGTTACTCTTTGAGGTAGAAAAATCTCCTTCATGTTGAGATCAAACTTTGTTGACTGATGGACATGTCCATCTTGTTTTCTCAGCAATAGCGTGGACGGGGGTGGGTGGGTGGGTTACCATTATCTTCTTCCAAGTTTTAAAAAAACTTTTCAATCTAGTTTATAGCTCTGAGATTTCCCAGCAGTCTCCCACACAAACACTAACCAGATTCAACCCGTCATAGATTCTGGGATCAGCCCAGGTCAGTTAGAGACAGAGAGCAAAGAATGAAGCCAGAGGAAAACTATCGCCATTTGGCACATAAAGATGATTAAAAGCTACATTTCAGAAATGTGATTAAATCTTGAGGCTTTCTAATCTAAGATGTACAGCAGAATTAAAAGTCTGAGAGAACGGAGATATATATAAATTACATTTCAAGAAATCTATTGTTGCTTAAAGTTAATTCCCCAGATACACATTACTGATTACAATGACTTACATCTACCAATGTCTTCCGAGCAGAAAAGAAAAATTTATATGGTGAGTTTAGAATTTAAAATGAGGACAGAACTAGGCACATCGAAATGCCTTACGCAGAGAAACTTTTATCAGCCCAGAGTCCCCCAAGTAGACTTCATTCATCTTTTTCCATTGGCATTTGTATCTAGTAGATAACAAGAAACTCAGAAAATTACATTCATATGGTAGATGACAGTTTCTTATGATAAGAAACATTTCCAAACAGGACCAAAACGTAGTATTCAGATAATTTTAAACATTGGGAAATGGATAATACTTCTGTAAGATCTCCTTAAAGGGAGTTATTATAGAAGTAGATGTATAGCGTGTAGCAGGCTGTTTTGCATTTTGTATGTATTTGCTCTGAAAAAAAAAAGTATTATGAAGTCTGTTTTCTTTCTTTGCCTTTCATAAACCAAACAGAAGGAAAAATCAATAGAAAATAAAAAAAGTGTAGAAGAAAAAGAAGAACAACAAATTATATTTATGAGGGCTTCTCTTGCAGGTATGTATGTTATATATACCGTATTTTTTGGAGTATAAAATGCACCAGAGTATAAGACGCATCTACCTTTTTTGGTGAGGAAAAGAAGAAAAAGAAATCTCCCTCTGCCTCTGAGCCATTTTGCCTCGTTGCAGCAAACAGCCTGCTTTACTTTCATTTTCGTTTTCAGCCTAGCTTGATTAGCACAAGGGGAAAAAAAATCTGCTCCAGCAATTTACCTCTTTGTAGCAAGCAGCAGAGCCCTGTGCAAAACAGTTGAGAGCAAATCAGCTGAGAGTCGGGAGTCGGATCCAATCAACTTGTGCTAATTAGGCTGTGCTGAAGCTGAAAAGAGCTGTTTTTTCTTCTTGTTTGCTTGCAAGGAGGTAACTGCTGGGAGGCAGAGGCCAAAGCGTGAGGGCCAGTGGGTGGGGCGGGGCTACATTCGTGTATAAGACGCACCTAAATTTTCACCCCCTTTTGGCGGGGGGGAAGGTGTGTCTTATATAGGGTAGTTTTATACACAGTTTCAATAAAGGACCATATTTTGTTGAAATCACTCATGCAACCCATATCTGTAAGCAAAACATTCCTAAGCCACAAGTAACATTAGATCTTCAGTCCACTAATTGGGGCTGTATCTTTATCTTTCTAAAGATATTGAACCAGACTACTCAGCAATAAAAATGGCCCAGAGAAACTATTTCCATTGTCCAGTCATCAATTTCCATGGTAGTTCAGATTAATATGGAGGGAAATCCGGCTGACTTCATGAAGCTTCACAGTAAGCTTCTTTTAATGTAAAGCTAACAGTTAAGTCATTGTCCCAAAGGTGCTTTTTTTTCAAGAGGCAACTGGACTTTCTGTTTTTTCTTTGAAGAAATTTTGCTTCTCATCCAAGAAGCTTCTTCAGCTCTGACTGGATGGTGGGAAATGGAAGGATTTATACACAGATAAACCTCCAGGTGGCCTTAACAACTCACTAAAAGAATGCAAATGACCAGCTGTCTGCAAGGAGGATAAATCCTTCCATTCCCCACTATCCTGTCAGAGCTGAAGAAGCTCCTTGGATGAGAAGTGAAACATCTTCAAAGAAAAAAAATGAGAAAGTCCAGTTGCCTCCTGAAAAAAGCACCTTTGGGACAACCACGACCTGGATGACTGAGAATCTCTACAGAGTTAAGCCATTTGATTTCTGAGTGCCATACACTTTTGCTCAAAGCAGCGTGATCCACATAATTAATGGTTGCCCATAATTAATGGTTAATAATTTCTTAACATTAAATCAAGCCAAATAAATTACACTATGGCTCAACGTGATGGGTGAACCCAGTCAGCATTTTTCTTGTGTTGTTTTCCGAGGGATTTTAAGGTTCAAGACAGGAATCTGAGCATCCAAGGTTGTGATTTAACCTACGAACTATCATGGATGCCATACCTAGGACTTAAATATTTTCTTTGGGTACCAAAAGGTCTAAAGACCTTGAATTTTTTTCCTCTTAAACAGATCCCGCCTCTATTTTGACTGTCATGACATAAAGACTAGAAGCTTCTCTTCTTACAGACCCCCGCATCCTGGACATCAACTGTTTCAACTCCTACCCTCAAAAGGACGCTATAGAGCACTGCACACCAGAAAAACTAGACACAAGAACAGTTTTTCCCGAACGCCATCACTCTGCTAAACAAATAATTCCCTCAATACTGTCAAACTAGCTACTAAGTCTGCATTACTATTTATCTTCTCATCGTTCCTATCACCCATCTCCTCCCACTTATGACTGTATGACTGTAACCTTGTTGCTGGTATCCTTACGATTTATATTGACCGTTTCCTTATGACTATCATTAAGTGTTGTACCTTATGATATGTACACTGAGAGCGTATGCACCAAGACAAATTCCTTGTGTGTCCAATCACACTTGGCCAATAAAGAATCCTATCCTATCCTATCCTATCCTATCCTATCCTATCCTATCCTATCCTATCCTATCCTATCCTATCCTATCCTATCCTATCCTATCCTGCTGTGAGACTTCCAGTGAGGACATGGCAAACTGATATCCCTGAAACAGCAGGGATAGCATGACAGCTGAAATCAGAATCCAGAATCCAGAATCCAGAATCCAGGCAGGTAAAATCTCTTCAGAGGAAGGAGAGATTGTGAGATCACCCACATGTACTTCGGGTAACTGTTCCTCGTGAGATGGCAGGAATCGACCTTTTTGCAGTCAGCTTGTGAGTCAAGTAACTGGGAGTTTAGAGATTTCATCTAAGGTAACACAGTCTTAACACAGCCTACAGTATATGAACATAAACGTTTGACCAAACCTCATTTCTTAATTACCTTTGTTATTTTTATTTTACTGACATTTAAATATCAAGAACCTTAAGAACGACAAGTCTTATGGCATTCACTATGTGAATTTCCCTCAATCCTTAGTGAAATAAGTTTTTAGTATAAGACAAAGTTAAGGCTGTAAACCCCTCCCCCCAGTGGATTAGATAGCAAAAATTGATTGAAGTATTGATTTGGGAAAGTTATAAACAACGGATTTGAAATATGATGAAATTCATTATAACAATCCCTCCTATGAAAAACTACTGTGCTTTGGAGAGGGGGGGGGGAGGGGGGGAGGGGGAGAGAGGGAGAGGAAGGGAGGGAGAGAGAGAGAGAGGGAGATAATGATGATATGGTACTTTGAAGCTTGAATAACAAAGGGAAGCAGAAGGAACTAAAGATTATAATTAAAAGAGAAGTACACCTAGATTTGACTTGTTAACAGAGAATGGAAGAAAATACTTTAATGTTGGCTATACTGAAGGATACCTACAAACAATGGACTCAGAAATAAATTTTGTAGACTTTGTAAATGATGTTGTGGAAGGGGAACAAATTCTCTTGGAACAAGCCCGAAATTGATATAAATGTAGAGTTATAAATGACAGGCTACAAGAATGATATGGAAAAATATAAAATAATGGATATATCAATGAAACTGGTTAATGTTTTAATAACTGAAAGAGATATACAAATAATAAACTAGACTTGGATACCTCTCTTACATTGGAGTCCTGTTAAACTTCTGAAGGACTTTGTGAGAGGGGACAAAAAAAGAATGAAAACAAGCGCTAGGTCAATATTTGAAGAGATTAAAGATCAAGGTTGTTAAAATTTAAAAGGAAGTTGTATAAAGTGAGTTTATTGAACCCAGTTTAAAATAGATATGTTGTTATTTCTGGCAACGTTTAATGGACTTTTATTGACAAGTACTGAATGACAAGGTTTTAAGGACTTCTTTATAGTTAAGAAATACAGAAAGAAAAAGGAAGGAATACAGAGTGGGTTTATTTGGTTAAATTTAAAATATATATACTGCTATTTTTGGTAAGTCTTAATGGAATTTTGCTAATTAGAATTGAATGGAGAGGTTGTTTTTTTTTAAAAAAAATTGATTTATATGCCACCCTTCTCCGGAGACTCAGGGCGGCTTATATATACATATATATATATATATATATATATATATATATATATATATATATATATATATATATATACATATATATATATATATATATATATATACATATATATATATATATATATATATATATATGTTTTCTCAGGTTTTCGCGGGTGTTTGTATGTAGGTCTTTGGTTATTCGGGTCTTCTCCCACGTAAAATTGGAAGTGTCTTGGCGACGTTTCGACGAAGTCTCATTTGTCATCTTCAGGCTGGTGTTCTCGGCTTCTTGCTCCTGGAAGCACGAAGCCAAGAACACCAGCCTGAAGATGACGAATGAGACTTCGTCGAAACGTCGCCAAGACACTTCCAATTTTACGTGGGAGAAGACCCGAATAACCAAAGACCTACATATATATATATATATATATATATATATATATATATATATATATATATATATCACATTTTTTAAGGATCTGTTTAGAGATAAGAGATGCGATACAGGATGAATAAAACATTTGTTGTCTTTTAAAAGAAGGCGATAAGTTGCTAAAATGGTTTATACTTGTGATGAAAGGGAAAGTTACTTCTTTCTTTCTTCTTTCTCTTTACTATATTCTTTTTTCTACACTATTTTTTCTTCTTTTTGTGATTTGTATTCTTTGTAACTGTATAACTGTAATTGCTAATTTTTTTTTAAAGGGATGCTTTCTGGTGTAAAGGTACAACCTTCCAGCTCAAGAGTAGCTGTCAGAGATCTTCAGAAGTGGTTAGTTCAGGGATCTGAGGACAGCTGGTGTGATATAAATGGTTTTGTCCTTCAGCATGGGTGGTGGCAGGCATAGTTAAAAAAAAAGTAAAGTCTTACACTTAGGCAAGAAAAACCAAAAGAACACATATAGACTGGGTGAAACCAGGCTTAATATTTATTTATTTGTTTGTTTGTTTGTTTGATTTATATGCCGCCCTTCTCCGGAGACTCAGGGCGGCTTATAATGCATTAAGCAATAGCCTTCATACTTTTGTATATACATGCTTAGTAGGGCTTTTTGGGGCCCCCTAAGCGGTGTTCTATTTTATACAAAGTCAGCTTATTGCCCCCACAAACCGGGTCCTCATTTTACCTACCTCGAAAGGATGGAAGGCTGAGTCAACCTTGAGTCTGGTGAGAATTGAACTCACAGTAATTGCAGGCAGCTGGCAGCTAAGTGCTACTTTAACAGCAGCAGTTTAGTCTGCTGCACCACCAGGCTCCTTAGTAACTAATAGTAGTAACTGTGAAAGGGATCTAGGAGTCTTAGTGGACAACCAATTAAATATAAGCCAACAGTGTGGCAACAGCCAAAAAAGCCAATGCAATCCTAAATTGCACTAACCGAGGGATTTAACCAAGTTCAAGTGAGGTACTAATACCACTCTATAAAGCCTTAGAAAGACCACCCCTAGAGTACTGCCAGGGGTAAAATGTTCCCGGTTCGGACCGGATCGCCCGATACAGTAGCGATGGAGGCGGGTGGTTCTCCGGAGACTCAGGGCGGCTTACAATGTGTTGTACAACTTACAAGGTTGTAGGGGAAAAAAATGCTTTTAAAAGGCTCTGACGATCCCGGCTGAGTTGCCTGATCGGCAGAGGCTTTTAAAAGAAAAAAAGCCTCTGCTGATCAGGAAACTCAGCTGGGATTGTCAGAGCCTTTTAAAAGCATTTTTTAACAACCTCTTCGCCGAAGAGATTGTAAAAAAATGGTTTTAAAAGTAAAAAAAAAAAAAAGTTGACCATGCCCACCCAGTCACATTACCCCCCCCCCCCCCCGACTCCCAAGCCACGCTCACAGAACCGGTAGTAACAAATTTTAGATTTCATCATTGAGTACTGCATCCAGTTTTGTTCACCACACTATAAAAAAGATGTTGAGACTCTAGAAAAAGTGCAGAGGAGAGCAACCAGAATGATTAGGGGACTGGAGGCTAAAACATACGATGAACGGTTGCAGGAACTGGGCTTGGCTAGTCTAGTGAGGACAAGGACCAGAGGAGACATGATAGCAGGGTTCCAATATTTGAGGGGCTGCCACAGAGAGGAGGGGGGGGGGGTCAAGCTATTTTCCAAAGCACCTGAAGACCAGACAGGGAATAATGGATGGAAACTGAACAAGGAGAGATTCAACCTAGAAATAAGGAGAACATTTCTGACAGTGAGAACAATCAACCAGTGGAACACAAGTTGCCTTCGAAAGTTGTGGGAGCTTCATCACTGGAAGCTTTCAAGAAGAAACTGGACTGCCATCTGCCAGAAATGGTGTAGGGTCTCCTGCTTTTTTTTTTTTAAATTTTGATTTATATGCCGCCCTTCTCCAGAGACTCAGGGCGGCTTACAATGCGCTAAGCAATAGCCTTTATTCTTTTGTATATTTATACAAAGTCAGCTTATTGCCCCCCACAACTGGGTCCTCAATTTACCTAGCTTAGAAAGGATGGAAGGCTGAGTCAACCTTGAGCCTGGCGAGATTAGAACCTAGAGTAATTGCAGGCAGCTGGTCTTAATAACCAGCTTAATAACAGGGTGCCTTAGACCACTGTACTACCAAGGCTCCTGCTTGGGCTGAGGGTTGGACTAGATGACCTACAATGGGAGGATTTTTTATCAGGTTCGCCTGATTCGCCAGTTGCGTCCCTTTCTGGATCGGGACTCGTTATGCACGGTCACTCATGCCCTTGTCACCTCCCGCCTGGACTATTGTAATGCTCTCTACATGGGGCTCCCCTTGAGGAGCACCCGGAGGCTCCAACTGGCGCAGAGTGCGGCCGCGCGGGTGGTAATGGGAGCGACATGGCGCTCCCATGTAACACCTCTCCTGCGCGAGCTGCACTGGCTCCCGGTGGTCTTCCGGGTGCGCTTCAAGGTTTTGGTTACCACCTTTAAAGCGCTCCATGGCTTAGGACCTGGTTATCTACGGGACCGCCTACTACCACCAATAGCCTCCCACCGGCCAGTACACTCTCATAGAGAGGGACTCCTCCGGGTGCCGTCAGCCAAACAGTGTCGACTGGCGGCCCCTAGGGGGAGAGCCTTCTCTGTGGGGGCACCTACTATCTGGAATGAGCTCCCCCCGGAGATACGGAGGATCCCGGATCTGCGCTCCTTCCGCCGTGCTGTGAAGACCTTTTTATTCCATCAAGCGGGCTTGGCCTAATTTCTTCCCTTTTTAAATATTTAAATTTTAATCTGTTTTTAAATTATCGGGGTGTTTTAATTTGTCTGGGCCAAATAATTTAATTTGATTTTATTGGGTTTTTAAATTTTGTGTATCTATGTATTTTATTGTTGGCTGTTCACCGCCCTGAGTCCTTCGGGAGTAGGGCGGTATACAAATCAAATAAAACTAAAACTAAACTAAACCTACAAGATCCCTTCCAACTTTGTTGATCTGCTAACAGTGCTTGACCCTGGCTTGTGCTACGAAGCAATCTTTGCTAACACCAATATTACTCCCTGGCTAACAGGCTGAAAAGGGGAATTTTATGAGCCAGTGACACATTGATTCCACCCACATCACGGGGGACTTTGAGAAAGCTGAGAAAAACAGGAGAAGCTCTAGATGTCAACAACCAAAAGAATGGGAGAAGAGCTGGTGATACAGACATAGCTGTAATCCTTGATTTACAACTACGTATTAGCGACCGCTCTAAAATTACAATGGCACTGAAAAAAGTGACTTTCAACCGTTTTTCACGTTTCACCATTGCAGCATCCCTATGGCCACATGATCCATATGTGGGTGCTTGGCAACTGGCAGGTATTTATGACAGTTGCAGTGTCCTGGGGGTGGGGCAGGGCGGGGGTTAATGTGATCGCCATTTGTAACCTTCCCAGCTGGCTTCCGACAAGCAAAAGCAACGGGGCAGCTGGATTCACTTAACAACTGTGGCAAGAAAGGTTGTGAAATTGGGCAACACAACTGCCATGCATACAGAGGTGGGTTTCAGCAGGTTCTGACCAGTTCTGGAGAACCAGTAGCGGAAATTTTGAGTAGTTCAGAGAACCGGTAGTAAAAATTTTGACTGGCCCCACCCCCATCTATTCTCTGCCTCCCGAGTCCCAGCTGATCGGGAGGAAATGGGGATTTTGCAGTATCCTTCCCCTGGAGTGGGGTGGGAATGGAGATTTTGTAGCATCCTTCCCCTGGAGTGGGGTGGGAATGGAGATTTTACAGTATCCTTCCCCTGCCACCCTCACCAAGCCACGCCCACCGAACCGGTAGTAAAAAAATTTGAATCCCACCACTGCTTGCATAGCAATGGAAATTTTGGTGCTCAACTGTGGTCGTAAGTCAAGGACTACCTTTAGCTTACCTCACAAATGGCAGCTCAGTGTGGACTGCAGAAAAAGCCGGAAGAAATTGTTCGAAATATTCAAAGACACTCCCCTTTGTGAAACCCAGTTTTAAAATTTGCCCGGGCATTCTTAAGTTTCTTGAATTAAAATGTTTATTAAAGTTGGTGTGTCTTTGACTGACATCCAACAAATATCTAGAATGGGCTATTCTATTTACAGCAGAGTTCACACTAAAAACAGTACTTCTTTATCACAAAGGCGGTTTAGACACTGAAATCTTCTGAAGTAGCCATTAATTCAGGAACAGAGGAGATGAAGCTCCAGGGCTCTGCGTGCCCAATTTCCTTTTTAACGTACCCTTAGACTAAACCACCACATTTCAGGCAGTAAATTCTAGCGTAAAGATGGGCTTAGCACCATTTAATAAATAGAGTGTTTTTTCCCAAAACCAGTGCAATATAGTGGTTAGGGAGTTGGACAGGACAGAGGAGAAGCAGACATAAATTGACTCTCAACCATGGAATTTCCTGGGGTGACTTTAGCCTTCTTCCTCTCTCAGAAAGGCTGAGAGGGGGAAGGAAGGAACAAAGGAAGGAAATGAGGGAGGGAGAGAGGGTGGAAGGAAAGAAGGAAGGAAGGAAGGATGGGAGGGAGGGAGGGAGGAGGAAGGAAGGAAGGAAGGAAAGGAAAGAAGGAAAGGAAGTTAAGGAAGGAAGAAAGAATGGGAGGGGGAGGGAGGGAGGGAGGAAAGGAAAGGAAGAAAGGAAAGATGGGAGGGAGGGAGGAAAGGAAGAAAGGAAGGATGGGAGGAGGAAGGAAGGAAAGGAAGAAAGGAAGGATGGGAGGGAGAAGGAAGGAAGGAAGAAGGAAAGGAAGGAAGGATGGGAGGGAGGGAGGGAGGGAGAAGGAAGGAAGGAAGAATGGGAGGGAGGGAGGAAGGAAGGGAGGAAGGAAGGAAAGAAAAAGGAAGGAAGGAAGATACCTGCTATTTTAAGCTCCTGCACAAAAGGTGGAAAATAAATCTAACAAACCCACTTCCTTAATTGCAAAACAGAACCAATGTGATATAGTATTTAAGGTGCCGTTTGACTCTCTGTCAATCCAATCTATTTTACAGGGTTGCTGTTATGGGGAAAAATCAGGAGGAAGAAACGCTGGCACCTTTGCTTCCAGAGGCAAGACAGAATAAATAACATTAAATCAATCCAGGAAAAATTTAGAACACCTGCTTGTGTTGCTCCAATAAGCTACCGTAACTTCTCCCTTCTGGAAATTATCTACTTACACTTCTGGTTGCCAACCTGGTACACCTTGGATATGTTGGATTTTACCTTGAAGCATGGACTAGTAACTCTGGCCAAATTATTACGAAGGGGAGACGGTTGCCAGGAAGATTGGCATCCTTTTGCAAATTGGAATATCGATGCAGGAGGGAAACGAGAGATTTCAAAAAAAAAAAGGAGCGATGTGCCAGGATTTATCATTATAATGGTCCTCGTTGGTGGCGGCTTGGTTGTATAATGACAAGAAAGAACTAAGTTCAATCTCCATAATGGCGTTCCATCCTTTGAATTAGAAGAATATGGATGCTCTTAGCAGAAGCTGTTATCTCTTCTTATAATCAGAGTCAAGGCAATAAAAGAGAACCTTCCACTTGAATCTCCTCGGGAGCAGGAAAGTGATGCCCACGAGTATCAACCGGCCAATTAATGACACGTTGGTTGTTCTTGGCAAGGAAAGTAGAGAGGACGAGGGAACAATTAAGGATAAATGTCAGCTCAGATCAGATTCGCTGGAGGAAATGGCTACCGGTAGTTATTTCTTAATGGAACCAAGAAAACAGGTTTCCTGTAGCCCAGATGAATGAAACGGAGGTGTGGCGGCTACCGGCAATTTTCAACCAGGCAGCTGACATCTTGAGTGGGAGGAAGGAGAACAGGAGAGCACAGAATTCCAGGAAAAGATGAAACACAAGCGTTTAATAATTGCAGAAAGCAGGACTAGGAAAGGGCCCCCGCTCATCCATTTCCTGCTGCAAAACCGAACCAAGCAATTCCACATAAAGCAGCATTTAGGAAGAATGGATTTGGAATACAAATGGAAAGGGATGCTCAAATCACTTATTGAAAAAGACCCTTCTGAGGTCTTTTGTTTTTTTTAAAAAAAATACATTGGCATTCATTGGCATCCTTCAGTCTCATGAGACTATGGTATCATGCTCTGGAAAGAGGTCCTAAAACAGCATCTAGTGTGACTAAAAAGGCCAATTCGAGAGTGGCGGTCCCTTCCACACTGAGGGCAGATAGATTCTGTCCCCTGCCCAGCCCCCAGATTTCGTGGGTTCCGGGACTGCCTCCTTGCCTCAGTCTGCCGAACAAGTGTCTCTTCAAATTGGAGAAGGACATGCTGCGTCTTTAGCCTCCAAGCTGAACGATCGGAAATCAAGGTTTCCCAGTTGTTAATGTCTATTCCCAGGGCCTTTAGGTCCCTCTTGCAGATATCCTTATATTGAAGCGGTGGTTTCCCTCTGAGGTGCTTTCCCTGCACTAATTCTCCATATAGGAGATCTTTCAGAATCCGACCATCAGCCATTCTCACGACATGCCCCAGCCAGCGTAGACGTCGCTGTTTCAATAGTGTACACATCCTAGAAATTCCAGCACATTCCAAGACTGCGCTATTTGGAACTTTGTCCTGCCAGGTGATGCCAAGAATTCGTCGGAGACAGGGCATATGAAAGGTGTTCAACTTTCTCTCCTGCCGTGCATAGAGAGTCCAAGACTCATACTGTATTTTTAAAATAAAGAACCACAGATTCTGCTTCCATCTTTTTCTGCTCAAGCAGGTTTTAATTCCACCGGCAACTGCGCCCTTCTAATCGTCTTCCCCAATAACCGTTTCCAGCATTAAGCACAAGGGCACTGGGCTCCTGTTGCTTCTAATTTGCTCAAGCTCGTTTACCCATCAACTTTAAGCAGCTACATGCAAAAACACCAGACCAAAAAAAAAAAGAGAGAGAGAGAGAGAAATAAAGAGGGAAAGGCTTAGGAAAAAAGGGTGGTTCAGTGGTAGAGACTGGATGACTCCAGAGACTGCTAATGAGACACACAGCCACCTATTTAGGTCGCTGTTGTGTTTGTCTCTTCAAAGGCAGGCAGAATTCTGCTTGGACAAGTATTATAACCGTGGAAATATAGTGCAGGAGGTATTCATTTTGATTCATAACCCTCAGCCTTTTGACAAGGTTCGGAGCATGAAAATCGTATTTCATTCCTCGCAACCGTCCCAAGGAAAGGGTTGTTTTTGAGACACCTGAAAAATGACAATGAAGATCAGAAAGAAGCCAGCCGCCAACGAGCATCAAAATGGAATTTATAACACAGAAAGAGCATCCATCACAGGTCAAATTCTGCCTGACAGCTTTTGCCTTGATTGATCAAAAGGTGAGGTTTCCTGAGCCTGGGAAAGTCTTCATCACGAGGCAACTTTACATTTCAATAGACTTCAGAAACGCAATGGAGCTTCGGGGGAGAACCGTAGCGCATCTCCAGCTGAACGGGAGCAAGCGGTGTGACAAACAATGCAATCTTGGGCAACGTGAACAGAAGCACAACATTCATATCCTGACACATAAAAAGTCCCAGTGAATTCTGCACTGGTTTGGATCACAGCTGTAGTACCAGGGGTGAAATCCAGCAGGTTCTGACAGGTTCTGGAGAACCAGTAGCGGAAATTTTGAGTAGTTCGGAGAACCAGCAAATACCACCTCTGAGTGGGGAGGGAATGGAGATTTTGCAGTATCCTTCCCCTGCCATGCCCACCAAGCCATGCTACGCCCACCAAGCCACACCCACAGAACCGGTAGTAAAAAAAAAATGGATTTCACCACTGTGTAGTACTATATCCAGTTCTGTACATTACAGATTATGGGTAGTCCTCAAGTTATGATTGTAATTGAGGCCACAATTCTGGCAATAAGTTGTGATGACCGTAAAGCACATTACCACGAGACCAGACCTGATTTTATGACTGGTTTTGCAGTGGTTGTTGTGAATGTGGCAGTGATAAAATGAATGCAATCATTAAGTGAATGACTTAATGATTGCAGCTGTTAAGCAAACCCCATTGTTTGCCATAGGGCAGGGATGTCAAACTCGATTTCATTGAGGGCCGCATCAGGGTTGTGTTTGACATCGGAGGGCCAGGGGTGGGCGTGACCATGGTGGGCATGGCCATTGTGGGCGTGACACAAGACTCGTCTCGGGAGCACCTGTGGTGTGGGGGCCAAGTGCTAAGGCAAAACTTCCCTCAGACCTTCCCTCACTCTTATTATAATCTTTCTTCCTCTCTCCCTCCCTCCTTTTTCTTCTTTTTTCCTTCCCTCCTCCTTTCTTCTTCCTTCCCCTCTTTCCTTATTTTTCCTTCCTTGCTCTCTTCCCATCTTCCCTTCTTTTTGTCTTTCCTCTCTCTTTCTCCTTTTCTGTCCCTTCTTGCATGCTCAAATGCAAAAGGGGAAACATTTTTCCTTTTGTTTTGTTTTTAGTTTGTTTTGATAGCCCTCTGCCAGGAAAAACGGAGCGGGGGGGGCGGACATGCCCCCCCCCCCACCAGCTCTGTTTTTGGTGGCAGAGGGCTGTGGGAGGCTTTTGCAGCTGAGCTCCGTTTTCGCTGGCAGGGGCACTGCAGGCCGGTCCTTTGCTGTTTCCAGGCCAGCCCTGTGAGGCAGATCTTAAGCACCCCACAGGGCAGATCCGGCCCATGGGCCTTGAGTTTGACACCCCTGTTCTAGAGCATTCAAACTTTCGCCCAGCACAATCCATGCACATCACATTTTGGAAATCTAACAATTCCTTCTTTGAATTTGAATGTCACCATTTTGGCAGCCTTGGAGATTAATCTGACCATTTAGACCTGTTATTATGGATCAGGGGTGGGTTCTAAATTTTTTTACTACCGGTTCTGTGAGCGTGGCTTATTTTGTGGGCGTGGCTTGGTGGGGGGTAATGGGCGTGGCTTGGTGGGGGGTAATGGGTAATGGTTTTTTTTTTTTTACTTTTAAAAGCATTTTTTCTACAACCTTGAGAGGTTGCAGAAAAAAATGTTTTGAAAAGCCTCTGATGATCAGGCAACTCAGCTGGGATCGCCAGAGGCTTTTAAAGGCATTTTTTTCCTACAACCTCTACAGCCAAAGAGGTTGTAGAAAAAAATGCCTTTAAAAGCCTCTGATGATCCCAGCTGAGCTGCGTGATCATCAGAGGCTATTTTTTTTTACTTTTAAAAGTATTTTTTCGGCTGAAGAGGTTGTAGAAAAAATGCTTTTAAAAGTAAAAAAAAAAAAAGCCTCCGATGAGGTGGGTGGGGTAAGCGAGCGGCAACCGGGCCGGGGACCGGTTCGGGGGCATGGCCAGCCAATGTTATTACCGGTTCTCCGAACTACTACAAATTTTTACTATCGGTTCTTGCGAACCGGTGCGAACCGGTAGCAACCCACCACTGAGAGCTGTTGCCAAGAAACCAACATGATGTGTCCACCAGCAACCCTTTTGTATCTCCCCAAAATAGGCAAGACCCAAACTTTTGGGGCTGTCTTGTATTTTTCAGACATTTGTAAATATTGCAGGGTCTTACTGACCCTCCAATGATTGGATCTCTTGCCAAATGGCTACTATCCCCACCCACATCTGGAGGCTGATATTCCTTCAAGCCTGATGTGCTCCCTGAGACTCAAGAATTTAAGCGCCCTGCTCCAAATGGACAGTGGTCTACCACCTGCTCTTTAGATACTCCCACCTCCAAATTAGCAAATGAGTAAAGTCGGCCAACACTGGGTTAAAATTTATGGAGATTCTCAATCAACCAGGTCTGGGTTGTCCCAAAGGTGCTTTTTTTTAAAAGAGGCAACCGGACTTTCTGGTTTTTCTTTGAAGATGTTTCGCTTCTCATCCACGAAGCTTCTTCAGCTCCCCACCATCCAGTCAGAGCTGAAGAAGCTTCTTGGATGAGAAGTGAAATGTCTTCAGAGAAAAAGCAGAAAGTCCAGTTGCCTCTTGAAAAAAAAACCACACACCTTTGGTGTTAAAATAGTTATCCAACATGATCCATGACTTCTTAAGTGACAAAACAGTTCCTGACCATTGTGCCTGACAGTTCTTTTCCAACAGCCTAATCTGGATCTCTTGACAATGAACAATTATTCCCCTATTTTTTTTAATTGGGCGCTGTTAACATCAACTCTTAAGGGGCGGAAGCAGCTCAGAACAGCAGAGAGCTAAAGTACAAAAGAAAAGTGCAGAGACAGGAACATTTGAATAAAGTGCAGCTTTTCTCACATAATTGAAATGCAACATTCACTGCAAGTCTGCCTTTCTCTGCATCCTTGAACAGGCGAGATAGGAGCTATCACTCCAACACTGGGAGAGAATCAAATTAGTCAAGAATATAATTTAGCGCAGGAAGGTGCATATTAATTTCTAATAATGGAGTTATAAAAGTGCTATGCTAATTTAATATTACAGAATAACCCACTCATACATGCCAAGTAAAATTTAATTCTCAGATATAAATTATGGAAATTAAACAAATGCAGACCGAATTTTGCATCTAGGATCTCGTTCCTGCTAAGCTTTCTCTGGTTTCGGCAAAGGGATGAAGAAATGCTCCCAAGGTTACTAATGAGGTCATAACAGCTAAAAAATGTCCTTTTTTTTCAAATTGAAGGATCCATAAGTGCCATTTCCAAGGAAATCTTTGGATGTTGAAATCTGATTGGATAATAGATTATAGCCCCAGGTCCAGGAGTGGAATCTAGCAGGTTCTGACAGGTTCTGGAGAACCGGTAGCGGATATTTTGAGTAGTTCGGAGAACCGGCAAATACCACCTCTGGCTAGCCCCAGAGTGGGGTGGGAATGGGGATTTTGCAGTATCCTTTCCCTGGAATGGGGAGGGAATGGGGATTTTGTAGTATTCTTCCCCTGGAGTGGGATGGGAACGGAGATTTTGCAGTATCCTTCCCCTGCCATGCCCACCAAGCCACGCCCACAGAACCAGTAGTAAAAAAAATTGGATTTTACCACTGCCCAGGTCCTACTAAAATATTTTTGTGCCAGTACCAGAATGCAGCTGTGAACAGGAAAATGGTCTCATAGCTGTGAGAATTGTTAGTCAGTGCAGCATTCTTCTTCAGAGATTCGAAATCCTACAAACCATCTTGTAAATGTTCTGCAAATTCTATCAATGCAGTTTTCCGAGTTAGAATTCACTTTAAACTCCACCCTTTATATTCATTTTCAGAAAGGCGGAAGAGCCATGGTGGCGCAGTGGTTAGAATGCAGTATTGCAGGCTCGAATCCCACCAGACTGTGAAACAGTATATAAGTGCTTAGTGTAGACTACAATAGGATGGATCCCCAGGAGCGAGGGGCTACATTCCAGAGGAATGAGAGAAAACTTTGTCCAGATCAGTGGTGAAGTCCGAATTTTTTTTACTACCAGTTCTGTGGGCGTAGCTTGGTGGACATGGCAAGGGAAAAATACTGCAAAATCCCCATTCCCACCTCACTCTGGGACCAGCCAGAGGTGGTATTTGCCGGTTCTCCAAACCACTCAAAATTTCCGCTACCGGTTCTCCAGAACCTATCAGAACCTGCTGGATTTCACCCCTGGTCCAGATATTTTGTGGGAGAAAAAGAGGGTGAAGATGGCTCCTTCTTAGTAGTTCCCAGAGTATATATGGGGGATGCAGAGTGTAGGCTGCTTAGTCTGGCAAGATTCTTTCTTTGTATAGAAACAACAAAGAACTTTAGCTTGGAAGAATCGCCACATGTCATTCTTGGTTTTTGAGGCTGACAGTGGATCAAAGCATAAAACCAGATTAAAAAACAAGGAAAGTCTGTAATAGAGCCAAAAAAACCTCCATCACACCCCAAGTCCCACAATTACCATTAATTAATCCTATTTGCCTGGGAAGAAGCCAGAGAGAGAAGGAATAGCCCAGCATTTTAACTGTTATCGACTGTTCAATGGATTCACAGGAAAGAAGTGAGTCCTTTTAGAAGGAATTCCGCAGCCTTTCTAAACTTGGATTCCAAGTTATAACAGGATTGCAAAGCTTGTTAGTTGAGCCCCCAACATGATTTAATTGTCTGGAGAGGATAAGCAAGAATTATTCCGTTGTAAGTATCATTGCCACTATTTTATGGTTAATTTTTACTGCTCACGTAACTTTATAATTGCTGGGAGAATTTATCCTGTCAATATTATTTAGGTGGTACAATTTCTAAAACAAATTCCTGCTGTCATAGAAATGTGGCTTTTAATGTACGAACTGACTTGTTTTGAAAAGTTGATGCATTTATTACCATACACTAAAGTGTCAATGAACTGCACGAGAAATTGACAAGGAGACAATTTTTTTTTGGATGCCTGTTGTCATCCTGACTACCAATTGCTTTCTGAGGAGTTTTAGAGTTTAGAGAAACGTGTCAATGGCCTGTAGACATTACCAGACAAATAGATTAGACATTAATCAAAACCAACCAATCACATACAAGGATCACATGACCGTGGGGATGCTGTGATGGTCGTAAGTGCAAGGACTAGTTGTAAGTCATTTTTTTTCAGTGCCATTGTAATGGTGATTAAATGAACGGTTGTAAATCGGATTATATGTCAGCGATGAAACACCAACTCTACTTTTTTAGGGGGTTTGAAACATGCTCTTTCTAATGAGAATGATTTAACATTTTGTAAAAGCGGGCTGAACATACCCTATTTTTAACATTTTTACAAAAACTGTCAACTTTACACTCAATTTGTGAAGTATTGGAAAGCAGTAGGAGAATGAAATTTTATATTCGACAACCTTGTGTTGCTAAGTTATTACGCACAAAGTTTCACATTTCTCATACTAAACTTTACCCTTTTTTCGTGCCGCAGTCATTTTTGGCCAACTTTGCTCCCAATTATCTAGATGGAGATGGCTCATGAGAATGTTTTTATTATTTTGTTTAATAGAGCCCAACAACTTGTACAAGATGGCCAAGTTTTGTTTCTCCCAACAAAATATTGCCAGAGATACTATGTCTTAAAGTTGATGAAATCTCAGAGTCATACTGTTGAAGGCTGCAGTATGGGGTCATACAAATGACTATATCTCCGCAAGTATTACATCGGCAAACATAACGCTTTACCAATGTTCATTTGGGACGTGTGTGCATGTTCACACCAAATTTCATCAAAATCCATGATGGTCAACCTGGGAGCCCTAGACCACTTGACATGGAATGACCCAGTCGAGAACTACCTATAGTACAGCGGATGATGTCTCTCCTACTCCCATGCTGAGATGCTCACCATCTAAGGCAGGGGTGCCAAACTCGATTTCATTGAGGGCCGCAGCAGGACTGTGTTTGACCTCGGGGGCCCGGGGTGGGCGTGGCCAGCTCAACATCACCTCGGGGCTCCTGTGGTGGCCCAAGCGCTCTGCCAGCGAAAACGGACTCCCGAGCTCAGTTTTCAGCTGCGACGGCCTCCTGCAACCCTCTGCCGAGCTCTGTTTTCGCTGGCAGAGGCACCGCAGGCTGGTACTTCACAGTTTCCAGGGCAGCCCCACAGGCCAGATCAAAGCACCCCGCAGGCTGAATCTGGCCCCCGGGCCTTGAGTTTGACACCCCTAATCTAAGGCAAACCAAACTTCTGTGTTACCACTTGGGAGTAACACAGCTGAGGCACAGCAATCCTCTCTACTGTGTCAATCAGCTGAGAAGATAAAGGTAAGTAAAGTGCAGGGGCGGGTGGGGGGCGGTCTGACCGGATCATTGGAACCAACCGGTTCGCTCCCAGTTGATCATCGGAGCTACCGGTTCACCGCAAACGGTCCAAACCGGTAGAATCCCACCCCTGAATGTAACAGGAATTCAAAGACTAATCTGTTATTATTTGATAGCCTACCGATGCCTCCCTCTGTCTCATGATAGGGCCTGCCCTAATGTCGCATGGATCTGTGTTCCTATGCTTATCTAAACTGAGATGCAAGCCACACAGAGACAAAATGGACTCTTGTGTCTACCATCACAGTATACTCAGAAAAAAACAAAGCAAAAAGAAAAATGGTTAACACCTAAAAGCTGCAGAGAAGACCAACGATGACATCCCAGACCTTAAGTGATAAATGTTGCTGATACCGCCTTAGAACTGAATTCAGCTCTTTTTTTTCTCCCCAGAGCTATATAAAATGTTGCCAAGCTAAAGGGATTTAAAACGCTTTGTCAGAATAATAAGTAGATATGACAGGCACAAGGAACAGGCAGAATAATAAGTCTGTTGTATAATGGCAGGCATTGTGATGACAGGTGTGCTTGAAAAGCTTGGCTAGATAATAAATGTGTTTCTCCCTTGCAATGTGATGGAGGGGGGAGGAAGGATCAGAGAATGCTTTCCACTGTTAATATGTTCAGGCTCACACAGTCCCTTAGAGAGCTGTTGGAAAGGAGCAGCGAAAAGCTCAAAGCTGAACTTACCTGAGCAAAGGGAAATGTTTGAGCTGGCAAAGGGACAGATAGAACTGGCATGGAACCAATGAAACAGACCCTTAGGGTTAGCTATAGAAAACTGTGTCCCAGGGGTGAATGCAGCAGGTTCTGATAGGTTCTGGAGAACCGGTAACATAATTTTTGAGTAGTTCGGAGAACCGGCAAATACCACCTCTGCCTGGCCCCAGAATGGGGTGGGAATGGAGATTTTGCAATATCCTTCCCCCAGGAGTGGGGTGGAAATGGAGATTTTGCAATATCCTTCCCCCAGGAGTGGGGTGGAAATGGAGATTTTGCAATATCCTTCCCCCAGGAGTGGGGAGGGAATTGGGATTTTGCAGTATCCTTCCCCTGGAATGCGTTGGGAATGGAGATTTTGCAGTATCCTTCCCCTGCCACGCCCACCAAACCAAGCCAAGCCATGCCCACCAAGCCAAGCCCACAGAACTGGTAGTAAAAAAAAATTGAATTTCATCACTGCTGCGCCCCCTTCCCAAATCTCCGGGGTCTCATCTGTCATGTCAGAATGGCACAGTCCTGGGAATGAAGCAAGGATGGATGTGTGGTTGGAATGTAATCTGGATTCCCAGGAAGGAGGGGCTGCATTCCAGAGGAATGCAAAAAGACAGCAAAGTTTAGATTTGCAGTGAGTTAAGAAGGCTCCTCTCTAGCAATTCTCAGAGTATATCTTTAATAAAGACATGCATTCAATTTCACAGCTACTATGATTGTACGCGGAGCAGGGACAAAAACAGCCAGGGAAATGACAGGTCCCCTGTCAGTTAATAGGAGTGCTGATTTATTACTTGCCTATCAGGTACTTAGGAGCTGAGGGTGGACTGGCACAAGGAAACAACAATTAACAACTTAATAGCCAGACATTAACATCCTAATTAACAACCTATAGTTACACACAACCAGGAATCATATAAGTACAATCCGTAGAACACAGGGGTGAAATCTGCTTACCTTCCCTACTGGTTCGGAAGTGCGTGCGCGCCATTTTTACATCTGATTTTAGATCCTTTGCGCATGCGCTGCTACCGGTTCGCCGAACCACGCACCACCGCCGCTACCAGTTTGCCAGAACCAGAGCGAACCGGTAGCATTTCACCCCTGGTGGTAGAACACCCTAGTGCAGGGGTCTCCAACCTTGGTAACTTTAAGACTTGTGGACATCAACTCCCAGAATTCCTCAGCCAGCCGGCTAAGGAATTCTGGGAGTTGAAGTCCACAAGTCTTAATGCTGCCAAGGTTGGAGACCCCTGCCCTAATGCACATATTCTGGAGAGAGACAAGATTGGCTCCAGCACAATCCCCAAAGCTTGGAAGAATAAACCTTTGGTCCAGAGGACCAACTGAGATTGGATCCTATATCTTTAACGATGCAAGGAGTTGCTTTAGTTTGGCAGGATTTCTGTCTATAGGTGAGAAGCAATAAAAGGAATTCTTTGAAAGAACTTCAGGATGTCTTTCTTGGTTTTTGGAGTCTGACAGGACGTTTTAAATCAGCCCCTGAATGAAGTGCAAAGGATCCATCGTTAAAAAAAGAAGCTCCTTCTCTATTGTCAGAAGAGCAAATAATCTATTTCTCCAAACAACCAATAACGTCTACCCAAGTGCTTTCAAGGGGCTTCTTTGCTGGTCTAGCAGCTTTCTCTTACCCTGATGGTTCCACACGGAGTCGTTGCCGTTTATGTTCTCTCTCAAATTGCATTTTTTGAGCACCCCCCCCCCCGGCTGGTGGCCAAATACTATCACATTGGAACTCAACACGTCAGACGGAGAAGCCTCCTAGCTATCTAAGCAATGAATGAGCCTTGGTAGTACAGTGGTCTAAGGCACCCTGTTATTAAGCTGGTTATTAAGACCAGCTGCCTGCAATTACTGCAGGTTCGAATCTCGCCAAGGCTCAAGGTTGACTCAGCCTTCCATCCTTTCTAAGGTAGGTAAATTGAGGACCCAGTTGTGGGGGCAATAAGCTGACTTTGTATAAATATATACAAAAGGATGAAGGCTATTGCTGAGCACATTGTAAGCCGCCCTGAGTCTCCGGAGAAGGGCGGCATATAAATCAAATTTAAAAAAAAAATAATGAATGAGCTGGAAGGACCGTGGGAGGTCTTCTAGTCCAGCCTCCTGGCTCAAGCAGGAAAACCTATATCATTTCAAATACGTGACTGTCTAGACCAGGGGTGTCAAACTCAAAGCCCGGGGGCCAGATCCAGCCCGCAGGGTGCTTAGATCCGGCCCACAGGGCCGCTCTGGAAAGAGCGAAGGATCAGCCCATGGTACCTCTGTCCACGAAAACAGGCTCCCAAGCTCTGTTTTCTGCTGGGACGGCCTCCTGCAACCCTCTGCCAGTGAAAACGGAGCTTGGGAGGTCCTCTGCTCAGTTTCAGCTCTTCCTGGAAGGAAACTACCATGGCAGTTTACACTACCCACCTGCACCTTTTTTTTTAAAAAAAAAAGTCTTTATTAAGTATTTACAATAAAATTAACACACAATAATGGTTGAAAAGCAATATAGGAAGCGAAACACAGAAACACCTAAACACAGGACTAAAACCGTCGCGCGCTTAAAACGTTTTTATTTCATCAAGCTGGCCTGGCCTAAATCTTCTCCTTTTTTTAAATTTAAATTTTAAACACAAATTTTAATCTGTTTAATTATGGGTTATTTTAAAATTCAGCCTAAATTATTTAATTTGTTTTAATCTATTTTAAATTTTGTATCTCTGTGTTTTATCCTCTGGCTGTTCACCGCCCTGAGTCCTTCGGGAGAAGGGCGGTATAGAAATTTAATAAAATAAAATAAAATAAAATAATAAAATAAAATAAAATAAAATAAAATAAAATAAAATAAAATAAAATAAAATAAAATAAAATAAAATAAAATAATAAAATAAAATAATAAAATAAAATAAAATAAAATAATAAAATAAAATAAAATAAAATAAAATAAAATAATAATAAAATAAAATAATAAAATAAAATAAAATAAAATAAAATAAAATAAAATAAAATAAAATAAAATAAAATAAAATAATAAAATAAAATAAAATAAATAAATAAAACCAAACAACAAACAAGACTAACCGAGAGTTAAGCTCACTCTCCAATTAATATTAACTAATATCATCCTAGCCAACCATTTCAATGCAATCAGGTTCTTTTTACTAAATACAAAACAATTGGTCTGTTATTATCAAAACTGTAAAGAGTTATAAAGCCTAGTAAATATTTAGTTAATCTAATTAGACAATCTTATCACCCTTCTCCTAAGTTTAACCTTTTTTTTGAGCCAAACAAAACATCTGTCCCAACTTCTATTATATACTGAATCTTTCTTGTCTTTTAAGATATACGTTAACCTGTCCATCTCAGCACATCGAAGAATCTTGTTTATTATTAGATGGTCAGGGGGCGTATCTGCATCTTTCCACAGCTGAGCAAATGCCATTCTCGCCGCTGTTGAGACATGGACAAATATATACCAATCCTTCTTATCGATGTTGTCCGGTCTTATTCCGAGTAAGTAGGATGCACCTGCACCTTTTTTAAAAGCTATTGTGTGCAACAGGGATGGGGAAGAACAGGCATTTAGTACCGATGGGAGAAAAATGACTCACAAACAGGAATCTATTGAGAACTCAAGGATGGGGGTGGAAGTTAAGGCAGGGGTATCAAACTCAAGGCCCGGGGGCTGGATCTGGCCCATGGGGTGCTTAGATCTAGCCTGGGGGGCTGCCCTAGAAACAGCAAAGGACTGGCCCACCATGCCTCTGCCAATGAAAACGGAGCTCGGGAAGGCGGCCCTCCTGAGCTCCGTTTTTGCTGGCAGAGGGTTGCAGGAAGCCATCACAGCTGAAAACGGAGCTTAGGAGCCCATTCTCGCTGGAGAGCGCTCAGGCCACCACAAGCACCCCCAACATGGGAGACGTCAAGTTGGCCACACACCCCTGGCCATGCCCCTCCACCAAGGTCAAACACAACCCTGATGCGGCCCTCAATGAAATCGAGTTTGACACCCCTGGGTTAAGGAAAGGTGCTAACTGGCAAGAAATCATGGGGAAATCTTTTTCACTCCAGAAGGGTCTGGGCCTTGCTCTTCCAGAGTGTTTTCTCAAGGCCCTCTAAAATCAGCGCCCCCCACCTCCATTTTTTGGGCACCAGGGACCGGTTCTACATAGAGAAGTTTTTCTGTGGACCGGAGGGGGCCTGGTTTCCGTGTGCTGCCTGCATTCCATGGATGGGGCTTCGCATGTTTCTGTGGACCGGTTTATGGCATGCCACGATGCAGTGTCGGTCTGCAGACTGGGGGGGTTGGGGACCCCTGCTCTAAATCACACCACAAAACAGTTTGAGCAACAGCTCAAACAGAATACAGGTAGTCCTCAACTTATGACCAGAATTGAGCCCAAAATTTCTGTTGCTAAGTGAGACTGTCAGGCTGAAGTCATCTTTTCCTGCCTCATAGTTGCCCCAAACTTTGAATGGATGGCTTCAGCCAGGTTTACTTCAAATATTTGTTAAGTGAGTTTTGCCCCATTTTAAGACTTTTCTTGCCACATTTGTTAAGTGAAACACTGCAGCTGTTAAGTTAGTAACTCAGTTGTTAAGTGAACCTGGCTGAAGCCATCAATTTTGCTTGTCGTGAAAGGGAATTATATAGCCCTCAGACATCATAAATATGAATCAGAATTTGAACCAAGCGCCCAAATTTTGATCACGTCACAAAGGGGATGCTGCGCTGGTCATAAGTATGAAAAACAGTCATAAGTCACTTTTTTCAGTGTCACTGTAACTTTCAATGGTCACTAAATGAACTGTTGTAAGTCGAGGACTAGTGTAAACTATTTTCTCAAGAGAAGCATGGACAACAGTTGCAAGACCCAAAAAGACTGATAGATGCTTTTATGAAAACAGCCATGTTTTGATGAAACACTTGAAGGAAATAAAGTGAGGACTTCTGCCAGGACCCCCATGCTGAATAATGAAAGTCAGAGATGTGGCCAATCAACAAATGTTGGCTGCCAGAAGCAGCCTCATCTCTCAAGAGTGAGAATAGCAACCAACATCTTCCAGATATTTTGTTGTTTGCATGTACCTTGGAGTAAGTTTTGACTTTTGATGACTGCTTGGACTAGTCCAGGGGTCAGCAACCTGTGGCTCTGGAGCCGCATGTGGCCCTTTTACCCCTATGCTGCGGCTCCCTGTCACTCAAAATATGCGTGACAAATCATCAATGTGTGACACCCACTGGAATGCGATTTATTGAGCTTTTCAACCCCTGGTAGGCCAACCATGGATAAATCCAAGAAAAGAAAAGTTTCAGAAAAAAACAGAACATTTAATTCAACTACATATGCTAGTTTTGTGGCCGCTCAAGAAATAGTCAGGCATGGGATGGGTTTTGTGGCTCCCGGTGATTTCTTTTCTGTGGGAAACGGGTCCATATGGCTCTTTGCGTGTTTAAGGTTGCAGATCCCTGGACTAGTCCCTATGGTTTCCTTGGCTATGTTTTTCAGAAATGGTGCGCCATTGCTTCCTTCCTCCTAGGGCTGAGAGAGAGTGACTGGCTCAAGGTCACCCAGGACTAGAACCCACAGTCTCCTGGTTTTTAGCCTGATACCTTAACCACTACACCAAACTGGCTCTGCAGATAAAATAACCAAATTCAAATGACTGTAGGGTCTATAACTGTGATGGGAAATCTATGGCATGTGTGGTGGAAGTGGCATGCAGAGCCATCTCTCCGGGCACACGAGCTGTCAGCCGTTGCTCTTCTGGGTTCTGGCACGCCAGCCAGCTGGTCTTCAGATGCGCATGTGCACAGGCCAGTTGGTCTTCCAGTTTCTGGGGCACATGTGCACATGAAGACCACCTGGCCAGTGTGCATGCACATGCCGGAAACCGGAAGATCATCTTCCTGGCACACGCATGCGCACCGGGTGGCTGCTCTTCCGGTTTCCGGCACACACACACGCTCCCATTTTGGCACTCAGTGCTGAAATGGTTCACCAACACTGGTCTATAATGATTTCAACAGGAGTCCAGGACCCACAAAGGTATTTTTAGAAGCTCGCTATGGTTTTAAGGCGCTGGGTGGCCTATTGGTGAAGAAGAATGTCTCTAGCGGGTTCGACTGGTTGCGGCCCTGTCTCTTCATCTCTATGGCTGCTTCCTATTGGGATAAAGTAGTCAATGGGCTACCACGCAATGGTGAAATCCAAATTTTTTTACTACTGGTTCTGTAAGTGTGGCTTGGTGAGCGTGGCAGGGGAAGGATACTGCAAAATCTCCATTCCCTTCCCACTCTGGGGCCAGCCAGAGGTGGTATTTGCTGGTTCTCCGAACTACTCAAAATTTCCACTACCAGTTAAAATTTCCACTACTGGTTCTCCGAACGGCTCAAAATTTCCACTACGGGTTCTTCGAACTGCTCAAAATTTCCACTACTGGTTCTGCAGAACCTGTCAGAACCAGGGTGGATAAAAATCAATGATTGTTTTTAAAAAATAAAAAAAAATGGATTTTTTAAAATTTAAATCGGATTTTTTTTATTTAAATCGGATTTTTTTTATTTTTTATTGAATTTATTTTAATAAAAAACTTTTGGGGTAAAAATCTATCATAAAATAGTTTTCTATTTAAGATACATAAATAATTTAGTTTATTCAGCATGAAATGGAGCTTAGTTATGTAGCACAAGGCTGTATATTCTGCAACACTGGGACTATCGGTGAGTCAACAGCGGGTCAAAGGAGTAGCAGAGACGACAGTTGCTCTTTAAAAATTATGACTTAAATCGAGTTGATTTAAATCAAGTCTTTTTACTAGTGATTTAAATCATGATTTAAATCAACTCGATTTAAATCAAATCCACCCTGGTCAGAACCTGCTGGATTTCACCCCTGCTACCACAGGAAGTTCAAGGCATTGGGGGAAGGCAAGGAAACAGATGCCTTTAGTAGGATTCCCTCAAAGAGACAAGTGCCTAAATTTGTACAGGTTCCAAGATGCTCTAGGGAAGGTTGTTTTCTGTTGATGGGGGGTGGGGGAAAGGGAGAGGAATTTAACTGCCAACAAAGGGATTTGGGACTATTACTTCTTTCTGCTCTATTAATGAGCTAGTGCTGAAGGCTGAATTTGGGTGCCAAGAAAAAAAGCAATCTGAAAAAAAAAATTGCAAAGGGTTGTTTGCCAGGGAACATTTGGCTGGGCATCTGCAGCAAGAGCCTCAAGTTGTCCAAAAGCAATAGTTCACATCAACAGTGAAGAAGAGGACGTGCGATCAGCAAACCTATCTCAGACATTCAAAATGTAATAACTGGAATAAAGTATCTATTTGATCCTCCATCCATCATCTATTCATGCATCTACCTATGTCCGTCCATCCATTCATCTGTCCACCTATCTATCTTTCCATGGCATCGGACCAGGGTATTTACGAGACTGCCTTCTGCTACCAATAGCCTCTCACTGACCAGTATTCTCCCATAGAGAGGGGCTTCTCAGGGTGCCGTCGGCCAAACAGTGTCGACTGGCGGCCCCCAGGGGGAGAGCCTTCTCTGTGGGGGCACCTGCCATCTAGAATGAGCTCCCCCCGGGGATACGGAGGATCCCGGATTTGCGCACTTTCCGCCGTGCCCTCAAGACCTTCTTATTTCAACAGGCTGGCCTGGCCTAATCTCCCTTTTAATTGCTTTTAAATTTGTTTTTATAAATTGGGGTGTTTTAAATCTGTTTTGGGCCAAAGTATTTAATAATTTTAATGGACTTTTAATGTTTGTATTATCTGTATTTTATCTTGGCTGTTCACCGCCCTGAGTCCTCCAGGAGTAGGGCGGTATATAAATTTGATCTATCTATCTATCTATCTATCTATCTATCTATCTATCTATCCATCCATCCATCCATCCATCCATATAATATGAATGCATGGACCCATCCATCCAAGAGCCTTTGCCACTTTGGTAGCAAAGTGGCAAAGAATACAGTAGAATACAGTATGGCAGGCTATTTTTGCCGACTGCCAGCAGTTCGATTCTCAGTGGCTCAAGCTTATCTCAGCCTTCCATCCTTCCAAGGTCGGTAAAATGATGACCCAGATTGTTGGGGACAATATCCTGATTCTGTAAACTGCTTAGAGAGGGCTGTAAAAGCACTATGAAGCGGTATGTAAGTCCAAGTACTATTGCTATCCATCCACCCAACTACCCATTATTCCTCCCTCCCTCTCTTTCTCATACAAAGATCCAGGAATCAAAATACTGAATAACCATCATAATATAACCTCTATATGATATTGGAATCAATGGGGACAGACATGACATTAAGGAAGACAAACAAGCAAGAGGTTCTGTGCTGAACAATTTAGGGTAGAATTTTTCAAATTTGACAACTTTAAAATCTGCAGACCTCAACTCCCAAAATTCCCCAATCAGCATGCTCAAGTCTAGACATCTTATAGGGGTTCTGACCTAGACTTCCTGAGTCAGTATTAGTCCCAAAAACCTGTTTTATTTTAACAGCTGTGAATTATGTTCATTCACAGATGAGTCCCAAATAGTGGTAAAGAGTCCTTCGGGATAAGGCTGATAATCACCCACCTTTATCTCCCTTGTCACGCTGCCAAAATCCTAATTGGTGAAGCCACACGGAGTCCAGAATCAAACAGAGCTTCAGACTTTAAACTGCACAGAATTAACAACGTTGCTTCCTGCAAAGGCCCACATGCCTTCGCTCTTCTTTTAAGCCTTATGGGAGGGCCAATCATCTCCAAGCCCTACTCCCAAGTCGTCCCTTTTGTTTTCGCTGTTCTTGCCTTCTGGCAGCTCTGCGCATGCGCACACTGGGAACAGGCTCCCCCTGTTCCTCTGCCTCGCTGAGGTCCAACTCTGGAGACTCCGGAGGCAGCACGTACCTCCCAAATGGCCCTTTCTCTGCCTCCGACGCAGAGCCCTCGTCCGAGCCTTCCCCAGACTCCAGGACTGGCCCATGGTCCTCCCCAGCCTCCTCACTGTCCGTCTCTGCTGCCAGCTCTGCAGGCCGCTGGAGAACCACAATAGGTGGCAAGTTGAAAAACACTGGTTTAGGGCACACTTTTGGTGAGAATTTAGTTGTCGTATTTGTTTGTTCACTTATAATCCAAAAACAACAACAACAGAGTTCAACACAATCTGCTTGGATAACCCTATGGTATTATTAATGTTCAAATCTGAGTTTCCCAATCTCCAAAGGAAGTATAAAATAGAAAAAGGTCCAATAAAAAGGGGAACCCAAAACATTGCTAAAACAAATGACAAAAACTGCCATGCGTGAGTATGGAAATCAGATGGAGTATGAGTTGTCCCATGACCACAACAACAGCCACAAATAAAGTTCCATTTATTTTATTTGTGAAATGTGGGCCCCACCCATCTTGGTCTCTTCCCACCTTATCTAATGTCAGAATCTGAAGCGAACAGCAAAAAGAGCATTTAAACCAGAGGTCCTCAAACTTGGCAGCTTTAAGACTTGTGGACTTCAACTCCCAGAATTCTCCAGCCAGCTATGCTGGCTGGAGAATTCTGGGAGTTGAAGTCCACAAGTCTTAAAGCTGCCAAGTTTGAAGACCTCTGATTTAAACAATCAGTTCAGCAGGTACAATGGACTCATGCCAGGAAATGTAGGAGCTCAAAAAAGTGTTAGTATCAGAATGTGGCAAGACGCAGCTCTCAAGAGATTTCAGAATTAAAAATGGCATTCTGAAACACGTCTTACAATATATTTGCATAGGATTGGTTCCAAAAAAACTCCCCCAAACCCCCAACTGACTTCTGAACCATCTCATCTAACTGATGTTTGCAAAGGGATTGCAACGCTCCTGGCTCTATTTACTAAGCCATGCAGAAATGAATGTCTTCTGCATACAAACGGAGAACTAGCCACAATTATCTGCATTGTTTTTTCCAGTGGGTTTTATATTAAAAAAAAAAAAAAAAAGACCCCGTCACACTGCATATCCTAGAGGTCAAAAGAGACTTTCCTGGTAACAAACTCCAGGATCATCTTAATAAAACAAGAAAAGAAAAGAAAAAAGAAGACGACCAGCCAAGTCTTCCAAAGAACCCATTAAGATCATATAGACAGCAATTCAGTGGTGAAATCCAATTTTTTTTTTAACTACGGTTCTGTGGGCGTGGCTTGGTGGACGTGGTGTGGCTTGGTGGGTGTGGCAGGGGAAGGATACTGCAAAATCCCCATTCCCTCCCCACTGCAGGGGGAAGGATACTGCAAAATCCCCATTCCCTCCCCACTCCAGGGGGAAGGATATTGCAAAATCCCCATTCTCTCCCCACTCCAGGGGGAAGGATATTGCAAAATCTCCATTCCCACCCCACTCTGAGGCCAGCCAGAGGTGGTATTTGCCGATTCTCTGAACTACTGAACATTTTCGCTACCCGTTCTCTGAACTGCTCAAAATTTCCACTACCGGTTCTCCAGAACCTGTTGGATTTCACCCCTGCAGCAATTTCAAATGCTGCTCAAAAGCTCTCACAAAATGAGCTGCAGACAATGCTATCCCCAGACACCTGATTATCCATCATGACAATTCAGGCAACACAAGATGCATTGCCATCATCACACACACAAATACAAGTTGCTTTGTTGTCCCCTACCTGTCACAAAAGAGCCACCACAGGCCTGATGCTGGGACAATCATTTTCTGATGGGTTAATTCAGAAAGGATGCTACAGGTGGAATAAGAACAACTAAGCTTCGAGGCAACTAATTGTCATATCAGCTGATAAACTTACAAGACTGTCTATCTAGCTTTAATTAGACGTAACAGGCAGGCATCCAGCTACATATGGTGGCCCAGCAACGCTGTTAGCAATCATCGGGTTTGCCATACGGAAACGGTCCAAAACCCTGCTTAAATAACTGTGTCCAGATTGGCACAACTGTGATGTTTTCAGTCTTGCCTGTTTAGATCAGGCATAATACTGAATGTTTAAATTAAAAACTGGCAAGGTAGGCGCTACGCTGACAAAGGAACAGAAGCGAGGTTTTATTGAGGGAGGAAGCTTGCTAGCTCTAAGCAGGGTTAAGAATTTGAGCTACCCAAAACACGGCAGCCTGCTAAGGGGAAATTACGCAAACCAACTGGCACCGAGAGCAAAAGCCTTGAATGTTGAGCCATGTCGTCAGTATTTTGCAAAAGTCACCTCCCACCTTCCGTAACCAGCAGCTCTGTTCTGGAGAAATAACACTTTTGAGCTTAAGTTTTTCCCATCAGTAGCCTCTTTTAAATCTGGCAAATTGCATCTGAACTGAGAGGGCCTTTAAAAGCTTTATGTAATGTGGCTGGGGGCTTAGTAGTTGGGCGGATGGGAGTGAGGAGTAAAACCACCCACTGACTCCAATCTCTGAAACTCATCTATTCTAGCTTTTCTCCTGTTGCAGACTGGTTAGAAACCTGACTGTAAGAGCGGCACTTAATCAGTTTCATTCAAAACTGTTTAGAGTCGAGCACGGCAGTGCCATTTGATTTTTTTTATGAATTTGTGGCCTCTCAGTTTGATGTGGGTTTTTTTTATTACCTGTTGCTTTGAAATTGTAGAGGTGGAATGAGCAGCAGCCTATCAAGGTATAAATGAAACGGCTGAGATGTGATCTCTTTGCTACTGTGTTTCCCCGAAAATAAGACCCTGTCTTACATTTTTTTGAAACCTGAAATAAGCGCTTGGCCTTCTTGCCATGCGCTCAAAAGCCCGATTGGGTTTATTATCAGGGGATGTCTTATTTTGGGGGGGGGGGAAACAGGGTACCTACTCTCAAGTGCCCAAACTAGCCTTCAGCTCCCTGAGATTCTCAGTCCTTTAAAGCAGGGGTCTCCAACCTTGGCAACTTTAAGCCTGGTGGACTTTAAACTTGGCAGCTTTAGGCCTGGCCGACAGCAAAGCTGGCTGGGGAATTCTGGGAGTTGAAGTCCTCCAGGCTTAATGTTGCCAAGGTTGGAGACCCCTGCTTTAAACTATTGAAATGGCAGAAGAGGAAGTAAGGATTCCAGTAGGCATTTCTCAGCATGGCATAGCACAGGCATCGATGTTATACAGCTCACCTGCCATTATAGAAAACGGGAGCCCTGGTCCCCGTTTCTCCATCCACAGGTTGGACTAGTGTTTTTCGAACTAGGCAACTTTAAGATAGACTTCACTTCTGGGAGTTGAAGTCTGCACAGCTTAACGTTGTCAAGCTTGAAAAACATTTGCTGTGTATTTGTGTGCATGTGTCTTCCAGATTCAGGGTGTCAATGAGAAGTAGAACAATCGGTTAATATTAGATTTCAAATGAGGGTTACTCTTATGGCCATCTTTATCACTAACTTCAGTGGCAAACTCTTTGCAACTATAGGTTGCCCTTCTTTGTCTGGTAGTTGAGTTATGGCAACTCAACTCTTGTTGAGTTGAAGCATTTTTCTGCTTATTCAGGTAGCTTCTTCAATCTGAGCATGTTGGTTAGGGAGTCCTCCAGGGAGGTTTCATTTCTCATCTAATCTCCCTGGGGGACCTATATGGGGTCCCCCTAACCAACTTGCTCACAGCGAAGCAGTTACTTGGCTAAGCAGCAAAATGTTTCAAACCAAGAAGAAAAGAAGTGCAGTTGCCTTGATTCAATTTCCAGACAATGATGACCGAGAATCTTCATTGACACAACTCCCATCTTTCTGCTATAGTTTTCCTCTACAGTGGTACCTCGCTACTCATCGTAATTGGTTCCGGGAGGCGTGATGAGTACCAAACAATTTTTTCCCATAAGGAATAATGTAGTGAGTCACAAGGCAGCCGACACTTGAGAAGTTCTAGCTTGTGCATTGAATACTAAACAAACAATGAGTACCAGGACAAAATTTTCTCATCATAAAGCGTTGAGTATCAAATTCGATGAGTTTCAAAGCAGTTGAGGGTGCCACTGTATTCTTATTCTCCTCCTGTCATATACAGTTTATGTCTCTTCCAATGACCTAGGTCAGTGATGGCTAACCTTTTCGGCGCCGAGTGCTGAAATGGGAGCACACGCGATCCTTTTTGGCATCAAGTGCCGAAGTGCACATATGCGCCAGAAACCAGAAAAGCAAATGATCTTCTGGTTTGTGGCACGCATGTGCGTGCTGGCCACCCGCTCTCCGGTGCACATGTGCCGGCTCCGCCTGGCCTTTTGGGGATCCTCACACCTCCCTGCCTGCCCCCCGGGACATCCACACAAACGACCCAGTTCCACAGCCCTGGACAGGGAGAGAAAGTTGGGCTGCCTCCCTCCGCTGGAAAGCCAGAGCTCCTTCCCGGCCGCAGAGGTAAGGGGCGTCAGCATTCCCGGGGCTCAGGTTGTGGGGCCAGCATGTGGGAGAGCTTTGTCCCAACTCTGGTTGGGATGAAGCACCCCCGCCCCAGCCTGCCACCGAGAAGAAGCCAGCACAGCCCCTCCCCTTCCCAATCACTTCCTAACTGGCACAGCTCTTACCCCTCGGCAGCATCTCAATGCTGCACTCTCCTCCAGCCCTCCTGGGGCAGCTTGTCTCCCTGTTAGCTTTTCCTGCTTCAGCATCCTGGCTGGGAGTGGCAGCGGAAGAATCGCCTCCGCCCCATCGCAGCGGCAGGATCAGTGGGCGGGGTGGCTGGCCACCCAGCCAGCAAACCCTTCCCTGTGCACCCGAGCTGGCCAGGTGCTCCGGACCGTGGACGCGCAGCAGTGCCATGGGCTGGAGTGGCGCAAGAAGCCCACTCAGGCAAGGAAGGAGGGAAGTCCCAGCCTGCCTGTCCTGGCTGGCAGCTCTGCTCCCTTTGTTCTTGCTCCCCTTGTTGGTTCCTTCTCGTCCATGTGCACTGGGCAGCTGGTGTTTACATGTGCATTTGCGCCAGAAACCAGAAGACCAGGTTTCCTGGCACACACATGCGCCAGAACCTGGAAGAACAATGGGCAACGGCTCCGTCTGTGCAGAAAGACAGCTCTGCGGGCCACTTCCAGCATGCGTGCCATAGGTTCCCCTTAACAGACTTAGGTTGTTTTTGAGAACCTATGTTTCCTTCTGCCACCCCAGAAGCCTTGAGGACAGAGATTGTGATGGTACCATTCAGCTCAGGGGTGAAATTCACTTACCTTCGCTAACGGCTCACAAATGTGAGCATGTGCGCCTCCTCCACGGATGCCCAGAGCCTTCTGAGTATGCACAGAGGGTCAAAAACAGGATGTGATGATGTCCGGGCAGGTGGGCGGAGCCTCCCACCACCAGCACTACCGGTTCGCCTGAGCCTGATAGAACCGGCTGAATTTCACCACTGATTCAGCTGAAATACATTGGGTTGAGGGTGGCAGTTTCAAAGCTATTCGACGGACCAGCCAATCAAGGGTCTGTAGAATCAAGCTGTGTTGTGACTTGGTAGAACTAGCTGCTCTGCCAGTAGTCTTATATTTATATATCTGTTCTGAAGGAGGGAAGTATGAATCCACCATGTACTTAATCACTCTTCAAAATATGTATTCTAGCCTGACTGCCTGTTGCTAAGCATTTAGGAAAGCCACTGGGCTCATTTCAGCAACATTAAAGTTCAACTCACCAAACATGTTCCCGATATGTCCGTTTCTCGTGAGAGGTCTCAGTTCATTTTTTCCCAGAGCGAACTGCTTGTAGTTATCCCAAGCAAACTTCATCATCTGCAAAAGAAAGAGGTAACTGGCACTTAGCTGGGTTTTTTTCAGACAGCATCTGGGCATTGCTGTGTTCAAGGATAGAGTTAATTGACGTGCAAAGAGACTGAAGGAATCCAAATAGGCACACACAAACCCAGAGAAACAATGATTCTGTCTTGCTGTTGAATTCTGGATGAGATTTGTCTACAGTGAATTTAAATTCACAAATTAGCATTTAATAAGTGGGCGTAAGAAATCTCTTTTGCTCTCCGTACATTAAGTAGCTAGCTGTATATTGTAGGCTACAAAAATAAAATGCTTCCTTAAATTGTAAGCCTGTCTATTCAGACTGTTTTCCTACTAAATGTCTGCACTTGGTTTAGGACTTCTCTGTAGATTGAAAACATTCGTCAAAATAAAATTAAGAGTATATAAGACTAACACAGCAATTCGCTTCCTACTGCCTTGACTATTTATTGTTATTGTTACTCTATTAAGTATGTTGGTATGAACTAAAAGCAAAACTCAGAATAGGAGGAGTTCTCACAGCCCGTCCCTTAGCAAATGTTCAAAGTTATAACGGCAGTGAAAAAGTGATTTACAACTGATCCTCCCCAAAGTCACATGATTAAAATTTGGACACTTGACAACTGATATGTATATATATAATAACTGCAGCATTCCTGGGTTATGTAATCGCCATTTGCAACCTTCACAAATGGCTTCCAGCAAGCAAAGTCAATGGGAGAAGATGGATTTGCTTAATGACTGCATGATTAACCATTGTAGCAAAAAAAGATAAAATCAGACCTGACTCACTTAATAACTGCCTTACTTAGCCGTAAAAAATTGGGTCCCAATTGTGGTCATAAGTTGAAGGCTGCCTCTATTTCAAAACAATTATTCAAGACAGAATAACTAAGGTCACCAGGTATGATACTGAGATAATACCTAAAGAAAACCTCATGATCTGCACCAAATCATTCTCTAATCAGAGCAACGTACTTATCTCAACAGCTAATCATATGCTCCTTAGAAACTCATACACATCTGTCTCCACCTATTTATTCCTTTTTGCAACAGTTCTTCAAAATTAGACTTCTGGATGTAGTGGTTTCAGATTGTCCTAACAACTAATAAAGATTAATTAATAGTTTGGTTCTGTAACCCAATATGACAGACACAGACTTCAGAGGATAATTAGAACTGCAGAAAAAACAATTGCTACCAACCTGCCTTCCATTGAGGCAGGGGTGAAATGCTCCCGGTTCGGACCAGACTGTCCAATCCGATAGCGATGGCGGCGGGTGGTTCGGAGAACTGATAACAAAAATCCCTGCCCCCCCCCATGCCCAGCTGAGCCGTGCGATCATCAGAGGCTTTTTAAAAAAAATTTAAAAGCATTTTTTCTACAACTTCTTCGGCAGATTGCTTAAGTGTTGTAACCTATGATTCTTGACAAATGTATCTTTTCTTTTTATGTATACTGAGAGCATATGCACCAAAGACAAATTCATTGTGTGTCCAATCCCACTTGGCCAATAAAGAATTCTATTCATCTATCTATCTAATAAAGATCAATAGATCTCTAGGATGAGAACCATAGATATATATAGTCCTTTTATGCTCCATGGTGAAAGAATAACATTTAAACTAAGCCCTGAAGTTTAGATTCCTCTCGTTCTCTTTCAGTAAGAATGCTTTTAGTTAATCAATTTCTTAACTATATTTCTAGAACTCAAGTCTTTCCAAGCTGGATTACAGAATACGAATCACCCAAGAGTAGAATAAAACCATCTCAATCATAAAAGAGCTGCAAATCAGTCCAGATTCTGACAATATTTTAATATGCTCCATGCTCAGCTGAAAACAGCTACTGTTTAAATGACGCAGACTCTCATTGGGAAGGGAAAGCACAAAATAAGAACAGCTGCTGAAGGAGCTTTCCTTCCCACTGTCAACAGATTCGGCAATATCGAAACAAGCAACCACCCAATTTTCAGCCAATATTAAAACACAGATTGGCTTATAGGGCTTCAAGCAATTCTTCAAAATTCCTGGTTCTAAGCCTTTTTAGAGCCTTGGTCTTTTGTGCAATTCCAACAGGTATGAGTGATGTAATAGGAGCTGGTTCCATGAATTGACAGTGCCTCAGTTCTGCCTCAGCTGAAGTTTCAAGGTCAGCTTCAAAGCAGGGTGGATTTGATTTAAATCGAGTTGATTTAAATCACATTTTAAATCATGATTTAAATCACTAGTAAAAAGGCTTGATTTAAATCAACTCGATTTAAATCATAATTTTTAAAGAGCAACTGTCATCTCTGCTACTCCTTTGACCCATTGTTGACTCACCGATAGTCCCAGTGCTGCAGACTATACAGCCTCATGCTACATAACTAAGCTCCATTTCATGCTGAATAAACTAAATTATTTATGTATCTTAAATAGAAAACTATCTTATGATAGATTTTTACCCCAAAAGTTTTTTATTAAAATAAATTCGATAAAAATAAAAAAAAATCCGATTTAAATAAAAAAAATCTGATTTAAATCAAAAAAATCTGATTTTTTTAATTTTTTTAAAAAAATCATTGATTTTTATCCACCCTGCTTCAAAGACAGGCCCATCTTCAGCACGTTACAGTGGCAGGTCCAGTCTTTCTAGATCAGGGCTCTTCAAACCTGGCAATTTTAAGACCTATAGTCTTCAACTCCCAGACATACTCAATATGCTGGCTGAGGAATTCTGGGAGTAGAAGTCCACATGTCTTAAATTTTGGAGAGCCTTATTTTAGAATCTAGATCAGGGGTCTCCAACCTTGGCAACTTTAAGACTTGTGGACTTCAACTCCCAGAATTGGAGTTGAAGTCCACAAGTCTTAAAGTTGCCAAGGTTGGAGACCCCTGATCTAGATCGGGGTGTCAAACTCAATTTCATTGAGGGCCGCATCAGGGTTGTGGTTGACCTCGGGGGGCCAGGCGGGCTTACTGGGTGGGTGTGGCCAACTGGGTGGACATGGCCAGCTTGACACCATTCCCCAAACTGCTGGAATTTTTCCTCTTCGAATTGGGTAGACCAGGCCAAAGCCACACTGGCCTGATGTTTCCTCTTTGCATTGGGTAGACCGGGTCAAAGCGACACGAGCCCGATGTTTCCTCTTCACGTTGGGTAGACGGGGCTGAAGCCGCACTGGGGCGAAGTGACAGGACAGCCCCTTACATTTTCCAGGATGGCCCTGTGAGCCAGCCCCAACCATATCATGGGTCAGATCCGGCCCACAAGCCTTGACACCCCTGATCTAGATGGACAAGAATCAATGTTGATAAAGAGTGCAGCTGTTCTCTGGCCTTCAACAGACTGACAAACTCAGGAAACAAAGCAAAGATATTGGCAGTTCAGGGAGAGAGTAAGCCTTGTCAAATATCAATCAGACCCATTTATGTAGCTTAGGAAATTTCCTCATCCCAAATACTTCCACTCTGTCTACACCAGTGATGGCTAACCTTTTTGCCGTTGTGTGCCAAAAGCAGGGGGGGGGAGTGCGGGAGGTTGAGTGTGTGTGTGCCCACACCCATAATCCAATGTGCCTTGCCCCCGTGCATGCACGCACGACCCCCCCGCGCTCCCACCGCTTTTGGCCCATGATGGCACGGTGGGCCCAGTAGGCCTGTTTTTTGCCCTCCCCAGGCTCCAGAGGCTTTCTAGGAGCCTGGGGAGGGCCAAAATGGCCTTCCCCACCCTCCCTGGAGGCCAGAAACAACCCGTTTCCCAATTTCCGGTGGGCCCGAAAGGCCTGAAAATCAGCTGACTGGCGTACGCATGCACACTGGAGCTAAGCTAAATGCTTGTGTGCTGACAGATATGGCTCCGCGTGCCACCTGTGGCACGCGTGCCATAGGTTCGCCATCACGGGTCTACACAAAGCTTCACCTGTTGGCTTACATCACCTTGAACCAAGATAAATTCTACAGGTGTATAACACTCACAGTTCATGGAGGTTGGCTTTTCATTTGTATAATTACGTATAAGCAGGGATTCAGCAGGTTCTGACAGAGAATGGATAGGGGAAATTTTGAGTAGTTTGGAGAACCAGCAAATACCACCTCTGTCTGGCCTCAGAGTGAGGAAGAGAATGGGGATTTTGCAGTATCCTTCCCCTGCCACACCCACCAAGCCACACCCACAGAACCGGTAGTAAAAAAAATTGAATTCCACCACTGCATATGTCTCAACTTAGAACCATTCATTTAGTGACCATTCAAAGTTACAATGGCCCTGAAAAAAAGTAACTGACAACTGTCCTTGACCACTGAAGCATCCCCATGGTCATGTGATCAAAATCCAGGCGCTTGGCAAGCAACATGTAGGATTGTGTGATGATCACCATTAGTGACTTTCTTAGTTTGCATCCAATAAGCCAAGTCAACGGGGGAGGGCAGATTCACCTAACAACCACAGGGGTTCGCTTAACAACCATGGCAAAAAAAATCAGGTGTGACTCAATTGCCTTGCTTAGCAATGGAAATTCTGGTCCCAATTGTGTACTGTACATAGATTAAAATGAAAGGAACAATACTTTTATATCTAATGAGGTGCAGCTGAAATACACATTAAGAACATTTTCTGGAGGCAAATCTGGATTCTCAGGCAAGAGGTGGATAGAGGCCCCGAGAGGGTGTGGTCTGTGTGTAAAAAAAAATTTCACTGTTGTGGCCCGTCACCAGCCTGTGCAGATTGTAGCTGATTCCAACAACGAGGAGGCTGGTGTGGTGCTGTGTCAGCAGCCTGTGCAGCTGGCGCTCGAGTCAGACAGTGAGGAGGCTGAAGAAGATGTGGTGCCAGAGGGGATTCAGCCAGGGCCTTCAGAACCTCCAGAAGCTCCTTTAAGTGAAGAGGACAAAGAGGAGGAGCCTCTTCTCGATGCACGGGCACACAGAGTTGCCAAAAGGCAGGAGTGGCTCCTCAGGAGGAGGTCTCCTCGAGAGTAAGGCTTGGGGCTAATTGGCCACTCCCTTAGCCTATTTAAGAAGGAACGCCGACTGAAGCAATTTGTAGGGAACAACTTTAGTTCATTCTCCTTTACGTCTGCAAAATTGCTTCTGGGCCTTCTGCCAACTCTAGTAAGACTATGATTACCTTATCTTAGAATTCTGGTAGGCTATTAAGACAGTTCATTAACAGCCTTTGAATGAAAAAAGACTAAGTTATTTGAATAAAATAAGCTTTGTATAGAGTTTGTGTGTGCTGTGTTCTTTGGGGTCCGAAGCTGGGGCAGAACATCTCACCATGGCCTCTTTGTGATCAAACCCCAGCTTTGGTCGCTTTAAATGTGAAGCAAAATGCTCTCACAAATCAAGATAACCAATTGTCTCGGACGCATAAGGATTTTGATCTGGTTCCTATTCGGCTGCTGCAAACGTCTGCCAAAGCTAGCACGTGCTTTCTAACGGAAGAGAAATAGACCCCTTGGAGACACAGAGGTAGATATCAGAGGTGGGTTTCAGCAGGTTCTGACCAATTCTGGAGAACCGGTAGCAGAAATTTTGAGTAGTTCGGAGAACCGGTAGTAAAAATTCTGACTGGCCCCGCCCCCCATCTATTCTCTGCCTCCCAAGTCCCAGCTGATTGGGAAGAAATGGGGATTTTGCAGTATCCTTCCCCTGGAGTGGGGAGGGAATGGAGATTTTACAGTATCCTTCCCCTGGAGTGGGGAGGGAATGGAGATTTTACAGTATCCTTCCCCTGCCACGCCCACCAAGCCATGCCCACCAAGCCACGCCCACAGAACCGGTAGTAAAAAATTTTGAAACCTACCACTGGTACATAATATATTCATGCATGAATGCATATAAACTTTCATGAGTCCATTCTGTTTTCTGGCACAAGCAGATCTCCAGAAACTGTGGGTGGGAAAAATATTTCCAAATAATCAGCAAACTGGATTTCCTGGAAAGACACTGTTACTTAGAGGTCATTGACACCATTATAGAAAGAAAATGTTTCTGACTTCCCTTCACAGGCCTGGGCCCAGCTGGCAGGGGAAGGGAGGAGGAAAAATATGCATCCTTATGAAGTTAGAGAAGGATTAGTGGCCAAGACTTCCCTCCCCACCTTTTTTTTTTAAATAAAATGATGAAAAACGAAGGGTTTCCCATGTTCTCAAAAGCTTTGAGATTCCAGCCTCAGTCCACTTCTTCCAAGGAAGGGATCAGTAAGTTGGTGGATAAATAATAAATCGGGCTTCCGCCGATATGGTTGAAAAATTTGGAAGGAAGAGGTCCCTTCCCTCCCTGGTCTCCTTCAAATGCATGGAAATTACCCATCAAGCTAAGTTTGCTTGTAGTACAGACAGTGGTGAAATTCAAATTTTTTTACTACCGGTTCTGTAGGTGTGATTTGGTGGGCGTGGCTTGGTGAGCTTGGCAGGGGAAGGATACTGCAAAATCTCCATTCCCTCCCCATTCCTGGGGGAAGGATATTGCAAAATCTCCATTCTGTCCCCACTCCTGGGGAAGGATAACTACAAAATCTCCATTCCCACCCCACTCCAGGGAAAGGATACTACAAATCTCCATTCCCACCCCACTCCTGGGGGAAGGATACTGCAAAATCTCCATTCCCACCCCACTCAGGGGCCAGCCAGAGGTGGTATTTGCCGGTTCTCTGAACTACTCAAAATTTCCGCTACCGGTTCTCTAGAACCTGTCAGAACCTTCTGGATTTCACCCCTGGGTACAGACCAAGTCAGGTTTCTCCTTAATGCCCTCATTTTCTTTGGGTCCTCATCACTTCTCAGCCTCGATTCCATTTATTGCATTTATGCTAAAACGAAAGTAATTTCGCTACAAGAGGCTCAATGTGATGTACATGAGTCGTCCCTCCCCCGTGTTTTTAACAGCATGTCACCCCTTTAGATAGTTCAGTCCAAAAGGCCACACAAGGTAAAGACATTCTTAAATAGAACTTGATTTTTGTTGATTGCATCCATGCAGTTTTCCGGACAGTGTTATATAAACAGTCGGCTTTAGCTTTCTTCCAAATTGGGTTTTCCGCCCCCAACTTTCCAGGTGCTTCGCCACCCAAGTACTGACCCAAGTTGACCTTTCTTAGCTGCTGAGATCAACCATATCCAGACCTCTGAAGGACAGGAAAAATGAACATCAAGTAAGGTTAAGCAGCAATATATTAGGATGTCTGGAAGAAGCTTCTGCCTTCCTGTCTAGCAAAACTATATCATCAATAGTATTTTGCTAGCAGGGACCAAACTCTACGGTAGCTCACTTTTGGGGAGTTGATCAAACCTAATGGCTTCACAGGTAGTTCTCGACTTACAACCGTTCCAAGTTACAAGGGCACTTGAAAAAACAACAACACAATAGCAGAATAGCAGGATTGGAAGGAACCTTGGAGGTCTTCTAGTCCAACCTCCTGCTCAAACAGGAAATCCTGTATCAGTGATGGCTAGCCTTTTTGCCATCGCGTGCTAAAAGTGGGGGAAGCATAGGGGGGGTTGTGTGTATGCGTGCCCACACCCATAATTCAATGCGCACGCCCTCCCCCCGCTTTTGGCACGCGGTGGCCCGGTGGGCCTGGTAGGCCCGTTTTTTGCCCTCCCCAGGCTCGAGGCTTTCTTGGAACCTGGGGAGGAAGAAAATGGCCTTCACAATCCCCCCGGAAGACAGAAATGGCCCATTTGCCAACTTCCGGTGGGACCGGAAGGCCTGTTTTTCGCTCTTCCCAGGCTCCAGAGCCTTTTTAGGATCCTGGGGAGGGTGAAAACGGAATTCCCCCCCCCCCCGAGGCCCTCTGCAGGCCCATTTGCCAACTTCCGGTGGGCCCAGAAGGCCCAAAAATCAGCTGGCAGAGCTGAGCTCACATGCCCAGTGATATGGCTCCGTGTGCCACCTGTGGCACACGTGCCATAGATTCACCATCACGGTCCTATACCATTTCAGACAAATTGCTGTCCAGTTTCTTCTTGAAAACTTCCAGTGTTAGACCACCCATATCTTCTGAAGGCAAACCAGTCCACTAATTAATTGTTCTCACTGTCAGGAAATTTCTCCTTAGTTCTAGGTTTCTTCTCTCCTTGTTTAGTTTCCATCCACTGCTTCCTGTTTTGTCTTCAGGTGCTTTGGAGAATAATTTAACTCCCTCTTCTTTGTGGCAGCCCCTTAGATATTGGAATCCTGCTATCACGTCACCCCTCGTCCTTCTTTTCATTAATCTAGACATACCAAATTCCAGCAACCGTTCTTCATGTTTTATTCTCCCGTCCCCTAATGATCTTTGTTGATCTTCTCTGAACTCTTTTCTAAAGTCTCAACATCTTTTTTACACTGTGGTGAGCAAAACTGGATGCAATATTCCCAGCGGGGTCTTAATGCAAAAGAGTCAGGGGGCTCTCCTTCACTGCGAGCTGAAGCTTCATTCCATCTTCTACAATTCCTTTGGTGTTTACTTCCTTTGCCTGAAAGTCAATCCATCAATGTCGGATATAAAAAAGCTGACACAGAGAGCAGAGTCAATTATGCACCATTCACAGATGAAGTTACAAATCTACTTGGGTCTTACTAAAGTAGTAGTTTGTAGTGTTTATCAAATTTATTAAGGTTTCAGGGTCAAGTGTCGGATTAACTACTGTGGAAAATTGAATTTACTGATAAAAATTCAACCTCCTGTACAAGGCTCCAGAGTATAAGTAGCTTATCTAGCTCTGGATTTTCATGCAACTCTTTCCTCTTAAGCCAAAGTATGTTTTTTACCAGTTGCAAGTAGTCTTCGACTTACAACCATTCATTTAGAGACCGTTGGGAAGTTATGACATTGCTGGGAAAAAAAAAGACTTATGAGACGGTTGCGGCAGAGAGATAATGGGATAACTGGCCTATATTTATAACAGTTGCACTGGCTCAGAGTCACATAATCACTATTTGGGATATTCCTAGCCTGCTTCCAACAAGCAAAGCCAATGCGGGAAGCCGAATTCACTTGATGACCATGGCAAAAAGGTTATAAAATCGGTTGCAGTCCAGGGGTGAAATGCTCCCGGTTCGGTAGCAATGGTGGCGGGTGGTTTGGAGAACCGGTAGCAAAAATCCCTGTGGCCCCCACCCACCATGCCCAGCTGAGCTGCGCGATCATCAGAGGCTTTTTTTTTACTTTTAAAAGCATTTTTTTCTACAACCTCTTCCGACGAAAAAATGCTTTTAAAAGTTAAAAAAAAAAGCCTCTGATGATCACGCAGCTCAGCTGGGATCATCAGAGGCTTTTCAAAGCATTTTTTTCTGCAACCTCTTGGCCGAAGAGATGGTTAAAAAAATGCTTTGAAAAGTTGCTTGATCGGCAGAGGCTTTTCAAAGCATTAGAAAAAATGCTTTGAAAAGCTAAAAAAAACCGCTGGCCACGCCCACCGTCATATTAACCCCCCCCCACCAAGCCACGCCCACAGAACCGGTAGTAACAAATTTTACATTTCACCCCTGGTGCAGTCTCATGATGACTCATTTAACTACTGCATTGCTTAGCGATGGAAGCTCCGGTTCCAGTTGTGGCCTGAGGCTGAAGACTACCTGTATCCTAAACTTTCACTTCATTTTTGAGTATTTCTTTAATTGGCAAACTAGGAAAAGTTTATGCAAATGCAGAAACATTTAACAGATCTTCCTATCTCATTCATCTCATCATCTCTTAAAATCTCCTGCCATGGGTCCATCAGAATGGTATAAATAGTCCACCTTCTCTTAAGGTCTATGGAGATTCTCAATTATCCAGGTCATGGTTGTCCCAAAGGTGCTTTTTCAAGAGGCAACTGGACTTTCTGGTTTTGCTTTGAAGACCTTTCACTTCTCGTCCAAGAAGCTTCTTCAGCTCTGTTGGTTCACACGTTGGCTCCCACAGCACTGTCCTAGGCCTAAAGCTATTTACCCATGTAGTAGGCTGTATTGACATTATCCTTCTCATCTTCCCTAATACCTTCTCCTATTGATATCTATGATTTATCATTTGTTGTGTCTTATGTTTACTGCTTGTAACTAAGATCTATGATCTATGACCTATCACACTGTTGTTTGTATGTCCACTGAGTGCTTATGCCCCGGAGACAAATTCCTTGTGTGTCCAATCACACTTGGTCAATAAAGAATTCTATTCTATTCTATTCTATTCTATTCTATTCTATTCTATTCTATTCTATTCTATTCTATTCTATTCTATTCTATTCTATTCTATTCTAATTCTTCCCTATCCTATCTTATCCTATCTCTATTCTTCTCTCTTCTCTTCTCTTATTCTCTCTTCTCTTCTCCTCTCCTCTACCCTACCCCTATTCTTCTCTTCTCTTCTCTTCTCTTCTCTTCTCTTCTCTTCTCTTCTCTTCTCTTCTCTTCTCTTCTCTCCTCTCCTCTCCTCTCCTCTCCTCTCCTCTCCTCTACCCTACCCTACTCCTCCTCTGTCCTGTCCTGTCCTGTCCTGTCCTCTCCTAATTAATTTCTATTCCTATTCCTGTAATGTTTGCTTAACAGATCCTGCAATATGTTTTTGGTAAAATCAGATCAATTGTGTGGGTGACCCGATTTATGATCGTCACAAGTCATGACTGTGATGGGCAGTCTTCATTATGGTCTTAACTTGAGGACTACCTGTAGCCAAATAATGGACCACATTTTTAAGTTGCTCCCTAATTAACCGATGAAGCCAGAATTTGCATCCCTGTCCATCAAACCAGTGTCACAAAACGACCACCTGGGTGACCTGCCAAGGTTTCGGATGACCCCCTAGAGAGTTTCCAACATTTGGAACCAAGTTGTTGGCTTTTACTGTGAGAAGAGGAAAAATCACACAGTTGCAGGGCAAAGATAATAAGTGTACAGATAATATCAAGTCAGTGAAATGTAGTTTTCATTCTGATCCTGCTCGCTTTTTTGAAGGCAGCCTTTTGTGCATGGGTCCGTGCTCTCTTCTGCACCAGATTCGATATCAGACAGATGCACAAATTTTTCTTTTGAGCTACCACGGAGAGCTAGATGTTTAAATATTTTATACCCATCAGATTCTTTTTCAGGGATTCGATCAGCTCGGGAAGTTTTGGCCGGTTTCTTTCAGGAAATTTTGGTTAGCCGAGCCAAGAGATTTATTTGTACGGAGCTTTTCACGGTCCTGTTTTTCTTCCCCGAGCCTTTTTATGTTGGTTTCTAAGTAACTGCTTTGAAGATTGTTATTTCTTTTCTATAATGGTAGTAAACTACATTGTGACCCCTTTTTGGAGACAAAAAACAAAACAAAAACCCTGCCTATAAATCTTTTTATTTAAGATAAATCTTGTCTTGGTACCTACTTGAGGTCACCTTGTCAAGATGTCTTTGAAAACTGGGTTCATACGGGGGGAAATAGTCTGGTTTTGTAACATTTACTCTTGAATATATTCTATGAAGAGCCCTTAAACAGATTAACACTGCCTTCTGAGTGGGCATTCCTGTTTATTAAAATTGCAAATTACCTCCAAATTAGGACTTTGTAGGAGGAGAGCTACTTTAACGCAAAAACTCAGGAATCTGGCAAGGACTTTTTCCAACTTCAGGTAGTCCTCAAATTACAACTGTTCATTTAACCATGGTTCAAGGTCATGATGGCTTTGGAAAAAGTAACTTCTCACCTGTACTCAAACTTACAACCATGGAAGCAATTTGGAGTCACATGATCACAATCTATGATTGCTTGGCAATTGGCTCATATTTATGACTGCCACACCATCCTGTGGTCTTGTGATCACAATTTTTGGCCTTCTCCTTCTCCTTCTCCTTCTCCTTCTCCTTCTCCTTCTCCTTCTCCTTCTCCTTCTCCTTCTCCTTCTTCTTCTTCTTCTCCTTCTCCTTCTCCTTCTCCTTCTTCTCCTTCTTCTTCTTCTTCTTCTTCTTTGCCAATTTCTGGCAAAAAAACATGCATAGGAGAACTGGGTTCACTTAACAGTCAACCATGGTGATTTGCTTAATGACCATCATACAATTGTTGTAAAATCAGGTCTGATTTGACTTATGATTTATGATGGAAATTCTAGTTCCAATTTTGATCATTAAGTCGAGGGCTACCTATAACAAATTTTATTAAAGAGCATGAAGCAGTGGTGGGTTTCTCCCGGTTCGGGCCAGTTCTGCCGAGCCAGTAGCGGTGACGATATGACATCACCGAACTAGTTCTACCCCCCCACTGCCCCCCCCACTGCCCCCGCATTATTCTTACCTTTTATTTGGCCCCACCCCCAATCTATTGCTGCCTCCTGAGTCCCAGCTGATGGGCTATAAGGAAAAAAACTGTTTAAACTCTTGCCACCGGGCTTCAAAGGGCCGCCCTACAGCTGATCAGTGGTAAAAGGCAGTTTGGTGGTAGACCGGTGCCTCCAAAAACAAATGAGTAGACCAGTGCCTGCAAAAATACATGAGTAGACTGGTGCCTGCAAAAACAAATGGGTAGATCGGTACAGCTCTGCAAGCAGTTAAAAGCCTGGTAGACCAGTACCTCTGCCAAATCCTAAAGAATTGTCACATGACCATCAAGCCACGCCCACAAAATAAGCCACGCCCATAGAACCGGTAGTAAAAAAATTTAAAACCCATCCCTGGCATGAAGCATGAAAACAGAGAAGATCAGAACTCCCCTTGATAAAAATGGAAGAGGTCCCTGCAATCAGCGCAATGACACATATGGCTAGGACACCAAAGGAGGAAAATCTAACATTTTTTTTTCTTTAATATCTCGGTAAAATTCTGTTTTGAGGCCCAGATAAATAGATTCTTCTTTTTATGCAGCCAACTAAATGAACAGCCAACTTAAAATGAGACTGGTGATGACCTAACAAAAATTCAGCCTTTTAACAGAAAAGATTAACAGAGTTGGAAGGGACCTTATGGATCATCTAGTCCAACCCCCCCGCCCAAGCAGGAGACCCTACACCATTTCTGATAGATGGCAGTCCAGTCTCTTCTTGAAAGCTTCCAGTGATGAAGCTCCCACAACTTCCAAAGGCAACTGCTATTCCATTGGTTCTTACTGTCAGAAAATTTCTCCTTACATCTAGGTTAAATCACTCCTTGATCAGTTTCCATCTGTCTGGCCTTCAGGTGCTTTGGAAAATAGTTTGAGCCCCTTCCTCTCTGTGGCAGCCCCTCAAATATTGGAACACTGCTCTCATGTCTCCCCTGGTCCTTCTCTTCACTAAGCCTAAAAGTCTAAAAGCGGATTGAAAGTTTTATTTATTTAATATTGTGTTTGTGGTCCTTTGGATAGATCAAGAACCAGCATTTGTTCAAAAAAAAAAAAAAAAACCTCCCCGTGCAGCTTGGAAAGAAAACACCAGAGCTCTAGATCGATCCATTCTTCCTGCACTTGAAATGAGTTACACAGGTAGTCCTTGACTTATGACCAATCACTTAGCAACTGTTCAAAGTTACAACAGACACCCCCAAGTGTAGAGTGAATTCTGAAATTCCAACAGCTCCCTCCCTCCCCCCCACAACAGTCACATGATCACATTTTGGCGCTTGTCAACTGGCCCACATTTGTGGCTAGTTGCAGTGTCCCCCAGTCAGATGACCACGTTGTACAATGCTTTTGCTGAAAACCAGTCATTGCTTCTAGTTTTTTTGCCAAAAACACCCCATAGCAACAATGGATTCACTTAACAACCACGGCAATTCATTTAATGACCACTTCAAAAAAAAAGTTGTAAAATCAAGTGGGTCACACAATGACCTGCTTGACAAGCTTCACAACTTGATAATCTTCACAATAATCCCCTGGTTCAGGGGTCTGCAACCTTAAACACTCAAAGAGCCATTTGGACCCGTTTCCCACAGAAAAGAAAACACTGGGAGCCACAAAAACCTTCCCGTGCCTGGCTATTTCTTGAGCGGCCACAAAACTAGCATATGTAGTTGAATTAAATGTTCTGTTTTCTTCTGAAATTTTTCTTTTCTTGGATTTATCCATGGTTAGCCTACCGGGGGTTGAAAAACTCAATAAATTGCGTGCCAGCGGGTGTCACACATTGGTGGTTGTGATACATATTTTGAGTGAAAGGGAGCCGCAGCAGAGGGGTGAAAGAGCCACATGTGGCTCCAGAGCTGCAGGTTGCTGACCCCTGCCCTGGTTATAAAAATGGGTGAAGGAAACCTTTCACAATTTTGTAGGTGGTGATTTTATAAAGCTGGGACGACAACTCATGGTGCACGTGCTTGAGTCTAGCAGAACGTCAACAGACAATCCTCACTTCATCTAAAAAGTCCCCCCCCCTTTTTTATTGAAAAGTTTTATAGGAAATACAAACATTTTCTCCCCCCCCCCACCTTTCCCCCCTCAACCCCTCCCACCCCCCTACCTCCCACCCCACCTTCCCCTCCTTCCCCCCCACCCCCCTCCCTAGACTTCCCAGAACAAGCACAGGGTATAGCATTCACAAACATAAAGCTAAAATATGCTAACAAATTATAACATTCATATTCTCCCTAAGTCTTTAACTCCTTATAACCCAACAAACTATAAACATGAACTACTTAAAAATAATTCAGTCATAAGCTATATGCATCTTCTTGTTCGGATACTTTTTTTGTATATAGTCAATCCATCTCCTCCATTCCGATATGTATCTTTCATTTGAATGGTCTTTAAGGCATGATGAAATTTTTGCCATCTCTGCCAAAGGCACAACTTTTAGTGTCCATTCCTCAATAGTGGGTGGATCTTCCTTCTTCCAGTGCTGTGCCACCAGTAACCTGGCAGCTGTTATTAAGTTCAAAACCAACTTAGTCTCTATTACAGTACAATCCGTGACTATAAAAAGTCCCCCTTTGATGCTCTCCAAACCCAGCCTTTGTGGCTTGTCCAATAAACAATTATTAAAGAAGGCATAGCTTATCTGTTATGTGAACCAGATTACGTGTACAGAATGCTAATACCCCAAATGAAAAAGATTTCTTCCCCCAAAGGCTGAAATAATCCAAGAAAGCTGTAATCAAGAATTTAAGTCATTTATTTCAAAACCATATAAATGTTTACTCTGGGCCAGCCTTTCCTGATGGTCTAAAACAGAAGTGATTTTTTACCATGCACAGTTTTCACAGAGTTCTCTTTAGCGAGATTTATTGAGATGAATCGGCTGGGGCTACAAAATTCTAGTAACTGAGCTAGTTTCTATTTAGAGCTAATTGGTCCCTGTGTTTACAGTACTGATAAATCTTTGATTTAGGACCACAGTTGAGCTCAAAATTTCTATTGCTAAATGGGACATTTGTTAAGTGAGTTTCGCCTCATTTTACAACCTTTTTTTCCACACAGCTGTTAAGTGAATCACTCAAGTTGTCAAGTTGCTAACATGATTGTTGAGACTGGCTTCCCCCGTTGACTTTGCTTGTCAGAAGGTCGTGAAAGGGGGTCACATGACCCCAAGGACACGGCAACCGTCATAAATATGAGTCAGCTGTCAAGCGGCTGAATTTTGATTCAGCCATGGGGATGCTGCAACGGTCGTAAGTGTGAAATGTGGTCATAAATCACTTTTTTCAGTGCCATTGTAACTTCAAACGGTCACAAAATGAATTGTTTGTAAGTTGGGGACTGCCTGTATTAAGGCATCAATATTTTTTCTATGGACTGCTGAGAATTGACTCTCGTTGGTTATACCCTAGGCTAGGAACCAACCCTGACCAGTTCTTCGTAATGTGTCATGCTATAGTGTCCATAATCCCCTATCTCAATCTTTCCTTCTGACGGCAGGCAGCTGGTGTACAGTTCATGCTTTAGGCTCTTCCAATCAGAGAGAAAAACAGAATGAGTATCACATAGATTCTGGTTATTATGATCATATTTCTATATTTAATTTAACATTTAAGACTTCAGAATGATTTTTGTGACAAAATGGCAACAGCGTGTAACACACAAAAATAAGCACTCAGCATCACTCTTCCTATAGACTTAATATAGAAAGCGAAAGCAGCTCAATATAACCTTGTCTCCATGGCTGCCTTTGGTACCAGTGGTGGGTTGCTACCTGTTCACCCCGGGTTGGGCAAACTGGTAGCGGCAGCGGCAAGAGGCTCCGCCCACCTGCCCAGACACTTCTGCGCATGTGGAGGGAGGGAGGGAAGGAAAGAAAGGAAGGAAGGAAGGAAGGAAGGAAGGAAGGAAGGAAGGAAAGGAAGGATGGGAGGGAGGGAGGGAGGGAGGAGGAAGGAAGGAAGGAAGGAAGGAAAGGAAGGAAGGAAGGAAGGAAAGGAAGGAAGGAAAGGAAGGAAGGAAGGAAGGAAGGAAAGGAAAGGAAAGGAAGAAAGGAAGGAAGGAAGGAAAGGAAGGAAGGAAAGGAAGGAAGGAAAGGAAGGATGGGAGGGAGGGAGGAAGGAAGGAAGGAAGGAAAGGAAGGATGGGAGGGAGGGAGGAAGGAAGGAAGGAAGGAAGGAAAGGAAGGAAGGAAAGGAAGGAAGGAAAGGAAGGAAGGAAAGGAAGGGAAGGGAAGGGAAGGGAAGGAAGGAAGGGAAGGGAAGGGAAGGGAAGGGAAGGGAAGGGAAGGGAAGGGAAGGAAAGGAAGGAAGGAAAGGAAAGGAAAGGAAAGGGAAGGGAAGGAAAGGAAGGAAGGAAAGGAAGGATGGGAGGGAGGGAGGAAGGAAGGAAGGAAGGAAGGAAAGGGAAGGGAAGGGAAGGGAAGGGAAGGAAAGGAAGGAAGGAAAGGAAGAATGGGAGGGAGGGAGGGAGGAAGGAAGGAAGGAAGGAAAGGAAAGGGAAGGGAAGGGAAGAGAAGGGAAGGGAGGGGGGGAGGGGAGGGGAGGGGAGGGAGGGAGGGAAGGAAAGGTAAGGGAAGGAAAGGAAAAGAAGGAGCAAGCTTTGCTGCACAACATTAGTCACAAGGAAGCCAATTCAGCAGGATTCCTAGTAATGAGAACCCTTTTACATGGATTTCCTGGCAACCATTAGAGCTACGAGCTTGATTTTTTTAAAAAAAATGATGGATGCACTTTTATGGAAGGTACAACAGACAAAATAATGCAAGTCATTAATCTATCCATTAACCGTGCATTAATCATCAGAAAGCAAGTATAAGCAAGACTCCAGGTCAGAAGGCGCTAGTAGCAAAAGGAGCATCAGGTGGGTGAGCATTCCTATCAAGATAGTCCTTGACTAACAACCGCACTTGGGACTGGAACTGCCATTGCTAAGCAATATGGTCATTAAATAAGTTATGTCTGATTTTGTTTTATTTTTCCCCATAGGTGTTAAGAGAATCCTGAGGTTGTTAAGCCAATCCAGCGTCCCCCAATTGGCCACGCCCACCCAGTCACATTACCCCCCAAGCCACGCCCACAGAACCAGTAGTAACAAATTTTAGATTTCACCCTACCCGCCCGGACATCTCTGTGCATGCGCAGAAGCTTCTGCACATGTGCAAAAGCATTGCGTGCGCACACAAGCGGATGCGCACACACAAGCGAACTGGTAGCGACAGGATTTGAATCCCACTACTGCCGCCCAGGCTCCGTTTCCGCTGGCAGAGGGTGAAGGAGGCCGTCACGGCCGAAAACAGAGCCTCAACAAGTGACGTCGAGCTGGCCACGCCCACCCTGGCCACACCCACCCCGGCCCCCAGAGGTCAAACACAACCCTGATGCGGTCCTCAACGAAATTGAGTTTGACATCCCTGTCCTAGATCAGGGGTTAGCAACCCGCGGCTCTGGAGCCAAATGTAGCTCTTTCATCCTTCTGCTGCGGTTCCCTGTTGCCAGTTGGCTCCACAATTGATAGGGCTTTCGGTTAGGACAGGTAGAGGAAAGAGGATGCCGCGCAGGAGGAGACTATGGTAGAAGAACCCAACTTCCGGTCGGCAAGGGAAAAAGGACACTGTGCTAGGAGGAGACTCTATGGTGGGGGGAACCAGACTTCCTGTCGGCTCCAGAATTGAATGGGTGGGGGGGCTTCCGGTTAGGACCTTTGTGGCTCTTTGACTGTTTAAGGTTGCCGACCCCTGTCCTAGATGATCCTCTGGCTGAACCTTTATGTATTATTTCTTAGTAATCCTGGATGAAATGAAGAAGGATGAACAACTAGAGAATGAATAATTTGCATCTTATTTTCACAAAATAAATAAATAAATAAAAAGTGGGTGGGAGGAACTGTAACATAACAGGCCAGTCAACGTGACAATCATTCCTGCAAAGTTTTTGGTACAGATCGTAAAACGAATACTCTTTAAGCCCCTTGAAAGCTGAAACTAGAATTTAGCATGGTTTTGTTAAGAACGGTATTTCCAGACCAACTCAATCTCCTTTAGTAACCTCCTGAATAAATCTACAACAAACTATTGTTATAATATCTCTTGATTTCAACAAAGCACTTGACAAAATGCTCTGATTGCTAGCAAGCTTGTTAAGCATGTGTTGAATGGTATGACAACTACCTAAGTGGATACATAGCTGTCTTAAAATCGTATCCAAAGAAATGTTCATCTGTGGCTCTTCGTTAAACTGGAGGGAGGTATTTAGTGGGATGTCAAAAGTTTCAGCTCTTCAACATTTATATTAATGAACTGAATGAGGAGACAAAATAAATGCTTATCACGCTTGCAAGTAATCCAGAATTGGATACTTCCTCCGGATGCCGTCAGCCAAACAATGTCGACTGGCGGCACCTAGGGGGAGAGCCTTCTCTGTGGGGGCACCTACTATCTGGAATGAGCTCCCCCCAGAGATATGGAGGATCCCGGATCTGCGCACCTTCTGCCGTGCTTTGAAGACCTTTTTATTCCACCAGGCGGACCTGGCCTAATCTTTTCCCTCTTTTCTTTTTAATATGCAAATTTTAATCTGTTTTTTAAATGATTGGGGTGTTTTAATTTGTCTGGGCCAAATTGTTTAATTCGATTTTATTCTGTTTTTAAATTTTGTATTTATGTATTTTACTGTTTGGCTGTTCACCCTCCTCAGTCCTTCGGGAGTAGGGCGGTATACAAATCAAATAAAGATAAAGATAAGATAGCTAATACTTCAGCAGATCTAAATAATATTCAAAACAATCTCAACGTATTAAAAATGGAATGGAAATAACAGACTGAAATTTAGCAGAAACAAATGCAAAGACTGCCCTTGGGAAACAGAAAACACAGGTAAATCTCTGGGAAGGAAGAAACGAAGGAAGGGAGAGAGGGAGGGAAGGGAAGGGGAGGGAAAGGAAGAGAAGAGAAGAGAAGGGAAGGACAGGGCTGTCCTACCTTGGCAACTTTAAGACCTATTGACTTCAATTCCCAGAATCATGGCTGGCTGGGGAATTCTGGGAGTTGAAGTACACAAGTCTTAAAGTTGCCACGGATAGATACCCCTGGTTTAGAAGAAACTAAACCCAGAGGAACATCAAGATTTTTTTTTATTTGTTACTTTGGAGGGCAAGATATGGATTAAAGTTATAGAAAGGTAAATTTTGACTGGAAAAAAAAATTCTTAGTGGATAATGGGACCAAAGACTTAAGGCATCCAGGCTGTCATTCATCAGGAATGTTTTACTTTGGATTCCTGCACTTCATGAAGAGAGGGAAGGGAGCACATCCCTGGCCTTTTCCGATCCTATGATTCTTTTCTAATAGAATAGAATAGAATTCTTTATTGGCCAAGTGTGATTGGACACACAAGGAATTTGTCTTGGGTGTATATGCTCTCAGTGTACCTAAGGAGAATAAAATATATTCATCAAGAATAAAAAGATACAACACCTAAGTGCTAGTCAAGGTTACTAATAAGCTATCAAATCGTACTAGGAAACAAATAAAAACAATATAAATTGAAAGATAGAAGAAACATGGTTATAGTCATAAGTGGGAAGAGATAGATACTAGTAAGGAAGAGAAGAAGAATAGTAATACAGTCTTAGTAAATTATTTGACAGTGTTGTGGGAATTAATTGTTAATCAGAGTGATGGCGTTCGGGGAAAAACTGTTCTTGTGTCTAGTTGTTTTGGTGTGCAGTGCCCTACAGTGTCTTTTTAAGGGTAGAAGTTGAAACAATTTATGTCCAGGATGTGAGGGGTCTGTAGATATTTCTACAGACTAGTACTACATTCATTCATTCATTCATTCATTCATTCATTCATTCTTTATTAATTCATTCATTCATTCATTTAATTATTATTATTATTTACAGAAATTACTATTTCTACAGACTAATGTGCGCTATTATGATTATATGCTACTTAAGAAATAGCGTATACCACTACAGGAACTCTCTGTGTTCAGAACGTTCAATTTATGGAGAACCCGTAGTAGTGAATGGACTGTGATGAAGCCTATTCTATCACAATTTTGAATCACACACAACGGTTTTGTAATAACGAATGTACACACACTACTTTGTGATAGCCATGAAACTATTGTGTGGTTTCAGCGGTTTTGGCAACTCAGGGAAGGAGAATGCTACTCGCCATTGTAAATCTAGTGCTGTGTTGAGTGTGTAACTTTGGCTTAATTTTGTCTCTTATTTACCCTTGTAACCTGAAGCACAAATACAATTTAAGCGCTGGTGATGTATCAAAGAAAAGAAAAATGGTCACGACTGAAAATAAATTGGAAGCACTAAAGCAATTGGAACAGCGGATAATAGCATTTGAAGAAGAAGACTAGGAATTAAAAACTCCAAAACAAAAAAGTATTTGATGAAAAAGTTAGCTAAAGCCTTTCACCTAATTGAAGCAGGAATGACAAAGTTATAGGAGCAAGATCCTAATACAGAGAGGTTCAGCGATATTTCCTGAATGCTTATGGAGGGCCTCAGCTACCTACAAGGCCATTTAGGATAAGGGACAGAAAAGTTCTATAATCTGAACAAAACACAGACCTAAAACCAGAATTATTCCTATTAGGAATCATAAAAGGGAATCATAGCAAAGAATCAATATACTTAATGCTTCATGTAATAACAGCAGCAAAGTCGGTTTATGCACAATACTGGAAAAAGGAAGAAATCCCCCCGGAAGAAGATATAATAAGGAAGATTTTGACGTGTGCAGAAATGGACAGGCTGACCCTAGAACTCAAAAACAAGAATGAGACAGAATACTATAAAATCTGGAACAAATGTGTATTATTGGTTGGAAAGGAGAAAAGGAGTTGGAACAAAAAAGATTTAGAATTTGTAGAATTAATACTGGATAGTATTAATACTGGATTAGTATTAATAAATGTAAATAGTAATCAAATAGTAGATAGATAGTAAATGAAGACAAGGGATATGTATATAAGAATAAAGTAGCAATGTATGTTAAATAGTAATTATATTTGTTGTTATGGAAAGAATATGTATGGATATGTTAAGACCAGGATGGTCACACTGTGTCCAATGTTTTTAAGGTTTATTAAATAAAAAACTTTTAAAAAAAAGAAAAGTTCTATAATCCCAACATGTCAACCTCCCTTGATATGTACTCCAAGGTAAAGATCAAATATATACTACAGAGTCCTCAACTGACGACCATTCAAGGTACAGTGACACTGAAAAAAATGACTTACAACCAATTCTTGCACTGACAACCATCACAGCATCCCTATGGTCATGTGACCAAAATTCAGAAACATGGCAACAACCGGCATATATTTCCGATGGTTGCAGTGTCCAGGGGTCATATAATCACCATTTGCAACATTCCCAACACTCTAACAAGCAAAGACAATGGGGGAAGGTGGATTGGCTTAATGAGTGCGTGATTCACTCAACGACTGCAGTGATTCACTTAATAACCATGGAAAAATCATAAAACTGGGCGGGACTCACTTAACTGCCTCGTTGAGCAACATAAATTTTGGTCCCAGTTGTGACTGTAAGTCAAGGACCATCTGAAAATGTTGAGGAATTCGCAGAGTAACCCTTGGATAGCAAGGGTGTGTACATGAAAGCGTTTGAGAGTAGTTACGAATAAACACAGTCAACACACAGATACACTGAGTTGTGTTTACACTCAGAAAATAGTAAGGCACAATCCAATAAACAGTCCAGGTCATACACATATAAAGCAGGAGATAGAAAAACGACAGTCCAGGGATAATCCAATAACAAAGTCTTCTTACCAGTCGTCGTAGTCATTCACAATAAACAGTTCTTCTGGATTTGCTAACAGTAGCATACAGAGATATCAGAGAGCAAGAACAGCAAAGAGAAACAAACCATGTTTCTAGCTCCCTCTTAAGGAGATTGGATACAAAGCTAACCAATCAGGACACAGTATGATGCAATACAGCAGTCTTAAAGCTATATAGATGGTTTATATATTGCCAACCCAACAAGGTAGGTAATACTCATTTCCTAACAGAAAGTATTAAGACAAACATTTACTAACTGAGATTATATCTGAAACGTAGGTCTCTCTTCTGGCTTCCTTACAAACTTGACTTAAAGACAGATTTGCTACAGCTCTTGTTTGTAACCTGGGGATTGCCCCTATCTGTAGTAGTGGAAAAGGGCTTGTTCCTCCTACATGCTTTAAAATCTGATGCTATGAAGTTAAGAGCCTTGTGGGGTTCCCACGGGAAGTCACAGTAACTTATAGTAAGACAACATGAATGGCTAAAAGTCAGCCAGAATTTAAAGCAATTAAATTAGCTTGCACTTGATGTGAAGAAGGCAAGCCATGAGAGCACAAAAGAGAGACCCTGGGGGGCATCTGATAAAGAGATAGATCAATGTTAAGTTCCTTATCAAAGAAGGAATTACGATGGTCTTACATCTAAAATATACTGTACAGGTCTAAGCCGAGACAGTTCAATAGTGAGGTTTTGAAATTAGATGCGCTTCCAAGAGGCTAGGATAAAAAGCTTGCAAGTAGTAAAGCTTCTTCCTGGGCTGAATGAATACCACAATTTTTTCACACACGTGCAAAATCAGGACGTTTGTGCGTGCCACACAAGAAATACCAAAACTGCAGAAAAAGTGAGTGTGCTTTCTCTACTAGCACACTAGCATTGTAAGTAATGAGGAGTTCATGCACTAGTTTCATGAACTCATCATGAATATCATTATTAAGTGTTGTACCTTATGATTCTTGACAAATGTATCTTTTTTTTTATGTACTCCGAGAGCGTATGCACCAAGACAAATTGGTGGAGCAGCGGACTAAAGCACTGTTAAAATAGCCCTTAGCTGCCAGCTGCCTGCAATTACTGCGACTTCAAATCTCACCAGGTTCAAGGTTGACTCAGCCTTCCATCCTTCCGAGGTAGGTAAAATGAGGACCTGGATTGTGGGGGCAATAAGATGACTTTGTATAAAAAAGAACACCGCTTAGGAGGCCCGAAAGCCCTACTAAGCAGTATAAACAAAAGTATGAAGGCTATTGCTTAACGCATTGTAAGCCGCCCTGCGTGTCTGGAGAAGGGCAGCATATAAATCGAACCAATAAATAAATAAATAAATAAATAAATAAATAAATAAATAAATAAATAAATAAATTCCTTGTGTGTCCAATCACACTTGGACAATAAAAATTCTATTCTATTCTATTCTATTCTATTCTATTCTATTCTATTCTATTCTGCTCTGCTCTGCTCTGCTCTGCTCTGCTCTGCTCTGCTCTGTTTTAGCCCTCTCTATTGACATACCATACTTGTAACCAGCAGCATTTGCATGATGGAAAAAAACCTGGACATATAGCTAAGAGGTACTAAACATCTAGGCATATACTGCTAATTCTCAACTTTCAACCACAATTGGGATCAGAATTTCCCAGCAAGGTGGTTGTTGAGGGAGCCGTGCCTCATTTTATGACTTTTTTGCCATGTTGTTAAGTGAGACACACAGTTATTAAGTAAATCTGGCTTCCTCGATTGACTTTGTTTGTCAGAAGCCAACTGGGAAGGTTGCAAATGGTTATCACATGACCCCGGGACACTGCAACCAACATAATTACTTGCTGTTGGCCAAGCATCTGAGTTGATCACACATAACCATGGGGATGCTCTGATGGTCGTAAGGGTAAAGATTGGTTATGATTCACTTTTTTCAGTGCTGTTTTAACATGGAATGGAATGGAATGGAATGGAATGGAATGGAATGGAATGGAATGGAATGGAATGGAATGGAGTAGAGTAGAGTAGAGTAGAGTAGAGTAGAGTAGAGTAGAGTAGAGTAGAGTAGAATAGAATAAGAGTAGAGTAGAGTAGAATAGAATAGAATAGAATAGAATAGAATAGAATAGAATAGAATAGAATAGAATAAGAGTAGAGTAGAGTAGAGTAGAGTAGAGTAGAATAGAATAGAATAGAATAAGAGTAGAGTAGAGTAGAGTAGAGTAGAATAGAATAGAATAGAATAGAATAGAATAAGAGTAGAGTAGAGTAGAGTAGAATAGAATAGAATAGAATAAGAGTAGAGTAGAGTAGAGTAGAGTAGAATAGAATAGAATAGAATAGAATAGAATAAGAGTAGAGTAGAGTAGAGTAGAGTAGAGTAGAATAGAATAAGAGTAGAGTAGAGTAGAGTAGAATAGAATAGAATAGAATAGAATAGAATAGAATAAGAGTAGAGTAGAGTAGAGTAGAATAGAATAGAATAGAATAAGAGTAGAGTAGAGTAGAGTAGAGTAGAGTAGAATAGAATAGAATAGAATAGAATAGAATAGAATAGAATAGAATAGAATAGAATAGAATAGAATGGACCTTTGAGGTCTTCTAGTCCAACCCTTTGCTCAGGCAGGAAACTCTATACCAGTAATGGCTAACCTTTTTGCCATCGTGTGCCAAAAGAGGGGGGACTACCAGAAATCGGCAAACGGGCTATTTCCGGCCTCCCGAGGGCCTCCAGTGGAGTGGGGAAGCCCGTTTTCACCCTCCCCAGGCTCCTAGAAAGGCTCTGAAGCCTGGGGAGAGAGAATAACAGGCCTTCCCTACCCCCCTGGAGGCCATCCGGAGGCCAGAAACAGCCTGTTTCCCGACTTCCACTGGGCCCAGGAGGCCCAAAAAATCAGCTGGCCAGCATGCACATGCACACCGGAACTGAGCTCGTGTACCCACCGATATGGCTCCGTGTGCCACCTGTGGCATGCGTGCCATAGGTTCACCATCACAGCCCAATACCATTTCAGACAAATGGTTATCCAATCTCTTCTTAAAAACTTCCAGTATTGGAGGATTCATAACTTCTGGGGGCAAGTCGTTCCAGTGATTAATTGTTCTAACTGGCAGGAAATTTGGTTGTAAGTCAAGGTCTACCTGCATCTAGAATGGTTGTAAGTCAAGGCCTACCTATACCTAGAAAATGTTGGAGAAAGAACCAGAACTATGAAAGTCTTTGTGCTTTGCAGCACAATTGTCAGGACTGTCTCAAGCTGTCTGGGGTTTTTTTCCCCCTTTTTAAGAGACACTTGGCTAAAAGATTTTGCTTAGCCAAGCCACGGACTTCTTACTCTTTCTTAATTTGAAAGCCTGCAGAGAATGGAACACAAATCTAACACACCCAAACAGGTTACTAGGCAACACAGCAAAACGGACAGCAACATAAATAATCCATTCTAAAGTAATTATGTTTTTCATAATTAAAGATTATAATAAATCCGATAGATCCCAACAGGATGTCAAGTAATTCATTCATATGGCAGCTGTTAACTGTTTCCAAACAGATATATTAGCACCTCTAACCTTTAACGATAAAATAATACAAAAACAAGAGCTAGTTTTTCCATTAACTAATAGCCCTTGTGTGGATCCTTCTCTCAAATGATATACACAGTTAGTCCTTGATTTACAACCACCAGGTAACAGAAGGTGAGTCTCACCTGATTTTACAACCTTTTTGCCCAGTGGTGAAATCCCTATTTTTCTACTACCGGTTCTGTGGGCGTGGCTTGCTGGGCATGGCAGGGGAAGGATGCTGCAACATCCCCATTCTTTCCCCACTCCTGGGAGAAAGATATTGCAAAATCTCCATTCCCACCCACTCTGGGGCCAGCCAGAGGTGGTATTTGCCAGTTCTCCAAACTACTCAAAATTTCCACTACCAGTTCTCCAGAACCTGTCAGAACCTGCTGAATAGCACTCGTGCCTCCCTCCCTCCCTTCCTTTCCCTTTACCCTTTCTAGAACCTTCTTATCCACCTCTTCCCAAATTCACTTTCTTGGGCTGATGCAAAGGTGAACAATTGTTCTCTAACCTCCATAACAACGTTTCTAATCTTGGCAACTTGAAGAAGTGTGGGCTTCAGCATGGCTGCCTAGGGAATTTTGGAAGTTGATGTGCACATATCTTTAAGTTGACATGCAAAATCCCCATTCCCTCCCAAATCCTGGGGGAAGGACATTGCAAAATCTCCATTCCCACCCCACTCTGGGGCCAGCCAGAGGTGGGATTTGCCGGTTCTCCGAACTACTCAAAATTTCCACTACCAGTTCTCCAGAACTTGTCAGAACCTGCTGGATTTCACCCCTGTTTTTGCCATGGTTGTGAAGTGAATCACTGAAGTTGTTAAGAGAATCCAGCTTCCCCCATTGAGTTCGCCTTTCAGAGGGTTGCAAAGGTTGATCACGTAACCCGGGGACATAAACCGTCATAAATATATGCCAGTTGCCAAGTGTCTGAATTTTGATCAGGTGACCCTGGGGATACTGCAGCTGTCATAACTGTGAAAAACAGTCATAAGTCACTTTTTCCAGTGCCGTCGTAACTTTGAATGGTCACTAAACAAACGATTGTAAGTCGAGGACTCTCTGTGTTGGGGAAATGGAACAAACCGTTGAACATAAAAGCACCTGGCCAAATCCTAAAAGTAGCAACACTTCTTCCACTAAGGAGTCCTTAAATGAGTATTGCAGATCTCACAGTGGGGAACGTGGCACATGTGCCAGAGATACAGAAACAAGGAGCCAAAAGTACAAGAAACCAGCCAGAAAAACCCCAACCAACCTGCTACCACATATGTTTTTAGCTGTGATTTGGCAGCAAACTGCTAATCGCCTAGGAAAATGGATAGCAGAACTTAAGTGGTTTTGTAACCTATGAATGGAAGCAGCTGGACGTAAGGATGCTATTTATGTTGGAAGCGGGGTGAACAGTTAGATCATAAAATATAGTCATGTGGATTAGAATAGGTTAGATTCCTATATGGACTTCTCATACATACAGTAGTGGCCAAAATTGTGGAAACCTTTTGGGAAAAGTGTATTTTTGAGGTTTGAGGGCTAATAACACCACTTTTTTTTTTTTTTTGGAGTTTCAAGATAATCCTATTCCACTGCTGGAATGGCCTGGGAATAGCCCAGACCTTAGCCCAATTGAAAATCTATGGAGCCAACTAAAGACACTTGTTGGTCAGAAGCCACCCAGCAATAAACCCCAGTTAACAGAAGCAATCATTCAATCTTGGTTTCACATTCTAACAGCTAAAGAACTAAAAGACTTGGTTCACTCCATGGGAAGAAGAGCCTTGGCAGTACAGTGGTCTAAAGCACCCTCTTATTAAGGACAGCTGCATGCAATTACTGCAGGTTCAAATCTCGCCAAAGCTCAAGGTTGACTCAGCCTTCCATCCTTTCTAAGGTAGGTAAATTGAGGACCCAGTTGTGGGGGCAATAAGCTGACTTTGTATAAATATACAAAAGAATGAAGGCTATTGCTTAACGTATTGTAAGCCGCCCTGAGTCTCCGGAGAAGGGCGGCATATAAATCAAATTAAAAAAAAAAAAAAAAAGACCTCATAAGGCCGTAATTCATGCTAAAGGTTACCCAACTAAGTATTAACCGACATGGTGATAATTTTTGTATATCTCGTTTTTCAGGGGTGGGTTCTACTTACCATTACTACCAGTTCGCAACGGGATCGTGCGCGTGTGTGAGCGTGCGTGCATGCACAGATCGCCGATGATGACATCTGGGGCAGTGGGCGGGGCCTCCTGCCAGCTTTACTGCCAGTTCTTGCGAACCAGTCCGAACCGGGGGCAACCCACCACTGTCGTTTTTTCTATGGTGATAATTTTGTATATCTCGTTTTTTTCTATGTGTTTCACTTTTCTTCTTTATACTGTAACTGCTATTCTAATAGCAAATCCTTCACAAAAGTTATTGCATTACATTCTTGATTAAATTATCTTTCCATTGATATATAATTTTATGGTACTACTCCAAAAAAAAGTGGTGTTATTAGCTAGTTTTAGAAAATACACTTTTCCCAAAAGGTTTCCACAATTTTGGCCACTAGTGTATGTGTATGTGATGACCCGGGGCAACGCACGGAGGCAACAAAGGCAGCTGATATTTCAAACTCCCCTTTATTGCTCCAACTGTCCCTCAAATGCTCCCAGACAGCAGCCTCTGGCTGTGAGTAATCCAGCAAAACGCTGTTAGCACAACAGCTTCAAGGCAAGAAGTCCAACAAAGCAAAGGAATAAGGCAGGAAATCCAGTGAACTCCAGACCTCGGCAATGGCACACAAAACTCCATGAATTCAGCACTTGTTCCCCAAAAATGCCCCTCCCCACAGCGTTTCCTTAAGTCTCAGTCCCCAGGTGTGCCTTGTGAAGAGGGGCAGGGCGCTCTCCTCCTGAGTCATTGGGTCGGCCTACGCTGTTCCCGCCTCCTCTCCACTCTCCATGCTTGGGGAACAGGAGGGGGTGGTCCTTGCTCGTCGCCTGACCTCCTTCACTCCTCATTTCCACTGCCTGCCTTCTCTTCTCCGCTCTCTCGATTGTCCTGCCCCCATTCCTCCCTGCTGGCAACCTGTCCGTTCCAAGAAAGGGTTTTACCATCTTTCATTGTAATTGTCCGTAGAAAATCTACGTCTCCAAACAAATCATTCTGAAGTAGCACATCACATCAGATCTTCAATTCAATAAATAATTTATCTTTCTATCGCTGAAGACTTTTCTTATTTCCATGGAATAGGTCCACTTAGATCCAATGAATATGAGTGTTCCAAAATAATAAATATAAACTTATCTCAAGTTAAATTAATATAAAGCTAGTTCTCACTTAAGGAGAAGACACTTAGCGACCGTATGAAGTTTTGACACGATGCACCTGTCCATAGTCATGTGATTGTAGTCATGCAATTGTGTGATTTACAGCATTTTTTTTTTTTTTTGCCATTTCTGGCAAAAATCAACCATGGTGGAAAATGGACTCATTTAATGACCAGAGCAAAAAAAGATATTAAATTGGGCATGGTCATGTGGCAACTTACCTAATAACCATCATGATTTATAACCATAATTCTGGGCTCTTTTATAATTGTAAGTCAACAATTATTTGTATATAATTACTAGTACTTCTTCTAAGACATTTGTGTATATTTATACTGTACATATAGATATAGATAACGTAAGCTACAGAAATATCATAATTACTTGTCTTGTATATTACAATTTAACCATAAATAGAAGAGAGAGAAAAAACATCGATAGGGAACATTTCTTAGTGGCTAAAAATGCCATTTTAAACATACTTGGTATAAGCCTATAACCTTTTGTATTAAGACATACATTTTTTCTCAACCATATAATGACACAACTTTAATTATATTAAAGTTATTTGAATTTCATAACTCAGCAGTAGATTGCTATTTTATGTTAACCTCAAACAGGCCCTGCAAAATTAAATGATGGCTCTTCCAAAGCAAAGTTGCACAGAATTAAAACTCCAGTTCTGTCTTAAGAAAATTGGAAAGACAAAAATAATACTAATTCATTTCTTTCTGGAAATAGAAATGGGGCTGTGGTTTTTTTTTCCTCCCCTAAAACATCTCCTAACTTTCTAGCAAAGAAGGGTGATTCAGAGTAGATTACGACATTTAAAAACCATATTTTTGTAAAAACAACAATATAAATCAACCAGCCAAGGTCACGGCGTGGCAGTTGGAACTTGACCATGAAAAAAATCCCATACTCTATATGTAGGAAACGTGAGTAGAATAATAATTCCACAATAAAATACTTTCAGTAGAAGTAGAAGCAGGCAACAGAGGATAATGCGTGTTTCACAAGGCAAGACATTCCTTCAACTGGGCACAACCACATAAAAACCCCTAAGTGTGCAAAGAACTGAAACTAACAAGCTTCTCTGCCGTAAGGACGAGAAGCTTGATACACTACCAAGCTGCTCGTTTTCCACAAGTGCCAATTTCAGCTTAAGCCTCTGCTAAATTCGTTCGTTTTGAAAAATGAGATTCTGTGCATATGAAATATTTGGACAGGAAACAGTCCTAATCTTTAACTTCAACTTCCATATGCTCATTTATCTTTCCCAAAGAAGGTTGATGTAGAATCCAAAAAAACCTCCCATACCCTACCAATCTTGGCCCAAAGTATAAATACAGTTCCAATATTTAATTATCGTTGAATACCAGACATATACAGAAATCTGTTTACTTTAAACACTGTTGTTACTAGCAAAACAAATATGTTATTTTAATGTTCAGGAAACCAAAGGAAAGGGTCTTTCTGTTGTCTTTGGCAAGCCGCCAAACAATTTGTGTTCCCTGCTACGCATGCTATTTATAATTATTAATATATTATTAATAAATAAATGGGGCAAATGAATTGGAAAAGATAGCTTTATCTATAGATGGGGAAAGGTTCTATATCGCAAATTAGAAACAGCGCTGTTGGCAGTGCTAGTGTGCTAATCTTCCAAATACTGTGTAAAAAGCAGGGTGAATTCTTGGGAATTGTTGCCCCAAAGTGGGCTGTTCAACATCATATTCTCCCCAGGGAAAATTTCCAACAGAACTGTCCAATTATTCTGAGTAAATTAATTCTTCCATTCTAGGAAGATGGAAGGTCTTCTGCAATTAAGTCCTTCCTGCAAAAAGAAAACAAAAAAGAAAACAAAACACCACATTGCAACATTTCTTGAAAAATTTATGGATAAGTGCAGTTTTTTTCCCAATCTTGGTAACTTTAAGATGAGTGGTCTTCAATTCCCAGAATTCCCCAGCCAGCCATAGGTGGCTAACTACGGAATTCTGGAAGTTGGAAGCCACACATCTTAAAAGTTGCAAAAATTAGAAAGCATTACCATTACAAATTGAAAAAAAAAAACCACACACTGCCAATGCACATCTTAAAATTGCTAAGAAATTCTTGGAACTGACTTCCACACATCTTAAAGTTGCCATGTTTGAATAACACTGCGGTTGTAGTAGTAGAATTGCATGGTGAAGAAGGCTGCAGTTTGTTCTCAGTTTTATGATCTGAGGACACTTTTACTCTTTCCCAAAGAACTCTGGGAAGTTATGATGGAGAAGAAAAACAGTGGCAGAGAAAATGGGTTTGTTTCTGGCCAATCCTGCAAAACAAGACTTTCAAACTGGTTCAGGCTGCGGAACTTGTTTGTTAAAAAAAACACAAAAATCCTGGAATGTCTTATCAAGAGGCAAAGCTATCCTGCCAGAAAATTGGCTGAAAATTAAGAGCTGTGCTTGCTGTAATCTATAGAAGCAAATGTTCTGTACATATTAAACTTTTTTGAACTTCAAAAGAACAAATGTCCCCCAATTCTGTCTCCAAAGGTTCCTCCACTTATACAAAAAGTAAAATGTTAATTTCTTTATATTATATACACACACACACACACGTATTTGCAATGTACAAAAATTGAAAGCTGAATTTCACAATTAGGAGGGAGGTTAATATTTTAACCAAAGCAATGTTGAATAACTGGAATGTGATTGTTTTTCCTTAAAAAAATTGCTATGGATACTCTTGGCTGCATCCAAATGAGCTATTTTTTCCCCTTAGTCTGTCATAAAACCCTATCATGTTCTCACAAAACCCCAGAATTCTACAGAATGCAGTCCAAAAATTCCTCTTGTAGAACCGGAAGATCTAAATTAGCTAAGAGCTCCTTTCATCACATGATTAAGTGCCATCAATCGTTTTTGATGCTTAGCAACCACATAGAGACATGCTCCATGACGATCTGCTTCTAACCTGATCCTTCAGGTCTTGTTGACTACTGAACCTGAGTCAATCCACCTTGCTGCTGGTCATCCTCTTCTCCTCTTGTACCTTTTCTCTTAGTTAATAGCATAACTGATCACTTGGTCTCTTGGTTTCTAGCAGTGTTGTGGCCTGTTGGCAGCCAGCGGAGCTGGAAGCAAACTTGGACAGTGAGGAGGTTGGGGAGGAACTTGGGCCAGTCCTGGGGGTTGGGGAAAGTTCGGACGAGGGCTCTGCATCGGAGGCAGAGAAGAGGCCAAGGCCATCTGATAGTTATGTGCAGCCTCCGGAGCCTGCCAGCAGCAAGGCAGAAGAACAGCGGGAGCCTGTTCCCAGTGTGTGCATGTGCAGAGCTGCCAGACGACAAGAACAATTAAGAAAACAGGGTCGACTTGGGAGTAAAGCTTGGAGATGATTGACCCCTTTCATAAGATATAAAAGAAGAGTGAACGGGACATGAGCTTTTGCAGGAAGCAATTAGCTCATCTGGCCGATTCAAGATTTGAAAATTCTGTTTGTGACTCTGTGCCATGTTTGGCCTTGCCCTGCATCTGGAAATTAGCTCTTTGGCAGTGTTCCATGTGAGATAGGTGGGTGTTGATAACCTTCCCCTGAAAGACTGTTTATCAAGTCTTGCGGACTGTAAATGAAAGTGATTTACAGTTGTATAAATAAAAGAGGTTTTGCAGGACTAAGATTGTGCTTTATACTATCTAAGGAAGCCTAGGTCAGCACAAGCAGGTACCTTAACTACTAGACCAGGGGTCTCCAAAGTTGGCAACTTGAGGACTTCAACTCCCAGAAATCCTCAGCCAGCCATGATGACTGGGGAATTTTGGGAGCTGAAGTCCACAAGTCTTGAAGTTGCCAACTTTGGAGACCCCTGTTCTAAGATCAAACTCTCCAACTTTCATCAGTACTCCCACAACTAAAGGTTAGCAGCTATACCTGGCATTTCTCATTTTAACTTTATTACGGTTTACTGATCAGAACTTGGTGCAATTATGATAAGGCTATTATAAAGTGTAAATTAAAAAGGCTGCTCTCTAAAATTTGAGTTCCGGCACCAGATACCATCTACTTACATTTAAAAGTGGCTCTTTCCTTTTGTAAAGATAAAGAGGAATCAGTCTTAGATAAGATGAAAATTAATCATTATGAATTCAGCTGATATTTGAGTCCACATCATATGCAAAGCTGATTGCTAATAAGGAGAAGCCAGTTTGAAGCTGGTAGACTATGAGTGCTAGTCCCACTACAAACACAAAGCCAGTTAGATGCCCGTGGGCCAGTTACTCTCTCTCAGCCCTAAGGAGGAGGCAATCATGGCAAACCACTTTCAAAAACCTTGTCAAGAAAATCACAAGCACTAGTTCAAGCAGTTGCCAAGCATCAAGACAGACTTACAGGGATACAAACCTTGTTAACAAAGGTTTACAAGCTCACAGCTTGTTATATTCCCACCTTACAAAATGTAGGTCTTAATAAATGCTGGCTGCGGAATTCTGGGAGTTGAAGTCGACAAGTCTTAAAGTTGCCATGTTAGGAGACCCCTGATCTAGTTCGATGAAGAGTTCTTGGAAATTCAAAAAGTAATTCTTCAGTGGCAACAGAAAACTGCTCTTTCCCCAGATAGCAATAGAATTTAAGATTTATATACTGCTTCACAGTGCTTTACAGTCCTCCCTAAGCGGTTTACAGAGTCAGCCTACTGCCCCCAACAATCTGGGTCCTCATTTTACCGACCTCGGAAGGATGGAAGGCTGAGTCAACCTTGAGCCTGGTGAGATTTGAACTGCCAAATTGCAGGCAGCCGGCAATCAGCAGATGTAGCCTACAGCACTGCATTCGAGGGGTGAAATGTAAAATTTGTTACTACCGGTTCTGTGGGCGAGGCTTGGTGGGAGGGGGTGTAATGTGACTGGGTGGGCGTGGCCAACTTTTTTTTTTTTAACTTTTCAAAGCATTTTTTCTAATGTTTTGAAAAGCCTCTGCCGATCAGACAACTCAGCTGGGATCATTAGAGAGGCTTTTTAAAAAATGCCTTTCTGCCGATCAGGCAACTCAGCTGGGATCGTCAGAGACTTTTCAAAGCATTTTTTTTTACCACCTCTTCGGCCAAGAGGTTGCAGAAAAAAATGCTTTGAAAAGCCTCTGACGAACCCAGCTGAGCCATGCGATCATCAGAGGATTTTTTTTTTACTTTTAAAAGCATTTTTTCATTGGAAGAGGTTGTAGAACAAATGCTTTTAAAAGTAAAAAAAAAATCCTCTGATGATCATGCGGTTCAATTGGGCATGGGGGGGGGGAGGCACAGGGATTTTTGCTACCGGTTCTCCGAACCACCCGCCGCCATGGCTACCAGATCGGGCGATCCGGTCCAAACTAGGAGCATTTTACCCCTGTTGCAGTCTAACCACTGCGCCACCGCAGCTCTTGTGATTGTGGTTACACAACAGGCTTTATAAAACCAAGACTGATCAACATCTCCAAGGCGAATCACGAACCCTATTAACCCAGCAAGGAAGCACCGAACCCAAAGGATGCAATAAGACATGACAATTCAGATGCCAACCTCCCAGCATTTCATTTTAGATTATTCCTATTAGCTACTTATTTAATTTAATGAGCTCTGATGGAAGCCTTTGGTGGGCACAAAACAATGAGATCAGAACCACCCTGATAATTGTCTCCATCCAACATGTTTAGCCATATCTGGTAGAAGTCTAGGCACTATCCAGTCTATTGACGTTTTCAAATTAAAACTTCCAAATACTTGGAATTGTTATTTTGATTTCTGTTCTAAAAGCAACAGAATGACAGGAAAATAAAATTGTTCTTTGTCTTCAAATGCTAGACTTATTACAGGATTTCTCATCTGAGGGATACTTAGAAGTTCACCAAGATGACCAATGCAATTAATACTATAAGGTAAAGGTAAAAGTTCCCCTCACACATATATGCTAGTCGTTCCCGACTCTAGGGGGCAGTGCTCATCTCCGTTTCAAAGCCGAAGAGCCAGTGCTGTCCAAAGACGTCTCCGTGGTCATGTGACTTAACACCAAAGGCACACAGAACGCTGTTACCTTCCCACCAAAGGTGGTTCCTATTTTTCTCCTTGCATTTTTTACGTGCTTTTGAACTGCTAGGTTGGCAGAAGCTGGGACAAGTAACCAGAGCTCACCCCGTTACATGGCACTAGGGATTCGAACCGCTGAACTGCCAACCTTTCGATCGAAAAGCTCAGTATCTTAGCCACTGAGCCACCACGTCCCTACTATAATACTATATGTACTATAATATTATACATATTCTTTATCAACCTCACTCAGTGGTGATCAGACAATCTTCAGGGGTCTTGGAAAACTCAGCTGCATTCGACCAGGTTATTACCGTATTTGGCTTGGAGACCAACCAGGACTTGGAAACACAGTGGGAAGCACGTACAAAAGCATCCCGCCCCAAAAAGCAACGGGAGAGTGACCTCCATAAATAAAAGGAAATGGGGACACCCATGCCATTATAACAAGCGAACTTCACTCAAAGGAAACGTTAACCTTTCATCGATCCATCTTGGACAAGACGCAGGAGATCCGACAGGACATTTTTCCCATCAAGAAGCTAAGGCAGAAGTCAAGATGAACAGTTTTACTTCATTTGCACCTGGAGCTTTTCCAAGACTGCGGGCACCAACTGTTTCTTTGCAAGCTCTGGGCCAGCCTGCAGCTTTGCTTGCCAAAACCCGATACCGCAAACTTGGAAAGCCAAGAAACTGCCACATGCCCAATCTTAGGTGGTGGCAGCAACGGCATATTTGGCTCCGGGAAGGAATGGGCTGCTGGCAAAACAAAACAAAAACAAAACAAAACAAAAAAACCCAGCTTTGTAAATGTTTGCAAATAATCTAGAAATGGTTTTTGGAATGCTTGCATTTGACACTTGGCTGCTCACGCCCCCCCTCCCCCCGTTCGTACTTGCCACCCCTGGGTGCTGGGTTTCAAGGATGCACATTGGCAGAGAACGCCTACCTCTTAAAAGCAGAGGTGTGCATTAGTCATGCTAATGGCGTTGTCGAAAGGAAAACAGCTACAGAGGTGTGACCTCGACATATGGAAATTGTACATTAATTTTCACAAGCGGGAGTGGACAATTTGCATGCTGCAGGGCATCTATCCCACCCCCCACTCCCACCCCCAATGTGACATTCTCCAAATGGACAGAATTTTTGCACAGGAAGAACCCTGCTAGTTTGAAGAACCGTAATCTAAACATCTCTGCAGGGCGAAAGGTGCCATGTGGTACCGATCACTCGTTGTATTCCCCTTCTTTCTTCTTCAGCTCCCCAACCCTGAGCATTTCGTGGCTGTTGAGAACGCTCAATTCTTATTATATTGTTTGGGTCAAGATTTATTCCACCTTCCGTAAATGAGTTCATTTATCGGGATGATTGATCATAGGTCCGTGATGGCGAACCTATGGCACGCATGCCACAGGTGGCACGTGTAGCCGAATCAGTGGGCACGCGAGCTCAGCTCCAATTTTCAGGTCTTCTGGGCCCACCAAAAGTAGGGAAACAGGCTGTTTCTTGTATCCAGAGGGCCTGGGGATTGGTGAGGAAGCCCCGTTTTTCTTTCTCGCCTGGCTCCAGGGCCTCTCTAGGAGTCTGGGGAGGGCGAAAACGACCTTCCCCAACACCACCCCGGAGCTCCTCCGGAGGCCGAAAACGGCCCGTTTAACAACTTCTGGTGGGACTGGAAGGCCCGTTTTTTTGCTGTCCCCAGCCTCCAGGGCCTCTCTAGGAGTCTGGGGAGGGTGAAAACGGCCTTCCCCACACCCCCGGAGAGCCTCCGGAGGCCAAAAATAGGCCATTTGACAACTTCCAGTCCCTAGAATAGAATTATGGGTGTGTTCACATGTGCGTGTGACCCACCTGCCCCCCACCCCAGCACACGATGGCAAAAAGGTTAGCCATCGCTGATATAAGTAGTCCTTGGGTTACAACCATTCATTTTGCAACTGTCTGAAGTTCCAACGGTACTGGAAAAAGGCCACTTATGACTGGTCCTCTTGCAACTACTACAGCATCCCCATAGTCACGTGATCAAAATCCAGGTGGCTGTCAACCAAAAGGCATTTACAACAGCCGCAGTGTTCTTGGAGTAATGTGATTTGTGACCTGGTTTCTGATAAGCAAAGTCAATGGGAGAAACCAGATTTGTTTAGTAACCGCAGGATTCATTTAACAACCACAAGCAAGAAGGCTGTTAAGCGAGTTGCCCCTGATCTTAACTTTTTTACCACTTTTTTTTTTGCGATGTTCATCTCACAAGCCAAATATCTTTAAAAAACTAAAAATAAAAATCTCTCCTGACTGTTTGGCCACCAAGACCCCTCATCCCCGCCCTGATCTCTCCCCAAGGAGAATTCTGTTCAAAAAAAAAAAAAGTAAAGATTTTCAAGACCGTAAACTGTTTGTAACCCGCCCCTCTTGGTTAATAGCATCATTTATCACTGGGAAATTTGGGATTCCAGTATTTAGGCCGCCTGCTTGGTAATATTTGCAGAACAATCTCCAACCTTGGCAACTTTAAGATTTGTGAACTTCAATTCCCAACCTTGGAAACTCCAAACTTGGCAATTTTAGATCTCCAACTTTGGCAACTTTAGATCTCCAACCTTGGCGATCTCCAACCTTGGCAGAGATCTCCAACCTTGGCAACTTTAGATCTCCAACCTTGGTGATCTCCAACCTTGGCAGAGATCTCCAACCTTGGCAACTTTAAGACTTGTGGACTTCAATTCCCAGAAGATCTCCAACCTTGGCAACTTTAAGAGATCTCTGACCTTGGCAACTTTAAGATTTGTGAACTTCAATTTCCAGAATTCTCCAACCTTGGCAACTTTAAGACTTGTGAACTTCAATTTCCAGAATTCTCCAACCTTGGCAACTTTAAGACTTCAAAGCTTTGCTGGCTGAGGAATTCTGGGAGTTGAGGTCCACAGGTCTTAAAGTTGCCAAGATTGGAGACCCCTGCATTACACAACCGGATGTCTTTGAGCTGGCAGAAGAGAAATACCAACTAACCCGCCAACTATGTAGATTAGCTAGCGTTATCCAGACTTGATGAGCGATTTCAACGTAATTATTAAAACCAAGCCCCACCACAGCTCCTACTTTGCCAACACAGGATATGTTAGCTCGCAAGCAATTTCAGTTATCCAAGGTCACACGGAAAAATTAGGAGTGGAATTGGAAAACAATACCCAGGAGACCCCTTGAATTTACTACACACCTGCTCCCATGTCCCAGAATCGGAGAAAAATAGAATCTCTCTGAATACGATTTAGCAGGCTCTTCATTAACTGCTGAGGTCAAGTGAAAAGAAACATGGAAAAATTGTGTTTTTAGAAAGGCTTTAAATCAGAGGCTCTGTGCGAAGCCTGAATCCCAAAGGTGGCTCATTTGCCTAACGATGCAGCAACACCGTTTTCTAACGATGTGGGAGAATGCAAGAGGCAACAGACTTTCGAGGATGAAAAAGCAAAGGCAGCTATCATAAAACAGAAAGGAAATAGCACCTAGCGCTTAAGACTTATACACCGCTTCACAATGCTTTACAGCACTCTCTAAGCGGTTTACAAATGACAGCCTATTGCCCCTGACAATTTAAGTCCTCATTTTACCAGCCTGGGAAGGATGGAAGGCTGAGTTTATTTATTTATTTATTTATTAAATTTATATACCGCCCTATTCCTGAGGGACTCAGGGCGGTGAACAGCAAACGATAAAAATACATGTAATACAAACGTTAATAAAAAACCAATTAAAATATACTAAACACTCTGGTCCTAGATAATTCAAGACATCCCAGTTTAAAATAAACATGTCTTGATAATTCAAGACATCCCAGTTTTAAAATAAAATCAAAAGCAATATAAAGGGAAAGTTAGACAGGAATGTTTTGAGGGCACGGCGGAAAGTGCGCAGATCCGGAATCTTCTGTATCTCTGGGGGGAGCTCGTTCCAGATGATGGGTGCCCTCACAGAAAAGGCTCTCCCCCTGGGGGCCGCCAGTCGACACTGTTTGGCTGACAGCACCCTGAGAAGCCCCTCTCTATGGGAGCGTACTGGGCGGTGAGAGGCTATTTTTATTTTTATTTTTAGTTAACCTCAAACCAGTGGTGAAATCCAGCAGGTTCTGGAGAACCGATAGCGGAAATTTTGAGCAGTTTGGAGAACCAGCAAATACCACCTCTAGCTGGCCCCAGAGTGGCGTGGGAATGGAGATTTTGCAATATCCATCCCCCAGGAGTAGGGAGGGAATGGGGATTTTGCGGTATCCTTCCCCTGGAGTGGGGTGGGAATGGAGATTTTGCCGTATTACTTCCCCTGGCACGCCCACCAAGACACACCCACCAAGACACACCACACCCACAAAACCAGTAGTAAAAAAAATTGGATTTTACCACTGCCTCAAACTCCATGCAGGATCGAACTCCTGCAGTTCTGCATTCCAACCACTGCGCCACCAGAGCTCATAGAAATGCATTATTAAGGATCCTTTGCCTCTACAAATTAGGGTTTGTAATTAATTCTAATTGTAATTAATTAGAAATTAGAACCGATTTCCAACACACCTGCAGGTAGTCCTTGAGTTACGACCGGTTGCTTAGCAACCACTGAAAGTTACAAGGGACCCATGAAATGTTACTTACGACTTGGTTTTGATGTTCCAAATTTGCTCCCCCATCATGTAATGGCACTTGTTTCTAACTGTTTGCAATGCCCCATAGTCACATGACTGGAATTTATGACAGTTTTGCAGAAACCAGAATTTACGTCTGGTTTTTGGTAAAAACCAAACAATGGGTTACCTTAACAACTGTTGTGTTTGTTTGATGACCACTATCAAAAACATAGTGAATTATAGTCATAAATTGAGGATTACCTGCATGTAGGAAAGAAGACTGGGACATCTATGAGGGGTGGGGGGAAGTCAAGATGGCAACCAGGACCACATAGCTGAAGCAACAGCAATAGCACTTAGACTTATATACCGTTTCGTAAGCTCTTTCTAAGCGGTTTACAGAGTCAGCAGCATATTGCCCCCAACAATCTGGGTCCTCATTTTAGTGACCTTGGAAGGATGGAAGTTCAACCTTGAACTGGTCAGGATTGAACTGCTGGCAGTGAGCAGAGTCAGTTGGCAATACTGCATTATAACCGTTGTGCCACCACAGCTCCACTCCTTTTTTTTACACACATAGCATGTGATGCATGTAAAAATGCAACAGGTTTCAACCGCGCGATCTTGATGGCCATCGAAATCAGAAGCAGACCGCATGCAATCTTTTTTTTTTAATTTACCTGATTTTGCAAATCCTATCCTTGTGATGACCTGTGGGCAATCCTGTTTAAGAGGACCCCAGAAAAGGCTCCCCCCCTTTTTTCACCCAGCTTTGAGAACTTTCTCAAAGAAACCATAAAAACATTTTCCAGTTCAGACCGACTCATTCTGCAAGCACAACAACAGACCCCACTGGAAGATGACAGGCAATTTCCGAGATCAAAATGACATTTATTTTTCAAGCATCCCACAGATTCCTTAGCAGCAATTATGAATTAGGGAAAGAGAGCTGGAATGAAATAATACACTTTTGAAAAGACATGCACCGAAGACCTTCTAGATTATTTTAATCAAAGAGAAGGTAATCATTAAGGAGATGGAGTAGGCAGCTCTCTGAGCACCGGTTTTTGTTCTACAGAGCTACCAAAGAACTGCAAATTGAGTTTTAATTGCTGTCAAACTCCAGCTTTCCCTTCATCGGTTTGCACAGAATAGCTGTTTAAAGGGGCTTCTTTGAGAAATATGAATCCATTATTTCTTAATGCAAAAGTTGATCGTTTTTAAGAAGTAGGCAACTTCTTAAAAAAAAAGAAACTCAATGAAACCACCACTGTATGGGAGTAGACTGAAAAAATCTTACTTTGTGTGATTAAGGTGCAAAACTTGTTTCCTTCATAACTTCCACAGTTTATCGCCTATTCCAGTAATGGCTAATCTTTTTGCCATCGCATGCCAAAAGTGGGGGGAGTGCTGGAGGGGGTTGCGTGTGCGCATGCCCACACCCATAATTCAATGCGCCCCTCCCCTCCCCCACCGCACATGCATGTGTGACTCTCCGCACTCTCCCCCGCTTTTGGCACACGATGGCACAGTGGGCCTGGTAGGTCCGTTTCTCACCCTCCCCAGGCTCCAGAGGCTTTCTAGGAGCCTGGGGAGGGTGAAAACAGCCTTCCCCACCCCCCTGGAGGCCCTCCGGAGGCCGGAAACAGCCTGGTTCCCAAGTTCCAGTAGGCCAGGAAGTCCCAAAAATCAGTTGGCGGGCGCACACATGCATACTGAAGCTGAGCTAGAGCATTGCTCGCGTGCCCACAGATATAGCTGCGTGTGCCAACTGTGGCACGCGTGCCATAGGTTCGCCATCACGGGCCTATTCTATAGGGGCATTCTTAATACAACCCACATGCAACCATTCTGCAGCGCATTTTCTTTTGTTTCTCCATCCATTCTGCGCTGCAAATGAATGGAGCTTTTGGCCAATCTTCTTTGGTCAGATGAGTCTTTTCTATGCATGGTGTATGTGTGATTCTGTAGGTTCCATATAGGTACCAAGCTTCACGAGTTGAAGCCAGCATGTTAAATTGCAACAATATATACCGGTATCTGGATGGCCAATGTGGTGACTGTTGATGCGTTTAATTGGGGTGATTCTGGTTGATCAAAATATGAGCTATTGTATTTCAGATCAATAGCAGTTTCTAAATGTCCTCTATGCAGCACACTGCAGTAAACCAAGTGGGTGGCATTAAGGACATAAGTTACCATCTCCAAGGAGTGCTGCAACTGGTACGCCAGCCAGAGATGGGCAAGCACTCCTTAGACAGAGCTGCCACCTTCTGTTGCAGTCTGCCAGCAGCCTGCGGAACTAGCAGCAGAGTCGGACAGTGAGGAGGCTGAGGAAGAACATGGGCCAGTCCTGGAGTCTGGGGAAGGCCTGGACGAGGGCTCTGCATCAGAGGCAGAGATGGGGAGGCCATCGGGGAGTGATGTGCGGACTCCGGAGCCTCCAGAAATTGACAGCAGAGAGGCAGAGGAATAGGAGGAGCCTGTTCCTAGTGCATGCATGAGAAGAGCTGCCAGAAGGCAGCTAAAGCAGAGAGGACAACTCAGGAGTAGGACCAAGAGATGATTGGCCCCTTCCATAAGACTTAAAAGACCAGCAATGGCTCTTGGTCTCTTTGCCGGAAAACAATGTTGAGAAAATTGCTTCTTGTTTCACTGAATTCATTTCTTGTCGGCATCTTCTGCTTCTGAACTTTTGCCAAGAAAAGCCTTTGGCAGTTTGCCTAATTATCCCAAGGTCGGTGATAAACTGAGGAATGGTGTTTTGAAGAATTTGCTTTAATTTAGTTTGGACTACGCTGAGAATGAGTTAATTCTCAGCTGTTCTAATAAAGTCTGTTTGTTTTCGAACTGTTTGTATTTAATACTAGCTACTTGGACCTGGGTCACAACAGTTTCTTGTCTAACAGTAACGGTGAATTCAGAATAGATTATTCAATTCTATATGTTGAAGAACCATTTAAACCAGCGGTGGGCAAATGTGGCTCTTTTACAACCTGTGGACTTCAACTCCCAGAATTCCTGAGACAGCCAAGCTGTCTCAGGAATTCTGGGAGTTGAAGTCCACAGGTTGTAAAAGAGCCACATTTGCCCACCCCTGATTTAAACAGTATTCGTGGGACAGTAAGGATCAAAATTGTTTTGGAGGCAGAACAAGAATCAATAGATGGGAACTAATCAAGGAGAGAACCGACCTAGATCTAAAAAAAATAAATTTCCTGACAGTGAGAACAATTAATCAGCATAACGATTTGCCTCCAGAAATTTTGGATGCTCCATCACTGGACGTTTTCAAGAAAAGATTAGAGAATCACTTGTCTGAAATGATATAGGGCAGTGATGGCAAACCTTTTCGGCATCGCAGCCCCAGAAACTTGAAGACCAGTTTCCGTGTGCTGGAGATCAGGAAACCTGAAGACCAGGTACCTGGCATGCGCACGTGCACCGAGCAGCTGGTTTTCGGGTTTCCAGCATGTGCGAAGACCAGCTGGCTGGCACGCATCAGAAACCAGAAGAGCAGCTGGCGACGGCGCGCGTGCCCCACAGAGAGGACTCTGCGTGCCACCTCTGGCACGCGTACCATACTTTTGCCATCACCGATATAGGTTCACCTGCTTGACAGATGGTTGGACTAGAACAGGGATCTCCAACCTTGGCAACTTTAAGCCTTGGAGGACATCAACTCCGCCAAGGCTTAAAGTTGCCAAGATTGGAGACAGTGGTGAAATCCATTTTTTTTTTACTACTGGTTCTGTGGGCGTGGCTTGGTGGGCATGGTATGGCTTGGTGGGCGTGGCAGGAGGATACTGCAAAATCCCCATTCCCTCCCCACTCCAGGGGAAGAATACTGCAAAATCCCCATTCCCTCCCCACTCCAGGGGAAGAATACTGCAAAATCCCCATTCCCTCCCCACTCTGGGGCCAGCCAGAGGTGGTATTTACCGATTCTCAGAACTAATCAAAATTTCCGCTACCGGTTCTCTAGAACCTGCAAGAACCTGCTGGATTTCACCTCTGGTTGGAGACTCCTGGACTAGGAGACTTCCAAGGTCTCTTTCAGCTCTGTTAATCTGTTATTATTGTGTTCCTCTGTCAAAACTGGAATAGTTTATGCACTTTATTAACAGGGAGTGATAGAATGCTGATGTCTTAGGCAGAGAGTCTATCAGTCATAGAAGTTCAGCAGTTGGAAACATTGTTGGACTTACTGCTTATTCCCAAAGCATTCAACTCTCTCTCCTTTCCTTTTACCTAACATTCTGCAAGGGTGGATAACGTTTCTCCTTGTTTAACAAGCAGAGATAGTAACTGTTTAAGTCAATATATATATAACAGAGCTAGGATTTGAACTCAGGCCAGGGCTGGCACTATTCAGCAGGCCACACAGACTTCCTGCACTTGCTTAAGTGAACAATTCATTACAGGAGAAATGTGTACGGTAGACCGGTAGAGGTGAATAACACTAAATTTTCATCTGTTGTACATTTGGAGAGATGGAAATGGGCTACCGAAGCAGAGATTGCTGTGAATTACACGGTTAAAATGAAGACAATTAAAGGGTGATGAATTTACACAAGAGTTTTACTCCTGCAGAAGTGGTACCTTGCCCATCATTACAGTTTATATGTCAAATTTTGGAGGGGCAAAAAAACCCCAAACCCAACTCTTCTTTTCTATTTTTTCAAATCACCCAGTAAATTGTAACATAAAAGGGGAACCATATGCGAATGAAGTCAACAATAGATGCTAGGGTAAAAAAAAGAAGCAATGAATTAAAATTTGCTTTTTTTTTTTTTTTTTTAATTAGGCCGTGCTGAGGTTGCTTAGCATAAGCATTATGCTGAACAGGTCAGAGAGAAGGCCAGAGAGAGACACGTCGTAAAAAAAAAAATTGAGGCAGGTTGCACACAGCATTCTTACCGACTCTAGTATATTACTCTGCACTGCAGGAAGTCCTCGACTTACAACCATCAGAATATCTGTTGTTTAAGCAGGGCAGTTTTTACACAACTCACGCTCAATTTTATGAGCTTTTTTTGTGTGTGCCAGATTTAAGCGAATTGCCGCAGTTGTTAAATGAACCACAGTCACTAAGCAAATCTGGATCCTCCCACATTGACTAGGAAAGCTGTGATGGTTGTGTAAGTCACTTTTTTTTAGTGCTGTTGTAACTTCGATTTACAGATTTTCTCTGAAGGTCCTAATTGGGAACAACAGGCAAGTGCTCTGCTTACAGCGAGAGCCACCAGGACGGAGAGTTGCAGAGAACAGCTGCTAGCTTGAATCCAGAAAAGGAATTTATGCTGAATGACCTTATAAATAATTCAGTGAAATGATTGCCCGGCAGACGAGAGGATATCGCTGGAGAGAAATGTCCATACTGTAACAAGCCATTGATTGTGTTTCCATGCTGAACCTGGTAGCAGACTGATCCTCAGCTATGACATTAAATTGCCTATCTGGAACTCTATGCCCGTGATGGCGAACCTATGGCACGTGTGCTAAAGGTGGCACACGCATAGCCATATCAGTGGGCATGCGAGCACCGCACATGCGTGCGCCGGTCAACTGATTTTCAGGCCTTCAGGGCCCACCAGAAATAGGGAAACAGGCTGTATCCTGCCTCCGGAGGGCCTGGGGGGTGGTGGGGAAGGCTCGTTTTTCTCTCACACCTGGCTCCAGAGCCTCTCTATGAGTCTGGGGAGGGCAAAAATGGCCTTCCCCACCCCCTGGGGGCCCTCCGGAGGCCAGAAACAGCCTGTTTCTCAACTTCTGGTTGGGCAGGAAGTGATGTTTTTTGCTGTCCCCAGCCTCCAGAGCCTCTCTAGGAGTCTCTTGAGGCTGGGGACAGCAAAAAATGTCACTTCCTGTCCAACTGGAAGTTGGGAAATGGGCCATTTCTGGCCTCCAGGGGTGGGGGAGGCCGTTTTCGCCCTCCCGACTTATAGAGAGGCTCTGGAGCCAGGTGAGAGAGAAAAACGGGCTATCGGGCCATCGCACACGCATGTGCGGGGATGGGGTGCATAGAATTATGGGTGTGGGCACATGTGTGTGTGTGTGACATCCCTCCCGGCATGCATTGGCAAAAACATTAGCCATCACTGCTCTATGCATTTGTCCACATATCATTCTTTCTTATCTACTGGCTTAAAAACAAGGCTGGTATCCATATATATATATTACTAAAATGTCTGTTTGAGGGTTTGCGACCTTCAATGGGGCAAAATGGTGTGTTCACAGAACAATGATTTCTGAATCCGCGCATCTCAAACGGGTTAATTTATAGAATTATATCCAAAATCTGGGAGCCACGACTGCTGTGGGACTGACAATTGGCAAAGTTGTAGCCGCTTCAAGGCGCAATCGTCATTTTTGAAGGCTCCCTGCCCGTTTCCCACAAGGAAAGTCAATGGGGAAGCCAGCAGGAAATCGCTCCCACGTCTACTGCTTTTTTGCCGACAGGTGGTCAGTCTGTTTCTGTTTGGGTAAGGAAGTATTTCTGAAATACTGACGCAATGGATCCTGGATTGTCTGAAGTCTCTTAGAAAGGAAAGGCTCATTCAAGTACTTGCTGACTTCACAGACACATCATGTAGTTTTCTTGGCAACAGTATGGAAATTATTTGGTATTCCATAGTGATCTCCCATTCAAGTTCTGATTTTTAAGCCAGTCAAGGTTAGCCTATTGCTGCTATCCTCTCTCTCTCTCTCCCTCCCACCCTCCCTCCTCCCTCCCTCTCCTCTTTCTCCCTCCCTCTCCCTCTCACACAATATTTACCAGCACACTTTATAATCAAAACTTGCAATCCCTTTACATGACTCCTACCTGCCTTGATTTCTTAATGCTTAGAAGGAAATTAAGATGAAAATCTCAGCCAAGCATCGAAATGGAAGCACAGAGACCATTCGCGAAAGCAATCAAGTAATTCATTCTCCTTGCATGATATAGTGAGCCCAACCACCATCAGAAGTGGTCATGGAGGAAAACAAAAGGCAAGGCTCCCAATTCTGAAAAACTACAGGTAGTCCTCGATTTACAACCATTTGTTTAATGACCAAATTTACAACCGTACTAAAAAAGGGGGGGGGACTTGTGACCATTTTTCATGCTTAACGGCTGTTGTAGCTAGCAACCCCGTGTTCATATGATCAAAATCATACGATTGGCAATTGGCAACTGGCTTGTATTTAGGACGGTTGCACCGTGCCAGGGATCCCTAAGAACCATATTACTAACTCAATAACTGAAGTGTTCACTTAACAACCATGCCAAGAAAGGTCGCAAAATGGGGCAAAGCCTACTTAACAAATGGTCTTGCTTAGCAACAGCAAATCTTAGGTTCAATTGTGGTCTCAAGTTGAGGACTGCCTGTGCAGCAGAATTTCAGTCTTCCAGTGCAACCAACTGACTTCAATGAAAAGCTGCATCTCTGACTGACAGGTTAACTAATGACCCAGATATCAACCTACTGCTATTGCTTGGAGTTCAAAGAAGACTAATTCTTCAAAGTCCATAGCCAACTCGGTTTCCCATTCTTGCTTTGTTCAGCAGACATATTTCTGGGGGTGGGTGGGTGGGAATGGGTTGGCTTTATTTTAGTTTCTTTCCAAGCACTTGGAGATGGTTTTGTTCATCAGTTCAGAGTATCAACCTGTTCTGTCCCCGTCTCACACACGTAGACAAACAGATAGTCAGGGGTTAAATAAAACTGGCAGACAACAAATTCTTTCGATAAGAGGCTTGGCAGCAACCCAGTTGCTGCTTGCCAAGAACTTTAGTCATAGAGGGAGGGGTTGTTCCTCCGACAGATAAACCCAAACAAGATACACACAGTTCAAGAATTGTCAAGTCCAGTCCGTATTAAAGCCAAGGCAGATAACGTTGTTTCAAAGATACAATGTGACTCGCTAGTAGTTTGTTTTGTCTGTCACAAAGTCTGAATGGCCACCTCACCCCCTTTTATCCCCTGTGGGGTGTGGTCCAGTGACTCAGCCTAATCTCTGGCACGCCTCCTCTTCTGCTGCGCGCGCCTGTCTCTCCGACGCTGGCGTGGATCCAGCCAAGACTTATCTCCGTCACTGTCTGACTGCGAGGAGATACCTGGCTCCTGGCCAATCTCTTCTCCTTCAGGAGACACCTGAGGCATTGCCAGAGAGGAGGGTCCTGGAGAGGGAGGCCTGGCCAACTCCTCTCCTTCATGTTCGGAACCTTCTCCCTCCGATAACACAGGCTCAGGTAACGGAGCCACAACACAACCATACTAGGGGGGGCATTCAGCAGGTTCAGGCAAACAGGATGTTAATTTTAATCTTTAATTGCCAAACCGGTTGTTCCGAGGACTGGCTGACCCTGCCCACCCCGCCGCTCCCCTCCCAGGAGTCCCCATGCGGCCCATTTTGGATGCCAGGTAAGCGCAGGACACACGCAGACACTCTGGGAGGGTGAAAAACAGGCCTACCGGAAGTACCGGAAACGGGCCATTTCCGGCCTCCGTTTTCCTGGCTATTTTCCAGGGGTGGGTTGTATTTACCTTAACTACCGCAGAAGCTTCCTGATGACATTAGGGTTGCTGGGTGGAGCCTCCTGACGGTTTTACTACTGGTTCTTGTGAACTGGTCCGAACCGGGGACAACCCACCACTGCCGTTTTTGCCCTCCTGGAGCCATGAAGAAAGCCTCCGGAGCCTGGGGAGGGTGAAAACGCTCCCCCCTCCCAGCCATGGTGCAGGAGGCCGAGTAGGCCATGCCCCCATGGCCAAGCCCACCCAGCAACAGGGCAGCGAACCGGTTGCTGAAATTTTTCAATCCCACCCATGAACCTTACCTAAAACTGATCTGCTTCCAGATTCAAAATATCCTCAGTGCGGAAAGTCAACCCACATTGAGCAAAGGAAGTGGCTTCACAATTACTGACACAAGGATGAACTGATCAGCCCTGGGTAAATCTCCTGATCTGAACTGAAACAGATAAAAATATATGCCTGTCATCTCATTTCTTATTATATCTGATTTTTTTTTCTTCTTAAAAAGAAAAAAACCTGATTGGAATGTAATGGATAGCAGACAGAAATCTCAATTATTTGTCCTACAACTGGCTGAGCATTTCCCTGAAGGCAGTGACAAGACGTACGTATATATCACACTCTGTTGCAACTGATATCAAGAAGGAACTTAATTAACTTTATAGGGCATAATTATTCCACTCAGAGAAAAGCCAGTTTCGTTTTTTTAAAAAAAGAGCAATGGAACATACATGGTATAATTAAGAGTCAAATTAAATGTTATGCTAATGGCAGGGTTTTAATTCCACATTTGGAATTTCCTATTTCTTCTTCAGTTTCTTTGCTCTGTGTGTGTGTTTATAAAAGAAAAACAGTTGAAAGAGCCCTTTTCACCTTTCCTTTTCCACCAACACTTATTCTGTGGACTAAAATAAAATGTCCTCAGCTTCTCTTTGCTGCAAATAGAGTCAGGGATGGGAATTTTTAACCCAAAAATAGATTGGGGTGATGGAGTTGGTTCCCAAATGGACATTCTTTTTTGTGATAAGAGTTATCAGCAAAGAGTAATTTGATCCTGTACTTTTAGTCATTTAATTTTAGCCATCCTGCAAGACCCCATGGACAACATTCCTCCAGGCCTTCCTGTCCTCTACCATCCTCTGGAGTCCATTTAACCTCACACCTAATGCTTCAGTGACTCCATCCAGCCACCTCGTTCTCTGTCGTCCCCTTCTTCTTTTGCCCTCAATCCATCCCAGCATTAGGCTCTTCTCCAGCGAGTCCTTCCTTCTCATTAGATGGTCAAAGTATTTGAGTTTCCTCTTCAGGATCTGGCCTTCTAAAGAACAGTCGGGGTTGATCTCCTCTAGGACTGACCAGTTTGATCGCCTTGCAGTCCAAAGGACTCGCAGGAGTCTTCTCCAGCATCAGAGTTCAAAGGCCTAAATTCTTTGGCGTTCAGCTTTTCTTATGGTCCAAATTTCACAGCCATACATTGCAACTGGGAAAACCATAGTCTTGACTATACGCACTTTTGTTGGCAGGGTGATGTCTCTGCTTTTTAGTATGCTGACCATTGGCCCAGGCAATTTCCTGGAAGTTGCTCATCAGTCATATTTGCAGGTTCCCTGCTCACCTTTGCAATGAAAACAAACAAGAAGGGAAATGACTCCTAGTAATCCTTTAAATCAAACAAGATCGCCAGAATTTTTATGGGTTTCCCATTTTTTGCAACTTGCCAGATGTTTGGGGAGGAATTAAAGCTAGGGAGAGCATACAGAGTATGTCTGCCAACATCTTTACCATCAGGAGCAATCTGTATTTTCTTCTGTGTTGTAAAGCAGCACATTGTATTTGCCATGAGTGCTTCCCCTTCTTGATGCAGGGCGAATTAAGTGAATCTGGGCACTGGGAAGCACAAATGGGCTGCATATGCTCTGTTCTAGGCATGTGACTTGGCGTTAAAATCTTTAGGTCCCCAGTCACCTATCTAGAGCAGAGTGTATTATAACTGCCGTAGGCATGCAAGCAAGGAAATATTCAGGAGTTTTTCCTCCACAACCCCTTGCCTGACCCAGCCCATTTTTACACTCTTATCTTTCTTTTGCCCCCTTCGCTCAACACACCAAATTTGGTCCTATTCTATTTCCTTTTCGGATCCCAATGATCCCATTGGAAAGTGGACAACGTGCCAAGTGCCATCACAATGTTTCTTTCCAACTTTCTATTGGGTTAGAAAGAACAAAAATACTTTCAGTCACTGATAAATATTTCTCTAGATCTGCTGACATCCTCTCTCTCTCTCTCTCCCTCCCTCTCTCCCCACCTCCCCTCCTCTCTCTGTGGCCTAGACATGGCCTATGCTTTGTAAGGGCAGATTTAAAAAGAACAAAGGATAAGTACTCCTAGAGGAGCTAAGTACACTAAGTGCACTAAGAAAAACAGACTATTTGTTCTAACAAAACAAACAGAAGTTGTATGACTTTCTTTGAATGATGGATCATGCAATAGGACTCATGTCCTGTTTCTCAATCCATTCAATTACAAAACACTCTCATAACCAAATAAAGAGACACTTTATTTGGTTGTGGTTTCTTCCTGATCTTTGAAAGATGAAAGTCGCTACAAACTGGAAGTTCCCCTGTACAGGTGCCAAATATCAAGGCTTTCTGTATGAGATTAAGCAACCTTTAATTTCCATCCATCTTTCCATCAGTCATTTCTGATAAACTGAAAGTTTAACATTTATTCATTAGATTTTTATCCCACCTTTATTACTTCATTAGTAACTCAAGGTGGTGAACATCAGGGGTAGGTTCTAATTTTTTTTACTACCAGTTCTGTGGGCGTGGCTTATTTTGTGGGCGTGGCTTGATGGTCATGTGACAATTCTTTAGGATTTAGAAGAGGTACTGGTCTACCAGGCTTTTAACTGCTTGCAGAGCTCTACCGGTCTACCCATTTATTTTTGCAGGCACTGATCTACTCATGTATTTTTGCAGGCACTGGTCTACCCATTTATTTTTGCAGGCACCGGTCTACTCATGTATTTTTGCAGGCACCAGTCTACTCATTTGTTTTTGGAGGCACTGGTCTACCACCAAACTGCCTTTTACCACTGATCAGCTGTAGGGCGGCCCCTTGAAGCCCCGTGGCCAGAGTTTAAACAGTTTTTCCTTATAGCCCATCAGCTGGGACTCAGGAGGCAGCAATAGATTGGGAGTGGGGCCAAACAAAAGGTATGAATAACGCCGGGGTGGGGGGTGGAGGGCAGAACCGGTTCAGTGACGTTGTATCGTCACCGCTACCGGCTCGGCGGAACCGGGCGGAACCGGGAGGAACCCATCACTGGTGAACATATATAATATACTCCTTCTTCCTTCTATTTTGCCCACAACAATCCTGTGAGGTGGGTTGGGCAGAGAGAGAAGATCTGGCCCAAAATCAGTTTTCATGCCTAAAGTGGGACTAGAACTCACAGTCTCCTGGTTTCTAGGCCAGCACCTTAACCGCCACTCCAAACTGGCTCTCTCCTGCTAATAACCTTAATTTCATTTGCGCCAATGCAATTATAAAATTACAAACTGAAGCAGACTAAATTATTTCTACACCAAGCTTCAAAGCCTCTTGATATACGGATTAACTTCTAGACAGAATTTTGCATTTCCAGTTGCATATTCCATAGACTGTAGATAGTAAGTAATCAACCTGTTTCTTTGAAAGCGATTTCAAAATTGTCTTATTTCGTCAGAAACCCGACTAATGTGAAACCAGAGGAGAAACGTTGGTGCCAATGCAACTCTACTTTCCTACTATTTCCTATTTCCAATTAATCACCCAGAAACACTTGCAGTACATTTCAGTTGCCTGGCCAATCTGTTCCTAATTCTTCTGCATTAGCAGAAACTCAATAATGTGGGTGCTTTGCTCCAGTTTGCTACAGGTGGATCCAATCATGCATAACCCACTCATCTAAATATAGTTGCAATGTTCATCAAAGCTTCACACAACCCAGAAACAGAAACCAGAAGATGGGAGGGGAGCGGGGAGAAGATGAAACGTTTGAGGTGAGCGGATTTAACTCTCTGGCCTAACAAAGCAAAGTAGTAACAATAAAGACCACAGCTGAGCAGGAATAAACCAGAGTGGGGCTACCAAAGGGATGGGTTTAGCTGTTCATATCAGGGGTGAAATCCAGCAGGTTCTGACAGATTCTGGCGAACTGGTAGCAGAAATTTTGAGTAGTTCGGAGAATTGGCAAATACCACCTCTGGCTGGCCCCCGAGTAGGGTGGGAATGGAGATTTTGCAATATCCTTCCCCTGCCTACCTACACACCACGCCCACCAAGCCACAGCCACAGAACTGGTAGTAAAAAAAATTGGATTTCATCACTGGTTCATCTCAATAATATGCAAACACATCCTTTTACTGCCTCCCATTTAATTCAAATAGAACCACTTAGTTGCAACACGGAAGAATTAAACTACGTAAGAGATGCTTGGAAGGATCCTGCAACGAGTGGGAGATCTTTAAGCTGCTTCACACTCCATGCTTCCAAATAAAAGTCACTAATTAGGTGGATTATAGATCAGGGTTTCTCAACCTTAGCAACTTTCAGATGCGTGGACTTCCAACTCCCAGAATCCCCCAGCCGCCCAGGGAATTCTGGGAATTTGAAGTCTGCATAATCTGAAAGCTGCTAAGGTTGAGAAACACTTATTTAGATGCTGTAACTAAGTACCAAACACGATCCATATCTGGAGCTGATTAAAAAATATGCCTTGTCTATTTACTCTGTTTCTATCATAGTTAACCAAAAGCTGTGTCAAGTCTTCAGCGTTTAGACTTCAGTTCCCTGAATTTCTTGCCGCACACACCTTAAAGTTGAAGGAACTTTTAAGACAGGAGAACTGCCTCAAATCTTTCAATGCTGTTCAATACTGCGAATAAAGATAGCTTGCATAATCTAGAAGATATGGGTATATTTCCTTTTCGTTAACCTTCCATTAGAATTGCGCAGGTCATTGACTCATCATTATTTTCTCATGGGGTAGCAAAGTCCACCATGTAGGTACACACTGTATTAGTTCATCCGGTTTTTCAACAGAGGCCCATCTCTCCCAGTACTTTCTTCATGTCAAAATTTTCACATCCACAACGCTTTCGTCTTGCTCTTCCCTGAACGAAAAACATTCCAAATCTGATACTGAACATCTTATTCAAAAGTGACCCTTGCTTATCAATGTTCTCCCTTTGTTCTTCTGCAGACAATGAGATCCAGATACGAATCAGGCTTTGTAGGAGACGCTTTGAAACCAAGGATGGGATTCAGCCGGATCGGACCCATTTGGGCGAACCAGATGTTAATTTTAATCTGGTTCGCCAAACTGGTAGTTGCAAGGACTGACTGACCCTGCCCACCCCTCCCAGGAATCTCCACATGGCCCATTTTGGATGCCAGGTAAGTGCAGCGCCTGTGCGGAGGGTCTGCGAGGACAAAAAATGGGCCTCCCAGAAGTTCCGGAAGTCTGAAAACAGGCCTGTTTCCGGCCTCTGGAGCCCATGGGGGGCTGTTTTTGCCCTCCTGGAGGCTCAAGGAAAACCTCCGGAGCCTGGGGAGGGCAAAAATGCCCCCCCACCGTGGTGCAGGAGGCCAAGTAGGCCACGCCCACCCAGCAACCAGGCAGCAAACCGGTTGCTAAAATTTCTCAATCCCACTCCTGCTTGAAACAGTTAAGGGACATCAACTAGAAATAATGATGCTGCCTCCTTCTTGCGTCAGTTCGGTTCTTTCTTTCCTGTTGCAGCTGAAAGAAGTTGCAACTTCTCCCAACCCTGTTTCTGAAATATTATAAATGGGAATGTATGGCTTATATATTCCTCAATGACCTGGGACAGGTAGAAGCTTGTCAGTCTCTTTAGCAACTGCCCTGAATCAAATGGGATTCTTTTCCAAGCAAGATGCGCACAGAGTTCTCTTTGGCGAGATTAACTGAGATAAATGGCTTTACAAGAATCCCAGTAATGGAACTATCTCCCTTTCAGACGCAACTTGTCCACATGTATCCTGTTTTCCCAAAAATAAGCCCCAACATGATTTTTCAGGATGCTTGTAATATAAGCCCTACCCCCAAAATAAGCCCCCGTTAAGATTGCCAGCAAACGGAGGCATTTAGTATTGTATTTCCCCCAAAATAAGACCCAACTGGAAAATAAGCCATAATGTGTCTTTTGGAGCAAAAATTAATATAAGACCTGGTCTTATTTTGGGGAAAACACAGGTATGTTGAATTCTGATTCTTTTCCTAGCAGACTTCTTTGATTCAATGAGATTTCTTAGTTGATAATGGGGAAGTCTGCAGCTGGTTTCTTACATAATGGTTTCGAAAACTTTTTATCAATTTGGAAACCATTCCCAAAAATATTTAGCAATGCCATGTGCTAATGAAGCAATGGAAGCTATGTAGGCCAAACAGACCTATATTATCAGCCTCCTTAAAATGAATTGAGTATTTTTTGTGCGTGTTGAAACTCAAAGTCCCAGAATTCCGTAGCAGCAAAGCTCTCTGGGATACGAAGTCTCAGCACATTGGGAACACATTAGATTGGAGACAGCTATTTTATATACAATAATAAAGAGTTATTTTGCAGAACACGCATATATATGATTTCTTTGGCATGAATACATTTTTAAGGACTGAGATTTTAAGAGAAACAGTCCACTTCACCTGTGAGAAATCTAATGAGAACTGAGCATGAGGCTTCCAGGTCAATCAGACAAGAAACACTCATACAGGCACTGAGTTAAATGGTTTTGAAATCTCCTTTTCAGGGAAATAGCAAGGCCAAATTTAATGTTTGCTCTTTCCTGCTTATTCCAGTAATTCACCTGAGGCTATTGCATGGGGAGGAGGGGGCATAACTGAGAAAGACAACAATTGGAGCAGGGGTGGGCTTCAAATTTTTAGCAAGGGGTTCTCTGTCCAGTTGCTGGGTGGGTGTGGCCATGGTGGGTGTGGCCTAGTTGGCCTCCGGCACTACGGTGGGGGGCGTTTCTGCCCTCCCCAGGCTTCAGAGGCTTTCCTCGAGTCTCTGGGAGGGAGAAAATGGCCTCCCAAGGCTCCGGAGGCCCTCTGGAGGCCAGAAATAGACCCATTTCCAGCCTTCCTGAACTTCCAGTAGGCCCATTTTTTACCCTCCCCAAGCCTCCATGCGCGCCCTGCACTTACCTGCATCCAAAATGGACCATGTGGGGACTCCTGGGAGGGGCAGGCTGGGGTGGGGTGGGCCAGCCAGGAGTGGGATTTGGGGGTTCTCCAAACTGCACAGAATCTTAGCTAGAAATTCTCCCGAACCCCTGCGAACCCTCGGCAGCCCACTCCTGAGTTGGAGCCTCCAGTGTAATCTCTTGCAAACTGGCAAGAGATCATATCCTCAACTGGTTGAAAACTCTTACAAAAGGTGTTCCTGAAGATATCTAGAGCCCAAACCTGCATGTAGATGCAACATGACTGAAATGGCTCTCACCCACCAGAATATGTGTAGCTACATTCTGTACCAATTAGTTTCTGAATAGTCTTCAAAGAAATCCCCATGTACAGCACATTACAGTAATCTATCCTGATAGGGTAAGAGTTGCCAAGAGTTCTCACCCAGGAAGCTCCATTACTAATTTACCTCAGTATCAAACTATTCTCCAACTCAAAGATTGGCTAGACAGTATCAGACAGATTTAACATTGGCGATCAGGACTGAATTTACTACGTAGTATTAAACAAGACCAGGTGGCACTACCAGAAGCTGTCTGTCAGACCTTTTCCTTATTGTACTTGAGAGTCAGGTAAGGTCAAGGTGCATATTCCAGTCTGACATTTCTAGTTGTCCTGACCATGACATGTTCTCCTGGCAAAGAACGCATGTGTTGCCAGCATAGATTTCCATGGCTAGAAATTTTGAAGGTGAATCATTCACAATAGTGGGTTTAACATTTTAAATAACATGGATGAAAATCTGTGGACAATATCGTACCTATTGGCTCAGATTGACAGGTGAAAACAGCACATGTTGCTTTGCATAATCAATTCAATACCATGTGGCATTTGTGATATTCATGTAACATCCTAACTGCATAGTTGGACTCAAATTATAGGAATATTATTGGAATTGGAATATTCTTTATTGGCCAACTGTGACTGGTTTGGAATTTGTCTCCGGTGCATAAGCTCTCAGTGTACCTACAAACAACAGAATAAGTCATAGATAATAAATCCGTGATGGTGAACCTATGGCACGCATGCCACAGGTGGCACGTGGAGCCATATTGGTGGGCACGTGAGCGTTGCCTTAGCTCAGCTCCAGCGTGCAGCTGATCTTTGGGCTTTCTGGGCCCACTGGAAGTCAGCAAATGGGCTGTTTCCGGCCTCCAGAGGGCCTCCGGGTGGGGTGGGGAGGCTGTTTTCGCCCTCCCCAGGCTCCTAGGAAGCCTCTGGAGCCTGGGGAGGGCAAAAAACAGGCCTACCAGGCTACCACATGCCAAAAGCAAGGGGAGCATGGGAGGGGGTCACGTGTGCATGTGTGTGGGGGCAGGGCGCATAGAATTATGGGTGAGGGCACGAACGCGTGCAACCACCTTGCACTCACCCAGCTTTTGGCATGCGATGGCAAAAAGGTTAGCCATCACTGTCATAAATCATAACATACAATCATAAATCATGACTATGTAAAATGAAGGTGGCAATAACATTTTTAATAGGGCGTTTTATGTTATAAGCAATAAATGGTTACGTAACCTTATGAGGAAATACAATTTTATGACTCAGGAACCTAATGTGGAAATGGAACAAAAAAACCCAGGATATTCAAGAGCATGTCTTCTCCTGCAAGATTTCTGTCATCTGTTAGATCACCTGGGAAGGGCCATCTCCATGATAGCAGATAATAATAACTAGCTGATTTATAGGGCTACTGTTTGGCGTTCAACTTTCTCTATGTTAGGATTACTGATATTAAATTTACTACCCATAGGACTCCCTTCCATGCTAACCTTTCAAAAGGCTTGCAAAATACATGTTATTTTCAACAAGGTCAAATTGTGGCATGTTTGATCTGAGTTTGTGCCATTTTAAACAGCATTTTAACGATACCTTAATTTTACTGTGAGATCCGTGGCTTTTAATATACTTGATTATGTATACCATCTTTGTAGTGAAAAGGCCCCAGAAACCTAGCCCAATCAATAAATGATGCTACATCTGGCAAGCAAGATTAGAGTCACAAATTTTACTATAAATGTTCTAAATCGATTAGTAGAGATCAAGTGGTCCTTGCCAGCTCCTGAAAAGTGCAACGTAGCACATGTTTTCGGTTCAGAGTTTTCTAGTCTAACAAACACAGAGTTTAGGTGCAACTAAGGGAGGCAATAACCCTCCAATCTAATACTTCATAGCCCTCAAAGCCAATTAGGAACTAAGAGAAGGATGCTGTCAATTCTGCAAGGTGAGGCTAAGTCAAGAACAGATGTTACATAGGAGCCCTGCTTCCAGGAGCTATCCAGTTTGCAAAAGCATCCAAAAAATAATAATAATGCCCAGGGCATTCTGTCTGGAATAGAAGTCTCCAGACACACTTGTAGACAAAGATATCAGACAAGGATTCACAAGAAACGACTTTTAATTGACCACAGGAAAGGTAAGAGAAGTTTCAAGTTTACGGGTGCAATGGAATGCATGGGTGACCTTGAGAACAGGGGAGAAGAGATGCTGGCTAGGAAACTATCAAGGTGTTGTGGTCCGCCAGCAGCCTGAGGAGCTGGCAGCAGAGTCGGACAGTGAGGAGGCTGGAGAGGAACATGGGCCAGTCCTGGAGTCTGGGGAAGGCTTGGACGAGGGCTCTGCATGGGAGGCAAAGAAAGGGCCATCTGGGAGGTATGTGCTGCCTCTGGAGCCTCTAGAGTCGTACTTCAATGAGACAGAGGAACAGGGGGAGCCTGTTCCCAGTGCACGCATGCGCAGAGCTGCCAGAAGGCAAGTACAGTTAAAACAAAAGGGACGACTCGGGAGTAGGGCTTGGAGATGATTGGCCCCTCCCATAAGACTTAAAAGAAGAGCGAAGGCATGTGGGCCTTTGCAGGAAGCAACGTTGTTAATTCTGTGCAGTTTAAAGTCTGAAGCTCTGTTTGATTCTGGACTCCGTGTGGCTTTGCCAGTGTGTCAAGAGAGATAAAGGTGGATGATTATCAGCCTTATCCTGAAGGACTCTTTACAACTATTTGGGACTCAGCTGTGAATGAACAGAATTCACAGCTGTTAAAATAAAAGAGGTTTTGGGGACTACTTGTGTGTTTTACTGACTCAGGAGGCCTAGGTCAGAACACAAGAGAAGAGAGGCAGGAGCCCCCAGTGACCTAACGGTTGGAGAAAGAAACTAAGGAAGGAACCACCCCAACAGAGCAAGCAGAAGAAAGTGGGGGTCGGATAATTTGCAAGATTCTGTTAATGTAGCCTTCCAGTAAAGGAGATTTAGTCCATCGAGTTGTGTTTCCTGTCTGGTTGACCCAAGAGGATTGACAACTTCAGAGATCTTTCCTGTCCACAGCTTGAATTCTATTCCTTGGTGGTTGCTCGTAAAACAATCTGCCGTTTTGTGAAAACCTGTATGTGAGGTTTTCCAAGCTATGCAAGAGTAAGGTAACTGCAAAAGGAAGAATGTTGAGCTTTGACAGCATGGGATTTGAGTAAAAACAAGATCGAAAGAGAGCAACTGGTGGGGCGGAAAGTGATACGCATAGCAGCTTTCTCTGCATGCACTCGTGGTAAAGTAAACCCTTGTGCCACACTTGACACATGATCAGCGTTGTTGCAAAAACACATATACAGTCTTTAAGCAAACGCTTAAGACCAGAAATTATACTGCACCATGAAACTGTCTTATAAAATTAAGTAGTCACTTGGATTTTTTTTTCCAATTAGGCAGTGATTTATGCAAAGAAGAAATGAACAAAACAAAGAATATTACAAGGCTAGCGAGACAAAGACAAAACGTTATTTTTTAAATAATAATAATAAAGGGAACATTAGCAAAAGGTCCAAAAGTTGTTGTCGTTATTTTCCATATATCATGAAGAGCTGGCAAATTATACCTTTTGGGATTAAAAGAATATAATCTGCCCAAACTTGATAATATGATTCTTCCCCTCAGGAAGTTCATTAAGTTTGTAAGGCAAAAGATTTATATGATCTGAAGAGAACCCAGAGTATGATAAAGCCCCAATAGCTGAGCGATTGTGTAGATGTGGCAATGGGGAAGTTGAAGATATCTCATATCTCATGATTCATATTGTGCTGCAAGTTTTAGAGCAGTGTTTCTCAACTTTGGAAGCTTGAAGATGGGTGGACTTCAACTCCCAGAATCCCCCAGCCAGCGCTGCTGGCTGGGGGATTCTGGGAGTTGAAGTCCACCCATCTTCAAGCTTCCAAGGTTGAGAAACACTGTTCTAGAGGGACATCAAATCAACGTATATTCTCCCTCTGTTAGAGAGATTTCTAGGGAGATTGGGTAATTTCTACGTGAACCATCTCCTTCAGGATTCAAATCCAGCCGCTACTTGTGCAGCAGCAAAAATTTGTGCTGTGGCAATAATGATAAGGGGGAAAAAAAAAACCTAAGGAATTAAAGATCCTTATACATTTTACTCTTTTGCTTAGTTATTTTCCAATAGTTTTAGAGCATGCAATTATTTTAATGTTTAACTTTTGTGCTGGTCTGTGACCGTAATGAACATTGATTCTGATTCCAAGTTTACAAGTATTTCATTTTCCTAAGAAAGCAAATTTCCTAATAAGGGTATTTAATCCACTAAATCAATTCGCTAAATGTTCAAGGAATTCCCAAGATTGAATAATAATTATATAATTTTTATTTGCGGTCTCAGACCAAGATACAAATATAATTACAAAAGAAAGCGGGGAAAGTAACATCATACACAGTTGGCTTCCAGAAGCCTTGGCTGAGAGGAATTGCAATAATAATTAGTTTTGCTGCCCCAAGTAAACAGTCAGGTCCTTATTTTTATTTTTATTTTTTTTATTTGATTTATATGCCGCCCTTCTCCGGAGTCTTCTTCTCCGGAGACTCAGGGCGGCTTACAATGCGTTAAGCAATAGCCTTCATACTTTGTATTTATACAAAGTCAGCTTATTGCCCCCACAAACTGGGTCCTCAATTTACCTACCTTAGAAAGGATGGAAGGCTGAGTCAACCTTGAGCCTGGCAGGATTCGATCTTACTTTAATTGCAGACAGCTGGTGTTAAATTACAGAGCTCTGTCTGTTGAGCTATCCAGGCTCCCTCTTCATTTTTAAAGTGAAACATGTCATTTGGATCAGGATTATGTGCTACAAGAGACACAAGGCTGCCATAAAAATGGGCATCTTTGGGATGAAGTTTTCCCCATATAAGCATAATATAATGAACGTCACCACATCTTGCAGATCACTTCTCCACTCTGTGCCTGCCAACAACCTATAGATCAGTGATGGCTAACCTTCTTGCCGTCGCGTGCCAAAAGCAGGGGGAGTGTCCTGCCCCACCTGCAGTGCGCGACCCCCCATGCATACGCATGTGATCTCTCCCACGCTCCCCCCGCTTTTGGCACACGATGGAACGGTGGGCCCGGTAGGCCCGTTTTTCGCCCTCCCCAGGCTCCAGAGGCTTTCTTGGAGCCTGGGGAGGGCAAAAACAGCCTTTCCCACCCACCCCCAAAGGCTCTCCAGAGACTGGAAACAGCCCATTTCCCGACTTCCGGTGGGACCAGAAGGCCCGTTTTTTTGCCCTCCCCAGGCTCCAGAGCCTTTCTAGGAGCCTGGGGAAGGCAAAAACGGCCTTCCCCACCTCCCAGAGGCTCTCCAGAGGCTGGAAACAGCCCGTTTCCCGACTTCCAGTGGGCCCGGAAGGCCCATAAATCATGCTGGAGCTGAGCTAGGTTAACATGTGCCGTAGGTTTGCCATCACAGCTATTGATTGTTACAGTCTGTCTGTCTATATTTATTCTGGACAATGGGTTCTCTTAATGACCACCACAAAAAAGGTTGCAAAATTAAGCCGGATCACATGATGAACCATTTAAAACTGGCATGATCTGCTTATTATAATTCTGGACTCTATTAAGGTCATAAATCGGGAGGTGCAGTGTCTTAGTGATGAAGATGTTTGCCTCCCACTCGGAAGGTTGAGAGTTCAATCCTAGGTAGTGTATCAGATGTTTTTCTCTTAGGGCGTAAAGAAAAAAGAATCTGCTGCGAACTCCATGTGGCGTCAGGAAGGGCATCCGGCCAGTAAACACTCAGCTCCAGCCAGTCGCCCAGACTTTACCCCAAATTAAGGGATGACAGGGTCGTAAAAAGGCAGCTTAATTAAGGTCATAAACCTGCAGTTTGATTTTTCCAGATTTCCAGCTGTGTCTTTCAAAGTGTCAGCCTCCCGGTAGGGGAGAACCCAACACTTTGTCTTGCGACTCAAGTGAATTTGATGTGAAACATTCATCGCCAACATAAACACAGAACCCCACTATGTAATTTTTACAGTCACATGCACAGATGGCAGTTTCTGAACATAAATCACGACCGTTTGGCACTTGCGAAAAATTAGATTTTCCCCTGAAACAATGCACTACCGATCAATTCTATGACAGCCACCTTTCTAGAGACACATTTAGGGAACAAATAATCCTAGGTTTCTTTGGGTTTGGAAAAAAAAAAAAAACTCCATAGAAACTGAAACACTTGTAAGTGGGTTACAACATTATAAATGTCTGTACCCAAGAGCTGTCAAAGGAAACATATATCTGAAACATGTAACAAAAAGAAAGTTAAGATTCCAGGAATGGTGGTTCTAAAACCTCAAGTCCACCAGGCAGTCCAGAGAGCAAAATCAGGGTAGGAGATGTGGGTTCTCTCTACCTTGCACTACCTTCAAAAGGACTTTTCATACAGAAGCCATCAGCTGCTGGCCTCTCACACTAAAGCCAGCTAAAAACGAAGATACCTTAAGAAATTAACTGTTTGGATTTCAGCCTGTTCTTCTGTTCTGGCTATGATAGCAATAGCCCTTAGATTTATACACCGCTTCCTAGTGCCTCACAGCCCTCTCTAAGTGGTTGACAGAGTCAGCCTACTGCCCCAACAATCTGGGTCCTCATTTTACCGACCTTGGAAGGATGGAAGGCTGAGACAACTGTGAGCTGGTCAGAATCGAACTCCTGGCAGTGAGCAGTGAGTTAGCCCTGAAGTACTGCATTCTAACCACTGAGCCACCACGTGTTTCCCCAAACTGCAGTTATCATGAGCTCCAATAGGTGGAATCCTTTGGTTCTTCATCCCTCCCCAGAAAAGGAAGCACCAGTTCCTTTCCTATCCATTGGTGTCAGTCGTTTCATCTTCATTCTGTTCAAAGTACAGGTAGTCTTTATTTTATTTTATTTTATTTTATTTTATTTTATTTTATTTTATTTTATTTTATTTTATTATTATTTTATTTTATTTTATTTTATTTTATTTTTTTATTTTATTTTTATTTTATTTTATTTTATTTTTATACCACCTTTCCGCCGTAGGACTCAAGGCGGTGTACAGTCAAAAAAAATATAGATACACAAACATCATAAAATTGCTAATTAAAATTATTATTATAACATAGTTTGGCCCAATTAAATAGAACCTAAAATTAGATAACATTTTAAAAACATTCACATGTTCATATGTTTAGCCCCGCCTGTTGGAACATCAGGGTCTTGAGGGCACGGCGGAAAGCACGGAGATCAGGGATATTCCGTATCTCCGGGGGCAGTTCATTCCAAAGGGTTGGAGCCCTCACAGAGAAGGCCCTCCCCCTGGGAGTCGCCAGTCGGCATAATTTGACTGACGGTACCCTGAGTAGTCCCTCCCTGTGAGAACGAACTGGTTGACTTATAGCCATTTGGTCAGTGACCGTTTGAAGTTACGGCACTGAAAAAAAGTGACTCATGACTGTTTTTCACGCCTACAACTATGTATCCCCATGGTCATGTGACCAAAATTCAGATGCTTGGCAACTGGCATGTATTTAGGACAGTTGCATTGTCCTGGGGCCATGTGATTTACCTTTTGTGTCCTTCTGGCAAGTAAAGTCAACGGGGGAGCCAGATTCACTTAATAACTTAATAACAAGAGCCTTGATAGTACAGTGGTTTAGTGCACCCTGTTATTAACACAGCTGCCTGCAATTTCTGCTGGTTCGAATCTCTCCAAGGCTCAAGGTTGACTCAGCCTTCCATCCTTTCTAAGGTAGGTGAAATGAGGACCCAGTTTGTGGGGGCAATAAGCTGACTTTGTATAAAATATACAAAAGAATGAAGGCTATTGCTTAACGCATTGTAAGCCGCCCTGAGTCTCCGGAGAAGGGCGGCATATAAATCAAATTAAAATAAAAAAAATAAAAAAATAAAAAAATAACTGTGTTACTAACTTAACCGTTGCAGTGACTCGCTTAACAACAGTGACAAGAAAGGTCGTAAAATGGCGCAAAACTCACTTAACAACTATCTTGCTTAGCAATGGAAAGCAGTGGTGGCGAGCTGAGGAAAACCTATATTCACTAGCAAACCAGAACAATTCTAGGTTTATTCCTGATTCTTGGGTTAAAAGGGAAAACTGGCAACTAGGCTAGCCTTTCTCCTGTCCATGGTTGGAAGATTCCTTCCTAACAGCCCTTTGAGATAGGCCCATGATGGTGAACCTATGGCACCAGGGAGCCATATATGTGGGCACATGAGCGTTGCCCTAACTCAGCTCCAGCGCATATGCGTAAGCCAGCCAGCTGATTTTCAGGCCTTCCGGGCCCACCAGAAGTCAGGAAACAGGCTGTTCCTGGCCTCTGGGGGGTTGGGGAAGGCAGTTTTCGCCCTCCCCAGGCTCCCTAGAAAGCCTCTGGAGCCTGGAGAGGGCAAAAAATGGGCCTTCCGGGCCCACCGTGCTAACACTTCCCCAAAGCGGGGAGAGTGTGGGGGGTCATGCATGCATGCACAGGGGGGCAGGGCACATTGAATTATAGATGTGGGCACGCGCGCATGACACACACATCCCGGTGCTCCCCCCGCTTTTGGCATGTGACGGCAAAAAGGTTAGCCATCCCTGAGATAGGCTGACGTAGAAAACAAACCCCAAAGGAAATTTACTGTAGAGCTTTACTGTATTGATAAAGGCAATAACAATAAAATCTCCCCACCACCACCTTCCCTTTTATACCAAAGAGAGTGGAGGCGTGACTACCTTGAGTTTCCTTGTCACATTTTCCTGTTTTCCTGGGCTAGAAGTTCATATTTTATTAATGGTGACCTCACATTCTCTTGGCATGCAGAGGGAACATTCCCGCCACAGCGTGCAGCAGCCCTGTTGGAGAGGAGGCATTTGAAGAAGAGCAGGCAAAGAGCACCGTTTGAAGTTGGAAAGCAATACTTCTGATGCAGAGCAGAAAAGGAGGGAGGGAGGGAGCCCCTGCGGTAGGATGGGCGAGGTCATATATCCCTGTCCTCAAGAGAGTTAGTGGAGGGTCCCTTATCAAGGGGGAGAAAGCAAGCAAGGACATCCACCAAATCTTTGCCTCTGTCATGGAACTGAAGTCAAATATCCACCGACAGTTCCAGATGCCAACCTCGATACTAAAGGACGTTGATGGGAAGACCTTGCACTCACTCAAAACTAAGGTATAATTAATTAAATAAAAATTAACATTAATTTTAGAGCCCGGGTGATATAATTTTAAACTGCAAACTAACAACCCTGTGAGGTGTTTGGGCGGAGAGAGAGGGATGCACGCAGTGTTTCATGCCAATGTCTAATGGACACCTTGAAGCCCCAGTCTCTTGATTTCTAACCTGCTGCCTTCACTATCACATCACATTCGTTCTTTATAATATAACTTAATGTTAACCTACTCTGGCCAAGTTGGGAAGATTGTACAAATATTGGGGTCAACAATGTTCCAAAGGGCAAATGTCCTGACGGAGAAAGCCTTACCAGCTGACACTCCTTAACTGATGGGACCCAGAGCAGGGGTGAAATGTAAAATGTATTACTATCGGTTCTGTGGGCGTGGCTTGGTGGTGGTGGTGGGGTAATGTGACTGGGTGGGCGTGGCCAACTTTTTTTTTTTTAACTTTTCAAAGCATTTTTTCTAATGCTTTGAAAAGCCTCTGGCGATCAGGCAACTCAGCTGGGATCGTCAGAGACTTTTCAAAGCATTTTTTTTACCACCTCTTCGGCCAAGAGGTTGCAGAAAAAAAACGCTTTGAAAAGCCTCTGACGATCCCAGCTAAGCCGCGCGATCATCAGAGGATTTTTTTTTTACTTTTAAAAGCATTTTTTTGTCGGAAGAGGTTGTAGAAAAAATGCTTTTAAAAGTTAAAAAAAAAAGCCTCTGATGATCGTGTGGCTCAGCTGGGCATGGGGGGACACAGGGATTTTTGCTACCGGTTTTCCGAACCACCCGCCGCCATTGCTGCCGGATCAGGCGATCCGGTCCGAACTGGGAGCATTTCACCCCTGACCCAGAGCATGCCAGATCATATAGACAGGCAGAAATTACAGGTATCATAGGTGTAATAAACTGTTGAAGAGCTACAGCTCTTCATAGCTCTGCAGCTATTAATCAGGAGAGCCACTCCCTGAAACCAGCTGTCAAAGCCACTAGGTAAACCAGATCAGGAACTCAGTCCCACAGGAAGAGGGGGACTGATTTTTTATTTTATTTCTTTATTTTGTTCAATGGCCAGATGTAAAAAAAGAAACCAAACTTAATAGCCAAACTGATAATCAACAACAGTGTAACATGAGCAGGTATAGAGAATAAGGAAGGTATCGGGATGAAGATATCCAAGAGCTCAACTCAACACACTAAACTATGTGTGTTGAGATTGGCTATAACTTTCTGAATTGTAAGTTGCCCAGAGTCATTGACTGAGTCATTGACCCATCTGAGTCATTGACTCAGTCATTGACCGAGATGGGCGACCATAAAAATAAAAATTTGTTACCGGTAGTAACAAATTTTACATTTCACCATTGACCCAGTCAGAGCTGAAGAAGCTTCTTGGATGAGAAGTGAAACGTCTTGAAAGAAACACCAGAAACACCTTGAAAAAGCACCTTTGGGACAGAGCAGAAAATCAGTTCTCCAGGAAGACTAAACTATGCATGTTGAGATTGGCAGCTATTTTCTGAACTGTAAACTGCCCAGATGGACAGTTTGACCGAGATGGACGACCATAAAAATTGAACAAACAAACGAACAAGAGACACTTGCAAGACTGATAGCTTTGTACCTCTTCCCCCTTCTTACTCCAGTCAATTAGGATATTTTCTGCTTGAGCTGCTTCCAAATATTACCTTGTTGTTCTGGATCTTGTTGCTCTGGACTTTAAAAAAATGCTTCTGCCCTTTTAGCCTAAGTAATGGCTCTTGAATATCTTCATCCAGATATCCTTCCTTACTCTCTCTACACCTGCTCATGTATTACACTGTTGCTGAGTATCAGTTTGGCTCTTAAGTTTAGGTTTTTTTGCATTTGACCGCTGAACCAAATAAAAAAAAAAATTATTTGCTGCATGAAGCTAGGCCTAATAGAAGGTGTTCACTCCGAATCCACCCTTGGATCCTTTTTCAGGGGTTGGGGACCAGTGGCCCTTTTATGACTTGTGGACTTCAACTCCATCCTGGCTCAGGAATACACTTGGATAAGCATTCCGGAACAAGAGGTCACAGCGGAGAAACAGGAAGGCAGAATGAAAGAAAATCAATAACTTCTTGTATTGTTTTTCTTTTATCTAGTGAAAAATTACATACCCAAGCCTTCATCCCCACCCCCCACTAAAAAAAAACCTGCCAAGAATCTAGCAAGTTAGAAAAGTTGACCCACACCAAAAAAGCCTTACTGCCCCTGATCCAACCCTGAAGAAACTTACAATCATTTCTTTAGTGACCTTTTGAAGTCATAACAGCACTGAAAACTGTGACTTAGAACCACTGCTTTGCTTACAATCCTTGCAGCATTTCCATGGTCACATGATCAAAACTCAAGTACTTGGCAGGGTTGCAAGACTGCTGATGTAAAAGAAGCATAAGATAAGGGATGCTTTATAACTTACTGGAAGTTCTTGTTTGCGCAGCCAATATATATAAATATTGATATATGAATACCTATCTATGAATGGTCTTTGAATAACAAGCTACTATTTAGCAAGCTACTAATTACTAATATATATCTACGTTTATAGATAGATAGATAGATAGATAGATAGAGATAGAGATATATAAACATAGATATATATTAGTAATTAGTAGCTTGTTAAATAGTAGCTTGTTATTCAAAGACCATTCATAGATAGGTATTCATATAAATTATATATAATTTATATTTCGCTGATAAATAAAGGGAGACTAGTATAGATCTATTTCAAGCTATTTAGCTCTCATCAGCTAGCCATACCCTTACTCGGATTCGAACTTGGGCTGCCTGCATATTAGGCAGTTGTACTAACCACTGAGCCACAAGTTCTGCTCCCTTCATCAGCTTGAGCCAGGGGAGAGATTAAGTGTTTTTCTAGAGGCACCTGGTCTACCCCAACATGTGGGAGGGAGCATCCTGCTTCCCTTTCGTCTTTGTTTTACACCCAGAACAAACCATTATGTCCTGGAAATTCCACCAAACCATTTTTGGACAGTCAGCCGACCTGAAACAAGTCTTCTATTCTGAGTTTAGGAGAAAAACAACATCTGGGTGGAGTGATCAGGCAAGGCTAGTGCACTCTGGCCCTTCCATCCTGTCTGCAGCTTCTCGTGCAGCTCATCCCACCAGCCCATGTCCCATCCCTCCCCACTTCCTTCCTCCTGCCATTCCCCCCGTGACAGTCCACCGGTTTCTTCCTCCACACACACCCCTCCAACAATTCAACCCAGAACAAAGCAGTTCCATTTGGACCCCCGCATTGGGTTGAAATCCAGCAGGTTCTGACAGGTTCTGGAGAACCGGTAGCGGAAATTTTGTGTAGTTCGGAGAACCAGCAAATGCCACCTCTGGCTGGTCCCAGAGTGGGATGGGAATGGAGATTTTGCAGTATCTTTCCCCCAGGAGTGGGGAGGGAATGGGGATTTTGCAGCATTCTTCCCCTGGAGTGGGGTGGGAATGGAGATTTTGCAGTATCTTTCCCCTGCCATGCCCACCAACCCACGCCCACCAACCCACACCACGCCCACCAACTCACACCCACAGAACCGGTAGTAAAAGAACTTTGATTTCACCACTGCCCCCCATGGCAAAAAAACCACTTAAAAAAACACCCACATTTTTAACTAGCCTGGCTAGACACTGAGCTTGTCGATCAGAAAGGTTGGCGGTTCGTCGGTTCGAATCCCTAGTACAGATCTCCTGCGTGAGCAGGGAGTTGGACTAGATTACCTCCAAGGTCCCTTCCAACTCTGTTACTGTTACCAATCATCCCAAACTCAGATGCTTTGGGTACATTTTGCACCTCCCTAAATTAGCTTCCATTTGATTCAGGACTACCCTGCTTTGTGTTCGCCTTGTCCACTGAAGAAATTATCTGGAAATTGATTCCCAGTTCACTGTATGTAAATCTTTCACAAATCGGGGCTCACACTTTTCTCACCTGGTATACAGATAGTCCCCGACATACAACCGTTCTTTTAGTGGCTGTTCGAAGTCACGACGGCACTGAAAAAAAGTGGCTCATGGCTGTTTTTCTCACCCCTACGACCGTTGCAAGATCCCCAAGGATCAAAATTCAGACACTTGGCAACTGGCTCATATTTATGACGGTTGCAGTGTCCCAGGATTATGTGATCATCTTTTGAGACCTTCTGAGAAGCAAACTCACTGGGGAAGCCATATTCACTTAACAACCGTATTAACAACTGCAGCGATTCACTTAACAACTGTGGCAAGAAATTTTGGGCTCTATATAAGTCAAGGACGATCTATTACCAGTTTGCCTAGTCATCATCCTAACCACTGTGTCTTCCTAAAATTGCACCACATGTATAATTCCAAGGAAAAGGGTTGAACTGAAAACACTGACTCAGACGCTGCCTTCCTTCACTAGAATTCACAACTTTTTTTTTTTTGAAATGTACTTTATCTTCGTCCTGATGTTTCGCTTCCTTCCTTTGTTCCTTCCAATTGTTGAAACCTCTAAGTAGGCTCTTTTCCTGTTTGTTTGCACAGCGGCCCTTCTAGAGGCTGGAACAATAGGAAAAGATAAACGCAAGTCATCCAATATAACTTCTGCTTCTTTGAAAACCTACGTTGAAAATGAATTAATAGACTCTTGCCTTGCCAACAACTGGAAATTGCCCTGCATTAAGACACCAGTAGGTCCTGCATATTACCAGGGGTGAAATGTAAAATTTGTTACTACCGGTTCTGTGGGTGTGCCTTAGTGGGTGGATGGGGGGGGGGAATGTGACTGGGTGGGCGTGGCCAACTTTTTTTTAAAAAAAAAAACTTTTCAAAGCATTTTTTCTAATGCTTTGAAAAGCCTCTGCCAATCAGGCAACTCAGCTGGGATCGTCAGAGAGGCTTTTTAAAAAATACCTCTCTGCCGATCAGGCAATTTAGCTGGGACCATCAGAGACTTTTCAAAGCATTTTTTTTACCACCTCTTCGGCCAAGAGGTTGCAGGAAAAAAATGCTTTGAAAAGCCTCTGATGATCCCAGATGAGCCGCGCGATCATCAGAGGCTTTTTTTTTTTTAACTTTTAAAATCATTTTTTGGTCGGAAGAGATTGTAGAAAAAATGCTTTTAAAAGTAAAAAAAAAAGCCTCTGATGATCATGCGGCTCAGCTGGGCATGTGGGGGGGCAGGGATTTTTGCTAACGGTTCTCCGAACCACCCGCCACCATCACTACCAGATTGGGCGATCCGGTCCGAACCGGGAGCATTTCACCCCTGCATATTACCACATCTCTCAAGCATTACCCAAGGCTCTGTTCTGAGCCCCAGCTTTGTGACCAAAGGATAAGAAATATCAACATCAACGATCTTCTCAGCAGTAGAGCACATCTGCTGGACTACATTAACATCAGCATGCAAAGTTCATTCCTTTATACTGCACGAGCCAGAAAGTGGGCTGTGAGAATATCTACCGGCCCCTCACATCCTGGACATAAATTGTTTCAACTTCTACCCTCAAAATAATGCTATAAGGCAGGGGTGTCAAACTCAAGGCCCGGGGGCTGGATCCGGCCCACGGTGTGGTTAGATCTGGCCCCCGGGGCCATCCTGGAAATAGTGAAGGACCGGCCCACAGTGCCTCTGCAAGCAAAAATGGAGGGTGGGTGGCCCTCTCGAGCTCCGTTTTTGCTGGCAGAGGGTTGCAGGAAGCCATTGCAGCAGAAAATGGAGCTCAGGAGCCCATAAAAGAGCCGAGGTGGCGCAGTGGTTAGAGTGCTGTACTGCAGCTACTTCAGCTGACTGCTAGTTCAGCAGATCAGCGGATCAAATCTCACCGGCTCAAGGTTGACTCAGCCTGCCATCCTTCCGAGGTGGGTAAAATGAGGACCCAGATTGTTGGGGGCAATATGCTATTTAGTATACTGTCTTTGGTGTAAGTCGCCCAGAGTCCACGGAGAGTGGGCGGCATAGAAATATGAACAATAAAAAAATAAAATAAATTTTTGCTGGCAGAGCGCTCGGGCCACCATAGGCACCCCCGACACGAGTGAGGTTGAGCTGGTCACGCCCATCACAGCCACGCTCCCCCTGCCCTCCCCACAAGGGTCAATAAATGCGGCCCTCAATAAAATTGAGTTTTACACCCCTGCTATAGGGCACTGCACACCAGAACAACTAGACACAAAGACAGTTTTTCCCCCCATTGCCATCACTCTGCTAAACAACTAATTTCCACAATACGGTTAAACTGTTTAGTAAGGTTGTATTACTAGCCTTCCTCTCATCTTCCCTATCGCCTGTCTCCTTCTCTACTTATGACTGTAACTTTGTGGCTTGTATCTTACGATTTATTTAGTCTCCTAGTATGATTTATGTCGATTGCTTGTTTAGCATCCTATGACTATTGCTAAGTGTTGTATTTTATGGTTCACGATGAATGTATTTTTATGACAACTATGATCAGGATTTATCACTTGTATCTTTTATGTACACTGAGAGCTTATGCACCGAAGACAAATTCCTTGTGTGTGGCCAATCACGCTTGGCCAATAAAGCATTCTATTTGTAACCTACAAGGAAAAAGAAGAGATTCCTTTGCCCCATCCCCAAACTTCTCACACGTTTTTGTCAAACAACTCCCTTGTTTTTTCCCATATGGAACATTTACTGCCGTTTCTGTATTTTACCGCCTGAAACTGGAATGTCAGGTGTTCTAATCCAGGGGTCTCCAACCTTGGCAACTTTAAGACTTGTGGACTTCAACTCCCAGAAAACCTCAGCCAGCTTTGCTGGCTGAGGATTTCTGGAAGTTGAAGTCCACAAGTCTTAAAGTTGCCAAGGTTGGAGACCCCTGTTCTAATCCATTTTTACTAGATTTCTGTAGCAAACTGAGTCTGACTAAAACTGGAATGACAAAGAACATCTGAAAAACAAACCTGAGATGCCTCAGACTCGCAGATTAACCCTTCCGTCGTATGCAGTGTTCAGAACACAGCAAAATGTGTCACCAAAGCCTACTGAGAAAGTTGTTTCATGGATGTCGCTTGGCCAATTAAGATGAGGCATGACTACTTCTCCCATACCAACCTTACTCTCTCCTTCTTTTGCAAGCATTATTTCCAAATGCCTGCATCAGAAAAGCACAAAATTCAACCTCCGGGCACAAATAAGCCACTGAACTCAAGCAGAGTAATTGGGAGATCTCAAGTCTTCCATCCATTTATGCATTTAGTGAGTCATCTCTCAAACGCGCCGAGTCTTATTCTTCTCCAGCACCATATGACGACTGTCACTGCAAGGAATAAATGGGAGGCTCATTTTTCTTTTTCCTATCTATATTAAAGGCTCGGATGCTCTGCAGCACCTTCAAAGAAATGTTTAATCCATATTCGGCAGGATGCAGACATCTACAAAAAGAAGTGAAGTTATATTTCTGTATCATTCTTCGTGAAGGAAGCCCCACTTCTGTCCGAGTGCTGAGATTCAACTGTAGGTCCTAAACATTTGATCATGGAGACCATTAAGTACAAACGTCATTAATTCCATTGGAATTTCTGGTATCCGCAGAAGAAAATAACTCCATGAAGCCTGGCTGTGATTTTGTTCTGCCCCAGCTACGGATCCCAAAGAACACAGCACACACAAAGTTTGTACAAAACTTAATTTACTAAACTAAACTCAGTCTTTTTCAAAACAAAGGCTGTTAATAAGCTTTCTTAACAGCCTACAAGAAACCAAAGATAAAGTAATCACAATCTTACCAAAGTTGGCAGAAAGCCCAGAAGCAATTTGCAGAGAATCCAGACGCGAAGTAGAGTGAACTGAAGTTGTTCCCTATAATTTGCTTCAGTCAGCGTTCCTCCTTAAATAGGCTAAGGGAGTGGCCAATTAGCCCCAAGCCTTACTCTCAAAACCTCCTCCTGAGGAGCCACTCCTGCCTTTTGGCCGCTCTGTGCACCCATGCATCGAGAAGAGGCTCCTCCTCTTTGTCCTCTTCACTTAAAAGGAGCTTCTGGAGGTTCTGAAGGCCCTGGCTGAATCCCCGCCTCTGGCACCACATCTCCTCCAGCCTCCTCATTGTCTGACTCGAGTGCCAGCTGCACAGGTTGCTGGCACAACACCACACCAGCCTCCTCGCTGTCAGAATCAGCTACAATCTGCACAGGCCGCTGAAGGGCCACAACAGATTTAGACATTGCATCTACAGCTGGGGTTTTCAACATCGGCAACTTTAACATGCGTGGACTTCTATTCCTAGAATTCCCCGGTTAGGAAAGTGTCAGGGCAGTGATCAGGAGCCCAGACAATATGTCTATGGAGATTCTCAGTCCCCTGGCTCATGGTTGTCCCCAGGGCCGGATTTTCCTATAGGCTAACTAGGCTTCAGCCTAGGGCCACAAGATCAAGAGGGGCCTACATTCAAATTATTAGCAAAATTAAAATTACACTTTCACTATAGGTGAAAGGGCCTCATAAGTGGAATAGCCTAGGGCCTCTTTTCATCTAAATCCGGCCCTGGTTGTCCCAAAGGTTTTTTTTTTCAAAAGGCAACTGAACTTCCTTGTTTTTCCTTGAGGAAGTTTCGCTTCATATCCAAGAAGCTTCTTCAGCTCTGACTGGATGGGGGAGCGGGAGTGGAAGGGTTTATATTCCTTGCAGACAGCTGGTCATTTGCATCCTTTTAGAGAGTCATTGAGGCAACTTGGAGGTTTGTCTGTGTCCTCAGATGAAATCCAAATTTTTTTACTACCAGTTCTGTGGGCGTGGCTCTGTGGGCGTGGCATGGTGTGGCTCAGTGGGCGTAGCTTGGCAGGGGAAGGATATTGCAAAATCTCCATTCCCACCCCTCTGGGGCCAGCCAGAGGTGGTATTTGCCGGTTCTCCGGACTGCTCAAAATTTCCACTACCGGTTCTCCAGAACCTGTCAGAACCTGCTGGATTTCACCCCTGCCTCAGGGTCACCTGTGTAGTACCTGCATCTCAAACAGAAGTGTAAATGGTCTCTGTAGTCTGCAATTTTTCTGGAAATCCGTTCATTTGAATCCAGTCAGAGCTGAAGAAGCTTCTTGGATGAGAAGCAAAACGTCTTCAAAGAAAAACAAGGAAATCAGGTTGCCTCTTGAAAAAGCAACTTTGGGACAGCCCAAGCAGTAGGTTCTTTTGCATCCAAATACAATGAAAAGAGATCAGTTTGGGGGGCGGAAGGGGGGGGCAAATAATTCAGGTGTCCCATATGTGAAGCTGGGTGCAATCCAATCTGAATGTCAGTGACCATTCAGGATTTTTGCCCTATCAATTTCAATTATTGATGATACTTTGGTCACCTCATGAGAAGGAAGGACTCACTGGAGAAGAGACTAATGCTGGGAAAGATTGAAGGCAAAAGAAGAAGGGGACGACAGAGAACAAGGTGGCTGGATAGTCACTGAAGCAGGAGGCATGAGCTTAAATGGACTCCAGAGGATGGTAGAGGACAGGAAGGCCTGGAGGAATGTTGTCCATGGGGTCGCGATGGGTTCGCAACTAACAACAACAATGGTGGGAGATGCTCTAAATCCCACATAGCTGAAACATAGATTCCCCAGTTCTGGTGTATTGTGATCCTGAGAATTCAAGAAAATGCCCTGTCTCGATATCTGTTGACAGTTTGTATAATTGGGTGAATGTTGACACAGGTAGTCCTTGACTTATGACCTAATGGAGCCTGTCTGTTATGGTCATAAATTGAGATAATTGGGTCCCCCCAAGGGACTGGAACCATGGTGGAGGACAGGAAGGCCTGGAAGTATGTTGTCCATGGGGTCGCGATGGGTTGGACACAACTTCGCAACTAACAACAACAACAACAAAGAGGTCAACCTGTAGCCATTGATGAATGATTCGGTCCAAAAAATAAAATCCATCTTTGCCATATTATATTTTGGGGCATTATGGATTCTGCTTTGAGCTGGACTCATGGTGTCCAACAGATTCTAACTGAATGGGGGTCTTTTTGGTTAGGTGGACTTTCAATTACTTTGGGGCGTTTTCTTAGCTGCCAACTTTTTTCAGGATGTTAGTGGTGCCGCAGGGACAATGTTTCTCCTGTACTGTGCATGAAAGCCGCAGAGAACAAAAGCGATGGCTCTAAGTCTACTTGTTCGCCATATACGCGCAAGCAAGCCTAGTTAAATCTGGTCTTTTGTTCCTCCAGCATTCTCATCCTGTCTCTTTAAATGCTTGATGTCAACATGCCATATAAAAGGAGGCCCTGTTAGGGTCAGACTCAGTTCTTCCCATACGAATCTCTGCTGACATCATTAATCATTAGGAACTGTAGCAGCCAGGAACAGCCTATCCAATGCTTCCCTCACCCACCCACAATGTTTGTGACTACATCTCCCACTACACCGAACAGGAAAGCCAAAAGGGAAAGAGACTCTTGAAGTTTGAATTTATTGTTTTCAGCTACGTGAGACTGTCTACTCCTGCTACAGGAAACTAATAAACTGCCAGAGGTTGGGATCTGAATGAAGAAAGAACCACTGGGACCAGCTGAGAAAGTTTTGGGAAATGAGCTGGTTAAAGATTTTTAAAATTCAAAAAGAAAGGCGCAACATGGACACAACATATCTAATATACCAAACACTGAAAAGCAGTGGTGGGATTCAAATAATTCAACAACCGGTTCTCTGCCCTAATGATTTCTTCCAACAACCAGTTCACCAAACTGCTCAGAAAGTTCACAACCGGTTCTCCCGAAGTGGTGCGAACTGGCTGAATCCCATCACTGCTGAAAAGGAGAGAAGACTGGTTGATTGGCGTTTGACATTCCGTGGGATGCCAGGATGAGGAAAAGAAATTGGAGGAAAAATATGAAATTCAGTGGGGAAGGGAGAAAGGGGCTGCCTTGGCACCCACTGGCTGGACACTATAAAAGACGACACTGAGATGACCATGGTGAATATGAAGGAGGCACTGCGTGACAAAGAGGCATGGAAAGTGCTGATCCGTAGAGTGGCCGAGGGCTGGCTGAATAGCAACAGGATTTGCAACAGGACTTGCAAATCAAAGTTGAACACTTATGGAAAAAAATATCTGCTGTTGCACCAATCATGATTGGAGCTTTCAGAGCAATACTTATAGGACTCCCTTCGATATTTAGACATTTTAAATTGATCAGACCTAACACCCTAATTTTACAACACTGCTTAGAGGTAAAGGTAAAGGTTCCCCTCGCACCTATATGCTAGTTGTTCCTGACTCTAGTGGGCGATGCTCATCTCCGTTTCAAAGCCGAAGAGCCAGCGTTGCCCGAAGACATGGCCAGGTGGCCGGCATGACTCAACGCCAAAGGCACACGGAACGCTGTTACCTTCCCACCAAAGGTGGTCCCTATTTTTCTACTTGCATTTTTCACATGCTTTTGAACTGCTAGGTTGGCAGAAACTGGGACAAGTTAACAGGAACTCACCCCATTACGAAGCACTAGGGATTCAAACCGCTGAACTGCCGACCTTTCGCTCGACAAGCTCAGCGTCTTAGCCACTGAGCTACCAAGTCCCACTGCTTAGATCTGCCTAGTCCTCAGACACTAACTGGTTAGAGCTTTTATGTTCCCATCCATCTGTGCAATGAATTGTAAATTATCCATATAATAATAATGTTGATGCGAAAATGACATTGGCATTGGCAGTTGTTCCAAAACCTGTGGAACAACTTTTTGCTATCTGTAAAGATTCCCCCTGGTTGCCATGGCACCAGCAGAAGAGTGTACCTATCCTTTAGAGCAGAGGTCTCCAACTTTGGCAACTTTAAGCCCGGTGGACTTCAGCTCCCAGAATACCCCGGCTGGGGTATTCTGGGAGCTGAAGTCCACCGGGCTTAAAGTTGCCAAGGTTGGAGATCCCTGCGTTAGAGGTATTAGTAACCCTAAGTTACTTTTCCCCCACAAGTTTTCCCCTACTTTGTCATGTCTCAGAAGAGCCAGAGAATTGGCTGAAAATTCTCTGGCTATGGATTTCAGATCCATACACTGTATTGGAAAAAAAAATCTATTATATAACAGTGCATCTTGACCTTGGCAACTTTCAGGTGTGTGGCCCACACATTAGAAAGTTGCTGAGATGGAGAAACAGCTTGTAAAATAGGGGTGAATTCACCTGCCGGAGTCAACCTGGAGCTATACATTTTCTTGGCAGACCACTCTGCTCTCTGAAGGCTACCAACAACTCTAGATTAATAATCCACTGACCTCCAACTAAGGGGTCACAACCTATTACTTGGTTTCCCTCTTTTTCATGAAGGTCCTAGTACTAACAGCATGTTGCAAAGAGAGTAGGAATTAATTGGAGAAAAGAGATCATTTTGGGGTGGGGGAAGGGGGCGCAAATAATTCAGGTGTCCCATATGTCAAGCTGGGTGCAATTCAGTGGTGAAATGTAAAATTTGTTACTACCAGTTCTGTGGGCATGGCTTGGTGGGGATGGGTGGGTGTAATATGACTAAATGGGCATGGGAAACTTTTTTTTTCTTTTACTTTTAAAACCATTTTTTCTACAACCTCTTCGGCTAAAGAGGTTGTAAAAAAATGCTTTTAAAGCGTCTGACAATCCCAGCTGACTTGCCTGATCAGCAGAGGTTTTCTTTTTTCTTTTTAAAGCCTCTGATGCCTCTATTGCCCAGCTGAGCCGCGCGATCATCAGAGGTTTTTTTTTCACTTTTAAAAGCAGTTTTCACTTTTAAAAGCATTTTTTCGGCCAAAGAGGTTGTAGAAAAAATGATTTAAAAATTAAAAAAAAGTCTCTGATGATTGTGCAGCTCAGCTGGGCAATTGTGGGGGGGGGCAGGGATTTTTGCTACCAGTTCTCTGAACCACCTGCCTCCATCACTACTGGATCAGGCGATCCGGTCTGAACCGGGAGCATTTCACCCCTGGTGCAATCCAATCTGAATGTCAGTGACCATTCAGGATTTTTGCCCTATCAAATTCAATTATTGATGAAAGTCAAATACATTGGCCACCTAATGAGAAGGAAGGACTCACTGGAGAAAAGCCTAATGCTGGGAACGATTGAAGGCAAAAGAAGAGGACGACAAAGAACACAGTGGCTGGATGGAGTCACTGAAGCAGTAGGCATGAGCTTAAATGGACTCCAGAGGTTGGTAGAGGGCAGGAAGGCCTGGAGGAATGTTGCCCATCGGGTCGCGATAGGTCGGACACAGCTTTGCAATTAACAACAACAACATTCAAATTCAGTTCCCTGGGTCTCAATCATTATCTCCATTGCCCCTCTAGTGAAATTTCAACCTCTGAAATGTTTTTTCTCTACCGTCCCACTCGAGGTTACTTTTTGCAGCTCTTCTGCCTTATTTCATCCACTTACCAGCTTGTTGGAATTCTTTAAGGTCTGCTCTACAGAAAACAGAAATGTTAAAGTGCTGTGCTTTGTGAGTGGGACAGCTGGCAAAAAGAGAGGGATAGAAACATACCCATGGCAGAAGTGCTGGTAAAAATAAAAGGCAGAGCCAGATACAGAAGAAGGCTATTTGAAAAGCCAGAAAGTAAAGGGAAAGAAGGAAATTTAGATAACAGTTACCAGAAACAAATCTTGTACCGTATAAGTATAAATCAAGAGAAGGAAAGGCCAACACAGTGATACTACAGCTGTGCCTTTATTTAATTCAGGGCAAGTGAGCCAACTTGCAAAATGCAAATGTTGTATCCTGTTCCAGTTTAGTTTCTGATCAAATAAGTTTTGAATTTTCAGTATTGTTTCCAAAAGAAAAAAGCAGTCCCCTGTTTTACCAGAAAAGGAGATGCAGAGAAGGAAACAGTAGGAATCTTAAGACTGTTACAAGATGCATAAAGTTTGGGACTGCAACTGCCGCAAACTATACCTGCTCTGGATCTTAATGGTGCTTTTGGTCCCAAACATCTGGAAGGCATCAGACTGCATATTCCTGTTTGACTGTATCACCTTCAAATCTTTAGAAAGCTATTGCGCGCGCACGAAAAACCAAAGATGAAAGAATAAACTAAGATGGTATGGAAAGAGCTAGAAACTAGAAAAGGGAATCGTTTTATAACTAGAATTAATCAATGATGCAGGAGGGGTTAAAAGCACTAAATTAGAGTCTAGGAGACTACCAGCTATCCTGTAGTCCTGCTATACAGCCTGAAACCAGCTGGGCCACTTTGGGTCAGTCCGTCTCTCTCAATCCTTCTACCAAAGCAACAAACAGCTGAAAAACGTTGCCAAGAGAACTGCTGAGACTCGTCCACATAGTCACCAAGAATCAAGACTGACTTGAAGGAGATGAGAAGTGATGAAAGAGCGAGAATCAATAGATGGTGAAGGATATAAAAAAAAGAGGCAGGAAAAAAGAACCCCTATCTATAAAAGAATATGCCCATTTTGGCATGCTGTGTTATAGCAAGCTTTTATATAGGCAGTCCTTACCACAATTTGACCCCAAATTTCCACGCTAAGCAAGACAGTTTTTAAGTGAATCACTGCAGTGGTTAAGTTAGTAACCCGGTTGTTAAGTGAATCTGGCTTTCCCATTGACTTCGGTTGTCAGGTGGTCGCAACAGGTGATCCTGCGACGCCAGGACACTGCAGCCGTCATAAATATGAGTCAGTTGCCAAGCATCTGAATTTTGATCACATGATCATGGGGATGCTGAAACAGTCGTGAAAAATGGTCATAAGTCACTTTTCTCAGTAGCGCTATAACTTTGAACATTCACTAAATGAACGGTTGTAAATCGAGGACTGATGGCCAAATATTAATTAATTAATTAAGTACTATTAATAAATACTAATTAAATACTAATAATTAAATACTATTAATAAAGGCGAGCACAATATGGAAGAATGATAACAGGCTGCTACCACAGGCATACTTTCGAGGTATTGTGGGTTTGGTTCCCGACCACAATAAAGCAAATAACACAATAAAGCAAGTCTGACAACTTTTTTGGTTTTCCAGTGCATATAAAAGTTATATTTATGCTTTACTGCCATCTATTAAGTATGCCAATAGCATTAGGCTTTTTAAAAAGTACGTAACTTAATTTAAAAAACAAACTTTATTGCTAAAAAAAATACTAATCATCATCTGAGCCTTCAGCAAGTTGTAATTTTGCCAGTGGAGAGTCTTGTTTAAAAAAAAAAGTAATATTTGCAGGGAGCAATAAAACTGAGGTGTGCTTGTACTTCAGAAACACTTTGCCAATCACTTCAGAATGTCAACAATTGCAGGTGACAAGCTCTAAAATGCACGCTGAGTACAACTTGTCTTTGGGAATACAGGGAAAAGGATACACTAAGTACCCACAACATAGATTGCATGTGGAAACAATGAATCTGCCTATCCAAATACCCATAAGGATATATTTAGCCTGCAATTGCACACATTAATTACTAAAATCCCAACGCGCACACTTACCCTCAGTTGCACACTATATTCTGCCATCCCCATAATTTCCACTTTTACTTAGGAGGCACAAAGAAAACTATCGCATAGAAGCATTTGGGGGTGGGGTGGGGAGGAAATAGACCAGGACACTTCTGGGTAAGACTTTCAAAGAAATTGTGTCCTATCCTTTTTCTTTCTTTTTTCTTTTTTTAAAAGAAAATTCTATGGAGATTTATTTAGACCAGTGTTTGTCAACCTTGGAAGCTTGAAGATGGGTGGACTTCAACTCCCAAAATCCCCCAGCCAGCAGCGCTGCTGGCTGGGGGATTCTGGGAGTTGAAGTCCACCCATCTTCAAGCTACCAAGGTTGACAAACACTGATTTAGACTATATCACGATCTACTTGCAACTCTCTTCCCATCACCTTTCAGATTCTCATCCAAACAACCACAACAACCAAAAAGAAAAAAGAAAAGAAAAGAAAATCAATTAAGCAAGCAAAGACGGATTTGCAGCGGAATACATTTCTGAAGCAGCCCTTCTCCAAATGAAGTCTGAATTTATGTAAAGATCAAGACACTAAAAAGAGCCTTGGTGGTGCAGTGGACTAAAGTGCTGTTAAAGTAGCACTTAGCTGCCAGCTGCCTGCAATTACTGCGAGTTCAAATCTCACCAGGCTCAAGGTTGACTCAGCCTTCCATCCTTCCGAGGTAGGTAAAATGAGGACCCGGATTGTGGGGGCAATAAGCTGACTTTGTATAAAAAAAGAACACTGCTGGGGGGTGGGGGGCGAAAGCCCTACTAAGCAGGTGTATACAAAAGTATGAAAGCTATTGCTTTTTTTTTTTGGTCTTTTAAAATTTATTTCTTTGTAAACAAAATATATAACAACATATAGATCGCGGTGAGAACCTTACACAATACATTATCTTCAGTCCAAATGTACAAATAGGAAATAAAAGCTACGCTAACCTTATCCTCTTTTTAGTCTATTATTTAACCATTGGTCCCAACATTGAAAATATGCTGATTCTTTTTGATCTCTCAAAAGTTTTTGTAGCCTATTGGCTTCTGCATATTCAATAATTTCCCCTAAGATCAAGTCTTCAGACGGTAGGTCTTTCCCCCTTCCAATTTTGGGCGAGACATATTCTTGCTGCAGTTGTAGTATATACAACACCATTTACTCGTGCCTATCTTGTCTGGCCTAATATTTAATAGATAATATTCTGGTTTCAGTTGTAATTTATATCCAGCTTAACGCATTGTAAGCCGCCCTGAGTCTCCGGAGAAAGGGCGGCATATAAATCGAACCAATAAATAAATTCAAGGCAGAACCTGCAGAAAAGGAAAAAAGGGTTCGCAAAACCAGGATGTCGTAAGAGCCTTGGTAGCACAGTGGACTAAAGCACTATTATTAACATCTGCTGCTTGCAATTACTGCAAATTCAAATCCCACCAGGCTCAAGGTTGACTCAGCCTTCCATCCTTTCTAAGGTAGGTAAAATGAGGACCTGGTTTGTGGGGGCAATAAGCTAACTTTGTATAAAAAATAACACTGCTTGGGGGGGGGGGGCGCGAAAGCCCTACTAAGCAGGTATAAACAAAAGTATGAAGGCTATTGCTTAATGCATTGTAAGCCACCCTGAGTCTCCGAGAAGGGCGGCATATAAATCGAACTAATACATAAATAAATAAATAAAAATTCAAGGCAGAACCTGCAGAAAAGGAAAAAAGGGTTTGCAAAACCAGGATGTCGTTAGCAGCCGATTCAAAACCTGGGCCAGGTTTGTAATGCTTTAAAACCGAGATTTCCACCTAGGTGGAAAACCACCTTTTTACGAGCAAACCAGGGCCTGGTGGCTCAGCAGACTAAAAGCATTGTGATTAACAGCAGCTGCCCGCAATTACTGTAAGTTCGAATCTCACCAGGCTCAAAGTTGACTCAGCCTTCCATCCTTTCTGAGGTAGGTAAATTGAGGACCCAGTTTGTGGGGGCAATAAGCTGACTTTGTATAAATATACAAAAGGATGAAGGCTATTGCTTAGCGCATTGTAAGCCGCCCTGAGTCTCCGAGAAGGGCGGCATATAAATTAAAGCAAAAAAAAAAAAAAAAAGCAGCTGATTCAAATCCCGGGCCAGGTTTGTAATGCTTTAAAACCGAGATTTCCACCTAGGTGGAAAAACCACCTTTTACGAGCGCAACTAAATGTGCGCGGAAGGGAAATCCTGCGAACTAAAAAATCCCTAGAAAGGCGGCATCCAGGCATGCAGCATTCATTCACATCCACGCACGCAGGTGTGATGCGCAGCCAGTTCTGGTTCTGCTCCGCGAACGAACGAAGGGAGAAGAAGGAACGTGCTGGCCGACTGCAAGCAAGCGGCTCCGCAGAACAGGCGAGCGGCGAACGAGCCAAGCGCCCCGCCGCTTCCCCGCGTTAACTTCCCCCGAAGAGACGCCGCGGACGCCGAAGGAAGCCGGCCAGAAGCCCCGTCAGGGAAGGGGGGATGGAAGGGCCGGGTCGGGCCGGTCCCCGAACTCACCTCCTTGATTTTCAGCCGCCGGACGCGGGTGTCGGGCTCCTCGGTGCCGCCTCTCTTGCCGCCCAGCACCGGGAAGCGGAGGCGCTGCCGGAACGCGGCGTAGTCGAAGCGGAACGGGGCGCGCGTCTGCTGCAAAGGGGCCGCCGAAGCGTCCTCCTCGGCGGGCGGGCGGCTCCGTCTGGAAGCCGGCTCGGAGTGCGGGAGGTCGGGCGGGTCCCGGAGGTGGCGAGAGCGAGGAGGAGGCGGCGGCGAGGCGGCCGGGCTGGCGTTGGCGGGCAGGTGGCGAGCCAAGCCGGGTCCCGGCGGAGGGCTGCGGGGGGCTTCCAGCTCGGCTCCGGCGTGGCGGGCCAGGAAGAGGCGCTTGACGCGGGAGGAGTCCGGCAGCAAGAAGAGGGCGCCGAAGCAGAGCGTGAGCAGGCCCGAGAGGAAGAGCAGGAAAAGGAACTTCTGCGGCAGCCGCAGCGCCGACGCCGGCCAGCCCGGCCACTTCCGCGGCAGCAGCATGGGAGCTCAAGCGACAGCCGGCCAAGGGGGCACCCTCCGGCCGCCACGCAGCACCAGGCGCCCCGGCCGAGCGACCGACCCACCCTTGCCAAAGACCGCCTTTAGGGCTTCCCCAGCGTCCCGGGCCCCTCGACTTCAGCAGCGGCTGGTTCCGCTCAACGCGCGTCCTCTCCCGGTTCGTCGAAACCGGCTGCGCAGAAGCCGGAGCCAGCCAAGAGCGCCGGCGGAGTGGCGGAGAAGTTCTGGCCGCCCCCGGAGAAGCGGCTCCGACGACTGGAAGAGAAGTTGCCGAGTTGCCGGACGAGATGCTCGCAGGGACAGGGCGGGGAGGGGCCAGTCCTCCTCCTCCTCTTCTTCTCCTCCTCCCTCCGCTTTGCAGGCACTTTGCTCCTCTTCGGGGCACCGGAATTCCCCTCCTTCCCTGCCTGCCCGGAATCTACAGCCGAAGCCTCGCCGTCCTGCGGAGGGGACACGGGGGCAACCCCGGCCGGATTAGACGGGGCAGGCAAAGGGGGTCGGGCGGGGTCTCCCTCCGGCTTTTCCGCCCTTTGCCGCTTCGGCCCGTCCCCGCCGCTGCTAACGGGCACCGGGGGAGCCGCTCCCCGGCCGCTTGGGGCTCAGAGCCGGATCGTCGGCGGGTTCATGATGCAGCATTTCTGGAGGGAGGGAGGGAGGGAGGAAGGCAGAGCCGGAGCTTCTAGCTCAGCGCCAGGGGTCGGTCGAGGCGCCCCCCGCCGCCCGACGTCTCCCCAGCCGCGCCGGCCTCCCGCCTTCCATCCACGTCGGGCCGGGCCTCCCCCCCCCACCCTGCCCGGACTCACCCCCAGCTCCGGCCGGCCCCCAGCGGCATCCTCGTGGCTTCCCCGCCCGGCTCCTCCCGGCGCTCGTCAGCCGGCTGTTTAGGGAGAAGCCGAGCATCCGCCTCCTCCCGCCGGCGAAGGGGAGGCTCCACCCAGGCGCGGGAGGAGGAGGAGGAGGGGGAGAGCCACGGAGGGCGACACGCGGGAGAGCGTTCAGCGGCGGCGGCTCCGATCCCGCCGGCCCCTCGGGAGGAAGGGAGGCATCCCCGGCGTCGCCGCTTGGCCCGGGGCCAGATTCGCCGGCCGGCCCCCGCAGGGACGCCGATCGTCCGGGTTTTGAATCGTCCGCCGGTGGGTTTCTGGGGCTCCCCGATCAGTGGCTTCCCGACTTCGGTGGCTCCTCCTCCCCGAAGAAGAAACGGCTCCCAACTTTTTCCCCTGCCTGGCTCATGCGGGAGGGAGGGAGGGAGGCGGATGGCGGGCCGCGGAGAGGGAGGGCTGAGGAGGGATGGGGGGGAAGATCTCCCGCCTGGCGCTAGGCTCGGCCGCGGCGACGGGGAAGGCGGGGGGGGCATCAGGCGCTCCGGGCTCGCTGGCTGAGCATCCATCGCCGGTCTCGCCCAGGCGGGCCCCGAAGTCTCAGAAACCGCCCGCGGCGGCTGGATGCCTCCTCCTCCTCCTCCTCCTCCTCCTCCGCTCGTGGGATGCCCGCGATGTCCTCGCCGCGGACGGCCAAGGGCTCCCCGGGAAAGGGCTGCTCTGCTCTTTCCACCGGACCTGCGGGGCTGCGGAGGAAAGGCAAGCGGGCCTGATGGAGAAGCTGCCCCCGCCGGCGAAGCAGCCGCAGCGACCCTTCTCTTGCCCTTAAGGCGCCGGCAACGGGGCGCCGCTCTCAGGCGGCATCGCTCCCAGCAAGGCTCGGGCACCGCCGATCGCCCCGACTGCAGCTGCCTTCGACTGCGACAGCGGCTGCCCCCCCCCCCCCGCCTCCTCGCGCCAGTCCGCTGCCGCCGGCTCCGCCTCCTCCTCCACCTGGCCCCGCCTTTCCCCTCCCAAGCCCCGCCCACCAGTAACCCGGCCTCTTCGCGCTTCTGGCTTTCTTCAATGGACCCGTTCCCGCCGGACTCCTCCCTCCGGGGGGTGGAGCTTCGTGAGGGCGGTGGGGGGGCTCTAGCGCCGGCCCCTCCTCCGCCCGTTTTTGTTTACCAGAGAGGCCGGCGAGACCCCGATGGGCTACCGAAGCCGCCGTTCTGATTGGCCGGACGTGCTGCGGCTCGTTGAAGAGGGGGGGAAGGGAGGGGGGGAAAAGATGCTGGGGCGCTGCGGGAAGGACGGTGCGTGCTTGTTTTAACGCGTGGATGGATATTCTCTCTTCCCCCCCCGCCCACCCCGTTAAAACCACGTGACTGTTAAAAACAGCATCGCTGCTCTGGAACGGGCATGCGTTTTTTGGGTGTTATATAAGCCTCTCTTGGCTATCGGTGTTCCCCCTCCTCCCCAAAACGCATTGGAACTACGACTCCCAGAATCCCCAGGTGTCCTGCTCATCCTCTGCTTGAGAAGTGCGATGGGAGCACATCTGGAAGGCGCTGAGGTTTATAGCTTCTGCTTACCGCGGGTTAATTCGGCTGCCCCTCTGAAGTACCCTTTTAAGACGGGGTCTCCAACCTTGGCAACTTTAAGACTTGTGGACTTCAACTCCCAGAAATGAGGAATTCTGGGAGCTGAAGTCCACAAGTCTTAAAAGTAGCCAAGATTGGAGACCCGATTTAAGAAAACCATGTCTGGGTTTACAAACCACCTATGTCCTCTGCCTTGGTTTGGGCCACCCAATTTGGGGGATTTGCAGAATACGAAACCTGCAAAGGCAGCCAGGTGTGCCACTCAGTCAGTGTGTTGATTCCTGGGGACTGCATGGAGCATTAGTCCCTGCGATTTTCTTGGCAAGATTTCTGGAAGTGGTTTGCCATTGTCTCCTTCTTAGGTCTGAGAAGGAGTGATTGCCGGAATGGAATGGAATGGAATGGGGATAGGGATAGGGATAGGGATAAGGATAGGATAGGATAGGATAGGATAGGATAGGATAGGATAGGATAGGATAGGATAGGATAGGACAGAACAGAACAGAACAGAACAGAACAGAACAGAACAGAACAGAACAGAACAGAACAGAATATTTTATTGGCCAAGTGTGATTGGACACACAAGGAATTTGGTGCATACACTCTCAGTGTACATAAGAGAAAAGATACGTTCATCAAGAATCATAAGGTACAACACTTAATGATAGTCATAGGGTCCAAATTAGCAAACGGGAAACAATATCAATATAAATTGTAAGGATCACAGCAACAAAGTTACAGTCATACAGTCATAAGTGGAAGGAGATGGGTGGTGGGAACGAGAAGATTAATAGTAATGCAGACTTAGTAACTAGTTTGACAGTGTTGAGGGAATTATTTGTTTAGCAGAGTGATGGTGTTCGGGAAAAACTGTTCTTGTGTCTAGTTGTTCTGGTGTGCAGTGCTCTATAGCGTCGTTTTGAGGATAGGAGTTGAAACAGTTTATGTCCAGGATGCGAGGGGTCTGTAAATATTTATATAGCCCTCTTTTTGACTCGTGCAGTATACAGGTCCTCCATGGAAGGCAGGTTGGTAGCCATTGTTTTTTCTGCAGTTCTAATTATCCTCTGAAGTCTGTGTCTGTCTTGTTGCGTTGCAGAGCCAAACCAGACAGTTATAGAACTCGGTCTTATAGCTTCTAGCCCTGATACCTTAGCCATTACGTGAAATTGGCTGTTATGCCTTTGGTAGTTGTATATTTGAATCTAGCCAAAAAGGAAAAAAGGAAAGAAATGAAACAGCATTTGCACACCTTTTTCTGTTAGAAGGCATATTTCTTCAAGGAGAATAAATCAACTAGAATCCAGAGAGAAAGCTTCTAATGAACTGCAACTGCCTTGAAGCTTGTAAATTATTAAAATTTCTGCCTTGCACTTGACTCCCGATGACTTAATGGACACGTCCATACAGTTTTCCTAGGAACAGTTCCAAGTGGGGTTACCAAGGGCTTCTTCCTGGATGGTTATTTCAGCCCCTAATAAACAATTAGAACCTGCAGCTTTTTACTAAAATCAGTCCAACTAGTTTGACAATGGTAATCCAAGCCGGTATAGCTACAGGTAGTTCCTGACCTATGATCACAATTGGGATCAGAATTTCTGTTACTAAGCAAGGTGGTTAAGTGAGTTGCATCTGATTCTACAACATGTTTTGCCATGGTTGTTACATGAATCACCGCAGTTGTTAAGGGAAAAGAAAGTGTTACTTGCCAAAAGTCAGCTGGGAAGGTTGGACATGGTAATCATGTGTTCCAGGGGTGAAATCCAGCAGGTTCTGACAGGTTCTGAAGAATCGGTAGTGGAAATTTTGAGCAGTTCAGAGAACCAGCAAATACCACCTCTGGCTGGCCCCAGAGTGGGGAGGGAATGGAGATTTTGCAGCATCTTTCCCCTGGAGTGGGGTGGGAATGGAGATTTTGCAGTATCCTGCCCCTGGAGTGGGGTGGGAATGGAGATTTTGCAGTATCCTTCCTCTGCCACGCCCACCAAGCTACGCCCAAAGAACCAGTAGTAAAAAAAAAAAAATTGGATTTCACCACTGATGTGTTCCCGGGACAGAACACATAAATACACATTGGTTACCAAGTACCCACATTTTCATCACATGAACTTTAGGGATGCTGCAACAGTCATACAAAGACCAGTTGTAAGTTCTTTTTTTTCAGTGCCATTCTCACTTTGAAATGTTGCTAAACAGGTGGTTGTAAGTCAAAGGCTACATGTATCCCTCAGGTAACCAAAAAGAAAACCCACCCAGCAGACAGGCACTATGATTTAAAGAATTCATTAATTTTAACTAGGCTTATATAGACTTCAGTCATTGATCAAAGCTTAGCAACTTACAGTCCTATTAGGTACCCAGACGATTAACACAACTAAGAATTAGATCTAGATAAAGACCATACATGCATGAATTTAAAATAATAATGGCAACATAATCAGTAAACTGTACTTAAACACACAATATTATGCAATAGTGGTAAATATCTGTAGCTTGGTGTAGGATGAGCGTGAAGATTCGTTCTCCAAGTTTGTCCATCACAAGACCCTCACTTGACACTCCCAGAACTGACCCATCACAACACCTACTGACCACACCTGAAGCGGTTATAAACAGAAGAATACTGTTTATACCGACACTGACATCCTCTAAACTCTGCTGTAGATGTTACCTAACCTGGTAACATTGGAAACCAACCCACAAGCTAGGAGAACAAACCTTCACCTCACGCAATTCTCTATGATTCAATGGCATGTAAATACAATATATGTATTGTATTTGGAGGGATTAATTCCATTAAGCAGTCCAATCTTGGATCCATCCTCAGTCCAACCAGGTATTTTAAAGCAGAAATAAATCAGAAATAAATGCTGTGACTTTCGAACTAAAATAAACAGACATGCTTGCAACTAAAGAGTTATTTGCAGAAATTAAGAAAAGGAACCACAAGTGCATCCATAAATAGAAAAGCTTGCTGATTGGGAAGAAAATGCACACAACAGAAGTTGCTATTTAAATGAAGATTTCAAAATGATTCTAAATTTAAAGTGTTTTTTTTTAAGAGTAGACCACTGCTGCTAAGGTAAACACTTAATTTAAAATCAATCCAGGAGGAATCTATATAAAAGTCATAAATGGGTAAATAAAGGCATATTTGCAAAAGATGAGTAGTCATGGCAAAAGAAGGAACATTAAAAGGGCAAATAAAAATTAATACCTTGCTGTGCTGTGAAGTTCATTTTTAGTGGAATGAAAAGAAATACTTTGAAGGAAAATAAAACATAATAGCCATTGGTGGGAAGAAAATAAAAACAAAAAAATGGGTATCTACAACTACAGAAATAAACACACAGAGGGAAATACAGTATGATGGATAGAATTGGAGGCAAAACAGTTTGCTTGAGTAATTAGATCTATTTGCAGATTCTCCAACTTGTTCTACAATGGATAATTCAGTGGTTTTGCTGAGAACCTCTCTGTAAATGCCACTGAAAGATGTTAAAAAGCAAGTAGGGTTGCCAGGTCTGCTTCCAAAAAATAGCGGACAAGCGGGGCGGGGGGGTTAAGTAGTAAAAGAATAAAAAAAAATTACAATTAAATTATATATATTTCTTACAAACATTTTAACACATATTAAAATAATCACTTCAAAACTTTACTTAAAATTCAAAACATCAAATATAATAATATGTAAAATATTAAATTACATTTTACTTTGCTGTCGTGTGTATTTTTTATTTGACTGTGCAGCTTTGATCTCATCATTAATTTTTTCGGAGAATCGAGTTCAATGGATATTCGATCTTTGTCTCATTCTAACTTATGAAAAAAAAGACAAAACGCGATTCTCCTATCCTTATTTTCTTAGACTGTACATCTTTAGATTACGTACCATTTCATCATAAAGCTTTTGAATAAAAAAAATGTCCACTATTTTGTGAAAAAAAATAGTGAACATAATGTGAAAATAGTGGACTGTCCGCTCAAATAGTGGACACCTGGCAACCTTAAAAGCAAGACAGGGATCTATAATCCAGGCAGGTAAACTTACCTGGTTGGTTCATGGGAACATAAATAGGGGACCAAAGTCAGATCAAGGTAGATCAGTATTAAGGCAAAGGATCTTAGATATAGAAGATCAAACAGAAATTGCTGCTCTCTCTCACAATATAAATGCAAATAACTGAATGTTAGTGTTTAAAACCAACCTCATTTATATCCTATCACAGTTCTCAAATTTAGTAGAGTTCTATCTTCAACTCTTCATTCTATTCTTTATTCTATTCTATTCTTTATTCTATTCTATTCTCTATTCTATTCTATTTTCTATTCTATTTATTATTCTATTTTATTCGATTGTATTTATTATTCTATTTGATTGTATTTTATTCTCTATTCTCTATTCTATTCTATTCTATTCTATTCTATTCTATTCTATTCTCTATTCTAACCTATTCTATTCTCTATTCTAACCTATTCTAGTCTAATCTTTGTTTTGCTTCTAGAAGAGAAGGGAAATATAGGGAAACCTGATACTACCCCTGTAATACGTATACCGTAGAAACCAGGGGTGGGTTCTACTTACCTTTACTATCAGTTTGCAGCGGGGCCACGCACGAGCGCTCACTTTGCTCGCTCACGTATGCGCTCTTCTGCACAAGTGCAGAAGCATTTTGATGATGTCGGGGTCGGTGGGCAGAGCCTCCCGCCGGTTTTACTATTGGTTCTATAGAATCGGTGCGAACCGGGGGCAACCCACCACTGGTAGAAACCATAACCCATATTCTTCTTGTATTGCCAGTTCTACAGGGACATTCTTCACCAGCTGATTATCCCTTTTTTGTTTAAATTTCCAGGGCACTCTGACAGTTTTTATTTGCACTCCCTGCTAAATAATCAAGATAGATTTATTCCTCTAAAAGTAGGAAAGTGTTGCTACATTATGTGTAAGCTTCATCCACAAATACCAGTAGTTGTTAATACAGGTAGTCCTCGACTTACAACCACAACTGAGGCCAAAATTTTTGTGGCTAAGTCAAATATTTGTTAAGTTAATTTTGCTCCATTTTACGATCTTTTGTAATGGGTAGGGATCAGAGGTTGGTTTCAGCAGGTTCTGACCAGTTCTGGAGAACTGGTAGCGGAAATTTTGAGTAGTTCGAGAACCGGTAGTAAAAATTCTGACTGGCCCCACCCCCATCTATTCTCTGCCTCCTGAGTCTCAGCTGACCGGGAGGAAATGGGGATTTGCAGTAACCTTCCCCTGGAGTGGGGTGGGAATGGAGATTTTACAGTATCCTTCCCCTGCCATGCCCACCAAGCCATGCCCACAGAACCAGTAGAAAGAAAATGTGAAACCTACCACTAGTAGGAATGCCTTAAAAAGCAAATGCCAAAAGCACAGCTAAGAACAAATCTAATGGGGGGGGGGGTTTGCGGGGGTCGGAGAAAGACCTTAGAAGAACCCAATGGAACTACACAAAATCCTTAATGAAAAACTGAAACATAAAAAGAACCCATAAAGAAACAGACAAATCACCAAGGAAGAATAGAGAAGGGTAGCTGGAAGTACAGAGGCAGCAGCATGTCAATTTAATAAATAAATATTAATAAATTAGTAAAGGGTCTTCGCGTCCTAGATGTTCAGAATAAAGAGAAGGAGAAAATATACCAATTGCCTAATAAAGATGTTAAAATACTAAGAAGTATCCAAAAATGGCCAAGAGGAACACTGTCTACTCATTTTGGTTCAGGCTTCTCCAAAACACACACAAATTGTGGCACCAGGAAAATTGAGCAAAGCCTGCTGAAGTGGCAGGATTAAAGCTTGAGATTGATAGAAGTCCGGTCAAGAAGTACTTTATTTTTTACTTTAAATGAGTTTAAATCTCCAAGGCTAGTTGAAAGACGTTCTAAAATACTTGAAGAATTAATGGATGGTCCTTTCTGTATTAACTTTGAGGAATCCCAGAGAAGCAGCGAAAAACCAAGTGACTGGAGGGGAAACAAATGCGATCCATCTTCAAAGGGCTAAAGCAGAACCCAACAGTTACACATAAATCAGAGACATTCCCATTTTTACCTGACCTTGATGTTTCTCAACCGTGGCGACTTTAAAATGGGTGGACTTCAACCAGCTGGGGAATTCTGGGAGTTGAAGTCCACCCATCTTCAAGCTTCCAAGGTTGAGAAACACTGCTTAACCATTTATACTTTGCCTATGAAGAATGTAAATCCTCAGTGGGTCTTCTATGAAAACCTTGGTTTCCATGTGTATACATAGACTAAGCCAACAAACAGAGAGATAGCTATAATTAAGGTGTTAAATTAGGAGTGGGGACTTCCAGGTTTAAATGCCCACCTCCTCAGCTATGAAGGTTGTCTGGGAGACTTTGGACCAGTCCCGTCCTCTCAGTTCAACCTACTTCACAGGGCTGTTTTGAGGAAAATAAAACGAGGAAGTACTATGTGTACCGTGTTTTCCCCGAAAATAAGACCCTGTCTTATATTTTTTTGAACCCTGAAATAAGCGCTTGGCCTTATTTTCGGGGAGGTCTTATTATTTTGGGGCACGTGGAGCAAGATGGGGCTCCTCTTGCCGTCTTAACTGATTTCCAGCTCAGTCTCCCTAACCTTAACTAGAGGAAATGGCAGGGACTGGCTGTGCACGTGTTTAAATATTTTCGGGAGGGCTTATTATCCAGGGAGGTCTTATTTTCGGGGAAACACGGTAGTACTTTGCAATATAAATTTAACAAATTCCTGCTTTTTATCTCTGGGTTTCTAGAGCTGACAGGAAGAGGGCAATTCTTCAATTTCCATGATATTCAACCACCATTCCTCCATTGTGGATAATTCCAAATCTTTCCATTTTTTTTGTGCATGGAAATAAAAGATCTGAAATAGGAAATATTTCCCAGGCAAGACACACTGAGGGGGGAAGGACAGAGACAACACACATCTCAGCCTTTGTCTCTTGAAAATGACCCATTGACCATGTCTATACAGCATAGCTGTTTTTACACGTTAAGTCGTGATTTGTTGAATAAATTACCATTGGCTCAAGTCACACAATCACTAAATCATAAACTATAACTTACAAACCACACAGGCTGGATTCACGTAACATGCTAAGTGATGTACAACGAACTAGATTTTGACTGGGTTGTGTGAACACAATCTAAATTGATAAGGAGACAACTAGCGAAACACTATTTTTCAGGTGTGCATGTTTACTGAGAAATAAGTGAAGGGAGGCCAAAGGGATTTTAATCCCAAGACTGCAAGAGAGCAGAAATGATGATTTCAAAGATCTGTTAAAGGTGTTTTATCTATGAAGCTCCTCACATTATTTTTACCCTACTTTGAGAGAAGAGTTTATGTGTGTATCTGTGTGTATGTGATCACCTTACGTTTTGGCATCCATTCATTTATTATCTGCCTTTCCCTTGAAGATAAAGAGCTATAGTCTGTTCAGGGCAATAAGTTAAAACCCACTGAAGGCCAACAGCCATTAAAGCAATTAAAACATCCTCGAGCAATAAAAAATTCAGTGTGTTTAGACAGAACCACAAATCAGCACATCAAGCCTTTTGTATCCCAAAGTCGTCTAAACAAGGTTTTCTCTCTCAAATAGCCATTAAAAGAGGGGAGGGGGAATAGACCTTCCACAAGACTGAAGAATTCTCCAATATGGGTGGCAAGATAGTTTGGCTCACATAAACCTAGTTTCAGTGGTGAGATTCAAAATTATTTACTATCAGTTCTGTGGGCGTGGCTTGGTGGATGTGGCATGGCATGGCATGGCTTGGTGGGCGTGGCAGGGGAAGGATACTGTAAAATCTCCATTCCCACCCCACTCCAGGGGAAGGATACTGCAAAATCCCCATTTCCTCCTGATCAGCTAGGACCTGGGAGGCAGAGAATAGATGGGGTCAGGGCCAGTCAGAATTTTTACTACCGGTTCTCCGAACTACTCAAAACTTCCACTACCGGCTCGCCAGAACTGGTCAGAACCTGCTGAATATCACCTCTGCCTAGTTTGCTTCCCTGTGGTTTTCTAAAGAGATGGAAATATTGGCTAGTCTGACCCAATAAGCTCCTTCATAAACCATGGGTCTTGCTAGGTACGTGATGTGACCAAAATGTTCTACATCCTTGATTTTTGGCCCAAGAAATAATTATATTCCAGGCAGTAGGAGAAATAGCAAGATTCTCAATGGAGATAATTAGCTTTTTGAAAGGTAAGCCGAGGATGAGGATGGAACTTTAAAGAAAAAAATTGCGTAGAATCCTTAGGAGATGTAACGCTCACATGTAACACCCCTCCTATGCGAGCTGCACTGGCTCCCAGTGGTCTTCCGAGTGCGCTTCAAGGTGTTGGTTCTTACCTTTAAAGTGCTCCATGGCTTAGGACCTGGGTACCTACGAGACCACCTTCTGCAACCAATAACCTCCCACCAACCAGCACGCTCCCACAGGATGGGCCTCCTCAGGGTGCCGTCACTAAAGCAATGTCGACTGGTGGTTCCCAGAGTAAGAGCCTTTTCTGTGGGGGCACCTACCCTTTGGAACAGGTTACCCCCAGGGATACAAATGATCCCAGATCTTCGTACTTTCCGTCGCGCACTTAAGACCTTTCTCTTTCACCAAGCTGGGCTGGCATAAATCTCTTCATTGTTCTAAATCTTTATGCTGAAGATTCTTAACCGATGAACCAAATTGGCTTAATCATCTTATATTCACATTTTATATGTATGTTATTTTATCTGTTCACCGCCCTGAGTCCTTCGGGAGAAGGGTGGTATAGAAATTAAATTAATTAATTAATAAATAAATAAGAGGCTTCCCTCATTATATTCGCCAAACCAAGCTTCAATGAACTTGATAAAGTTGTCCCAGGAGGAGAAGGGAGGGGGGGATATAAAAAAAAGTCAAGATGTCAGCCAGAAGCTGAGGAAAGAACAAAGCAGAAAGAAAAGAAAGGCAGAAGCCTCCCCTAATAATCGAGGAAAACAAGCAATTTGGAAACTTTGATGGGAATCAAAGAGCCACATCTCATTTATTCAAATGTAAGGATTTCCTTAGCTGCTATATATATGCCTTTTCTGCAGTTCACTCTTGCAGAAGACATTCTGGTGCATTGATATATAGGCTGGCCATCTTCAAACCACTAGGTTAAGTTACTCAATTAATTCACGATTTGGATTCATATATATATTGTATTATAAACTAAACAAGAGGGACGCGGTGGCTCAGTGGCTAAGACACTGAGCTAGTCGATCGAAAAGTTGGCAGTTCAGCGGTTCGAATCCCTAGTGCCGCGTAACGGGGTGAGCTCCCGTTACTTGTCCCAGCTTCTGCCAACCTAGCAATTCGAAAGCACGTAAAAAGTGCAAGAAGAAAAATAGGGACCACCTTTGGTGGGAAGTTAAGAGGGTTCCGTGCGCCTTTGGCATTTAGTCATGCTGGCCACATGACCATGGAGACGTCTTCGGACAGCGCTGGCTCTTCGGCTTTGAAATGGAGATTCTAGAGTTGGGAACGACTAGCACATATGTGTGAGGGAAACCTTTACCTTTACCTTTACCTTTACCTTAAACTAAACAAACAGGCTGGATGTATGTAATATGCTATGCCACCAAAAAACCACAGTTCGGCATGCTGTGCAAATCCAGATCTAGGTCTTTGACCTAAAAATATAGAAACATAGAATCACAGGGCCGGAAGGGATCTTGGAGGTCTCTAGTCTAGTCCAACCCCTTATTCATGGTAGGAAACCTGCATCATCCTAGACAAATGGTTGTCCAATCCTTTCTTGAAAGCCTCCAGTGATGGAGCACTCACAGCAGTGGTGGGTTTCAAAATGTTTTACTATCGGTTCTGTGGGCGTGGCTTGGTGGGCGTGGCTTGGTGGGTGTGGCAGGGGGAGGATACTGTAAAATCTCCATTCCCACCCAACTCCGGGGGAAGGATACTGCAAAATCCCCATTTCCTCCCGATCAGCTGGGACTTGGGAGGCAGAGAATAGATGGGGGTGGAGCCAGTCAGAATTTTTACTACCGATTCTCCGAACTACTCAAAATTTCCACTACCGGTTCTCCAGAACTGGTCAGAACCTGCTGAAACCCACCTCTGACCCACAACTGAGGAAGGCAAGCTGTTCTACTGGTTAATTGTTCTCACTGTCAAGAGGTTTCTCCTTAGTTCCAGATTGAATCTCTCTTTCAACAAGCTTCCAGCCATTACTTTTTGTTCTGCCCTCAGATGTTTTGGAGATTAAGTCGATCTCCTCCTTATGTACCAAAAGACAGCTATGATATCACTCCTAATTATTCCCTTTGTTGCAGGAGGGCCATTTCAATGTCAGAGATTGCTTCCTCCAGCATCCAGTAGTAGCAACAAGGAAGGAGTGTATATTTCAGAAGTTTACTGACAAAGGGGGGGGGGGGGGGAATCAGAGGAAGCCATTAGATAGCCTGGTTGTGTTTATTATCTAACTGCAACCATTGTGTTTTGAGTGAGATTTTTGAGATGCAGCTGCAAATGTTCACCCAAGATAACATTTAAGGTTAAGCTCAATAAAGGATCAAAGCCAATAAAGCAAGGGCTGGTATAAAACCAAAAACTCTTAATCTGGAGTTCTCACAGCTCCACCCAAGCTCAGCCACGGAAAAGTTGCTGAACTGTTCTTAAGTAGGGACTTGCTTAGGAGTAAATCTTTCTTCTTCCAGAGGTCCTTTGGCTCTGATCAAACTAGCATCTTCTGAACTGAGATAGCTGTTTCTAACCATGTTTGAAGATAGCCCCAAAGTGAACCTGGAGATGTCTGCATGCAAAGCTGATTTGCAACCCCATTAAGCTACGAATCTTCCCCAACATAGCGACTGGCAATATATATTTTGACTGTTGGGAGCATATGTTGCAATGCCCATCGCAGGCATTCGTTGTCATGAGCACCATCACAGAAAGGCTGCCCTAGAAAAGTTCATGAATGTACAAATCGTTTGGGGGGGGGAAGAAAAAAAATATTGGGACTGGGCTATGATACCATCTACAGAACATTCAGGTTGTTTCTATAACCCTCACTTTCTGGGCATACAGATAGGCATCCTTCCCAGGGGTGGGTTCTACTTACCTTTACTACCAGTTCGCAAAGGGGCCATGTGCTCTTCTGCGTCTGCGCACAAGCTTCTGTGCACACGCAGAAGCGTTCTGATGACGTTGGGGTCGGTGGGCGGAGCCTCCCGCCGGTTTTACTACCGGTTCTATAGAAACCCACCACTGATCCTTCCCCCAAAAAATGAAGTTACAATTCATTAGAGGTGGTTCTTAACGGGTAACCATTCAAAGTTACAAGGACACTAAAAAGTCACTTTCCATTGGTCCTTTTACTTACAACTGTTGTAGCATCCCCATAGTCACATGATGAGATTTTGTGTGCTTGGGCAGGTATTTATGATGGCTGCAGTCAGTGGTGAAATGTAAAATTTGTTACTAACGGTTCTATGGGCATGGCTTGGTGGGGGGAGTAATATGATTGAGTGGGTGTGGCCAACTTTTTTTTTTTTTACTTTTAAAACCATTTTTTCTACAACCTCTTCGGCTGAAGAGGTTGTAAAAAAAATGCTTTTAAAAGCCTCTGACGATCCCAGCTGAGTTGCCTGATCGGCAGAGGCTTTTTTTTAAAAAAAAAAAGCCTCTGACGATCCCAGCTGACTTGCCTGATCGGCAGAGGCTTTTTTTCCTTTTAAAAACATTTTTTCTATAACCTCTTCAGCCAAAGAGGTTGTCGAAACAATGCTTTTAAAAGCCTCTGACAATCCCAGCTGAGCCGCGCAATCATCAGAGGCTTTTCTTTTTTTACTTTTAAAAGCATTTTTTCAGCCAAAGAGGTTGTAGAAAAAATGTTTTTAAAAATTAAAAAAAAGCCTCTGATGATCGCGCGGCTCAGCTGGGCATGTGGGGGAGGGCAGAAATTTTTGCTACCGAACCACCCGCCGCCATTGCTACCAGATCGGGCGATCTGGTCTGAACCGGGAGCATTTCACCCCTGGCTGCAGTGTTCTGGGGTCATGTGATCACCATTTGCAACCTTCCCAGATGGGAAGGAGAGAGAGCGAAAGAGAAAGTGGGGGGGGAGAGAGAGAGAGAATGAGAATTGGAATGACTATAACGTCCAATAAAAATGATTTTAGAGGCAGGCCCTTTGCAGAATGCCCCAGTTTTTAATGATTTGTGTACAAACATACACATGGTGAGCCAGAGGTCAGGTGAAGCTGGCTATACAGGTAGTCCTCAACTTATGGCACAATTGAGCCCAAAATTTATGTTGCTAAGTGAGAAATTTGTTACGTTGCCCCATTTTATGACTTTTCTTGCCACATTTCTTAGGTGAATCACTGCCGCTGTTAAATCAGTAAAATGGTTGTTAAGTGAATCTGGTTTCCCCATTGACTTTGCTTGTCAGAAGGTCGCAAAAGGGCCTAGGAAACTGCAACCGTCATAATTGTGAGTCAAGCATCTGGATGTAAATCCCGTGACCATGAGAATGCTGCAATGGTCGTACGTGTGAAAAATGGTCATAAGTCACTTTTTTCATTGCCGTTGTAACTTTGAACGGTTACTAAGTGAACTGTTGTAAGTCGAGGAGTACCTGTATTAGCAACCATGGGCATCAGGTTGAATGCACTTCTCTTAGCCATTTGAGTGACAACAGGTTCAGTTTAGCCCCCAAACTGCCAGGACCGCCTGTGATTTCCCAATCCTCAGCTAAACCCCACTGCAATGTTATTCCTTCCCAATATCTCAGCTGCTGTGTGGAGAATAAAATCAACCTGCAAAATAAACCAAACACAGAAAACCAATACTCCAGTTCAGAAAAGAAGGCAGTTCACTTAACAATGCAGAAAATTGCGCACACGGACCTTTCTGAGCGTGAGCCCAAGTGTAAAGCAGAATGCTTAATCTTTTAGAGAAAAATAGATTTCTTGGCCTTCCCTCCGAGCAGTTAAATTAATTTCCCTTTCACCTGAATAGCTTTGAACTATGCAAAACAAAACTCCTTCATCCCCACCATGGAAAATAAGTTTCTATCCCTTGAGTCAATCAGGGCATAAGCAAGATTTCCAAAGGAGTTTTGAAAAATCATCTCAGCGAGTCCTTTTTTTCAGGGGAAAAACCTGTTGGTGTCTTCTCGGGGGACCGCTAAGCCTTGGCTAAACCCATTTGTCATCTTTCTCATAATTCCAGTTGCAAAGTAAAGTGGGGTCAATTGCAGTCTTTGGGGCAATTATGTGAAGATGGATGTAAGCTTCCAGGCTATTTTACAGGTGCCAGGAAGATCATGTCAAGCTGTGTTCTCCTAAGACATCAATTACCTCTTCTGATGTTTAGGATGCCTCAAAGATAACAGCAGAAGAAGAAAAAGAACATCCATTGGTAGGGAGAAAAAAAAATCTGGGAAGAGAAGAAAGAAGAGGGGAAAGGGGGGGGGAGAACAAACCGAGGGAGGGAGGGAGGGAGGAAGGAAAAAAAAAGAGAAGTGAAAGAATGAAAAGGATGGATGGATGGAAAGAAGGAAGGAAGGAGGAAGGGAAAAAAGTGAAAGAATGAAAAGGATGGATAGATGGATGGATGGAAGGCAGGAAGGGGGAAGGGAAAAAAGAGAAGTGAAAGAATGAAAAGGATGGATGGATGGATGGATGGAAGGAAGGAAGGAGGAAGGGAAAAAAGAAGTGAAAGAATGAAAAGGATGGATGGATGGAAGGAAGGAAGGGAAAAAAGAGAAGTGAAAGAATGAAAAGGATGGATGGATGGATGGAAGGCAGGAAGGGGGAAGGGAAAAAAGAAGTGAAAGAATGAAAAAGATGGATGGATGGATGGATAGAAGAAAGGGAAAAAAGAGAAGTGAAAGAATGAAAAGGATGGATGGATGGAAGGAAGGAAGGGGGAAGGGAAAAAAGAGAAGTGAAAGAATGAAAAGGATGGATGGATGAATGGATGGATGGATGGAAGGGAAAAAAGAAGTGAAAGAATAAAAAGGATGGAAGGATGGAAGGAAGGGAAAAAGAGAAGTGAAAGAATGAAAAGGATGGATAGATGGATGGATGGAAGGAGGAAGGGAAAAAAGTGAAAGAATGAAAAGGATGGATGGATGGATGGATGGAAGGAAGGGAAAAAAGAGAAGTGAAATAATGAAAAGGATGGATGGATGCATGGAAGGAAGGAAGGAAGGAAGGAAGGAAGGAAGGAAGGAAGGAAGGAAAAATAAGACAGAAGGGAGGGAGAGGGGAAGGGACTTAGCAGTAGCAGCCTGATGTGAGGATTACCTAGCCATTATTTAAGGTAACTGCACCAGAAGAAGAGATGGGCATCAGATAGCTCACCTGCTCCCTCTTCTCTGATTAATCCCTGTCTCAATATCTATGGAGATTCTCAGTCATCCAGATCATGGTTGTCCCAAAGGTGCTTTTTCAAAAGGCAACTGGATTTTGCTTTTTCCTTGAAGACGTTTCGCTTCTCATCCAAGCTTTTTCAGTTCAATCGGCACCTTTGCCTCCTTGAAGAAACGTCTTCAAGGAGAAACAAAGTCCAATTGCCTTTTGAAAAAGCACCTTTGGGTCGCCCTTCCTCAATGCATTTGTCCTCCACGTTACCTCCTCCCTTCTCAACTAATCCTCGCAGAGCCCACATCCCTCCAACCCTCCCTTGCCCATTTTCTCCTCACCATAGCGCTGCTGGCTGGGGGATTCTAGGAGTTGAAGTCCACCCATCTTCAAGCTACCAAGGTTGAGAAACACTGCCATAGGGGGTGGTACCTGGCACAACCACCACTGATTCCAGGACATCAATGTTCAACTGTGTTCCCAGAGCCCACTAAGCCAATTTGTAAGATCAAGGAAATAGTCTGAATCTGTTAGATCAGAGTGCCTGACAGTTTGCAACCAATTTTTATTTTAATTGTAGGTTAGCTCAGCCTGCTAGACTGATTTGCATTTCTTTTGATCTTCAGGAAATAGAGACGGGAGGCTAGAGCAGCCATACTACGATGCTACTGAAGCCACTCTGTCACTTTTCTTCTCAGTTTCTCCCCCCCTCCAAATTTCATTCTGTGGAGGATTGAGAGAGGCGAAACAGGGATCCCAGCCCATTTCTTCTGTCTGCAGTAGCTCCAACCCCATTTGGATCACTGTGGTTTTGATTTTCCTTTTTAAGCAAACACGGTGGGGAAAAAAGGAAACAACCACGAAGGCGGCTAGATTGCTAGTCAAAATAACTAGCCGGTCAACAAATTAGGGAGGGCATTTGTTTGATGAGTGGATCAATGGGCTATCCAGTGAAGACAAACCTACAACATGTGTGTGTCACAGGTGACACACCGTGCCATTTTCGGTGACGTGCAAGGCTTCCAGACTCTCTGGAAGTTGCATGAGAGAGATGAGAGAGATGAGAGAGATTTACTCCGAAAATCATACAAGTGTTCTTGCTTGACTTCTGAAGAGGCCTCTTTTGTCTGTCTGTCTACCTGTCTCTAGGGTGAGTGGGTGTCAGAGAGAGAGAGAGAGAGAGAGAGAGAAGCAGAGTTCAAAGTAAGCTCTACAATAGCTGTGGTAGCGCAGTGGTTAGAATGCAGTATTGCAGGCTGATTCTGTCCACAGTCTGATGTTCGATCCTGACCGGCAGGGCCACAGAGAGGATTATTAAGTGCTGGAACAAGATTAATATGCTCCCCCATGCATGCACGTGTGGGGCCCCCCCCCCATGCTCCCCGCACATGCGCGGCATAGACCCGAAGACCATTTCCACACAAATTAAGTGTGTGACATCCACAGCAGAAGTGGGTTTCAGCAGGTTCTGACCAGTTCTGGAGAACCGGTAGTGGAAATTTTGAGTAGTTCGGAGAACCGGTAGTAAAAATTCTGACTGGCCCCACCCCTATCTATTCTCTGTCTCCCGAGTCCCAGCTGATAGGGAGGAAATGGGGATTTTGCAGTAACCTTCCCCTGGAGTGGGGTGGGAATCCAACGGTATCCTTCCCCTGCCACGCCCAGCAAACCACACCCACAGAACTGGTAGTATAAAAATTTTGAAACCCACCACTGATCCACAGGGACATCCAAATTCAATAAATTACATAAATAGCTGTTCACTGAGTTTCAGATTAATAAAGGTTATGTCAAACAAGGGTGCAAGGTAGTTTTGCTATACACACAAAGTATAGAGTATGAAGTATATATCCAATATTGTTTTTCTTTTTAAAAATTTGGTTTTGTAAATTTTTTTTAAAAAAATTCCCCCTTCATGGGCCCCCTTTGAGCTCCATGGGCCCTGGAATAATGTACCGGCTGAACCCCCCTTTCCTCGGGCCTGCTGACCAGCTCAAGATTGACTCATCCTTCCATCCTTCCGAGGTCAGTTAAAATGAGGACCCAGATTGTCGGGGGCAAGGTGCTGACTCTATACCCTGCTTAGAGACGGATGTAAAGCACTACGAAGCAGTAAATAAGTCTAAGTGCTATTCCTATTTTCTTAATTTTTGTCCTGCTGAGCCCAAACGATTCTCCATCACTGGGCTATTCCATTACTGGTGATGAACTGACAATTAGATGCAGGGTATGTTATAGGGAGGTGATTATTGTTTGGTGAACGGAATTCTCTGTAGATGGAAAAAAAGAAGCGATGGCAAATATTAGAAACACACACACATAAACACGGGCACACGCTCCCTTATAGTCATTCCTCAGAGAGAATCAAATTATCGAAGCCACCTCTCTGCCAAATGAGAATTACCTTTTTCTCTCTCTATTAAGCAGCTGACTTAAACCCAAGCACCACTGAAGGTGTACTTACTGTCTGCATGCAGATTTCTGCAGCACGCTCCCATCATCTGCAAATGAAGAGATTTGACTCCGGAAATTTAACGGTTAGCCTATCCATGCTAATCTGGACCGACCAAGAAAAAAGGACTCCAAAGAGCCTCTTGATGCGTTCTGAACAAAAAGCTATCTTGCGTAAGCTTTATCTGCCAATCGGATAGGATCAGCAAGTTCTCCAGTTTATGGTGGAGAATCCAAAACATGTTCTATTCCAGTCACGTACCGTACATTTATTTAAATTTATCTATAGATTGTCCGATCTTATCGGGCTGGCCTTCAATAAAATCGTCAATAAATGCCATGCTGTATCTAAAAATAAGCCTTAAAACTCGCATTAAGATCACTAAACCATAAAATAAAGAAGAACAAAAGGTCGCTTGATCTTCCTCGTTAAAAACCCAAGTACCTTGAAAAGGGGCAGCTTTTAATGCTTCCCCAAATGTCAGAAGCGAAGGGTCCGGTTGTATCTCCCAGAGCAATTGGATTGCACAAAGAATGAAAATATTCCCCTGCTGAACAGCTTTTGAAAAATGAACTGGATGGGAATTTGACTCCTTTGACGCCACTGATGTCATATGCCGTCTTTTAGACTTCTGTGCTAGAAGCGACTATCTCTTCGAGAGGCAAATCGGATACGAAAAGAAGGAACCAAATGCTGGAGATTGGCAAAAGTAATTTTTCCTGCCTTCCTGCCCTCTATAAACAAGAAAATACAGTGTCGTTTGCTTTGATCTTGGTAGAGGTTTATCTCATGCTTACTTCAGTTTAATAAATGGTTTTCTTCCTGTTCTACCTATACAAGCTCCAAGCTACGCAACCCTTTGAAGACATTATTTGGCAAAAATACCAAAACAAGCAGAAACTGTATTCTGTTGTGGCTCCATCCTCCGAGCCTATCTTATTGGAGGGAGAAGGCTCCGAACATGAAGGAGAGGAGTCGGCCAGGCCTCCCTCTCCAGGCCCCTCCACTCTGGCACTGCCTCAGGTGCCGGCCGAGGAAGAGGAGATTAGCCAGGAGCCAGGTGTCTCCGATGATAGCGATGGAGGCAATCTGTTGTTCCTGGAACCACGCCAACGAAGGCGTGATAAATGGTTGCAGCAGTTGAGGAGGCATGCCAGGGATTAGGCTGAGTCACTGGACCACACCCCAGAGACTATATAAGAGAGTGTGGTGGCCATTTAAGACTCTGTGACGGACAAAAACTAACTCTGGCTAGTCACTTTGAACAACGCCTGAATCTGCTGAAGGTTTCTTGTTTTGAACTGGACTATTTGCAAACTGTGTGTATTTCTGTTTATCTGGTGAAGGGATACTCAAAGCACTTGGCAGTCGGTGCTCGTATTGCTGCCAAGTTTTTGATAACAAACTGTGCGTGCCAAGTGCTTCCTTTAACCCTCGGCTGGCTATGTGTGTGTGTGTGGAGACGGGGACAGAACATATTCAAGAGCCACTGTCCATGGATGCATAGGTAACACCATTTGCATAGAACAGGGGTGTCAAACTCCAGGCCCGTGGGCTGGATGCGGCGTGCAGGGTGCTAAGATCTTGCCCGTGCGACCGCCCTGGAAACAGTGAAGGGCCGGCTCACGGTGCCTCTGCCAGCGAAAATGGAGCTCGGGAGGGCCGCATTTTCAGTGCTTTGGCCTTCTGCTGTCCTTTGCCACTGAAAACGCAGTTCTTTAAAGCAACGTTCCATTGGTTTCAAGGACGATGCATTCAAACCCATCGTTCTAGAAGCTGCGTAAATAACCAGTATCAGTTTTATCAGATGCTTTCAACTTCTTATAAAAAGGAGGGATAACTTAGCAGCCTCAGATGGTTCCTTTAAAACCTGTAATAAAACGGAACTTAAGGAGCAACAATAGGATCAGGCCAAAGAGTTCAAATAATAAATGCTTAAATAGAATATACTGCCAAGAAGGACTCTGAGGTCAATAAAGCTTGGCTTTAATCTTTCTTCTTCATCGCTTTATCACAATTGGATTATCACCCTTGGTCAACCTCATCTAGCTCAGAAGCTAAGGCAGGTCAGGCCTGGTTGCTACCTGGATGGGAGAGCAGTTCCAAGCGGTAGGCTAGAATTGGTGTTTCTCAACCTTGGCAATAAAATACCTTATGCCACCTGACTCGAAATTTTAGGCTCAGACGACTTAGAACTTCGCCATCTTTGGTCTGACCTAAGCATAGTACATAAAATCATCTGCTACAATGTCCTACCTGTCAATGACTACTTCAGCTTCAACCAAAACAATACAAGAGCACACAATAGATACAAACTCATGGTAAACCGATCCAAACTAGACTGCAGAAAATACGACTTCAGCAAATGAGTGGTCAATGCCTGGAATGCACTACCCGACTCTGTGGTTTCTTCCCCAAATCCCCATAACTTTAACCTTACCGTCTACTGTTGACCTCACCCCATTTCTAAGAGGTCTGTAAGGGGCGTGCATAAGCGCACCAGCGTGCCTACCATCCCTGTCCTAATGTTTTCTTTTATTCGTATCCTTTTCATGTATTTATAATTATGTTTACACTTGTATCTGTCATAAAATACATGCTTGACGAAAATAAAATAATAATAATAACTCTAAGATGTGTGGACTTCAATTCTTGCCTGCTGGCTGGGGAATTCTAGGAGTGGAGAGACAGTGAGCTAGCTCATCAATTTCATAAGCTAGAGCAGAGGTATTCAAACTTGGCAGCTTTAAGACTTGTGGACTTCAATTCCCTGGAGGATTCTGAGAGTTGAAGTCCACAAGTCTTAAAGCTGCCAAGTTTGAGGACCCCTGAGCTAGAGTCATAAAGAACCAATACAGGTAATCCTCGAGTTACGATCACAACTGAGCCCAAAATTTCTGTTGCTAAGCAAGATAGTTAAATGAGTTTTGCCTCATTTACGAGCTTCCTTGCCGCGGTTGTTAAGTGAATCACTGCAGTTGTTAAGTTAGTTAGATGCAGTTGTTAAGCGAATCTGGATTCCCCATTGATTTTGTTTGTCAGAGGATCCAAGACCCCTGGGACACTGCAACTGTCATAAATATGAGTCAGTGGCCAAGCGTCTGAATCGTGATCACATGACCATGGGGATGCTGCAACGGTCATAAGTGTGAAAAATGGTCATAAGTCTCTTTTTTCAGTGCCTTGTAACTTCAAATGGTCACTATATGAAGTGTTGTAAGTAGAGGACTATCTGTACAAGCATAAAAGAAGCTGAAAAGCCCATTCAGAATTGAGCCACAAAGCTGTAGGTAACACAAGCGTGAGCTGATGAAAAGACCTTAAGATCTTCTGATGGTTAACCACATTTTAATACCTGTAATATGGATTTTCCCCCCTCCTCCTCAATCCCCTGACTCAAATAGAGTTTTTCAACAACTGAAGTCTATCTATCTATCCTCCAGAGAAAAGGAAAAGCTGCTAAGGTAAGAAAAAGGAAAAAAAAGCAAAATGATTTGCAGCTGCTAATGGCACCTTCGGTTCAGGAATTAATTTAGTATAACTTATTATAATGATGGTTACACCATTCCAATCCAACTGCGTTAAGAGTTGTAAACGAACTATTAAGACCCCTCCACCCACACAGCCCCTAGAAAAGTTTCTCCGTCTGCCACTCACTTGAAGTGTGATCAGACAAGAAGGTGCTTCTTCTTTGCTTCTTAAACGGCATCTTTTTTATTTTAAAAGATAAAAAGTGGTGCATTAATAGGTTAGGGCCGAGGTGGGTTTCAGCAGGTTCTGACCAGTTCTGGAGAACCGGTAGCGGAAGTTTTGAGTAGTTTGGAGAACCGGTAGTAAAAATTCTGACTTGCCTCGCCCCTATCTATTCTCTGCCTCCAGAGTCCCAGATGATCGGGAGGAAATGGGGATTTTGCAGTAACCTTCCCCTGGAGTGCGGAGGGAATTGGGATTTTACAGTATCCTTCCCCTGGAGTGGGAAAGGAATGGGGATTTTACAGTATCCTTCCCTGGAGTGGGGAGGGAATGGAAATTTTGCAGTATCTTTCCCCTGCCATGCCCACCAAGCCACGCCCACCAAGCCATGCCACGCCCACAAAGCCATGCCACGCCCACAAAGCCACACACAGAGAACCGGAAGTAAAAAAATTTGAAACCCATCACTGGGTTAGGGTGCAGTACTGCAGGCTACTTTCTGCTGATCACCCGCTGCCTGCAGTTTGGCAGATCTAATCTCACTAGGCTCAAGGTTGACTCAGCCTTCCATCTCTCCGAGGTGGGTAAAATGAGGCCCCAGATTGTTGGGGCCAATATGCTGACTCTGTAAACTGCTTAGAGAGGGCTGTACAAGCACTATGAAGCGGTATACAGTATAAGTCTAAGTGGTATTGCTATTAAAAACGTGAGAGGAACATGTCTGCAGTCTTTTGAACTGAGCAAGATTGTAGAGAAACTGATATCCAGATTTCACCTTTTGGTGTACAGCTGATGAAGAGACCCCAGTTTCTTGCAATTGAAGGAGTAAAATAAATATCTGAACCAAGACCTTCAGCCGCCCTGAGTCTTCGGAGAGGGGCGGCATATAAATTTAATTAATTCAATTAATTCAATTCAATTCAAACTACCAAGGCCCCTACACTCAAGCAAACCTTTTTAATAGCACTGAGAGCAATAGCACTTAGACATAGTGCAACAATCGGGGTCCTCATTTTACCAACCTCAGAAGGATGGGAGGTTGAGTCAATCTTGAGCCAGCCAAAATCGAACTCCAGGTGGTGGGCAGAATTTAATAGCTTGTCTAGGCATTTGCAGATGCTGGTTCAGAAGCTATCTTAAATCAGCATTCTTAAATGGGAATTAGGAAGTAACCAATCACAAAAACTATCAACCTCCCCTCTATTAACTATATTAATTATAGTTTTCACTATAAAAGAGAAAATTGATCCAATGATCAAGAAAATAAGATGATTGGCATGGGTGTTTACCAGTGTTTGATCAGTGTTTATTACACAACTATTTAAAGATTGTGGACTCCTTGGTATTGAGCTTGGTTGTTGTCTTGCAGATGTGTCATTACCCAACAAGGTAACATCTTCAGTGCTGATGGTAACTTTCAAGATGTGTGGACTTCAGCTCCCAGAATTTGCCAGCTACATGCTTTAGGTCTCCAACAGTGTTTCTCAATCTTGGCCACTGTTAAGATGGGCAACTTCAACTCCCAGAATTCCCCAGCCAGTAAGCAGAGAAGATCTGCAAGCAAACAACCAAACTCAGGGAGCACCAAGGATGCCACAGTTCAACCCTGAGCTGAGCTACACATATTCTCTTATTTTATTTTTTTATTTTTTATTTATTAGTTTGTCAAACATGTACAAGATGGCAGGTATGAATATGAACGTGGACATGAACAAAGGAAATGAATACAAATAAATGGGGACAGTAGGACAGGGATGGCAGGCACGCTGGTGCGCATATGCGCGCCCCCTTTACGGACCTCTTAGGAATGGGGTGAGATCCACGGTAGACCGTTTGAGGTTGAAGCTGTGAGGGTTTGAGGCTGTAACAATGGACTCGGGTAGAGTATTCCAGGCGTTGACCAACCTGTTGCTGAAGTCGTATTTTCTGCAATCGAGTTTACCTTGAGTTTGTATTGATTGTTTGCCCGTGTATTATTGAGGTTGAAGCTGAAGAAGTCGTTGACAGGTAAGACGCTGTAGCAGACAATTTTGTGTACTATGCTTAGATCAGACCTCAGGCGGCGCAGTTCCAGATTGTCCAAGCCCAAAATTTCAAGCCTGGTGGCATAAGGGATTCTCTTGTGAGTAGAGGAGTGGAGGACTCTTCTCGTGAAATACCTCTGGACCCGCTCAATCGTATTAATGTCTGATATACAGTGTGGATTCCAGGCAGACGAACTGTATTCGAGAATTGGTCTGACAAAGGTTTTTGCCAGACCAATTCTCTTCTATTGGCATTCAAAGGTTGTACCTTCATGAGAGGCAAGAACCTTTTGGTCTGGCTTCAGGAAAGTTCAAAACCTGGGTCAATCAGATTGTGTGGTCTCCACTCATAAATGGGGATTTTTCTTCTTCACAGTCCAAACCAGGGGTGGGTTCTAAATTTTTTTACTACCGGTTCTGTGGGTGTGGCTTTTTTGTGGGTGTGGCTTGATGGTCATGTGACAATTCTTTAGGATTTAGCAGAGGTACTGGTCTACCAGGCTGTTGTGACTCCGACCCCCAAGCCCTTCTTATCGGAGGAAGAAGACTCCGAAAGTGAAGGAGAGGAGTTGGCAAGGCCTCCCTCTCCAGGACCCTCTCTGGCAATGCCGTCTTCCGAAGGAGAAGAGATAGCAGCCAGGCACTTCCGAGCAGCCGCAGTTAGACAGCGATGGAGATAAGTCTTGGCTGGATCCCCGACAGCGTCGGAAAGACAAGCACACGCAGCAAAGAAGGAGGCGTGCCAGAGATTAAGATGAGTCACTGGACCACACCCCACAGGGGATAAAAGGGGGTGTGGTGGCCATTCAGGCTTTGTGACAGACAAAACTGAATAGCTAGCAAGTCATACTGTGTTTCTGGAACGTTGTCATATGCCTTCCTTGGATTTATTATGGACTGGACTTGACAATTCTTTGGCTTTGTGAACTTATTTTGGTTTATCTGGCGGAGGAGGAAAACCTCCCTTTGTGAGTAAAGTTTTTGGCAAGCAGCTACTGGGTTGCTGCCAATGCTGTTATCTCAAAGAAATTCCTGACTGCTGGTTTTATTAACTCCTGGCTGACTGTTTGTGTGCGTGTGTGAGACGGGGACAGAACACAGGCTTTTAACTGCTTGAAGAGCTGTACCAGTCTACTCATTTATTTTTGCAGGCACTTGTCTACCCATTTATTTTTGCAGGCACTGGTCTACTCATGTATTTTTGCAGGCACTGGTCTACCCATTTATTTTTGCAGGCACTGGTCTACTTATGTATTTTTGCAGGCACCGGTCTACCACCAAACTGCCTTTTACCACTGATCAGCTGTAGGGCGGCCCTTTGAAGCCCCGCGGCAAGAGTTTAAACAGTTTTTTTCTTTATAGCCCATCAGCTGGGACTCAGGAGGCAGCAATAGATTGGGGGTGGGGCCAAATAAAAGGTTAGAATAATGCGGGGGTGCGGGGTGAGGGGGGGCAGAACTGGTTCAGTGACATCATATCGTCACCGCTACCGGCTCGGTGGAACCAGGCCGAACCGGGAGGAAACCACCACTGGTCCAAACCTTGGAGATTTGAGGTTGAGAAGGGAGGGGGCAGGCATGATTGAAGGTTCTAAAATGAAATCTGAGATTGGGTGGGATGAAGTTCCCTTTCTGGGGTTATTTTGGGGGGGGGGATGAGTTGCTTTTGAAACACCAACAATTACATTAAAATGTGGCTCTTCCTTGTCTACCCTCAGAATATGCATAGTCCATTTTCAGTCCAACTTTATTATGGGTCACAAACCAGACTACATTAAAAATATACTAATCCTGAGAGAAACACATACTGTAATCAAATTGTTTACATATTTAGATCTGCAGCTCAAAGTGAACAGTGATTAGAAAGGCAGGATATAAATAAATAAAACAGCAGTGTGGGGAAGGGGGATGCTAAAATAATGATTTTCCTTTGTACAGTTGATTTGCAAAAAGCTTTTGTTTTGTTTTGCTTTGTTTTAAATTTTGGAAAACCGTACCGGAGAATATTTTAGAAATATGCACGGCGCCTTCCATGAGGAACTATCAACCCTACAGTAATAATTTAGATTTACTTGTTACTATGGATACATTTTTACAAAACAAAAGGATTATCATTTAAATTTTCAGTATGAAGAAGAAAAAGAAACAAAGGACATTAAATTATTATTATTATTTTTTTTCTAAAAGGGAACGAATGCAGTGCTTTTATTCTTTGCTTCCTGGGTTTATTCACAACAAACCAGTTAACAAGATTAAGTAAAATTACCTTTCTGGGGGAGATTTAGTGTTTTTTTTTTTTACACTTTTGATTATATTAATGAGACTGTATTAGTGAGACCTAGGATCTCTGTACTTAGAAGGCCCATGAAGAAGTGCTTTCCATAAATAGGACAGGTAGCTCTCTATTTATGACAACTGATCGCAAAATTTCTGTTGCTAAGTGAAACTTTTGTTTAAATGAGTTTTGCCTCATTTAATGATTTTTCTTGCCACAGGTTTTTTTTTTTTTTAAATGATTTATATGCCGCCCTTCTCCGGAGACTCAGGGCGGCTTACAATGCGTTAAGCAATTGTTAAAGTTAAAATTGTTAAAAGTTGTTAAGTTAGTAACACGGTTGTTAAGTGAATTGGTTTCCCCATTGACTCTGCTTGTCAGAATGTTGCAAAAGGCGATGACATGATCCTGGGACACTACAATTGTCATAAAAATGAGTCAAATGCCAAGCATCTGAATTTTGTTCAGGTGACCATGGGGATGCTGCAACGGTTGTAAGCAGTGGTGAAATCCAATTTTTTTTACTACCGGTTCTGTGGTACCGGGCGTGGTGGGCGTGGTATGGCTAAATGGGCATGGCAGGGGAAGGATATTGAAAAATCTTCATTTCCACCCCACTCTGGAGCCAGCCAGAGGTGGTATTTGCCAGTTCTCCGAGCTGCTCAAAAGTTCTGCTACTGGTTCTCCAAACTGCTCAACATTCCTGATACCGGTTCTCTGAACTGCTCAAAATTTCCACTACTGGTTCTCCAAGCTGCTCAAAATTTCTGCTACTGATTCTCTGAACTACTCAAAATTTCTGCTACCGCTTCTCCGAGCTGCTCAAAATTTCCGCTACCGGTTCTCCAAAGTGCTCAAAATTTTTGCTACCGGTTTTCTTCGAGCTGCTCAAAATTTCCGCTACTGGTTCTCCGAACTGCTCAAAATTTCCACTACCAGTTCTCCGAACTACTTAAAATTTCTGCTACTGGTTCTCCAAACTACTCAAAATTTCTGCTACCACTTCTCCGAGCTGGTCAAAATTTCCACTACCGGTTCTCCGAACTGCTCAAAATTTCCGCTACTGGTTCTCCGAACTGCTCAAAATTTCTGCTACCGGATTTTGAGAACCTGTCAGAACCTCCTGGATTTCACCCCTGGTTGTAAGTGTGAAAAATGGTCATAAGTCACTTTTTTCAGTGTCGTTCTAACTTTGAACAGTCACTAAATGAACTGAAAGGACATTTTTCTTCTCTTTCTACAGATTGGAAACGGGAGATAGGACGAACTGCTTGCAGTGAAATAGTTTCTGAGCTAAGATCTCAAGCTTGGCTTCTCCGAGCATTTTATCTACTGACTTCAAGTTGAGGAGAAAAAAAAAGCTTTGCATGATAATCAGAAAAGAGAGAAATTAACTCGAGCAAGATTATGATGGGAGCACTTTGTCCTATTTTTAACTATCAGTACAGCTTGGTTTCCAAAGCTCTAATTATCTGGGTATTTTTACTGCTTCTGACAATTTCTAATTTTTGCACAATGCAGTGGAGCAGATTCTCAACGTGAAGAAGGATGGCCCATTTAATATTCTTGATGGTTTGAAGGTCTGTTTTGCTTTAATTTCAATTCTGTTCGTACAAACCAAGAATAAGAAATCTGGGGCTTCTAAAGACCATCGAGCGTGGCTGAAATACGGTGGTCGCTATGTATCAGTCAAAGAGAAGTAAAAAGATGGCACAGATTTGCATAAAATATTCATCCATAACCTTCCATATATTGAATAAATGCTGAAATAACAGCCATATTTTAACACTGGAATGCAATACATCCTCGTTTTCATGACAAGCTAAGTATAGGGTTGACATCTGAATGGGAGCCATGGATTGAATTTTGATTGTCTTAACCAACATTTATTTAATTTATATGGCTGTCCATGTAAAGCGATCCCGAGAAGCTAGGAACAACTTCATCTCAAAGTACAAAACAGATAATCAGCAGCTGATATAAAAACAACCAACCATTTGTAACCTTTGTCAGGCAGGGATATTCTCATTAATTCATCCTTCCAATTTTCGACCATCTTCTTCCGTTTTTTTTGATTTGTTCCTTTTTAATAAATGTTACCCTTTAGTCCTAATTCTGCTCACAAATTTCATCCCACTAGGTTTCAGGAATGTCTACTCAATTATATTCACCTTCCTTCATTAAGTCACCCTCGTGTAATATAAGGCAGTAAACCCTTTGTTCTATTCCTTCCTGTATTTGCATTCAGGTAGTCGCTTAGCAACCAAAGTTAGGATGCATCCCCCCAAAAGCTACTCACAACCTGATTTCAAAGTTGCAGTGACCACACACACACACACACACACACACACACACACACACACACAAAGACCTGATCATGCAATTCAGTGGTGGGTTTCAAAATTTTTTACTACCGGTTCTGTGGGCGTGGCTTGGTGGGTGAGGGCAGAGGAAGGATACTGCAAAATCCCCATTCCCACCCCACTCCAGGGGAAAGTTACTGCAAAATCCCCATTTCCTCCCGATCAGCTGGGACTTGGGAGGTAGAGAATAGATGGGGGCAGGGCCAGTCAGCATTTTTACTACCGGTTCTCCGAACTACTCAAAATTTCCGCTACCGGTTCTCCAGAACTGGTCAGAATCTGCTGAAACCCACCTCTGATGCAATTGTATTTTGGGCACGTGGCAACAGGCATATCTTTATGGCCATTTGCAGCATCCTGTAGTCACGTAACCACAATTTTTGACATTTTGGAAGGTGGTTTCTGGTGTTTACTTCCAGTTTCTGAGAAACAATGCCCATTGGGTAAAATGGTTTCACTTAATAACTGTGTGTCAGCTTTGGAAGCCATATTAGGCCGGAAGCTTCCATGCTGCCCCCTTCTCCTGTGTGGGAAAGTTAGAGGGGGGATTTAGTAGGGGGATTGTCTTTAGACATAATATCATTCTTCCTGTCGGTCAAGGTCAGGCTGATCCTGCCTCTGGAGAAGGAGTGGTGGGAGTGCTGTCTCAAGATGGGACGGATGGTGATTGGAGCCTGTGATCGACTAAGGAGTGAGGGGATGGTTTTGGGGGTTTTGATTTACTGAGGGAAAACCCGGACCTCTCAGATTCGGGTTTGCCCAGATGTGCCAGTTTACCTATTCTAGTTAATAGAACTTTGAAAAATGCTTGCTTCAGAGTTTTTACTTGGAGTTGGGGGGTTTTCTGACACCATGCTGTTTACTTAAGGACCGCTGCAAAAAATGCCAAAAAATTGGCTCTGGTCACCAAATGATTTGCAACTAATTCTGGGCTCAGTTATGGTTGTAAATTGAGGACCATGTAATCATTATGGAATGCCTCAACATCCTGCCTCTCTCTTCCAAGCCTGTTCCTCGTATTTGCCATCAGACTATTTAGGAATGTCTCCATCTTCCCCTCACAGGATGCAGTACAAAGCTGCCCACAACACAACCTGTCTTTTCAACACAGAACTCGTGGACCCAGGCCCTATCTTGTTAGACCTCCTTCAACTTAGAAATGTATCCCATTATCGAAACACATGAACCCTACCCATCGACCCTATTTGCATAACAAATATCAGAAGTTCGACACCCCTGTGTCAGCACGTCAAGATGCATTTATCCTAGTGCTGACATGAGAAGGAGAATGCAAGTGTCTGCAACAGGACGGTTGCCTTTCACCTACTTATTTTAGCTGGAGATAATGTCCCCTAGGAGATGGATGGGAGGGGGGAAATTCTTTGAATTGGAGCAGTAGATTAGGGGTCAATGATTGGGAAGATGGCCAATGAATGCAGAGGAGTGGGGGAAGGAAGAGGAGGGATTTTGGGTCAGCACGTCAGTGCTGGCTGCATGGAGTCAGTGTAAAAGTTGCTGTGCTAAATAAAATGGAAGTTCGTTTCAAAAAAGACTTTGTTTGAGACGCAATTTATTTGAAGACGGCCTGAAAACCTGACACCCTGATGTAGCACACAGGGAACTATCAATTGACAAACAGCTTTTAATTTGAAACTCCCACTCTACTTTTTCTTCCCTCCCATCTTGGCAGGACCTACAAACTTTCATCAAACTCCTTTTAGATTGGATGAGTTTGGGTTGGGCGGTGGGTTTTTTTTTCTTCTTCTTCTTCTTCTTTTAATCTGTACAATCTTTAATTTATTACTGGCTGAGAAAAGTTGGAGCAAGATAAATACATAGATCAATAAGGAGAGGATTTGCTCAGGGTCTAAGAGGCAGCATATTGGGATTCTAAAATTTCAACCCAGAAGCTTGAAAAAGGTCAAATCAAAATTGAAAGATCAATTTGTTCCACAGCCACCAACATCACTTATTCATGAGGCCGGGCTGGAGACGTTTAGTATTCATTTGAAACGTATCCTTAGACTGGAGCAGCCTATTTAAATAGTAAAATTAGCTTTTAAGACCTATTCTACATTGATACAGCACAGTCAAAATAGTATGGTTTGGTTAATTTGGCCTGTTCAGAATTCAGCACTATTGAAAGGGAACAAGAACAGTAGAGGAAGGTTGGGGAGGGGGGGGGGGGGACAGATTCTCACTTCAAGGGAATGTTTCTGACTGCAGAGATAATGAAACGCATTGTCCCCAATAATTAAAAAAAAATTACTTTCCTCGCTTCTCCACTCCTGTTATTCAAAAAAGAAAGTAAGGTGGATGGAGTATGATAAATTGCAGAAGTAGGCTGTAATAAAATACATTATGGATAGTCCTCGACTTATGACCCCAATTTCCATTGCTAGGCAAGGAAGTTGTTAAGTGAACCGCTCCCGATTTTATGACCGTTTTTGTCAGGGTGGAAAGCGAATCACTGCAGCAATTCACATGTTTACTGAAAGCCAATCTTGGATTCCCTCACTGATTTTTGCCTGTTGGAATTCGACTGGGAAGGTTGCAAATTGTGATCCCATGATCCTGGGATACTGCCCCCGTCTTAAGTACATGCTGGTTGCCAAGTAATCAGATTTTGATCACGTGACTCTGGGGTGCTGTAAGTCAGTGGTGGGTTCCTCCAGGTTCGGCCCGGTTCGACCGAGCCGGTAGCGGTGACGATATGACGTCACCGAACCGGTTCTCTTTGTTCGGGAGCTGGGGCCCCCCACCCATCATCCCCCACCCATCATCCCCCACATTATTCTTACCTTTTATTTGGCCCTGCCCCCCAATTGCCAGTTGCGGCCCTTTCTTGATCAGGATTCCCTGTGCACAGTCACTCATGCCCTCGTCACCTCTCGCCTTGACTACTGCAACGCTCTCTACATGGGGCTCCCCTTGAAGAGCACCCGGAGGCTCCAACTGGTCCAGAACACAGCAGCGCGGGTAGTGATGGGAGCAGCTTGGCGCTCCCATGTAACACCGCTCCTGCGCGAGCTGCACTAGCTCCCAGTGGTCTTCCGGGTGCACTTCAAGGTGTTGGTTATCACCTTTAAAGCGCTCCATGGCATAGGGCCTAGCTATCTTCGAGACCGCCTGCTGCCACCGACGACCTCCCATCGACCCGTGCGCTCCCACAGAGAGGGCCTCCTCAGGATGCCATCAGCCAAACAATGTAGGCTGGTGACCCCCAGGGGGAGGGCCTTCTCTGTGGGGGCACCTACCCTCTGGAACCAACTGCCTCCAGAGATAAGGAGAATCCAAGACCTCAGTGCCTTCCGCCGTGCCCTTAAAACCTTCCTTTTACAGCAAGCCGGGCTGGCCTAATTTTTTTAAGTGTTTTTAAGTGTTTTGTTTATTGTTTTTAATTAACGGGGGCAAATTTATATATGTATATTTTTAATTGTATTTTAATATTTGTACTTGATGTTTTTACTTGGCTGTTCACCACCCTGAGTCCTCAGGGAGAAGGGCGGTATACAAATTCAAAATAAAATAAAAAAATAAAAATAAAATAAAATCTATTCGCTGCCTCCCGAGTCCCAGCTGATCAGCTAGAACGAAAAAAACTGTTTAAATTCTTGCCGCGGGGCTTCAAAGGGCCGCCCTACAGCTGATCAGTGTTAAAAGGCAGTGTGGTGGTAGACCAGTGCCTCCAAAAACAAATGAGTAGACCGGTGCCTCCAAAAACAAATGGGTAGACCGGAACGCTCCAAGAACAAATGGGTAGACCGGTACAGCTCTGCAAGCAGTTAAAAGCCTGGTAGACCAGTACCTCTGCTAAATCCTAAAGAACTGTCACATGACATCAAACCACGCCCACAAAATAAGCCACGGAACCGGTAGTAAAAAAATTTAGAACCCACCCCTGCTGCAGGTGTCGTAAGTCACTTTGTTTTTAGTGCTGTTGTAACTTTGAACAACCATTAAATGAATAGTTATAAGTTGAAGACTACTTGTATCCCCAATAATAAAAAAAATATCTTATACCGGTAATCCTTGATTTATGCCAATTGAGCCCAGAATTCCTGTTGCTAAGTGAGACATTTGTTAAGTGAGTTTTGCCCTATTTTACGACCTTTCTTGACACATTTGTTAAGTGAATCACTGCAGATGTTAAGTTAGTAACATGGTTGTTAAGTGAAGATGGTTTCCCCATTGATCCGGCTCATCAGAAGGTCGCAAAAGAATATCATATAACCCTGGGACACTGCAACCCATCATAAATATGAGCCAGTTGCCATGCATCTGAATTTTGATCACGTAACTATGGGGGTGCTGCAAATGTTTTTCGTGCGAAAAATGATTATAACTTACTTTTTCCAGTGCCGTTGTAACTTTGAACGGTCACTAAACGAACTGTTGTAGTCAAGGACTACCTGTAGTTTTTGCTTCTCCCTTCCTGTTACGCAAAAAGAAAGCAGGAGGGACGGAGTAGGAAAGATAAGCAGTACAGCTAGATCACAATTATTGCAAGTTCAAATAGTGCCATATTCAATTTAGCTCAACTATATCTGTAAATCATCCACTTAGTGAAATGGGCAGCGTCTAAACTTGGTAAGTAAAATGCATTGATACCAGGTTACATTTAACACAAGGCAAAATTCAATTATTGTGAGGCTAGCACACATGCAGTTGCTGTTGGGGTTTTCAGACGCTAATTGTCACGTTTGCAAAATGGAGAGGAACAAGTGTTATGTTCAAGGAAAGCTCAAAAAAGTATGTTCATTTTGAAGCACTACAGCAGAATACAGGAAACAGGAGATACATATTGGATATGGGTTTATTCTCTTGCTTGCCCTTTGTTCACTTGATTTATTTTAAAGATTTATGAAATCTATCTAGAAGATAAAAATAGTGGGGTTTTTTCATTATGCCTTCTATAATTACTTTATGACTGTTCAAAAATACATGTAAGTTGTAAGTACGTTCTTTTAATCTTTGTTATATTTCATTATTAAACATATAAAAATTTAATCATTTTTATTGCCTGTGTCCATCAGGTAAAAAACCAATTACCTTATTTTCCATAGAAGTATCATTTTGAATTGTGCAAATTTGAATTTTCGTGGGATTCATTATCACACTAATCGAGGCTTACCTGTAGCCCAAAAGATATTGCCCATTTGAAATGTGCCTGTAAGGAAGACAGCAATGTGGACCTCATGAGCTATTCATTTTTTGTTTAAGCGTGCAATACATATATAACAAAACACAACACAAATGTCAAATGCAGGCTAAACCAGAAAAAGCAGAGATTCAGTTTTTCAATCCAGTCTTCCCCACTGATTTTGTTTGTTGTAAACTGGCTGGGATGCAACAACCATCATATGCTGGATGCCAAACTTACAAATTTTAATCATGTAATCATGGTAATATTGCAATGATTTTGAGAAGCAGCCATAATTAACTTTTTTTCAGTGTCAGTGAAATGTCAAACAGTTGGTAAACAAATGGACTACCTGTAGAGCAGAGGTGATATTCAGCAGGTTCTGACCAGTTCTGGAGAACCGGTAGCAGAAATTTTGAGTAGTTCGGAGAACCGGTAAATAGCATCTCTGACTGGCCCCACCCCCACTTATTCTCTGCCTCCCGAGTCCCAGCTGATCGGGAGGAAATGGGGATTTTGCAGTAACCTTCCCCTGCCACGCCCACCAAGCCATACCATGCCTACCAAGCCACGCCTACAGAACCATTAGTAAAAAAATTTGAATCCCACCACTGCTGTAGAAGATTTTCTAGACATCTATGACAAATTTTGGAACCATGGCAATGGCACTTAAACTTATATACCGCTTCACAGTGCTTTACAGCCCACTCTAAGCAGTTTACAGAGTCAGCATATTGGCCCCAACGATCTGGGTCCTCAGTTTACTCACCTCGGAAGGATGGAAGGCTGAGTCAACCTTTAGCCTGTAGGACTCGAACTGCTAGCAGCCGGCAGTCAGCAGAAGTAGTCTGCCCTACCACATTCTAACCACTGCGCCACCCTGGCTCTTTAATGTTTGTAACTTCCAACTTTACAGAGCTACTTAATTCATCCTTCATTTATTAATGGATCGTTGTTTATATTGCTCTCTCTTACAAATCTGTGATGCACCAGAAGCTCAACAGCCATCTTACTGTACAATATAAACAAGTGATGTCGATAAAAAATCATTAAGAATAGACTTTAAAATGGCCATCCTTGTTCCCCAGTGGACTTCAAAGGAAGGTTTTCAGATGCTTCTTAAAAGTCAAGAGTGGAGGTGCAAATTAATCTCCAGGGACTGCGTGTTCGATTGGATTTCAGGCTTTGTTTAATTACTGTTTAATTTGTAATGTTTCAGGTTTTCTAGTACCAAGCAGGAAAAAGAAAATCAATCAACATTCACATTCATGTGGAAAATAAGTACAATTTTTATTTTCTCAACAGCAGTAAGTACTTTTTACAGCATACGTTTATTTAAATACAGAGGCATATTATGTATATTATGTAAGCTTTGAAAAACGGAATAGAGGAATGAATATTCACCTGGAGATGAAACTTCCTTTCAACAATTCTGAGAATGACCACAACTTCCTTTGTCTTAAGACTTACACCACACCACATTCAAAGAAATGAGATTTGAGATCAGAGGTGGGTTTCAGCAGGTTCTGACCAGTTCTGGAGAACCGGTAGTGGAAATTTTGAGTAGTTCGAAGAACCAGTAGTAAAAATGTTGGCTGGCCCCGCCCCCATCTATTCTCTGCCTCCCAAGTCCCAGCTGATCGGGAGGAAATGGGGATTTTGCAGTAATCTTCCCTTGGGGTGGGGTGGGAATGGAGATTTTACAGTATCCTTCTCCTGCCACGCCCACCAAGCCATGCCCATAAAACTGGTAGTATAAAAATTTGAAACCCACCACTGTGTGAGATGATAACATATGTACCACTTCAGGCTTTTTCCCAAAGCACAAGTAGTCCTTGACTTACAACCATTTGTTTAGTGACTGTTGCAGCATCCCCATGGTCCATGTGATAAAAATTCAAGCACTTGGCAACTGGCATGTATTTATGACAGTTGCAGTGTCCCAGAGTTATGTGATTATCTTTTGCAGTCTTCTGTCAAAGCAAAGTCAGTGGGGAAGCCAGAGTCACTTAACCATCAGGTTACTAACTTGACAACTGCCATGATATCGCTTAACATCTGTGGCAGGAAAAGGTCCTAAAATGGGGCAAAATTCACTTAACAACTCTTGTGGAAATGTTCACAAGAGTTCACTGCTCACTTGTCAGTTGTATGTTAAGGACTACCTGCAAAGGAAAGGTATAGATTGGAGCTACGGTGTTTCTGCTAGACATTTCCCTTCAGGAATTACTTGTTAGCATGGCCACTATACAGCAGTAATATTCCTCACGCCTCACACTCTGATTGTCTTCATTGAGGCCAACTCAGCCTGCTTGGGTGTGACAGACAAACATCAATTTGGGGCATGAAATTACAGCTAGCTTTGCTCAGAAGAAGATGCAGCTTAAGCAGGGGTCTCCAACCTTGGCAACTTTAAGCTTGGCGGACTTCAACTCCCAGAATTCCCCAGCCAGCGAGTTGAAGTCCGCCAGGCTTAAAGTTGCCAAGGTTGGAGACCCCTGGCTTAGAGACAATGGAGATGCTTTAAATGTCATCCAGAACAGAAATGGTTACCATCACGTGGAGGTTAAGGCTGCATTGCAAAAATCTAATTTTTTGCCTCCTGAAAGAACTTTGAAGGTATCTCCTCTGAGTTTTCCTAGATCAGTGCTTCTCAGCCTTAGCCACTTTCAGATGTGTTGAAGTCCACACACGTCTGAAAGTTGGCAAGATTGGAAAAAAAAAGTATTCTCTATCCATCTCTAAGGGGCAACATTCCAAATTGCATTGTTTCCGGTTCAATTATCTGCCAGTCCCTGAGCAGAAACTTTGGATTCAAGAATGTACTATTTACAGACCTATTAAAAGTGCATTGATGTCCCTTCAGGAAGGAACATTAGCATTTCAAAAGCCAATTATGGCTTAGTATATTTCCCACAAGGTCACCAATATGAGAAACTGTGATTATCCCGTTATCCAGAAATCACTGTTAAATGTAATCTTTTAATAGCAGTAATCCTGGTTTTCCCATTATTTGCTTTTCTAAATCCAGAATATAAAACGAGAAATTAGGTG